>OY998245.1:65203853-66691209 GCA_963922005.1 Cornus suecica
ATCAGCAAGTAAGAGCACGATTCAATCAGAAAGTCAAAAGGAGAGAATTCCAAGTAGGCGACATGGTGCTCAGAAGGAAGATTGGGATTATAGGCAAATTACGGGAGACATGGGAAGGACCTTACACAGTGGTTGAGGTTATCGGTCGTGGGGCCTATCGGGTTCGGAAGAACGAAACAGGCCGCCTCGAGTCCAACTCCCAAAATGCTTATCGGTTAAAGAGGTATTATCCTTAGATAGTTATTTTTTCTTATTAATAAATAAGACTGTGTCTTACTTTGACACCATTGTTACGAAGCATCTGTGCCCGATATAGGCACCTCTGCTTCATGATTTTAGAATTCATCTCAATAAAGATAGAGTTTACTTTTATACAATGCTTCAGGATAAAATCAAGCCTCAGGGGCCAAATGCCCGAAGACTTTATGTTCATTGAAGTTTTCCTAAGTGTTTGAGTTCAAACCTGATTTGAACTAACCAGAGGATAAAATCAAGCCTCAGGGGCCAAATGCCCGAAGGCTCTATGTTCATTGAAATTTTCCTAAGTGTTTGAGTTCAAACCTGATTTGAACTAACCAGAGGATAAAATCAAGCCTCAGGGGCCAAATGCCCGAAGGCTCTATGTTCATTGAAATTTTCCTAAGTGTTTGAGTTCAAACCTGATTTGAACTAACCAGAGGATAAAATCAAGCCTCAGGGGCCAAATGCCCGAAGGCTTTATGTTCAATGAAATTTTCCTAAGTGTTTGAGTTCAAACCTGATTTGAACTAACCAGAGGATAAAATCAAGCCTCAGGGGCCAAATGCCCGAAGGCTTTATGTTCATTAAAATTTTCCTAAGTGTTTGAGTTCAAACCTGATTTGAACTAACCAGAGGATAAAATCGAGCCTCAGGGGCCAAATGCCCGAAAGCTTTATGATCATTGAGATTTTCCTAAATGTTTGAGTTCAAACCTGATTTGAACTAACCAAGGATGAAATCAAGCCTCAGGGGCCAAATGCCTGAAGGCATAATGTTCATCGAAATTTTTCCTAAGTGTTTCAATTTGAAAGCAATTTAGAACAACCGGTGGATAGATGGTGTCAGGGGTCAGATGTCCGAAAGCTCAAGTAATTCATAAAAGGCAAAGTGCAATAACTAAAAGAGAAGAATAAATGAAGGAAAGCTTATTGTTCATTAATAAAAAAGAGGTTACAAGAAATTGGCCCTTTAAAGGGAGCGAAAACATCTAAAAATTGCCTATACTACTGTTCAGGAGGGTGATATTCTTCACCCTTCAGGATGGCGGCAAAGCGCTTCTCGTTATCAGAGGCGAGAGGATTTTCATAAGGAAATGATACTCCCATTTGGGCATCAAACTCCTCTGCGGTCTTGAATTCCCGGGATTCCAGAGGAATATGCTCCATTTCATGCCTCCGTCTCCAGGCCCTGACCGCTCGGATGTCGCAGATGACACTGTATCTTTTGAACATGTCAAGCCCTCCCAGTCGGCACACCTCTACCTTTTCCCGCTCAAGAGACAGAAGCCTTTCTGATTCTGCCAAGAGTCTATCAGACTCAGCTTTCTCAGCTGCCATCTGCCTTGCAGCCTCTTTCGCTTTTTCCAGCTCGGCAGCAAGAACCAGCTTTTCGGCAATCAAGGTTTGCTTTTCAGCCTCACCGGTTTCCAGAAGGGTCTTCTGTTCAGAGACGGTCTGGCGAAGACCATCCGCCTCCTTGACTAAGGATATCCGGTGGATTTCATTCTGCTTTATTTGAGCCTTCATACCGGCCATCTCTTTGACGTCGGTCTCAAGGAGGCTGTTGTAGGCCTGAACACCGTAGAGAAGCTGCACGATGAAGAGTGGATTATTACACAAATAGCAATCAACAAACGAATTAGAGAATATAAAGGTTAAATAAAGTCTTTTACCTCCATAACCATTATCGAAGTCTTCTTAGCCAGATCAGTTCTGGTGATCTTTGACTGAGCCACCCTATCAGCTGGTGTCCAGACCCCTTTGGCCATAGCCCGAAGAGCTTCCGGATTACTAAGGGTGATTTGATCAGCACAAACTGGATTTCCATCTGGCAGCAGAAACTTAGGCTCCCAAGGAATCAGAGCCTGGGATGATTCAGGGGCTGCTGGAGCCTTGCTTGAAGAAGCATTTTCGGCTTGTGTCCTAACCCTTTTGGTTGCATTTGATCTGGTCCTCACAGTTGGAGCATTTGCAGGAGGCGGAGGAGGAACCGATGGGTTCGGTACTGGTGGCGCTACCGGGCTCTGAGCAGGTGGAGGTACCGAAGTTGAAGGCGGTGCTGTTGACAATGGCACAACATCAACAAGCGTAATACCTTCGGGAACTTGAGGGATTCTGGCGGACATAGGTTTGTCGGGCAAGTCCATCCTGTCAACACCAGCGCCCAAGTTATAGATCGATTCAATATTGTCCATGGTCAACAGGTCAGTAGCCGATCGGGTCTTGCCCCAAACATGGGTTTTCAAGAGGCCTATCCGCTGTTTTATAAAGGTAAGGGGAAGATCATTGTCCTCATAACCTAGAAATTTGAAGGCATAGTCCCCCCGGTGAAGGTCACAATGGTCACAGAGGCAAGAAGCCTTATGAAGTGGGCGGTAGACAGGCAGGCGAATGGGACCGAACTTGTTGGGGATCGGGAAAATACGAGAAAAAGGGTACGACCAATTGCCACTCACTACGACCATTCGTTCTTTCCATCCCTTGTCCGATTTTTCAGTATCGGTACAGATGCTGCGGCCGTGAAAGGGGAAAAGGTTGTATCTACCTCTACTCGCTCTGGCATTTTGGAAAAAATAGCAAATGAGGAGGTCGGCTAGGCCTAGGTTCAGATCCATATCTCTATTGTACAACAGTAGCATGGATATGATCCTAATGCTGTTCGGGTTCAGTTGAAGAGGGTGCAACCCAAGCATGAAAAACACATAGTGAAAAAAGGGATGAAGAGGAAACCTCAGAACCCTAAGATGAGATGCCGATAGAAAAATGCTACCAGGGGCCAGGCCCTGGCTCTGAGTAAAGTCTAGATAGCCAGGATAGGGGGACACATCAACGTCCTGGGGAACGTGGGTCTCAGCCCGGAGGTGTTTAACGTCCACTTCAGGTCGGGTCCTCTTAAGTGGGGCCACTACGAATGGTTCAGAAGGCTTGGTTTTCGCAGGACCGGTCGTTGAGGAACCCGGAAGGTCAGTACTTTTAAGAATGGTTTTTCTGGTTCCTCTAGGAACAGGCTGGGGAGACTCACTGCTAGTGGAGTCGGTGCCTGAGGAAGTAGGCAAAACAACTTCCTCTACCGACCGGGTATCATCACTATCGGACATAACGTTAAGAAATGTAGAAGAAACAGAAGGAGGTAAAGGTGATAAATTAAAGAAAGAAGAAAAGGAGAAAACCGATCGACTTACTTAGTTGGTGAAGGAAGAGTTACAAAAGCTCTGAGTAACAGCCGGTTTCTATGATATCTGGGATGAGCGACGGAATGAACGGTGGCAGTGACAAAGAAACGAATCCCAGTAATGAAGAACTAAAGAAGGCAGAGACGAGAATAGAGAGTTTCAAAGTGTGAAATGTGATAAGAAGTGAAGAAAGATGAGGTTTTTATAGAAGGAGAGGAGGAAGCCAAAAAGGCTGCACGAAGTCCGAAAGACACGCCACAGCCGTCATGGTACGAGATTTGATGGAGTAGTGGCCTCACGTTTTGGCACACCATTAAATAGGCAATGATGACATGCCAACTCATTACCTCATTTCCCATAAAAGCTATTATTGTATACATACATAGGTATATACATTTATTAGGTCATGGGCTTTAAAAAGAATGTCAAGCCCATAACCTCAGGGGCCTGTGTAATGGTTGAAATATTTGGCCCAATTATAGATGGGTCATTGGACTGATGGGCCGACGACGAATGGGCCGAAGACCGATGGGCCGACGACGGATAGGCCAAAGACCGATGGGCCGGAAAACAGACGGGCCGAAAACAACAATGGGCCCATGGAAAATTCTAGAAGCTAAAGTGTGGTCCACAAGGCAAGAAGTAATCCAATTATAGTATATAGAGTCCAAAAAAGGTTAGGGTTTATCAAATCCCTTGATATAAGGGATTGATAAACCTGGGTACATGGGCTTGACCCATTGGTCACAATTTATATAAATAGGGAACTTTGATTAATGAAAAAGGGACTTCCAACAAAATTTCTATTGTGTAATTTTTCTGCACTTACAGTGGCAAATAAATATTAAACAGCTTAATTATTAACTTCCTAATTTGCAAATAATGGAGTTCCAAAAGCAATTCCTTCTTTAGAACTGTCAAATTTAGATACTTAGAAATGTAATATTTTGAAAACTTTAAATGAGACACTTGTAAACGTAATTCCTTTAATTGCCAATGCAATATTAGACACATTTGTCTAAGGTCATACAATGCGTATAGGCCACTCCGACATGATCAATTATGAGTTGTTACATCTAACATTTTGAACCCAAAGACTCAAAAAGAAAGAAATATTTAATGTGATGGTGACAAGGAGTGAAGACCATTTAATTATGAGGCATGTGGTTTTAAAATAACTTGTATATTTAGTACTTTTTTTCTCCCTCTAATTTTAATGATCTATATTTAATGTGGTGCATGAGATTAATTACTTCTTCTTTTATCCATTTTATTTTATTCTATTTAATTTTTTGTGACTTTTATTTTGATATGAAACACTTGTTCCTATAAAATTTTGAACCATCCAAAAAGTATTACTAAAATTGTCATAAAAATTTGATGCAAAGTTTCCTTCTTTGCCGAACTTGTAATAACTCTTAGGGCTGGTTTGGTAACTTGATTTTGGTTTTGGTGTTGTGATTTTGGTCTTGTTGGTCTTGGATGGTTTTAGGTAAATCTAAAATCATGTTTGGTAAGGAGTTGGTCTTGGTCTTGGTATAATTATATATATATACTAATATGTATTAAAAATATATATATAAAATTGGAAAAAAATATTAAAATGAAAATATATATATAATTAAAAAAATATTTAAAATTCCCGAAAACAATTGACATTTCTATTTTTTTTTATTCCAAAAAATATATATATTATCAAAAAATACATTTTAAAATGTGAAAATTATATATAAAATTCAAATAATATATATTAAATTCAAATATATATATATATATATATATAATTCAAAAATAATATAAAATTCTGAAATTTTTTATTATATACTGAAAAAATTTAAAAATTTAGAAAAAAAGGATATAAAATGGGAAAAATTATATAGATTCGAAAGAAATATTTAAAATTCAAAACAATTATATAAAAATCGGAAAAAAAAATTACTATTTGAAAATAAAATATATCAAATTTGAAAATAAATAAAAAATGAAAAACTAATATATAAAATTTGTAAAAAATATATAAAAAATTTGAGAAAACAATATTTAAATTTCTATTTTTTTTAAATTCAAAAATATATATATATAATTTATAAAAATATTTTAAAATGTGAAAATTATATATAAAATTCAAATAATATATATTAATATATATATATATAATTGATAAAAATATTTTGCACTTTCCAGAAAATTATATTTTTTAAAACCATATTTCCAGAGAATTATAAAATTTTCTCACTTTCAAGAAATTATAAAAAAGTGCGAAATAATTATAATTGTTTCCAAATTTTTTTTCTCCAACTTAAATTTCCGAAAATATTGTTTTTCATAATATATATTTTTAAAAAATATATATTTTAAGAAAATTATATTTTGAAAAAAATATTTCCAGAAAATTATAAAATTTTCGCACCTTTTTTTTTATATTTTTTGAAAAGTGCGAAATATTTATATTTTATTATAAAATTTTCGCACTTTTTTTATTTTTTTTTAAAAGTGCGAAATATTTAAAATTCAAAAATATATATATAATTCAAAAAAATATAAAATTTTGAAAAATTATATTAAAATATGATTGTTTTCCAAAAAATATTTTTTTGCGAAAAAATGTATATTATGTACCAAAATATGAATTTTTTCCAATTTGTTTTTTGGTTGAAAAGTACATATTATGTTCCAAAATATTATTTCTTTTTTACGAAAATTTATTATGTTCCAAAATAATAAATTTTTCCAAAAATTACTTTTTTTGCGAAAAATATATATTATGTTTCAAAATATGATTTTTTTCCGAAAAATATTTTTTTTGCAAATATTATATATTATTTTTTCTGAAATAATTCATATTTTCGGTCATATATATATATATAGAGAGAGAGAGAAAAAAAAAAAAAGTCAAAATTGGTAATGGTTTTAATAGTTGGTTTTAAAAAGCCCAAAACCAAACCCAAAAACCAGCAACCAAATATGATTTGGTTATCAAATCAAAGACCAAAACCAAAACCAAGCCCAAAAACCACTTCCCAAACAAGCCCTTGAGCAGACGGACTCAAATATTATTTGAATACGTGATATTTTTTATTTTATTTTTTTATAAAAGAAACTTCATATAAATTTTATATAAAAGTAGAATTGACCTCAATTTTATTTTTGACAAATTTTAATCACGTAGTCAAATTATATTGGACCGCGTTAACATGAAGAACAATTTCATCCTCTCCGAAAATAATCCAAATATTATCCATATGAGCAGTTAAGTTAGACTACTACTATGCTTTAAACTAGACCAAACAAGGCCTCAATGCAAGGGCTTGTCTATTAAAATTGTTTTTTCTGGGAATTTCAGTTTCCCTATATGCGAGGCCATGCAAAAATATTCAGACACAGGCCATTTATCTTTTATTCTTGTATAGTACTATCAGATAGCTACCACTTTAGAATTATTTAAAAAGTCTCGAGGTATAGTGTCAAATAATTAAAATTATTTCAATGTAAAGTTTCCACTACTGAAATGGAAATAACAAAATTGGTTGATGAAACTTTTTTAAGTGGATGACAATGACAAATGAGTGACAGTGAAATTCGAAGACAAGTTACACAATTCTTTTTTAAGTGGATGTGAAACAAGTGCGTGAAATTCGAACACAAGTTACACAATTCTTTTTTAAGTAGATGTGAAACAACAATGCGTAAAGGAGAACATAACACTTTCCTAGTCTGATAGTATGTTAACTATTTAACTGCTCTAAAAATTAAATTATTAAAAAAAAATTAACTTAAATATTTATATACTTCAACAATATTAATTATTGAATTAAATGTTGTAAGAGAAAACACTATCATTTCTTCATTCAATATGTATGTTATTTATATCGCTAATATTTAAGTCGATTACACTGAACGTTTTCAAAGTTAGACAGTTATGCACCTATATATAGACGGTGAAATATTTATAACTTCGACTGTGAAATTTGGGTCAAGGCATGGTGACCATAAACTTGCACGGCCCAGACGGTTGCTTGGGTCTTTATCTCCAAAATTCTTAAATTTTCTAATTATTCCAGATCTGAATAAAAAATTAAATAGGAATAGTATATATCTAATTCAAATTAGACTTCAAATTTTTTGAGAAAATTTAGGGCATGTTTAGTTTGTATATCTTAAAACTATTATTGAGAATTCTGAGAATTGAGAATAGTTTTCTGAAAATAATAAAAATAAATTATTTAAAAATAATTATTTTTGTAATTAAATTTTAAAAAAACTGAACCAAACAGAATTTTTTACGGTTCTTAATTTTCAAAATTTTAAAAACAAATAATTATTCTAAAAAATAGAAACCAATCGGGCCCTTAAGCCCAATAGACAACTAAACCAAATAACATATAGGTTCACATTTTAGTCTACTATTCTATGTAACCCTTATTTAGTATATTTACCGCGAAGCTCAGCTTGTAATATCCTTACACAATTAGGGACATAAACGTCATATTAAATAGTCGATAAGGTCAATTAGATTCCCCAATAGCTAGCCGACACGTTAACCCCTAAAGCTCTGAACAATTTCATTTCGGCGTTGACGTAAAGCATTTCCGTTTTTGTAGGAAAAGGGTTAAATATACAAACGCACACACTGCTCATATATATATATATATATATATACACACACAAACTAAGGGTGCGTTTGGAAAGCCTATTTTTTGTATTTATTTTCTGTCTTCAGATATAAAAACTGTTTTTGTATTTGTCTTTGTTTTTTCAGGAAAAAACTAAAAACAAAAAAACGTTTGGATGAAGGTGTTTTCACCACTTTTATTTGGTGAAAATTGTATTTTATGAATTTGGTGTTTTCATTGTTTTTACCACCTAAACAGTGAAAAAACTCAAAAAACAATTAAAAGTTGTATTTGGTGTTTTTACCACTTTTACACACTATTCACAGAAAACAGTTTTCTTGGGAAAAAAAAAGTGAACAGTAAACGTGTTTTTTTTTTTGAACTTGGTGAATAGTAAAAAAACAAAAACTGTTTTTCCGTATCCAAACGGGGCCTAAGTAAATATTTATTTTTCCCTTTCCAAAAATTCATTAAAATACAATCCTCAATATAACCCTAATGAACACTTGATCTTTATCTGAACTATAAAAGACTGCATCTATATATATATATATACAAGACTTATAAAAGACTATATCTATATTTATTACTACTTATTTTTTCGTATTTTATATTGAGTCATCTATAAGCTATTTTAAAAATTAATACCCAGAAATAAAAAAAAAAAGAAATAAAAAAAGAGAAAATTAATTGGAAGAACAGTACTGGTTTGCTTTTCTTTTTATATGGACAGGAAAGACATTGCTTCCCAAGCCAAACTAAGGAAGAAGAGATAAGAGTAGTACTCCACAAGGTTTCCATCTATGTCTCTCTCTCTTTCTCTTTCTATATTTATACATATATATATAGATATATATACAGTGTTACACTGCTGAGTACCTCAGCTAACCTAAGACCTACCCACAAGAGAATTAGACTCCTGCCCTAGAGAAGAAGAGAAACAGTAACAAAGATACATAGTACAATTTCTACACAGATATATATATATATATATATAAATATTTAGGTGCAACTTTATATGTACCAACACATATATATGTGTATATATTTATTTGGATCAATTACTTGATTATAGTACTGAGATATTTTTCTGCTTAAGCTATCTAATAGTATTTATTATATATGTATATATTTGTTGTTGATAATTATGTGATATGATGAGATTGATGATAATTATAGTATTTGGTAATATATATATTTATATAATAGTAAAATAATGGGAAGAGGAAAGGTGGAGCTGAAGAGGATCGAGAACAAGATAAATAGGCAAGTGACTTTTGCTAAGAGAAGGAATGGACTGCTCAAAAAGGCTTATGAGCTCTCTGTTCTCTGTGATGCTGAGGTTGCTCTCATCATCTTCTCCAACGGCGGGAAGCTCTATGAGTTCTGCAGCAGCTCTAGGTATGTATTATATATATATATATATATTGTGTACATATGCACAATATATGTTTTTTCCATTTTTATTTAGGCAAAGAATGGTCAAATGGAAAATTAGGTATGCATGGTTTGTGTAGTTTGATGCAACCATATGTAGAAATTTAGATCTGATTTTCTCTATTGAGTGTTATAGTATGAGATCTGAGTCTGATTGTGAATTTTTTTATAATACTCATATGGATTGAGTAAGTTTTGTTTGCAATGACAGCTTAAAATCAACAAACAACTAGCTAGCTTTGAAAATGGAAAAAAGAATATTTTTCTTTTATGCTTTTCTTGTGGTTTTATCATATTTTTGTTGAGATTAATTTGATGGCCCTTATATGCAAAAACAAAAACTTGATTTGAACAAACAGATAAAGAAGATAAACAATTAAAAAGTCAACACAAAATTTCATGTGATTTAACTTGCAAAAAAAAATAAAAAAAAATCATATGGTTTTTCTCTATTTATTACTTAATACTTGTGGTATGAAGCTATGAGAAGATTATGATAGAATGATCCCGCGTAAGGAAAAAAGATATATAGAAGTACATGTAAATTTACTAAAGATTGTTATTAGCTAATAAGTTTTAATTATGTGAATCAATTAAAGGAAAATTAATTTAATTGCTTTTTCGATATATATAACAAGGGGTTTTCGCTTGGTGAATAGAAAAACTTGATGCTATGATGATTATGACTTTAATGCTATGTTTAGTTGGATGGATGGATTGAGGAGGGAGGGATAAGACGGAGAATGGTGTAATTATTTTGTGTTTGATTGAAGGGAAGAGAATAGAGGAAGGAGACATGAAGGGCTAAAGCATCCCTCCCACCTTTACATTTTTCAATCTGTTCGAATTTGGGCGGAAGAGAAAAGAGAAAATAACCAGCTTCTCTCAAACTATAGCAATTTACATTTTAAACCTTCCTAACAATTTGTTTATTTAGTGTATTACATATATTGAGGATATATTTGTAATTTAATATAAAAATCATAAACCACTCCCTTTTTACCAAACAAGAAGAAATTATTATTACATTCATCATTTCTATTATCGGTTCCTTTCAACCAAACACAAAGTAAGAAAAACATCATCCCTTCCCTAAGGATGTCTCATTCATCCCTCTTACTCTCCATTCCATCCACTTTTCCATCCCTCCAACCAAACGAATCATTAACTCTTAGATCAAATAGTCACTTTGTTTAAAATATTCATTGGTACCGCAATTTATTTTTCCAGTGCATCCTGTGTAAGTGGACTAAGTACAGTTTACATGAAATGGCAAAATATATATATATCATGAGTTTTT
Source organism: Cornus suecica (assembly GCA_963922005.1). NCBI lineage: Eukaryota > Viridiplantae > Streptophyta > Magnoliopsida > Cornales > Cornaceae > Cornus > Cornus suecica. Next base: position 65,214,616 of record OY998245.1, read on the forward strand.
GATACAGAAAGCAAATCTTTACTCTCTATACCATGAGTTTTTATTTATTTTTAGGTCTATTAATTCTTTTTTATATAGCAATCTGATTTGGAAGAAAGAACTACAGTCAACCTGATTAAATTTTTTTCAGATGGGTAAAATTATCAATTTTATTTATTTTTGTATATGTTTGTCTTATAATTATGAAAGGGAAACTAAAATATAGTTGTAAATGATATGAATTGGCAAACTATGTATGATGAATTTGCAATTGCTATACTTGTTTACTGAAATAAGTTCAACTGTTTTACTCATTTCACAATTAATTATTTTGATTTAATTTGATAGGTCTGTCTCTAGTTTTCCTTTTCATTATGCACTTTACAATTCAATTATAACACATGTAGGAAGGATGATATATTTTACTACAATTGGCAAATATATGTCATGAGTTAACCATTGGTATATAAAGAAAAATCAAAAACTAAAAATCCCACTAAAATAGTAAAGAAATACATACTTAATATTGGAATGTATGTGAACTACACATAGTGAAATAAGCTCAAGATCTTTGTGCTTTTTTAGTTATAATTTTTATTTTTGGTTTAGAACCTTTGAATATTGAGTTTTTAGTAGTGGAACCTTTGGGGTATGCCCCTCTTACTCTGTATGCCTTGGGCTCTTTTAGTTTGGTAATCTAAGTTGATTTTCAAAAAAAAAAAAAAAACACAGAAATAAGATAAAAAAAACAATTATTTTGTGTACAAAAATCAATCTCTTAATTTCAACAATTAACTACTATTGAAGTCTTCCAAACTCCTGTAGTTGAAACAAATGCTTCAGTTCTTCCTGCAGTCTCCAAATTGTCTACAATTTGTTCCATATTGTCTTACTTCTTTGCAGTATGGTCCATTTTATTTTAGAGGTGTCCTTGTTGCCTGGTCCTGCTTCTTGCTTTTGACCATGTTTTTTGGCCTTTGAATACCCTTTTCAGGGCTTTTTTCTTCTTCTACAATTATCACATATATATGCCCCCGCGGGCGTAGCGGAGTTGGTTGGTAGGACGAACAGTCTCCAGTGTACTGAGTATGGGTTCGAATCCCTGACCCTCCGCAAGTCATTGATTTAACGTTACACGAATTGTGGGGTCGGTTCGTGTAACATCTCTCTTTGGGGTCTAGGTCCAGGGAGATCGTCGTCCTTGGGAGTTAGACACAAATATATATATTATTTCATTTTTCTTCCCAAATACCACTTGCTTATTTTTGTAGTAACAAGAACTCCTCATTGCTCCTGAAATTGAATTCTTTGTCCATTTTCAGAATGCTCAAACACACACACACACAAGTCACAAGAATGAAGCACTTTTTCATTCAACCTGAGCTTTTATACTATGGTTAAGAACTCCAACTCCTAGTCTTTAACAATATATAAGTAGAAAAAGCTAGTAATAGAAAATGTGATTTATTTTTCATGTCAAGATGAATTTCACATAACTAGTATTTGATCATTTATCCTCTAACTTACAATAAGAAAGTTGATCTCTTTCGACATTTGTAGCTATTTTGACAATCGAAATATGCAATGTCTTCAGCAAAAGTAATGAGTAATGATAGCTTTTCGGTGAAACCTTTGATTCTAGCCATCTCCGAATTCTGTAGACCTGATATGGATCCTCTATTGCTTGCTTGATCTTTTTTTCTTCCTAGCCCTATGTGTTGAATCAACAATGAAATTTTATAATTTGACAATGCACATACTCTCTTTAAATCAACAATACCACATTTTTAAATCGCCACAGAACAATCTCGAAAGATATTGAATTCTCAATCAAAGGGTACTAAAATGGTGCAAGCAATATGATGTAGAATGTTGTATAAGGGTTGAATGTTAATATATTGCATGAGTTTATATATGCATATGTGATATACTGTATTGCTTGTGTATTGCTGTTGCTTTAATAGTGCATGAGTTGAACATAGGACATCATGTGCACAACAGGAGAGGATTCAGATCCTTAATTTGTAGCCCTCAAGACAATATGTTCTTTTATCTTCGATCGTTTTCTGATTCTAAGTTTATAATGTTTTTCACCTATTCCACATTCATAAGAGGATCTTTTTAGGTCTGTTGTTCACGAAAAAAGCTTATTAATTATATGTTACTTAATTTTCACTAATTCTTGTTAATTATACTGCACATAAACATGAAATACTGAATCTAGCTAGGCTGATGAGATTTAGATGTTGTTCAATAAACTACAAGTTAAGCACTAAATTTTAAATGATCTGTCATTAGAAAATGAAGTTTTTAAGTGTTATAGCTACAAAGGATTCTTTTTATTAGTGTTAACTACAGAAGGTTTGCATTTAGAACCTTGCGCATATCATGTTAACCATCATTTATTCTAAGATTTTAGATCGTTAGCGATGGATTCTAATAAGTTAACTCATCTAAAACCTATTGATATCAAATTCGGAGAAAATTTTCTTTTCGATTGCATCTCATTATCCATGATGACTGATTTCTGCATTAATCCAAGCATGCCGAGAACACTGGAGAGGTATCAAAGATGCAGTTATGGTGCACTGGAAGCAAACCAACCTGATATGGATACACAGGTATATAGATTCATCTTTTATATGTTTGCTATTGTTGTAATACAATATTATCACTAATTGGATGCTATTGATGAGCTCAATAGAGGAAGGCTTTCCTTAGTTCTTGTTTTTGTGAACTAGTGTTTATTTTTACTCATACACATATGCATACTTTTAATATTTTTATTCAAACCACCTAGGAGAGCATGTACCAGCAATATTTGAGGCTCAAAACAAGAGTAGAGCTCTTACAAGAATCTCAGAGGTAAATTATCATTGCATATAATTTATATATGTAATGCCTAGATGTTTTCTGTTTTTGCTTCTCTATCTTTCTGTGGTACAAAACATTCTTGGGATTATTAAAATCAAACTGAATTTTGGGATCATTTTAGACATTTCCTTGGGGAAGATTTGGGAGAATTGAGCACAAAGGAGCTTGATCATCTTGAGTGTCAGCTGGAGAAGTCCTTGAAGCAAATTAGGTCCACAAAGGTAATCTATATATGTATCAATATTATTTACTGTTTCCTCTTTGATATTAATTTCATCAAAATTGTAAGCTGGTTTTGAGATGTTCGACATCGGAAGAATTTATTAACTTCTAATTATAGTGGAATATGACTTCTTTACTATTAGGGGAACAGAAAAAAATTACACGTGGTTGCCGTTGTACCACGTCATTGGTATAACAAATCAATAGGCTTATTATAACCATGAAAAGGCTGAGAAGCATAATAGAAGAAAAAAAAAGAGTTTCTAGGGCCAGTTTAGTTTGTATTTTTGAAAATAGTTTTGTGTTTTCAAAAAACTGAAAATCAAGAAACAATACAAAAAATTATATCTGGTTGGGTTTTCTGAAAACTATTTTCAGAAAATTCAGTTGTAGGAATACCTTGTTTGAGAGAACTCCTTTTTATTGTTCTCGTAAAACAGTTTTTAGTTTTCAGTTTTCAGAATTCTCAAGAATAATTTTCATAGATACAAACCAAGTATGAGTTTACTAGGTCGATATTTTCTTGAACACCTATGGTTAAAATAAGACCTAGATTTATATAGTATCACTTTCACCCTAAGAAAACTCCAATAGGAAAACAAAGCCCGAGTTTCTTATGCAACTCCTAGTTTTCAATCGAAGCTGATACGAGTCTAGGGAAAAAGTCCGGTCCATTTTCTCTCTCTTTTCCATTCACAATACATATTTTATGAGTTTGAATGGAATGAATGGAAGAGAGAGAGAGTGAATGGACTGACCACATGTTGATGAGTCTACTAGGTCGATATTTTCCGAGTGACTCCACAATCTCAACAAAAGATGCAGTAGTGCTCAGGAATAAAGTGTTTTTTCATTCTTTTCGTTTCGGGTTAAGGTAAGTGCTGCTATATAAACAAGGAGAACTGTACACACATTGCTGGTATATGGACAAGCAAAGAGCATTACAATGATCAGTTAAACTCAAGAAAGACAATACTGTACAAGTACATCAGGTACACTAACACATGTACAAAGGTGGTGTTTCATTCTTTACGTATACACTGTTAATGAGCAAAATCCTAAGTTAAAGCACTTTCTCCTCCGAATCATGAACTGTTGAGAGAAATAGGATGAGCAAAATCTTAAGTACCAAAATCTTTTCCCTTTAATAAGGACATTCAGATTCCGCAACATACATCACCCATAATACAAAAAAATCATGTGCCAAATGCCTTAGTGTTAGAGTGTCTTGTCCCACATCGGATTCAGATAAAAAAATTATTGAGTTTATAAATGGGTGAATATTAGTCTCACATATAAGTTTTAAGTTTTTGGTCGAACCGCAAAGCATCCAAAATGAATCAATTAAACTTGGCGAACAAGAATTTTCCTTTTTTTGGAACCCCATTAGTTTGGTGTGCATCTTGTAGCTTATTCTTCCTATAATTTATCAGGAGATGTAATATTGATTTTAGTATAGATCTTTACCCCATAGTTTGTTCATGTTTTTGCAGACACAATTCATGCTTGATCGACTTTCTGAGCTCCAAAAGAAGGTATTCTGTCATGTAACCAATTACTTATACTCTTTGTGTAATTAAGGTTAAGATGAACTAACATTGAAGCTTGTACAGGAACAAGCACTAATGGAGGTTAACCGAGCCTTAAAACAGAAGGTACAACTAAATTACATGCTATCAAAATTTTTATACAGAATAACTGAGATTGGGGAGACTGATACACAAGAAAGTTTGTGTTGCCCGATACAACACCCTAAGTAAGGCCTGTTTGGCCTAACTTTTGTTGCTGGTTCTTTTCAGAAAAAAAAAAAGAAGCAAAAGTCATTTTGAGAATCTGATACCCCAAAGCTTCTTCTAAACGCTCTTCCAATGCCTAAAAGCTTTTCTAAAAAATTTGTCAGACACCGTTCAAATAAGTTTTTTTCTTCAGGAAGCCAAAAGCAGCTTCCGAAAAGCGATCCAAACAGGGCCATAGTTATTTTTATTTTCATTATTTTTCTACTGAGACTGTCTTCTGTACTCCAGTCATTTAAATCCCTTTTTTTTTCCCCTCTGTTGTGTGATGATATTATGAAATGCAACCGATCTTGCGACGATTATGTGAAAGCTCTCATTCGTAAGCCCCTTTATTAATAGTGACATTTCCAGTGTTCTTCGTGGACATGAATGATTATCATTTGTCATCAAACCTTTCTTAAACCTTGAAAATATAGGACTAATTTTACTATGCATTCATATATATTTTAGATTAATTTACTATATATGATTTGCTACTGCAATGTCTGGCATTTCCATTTTTGCAGTTGGAAGGAAACTCTGAAGCTCCGGAAGCATTTAGGGATGCCGGAGAGCAAAATAACTCGTATGGACAACACCCTGTGGCACGTTCTCATCCGTTCCTCGAGCATCTAGATTGCAATAACACACTTCAAGTAGGGTATGTATCACCTCCTTAAAAATCAATGCATAGTTGGCAAGAAGCTACTCTAAAAACAAACTGTGTATAGAAAATTTAAGGGCTTGTTTAGTTTGTATATCTGAAACTATTTTTGAAAATTTTGAAAACAAAAAACTGTTTTTTGAGAATAATAAAAAATAGTTATCTGAATTGTGATATTTTTATAACTGAATTTTCTGAAAACAGTTTTCAGAAAATCCAACAAAACATATTTTTTGTAGAATTTTTTGATTTTTTAATTTTCAGAAAACAAAAAACTGTTTTCAGAAATGCAAACTGCAGTCTGCTTAGTTTGCATTTTAAAAAAAGTTTTTTGTTTTGTTAGAACTGAAAATTGGTAAAAAATAAAATAATTTTTTTTCGAAAACTGCTTTTTAGAAAAGTCAGTTATAAAAATATCATTTTTAAGAGAGTTCTCTTAAAATTTGTCATCAAAAAGTTCCCTTTTGCCTTCATAATTATCTTGAACAATTTTCATAAATACAACCCAAACAACCCTAAACTTTGAAACTTGGATCATTTGACATACCGCTTCTAGTGTAATTAGACTTTTCATCATAAACAAGCGGGCACAAAGATATATATATAAATCTTTATTTGACTTCACGATCTTTTGTGTTCTGATATTATGTTAACTACTTATTTCTTCTTCTTTTTTAACACGTTATTACAGTTGCAATTTCGCGGGACGACATGATCAACTGAATATTGGAAACTCAACACAAGCTGCTAAAAGAATTATCCCAGGGTGGATGCTTTGAATTTTGAAGTTATGAAGTACTATATATGTATATTTGCTCACACCTTTTATGTCACTTATCATAAGCTAAATTTGATGCAACATGTAGTTGTGTTGTGGGATAATGCAGAAGAATAATTCTGGGGATGCTTCTATATATTTATCTTTGTAACTCGAATTCTGAAAAATAAACCTATAGTACTTGAAGTTCTAGTAAACTTATATTGATTGTGGCATGTAACAATTGAGCTTTCATTTTCATTTTTGTGAAACTAGGAGATATTAATTAGTAATATTCTTTGAGTAACAAAGAAGGGTTTTAATTCTTGCAATATTGTTTTAGGTTGAGAATCAATGTCGGATTTTGGTTTATTCATGTTGTTGAAAATCAATATTTCGTTTTGCCAATTGAAGTCTCCTTAATTAGAAAAAAAAAATACAACTTAATTAATAATTGTCACATTGAAATTTGGCAAAACAAAAATTTACATCTCATACATGTATATATATTTATATAATGCCATTCCCCATGTTAATTAAGAATCTTTTTCTCACTTTAATCAGGAGCATTTTTATTATAATCATTCTCTATAAAAACAGTTAGGATTATTTACAATGACACCCTCTAAGGTTTGAGTAAATTACAGGTAGATGCAATATTTGGAGAGTACGTTTCAATTGCCCCCTGAGGTTTTAAAAAGTTGACAAAGACACCCCCAACACCTAGAAAATGTCCATAGTACCCCTTGACTTTGGATTTGCAATATAAACATTTTTTCTTTTCCTTTCTTGCTCTTTTTTTCTTAAGTTTAATAGACTAAAATAACCATGCCTACACTTTAATTTCTTAAACTTTTGTGTTGTAGCATTATTAATCCTCAAGTTAACTATTTTTTAATTTTTGTTATTTATCATAAGTATTTTTTACCATATTCAATATACGCCCATAACATAATTTTTTGGTTTGCCCATGTGTGTGTAGATTTTAGTTTTTTTTTTTAACTATTAACGATTACTTTTAAATATAATTGTAATACTTGTTAATTAACTTTATTTATATAAATAATTTAAAATAAATAGTATCCACTTAGAATAGTAATCTCTTCTTATATTTGGTAGAGTTGTTAGACAAATTTCAATTAACTAAATTTCAATAATGGTAACACATACATTATATTTTATCATTAGTAACTGATGATTTTTATCAATTTTACATATTTATCACACTTAAAATAATTAATAAAAAATTTAACTTTTTGGCACAAAGTGCCAAATGCAAATATTCTGTAACCAAATGAAACTTTGTCATCAAAAAATACATTTTAAGCAACAAACATTCAAATTTGTTGCTAAATTTTATATTTTACGCAACAAATCAAAAATTTACAAAAACTAATTATTACAACAAAAAAATTTGTCACTAAAAGTTAATTAATTTGCACCAAATAGTTTGTATCTAATTTTGTTGCTAAGTTCAAAAAGTTTTCAACCAATTGAAACTTTGTTGAAAAAAAAAATTTTAGACAACAAACATATAAGTTTGTGCCTAAAAATTGAATTTTAGGTAATAAATTTTTTTTTACAAAAAACTAATTATTTACAACAAAATTTCATGTTGTTACATAGAAGGGTATATGCGTCATTTTATTATTCAACAATTTTACTCATTTAATTAATTCTTTAATTTAAAGTGCATATGCGTCATTAAGGTGTCTTTGTCAACTTGTCCAAACCGGGATGATTGAAACACGCGCACTCCAAATATTATATCTAACTATAATTTCTTCAAACCTCAACAGGTGTCAACGTAAATAACCCAAAAATTTAAGACTAGCCCGGCCCCCATAGAACACAAACATATACGTAAAAGAATGTATAAGACCCACCTATTAATTAAAATTGTTTACATGTATGAGTTAGATTCGTTTGGACTGTTGATGCCTCTGCAGGACTACTTGTCGTTTTCTAGCAATACGTATCTATTCTTTTTTGTACTATTGGTTGTATCTATATAGTTGATGATGTATCATAAAGCTTTCACTACCGTGGACCACACCTTCTATCACTTCATGAACTTCACTGTCGTCTTCTCCATAGTCATTTCATTATCAGCATCAATGCTCTAACCAAATTATGCTGCCTTCATATATAAAGGTGGCCTATATACATATATATTTAGATATATATAGCACTCGATTATATAACATATATTTAAGTTCGGTCATATATTGTAGCTGATTAATTTGGTTATTGCACGAATACATAAAGTATTTTCCATCTATAATGTGATAATTAGGACAAAAGTAGTGATATATATATATATATTAATGCAAGTTTGGTGAATATCATTTGTTTCCTACAAGGTTTCAGTGAACCTATCACATGGAGGATTATTTACGTATGTACTATATATATAAGTTTCCAAGATAGGTTAACAGAGAAAAGGAATGAACATAAAACTGGTGAAGCTGTTTGTCAAAAGAAAAGGAAAACAATTTGAATGAGAAAGGGACGTTTGACTGTAAAATCTTGATCACATGTGACGCCGAACAGAATAGAGATTATTCTGCAGGCTAGTGCAATAGGTAATTTGCAAGGAAAAATGGGAGAATTCGACCCAAAATTCAGAGAACATTATGAAATTCAATAAAATTCTTTATATTCGGGAATGATAAAAACAACCCACAAGCCGGGTTTAAATAGCTGAAAATCGACCTTAATAGGATTTTTACCAAAAGTAGCAAAACCCTAAAAGTCTTACCAAAACGAAATACGGAAAGAAATCAAAAGATTGCCAAAAATCTTGCCCAAATCGGGTTCAGAATCATTTCCTAATCGACAAATAAAATATTACCATAAATAGCAAAAATTAACTAAAAATAGAGATTTGAAAAGGAAAACAGCGGATTTAGGGCTCGAAGCGAGGTGCACCCAGCGGAGCTGGTGGCCATGACGTGTGCGTCGAAATTAGCTTTCCGAATTGGGGTCACGGGCGCGAATCGGACACTTGTAGCTACAGTTATGGCCAAAAAACCGACACGTGCACGGAAACTGCCCTAATTAGGCTAGATCACGATTTCTTGCCATCCTTGCGCTGATCCTCCGGCTCTAGGTAATCCAGCGCCATCAGTGAACAATCTAACAGCTCGGCATCGTCTGACTCGGATCCCCCTACATCAACATGTGTTGTCAAAATTTATTTTTCTCTAAATTAGTGTTATCTCTAATGAAATAAAATTCTCTCTTACATGTCTCTTTTATTTAATAATGTGAGATAACAATCTTATTTAATAATTTTGTGGACTTTTTAGTTATTAGGTTGACAAATAATAAAATGAACAAAGTGTAATATATTCATAACGCTTTTATAATTATACTACTTGAATAGTCAAATGTCTTTGTCTTCTATACATGACTTCTTGTATCGGATTTTGTTGAAACAAAAGATCAATCATAAATAATAAAATAGTGAGGAATTAATAATACACAGGATTTATCGTGGTTCAGTTAATTTGCCATACGTCCACCAGAACAACCTTTATATTTTGCTTATCAATGAATTAGGGTTACAATGATGTATATATAGACCTAATTCATATATACTGGTAAAATACAAAAAATACTATTTACCGTACCTCGGGGGCGTAGCCCACCGAACCCCCCAACAAGTTAATCGATGCCCCAGCCGGGCCCGTGGCAAAAGGCCTCATGGGCCTTCAGCCCGACCCCTTTGGACTCAGGGCCTGTTTTTCCTGGATTATGAGCCATAACTCACAGGTTTCTATACTTGACTTCCTGTATCGGGTTTAAAATTATTCTCATTAAGTACTTATACATTATTTTTACATCTATATTAGTTACTCTTAATTTTTTTAAAAAATATATAAAAAATAATATTAGAGTAATTAAGATGGAGGATCTGATTAACATAAATCCAAGATATAAGGTATAAACCACATCTTGCAGATTTTGAGTCTTGTATATACAAAATAATTCAAGTGGTATGACTAGTCATGGTCGAATGGTATGAAGTTAAAAGTGCAATAGAGTTTTTCGGGGATTGTCAAACTTATTTAACATACACAACTCTACTCTTTTATCCAGGCTTAAAATCAACTCTATAAATATATCCGGAGTTTAAAATTCTTTTAAATATTTATTATGAAATAAATCCATAATTAAGAAGATGGATAAAAGGGGAAATCTTATATATGTAATTAGATCCAAAAAGAAAAAGATTGAGTTATATATGCCCACCTACACACAGATAATATATACCATTAATAAGGAAAATAAATTATGGTTGTCAAGTGCAAAACAAGAATAATCCGACTTTAAAATATAAATAATTTTGTGGCGATTTTGTGGGTGGTGTAAGTAGCACTGAAAGTCTATCCCACCAGAAGTACAAGTTATAAATGTACAATCACACATTGCCTGAGTGAATAAAATGTGAAATATCATACCGTGTCAAAATTCGGAGTAAAGCCTGAAGTAATATTTGAATAGATCATCCTTCGAAAATCTCCTATCTGAGTAAGCTAAACGGATAATATTATGTCGGGATAGAAATTATGTTAGAAAATTGTCTCAAATTCTATTGTAATTAGGTTTCCTATTTAGAGTTGTATTGTAAAAGGAATTTCTTGTTAGGGAGTTTAATTCTCCAAGGAATTGTAATCCTTGTCCAACAAGAAATTGAGTTTTTCTTGTTTAACAAGGAAATGGGTTTAACTCTATAAATAAGGACCTAGGGTTTCTGTTGAGACTTAGAGAAGAGATGTGAGGAAAAGAGGATAAGAAGAGGGTGCGAGGGTGATGTGTGCACCGGGTGAGGGTGCTATGTTGTTCACCTATGTAATATCTTCATATTAAATATTCCTTCTCTCCGTGGACGTAGGCCAAAGTTGGGGTTGAACCACGTTAAATATTGTGTGTTATCTTTGTGATTTATGTGTGTGAGTAAAGACATGTGTCGATGATCTTGGGCATGATTAATTCCTAAGTGTGAGATGAGAATTAATTCCTAACAAGTGGTATCAGAGCCAGGTTGAAGCAGATCAGTATCAGAAAGTTCCAGGTTGAAGTAAAGAAGAAACTCGTACGTTCTGATCCAAATTCGAAGATCAGAATTGTTTGAAGTCAGAAACCAACCATACCAAAAGATTCGTATTGACGATACGAAGCCGGGAAAGTCAAGTGCATCACTAGAAATAACTGCATGCGCCCCCACGCGCTGCCTGAAGTTCTGGCCAATTTTTTGGCTCCACTCGCAAAAGTTTAGTTTCGGGCCTATTTCGCGAAGTATCGTTGATCGAGACAAGGCTTATAATATATCAATGGAAATATATTTCGAAGATGAACGTTTCGGAACAAAAAGCAGCCCTATAGGAGTAGGAATGTGCCCGCACGTGTTTCGATAATTTTCTGACATTGTGAGTAATTTTTTTATCTTTTGTGCTGATTTATTTTTTGGCTCATTTGGAGTCATTTTTTACGCGGTCAAAGGCATTCTCTAGGTTTTGGACCGCTCCGAACGCAACCGTACAATCGGTTTTGCATGATTCGACTTCGAACATCTTGAATAGGCTCAGTGGGAGCTATGGAAGAAGAAAAGACAAAAAAGTCATGTTGTAAAGCTTGGTTGAGGTTGTTTTTGATGTCGATGAGGTGAAGGTTGTGTTCCAATTGACACATGGAGGCATATGGCGTACAACAACATGGTGGAAAGCGCGTAGCAGTGGTGGCTCGCTGGTGCTAACAAAATTGTTGGGTTTCAAGTTGATGATGATGTTAAGTCATTGAGTGATTTGAGTAAGACGGCGAAGAGGCAGGTGGTTAGGACAAGGTTGAAGGCGCTGGTGGGACGATATGTGAGAAAAGAATTCGAGGGTAGTGGTGTTTTTCCTGGGAAGATTGTGTAGAGTTGATTATGTAGATGAAAACTGTGAGGATTTGGGACTTGGTGAAGTGAAGGAGTTTTCGATTAGTGATGATGATTCTGATAGTGATTAGATAGTATAAAAAAAATTGAGATGATGAAGGTGGAGATTGCGGCTTGGTAAAAAGGTGACTGAGCTTGAAAAAGATAAAGATGATGATGTAGATGAAGTGATCGCGGAGAAAGCGCGGTCATGAAGATAGTGTTGAAGATGATGTTGATGTTGAAGAATGTTGAAGAAGCGCACATAGTTACAATTGAAGTGGAACATGAAACGTGTAGATGAAAAAGAAGAAATTGAAAAAGAATAATGTTGATGAAAAATAATAAAATAATGAATAGAAGAGTGTTGATGCTTGAAGCAAGGTGGAGCTTAGAGAAGATGATAGAATTCAAGCCAATGTGGAGATTGTTAGGAAAATGTCTCAAATTTTATTGTAATTAGGTTTCTTATTTAGAGTTGTATTGTAAAAGGAATTTTTTGTTAGAGAATTTTATTCAATCCTTTTCCAACAAGAAATTGAGTTTTTCTTGTTCAACAAGGAAATGAGTTTAACTCTATAAATAAGGACTTAGGGTATGTGTTGAGACTTAGAGAAAAGATGTGAGGAAAAAAGGAGAGGAAGAGGGTGTGAGGGTTATGTGTGCACCGGGTGAGGGTGTTATGTTGTTCACCTATGTAATATCTTTCTAATAAATATTCATTCTCTCCGTGGACGTAGGTTAAAGTTGGGGTTGAATCACGTTAAATACTGTGTGTTGTCTTTGTGATTTATGTGTTTGAGTAAAGACATGTGTCGATGATCTTAGGCGAGATTAATTCTCAAATGTGAGATGAGAATTAATTCCTAACAAATGAAAATGTTACAAAGTTTATGAGATTTTTTATTTGTGACAAAAATAAATAACGATAAATGGGTTGTGATGCAACCACAAAGTTGGTCTCTTGCACCAATCTAAACTTCTTTTTATTAATTAAATTTGATATTTCAGTCATTTTCTTCTTAATTTTCAAAGAGAAAGAGAAAAAAAGTACTTGTTTGGAAATTTATAATAGATCGGTGTAGAGATGTCAATTCGTGTCAGCGTGTCGACTCACAGGTCGATCATGTAATCTGACACTAGTTGACACAAAAATCAAACATTTTAAATTTGACACAATCCAACACTAAAAATAAAAAAATGAAATTGAATTTGAATTTGACATCATTCAGTAATAATTTATTAATATATTTTAATTAATGACCGATTAGATAATAGAAAAAATATGCAAATAAATATAAAAATAAATATAATCGTGTCAAACGTGTCATTTTATGTCATCTTTAGAACGGTGGGGCAGTTTAGTCAGTTCAAAATTTCAAGGGCATTTAGGTCAATTTCCGTGTCTCTGGCGCCGTCAACAGTACCTTTAGATTATCATAACTCTGACAAAAGCCAATCATAAGTGTGGTATACAATGTGTACCCACCAATGAGAACTCGACAACACATTCTTAAAAACAACCTGGTATTACAATACCTCCTATCCTCAACTGTAGTGGTTTCACATCCCATTTTATCTGTGTAAATGCTTTTTCAGACAAAACATGTTCCATCTACCACCAAACTTCACTAAATGGAAACAACAACAATCCAATTAATTCTACACATACGCTATCTCTATATCTCTTTTTGCAAGGAATTGAGGGTTTCTTTCTATTCTTGGAATTAGGGTGTTTGGTTGCTGGTAAAATAAGAAAGAAAATTTTGAGATGGGGAGAGGAAAAGTGCAATTGAAACGTATAGAGAACAAGATCAACAGACAAGTCACCTTCTCCAAAAGGAGAGGTGGGTTGTTGAAGAAAGCTCATGAGATCTCTGTGTTGTGTGATGCTGAGGTGGCTTTGATTCTCTTCTCCACCAAAGGCAAGCTCTTTGAGTACTCTACCGATTCATGGTACAATTTCTCCCCCTTTCTCTCTCTCTCTCTCCATATATACAACATTATATATATATATATATCTGTGTGTTGATCTAGTAATAAAAACAAATTTTTTTTTTTGTTTTTTTGAGTTTCTGGGTAATTTTTTATGTGGGTTTTTCTTTTCCTAATTTATACTTATTTTTCTTTTCATATGCTAGGTCCATGAAATTATGAAAGCAATTTTTAGTTCCATAAACTTCCTTTAATGTTCTACATTTGAGCTTTTTAAGCCTTGATGAAACATGTGATATATTTTTTAAAATCAATTTCATTTTAATATTACTTTATTTTTGTGTTTAGAAGAAGATTTGGGTGCTAAGTAGTACATTTAGTGGTAGTTACATAGAATTCATGCAAGTTACTAAAAGTTAGATATAACATATTGTATATATTGTTCAGTTTTGGGTATTACCAAAAGGTTAATATATATATATATATATATAAACCTAACTAAAGATCAGTGGGAATTTATATATACACCTGGCCAGTTGGTTTATTTAAGAGAAAGGGGTTTATTGTACTTGGCTCTTCAGATAAAAGAAGTTACTGTCTGATTTTTTAACGTCTTTTTTTGCTAGGGTACTACTTTTAAGAAAATAAGCTAAAGTAAATGTCATGACAATCAATATTCACATTGTATATGTAATAATAGACCTTACATATTTGCAGGCTAGCTGCCATGAAGTTTCAAAAAAAAAAAAAAAATTCACCTTTCAGTACCTCATATTTGTCATTTGAGGTGACTAAATGTAAATTGATAGTACTTCTTTTTCTTTTTTGAAGGGAATGGGTTTTTTGTAATTTAGCAAATATTTATAAATCTTCATTGCAATACTTTCCGTACTTATCCGTGACATTATTTTTTTGAGCTACATATAAGTAATTTTATCATAGGTTGAATACATGCATGCATACATATATCTTTTAAAGAATTCATTGTAATCCTAGCAGAAATATCTTGAATTAAAAGGAACCTGAAAGACCTTATGAAGGAAGTATATTATATATTTACAAGAGAGAAAAAAAAAGTTCACCATATAGTTTATAATAAACAAAATAATAGGAGGAGGAGTTAAAAAAATCTTGTCCTATTAAGAATTTTCAACTCTTTCCACCATAAATTTGTTTTCTCCATTAGAATCGACAACAACCACCACCTCCAAAACTTTCTCCACTATAATCATAGAAAGAAAAAAAAGTAACCTAATTCTAATCTTAGCTTGGAGAGCACAAATCTTAGCAACAGGATGAGGAAGGAATTCAAGTAATATTTACAAAGAAAGACGGTCCAAAGGAGGACGAATCCGTTATAACAAAAGGTTAAAGAAACCAGTAATCAAATGGAACAAGCTTGACTCAAGTTAATATTGAAGCTCAAGCTAGATATATACTACATTATTGGGTTATGGCTCATGATCCAGGAAGGAACAAACCCTGGGTCCAAAGGGGCTGGACCAAAGGCCCGTGACAACGGTAAAGGGTGATTTTGATATTTTACCAGTACATATGAATTAGGTCTATATATACATAATTTTAACCCTAATTCATTGAAAAGCTAAATACAAAGACTGTTCTGGTGGACGTAAGTCAAATTGGCCGAACCACGATAAATCCTGTGTGTTGATTTTTTACTGTTTTATTATTTGCGATTGATCTTTTGTTTTAACATATACTAAAGTTATGTTTGATAAACCTTCTCCTATTTTTACCCAGAAGAAAAAAAAGAAGCATTTTGGAAAAGCTAATAACTACTTGCTTCTTCAAAAACACTTTTAAAGCTCAGAGAAAACACTTTTAAAGCTCAGATCGAATCTCTTTCAAAGAGTTAATCAAACGCCATTCAAATTAACTTTTCAATCCAAAAGGCAATAATCAGGTTTTGAAATGCCAATTCAAACATGACCCAAGTGTACATATACATATATGTATAAATACAAATCGATATATGTCTGCGTGATGGTTCAGTGTGTCGTTACACTTGTTTAAAACTTCTAACAAATCTAGTACATTGTGAGGCAAGGAGATCCTGAGGCAAGACCACAGATTTTCACCATCATTCAATGAACAATTTTTTTTTTTCTTGAGGTTAAAAAAATTAGAAGATATATCTGTTTGAATTTATTCCTAGTCTTCACCCTTTAAATCAAACTCCTCCTTTATGTTCATTAAAATAAAAAGTAATCTATTCTTTTGAATTTGCCAAATGTACCTCCTTTTCGAATCCTGCACTTTTTTTGGAGATCGATGATATAAAACTTCAACTGCTCGAAGCACCATAGGCTTTGTTCCTGACCAACACTGCTCTGGGAGATCAAATTTTAGATAGCATTGCTCGGTCAAAAATGTGCACTGTTGGTACAACAAGAGAACTAGTAATTCAGTCTCCACAACCTCAACAAATATGTCAATGTAATCCGTGTGTTCATTAGAAAAACTCAACCTTGTCACACTAGAAAGAACTATAGGTGATAAAAATGTAAATTTTTTCTTTTTTTGTGAGATATTTTTTATGTAAAATTTTTGTTCATAAAAAATTTCATTTTTGTCTATTTTCCGGTGTTTGGAAGAGATTTATAATTTTTTCAAACACACATAGATGAAGTCTAGTTCCGAACAACAAAGTTCTAAAAAAATTCAAATCATTAAACCTAAAATTTTGAGTAGAGTGAGAAGTTCATACTTCATTCTAAAAAGTGATGAAAAGAATATTCAGGTCGAGAGAATGACAAATTTGAAGTTGAAACCTACAAAACCTCTAATGGAATTGATATAGAAATCGAAAAGAGAGAGAGAGATCATGCCTTGATAAGTTATTTTGGTAAGAATTTGATAAAATATTTTCCGTGTAAATATTGTCCTGACCTTTTTGGCAATTAAACACTCAAAAATATATTTACATATATTCTGGGTCCTGATGAGACATGTGCCTAGCTTATGAAGATTGAGATTAAAAACTCTGGTGACATATATAAGAATGTTTAGGGTTTTGAGTGTAACTCACGTTTCCTTGCTTTAGTGATTATCAACTATATTTACTTGGCTTTTGTCTTAAATCTCCTAATCTTTTTGACATTTTTTATTTTCATCAATAAGGATTTATAAAAGTATTTTAAAACTCTTTTAAGCTAAGAACATATGACAAGCTATTGCACACTTAAACCTAGCTCTTCATTTGCATAGCTGCACTGTTTAAGTTCTACACATGAATTGCAACCTACAGTAAATTTAAATTTTTATTAGTTTATTTATTTTTCCTTTTTTTTTTGAGTGAACCAGCATGAAGAAGATACTCGACCGATATGAAAGATACTCATACGCACAAAGACAGCTGACAGCTTATGATCCTGAATCACCAGTATGCCCTAATTTTTTTTTTTGTCTACCATGGAAATACTCATTGAATTAATAAATTGTCTCCATAAATTTGATCATTGAAGTGGTTCAATTGTTTTTGAAAATAGTGATAAATACATATGGTGATTGGATCGGTTGATTTATTCCCATGGAGGCTATATTTCAAAATGGCTATTTTCTGTAGGAAAACTGGTCTCTGGAACATATGAAACTTAAGGCCAGGATTGAGCTTTTAGAAAGAAATCACAGGTAAGAACTTGGTCACATTGTAGTATACGAAAATACATATAGCACAGTTCTTGTCTGAGGCCGTGTAAGAAGGAAGTCGTGATGTGGTTCTATGAGCAATTGACACATGTTCTTATATTTTAAAATTACTTTTATAATTTCAAAAATCAAGCAAATTCATGATCATAATTTTTTTTTGAAATTTGAGTACTCATGTAATTTTTTTTTTGGGTCATATCACGTTTGAAGAAAATTCCTTCTTATACGACGTGAGACAACCAATATCCATACATATATGCCTATGTATAAATGCAATTGAATTGTCGGGGGATTGAATTTTCTTAAAAGTTAATTCCGTGTCCAGTGGTGAATTATGAGGTTTTATAAAAGGCGCGACACTACTACCAATCTACATGAATGATGGCATTTTAATATGAACTAGCTAGAGTATTGAAAAATGCATGGAAATTTTGGAGGACACTTTCTTTTTCTAATTTCGTGCTTTATCTTTATTTTTATTTTTTCACTTTTTTTAATATTTAGGCACTATATGGGGGAGGATCTGGACTCTCTAAGTTTGAAGGAGCTACAAAATTTGGAGCAGCAGATTGATACTGCACTTAAACGCATTCGATCAAGAAAAGTATGCTATATTGATGTTATTCTTGAAATATATATATATATATATATATATATTACAGCTAGTTTAGAATAAGAAGGTATTGGGATATGATATTTGGGAAATTATTTGTTTTGCAGAACCAGCTCATGCATGAGTCCATTTCTGAACTTCAGAAGAAGGTGAGGCATTTTGGCACTATTTGCTTGAGATACTGTTGGCGGAACCATTATGAGAACCTTGTGGTTACTCTTATACAGATGGGGTGGTATGAGGATAGATCTCAGAATTCAATATGTGTTGCTATAAATTATAACTTCACTGCCTCATTCTTGTCCCAAAACCGCGGGATTTGGGTTAGGCAAGGAAGGGGGGACGGCTTTCCACCAAAAAATAATTTAAGGAGGCTAGGGTTTGAAATTAGGTCAAATATGAAAGGATGAAAAAGTTATTCTATATAAAGATATCTATTACTAATGTATAATAATATTGAAGGGCATACTTGTAAATCAATAGTATAATCGTGGCGGGGCGGGTTCTTTCCCATACCGCCCCCTGACTCGTCCTTGAAACCCATCCTCATAACTGCCCCCATTTAGGCGAGACGGTTCCCCACCGAGATAGGGATTTTTGTCGTCCCTAGACCTAGCTTGTAAGAGCTTGTGGACTCGTGAACTAACTTCGATACCATTTTGAAATAGATCCGTCCACCATATGAGGTACAATATTGTCCCTTTTGTGATATTTTAATAAAGAGTAATGATATTTGCACCGAATTGTTTGGCTGAATTAGTATAGTGAATGCATATTCAAGGGGGCCAAACATATCTACAGTTATCCATCCAATAGTGGATATGTATTAACTATTCTGCCAACAATTCGGTGCAAGAATCAATTTCCTTTACTAAAAAAAGGAAACTTTCAAATATAAGTATAAGTTCTTCAGTGATCCTGGTAAGTGAACAGTTGAAATAAGATCTATAGTCCTTGCATTTGTTCATATATTTCATCTCTCATGTCATATGAGGTCTTCTATGACAGGAGAAGACAATACAAGAGCAAAATAATTCACTGGCAAAGAAGGTGAGTAAGCTATATTTGGCATGCATGCATTTATATATTCTAACCAAGTATTTTGCTCTTCATGGAGAACTGGGACACTCTTTCATTCCAATAAACAAGGAAGTTATAAACTAAACAGCCGGTGCATTAATGCTTTATTAAGATCTCTGTGTTGTAAATTAGTGTTAATACAAAAAAACGACGTTGATTCAGTCGTTAAACATCTTTTTCAAATTCAGATAGATCAAGGAGAAAGAGAAGTCTACAGCGCTGCAAGTTCAATGGGAGCAGCCAAGGCATGGTCCTAATTCATCATCATTCCTACCACCACCTCCACTCCCCTGCCTAAACATTGGGTAATGGCCTCTCTCATGTTTCATGCAACTTATATATATATATATATATCATGTGATGGATATATATCCATCACACTGCAACAATCTTATTACAAAAACCACTTAAAATTTCTTCTGTATACCTAAAGAAACATATTTTGGTTCTCATTACTGTACTTTTAAGGTTTTAGTTCTGTATACCTAAAGACGCTTCTTTGATTTTTGGAGTGAAAAGCAATTTTGAATGGTGTTTGAAAAAAAAAATAGAAGAGTTTCTAGAATCTAAGAGCGTTTTTGAAGAAGCTAGTGGGCACTAGCTTTTCTATAAGACTTCTGCTTATCTTTGTGAGTGAATCCACTTATGTAATGTATTTTGCAACGCAGTGACACTTACCAGGGCGAAGCTCCAGGAATGAGGAGGAACGAACTCAACCTGACGCTTGAACCACTATATTCACTCAACCTAGGATGCTTCACCACATAATGAACAGAAGAAGACTTCTGGGCTGGTTCTAAAAGTTTTGATTTTTATGTGAATATGGATCCATATATTGTCTGTGTTGAAAGAGAGAGGAGATGCCCTTAAATTCTTACTCTCTTTTAACCATCTCTATTATGATTTAAAGATTGCTTCTCCAAAGCGAAAGCGATCTGTGCAAGTGTGTTATAATTTTGCTTCCTACTCCTATCGAAAGGCATACTCTACCTGAAGGGTACTGAACTTTGTGTGTTGGTTGTATTGATGTTTGGAAATGTATGTATCTATATGAACTATATTCTATGTTCTAGTTATTGCTTCTAATGCTATAATAACTTGCTTATAATGTTTTTTTTTTTTTTGATAAGCTTGCTTATAATGTTGACACATGAAACATTCTTGATTCATCATCTATATTATAGAGGAAAGAGAATGGAACATAATGTACAGGAAAATACCTGCCTCAAGCCATGTAAGAAGAAACCTTCTTCCTTACATGTGATATGATTCAATAAAAAATTTACACGTGTTCTAAAATTTGAAAATATTTTTATAAGTTTCAATATCTTTTATGATTATACATTTGTTTGATTTCCATCATTTTTTAAAAAATACAATTATGGTAATATTTTTTAAATTTTACGACACATAAATTTTTTATTAGATCACCTCACATGTAAGGAAAAATTCCTTCTTATATGACCTGAGGCAAGCATTGCACGTATGTCTCGGGGTATTGTGGAATAGAAGCTTTAAAAGGGATGATTATAAGGAGTGCGCCTGAAAAGTACATAAAACGACACTAGGGGCGAAGATCAGAACCATTTTCAGAAACTGCTTCTACGGTTTTGCATTGATGTACTACGCTGCCTCTACAAGGCTAGTTTAGATCAAGGGTAAATCCTACTTACATTCCTTTTAATTTGACCATATCCCGACAACACTCCCTCTACTATGGAATATCCCAGATACACCCCTTGTCAGTGACGGCCGTCAAGCCAATTAACGGATTTGTGTGAAATATCTATTTTGTCCTTCAATATTTTATTACTTTAACATTTTTAAAAGGGTAAATCCCAGAGGTGACTGATGTAGGGGAATCCGAGTCAGACGATGCCAAGCTGTCAGATTGCTCATTGATGGCGCTAGATTACCTGGAGCGGAAGGTTCGGCGCAAGGATGACAAGAAATCGTGATCTAGCCTAATTGGGGCGATTTCTGTGCACGTGTCGGTTTTTTTGCCATAACTGGAGCTACACGTGTCTGATTCGCGCCCGTGACTCCAATTCGGAAAGCTAATTTCGGCGCGCACGTCGTGGCCACCAAGCCACGCTCGGTGCACCTCGTTTCGTGCCCTAAATCCGCTATTCTCCTTTTGCAAATCTTTAATTTTAGTTAATTTTTGCTATTTATGGTAATCTTTTATTTGTCAATTAGGAGATGATTTTGAACCCGATTTGGGCCAGATTTTTGGCAATCTTTTGATTTTCTTCCGTATTTCGTTTTAGTAAGACTTTTAGGGTTTTGCTATTTTTGGTAAAAATTCCATTAGGGGTCGATTTTCAGCTATTTTAACCCGGCTTGTGGGTTTTTTTTGTCATTCTTGATTATAAACAATTTTATTGAATTCCAGAGTGTTCTCTGAAATTTTGGGTCGAATTCTCCTGTTTTTTTTCCTTGCAAAGTACCTATTGCAATAGCCTGCAGAATAATCTCTATTCTGTCCGGCGTCATACACCCCCTCTGGTTTGCCTATATCCCAGTTACACCCCCTTTACTATGGAATATCCCAATTTAAATTAAAAAATAGAAAAATATAAAGTTCTCTAATTTTAAAATGTTAATAATATAAACATTAATTATATAGTTCATCTTTAAAAATTACAAAAAAAAATCTATTTAATTTTAAATGGTTAATTTCAAGAAACCCCCATATACTATTCAGTTTAATCAACTAACTCTCACTGTGTCCACTTTGTCCCATATACTATTCTATTTCATAATTATATCCCCTCACCTCACATTTTGAGTCCAAATGCCTAAACTACCCTCAATATTATAAGGGGGTTTAGTGAAATCAACCATTTAAAAAAATTGTTTTTCGAAAATCAATTATATTTTTCGCAAAAATTATAAATTCAAATATATATATATATAATATATATATATATATATTAAGCAAAAAAATTATTTTTCGAAGGGAGTATATTATTTTCCAAAATATGAATTATTTTGGAAAAATTAATATATATTTTTTGCAAAAAAATTATTTTTCGGAAAAAAATCATATTTTGGAACATAATAGTATATATTTTTCTCAAAAAAATTAATTTTTGAAAAAGATCATATTTTGGAACATAATAGTATATATTTTTTGGAAAAGATCATATTTTGGAACATAATATATATTTTTCGCAAAAAAAGTATTTTTTGGAAAAAAATTCATATTTTGAAACATAATAAATACTTTTTCACAAAAAAATCATATTCTGGAACATAATATATACTATTTCGCAAAAAAAAATCATATTTTGGAACATAATATATACTCTTTCGCAAAAAAAATCATATTTTGGAACATAATATATACTTTTTCGCAAAAAAAAATCATTTTTTGGAACATAATATATATTTTTCGCAAAAAAAAATCATATTTTGGAACATAATATATATTTTTCGCAAAAAAATTATTTTACATAAATAATCATATTTTTCGAAATATATCTTATTTCAAAAATAAATTATATCTTATTTTCCGATATATTTTCCTAAATAATATATCTTATTTTTTTATATTTATAGTTTTTAAGAAAATATAATTTATTTTCGAAAAATAATTTTTTTAAGGGTTGATTTCACTAAACCCCCTTATACTATTAAGTGATGGTAGTTTAGACATTTTGACTCTAAATGTGAGGAGGTGGGGGCATAGTGATGAAATTGGATAGTATAGGGGGCAAAGTAGACATAGTAGGAGTTAGTTGATTAATTGAATAGCATAGGGGGTTTCTTGAAATTAACCCAATTTTAAATCTAAGTTAAGAGAATATATAGATATATTATTTAGTTGAAATAAAAATTCAAAACAAATTATAAATTTTTTTAATTTTAAAGTGTCAAGGATGTATAAATTTATTATTCAGTTCAAATTTAAAATTAAAAAAATTTGACATTTTGTAATTTTAAAATTAAATCAAAAGTATGTTGGAATTTTCAAGAAGGTAAGGGGGTTAAATAAGTCATTGGACTACAAGGGGCAACAGTCAACAACTAACGGTTGACTAACGGAGGGGGTGTTTGATACACGGAACCAAAACTGAGGGGGTATAATTGGAATATACCATAGTAGAGGGGTTGTAAGTGGAATATGATCAAATCAGAGGGGGTGTAATTGGGATTTACCCTTAGATCAATTTAACTTAATTTGATAGTTAAAATGAAACAAACCATAGAGTCTATAGAGAAGAGAAGAAGACACAATATGAAAACTTGGAAGTAGGAATATCTCCATTTACTTGTTAAGAACTTGTGCAGGCAATCGACATCGTTTTTACATGCATGAGTAAAAAAATGTACCAAAACAAGTAAAAATTTCCTCAAATGGATCCATCATGGAAGAGTAGTCTGCCCAGAAAAACATTTACCAAATACCAAACATTTGCAAATATAAAACCTCTTCCAGATCCAATCTTACCACCTTAGAATGGGTTATACACAGTTTCGTTGTTTCTTTTACTTTTCTCCGTCTGTTTAGTATCTTTTGTCTTCAGTCTCTACTCGTGTAAATGGCAGTTTGAGTTCAAATTGTTTCATCAAACACCATAATCTGAAAAGCAACCCGAAGATAGTCAAATACAACGTGAATTTTTTCTTTTTTCAAACAAAGAAAAACAAATAAAGAAAAGAAAAGGAGGAAAAAGGTTTTAAGGAAAACACAACCACTAAATCATCTAGTAAATCAGAATGCAATTGACAAGTATACTTGCATTTTCAATACCGTACACTCTATTCACTCATAGTTAGCATAGAGACCCATTGTGCAGTACCATTATATTGAAAACTTGTGACAAATCCAAATTTAAGTAGTAAAAGTGGAGCAGCTTTCTCAATCTTTTCTCGATATCTAGACTTTGCATCTCATAAAACTGTCTAACTTAATTTACACAACATAAAGCTACAAATAAAGGGAAAGAAAATTACAAGAAAGATATAGTTTCACAACCGTAATCAGATCACTCAAATAATGCTGATGACAGTGCATCACGGGAAAGAGGGTCACTTATTCCGGAGTGATCTAACACTACCAGCTACCCAGCTTCTTGATTTAAGACTGTGTACCCTTAATATTTGTTGAAAATAAACTTGTTTCATGCATGCATGAAGATTGGGTCAAGATGCTAGGATAAGCATCATCCATTGAAGCTGATCCACATGCATGCAAAGGTCCAAGTTGGCTGCCACCAAATACCATGCGTGAAGCCAATATCTTGAGAAGTCAAGAATGACGGCAAAAGAAGATTTCTTTGTCAGTTTATGTGTTTTGAGTTCTATATATACATGTTGTAGTGTATTGAATTAATTAGAAGCTAGACCATAAGAATAGAGGTGTGAGAAAGAAAAAGAGAGAAAAATTTGTATTTTGAAAGAGTGTGAGTTTTTGAAATATAAGTTCGTTTTCTCTCCATATTGTGTTGATCCTGGGTAGTTTAATCACCATTAGTGATTTACAACATGGTATCAGAGCTTGGTGAAGCTTGAGCAAGCCCAGAAAAGAAAAAAAAAAAACAGAGCCGAACCTTTCAAAGCATATTCGTGAATCATAGGTGTTCAAAATTGTGGTGTTCAAAACACAATTTTGAACACATACCTAGCTTCTCCGTTCTAGCAGGAACGTAGCCCCGAAGAAATAAGGCGAAAATCTCAAAGCACGCGCCCTCATGCGCGGTCAGAACATCGACGAGTGAAGCCCACTCTCAGCCACGCGCGAGGTCATCTTCAACCTCCAGCCGACACGTGGGCCCACGCGCAGACACGCGCGCACGCGCTACACGCGCCAAGACACGTCAGCGCGACGTCATCAGCCACGTGGCCCATTCATCCGTTGACACGTGACCCTATAAGAAGAAGCCACGTGGCACCAATCAATAGCGGACACGTGGCACCAACCACCAGCTGACACGTGGCCCATCCAGGAGTTCACACGTGTCACTGCCACGTCAGCATCCACGTCAGTAACATTTCTGGAAATTACAGAATTGCCCCTAATTGGTATTTTGTCCGTTCCGGGCTCATTTTTACTCCGATTTGAGCAAACGAAGAGTCGTTCTTGACTAAACGGAACGCTCCGGACGCAACCGTGCGATTGGTTTGACCAGATTCAACACCAATTTTTCGAAATAAGCACCTCAAGTGCTTAAGCAAATCCGATGGCGTCCTCCAGCAATTTCTTTCAGCCCCAGCTTCCGCGACTGAACAAGGATAACTACGAGAAGTGGTGTATCATGATGAGAGTCCTTTTAGCCTCACAAGATTTGTGGGATGTGATTGATACCGGGTATGACGAACCCGAAGAAGTAGAGAATCTAAGCCAGGTCCAACAGGCCGAGCTTAAAGAAGAAAGACGAAAGGACAAGAAGGCGTTATATCTGCTTTATCAAAGTGTAAATGAAGCAAGTTTTGAGAAGATATCCGCCGTCAACACCGCCAAGCAAGCATGGGAAATTCTTCGTAAAGCAAATCGAGGAATTGAAAAGACGATAAAAATTAGACTTCAAGGTCTAAGGGGGGAATTTGAATTGCTGCAGATGAAAGAAAGAGAGTCAATTTCTGAGTACTTTACCAGAATATTGACAATTGTGAATTAGATCAGAGGATGTGGAGAAAAGATCGAAGATGTACGTGTGCTCGAAAAGATAATGAGATCGCTCAATTCCAAATTTGAGTTCGTGGTTGTAGCCATTGAAGAATCGAAGGATTTGGATGGCATGACGGTTGACGAGTTACAAGCCACTCTAGAAATCCATGAACAGCGAATCGACAAGAAGAATACCTCAAGCATCCCAGAGGACGAGCGAATCCTGCAGTCAAAGTTCTCAGCCAGAAAAAAGAAATGGGGAAATTCACAAAGAGGTCGAGGTAGAGGTCGTGGCTATCAAGGACGAGAAGGTGAAGATGGGAAAAGAAAAGTGAAGTGTTATAACTGCAACAGATACGGCCACTATGCCCGTGAATGCAGAAGTGATCTAACAGAAGAAGATGAAAATGACGAACATGTGTACTTTGCAGAGAAAGACACAGATGAGCTAAACGGAATGTTATTGATGGCTCAATATAGGAATCCTGTTAGCTGGATATTTGAAGAAGAA
Organism: Cornus suecica; assembly: GCA_963922005.1. NCBI lineage: Eukaryota > Viridiplantae > Streptophyta > Magnoliopsida > Cornales > Cornaceae > Cornus > Cornus suecica. The sequence goes on from OY998245.1 coordinate 65,241,234, forward strand.
ACGGAGCCCAAGGAGCTCGTGATTGAAGAAGAAGAGAATGAAGCAGAAGAAGTGTCACCAACAGTGCCACAAGATAAGGTTAAAGCAGTGCCACCAAAAGTGACACAAATTGCTCCCGTTCCTGACAAGAAGAAGTCAAAAGTGGATCCGGGTGAAAGATACTGGACCAGAAAGAAGTCAGATATGGATCCGGGTGAAAGATACTGGACCAGGAAGAAGTCAGAAGAAGATCCGGTTAGCTTCACCAAAGCCATTCAAGAGAAGGAATGAAAGATAGATATGGATGAAGAGAAGAAGCAGTGTAGTCCACCAGAAGATCATAAGTCAACTGGGTTGAAGTGCGTCCATAAGACGAGAAGTGGAAAAGGCGAAGTTCAGAGATACAAAACTAGCCTGTCCATGAAAGACTACAAAGGAAGAAAAGTGAAGTCAGGCAATGTAATGTCTCAGTAATAGTTCCAGGAAAGGAAGTGCAGGGAAAGAAAATGGTATCTCTTCAGAGTTCAGGCAGGTCGACTCGGTTCAGTTCGAGGTGCTTGTCGCTAGTCGTAGACTTGACTATGAAGAAGAGAGTCAACCATCTCTGTGCAAAACTGGACGAGAGAGAGGCAAAGACTGTTGCAAGGAATGCAGAAATTCCGAAATAAGTCCACAAGACTAGAGATGGCGTTAGGAATGCAGAAGTATGGAGAATCAAGTTTAAGGGGGAATGTTGAAAATAAACTTGTTTCATGCATGCATGAAGATTGGGTCAAGATGCTAGGATAAGCATCATCCATTGAAGCTGATCCACATGCATGCAAAGGTCCAAGTTGGCTGCCACCAAATACCATGCATGAAGCCAATATCTTGAGAAGTCAAGAATGACGGCAAAAGAAGATTTCTTTGTCAGTTTATGTGTTTTGAGTTCTATATATACATGTTGTAGTGTATTGAATTAATTAGAAGCTAGACCATAAGAATAGAGGTGTGAGAAAGAAAAAGAGAGAAAAATTTGTATTTTGAAAGAGTGTGAGTTTTTGAAATATAAGTTCGTTTTCTCTCCATATTGTGTTGATCCTGGGTAGTTTAATCACCATTAGTGATTTACAACAATATTCACATATAAATGGAAAACTCCAGATGAAATATGATTTAAGTTCAAGAATTCATAAGTAAATCTAAAGAGGAAAATTTACATTCAGAATAATGAAGCACAACGAAGAACCACTCCAGGATTATGATCAATAATGCCTAGAAACAGGCTTGAGTCACACTTTTGTATATCAAACTAGCACTGAACTACCGAAGGCCGTTTTTACACTGAGATGATAGATTCTTCTCAACTTCGAGAAATTACCATTTTCTTTTAGCTCAGTGCACAGAGGCTCCCACCATTTCATGGTACGATGACTAAAAGAGCTTCAAAATATAAGCTATTTGGCCACAAATAGGTTTTCTTTTGTTTTATTAGCTATGGGCTACAATTGTGTCTAAGTTAAGGTATATTAGGCACTTGGTATATTTCTTATGCTTACTCAACCTCCATATTAGTACCAAAAAAAAAAATCCCCTGTAATATGGATATGCTTGATAAGTAAAGAGAATATATGAATGAAGCTTTCTGTTGCTTTTTTTTGCTTCTTTTCCCAGACCGAATCACCTGTATTATAAAGAGGTAACACCTGAGTAGACTGAGTTTTCTTGAGAACGATAGTAGTAAAGGGAAAATATGTGTTTTTCTCTCCAATAGCAATATATTAGAAGAGGTAATTCAATACATGGTCACTCTATTTGTTCATTTAGGCAATATATGTACTTGACCTACAATTTTCTGGAGTTACATTCTCCAACCGTTTAAGCTTTTAGAGCAATTAGCTTTTGACAGGACTACGTAGTTTTAGTGAGAATATTATAACAGCTGTTACTTCTCAATAACAAGGGAAGCTTTAATAGTGTCCACATGGTAGCACCTAAAAGGGAGAAGTGGAGTCAAATGTTTAGATCTTCATTATCATCAACAATAAGGACAAAAGAAAACCTCTACAAACATCAATAATTATCCGCTTACCCTACAATTCCTAACACCTTTTCCTTCTCTCTTTTTATTTCTCAAAAGCTGTTTATTCAAAGTGGAAATTGTTAGAAACCCTGCATTTCATAGTAGGGAGTCAGCGTAAATGCCACCCTTATATTATCTCCTTCCATACTCACGTTAAGATAACGCGGAGCACACATACATCGCTGCATTATTAAAAAAAATGCACCAGATATTACTCACGGTTCAGCGCAATTTGAGGCGCACAAGAAGCTACAGGTGCAAAAGTCATCCACAATCACATTTGAGTCCACCGTATCTAGGTCTCATAGATCCAAAGCAAGACTGACCGGGAGAAAGAGTTCTAGTTGCACCCAAAATTGTGATTCATTTTTACGCAGCTACCTTATATTACCTCTTCTTACTTATGTCAAACTGGCCAACTTTGAGACATACAACGACAAGACGTAAATTTGTGACTAGAGTAAGCACCTTGAGATGTGTCTTATGAAAACAAGAAGCTATTAAATTTTAAGGAAAGATTAGTCGGAACAAACTAACAAGGCAAGAATAAATACTTTACCGTTGCACAAACTGGACAGAGTTCACTTCTCTCCATCCACTCGTAGATACAACCTAGGTGAAAATGGTGAGAACATTGTGTATTTATCTTCGGATTCTCTGGAGCATATTCTGTCAGAAAAATATTAAGAGAATTGACAAATTAGTAAGGAACAGGGTAGAGTACTTGGAATCATTCGCTCTAAAGTCATAAATATTTAGCAACTATATCTCAAATACCGATGGTACGCATTTTGCACAAGATGTATAATAATTTCCGTTGATGGACAATGAATATAGGAAGTTACATTATATATACATATACATCAACACCCACAAAAAGAAAAAAGGAAGGGAAAAGTACCTTCAAGACATGTAGGACAGACATCCTCATCTTCCGATGAGGCATAGACATCATATCCAAATTCACCTTCCACGGTCGCTGATGAGACCTTCTTCATAGAGGACTCAGAATGACATACTTTTGATGCATCACCTCTCCATTTGTCTCCTCCAGTTAACAATGTCGGTTCTATTTGAAAATTGCTTCTTCTTAGTAGTTCTGCCTCTAATTGGGATTGACCGGACTGTCTTCCACGTGTTGGGACCAGCACATTCTGTTGCAACTGTCTACTATGAGACGTATTACCATGAGCTGGTGGCACCACCGAATTTGACGAAGCTGCCCCTTGAATAGATGAAGAAACAGTAAGAGCTTGTTGTCTGCCTAATAGTTCTTCAAACTGTAGAGAAATGGGAAATGAGAGTAAAGTCACCGCATGTGTAATACTTAGTGGTCAAATCCTCTTCAAAATGATATAAGGCCAGTATATCCAAGACATGTATCATAAGATTGAGAGATGGTAGAGAAACCAGAATTCTCAAACTAATGTCACTATATGCTTCACCACAGCCCCATATGTTCCGCACTACAAACAAGATTTTCCAGACTCCAAGCAACTTTTAGTGGTTCAAGCCGGATCGGAAATGGGAATTTTTTATTTTCAGACACCAGGGATATCACGAGCCACTTCATAAGAGGAAGTTGCAGGGTCAAATTCAATAGGGACACGGGCGTAGTACTTATAAACCAAAAAACAAAAATTAAAGGAAAAAAAAAAAAGTCGAAGAAAAGATCTATAGTCTGGAAATGAACTGCATCAGCAGCATCACTAATAATGAAGTATCTTAAAATAATAGAAGATTAGCAGTTGTTCAAGAGCAGAGCAAGTCCTTTTAGTATATAAATATGACTCAATTCAACAAGGCAGACTATTGAACGAAATTGCCGTAGTTCTTGTTCTGGGCTTTCCAAGATTATATTATAGATGGTATACCTATTCAAATTCCAAATAATTCGGGCCATCAAAAAGGTAAAACAAAGTGTTTTATGACTTACTTTTCTAATTGAGAGCATTGACAGAGATAGTGATCTATTACAGACACACGTGTAGTTGTTCGTAAACAAATGTGTGTTTTTGAATCGCAAAGGAAGTTGATTAATACAAGCTCACAATAAATCTAAATTAAAAGAAGGGATAAAAAAAATTGTTATAATGAGAGCAACTAAATAACTAGAGATGTTTTTTCATACAGAAAATATTAACTTAAAAATTACATGACCTGATGTATGAATTTTAATGAACTTAATCAGAATTACACAACGAAAAGGTTAGTACAGTTCTGATGTGAAAATCACTGCTCTCAGATCTCCTCATTATGAATTATTTCTGGGGTCTGCTTTGTTGCTTTAGTAAATTTACACTAGGGAAAAACAATTATTAAAAATATTGGTTGTGATTAGCTATTCTTAGTTGAGATGTGTGGGCCCTTTTATAAAGTTGTTAATCATGGAAAATAATGTTAGTTGTTGATAATGAAAGACTAGAGTGAACAACACACCGGAATTAAAAAGCATATAAAGGCTATATACAAACATCATTCATCATCCTTATTGAAAGCATAGATAAGCACATATATAGTCAAGTCCAATGGCTGCTTCATATATATATATATACACACACATACAAAATAAGCCCAAAGTCCATTAATAAATAATAACCGACTAACACCCACCAACAAACCAAAAACAAAAACAAACAAACAAACAACTTAATGAAGTGACAATATGGGCCCAAAGCAACAACATTCCTTAGTAGATTACCAATACATCTTACTAAGCATGAGTCTTAATTGGAAATTGGTGAAGAATAAAACAGGGAAGTGGGGTATTGGTAGTTCCTAGTAAGCTCTTGTGTCAAACATATTATATATTGAAACAATTGAAACACACACACACACACACAGCATACATAGATATGCAATCAATAAATATGCCTAAATCAAATAAATTACCCTTAATAAATTTTGAGAAATAAAATAATAATTGAAATAGAATGTTTATGGATAAAAGAAAGAGGAGTCTGTATACATACCCTGCTCGTTAAGCTCTGAATGACCCCATTTGGATGGACACGATTTCGGTTATTTACAGTGTTTGAATCTACATTTTCTTCATCCCTAATTCGAAAACAACCACAAAAAGAACCCATAATGTAGCTCCAATTTCTACATCAATATGACATCTGCAGTGAGTAATCCAATTTCATCAGCCAAAACCCAATAACCTAATGAAAACCAACAATCAATATATATATATATATATATATATATATATATATAATTACTAAATAATAATTGAATCTCTTGCAGAGAAATAAAATTAAAATGCTAGTGTTTCTCACAATGGATTCAATAGTAGTAAGAGAACAATACTCTTCCTTCTATTGAAGAAAGAAAGAAAAGTATCTTATGGGAAGAATAGAGTCCAAAACACGGATTGAACAACAGTTTAAAATACTTTGGTACCCAATAAAAGATTAAAAAAAAAAACATAAATAAAATATCATGTTCAAAATCTTTTGTGGAGAAAATAAAAAGGAAAAAACCGACAATACATTGTATAAACCCCTGAAGGAGAAAAAAAATTATTTTCAGAAGCACCCTTTTCAATTGCAATATGAACTTTCAGTAAATAAAATCATATAGGAGTCTATACACACACATGTCAAAGTAGAGTACCCAGAGAAAGAGAGAGAGATTACATAAAACCCATGAAAAAAAAAGGATTTTGAGAAGTACCCTATTCATAAAAACACAAACTTTCAGTAAATAAGATCAAAAATCAATACATGATTCCACATATATATACACACACATACATATATACATGTATGTATATGAAAGTAAAGGGTACCTAGAGAGAGAAGGTGGGGGAGGGAGGGGTCAAACGTTGGACTGAATTTTGCGAAGAGAAGAAGGAGACCTTCGAATCTTCGATTCTGTCTTTGTATCTGTCAGCGGAGAATTTAAAGCTAAAGCTGCGTTTGGTTTGCTGGGTTTTAGGCTAATATCAATCCTTATTTATTTGTAGTTACTCACATAAATCCAATTTTTTTTCAAATCAGTATTCAATAATCTATATATATTCTAGTAATACTTTTTGGTAGCAGAGAGTTACATCAAAGTCGAAGGCTAGCAATTCATGTATGTGTGTGGGTGGGTTGTGTTTGTGTGGGTTTAAAATGAATTGTGTCAAAAAAGATTTAGTTAATATATATATTAAATATATTTAATTTTAATTTAATTTATTTATTAAATAGATTATTTGTATCGATTCATATAATTCGTTTAACTTATTTATTAGTATAATATTAATATTGATCTATTTATCAGAAAAATTAAATTAAATTTGACACGATCCAAAAATAATTTATTGATATATTTCAACCCATGACCAATTAGAGAAGAAAAATAAATAAATATAAATATAAATATAATCGTGTCAAACGGATTGTTGGGTTTGACCTTAACCCGATACTAATATTCTCGCGTCGTGTTAGGATCGACTCTTATACAGCTTCAACTCTTTTAATTCATGTCGTGTTATCGTGTCGTGTCTCATTTTGTTAGTTCTGCATCAAACCCATCTATATATATGTATATATATTATCATTAATATTTTAATTTTTTATTTTTTTAAAGTAAGAAATTGACTGGACCTCTGAATATTGACATTTAAAAAGTATCTGATAATTTCTCTTTTCAGTGCAAATAAAAATTCCATAAATTGAACACAAAAACTTAAAAATTTACAAAATAAAGTTACGTTTTAAACTCTCTTAAGTTTCAACAAATAACACACCTTAAAAATTATTACTTGACCGTTTTTAAACTTGGCGTCATTGTCTCTTAATAATATTTTAATTCAATTACTGTCCAAATTTTATAAATGACAATTTTACTTTTTCTTTTCTATGAAAACTAATGTAACGTAATATACTATAAGAACTTTAATAAGTTTTCCAATTTATTTATGATCAACTCGTAAGAAATTAAAATAATAAACATTGATGATTTATTTATTCATATTTAATTTGTCAAAACTCAAAAATAAGTTAGTTCTTGATTGCAACTGTATGCTAAAGATTATAAAAATCCATGGAGGATAATAGATAGGGGTTTGATATTTAATTGGTTGGATGGCTAAAAGTTAGAGAGAAATAGAGAATTAGTTATACTAGTTACAAGTCCTACTTTTATCACCATAAGTCAAACGCGCTTTGAAATTTTTGCCTTGGTATAAAAAAAAAAATTACATTTGAGATTTATTTTTATATATGTCTTAAATCACTAAATTGTTAATTTACACCACTTTTAGATTATATATGAAATTTAAATTCAAGTGTTTATTCGTACCCATGCAACACAAACTATAAATTTACTAAGAAATGCTTTTTGTTGTTTTAATTTAAGAAATTAAGAATCTTATTTCCAAATATATTGAAAGAAGGTTAATTAGTATTTATATTTATAATGCAATATTGTTAAGTAGCTGAAACTTATATATAAAACTATTTATATCAATTCTTGAATAAACATATCATTAGAAATTTTAGTTTTACATATATATATAGATAATTTAATGCTTTTGAATTTACCTTTTTAAAAAAATATTATCAAAATTATTGTTTATTAATCCAAAGAAATTGTATGACTTATTTGTCCTTTAATGTTTGTATATACAAAATTTGCACAACACAAAAAGATCTTTTCTCATTACTCTTCATTGAATTATATACATTTTCCCTATGGGCTTTTGGCTCATTAGGGCAACATTTCATATTTTGGACTTTTGTCCTTACTTTACACGTCAACTATTTTATCCTTATTTTATGACATTATCTTGAGCTACAAGTCTATTCTAGAATCTTCGAGTTGCTTCAAGTGTGTTCTTCGGGTCGGGTTACAAGATGGATCTGGTGGTCGAGTCCCGAGATGGACCACAAGGCTGACGTATTGGTCGTGCTATGATGTAGGTACAGGATCCGTGCCATCATCCCGGATCATTATCTCGGGCTTTCCGGAATCGGTCTGGTCGGGATCTCCTTTTGTATGGGCCGGGAAAACTTTCATGTACACAGGCCCTCTTTTAGCTTATGGGCCTCTTTCAACAGGCCCATGAGGTGAAAGAATCTTAAGGCCCATCAAAAACCCTCGAAGTGGCTACGGGACGCGTGCCGGATGACGCGGGGGCGCATTGAATGCCGCAGCCGTCGTAATCATTGCAATTTTGAACATGTGGCTGAGATGGCATTGATACGCGTGGAATGGGCCAGGTCGTGTCGGTCCGGTACCCTGACCCGGGTAGCTGAAGCGTCAAGTCTATATAACCTGCATATCCTTCTCACACGCCACACTTGCAATATTTTCAAATCGTTCTCCCTCTCAGCGTTCTCTCTCTGTCATATACTCCAACCCTCCGCGCAACCTCAAATCCACTCCCAAATCCAAATAATCCACTATTCGTCTCATTGATTTCGGCAAATTCCAGTGACCGTGGTCGATTATTTTATTGTGTGGAGAGATTCGAGTCTTGCTGCAAAGTTTTGACCGGAAGCACCCTTCTCCGTCCGTTTATAGGGTTGCCGGATTCTGCAAATTACTCACCGGAGAAAAAACACAAAGGGGGAAACTGCTGGAACCTCCTTTACCTTTTTGTAAGTCATTCTTCTCACTCTTCTACCTTTCGTCAAATATGTCTGGGAGTGATGACACTAGGTCGGTTAGTGACTTGCAACTGACAGACACCGATCTGACTGTTACTGATCCCGAAGCCTCAGTTAGCACCCCGTCCGTTGAGATTACCCGGGTCGTTAGGTCTAGTCCACCAGAGGTTACTCAGGATGCAGGGGGTCGAGTCGTAGAGGGTGATGTCGAGACTAATCAGGATCAGGATGTTGAGGAATAGGGGAATTTCTGTACTGACCCTCTCCCCGCCAAATACAGGATAGACACTCAACTTAAGAGCCTTGGGATTCCTGAAGGGGTTAAGGTTAGGCATTACCCTCGGGACGCAGACTTTAGGATCGGTCAGGGGCTAAAGGACGGAGAGATATTGCTTTCCTCATTCCACATTGCCATACTGAAGTTTCCCATTCATCCCTTCTTTCTCTTGGCACTGGCGACTTTGGGTCTGGCCCCCCTTCAAGTCGGTCCTAACTTTTATAGGATCCTGGCCATGATTTTACTGATTAATAAGGAATTGAACCTAGACTTAGGTTTGGCCGAGCTTATGTTTTCGTATAAACTTCAAGAACAGAAGGATAATAGGGGTCGGTACAACCTAACCTCATATGTCAAGAGGAAGTTGTGTGACAACGTCCCGACCTCCAATAAGGTATAGAAATAAAGGATGATAATAGTGAGTGGTCGGTGGAGACATCCCGACACTATGAACATACCTGTCAACCATGTTTTCCAGCCAACCCGACTTCCCGAATTTAAGAGTTTTCATACCCGAGCCTCTTGCCACTGTGAACTGTGCAACGATAAGTTGGGTATGCTAGTTATGGGTTTCCTGCAGGCTCCTCAGGAGAAAAGGGAGGTCGAGTATATAAGATCCCGATTTGAAATGTTGCGAGCCAGAGTATGGAGTCAGGATTTGAGGGATAGCCAGAATTGCCTGACCGGATCTGTATTGCAGGAGCTTGCATCGGGAGAATCTGCACCGACGATAGCCTCGGGTTCTGCATCGACTAAATCGGGAGCGAAAAAACTTAAGAGAAAAATGTCTGGGGGCCAGCAGAAGAGGAAAGCGGTCGTCATGCCTAAACTATCGATCAAGAGGGCCAGAAAGACCGACACTGGCTCTACGTCCTTTATCTGTGGGGTTGATGTCCCTCCAGTCCCAGGGAATCCTACCAACAGTCAATCAGCTAGAGTGACTGGAGGCCCTGCTGGCACGCCCCATCATCCTCCTCCGGCGGAGCATCCTCCGGTCACACCCCCGCCCCCGCCTTCTCATGAACCTCAAACGGGCACATCTGATGTGGTCGAGGTCGAGGGTGAGCATGCTCTGGTCCCGAGCTCAGCGGGTTTGGACCAGAACCTGTCTCGGGCCGACCTTTCAGTCAGGCCCAGCTCTAGCTGAAATGTAGCACTGGGTGTTCCTGCCTCAGTGTCGGATACCCAGGACTTAGGCTCTGATGACGAGGATCAGGGTCAATCTTGACTTTCCAAGCTCCGCACTGCCATCTCCAAAAATGTCAGGAAACAAGATAATAGGGAGATAGAGAAAGCTGCCGAGAGTGGGAGAAAGGCTCCCCACAGTCCTCGGTTCAGGATGGATACTAGGAAAGGTCATCCATATCTGTCTGTGGGGGACCAGACGATCGGGAACTCAGAAGCTCTGTGGGAGATGGCCCTGGGGGTATGGACCCCAGCCGATAGGTTGGCTATGGGTCGGTATGACAGGATGAGCCTAGCCTTAAACGGTCCCGAGCTTGCGATGAGGGTAATGACTTCCTTATTCATTTTGTACTTCGCTTTTATTCCGCTCCTTATCTTTGTGCTAACATTCCTTTGTGGTAACATTCTTTTCTTTTCAGATGCTTCACGCTACTCAGGCGTACAACTGCAAGCTTGAGGATGATGCCCGGGTCATAAATGCCCTGAATCGGGATGTTCAAGTCCACAAGGCTGGGTGTACCAAGGCCTTGGAGCAGGTCAAGAAGGCTAATGATAAGATACAGTCCCTGACATACAGGGCTGTCGCAGCTGAAGAAGGGTTCGATCTCGGAGCTCGAGGAAAAGGCTCAGGAGGCTGAGCAGATGGCTAATCTGGAAGCCCAGGCTCGGGAGGCCCTAACTATCCAAGTGCAGGCCCTAACCAAGAAGGTCGAGAAGTTAAAGGCTTCAGGGTTGCAGTTGCGTGAGGAGAAGGTCGAGATCGAGAATGCACTAGGCGTGGAGAGGTCTCGGGTAGAGATGTGCCACAAGGGTGGTAAACAGATGATCTCCCGTTTTGAGCTGACCTGCAAGTACCGCTACGAGCAGGGCTAGAGGGAGTGCATAGAGGAACTTCAAAAGCCTGAAGAAGAAAGGCAAATCCCGACTATTGAGGATCTGGACCTCAACATTGGAGTTGGGCCTCCGTATGACGATCCTGAGGCTGAACCCGATGACCTGGCCTTTGGCGAGTTCCTTTAGGACGACCTGCCCGCTCCGCCTTCTCGGCCTGGAACCACAGTTGAACAGCCTATCGGGACCAACGCCTCAGGTGGTAATGAGGATCCTCTTGTGGTGGAATAGGGTTCCTTTTTCTAGCGTTTGGCCTCTTCCCCTGTTTTTCTTTTATCTTGTGCCTGTAACAATGCTTTATCGTATTAGCCTTGGCCACTGGGGCCTTTTTAATGTAAATGGGTTTTCTCATTCATATTTTGTTGGGAGCATGTATGATCCAACGCTTCATTGATGTTGATGAAAATTGGGACATTGAATTGTAGCTTTGTAAGAGTAACAATATCACCAGACAATAATAGTCGGTTTTCTCTTCTTTTTTTTTTCTTTAATCATAAAGAATCGACAAATGTCATGCCTGTGGTGATACCTCGGGCGCTTCGGGCCCTCGGGGAGGTTTCAACACTTGGTGGGTCTGTGAAGATCTCTCGGGCACTTTGGGCCCTTGGAGAGGATTCAACACTTAGGTTTTCAAGATGATATTTTTGGTAAAACCCGACCACTAGTGGGTCTGTGAAGATCTCTCGGGCACTTTGGGCCCTTGGAGAGGATTCAACACTTAGGTTTTCAAGATGATATTTTTGGTAAAACCCAACCACTAGTGGGTCTGTGAAGATCTCTCGAGCACTTTGGGCCCTTGGAGAGGATTCAACACTTAGGTTTTCAAAATGATATTTTTGGTGAAACCCGACCACTAGTGGCTCTGTGAAGATCTCTCGGGCACTTTGGGCCCTTGGAAAGGATTCAACACTTAGGTTTTCAAAATGATATTTTTGGTGAAACCCGACCACTAGTGGGTCTGTGAAGATCTCTCGGGCACTTTGGACCCTTGGAGAGGATTCAACACTTAGGTTTTCAAGATGATATTTTTGGTAAAACCCGACCACTAGTGGGTCTGTGAAGATCTCTCGGGCACTTTGGGCCCTTGGAGAGGATTCAACACTTAGGTTTGTAGATAATCATGGAGATAATTTCGACCCTCAGGAAAAATGGAACTTTCATTGCAATCCTTTGGGCTCTAGTGGCCTTTCTTTACAATGGTCGAAACAAAGTATTTCTATGGGTAATACCTCTTTAGTCGGGATGCATTCTGTGTGTTCGGTTCCCTTCTGTTATCTGAGTTCCTGAGTAGTCTGTAGGCCCCTCGACCTATTACCTCGGTGACGGTGTAGGGTCCTTCCCATGGCTCTTGAAGCTTGCCCACGTGTCCAATCTTTCGCCTAAGGACCATGTCCCCGACTTGGAATCCCCTTCTTTTTACTCTCTTGTTGAAATGATTCCTGACCCGTTGTTGGAATCTCTCCTTTCTTCCACCAGGTCGAGCTCGTGAGACAAGCGTTGATTATTTGATCTTTCGTCCCAGGCCAGTGACCTCAATGTCGGGACGACATACTCCGTCGGGATTATGGCTTCCGCCCCATAGGCCATAGCAAAGGGTGTTTCACCGGTCGGTTGTCGGGGCGTGGTTCTATATGACCACAATACCTCTGGTAATTTGTCCAACCATGCCCCTTTTGCCTTCTCGAGTTTCTTTGCCAAGGTGCTGAAGATTGAACGATTGGTCATTTCTGCTTGTCCATTGGCCTGGGGGTACCCTACCGAGGAGGTATTCTGGTTAATTCCATGCTCGGCCAAAAATGACCTGACCGGTTCACAGTCTAAATTTGTGTCGTTGTCCATCATGATGGTCCTTGGCACCCCGAACCGGCAGATGATGTGACTCCATATGAACTTCACTACGTGGTTGCCCTTTATAGAGGGATATGCTTCGGCCTCAACCCATTTGGTGAAATAGTCGGTAGCAAGGAGCACATGGGTCTTTAACCCAATGGCTTTTGGGAGAGGTCCGACTATATCCATTCCCCATCGGGAAAAAGGATGTGGAATGATTATCGGGTTCAAGAACTCCGGTGGTTGGAGTATAGCGTCACCGTGCATCTGACAGGCTTTGCATTTACGCACATATTCCTCTGTATCCCGGGACAGATAGGGCCAAAAGTAACCCTGGGATAGGATTTTATGGGCGAGAGATCGGGCACCCGAGTGATTTCCACAAGCCCCAGCGTGTATCTCTTGCATCACTGTCTCTGCCTCTGAGGGAGTTACGCATCTCAAATACGGACCCGAGAAAGATCTTCTATAGAGCTGTCCCTGGATGATCGAGTATCGGGCTGACTTCATTCTAATTTTCCTGGCCTCCGCCTTATCGGTTGCAAGCGTCCCGGCATTGAGGTAATCGATTATGGGATCATCCAGCTAGGCTCTCGGGGTACTAGGCATATCAGCTCGTCGGGTCCCCGAATGTTTAGTGTAGCGATGAATTCGGTCAGTACTACTCAGGTCATATCTTCACCAGCAGCGGACACCTGATTAGCTAAGTGGTCGGCAAAGGTGTTCTCCTCCCGAGGGATTTGGCTGAACGTCAGCTTTTGAAAACCTTCAGACTCCTCGAGCACCAGTGCTCTGTAAGATTCCATTTTGGGATCTCTGGTTTCATACTCGCCGATTATTTGTCTGACTATTAGCTGGGAGTCACTGTATATGGATAGGGATTGTATTTGCAGGCTCTTGGCCAATCTCAGGCCCGATATAATTGCCTCGTACTCTGCCTCGTTGTTAGTAGCCGAAAATTGTAACTGCATCGAGGCCTGTAACTTAGTCCCATCGGGAGTATGGATTTCTAGCCCGACGCCTGCTCCATTGGCGCTTACCGAGCCGTTCACGAATAATTTCCACGTTTCTAACTCAACGGGTTGATCTGCTTCCTCGGTCTCTCCTTCTAATAGGAAATCGGCCACGGCCTGTCCTTTGATCAAGATCCTGGGAACGTAGGTTATATCATAAATCCCCAGCTCAATGGCCCATTTGGAGATCCTTCCGGAGAGATCGGGCTTCGCCATAAGTACACGAATAGGAGTGGAAGTGGGGACGATGATCTAGTGAGCTTCAAAGTAATGCCTGAGACGTCATTTGGCATTTATCAGGGATAAAACCAACTTTTCTTGCTTGATGTACCGTGTCTCGGGATCGGCCAATGCTTTACTGGTATAGAAGATGGGCATTTGGAGGCTCATGTCCTCTTTGATGAGTACAACGCTAGTTGACACTGATGATACTGCCAGATACAAGAGTAGTACATCATCGGGTTCGGGTGTCGCAAGAATGGGAGGCTTGAGCATGTATTCTTTTAATCGGGATAGGCTTTAGTCTGCTCGGGTCCCCATATTTCTCTCTTCCTAGCTCTAATAGCTTGGAAGCTGGGTCGGCACCGGTCGGTCAGCCTTGCGATGAACCTGCTTAAGGCTACAACCCTTCCGGTCAGGATTTGGACTTCTTTCTGTGTGGTTGGTTCTTTCGTGTCGAGCGGAGCCTTTACTTGTGTCGGACTGGCCTGTATGCCCGATTGGTCGACTATGTGTCCTAAGAATTGCCCCGATGACACCCCGAAGGAGCACTTGGCTGGATTGAGCTTCATCCCGTGTTTCCTCAAGGCATCAAATACTTTCCGGAGATGTTCCAAATGGTCAGTTTTATTTCTGTTCTTCACAACTGTATCATCAATGTAAGCCTCTACCACTGTGCCCATCATTCCTTTAAATATCTTGTTCACTAGCCTTTGAAATGTAACTCCTGCATTCTTTAGTCCGAAAGGCATAACTTTAAAACAATATGTACCTGTCTCGGTAATGAATGAGGTATTTTCCTCATCTGTCGGGTCCATTGGGATTTGGTTGTATCCCGAGTAAGCATCCAGGAAGGTCAGTCTATTGTAGCCTGCGGTAGCATCGACCATTTAGTCTATTTTGGGCAGGGGGAAGCTGTCTTTCGGGCAAGCCTTGTTTAGGTCGGTGAAGTTGACGTAGACTCGCCATTTCCCGTTCTTTTTCTGTACCACCACCACATTGGCTAACCACTCGGGATACTGAACTTCCCTGATGAACCCGGCTTCAAGCAATTTTGACACTTCGTCTGCTATGATCTGGTTCATTTGGCTCCCCATTCGCCTCTGTTTCTGTTGGACAGGTCGGATATTTGGATCGACATGTAATGTATGTCGGGCTATAGAGGGGTCGATACCGGGCATATCAGTATGCTCCCACGTGAAGACGTCATGATTATCCTGTAAGAATGTTGTCAGTTCATTTAATTCACAAGTGTTGAGTTATGTACCTGCTTAAGTAACCTTGTCGGGTTGATTAGGCAACACGGAAACCGGCTGTAGAGGTTCTACGACGATCGAGGAACCCGACTCCCCGTCCTGTAATTGCTATTTGGGCTGCGGGTCGAGGTCCTGATCCCCTTCTCGGGACCTCTTCCGATCGGGTTTACCCTTCATTTCTTTGACAGTGATGGCGTAACATTGCTTGGCGGCTACTTGGTCTCCTTTGATATCAATTATGTCATAACCATTTGGCCCGATGCACCTCATCATTTGATGGAGAGTTGAGGGTACGCCTTGCATCCTGTGAATCCATCTTCTTCCCATAAGCAGATTGTAAGAGGGTTTCACGTCCACCACTACAAAGGTCTCTGACAGAGTCCTTTGTGCTGCTGACACGGGCAGGCGGATCTCCCCGAGGGGTTCGACTTGCTTTCCGTCAAACCCGGCAATTGGATTTCTGGAAGTCACAATGTCCCTCGGGTCGATCTCCAATTTATCGAAAGCCCACTTGGTCATGATATTTGCACTGCTTCCCGGATCAACCATGACCCTCCGGACAAGACAACCCGAGACCATCAAGGAGATGACTAATGGGTTGTTGTGTAGGACCTGGATGTCTCGGAGGTCATCCTGGGAGAAATGTATCTGAGACTACCCCGTTCGGTGATGAACCTCGTTTATCCCGGCCATCCTGCTGACATGATGTGCCATCCTCATTTGTGATCGTCTTGACCCTTCGGCGTTACGCGAGTCAGGACCTCCATGGATCATATTAATGATTCTGACCAGGTGAGCTGGAGCCTGATTCCGTGGGTTGTTCTGTGCGGGTTGATGGGCTCTCGGGCCATCCCGCTGAACATAGTCCTTTAACTCCCCTCGGGCTATCATTGTCTCGACCTGGCGCATTAGGTTCCTGCATTCATTTATAGTATGGCCGAAATCACTGTGGAGGGCGCAGTACTTTGATCTATCTCTCTGGTCGAGGGGTTGTCTAATTGGGGGAGGAGTCTGGAAGATCCCTCTGGCTTTGTTTTCTTGGAAAAGCTTCGCGAGGGTCACTTTCAATGGGGTGATCTTCTCCTCGAATCTGGCGCGTCTCTCGGGCTGTGGAGGAAATTGAGGTGAAGCTGGGATCGGGGGATTTGAGCGCTTGCGACTATTAGGATGTCGGGATGTATCCGAAACCTTATCCCTAGACCTGATTTCCACATTGATCAACGCCGCTCTTTTCTGTCGGGTTGCTTCCTCCTCAAGTGGCCCTGAGCCCTAGAATTGAGTTCCCCAATTCCCGAGGGGGGTCGCTTCACAAGTGATTGGTGGAACTTGGTCCCCGGGATTAACGCCATTCTGAAGGCCTCCACGGCTGAGTGTTGGTCACAGTTGTCGATGAAGGACGACTCGACGTTGAATCTGGACAGGAAGCTCTTGAGAGACTCGCCCTTTTCTTGTGTCATGGTAAATAGGCTCGAGATGGTCTTCTTTTGCCTCTTGTTCCCGAAATACTGGGCCACAAAGAGGTCGGACAGTTGCTACCAGCTGCCAATAGATTTCGACGGCTGCTTCCTGAACCAGAGGAGTGGCGCGTCGATGAGACTGGTCGGGAAGACTTTGCATAACAGGGGTTCGTTGTCGGCATACATGGTAATTTTTGGTGGATCTGATAAATATGTTCCTCGGGATCCTTTGTTCCATCGTAGGGAGTGAATCTGGGCATGACGAACTTCTTGGGGAATGGTTCCCTGGTGATTTCGAGAGTGAACGGTAACTGAACCGAGTCGGCAGAGGCCTGGAGGGCCTGGTCACCGGTAGATCGGGCCCTCAGATCCCTCATGACTTTCTTTTGAAACTCCGCCATCATCTCTTGAAGCTTCAGTGATGTTAGAGGTTCATCGGTGACGGGAACGTCGCCTGCGGTCGGGGCCTTGCCTGGCCGGTGAGAGGTCTCATCGTGTTCCTCCCGTGGTTCAGCTTGCTCCTGGATCTGTGATTGATCCGGAACTGCTGGTGGGATAGCCGCCTGATTCATCCTTGCCAGTAACTCCTCGCTTCTTCTCTCCGCCGCCAGGCTCCTTGCCTCGGCGGCCTGGCTACGTTTCTCGGCTTCTTCGAGCTGCCATAAGAGATGTTCAATCGTCGGTGGAGCACTCGGTTGTCGGTCGCCGGGGATCAGCGCCTCTGAATGGGATCTGGTCACAGGCATGGCTATATCTGGGCGGGGTGGATGATATTGAAGGTTTGGTGGATATATCTGGGTTTCGCTCAGCTTTTTGAGGTGGGAAGATGGTCGGCGGAAATGACCTAATTTCCCACAGACGGCGCCATTGTGTAGATACAAAATTTGCACAACACAAAAAGATCCCTTCTCATTACTCTTCATTGGATTATATACATTTTCCCTATGGGCTTTTGGCCCATTAGGGCAACATTTCCTATTTTGGACTTTTGTCCTTACTTTACACGTCAGCTATTTTATCCCTATTTTATGACATTATCTTGAGCTACAAGTCTATTCTAGAATCTTCGAGTTGCTTCAAGTGTGTTCTTCGGGTCGGGTTACAAGATGGATCTGGTGGTCGAGTTCCGGGACGGACCACAAGGCTGACGTATTGGTCGGGCTATGATGTAGGTACAGGATCCGGGCCATCATCCCGGATCATTATCTCGGGCTTTCTGGAATCGGTCTGGTCGGGATCCCCTTTTGTATGGGCCGGGAAAACTTTCATGTACAATGTTTAAGTAGAGATGTAAATGAACCGAGTCGTTTATAAACAATATAAAATTTGACTCATTAAGTGTTCGATTCGAGCTTATTCATTTAGCAAATGAGATGACACTAAATATATCTATTAAGCTCATTTAATCAAAGAACCCGAACTTGAAAATTACAAAGCTCGTCTCGTTAAACTCGTGAATAGCTCTTTTAGCCAATATAGTAAGATCATTTCTCAATCGCCAAGAGAGAATATCAATATTGAAGAAATCATAAAGAAAACTGTTAAAATTTGTAAGATAAATACTGTCTTTTTCGTAAGGCTTAATTCAAAATAAAATAAACAATTTTCAAAGGATGACATGATATTCGGAAAATAAAAATATATTAAAACAAACATGTAACAACTCAATTTAGACAAGTATTGGCACCATTGATATATACTACAAATGAAACAAGTCATTCGTGGGTGAGATTGGGCTCGGCTCGCTAAAACGGAAGCTCGGCTTAAGCTCGTTTGTTTGGCAAATAAATTGAGTTTGAGCACAGTTTATAGACTCGTTTTAATAAATGAATCGAGTTTAAACATATAAAAGTTAGGCTTGTCTCAATTCTTGCAACCTATTTTTAAGTAAGGTTTGATTGTAATTAAGGGGTGTCAATGTAATTAAGCCAAAAAAAAAGGTTATTTCAACGTAGCAAATAAAGCATAACACTCGACAACGAAAAAAGTAAAAAGAAGTGGAGAGAGAAAATACTACTACTACTTAACTACAAGTGGCCCTTTCTTTAATCCATAACATGATCAAGTATAACTATTGTGGGACCACTAATCAAATTCTCTTATGCCATGATTGGTAGGTGGTCTGGTCCCAGGTGGTCTGGTCTGGTCTTGCGTTTTATGGGACCAGACCGTATTTGATAGCATTGGTCCCAAATTTTTGGTTAGACCAAGACCAAAATGGCCTCATTTCAGACAAAAAAAAAAGGTGGTTCCTGGTGGTCCGGTCTGGTCTTATTAATAAAATATATTTATAAATAATTAAAAATGAATAAATAATAATAATAAATTATTAATAATAATAATAAATTAAATAAAACATATTTTAAAAATAAAATATAAATAATAAACAAAATGAAATAAATAATACCTAATAATAATTAAAAAATGAATATAATAATAATAAATAAATGAATAAATAATAAAATATATTTATAAATAATTAAAAATGAATAATTAATAATATAAATAATAAATTAAATAAAACATAATAATAATAAAAAATGAATACAATAATAAATAAATAAATATAATAATAATAATAAATGGACTAAACAATAAATAATAATAATAAATTAATAAAATAAATAATAAATTACATAAAAAATATTTAAAAATAATAAATAATAAACAAAATGAAATAAATAATAATAATAAATAAATATAATAAAAAATAATAAATAGATATAATAATAAATAAATATAATAATAAATAATAAGTAAATATAATAATGAATAAATACTTCATAATAATAATAATAATAAATTAATATTAAATTAATAAAATATATTTTTAAATAATTAAAAATAAATAAATAATTTATAAATAAAATGAATTAAATAATGAAATAATAATAAATAAATAGAATATATTTATAAATTAATATATAAATTAATAAATAATAATTTAATAATATAAATAATAAAATAATAAAATATATTATAAAGTGAAGAAATAATAAATAAAGAAATAAATAATACATAAATAAATATTATAATAAATAATAAATAAATAGTAAGACCAGACCGCTTACCAAACAGACTTTTCCAGATCAGATTAGACCAGACCAGGCCGGACCAGACCTACCAAACATACTTTTTCAGATCAGATTAGATCAGACTAAACCGGACTAAACCGGACCGGACCAGAAAGACCGCCCGCCAAACATGGCCTTCTACACCACTTACTTCCCTGAAGCATTGAAAGTGCCTATATATCATATATGTATATTAGAGATACACAACCTTCAAAAAGTAATTTAATTACAGAGAGAGAAGAGATGGGGGAATCAGAGGGAGTCATGAGAAAATTTGCAATGGAGAAATGGAATGAACAAATGGGGTCCAACAATTTATTCAAGTCTCTAATTGAGAGTTTGAAAATGATTCTATTAATGCTACACAACTTTGGTGTGTATTTGCTAGGCAAATTCAAGTTGGATGAGATGTTTCCACCAGAGAAGATAATTCAATTGATCAAAATTGGTGCACCCTTTGTGATCAGTGGTCTGTTGATGCTCATATTGTGTGTGATAGTGGTCAAGGCTGCGAGGTTTGTGTGTAGCTGTTGTTGCTGTGGACCAAGGACAGGGGTGAAGATGATGGTGGCTCCAGGGAGGGTTGGGGTCAAGATTGCTAGACGTGTGTTTGAGAGTGATCCCGCTTCATATTTTCGGGCTTTACGTCTTGATAAAGTTGTGTGAGCCTTCCTTATATATTCCAATCTGTATGTGTTTCTCATGTGTGTGTAAGTGCGTGTAGATCATGGTTCGCAGTCACAGTATTGGTTTCGGCTTCGATAGCAGTAACGAATTCGGAGAATATTGATCTCAAACGTGAGTATCCTTCCAAAATTGTTACAAACAGACAATAATGATGTTGATTTGTGTGTTTTGTATTTTTGCTTGTGTTTTTTATTTTTTGGGTTGCTTTCCCAAATAATAGTCTTGAATGTGGTTTGGGATTTAAGGGTTGTGTAGTTTTTTATTACAAATATGAGTATATGGCACTTTTGTGTGTTGATCTTCTGTGTGAGTTTGTTAATGTCTATGTTTGGACATTTTGGGATTGAATGTTTGTGTGATTTATTATTGACTTGAGAGCCATGGGCAGTTCAGTAAGAAATTGAGAATTCAAGATGTCATTGGAATAAGGGAAATGGAGAAGGTGAATTATTGGATGGGTTATTATCATAAAAAAAACACTATGGTTTACAAGAATCATTAAATACTCCCCTCCCTATCAACAAAACCCCTAATATTTTTAATTTAATCAATTACTCCCTTACATGCCAATTGTTTTTCCATTTTGCCTTTGAAGCATATTAGAATAATGTTTTAATTATTTTATTTCCAAATTGCCCTTGCTAATATATATATATATATATATATATATATATATAGTAGTGATCTCTTGCTCCCCAAGAGCAAGAAAAAGTTTATTCACTTTTAATATCAATCATTAGATTTAATCTAAGTTTTATATTCTAAAACCACTAAATTATTTCAAAACCATTGTATCAATATTTATTTCCATATTAAATTTTTTTAATACAACTTATCTAAATTTAAAAAAGGTAATTCCTTGAATCAAAATGGCAACCAATTCACCTGTATTTTTGATAAAGCTTCCGACATTTTAATCATTAAACAAGAGAAATTTAAATGGCGAAAAGTTGGCAAGGTATTAGTTAATACAAATAAAGATATAGGCTTTGTTTGGATTGACTTTTCAAACGCTGCTTTTGAACAATGTTTGACAAAAATTTTAGAAAAGCTTCTGGGCCTTGGAATAGCGTTTTAAAAAAATTGGGGGTATCAGCTTCTCAAAACAGCTTTTGCTTCTCTTTTTCTTCTGCAGGAAGCCAGAAGCAGAAGTTATGCCAAATAAGATGATAGACAATAGAAACTGGAAATATGAATTAATATGTCAAGACTGACATATTAGATTATACTCACTTAGGGGTCAAATTCTTTATTTAATAATATATAAAAATTGTATATGAATAATAAAAAGCCTATGTCTTTCATAAATGGTACATATAATAAGTGGTATATACATCTATATGTGTGTATTCGTCCCTTAGGGCCTGTTTGTAAATAGATTTGGTGCCAAAAATATGATTTTAGTGCCAAAAAATAGTACCAAACCATGTTTGGTAAAATGGTGTCAAAAAATGATATCGTTACTGTAGCAAACCATGGTGCCAAATTTGTGAAGGATTTTGGAACCATCTTTTTTATGGTTTTGGATGGTGCGGGTATTGTAGCAAATCACTGTAGCAACTCGAATTACTGTAGCACCGAATATAATATTTATATTTTAATATTATAAATTTTAATATTAATATATATATATTAATATTAAAATTTATATTAATATTAATATTAAAATAATATAATAAAAATATAATATATTTTAATATAATAAAAATATATTAATATTAATATTAAAATATATTAATATTAAAATATTAATATAATAAAAATATATTAATATATTTTAATATAATAAAAATATTTTAATATTATAAATTTTAATATTAATATATTAGTATATTAATATATTTTAATTTTAATATTAATATTAATATATTTTAACTCATATCAACTTTACCAAACATGGTTTGGTTTTTCAGCATCACTTTTTCTCACACCAAAATCATCTGCACCAAACATAGTTTGGAACCAAAATAAAACCACACCAAACAAAATTCAACCCAACCCAACCCAAATCAAAACCAAAAACTAACACCACACCAAACCGTTACCAATCGCAACCTTAACAGTTGAGAATAAATACTACTGAACAACGGAACAGAAAGTCATTCCAATTCACCGCCACTAATTTTTTTTTTGTTGACCTTCTTACCTTTGTAGTTATTTTTTAGTTATTTTTTCCATCACTTGCTGTTAATTTTCTAGTGAGAGTTGAACACACAAGAGATGGAGAGAGAGAATTTTCGAGTGAGAGATGGAACATAAAAAAGCACGAGTGTTATCCCATACCAATGATGCTCTAAAACTAGACATGTCAATGGATCGGATTCGGATTGGATCAGTTAAATTCAAATCCAATTTGTTAAGAAATCGGATTATCGGATTTGGATTCTAATCGGGTTATCGGATTTTATTTTCAATCCATATCCGGTTAATATCGGATTCGGATCGGATTTGGATCATAATCGAATTATTAACAAGTCTATTGATAAGGATGACAAAAACTCTTTATCCGCCATCTGAATCCGATAATTCGACGGATTTTCACTTAGTTAATTCATATTCGAATTTCTTCATTATAGAATATCTGATTCGAATATCTAATTAAAAAAAATACAAAAATACAAAAATCAATAAATACTGAAACACTAAATTATTCACATTTTTAATAATTGTATTTATGATCAATCATTATTAATAAATAATAAAATAATTAACAACTAACATTTATATACATGTATAGTATTAAATATATACACATAAAAATATCAAATATATATTTATATATATATATATATATAAATATATTTTATATCGGATCGGGTTATTATCGGATCGGATGACATAAATCCAAATACAATTTGTTAAGAAATCGGATTATCGGATTCGGATCCTAATCGGATTATCAGATTTTATTTTCAATCCATATCCGGTTAATCGGATCGGATTTGGATCGGATTCGGATCAAAATCCGATCCATTGACAGGTCTATCCAAAACTATGATTTCATATTACTAAAATTGAGGGAGGCATATAGAACAATTAAAATCAAATATTTGTCTTGAGAATATGGATTCAAGCACTATTGATCATGTGTTGTATTAAAAGCATTTAATATTGGTGAAGCAGGTCCTTAGCAGGGTCGGTCTTTGGCATGAGAAATAATAATTTCAATTTAAGGGACGAATATTTGGTTGCCATTTTGATTCAAAGAAGTACCTTTTTAAAAAAAAATTAGATGGGTTGTATTAAAAGTATTTAATATGAAAATAAAATATTGATACAATAGTTTTGGAATAATTTAATGGTTTTAGAATATGATTCTTAGATTAAATCTAAGGGTTGATATTAAAAATGAGTAAACTTTATCTTGCTCCCCAGATAGCAAGAGATCACTACTATATATATATATATATATATATATATATATTATTATAAAAGTGTGAAGCTTCTGTTTTTACTTTTATATATTTTTTAATTTTTAATAAATTAATTATTATATTACATTTAAAATATAAAAATTATAACCTAAAAGTAATTAAATACACATTACTACAAATTAATATTATAGATTGATAATGAGACGAGTAGAAATTGACACAAATTTTTAACAACCCTCTTTTATTTTTCTATATTTTTAATTTTTAAATAAGATGGTCATAAATACATAATACTATAAATATATAGTAGATTGAATATATATAATTACTTTTAGGTTAAAATTATTATATTTAAATGTTAAGTAATATTTAATTTATTAAAAATTTAGAAAATGTATAGAAATGAAAAAAAAGGGGTTTCACATTTTTATAGTAGTATAGATATAGATATAAATATATATAATAGCAAGGACAATTTAAAAATAAAATAATTAAAGCATCATTCTAATATATTTCAAAGGCAAAATGGGAAAGAATTTGGCAGAAGGGTGTAATTGATTATTGGAAAGTATAATGAATTTGTTGATAGAGTAAGAAGGTATTTGATGATTTTTAAAAACTTGAAGGAATTTTTTAATAATAACCCTCATCGGGTTGACAGAACTTATTGCTGGAATTTTCATTTTGATGGGTGTTTTTTTGTTGAGCAATGCTAAACTGATTGAAATTAGTTTCAGAATTTTATAAATTTTAAGATTATAAATGTTAATTTATTCATATTCTAATTATGGTTAATTTCAGATTTACCACCCTCCAGTTTTTGCTTATTAAAAAAGCACTCGTACTCTTTTTTATATACATATATATATGTACTTTAATTATTTTGAATACATGTGGGTAATATATTCATCTACATTTTAAGTATTGTTCGATAAAATTGAAAATTTTAAATACTAATTTTATGTTCTTAAAAACAAAAAATCTGAAATGAGTCGAGTGGAGTTCAAGTTAATAGAATGGATGGTTGGATAGCAAAATATGCCATTTATTTTATTTTATAGAAATCTGAGAGAGGCTTAATATCATTATTCGCTATTTGGTTGATCTTATTAGGATCTATAAGTCTAATCCAATCATTGAGTTTTGGTACAGTATATATATATTTTTTTTAAAAAAAGGTTTCCATTCCCTCTCCTCAATGAAAATGAAATGTTGTTGAACAAATTGTTTTCAACTTTTTAATATTTTAGGAAGCGGTCTAGTCTGAGAAAATTAGAATTTTATATATATTTTTTTGAATTTTATACATTAGTTTCGAATTTATATATTTATTTCAAAATTTATATATATATATTTGAATTTTATTTATTATTTTTGAAATTTATATATATGTTTCAAATTTTATTTATTTTTTCAAATTTTATATTATTTTCAAATTTTATATATATATATTCAAAATTTATATGATATATATATATATATATTTTTGAATTTTATATATTATATGAACTAGTGATACAATTTTTGTTGCACAAGACGACTTCAATGCATGAATTGGAAGTCAAAAATGGCGCTCTTTAGGAAGTCAAACAGCTGACTAAAACCTCAAAAACCATCATTTTGGTGGTTTTGTATTGGGTCGATTTTGTGCCTCTTGGTTTTAGTGATCTAGCTTCAATATTCGAAACCAAAGTCCCCCAAACAAAGTTTAATCTCTTAAAACAAAGCAGCTCAAAACCTCTTTCTAAACGGGGCTATGTAAGTATGGTTTTAAAATATAGGGTTAACTTCATTTACACTTCATGAGATTTGTCATCTCATCACTTTGACTTTCTGAGATTTGCATATCTTCATTTGCACCCCCTTTCAAATTTCGGTGACTAACTTTATAGTAAAATGTCTAAAATACCATTAAGTCAAACACTACTTAAATCAATTTATTCCTAGGATGGAGTAACCCCTACATCGAAACATACCCTAAATCTATATCCAAACATCCGTAACCCACTCTCTCTCAATATCCAATCAAATCTCACTATCTCTTTAATGAAATCGATTGCCCATATATATATTTGTATATAAGTAATATATAATATTATTGCAATTGTATTCCGAAAAGAAAAAAAATTGCTAAAATTTGTCGATTTTTTTTTATCTTTTTGTCAAAATTGCCGGGAAAAAAATTTGCCAAAAATTTAGGATTTTTTTTTTTTTTGATAGTATGCTATTGGACTACAAGGAAAAGACATACCAAGTTTCAAAAATGTTCATCTCATTAGACATTGTTAATTTGGTTAATTACGTCCTACTTACATTGATAGTTATGATAATATAACGAATTATTAATCATGTGTCAGTCAATCAATTTTTCATCATAAAAAGCAAAACATGACACCTAAGTTTGTCTCTATTTCGGGAAAAAAATTTGCTGGCCAAATTTTTCGTAGTTGCTAAAAAATTTCAGACCAAATTTTTTTTTTTCACATCTTATTTTTCGTTACTCCATAAATAACTATGTCAAAGTCAATAGTGACTTTAAATATATAATTTATAAGATAATACATCATAGACTCTAAATTTGCATATAAAATACATATTAACGTATTAATATATATTTCATCTTTGTTATGCGAATTTAATATACTTTTTAATTACACTATATATGCCAACTCTACTTATAATATGAAACTTTCAAAAAAAAAAATTAATAAAATAAGGGAGTCAAATTGATAAATTAAAGTAAGCAATCATTAACTTGAAAAGAATTGCAATTGAAATTTTTTTTGTTTCTTATTGTAAGAGGTCAAATTGATAAATTAAAATAGAAAAATGGTGCCAAAACTACATAAATTGGTGCCAAAAAAGCCACCAAAATATGAAGTACTTAGAGGGTGTGAAATTGATAAATAAAAAATAAGCAAACACTACCCTTGCATCCAAACAATAAGATGAGAGGTAGAATAAGAACTAATGTTTTTTTATTGTAAGGGTCTGTTTGGTAGAGTTATGTTTGTGTTGAAATAAACAAAAAACACGTTTTTTGTTTTTTTGTTTATTCATCCAAAAACATAAGTATGTTTGGTAGGGATGTTTTTTGGGTTGAAATTGAAAAATTAAAAATCAATAATTAATAATTAATAATATAAATAATAAATATAATATAATATAATATAATAATAATAAAAAATGAATACAATAATAATAAATAAATATAATAACAAATAAATATTTCATAATAATAATAAAAAATGAGTATAATAATAATAAATTAATATTAAATTAATAAAATATATTTTTAAATAATTAAAAATGAATAAATAATTTATAAATAAAATGAATTAAATAATGAAATAATAATAAATAAATAAATATAATATATTTATAAATTAATATATAAATTAATAAATAATAATTTAATAATATAAATAATAAATATAATATAATATAATAATAATAATAAAAAATGGACTAAATAATAAATAATAATAATAAATTACATAAAACATATATAAACATATAATAAAAATAATAAATAATAAACAAAATGAAATAAATAATAATAATAAATAATAAATAAATATAATAATAAATAATAAGTAAATATAATAACAAATAAATACTTCATAATAATAATAATAAATGAGTATAATAATAATATATTAATATTAAATTAATAAAATATATTTTTAAATAATTAAAAATTAATAAATAATTTATAAATTAAATGAATTAAATAATGAAATAATAATAATAATAAATAAATAGAATATATTTATAAATTAATATATAAATTAATAAATAATAATTTCATAATATAAATAATAAAATATATTATAAAGTGAAGAAAATGTAAGTGAGAAACACCCCAATAAACACCAAATTCATGTTTATTGGAATATGCCTAAAATTTGTTTACGTGAAAAAGTGTTTTTTAACACACATATCCCAAAAACACTAACCAAACAAGTTTATAAATACAAAACACATAAACAGACACAAAAACACTGCTACCAAACAGGCCTTAAGGGGTCAAACTGATAAATTAAAGTAGGGGTGTAAATGACTTGTGTCATATAAAGTACAGGATAAAAATGAAGATATGCAAATCTAAGGGGTCAAAATGATAAGAGGATAAACATCAAGGGGTGTAAATAAAATTAATCCTAAAATATACATTGACTCGGCTTCATTAAGGGCGGTTTGAAAAGTGGTATGGTCTTGTTTTGTTTGGCTATATTGGTCTTCATTGGTCTTGACTGGTTTTGTTTGGTCTTGTGTGATTTTGTAAAGAGTAGTGGTCAGCGAGGCCTACCATAAATTTTATATATATATAGAAAGAGAGAGTAAAGAATAGTGGTCAGCGGGGCCCACCATGAATTATATATATAGATATAGAAGGGTAATTTGCACTAACACCCCCTGAGGTTTGATTTTGCTTGCCATGACACCCTAAATGACCAAAATACCCTTCATAAAATTTGAAAAAATTGAGGATAATGTGAAATGACCTTTATGCCCCAACCCCAAATATATAAAATTTTGAAAAACATATATATAAATTCGAAAAAATATATAAAATTCAAAATTATATAAAATTAGAATAAAATATATAAAATTTGAAAAAAATATATAAAATTAGAATAAAATATATAAATTTCGAAAAATATATATAAATTTTGAAAAAAAAAATATAAAATTATAATAAAATATATAAATTTCGAAAAATATATATAAAATCAAAAATATATATAAAATTCAAAAATATATATATAGATAGTGACATCCACCACTAAATCGCATTATCGCTGGATAGGCCATAAATATCATAGATTCACAATCAATTTTAGAGTTGTGCGAGTGCCAGTGGCACTGACGTGACTGTCGTTTCAAGACCGTTGGATTGGTGGGTCCTGTAGTATAGGACGTGTTAGATTGACTACATCAACGGTTGAAAAGTGGCTGTCAAACCAGTTGCGACTAGACTAGCAACCCTAAATCACTTACTTTAGTGCTTGTTTGGTAGAGGGTTTGGTGCCTTTTTTTGGGTTTGTGTTGAAAATTATGCATCAAATCATGTTTGACAAGATTGATGTTGGTGCAATAGTGTTGCACCATTGGAGTGAAATTCATCATTTTTCACATCATTGAGATAAATGGTTTGGATAGAGTTGGTCCGGTTTTCTTACACCAAAATTATTCTTTAACCCAAACCAATTCAATTTGGTGTACCATTGTTTAACTCAAACTAATTCTTTTATAATATTATATATATATATATAAATTCGAAAAATAAAATATTTATGAAAAAATAAAATATTTCAAAAAAAATCAAACAAAAAAATGTATTTCATAAAAAATAAAATATATTTATTATTTTTTAAAAAATATACAAATTATATGTATTTTTACTGAAATATTTTATTTTTTTGAAATATCTTATATAAAATATTTTATCTATAAATATTTCGAAAAAATTAAATATTTCTGAAAAATTAAATATTTATATATTTTATTTTTTAAAACATATATATTTACAAAATGTTATTTTAAATAAATAAAATGTCAAACTATTCCAAGTTACCAAATATGATTGGTTTCAGAATTTTAGCTTATACCAACTCTACCAAACATGGTTTGGTTTTTCAGTCTCACTTTTTCTCACACCAAAATCATTTGCACCAAACATAATTTCAGTTCAGAATAAAATCACACCAAACCAAAACCAAAAACCAACTTCACACCTGTTGTCAAACAAACACTTAGTGTTAAGATAACCAACAAAGTCAAAGTAGACCAGAAAATAGTACTTTAATTGCAATTTGATCATATGAAATAAGTTAATTTCATATTCTTTGTTCGGATTAAGGAAATTTTAGGATGCAAAAGAAAAATAATGGCCCGCTTGGTTCATGAATTTTACAAAGTAGAAATATATGTTTTTACTGTTGAGTGATATGAGTTTTAACTAGAAGTATGTTTGGTACTGATGATTTTGCTTTGTAATTTGTAAAATCAGAAAATACAAAAACAACATCTTATAGTGAATTTTAATGAATAATGACCAAAATATAAAAAAATAGTTTTTTTTTTCTTTGTAAATATGACATTATTTGCTCTATGTTAATCCATGGTAAAAAAATAAATCATAGAATGTCAAATATACTTTTGTTGTAAAAATTGAAAAAAAAAACACAAAACAAAAAGCAAAAGCATGAACAATACGGAGCCTAAGGCCCTGTTTGGTAACCGGTATGGTCTGGTTTGGTACGGTATGAAATGATTTGTTCCCTGAACTGAAATATTATTTAATAAATGGTTTGGTCTGATGGTCTCAGTCTGAGAAAAATGGAACCAGATCATTTATAAATATATTTTATTTTATTTATTATTTATATTTATTAATTTGTAAATATATTTTATTAATTTATTATGTATATTATTATTTATTCACTTATTTATTATTATTCTTTTTATGTATTATTTTATTTACTTATTATTCATTTATTTTTATTAATTTATAAATATATTTTATTTTATTTATTATTTATTCATTTATTATTATTTATTATTTATACTTATTATTTATTCATTTATAAATATATTTTATTCATTTATTTCTTATTTATTTTATTTATTTACTATTATTATGTATTATTTAATTCATTTTGTTTATTATTCATTATTTTGTTTATTTTTTTCATTTTTTTAATTAATTTAAACATATATTTTATTTTATTTATTATTTATTCATTATTTATTATTTTATTTTTATTTTTATATATTATTTAATTTATTTTGTTTTGTTTGTTGGGTGGTTATTGATTGGTGTCTCAAAATTTTGATTTTTGTTACTAATTTTTAGAACCAGACCAACTTGACCCAACAAAAAGCTGGATCCAAAAACACTCCATTTGGTCGAATATGGTCCCAATAGGTCTGAGTCCATTTTTTGAGACTAAGTCAAAACAAACATGATCTGGTCTCTAAAAACTAAGACAGACTAGACCAAATGCACCCGGAACCAAAAAAACAAACATGGCATAAGAGGCAAGGTTCCATGTGGTCCATCTTATACTAATTGTATGATTAATCTCTTTTTCAATTCCACACACTTTATAGATGATAAGTATAGTTAACGAAAATGAGAAGTATAAAAAAAGAAAAACAAAAAGTAGTTAATCAAAATATAATGAAATATTATTCTTTAAATATATCTTGACCCCTGAATGATGACTAGAATCCCACTTGCATCCATAATTTCCCTCAATCTATATGTTCATTTTCCATCCAACTTCTTGAGAAAGAATAAAATGGCAACAGGATGCTTTGAAATAGGTGTACAATCAAATCATGATTAGCTAAGCATAGCACTATTTAACTCAAACTAGCACTATTTAATTCCAAATTTCAAAAAAATTATACCTAAACAATGCAATTGATAGTGAGCTAATATTACAAAAACGATAGTGTTTAAAAAATATTTACAAAATAAGTCCGTTAACAAAAAAATATATATACATTTCTTTGCTCCAAAATGGTAATTTCTGTATTTGCGGACTAAACTATTTTATCTAAAATTGTTTGGTGCTTTCTAGGTAATTGAAATTAAGAATTTAAGAGTCAAATTTGTAGTCAATGATCAATTATGTGGAAGCTAATTGTCGCATGGTGTTCATTTGTGTCCACATCAGATAAAAGATGAAAAGTAAAAAGGGTTTAAATGAATGAAAGAAAAAGTGTTATTTGGATCATAGAATAATATAAGTTAAAGATAATAAAAGGATACACGTACCAAAAGAAAAACATTGTATACCCAAAATTTTGAAAAACCTTTTACTACTTAATAGTGCTCTATGAACATTTGGAATAAAAAAAATTTACATACTAAAAAACAATTATTAATAATTGGGTTAACTTCAATTACATCTCCTGAGATTTTCTTTTACTTCAATCACACTCCCTCAGGTTTGAATATCTTCAATTACATCTCATACTGTTCAATATTCTCATCATTTAGACTCCTTTAATGATGACATCATCCTGATTTTTTTTTTTTAAATCCTTGTTCTGTTTCGAAACAAGGATAGTGTTTTTATCAATTAGACCCCCTCCCATCATTTAATAATTTAATTTCTATTAAATTTTCAAAATATATATTAAAATTTGAAAATAAATATAAAATTAAAAAAATATAAATTTCAAAATTATTAGTTTTTTCAAAAAAACATATTAAATTTCGAAAATAAATATAAAAATCGCAAAAAACATAAACAATTTGAAAGAAATATATAAAACTAAAAAAACATATAAAATTCAAAAAAATATATTAAATTTTGAAAAAAATTATAAAATCGAAAATAAATAAAAAATAAAAATATATATATATTTTTTGAAATTTTTTTTTAAAAAAAACATATTAAATTCAAGACAAATATATAAAATTCAAATAATATATATTAAATTTCGAAAATAAATATAAAATTCGAAAAAAATATAAAGAAATTTGAAACAAATATATAAAATTAAAAACATATATAAAATTCAAAAATATATATATTAAATTTAAAATATATATATAAAATTTGAAAATAAATATAAAATTCAAAAAAATATATATTAATTTTAAAAACAATTATAAAATTTGAAAATAAATATAAAATTCAAAAATATATATATTAAATTTCAAAAAAATACTAAATTCGAAAATAAATATAAAATTCAAAAATATATATATTAAATTTCAAAAACAAAATACTAAATTCGAAAATAAATATAAAATTCAAAACCCCCAACACCAACCTCAAATATTCACAAACAAATATTTAATTACAAACACATTTATTCACAAACATTTATTTAACTCTCTCTCTCTCTCACACACACACATACACACCTCTGCACATAGACGCACACACATATATATATATACACACACATATATATATAGATCTACATCATTTTCGACCCCCTCTCACCGCCTTCCCCGTTGGCGTCGCCCCCCTCCCACCACCACCTCCCCCTATTTTCGACCCATTTTGACCAATTTTTGAAAAAATTGTCTAATTCGCGACTGATGGTGGTGGTGGTTGTTGGGGTTGTAGTTGGGGTTAGGGTTGGGATGTTTGGTTTGAGGGTGAGATTGATTCTAAGGGGATGTTTGGTTTATGAGTTAAATTGATTTAGGGATTAAATTGATTTAAGGGGTGTTCGGTATAAGAGTATTTTAGACATTTCACACCATGAGGGGGGTTTAATTGAAGATTTGCAAATCTGAGAGAGTGTGATTGAAATAAAAATAAATTTCAGGGAATGTAAATGAAGTTAACCTTAATAATTTTAAGTAAGTACCCGTAAAGACAAATAATGAACTCACTTTGGAATCTTTAAGGCCCTGTTTGGTTCGCGGTCCGGTCCCATGTGGTCCGGTCTCATAATGACTTTTTTGGGACCGGACACTGTTTGGCAACACGGTTCCAAAAACAATAGGACCACTTTGGACCAAAAGGGGTAATTTGAGACAAAAAAAAATAATGGTCTCAAGTGGTCTTATATACAATTGTCTTAACACATGGGACCATAAAATTTGAAAAATCTATATAAAATTAAAAAATATATATAATTTGAAAATTATATATAAAATTAAAAAAATAATATAAATTTTTTGAAATAATGTATAAAATTTGGAATATATATATAAAATTCAAAATTAATATATAAAATGCAAAAAAAATATTTAAAATTTGGGAAAATAAAAAAATTCCAAAATAATAGAAAAAATAAAAAATAATGTATAAAATTCGAAAATAATATATAAAATTTGGAAAATAATATAATTTTTTTAAAATAATGTATTAAATTCGAAAAAATATATAAAAATCCAAATTAATATATAAAATTTTAAATATATATATATATAATTTAAAAAATAATATATAACTTTTGAAAAATAATATAATTTTTTTGAAATAATGTATAAAATTTGAAAAAAATATAAAATTCAAAAATAATATACAAAATTAGATATATATATATATATATTTGAGAAAATATAAAAAATTTGAAAATAATATAAAAAATAAAAAATAATATAAAAATTCAAAATAATTTATAAAATTTGAAATATATATTATTTTTGAATTTATTATATTATTTTCAAATTTTTAATAATTTTTCAAATTTTATATATTTTTCATACTTAATATATTTTTTGAATTTTATATATTATTTTTTATTTTTTATATTTTTTTTCAAACATAAGACCAAACAACTTGAATAAGACCATAAGACCAGATAGCTTTACCAAACAGACTTTCAGAACACCACCCAGATAAGACCAGACCAGACCAGATAAGACCGGACCGGACCACCTACCAAACGGGCCCTAACTGTTTAATTTTAAAAACCACTACATTTAGACAATATGTATATTACTCTATGTGTATATATATATATATATATATATTACTCTATGTACACATATACATTTAGAGTATATTACTCTTATGTATATATGTTTACTAATTCATATTTTCTCATATTCCAATAAGTATTACTTAGTAGCTTTAGATTTTCGTTTCACATATGTATTGCATATATAATCCTATATAATAAGTACCAAATACATATATTTTAATATGGATGAATTATGAAATACTTATTATTTACATTATTTTATTTTAGTAAAAGACTCCTTTATAAAAAAGGATAAAATGCAGAAAACTCCCCTAAACTATTGGATTTTTACATCTAACCCCCTTAAACTTTAAATTATCCTCTTGAACTATCAACTTGTTGCAATTAACCTCCATTTTATTTTAAAAGACTATTTTACCCTTTCTTTTTAAACTTGTCCATTCTTTAAATTATACCAATATTCTTTTATCTTATTTAAGATATTAATAATACCATTCATATTAATTGTATTAAACTAAATACATCCTCAAATGGAAAAAAGAAGAAGTTATGTTATAATTATTTTTATAAATAATTAAATTGATATTAAAATTTAGTTTGATTTAAATAATAAAATATTTATCTTAAGTTTATTTATTTTTACCGTAATATATATAAAAAATCATAAAATATATCTATAATGACCTTAAAATTACTTAAATAATAGGCACATTTTTTCCTCATGTAGCATACATAAAGTTTGTTAACTAATAATTTAATTGTTTTAAATATTTTTATTTAATTAAATTTAAACAACCTAAAAGCGTGAGTTAATAAATAAATTTTAAGAATTATGTATTTATTTATGAATATTTAAGTGGTGAATATGTTATAAATTAGTTTTAATTATTTTATAATCTATGTTAATAACTAATAAGAAATGTATTAACCATAATTCAATAAATGGGCATTTTGGTCATATTGTGAAAAAAATCAATACAATGGGGAATTTTGCAATTAATTGTTATAGTTTTGGGAGTTTGTTGCACAAAAAAGAGTTCAGGGGGGTTATTTGCAAAAATGGCTATAGTTCATGGGGGTTTTCTGAACTTAACCCTACAAAAATAATTAGATATATTTTAGTTTTTAGGATTAATTACAACTAGACCCTTTCAAGATATGTTAAATAACAGATAAACTCCTATTGTTTGGTAAATTACAGCTAGACTCTCTCAAATTTATAAATTGTAACAGATACCCCTACAAGCATGGTCAAACTCGGTCAATGTTGATGTCAACACTTTTTCAGAATTAGATAATGCTTTTGAATTTACCTTTTTTTAAAAATATTATCAAAACTATTGTTTATTAGTCCAAAGAAATTGAATGATTTATTTGTCCTTTAATGTTTAAGTAGGGCTGTAAATGAAACGAGTCATTTGTGAACAATATAAAGTTTGACTCATTAAGTGTTCGGCCCAAACTTATTCGTTTAACAAATGAGATGACACTAAATATATAACTATTAAGTAATTTTAATCAAAGAATCCGAACTTGAAAATTACAAAGTTCTTCTCGTTAAACTCGTGAATAACTCTTTTAGCCAAATATAGTAAGATTATTTCTCAATCGTAAAGAGAGAATATCAATATTGAAGAAATCGTAAAGAAAACTGTTAAAATTTGTAAGATAAATACTGTCTTTTTCGTAAGGCTCAATTCAAAATAAAATAAACAAGTTTCAAAGGATGACATGATATTCGGAAAATAAAAATATATTAAAACAAACATGTAACAATTCAATTTAGACAAGCATTAGTAACATTGATATATACTACAAATAAAATGAGTCATTCGTGGGTGAACTTGAGCTCGATTTGTTAAAATAGAAGTTCGGCTTGAGCTCATTTGTTTAACAAATAAACTGAGTTTGAGCACATTTTATAGACTTGTTTTATAAATGAATCGAGTTTAAACATTTAAAAGTTAGGCTTGTCTCAATTCATTTACAACTTATTTTTAAGTAAGGTTTGATTGTAATTAAGGGGTGTCAATGTAGTTATGCCAAAAAAAGGTTAGTTCAACGTAGCAAATAAAGCATAACACTCGACAGCGAAAAAAGTAAATGGAGAGAGAAAATAATACTACTAGTTAACTACAAGTGGTCCTTTCTTTAATCCATAACATGATCAACAAGTATCACTATTGTGGGACCACTAATCAAATTCTCTTATTCTACACCACTTACTTCCTTGAAGCATTGAAAGTGCCTATATATCATATATGTATATTAGAGATACACAACCTTCAAAAAGCAATTTAATTACAGAGAGAGAGGAGATGGGGGGATCAGAGGGAGTCATGAGAAAATTTGCAATGGAGAAATGGAATGAACAAATGGGGTCCAACAATTTATTCAAGTCTCTAATTGAGAGTTTGAAAATGATTCTATTAATGCTACACAACTTTGGTGTGTATTTGCTAGGCAAATTCAAGTTGGATGAGATGTTTCCACCAGAGAAGATAATTCAATTGATCAAAATTGGTGCACCCTTTGTGATCAGTGGTCTGTTGATGCTCATATTGTGTGTGATAGTGGTCAAGGCTGCGAGGTTTGTGTGTAGCTGTTGTTGCTGTGGACCAAGGACAGGGGTGAAGATGATGGTGGCTCCAGGGAGGGTTGGGGTCAAGATTGCTAGACGTGTGTTTGAGAGTGATCCCGCTTCATATTTTCGGGCTTTACGTCTTGATAAAGTTGTGTGAGCCTTCCTTATATATTCCAATCTGTATGTGTTTCTCATGTGTGTGTAAGTGCGTGTAGATCATGGTTCGCAGTCACAGTATTGGTTTCGGCTTCGATAGCAATAACGAATTCGGAGAATATTGATCTCAAACGTGAGTGTCCTTCCAAAATGGTTACAAAACAAACCGGACGATAATGGTGTTGATTTGCGTTTGTGTTTGTGTGTTTTGTTTTTTTTCGGGTTGCTTTCCCAAATAATAGTCTTGAATGTGGTTGGGATTTAAGGGTTGTGTAGTTTTTTATTACAAATATGAGTATATGGCACTTTTGTGTGTTGATCTTCTGTGTGAGTTTGTTAATGTCTATGTTTGGACATTTTGGGATTGAATGTTTGTGTGATTTATTATTGACTTGAGAGCCATGGGCAGTTCAGTAAGAAATTGAGAATTCAAGATGTGATTTGAATAAGGGTAATGGAGAAGGTGAATTATTGGATGGGTTATTATCATAAAAAAAAACCCTTAGTTTACAAGAATCATCAAATACTCCCCTCCCTATCAACAAAAAACCCCTAAGATTTTTAATTTAATCAATTACTCCCTTACATGCCAATTGTTTTTCCATTTTGCCTTTGAAGCATATTAGAATGATGTTTTAATTATTTTATTTCCAAATTGCCCTTGCTAATATATATATATATATATATTATTATTATAAAAGTGTGAAGCTTTTGTTTTTACTTTTATATATTTTTTAACTTTTAATAAATTAATTATTATATTACATTTAAAATATGAAAATTATAACCTAAAAGTAATTAAATACACATTACTACAAATTAATATTATAGATTAATAATGAGCTGAGTAAAAAATGACACGAACTTTTAACAATCCTCTTTTATTTTTCTATATTTTTTAATCTTTAAATAAGATGGTAATAAATACATAATACTATAAATATATAGTACATTGAATATATATATATATATAATTACTTTTAGGTTAAATTATTATATTTAAATGTTAAGTAATATTTAATTTATTAAAATAATTAGAAAATGTATAGAAATGAAAAAAAAGGGTTTCACACTTTTATAGTAGTATAGATATAGATATAAATATATATAATAGCAAGGACAATTTAAAAATAAAATAATTAAAGCATCATTCTAATATGTTTCAAGGGCAAAATGGGAAAGAATTTGGCAGAAGGGTGTAATTGATTATTGGAAAGTATAATGAATTTTTTGATAGAGTAAGAGGGTATTTGATGATTTTTGAAAACTTGAAGGAATTTTATAATAATAACCCTTATCAGGTTGACAGAACTTATTGCTGGAATTTTCATTTTGACGGGTGTTTTTTTGTTGAGCAATGCTAAACTGATTGAAATTAGTTTCAAAATTATATAAATTTTAATTTATTCATATTCTAATCATCGTTAATTTCAGGTTTACCACCCTCCAGTTTTTGCTTATTAAAAAAGCACTCGTACTCTTTTTTATATACATACATATATATATATATATATATACTTTAATTATTTTGAATACATGTGGGTAATATATACTAATCTTATGTTCTTAAAAACAAAAAATCTGAAAAGAGTCGAGTGGAGTTCAAGTTAATAGAATGGATGGTTGGATAGCAAAATATGCCATTTATTTTATTTTATAAATTCTATTTGGATTGAAAATTCCAATCGAATTTATTGTTCCAAAAATAAATATAATAGAAATCAATCCGACAACAACTCAGATTTAAGCTGAGAGAGGCTTAACATCATTATTCGCTATTTGGTTGATCTTATTAGGATCTATAAGTCTAATCCAATCATTGAGTTTTGCAACAGTATATATATATTAAAAAAAAAAAAAAAAGGTTTCCATTCCCTTTCCTCAATGAAAATGAAATGTTGTTGAACAAATTGTTTTCCAACTTTTTAATATTTTGGGAAGTGGTGTGGTCTGGTTGCTTATCTGAAAATTTGTTTGGTAATCGGTCTAGTCTGTTTGGTCTGGTCTAAGAAAACTGAAACTTTATATATATATATATATATTTATTTTATATATTATTTTTGAAGTTTATATATTATTTTCAAATCTATATATTTGTTTCAAAATTTATATATATATTTGAATTTTATTCATTATTTTCGAATTTTATATATTGTTTTCGAATTTTATATATATATTTCAAATTTTATTTATTTTTTCAAATTTTATATATATTTTTGAAATTTATATATTTATTTCAAATTTTATATATATTTTTTGAAATTTATATATTTTTTCAAATTTTATATTATATATATATTTGAATTTTATATATTATATAAACCAGTGATGCAATTTCTGTTTCACAAGACGACTTCAATGCATGAATTGGAAGTAAAAATAATTGGCGGCTCTTTATGAAGTCAAAAATGACAGCGGACCAAAACCTCAAAAACCATCATTTTGATGATCTTGTATTGAGTCGATTTTATGCCTCTTGATTTTAGTGGTTTGGTTTCAATATTCGAAACCAAAGCCTACCAAACAAAGTTTAGTATCTTAAAACAAATACAAATCCACACAAAGCATGTCAAAACCTTTTTCCAATACATATTGTTTTAAAATATAGGATTAATTTCATTTACACCCCCCTGAGATTTGTCCTCTTATCAATTTGACCCTCTGAGGTTTGTATATCTTCATTTGCACCCCCT
Organism: Cornus suecica; assembly: GCA_963922005.1. NCBI lineage: Eukaryota > Viridiplantae > Streptophyta > Magnoliopsida > Cornales > Cornaceae > Cornus > Cornus suecica. The sequence goes on from OY998245.1 coordinate 65,280,989, forward strand.
GTCAGCTTTTGATGACTAACTTTATAGTGAAATGTCTAAAATACTCTTAAGTCAAACACTACTTAAATCAGTTTATTCTTATGATAGTGTAACCCCTACATCCAAACATACCTTAAACTTATATCCAAACAACCCTAACCCACACTCTCTCAATATCCAATCAAACCTCACTATCTCTCTAATGAAATCGATTGCCCATATATATATTTGTATATAAGTAATATATAATATTATTGCAATTGTATTCCAAAAAAGAAAAAAATTGCCAAAAATTGCCCATTTTTTTTTTTTTTTTTTATCTTTTTATCAAAACTGTTGGGTTTTTTTTGTCAAAATATCTGGGGAAAAAATTTGGCAAATATATATTTTTTTGCCAAAAATTATTTTGTCAAAATTGCCAGAAAAAAATTTGCCAAAAATTTAGGATTTTTTAAATTTTATAGTATGCTATTGGACTATAAGGAAAAGACATACCAAGTTTCAAAAATGTCCATCTCATTAGACATTGTTAATTTGGTTAATTACGTCCTACTTACACTGATAATCATGATAATATATCGAATTATCAATAATGTGTCTATCAATCAATTTTTCATCATAAGAAGCAAAACATGACACCTAGGTTTGTCTTTATTTCGGAAAAAAAAAAGTTTTGCTGGCAATTTTTTTTTTTATATCTTATTTTTTGTGACTCCCTAAATAACTATGCCAAAGTTAATGGTAGCTTTAAATATATAATTTATAAGATAATACATCATAGACTCTAATTTTGCATATAAAATATATATTAACGTATTAATATATATTTTATTTTTGTTATGCGAATTTAATATACATTTTAATTATACTATATATGTCAACTCTACTTATAATATGAAACTTTTTTTTTTACAAAAAAAGGTAATAAAATGAGGGGGTCAAATTGATAAATTAAAGTAAGCAGTCATTAATTTGAAAAGAATTTCAATTGATTTTTTTTTTTTTTGTAAGGGGTCAAATTAATAAATTAAAATAGAAAAATGGTGCCAAAACAACATAAATTGGCGCAAAAAAAGCCACCAAAATATGAAGTACTTAGAGAGTGTGAAATTGATAAATAAAAAATAAGCACACACTATCCTTGCATCCAAACAACAAGATGAGGGGTAGAATAGGAATTAATGTTTTTTTTATTGTAATGGGTCAAACTGATAAATTAAAATAGGGAGTGTAAATGAGTTGTGTCAGATAAAATACGGGGTGCAAATAAAGATATACAAATCTAAAGAGGTCAAAGTGGTAAAACGACAAATGTCAAAGGTGTAAATGAAGTTCACCTAAAATATAACATTGACTCAGCTTCATTTAGTCTTTTAAAAGTCGAGTAAAATCCAACTTAAAAAAACATGTAGATAGTGACATCCACCACTAAATCGCATTATTGCTGGATAGGCCATAATTATCATAGATTCACAATCAATTTTATAGTTGTGTGAGTGCCAGTGCACTGACGTGACTGTCGTTTCAAGACCGTTGGATTGGTGGGTCCTGTAGTATAGGACGTGTTAGATTGACTACATCAACGGTTGAAAAGTGGCTGTCAAACCAGTTGCGACTAGAGCAACACTAAATCACTTACTTTAGTGCTAAGATAACCAACAAAGTCAAAGTAGACGCAGAAAATAATACTTTAATTGCAATTTGATCATATGAAATAAGTTAATTTCATATTCTTTGTTCGGATTGAAGAGATTTTGGGATGCAAAAGAAAAATAAGGGCCCGCTTGGTTCGGGAATTTTACAAACTAGAAAATGTGGAAGTATATATTTTTATTCTGAAGTGTTACGAGTTTTAACTAGAAGTATGTTTGGTATTGATAATTTTGCTTTGTAATTTGTAAAATCAGAAAATATAAAAACAACATCTTATAGTGAATTTTAGTGAATAATGACCAAAATATGAAAAACAGTTTTTTTTTATTTACTTTGTAAATATGACACTATTTGCTTTATGTTAATCCATTGTAAAAAAAATAAATCATAGAATGTCAAATATACTTTTGTTATAAAAATTAAAAAAAAGACACAAAACAAAAAGCAAAAGCATGAACAATATGGAGCCTAAGGCCCTGTTTGGTAACCGGTATGGTCTGGTTTGGTGCGGTATGAAATGATTTGGTCCTTGAATTGAAAAACTATTTGGTAAATGATCTGGTTTGATGGTCTCGGTCTAAGAAAAATTGAACCAGATAATTTATAAATATATTTTATTTTATTTATTATTTATATTTATATTTTTATTTATTCATTTATTTTTATTTTATTTATAAATATATTTTATTTTATTTATTAATTTGTAAATATATTTTATTCATTTATTATGTATATTATTATTTATTCATTTATTTATTATTTATTATAATATTTATTATTATTATTCTTTTTATGTATTATTTAATTCATTTGGTTTATTATTCATTATTTTATTTATTTTTTATTCATTTATAAATAAATTTATTTAATTCATTATTTATACTTAGTATTTATTCATTTATTTTTATTAATTTATAAATATATTGTATTAATTTATTATTATTTATTCATTTATTTTATTTATTTATTAGTATTATGTATTATTTAATTCATCATTTTGTTTATTTTTTTTCATTTATTTTCATTAATTTATAAATATATTTAATTTAATTTATAATTTATATTATTATTTATTTATTCATTTATTTTATTTTATTTATTATTTATTATTCATTTATAAATATATTTTATTAATTTATTATTTATATTATTATTATTATTTTATTTTATTTTTATGTATTATTTAATTTATTTTGTTTTGTTTGTTGGGTGGTTACTAATTGGTATCTTTAAATTCTTATTTTTGTTATAAATTTTTGGAACTAGACCAACTTGACCTAACAAAAAGCTGATCCAAAAACACTTCATTTGGTTCAATTTGGTCCCAATTGGTTTCGGTCCAATTTTTGAAACTAAATTAAAACAAACATTGTCTGATCTCTAAAAATTAAAATCAGATCAAACCAGACCAAATGAAACCGGACCCAAAAAACAAGCAGGGCATAAGAGGCAAGGTTCCATGTGGTCCATCTTATTTTAATTGTAGGGTAAATAGCTAAAAATACCCCTCAATTTTCTTCTCTTTCTCTACTATACCCCCTCAATTAATTATACCCCCCTCAACTTTCATTTTCTTGCACCATGGGTTTGCCCTCAAATTTTTTTACCCTTTTACCCTCCAAATTTTTTTTATTTCCACCTTACCTTTAATCATATCCTTACTATTATATTTCTTAATTCTTTAAATTACAAAAATATTATTTCTTTTAGTTACAATATTAATTATGCCATTTACCTTTAATATATTAGACTAAATATACTCTCAAATGTAATTTTTTTTTAATAAGTTCTAATTATTGTATTTGTAAATCAATTAACTTGGTATTAAATTTTAGTTTGATTTAAATCATAAAAATCAATCCTAATTAATATATTCATAAATAAATCCAATTTATGAAAACAATATATATATTTTGAACAAAATATATATATTTCGGAATATATATATAATTCGTTAAAAATATATCTTTTCCGAATTCTTTTAAAAAATATGAATTTTTTCCGAAAAATAATTTTTTTGGGAAAAATATATATTATGTTCCAAACTATAATTTTTTCTGAAAAATAAATTTTATTGAGAAAAATATATATTATGTTCCAAAATATAATTTTTTCTGAAAAATAAATTTTATTGAGAAAAATATATATTATTTTCAAAAATATGAATTTTTTCCGAAAAATATATATTATGTTCCAAAATATGATTTTGAGTCATAATACCTAAACTACCATCAATAGTATAAGAGGGTTTAGTGAAATCAAACCTTCAAAAAAATTATTTTTTGAAAAAATATGTATATTTTGGAATATATATATATATATATATGATTCGTCAAAAGTATATATTTTTTGAATTGTTTTAAAAAATATGAATTTTTTATGAAAAATATACATTATTTTCTAAAATATAAAAAATATATATTTCGGAAAAAAAATCATATTTTGGAAAATAATATATATTTTTCTCAAAAAAATTATTTTTCGGAAAAAATCATATTTTGGAACATAATATATATTTTTCCCAAAATTTTTATTTTTTGGAAAAAAATCATAATTTTTTAAAACAATTCGAAAAATATTTTTTTTGACGAATTATATATATATATTCCAAAATATATATCATTTTCCAATAAAACTTAATTTCATTTAAATCATAAAACTCATTGTCCTAATTAAAATTTTTTTTTGCCCAAATGAAACTTTCTTTTCATAAAAATATATTCATAAATTGTTATTTATTTATGAATATATTAATTAGGATTGAGTTTTATGATTTAAATCAAACTAAAATTTAATAACAAGTTAATTGATTTACAAATAAAATAATTAAAACTTACAAAAAAAAAATTAACATTTGAAAATATATTTAGTCTAATACATTAAAGGTAAATGACATAAATAATATTCTAACTTAAAGAAATAATATTTTTGTAATATAAAGAATTAAGAAATATAATAGTAAGGATAGAATTAAAGGTAAGGTGGAAATACAAAAAGTTTGGAGGGTAAAAGGGTAAAAAAAATTGAAGGCAAGCCCATGGTGCAACATTTTATAAAACTTTAGGGGGTTTTAAGCTCATTTCATAGTTGAGGGGGGATAGTAGGGAAAGAGAGTAAAATTTAGGGGGGGTTTAAGGTATTTACCCTTAATTGTATGATTAATCTCTTTTTCAATTCCACACCCTTTATAGATGATAGGTATAGTTAACGAAAATGAGAAGTATAAAAAAACAAAAAGTAGTTAATGAAAATATAATGAAATATTATTCTTTAAATATACCTTGACCCGTGAATGATGACTAGAATCCCACTTGCATCCATAATTTCCCTCAATCTACATGTTCATTTTCCATCCAACTTCTTGAGAAAGAATAAAATGGCAATAGGATGCTTTGAAATAGGTGTACAATCAAATCATGATTAGCATAGCACTATTTAACTCAAACTAGCACTATTTAATTCCAAATTTCAAAAAAAAATCTACCTAAACAATGTAATTGATAGTGACCTATATTACAAAAACGATAGTGTTTAAAAAATATTTACAAAATAAGTCCGTTAACAAAAATTTAACAAAACATATATACATTTCTTTGCTCCAAATTAGTAATTTCTGTATTTGCGGATTAAATTATTTTATCTAAAATTGTTTGGTGCTTTCTAGGTAATTGAAATTAAGAATTTAAGAGTCAAATTTGTAGTCAATGATCAATTATGTGAAAGCTAATTGTCACATGTGTCCATTTGTATTCCACATCAAATAAAAATGAAAAATGAAAAGGATTTAAATTAGTGGAAACAAAAGTATTATTTGGGTCATAGAATAATAGAAGTTAAAGATAATAAAAGGATACACGTACCAAAAGAAAAATATTGGATACCCAAAATTTTGAAAAACCTTTTACTTAATAGTGCTCTATGAACATTTGGAATAAAAAAAATTTACATACTAAAAAACAATTATTAATAATTTTAAGTAAGTACCCGTAAAGTCAATTTTAAAAACCACCACATTTAGACAATATGTATATTACCCTATGTATATATATATATATATACATACATATATATATATACATACCTTAGGTTTCAGTCAATTCCATCTTTGTGTTGCCTTTCGAACTTTTTGCACTAACACCCCCTGAGGTTTGGTTTCTCTTGCAATAACACCCCTGAACCAATAAAATAACCAGAATACCCTTGAGAGAAATATATAAAATATGAAATGACCTTTATGCCTCAACCTCAAATATATACAATTTCAAAAAACATATATATAAATTCGAAAAAAGATATAAAATTCGAAAACAAATATTTAAAATTAGAAAAATATATATAAAATTAGAAAAATATATATATAAATTTATAAAAACATATATAAATTTCAATAAATATATATAAAATTCAAAAAATATATATAAAATTTGAAATATATATAAATTTTGAAAAATATTTTAATTCGAATATATATATATATTTCAAAAAATATATATTTTCAAAAAAACATTCCAAACATTATATAATTTCAAAAAACATATATAAATTTCAAAATATATATATAAAATTCAAAAGAGTATAAAAAATTTGAAATATATATAACATTCGAAAATATATATATAATTCGAATATATATAAAATTTGAAAAATATATAAATTCAAAAAAATATATAAAATTCAAAATATATATATTTTCAAAAACAAAATTCAAAAAATTATATAATTTTAGAAAAATATATATATATATATATATTGGTAAAATGTCATATCTTTTCTAATGAAGTGAATCAAATTACTTACTACCAACATCAATTAGTGGCCTTCTTTTATATATATTTTTTTCCAAAATTTATATGATGTTTTTGAAATTTATATAATATATCCGAATTTTATAAAAACAATTCGAAGTTTATATATATTTGTTTCAAAATTTATATATATTTTTGAATTATATATATATTTTTTGAATTTTATATATTGTTTTTGAATTATTTTTTTGAATTTTTACCCAACAACTCGGCTTGTCATAGATGAATTGTCCAAGAATTTTTTGAGATTACCCATTTTATATATATATAATTATAAAAACAATTAAAAAACAATATATAAAATTCGAAATATATATATAATTAAAAAATATATATAAATTTTGAAACAAATTTATATAAATTTCGAATTGTTTTTATAAAATTCAGATAAATTATATAAAATTCAAAAACATCATATAAATTTCAGAAAAAATATATATATTTTCGAAAAATATATATAAAAGAAGACCACAAATTGATGTTGGTGGTAAGTAGTTTGATTCACTTCATTAGAAAAGATATGTCATTTTAACAATATATATATATATATATATATTTCTAAAATTATATAATTTTTTGAATTTTGTTTTTGAAAATATATATTTTTTGAAATATATATATTTTTGAATTTATATATATTTAAAAATTTATATATATATTCGAATTATATATATATATTTCAAATTTTATATATATTTTTGAAATTTATATTTGTTTTTCGAAATTATATAATTTTTTGAATTTTGTTTATGAATATATATATATATATTTTTTGAATTATATATATATTTCAAATATTTTATATTTTTTTGAATTTTATAGATATTTTTTGAAATTTATATATGTTTTTCGAAATTATATATTTTTTTGAATTTTGTTTTTGAAAATATATATTTTTTGAATTTTATTTTTATTTTTGAAATATATATTCGAATTAAAACATTTTTCAAAATTTATATATATTTTCGAATTATATATATATTTCAAATTTTATATATTGTTTTGAATTTTATATATATTTTTTGAAATTTATACATGTTTTTTGAAATTTATATATATTTTTTCAAAATTTAAATATTTGTTTTCGAATTTTATATTTTTTTTCGAATTTATATATATGTTTTTCGAAATTGTATATATTTGGATTTGGGGCATAAAAGTCATTTCACATTTCATATATTTCTCTCAAAGGTATTCTGGTCATTTTATTGGCTCAGGGGGTGTTAGTGCAAAAATTTCGAAAGTCAACACAAAAGTAGAATTGAATGAAACCTTAGGGAGTGTTAGTGCAAATTACCCTATATATTACTCTATGTATATATGTTTAGTAATTCATATTTTCTCATATTCCAATAAGTATTACTTACTAGCTTTAGATTTTCGTTTCACATATGTATTGCATATATAATCCTATATAATAAGTCCCAAATACATATATTTTAATATGGATGAATTATGAAATACTTATTATTTACATTATTTTATTTTAGTAAAAAGACTCCTTTATAAAAAAGGATAAAATGCAGAAAACTCCCCTGAACTATTGGCTTTTTACATCTAACCCCCTTGAACTATCAACTTGTTGCAATTAACCTCCATTTTATTTTAAAAGACTATTTTACCCTTTCTTTTTAAACTTGACCATTCTTTAAATTATTCCAATATTCTTTTATCTTATTTAAGATATTAATAATACCATTCATCTTAATTGTATTAAACTAAATACATCCTTAAATGGAAAAAAGAAGAAGAAGAAGAAGTTATGTTATAATTATTTTTATAAATAATTAACTTGCTATTAAAATTTAGTTTGATTTAAATAATAAAATATTTATCTTAAGTTTAAATTTTTTTATCGTAATATATATAAAAATTCATAAAATATATCTATAACGACCTTAAAATTACTTAAATAATAGGCACATTTTTTCCTCATATAACATACATTAAGTTTGTTAACTAATAATTTAATTATTTTAAATATTTTTATTTAATTAAATTTAAACAACCTAAAAGTGTGAGTTAATAAATAAATTTTAAGAATTATGTATTTATTTATGAATATTTGAGTGGTGAATATGTTAAAAATTAGTTTTAATTATTTTATAATCTATGTTAATGACTAATAAGAAATGTATTAACCATAATTCAATAAAAGGGCATTTTGGTCATATTATGAAAAAAATCAATACAATGGGGAATTTTGCAATTAATTGTTATAATTTTGACAGTGTGTTGGGCAAAAAAGGAGTTTGGGGGGGGGGGGGGGGGGGGGGGGTATTTGCAAAAATGATCATAGTTTATGGGTTATCCGAACTTAACCCTATAAAAATAATAAGATATATTTAAGTTTTTAGGATTAATTATAAGTAAACCCCTACAAGATATGTCAAATAATAGATAGATCTCTGTTATTTGGTAAATTATAACTAGATTTTCTCAAGTTTGTAAGTTGTAACAGATATCCCCTATAAGCATGGTCAAACTCGGTCAATGCTGATGTCAACATTTTCTCAGATGTAAAATATCTTAAATACCCTTAAATAGATGCAAAGGACATGTGGAAATATCAAAATATCTTAATTTAAAGTTTATAATATGACCAAAATTACTTTTGTAAATAAATAATTGACAAAATAATATTTTTTTGATCTTTTAAATGAAATATAGGCATGGGTAAAGATGTAATTTCACCATATCAGTCACCAAAAATATACGTTGATTGACTTAAGAGGATCTAATTATAATTTACCAAACAACATAGAGTCTATCTATTATTTAACATATCTTGAGGGGATCTAATTGTAATTAATCCTAATTTTTATACACTAGTTCACCCAACTCCCAAAGCATAAGCTTCTGGTCCCACTCAATTGTAGTACCAGCATTTATTAAAAGGAGATGTTGACTGTCAAACTGCTTTATTTTGGAACAGTACACTATATTGCCCATTAATTCATTTCTCGACAAATTCACTAATTAATATCAAGATAACAATAAATAAACCAATGCCTAACACCAATAAAATAAAAAGATATATATATATATATATACAGGCGTGGAGTCATAAATTTATATGATTATAAAATAGAAAACAAATAGCTAAAATAAAAATCAAATCAAATTAAGAAAATAAAATATTTTTAGGGGAGAGATTTAATCCTATACAATTTGGAAAGTTAATAAATTAAAGAAAAAAGAAGGGCATATAAGGTAACAAAGAAAAAGTAGAAATATTTTAGGAAAAATTATATTTAAGGGACAAAAATCAAACATAATTACTTAATAGGGACCATAAAGTTTCATATGTATATAAAGGGATCAATCCTAAATTTTGGAGTAAAATTACAAAATTACCCCTTAAGAAACCCACAAAGATGAAAACACCACCACACTTCCAAATAGCACATGGTACGGTACGGTACCGGTTCCTGCAGGAACCGAAACCGAATCAAAATTTTCGATTCATTTAAATATGGAACTGGTACCGAAGCGTAGGGGTAAGGAATCGAATCAGAACCGGAATTTCGGTTCGGTTTCGGTTCCTAGTGCTTTAAAAAAAAAAATTTGCTAAGAAGTAACTTGATTATTTCTATTAATTTGAGAGTTTTTAAATTTGTATTAAAGTTTCACCCATATGTTTAGATATAAAGAAGTAAAAATTTAATTCTATTAATGAAGTTAAATAATAACTAGACATGTCAATTCACTGGATTTTGATCCAAAAAAATAGAAATAAAATCTATGTGAAATCATTGAATATAGATTGAAACTTATTGTATAATTCATTAGTTATTTGAAATCCATAATCTGACTAAATAAATTTAACATTATTTGGTTATTAGAAATTCTAACTTTTGGTTGCAATACTCTTTAACAAATAAAAGTATTATTTGGTAGGTGAAAATTGAACTTCTCTGATTATGAAAGATTTTTATTTTAATAATATATTTTATTGCTTCAACTCTTCCACGAGACATTGAGGATATTTAGCTTTCTTTTTCTATTTTCCCTTTGTCTTATCATTTTATTTCCAATATTTTTTGTTTGAATTGGGTTCTTGTCCTTAACAACTGATCGGTTCCGATTTCGGTTCCGGTTCGGTTTTTAAGAGCTAAGAACCGGAACCAAACAAAAAATATTGATTCTCCAAAAATGGGAACCAAAATCGAACCGGAAGCCCTAAGAACTGAACTGAACCGCCAATTCCGGTTTCGCGGTTCTTCTTTGCAACCCTACTTCCAAATCATAAAAAATCTCAAAATCCCTGAATAAAAATTTGCAATTTCTGAAATCTCCAAACTGGATGAACGAAAATCAAACAAGAAATTAAATTCACAAATAAATTGTCGTGTGATGATGGCAGAGGGAAAGAGATGATATGTAATAACCGTGATTTTTTTACTTTGCGTATATATCTATATAGTTATATATATTAGAAATTTGAATTTAAAGTAGATGGATAAAAAGATATGCTATCAAATTTTAAATTATGATTTTAAAATTTAAAGAGATTGAATTATCTCTTTACCCTAACAGAATGTATTATTTATAATACAAATATCGGTTATTTTAAGGAGGAGATACGTACACGATATGTGCATAAGGAAAGTGAGTGACAGAGGGAGTGTTGCTGTAGATTCATCGGTAGCAGCAAGGAGGAGGTGATCGACGATTTTCTTGTTGGGTTTCATTCATCTAACGCAGGCAAGTTAACCTTGCCTTATACATTTGTATATAACTAGGATTCATGGGTCTATGCATGTGTACAATCTTAAATTTCTTTTGTTATGATTGATGAAATTAATTACATAGAATTGTTAACAATATAATCTTCATATTACAGTATATCAGATCGTTTTGTTCGTACCCTATGTGAACAGTAGGTTAGATGTGAACGTCGGTGTGTTATTAGTTTGTCATATTCAATAAATTGTTGTCGATTGCTTACATATGAGTAAATATTAGGTGAGATTACTAATTAATGTTATTGACACAAAGTTAATGAATATAAACGATAAAATTGTTGGTTGTACGTGAACAATAAGTTACAGAAGAAGATTATTAGATGGTGTTGTTATCACGATAACGATGAATATTAACGTGTTATTTATACCCTTGCGAACAATATGTTATAAGAAAACATTAGTATATTAATTATATGTACCTATGTAAATAGTGGTTTATACATTTCTACGCTCTCTAAATTACGTATTAGTTGATATTAGGTCATACGTGTATATTGGTGGTTACTGTATATTTTGTATGGGAATAATCTATAATGTATATTAGGTTTTGTATGTGAATAATCTATAATATATATTAGGTCATATGTGCATATTGGGGGTTACTGTATATTCTGTATGGGAATAATCTATAATGTATATTAGGTTCTGTATGTGAATAATCTATAATATATATTAGGTCATATGTGCATATTGGTGGTTACTGTATATTTTGTATGTGAATAATGTATAATATATATTAGAATATGATTGTTTCTTAGTTAAATTTAGCCACTTAATAAAATCCTAATGGTATGCGTATATTTATAGGGTGAAATGGGTGAAAATTAAGAAACCGATATTGTTTAGAATGATTTAAAGTAATCTTATATAACACTTTTTGAATATTTATCTTGTTGGAAAGTAATTGTTAAAACTGTAAAGTATTCTAAATTTGTTTTGGTAAAATTCTTTCAATATAAATATAATTTATTCATTTACTTGTTACTGTGAGATAATATAGTATATGCTATTGGAGTTTGTGACAGTGTGATATTAATGTCTGGTGTCAGTCTGAGACTAACTTTGAAGTAGGTTGTTAGGCATGGTCCGGGACCTGCCTTTGACGAGTGCACTAAATTTTGTTATGGCCATTGGGCTTAATGTGCCCTTATTATGTGGACGTGGTTCGGGATCATCTGGGTTTTTAGACGTCTTCTCAGCCAGTTGTGTGTTATCGGTAGTCAGGGACTATTCGTTGCACACCGGAGGGGAGACTGGGGCTCAAGTGAGATTAATTGATTATGAGTGTTACCATTAATTTAGGTAATTAACTCGTGAAATTTAAATTGTATATATGTTTTGTGACGGGCGTGAATTCTCTTTATATACGAATATATAAAGTCGGGTTAATTTGTTGAACGGTGATTATGTTTAGCACTTTTGCTGAGCTTGTGAGCTCACCCCTTTAATATTTCATGTACTCATTGATTAGCTTGTGTTGAGGACTAATGGTGGTCGTCGGAGTTTTCGGAGCTATGTTTTTGTTTCCTAATTTTGAGAGCATTGTAATAAGCTTACATCATCATTGAATGTTAGTGAGTAGTGGTGATGTAATAATATTTTTACTACAATTTTAATTATCAATACATACATTGTATTAATGTTATGTTTATTGGGGGTTGGCGCAACTACTATGTAGATCATGCCTAACAATTTTTGAATAATGAAAATTATTTCTTTTAGTTCGAAATTGGGGTGTGACATGATATACAGAGTGATGTGGAGTAAGGACCGGAGTTCAGTGGTGGTGGTGATGTCGCGGGGGGAGGGGGGTGTTCACGGCCGATGAAGATGGTGCGGGTGAAGTTCAAGAGGATTTGAAAACTTAAGGATGTTATTAGGATCAATTTGGGATCGTATCAATGGCCGTGGATGGTGTTATTCCCAGGTGGGTTTGGGCTTCTTGGATTGTTGTGATTGCAATGACTATTTTTGTTAGGGTCCGTTTGGGTGTGTGGATTTGTAATTGAATTGGAATTGCATTGGAATTAGAATGTCATGGTACCTCAATTCCACAAATATAAATTCAAATACATTGTTTTGATCTGTCTTGAAATTCAAGTGTAATTGAAATTAAATTTCAATGTCAGCCCAATTTAAATGTAAAATGTTATAACTTTAAAATTAAAATAAACAATATAGATAAATATATATAGATATAAGTATACAAGTATATGTATTCATATACATACACGTATGTATGTGAATATGTATATATACGTGAATTTATATGTATGTGTATATATGTGTGTGTGACTATATATTTGTGTGCATGTGTATTCATATAAATATATATACATATTTATATATAAATGTGCATATATGTTTCTATATATAAGCGTGTTTATATATATTTGTATATATATAGGGGTGTGTATATATATAGGCGTATGTATATATAGATATTTATGTATATGTATATGTATATATATTTTTGGTTGCGAAAAAATTGTTGAGAGAGAATATTTAGTGGGTCAAGGTTTGGAGAAGATGTGAAATTGAAAATCACAACTTCTTGTTGTGGAATTCAAGTTGCGGAATTGGTATCATTGGAATTGCATTTCAATTCCAATTCCAAAGTATTTTGTTACATCCAAACAATGGATTTGGAATTGGAGCCTCCAATTCCAATTCCATGATCCCAAACGGACCCTTAGGGCCGGTCTGGAAACTGGTCTAGTTTTGTTATTATGGTCTTATCTGGTTTTGTCCTAAATCTAAACTCTGTTTGGTAATGATTTGGTCTGATTCCAAAAATATATAAAATTTGAAACAATATAAAAAATATATAAAATTTGAAAAAACAAATAAAATTCATAATATATATATAAAATTATTTAAAAGTATACAATATTCATAAAAATATATAAAATTCGAAAATATATATATAAAATTCCAAAATATATATATATAATTCATAAAAATTATATAAAATTCATAAATAAATATATATATATATAATTTATAAAAAATATATAAAATTCGTAAAAAATATATAAAATTCATAAAAATATATATAAAATTTGAAAAAATATATAAAATTTGAAATAAAATATATATTAAATTCATAAAAATATATATAAAATTCGAAAAAATATATAAAATTCGAAAAAACCATATTACCAATCAAATAAAATATCACAAAAATATAAATCAAATATAATGGAAGAGCACTTTGTTGGATTGTATTGCTCAACTGTCATTGGTTCTCTTGATAATGATTTTTCTAGCCCTTTTTTTCTTTTGAATAATCTTGTATGAATATACTATTGTGGTGTGCCAAATGATTATATATATTCATATATTTGTTTTACGAAATTTATATATTTGTTTCGAATTTTATATATATTTTTGAATTTTATATATTTTTATGAATTTTATATATTTTTTACGAAATTTATTTGTTTTTTTGGATTTTATATATTTTTTACAAATTTTAAATATTTTTTCAAATTTTAAATATTTTTACGAATTTTATATACTTTTTTGAATTTTATATGTTTGTTTTTAATTATATATATATTTGAATTTTATATCTTTTTTTATGAATTTTATATATTTTTTACGAAGTTTATATGTTTTTTTCAAAATTTATATATTTTTTGAATTATATATATATATATATTGAATTATATATATATATTTTCGAATTTTATATATATTTTTCGAATTTTATATGTTTTTTTTTTAATTTTATATATTTATTTGAATATTATATGTTTTTTTAATTCTATATATATATTTTCTAATTTTATATATTTTTGTATGAATTTTATGTCGGGTGGTATCCGGTGGTGCTGGTGTACGCAAACATAAGACCAATAAAAACCAACATTTTATTAGTTTTGGAAAAAGGTGTTTTGGGGAGTTTTGATCTTGGTAATCTTGTCTTGCATTTTTTAGAACCACCTTACCAAATATAATCTCGTTTAAAAAATGCAAGACCAAACCTTCAACAAAACATGCCCTTAGTGTATTTTGGGTTTCAAATCTTTGGGTTGAGTTGTATAGAGAAAGAAATGGTAAACTTGAGATATGTACTGAGTTTGATTTTTTTTTTTTTAAATAAAAGTTATTGGGTTTGGTTTTGTTAAGTTTTAGAGAGAGAGAAAGAGTTGAGAGATGACCCAAAACGATGTAATATGGTGGGCATGTGAGTGTGGAGCGGGTTCACTGGTAGTATTATTTTGTTAGATAAAATTACCTTCAATTGATCCCTAAATAGGAATAAAGTTTCAAAATTGGTCCCTACCCAACTTTTTAAACTTTTAAGGTCACTTGACAGCAATTATACTTGATTTTGATCCCTTAAATATAATTTTCCCAAATTTTATGAGGGAGAAATCTTTAGGAGGGCCATTTTCGATCTATAATAGGCAAAAAGAAATATTAATTTTTAAAAAATATATATATTATACATTATAAGGAGTAAGGAACCAATGAACCCATTAATTCATTTCTCGACAAGATCACTAATTAATATCAAGGTGAAAAAATAAAGCAGTACCTAACACCAATAAAATAAAGTGAATATATATATATATAGTCATATTGTAGCATAAATTCTCAACCATCCAATGGTTTAGTAAAGGTAATGTACCAATAATTGACAAAGTAGCCCTGCTTCCACCTTAAGTAAAGTCAGGTCTTTGCAGGTCCATTGTATCTCTGTGTGTGTGTGACTGTGTGAAAGATGGGGGCAGAGGAAGTGATGAACTATGTGTTGGAGAAACTGAAGGAGTTGCTGTTATTGATAGAGAATTTTGGCGGGTATTTGCTAGAAAAGTTTGATGAGCTGTTTCCGGCAGATACCAGAGGAGAGAAAATCCAGCACTGGGTCAAAGTTGGTGCACCCTTTGTGATCACGGCGGTGGTGCTGGTGGTGTTTTGCTATTGCTGCCGCCTTTGCTGCCGCCTTTGCTGCTGCCGTGGGCGGCGAGGGGTGAGGATGATGAAAGCTCCTGGGAGGAACTATAGGATGCCTAGGCATGTGTTTGAGGCTAACCCTAGATCTTATTTTCAGAATCTCAGGGGCAGAGATGAGCTTGTTTAAGGTTTCAATCTTGGGTTAGTCTTCAATATTGTTGTTTTTATTGGATCTGTTTGATGTATGTTTCATATTAATGGTGTTTATATTGGGTGTTTGTTTTTAATGTATGAAATTTAAGGAGGATGTGTTCTAAGCATGGGAATTAATGAACACAAAACACTTTGAATTTCTTGTTTGCTATTTATTTGTTCAGGAAATTTTTAGTGGTATATTTCACTGAAATCAGTATTTATATGGCCAAGATTTATTATATCCGGATGTAATATGAGATAAAAAAATCGTAGTTTTCTCATCTATGGAGCATATGGGTATGCTTGATTTGCATTTATGAAAAGTGTTTTTAGAAAATTGAAAATCAGACAAGTGTAAAAAAGTTTGTTTAATTTCTGAATACAGTTTATTTTCATAGAAATCATTTTTATTCTCGTAAAATTATTTTTTATTTTCAAAATTTTTGAAAACAGTTTTCACACCATTTAAGCACCGACACCCAAATTTATATGTTCAAGAAAAAAAGATAAAAAAAAAGAGGTTAAAATTCGACACAATGGTGTGAAGAAAAAAATTCACTGGATTAGCTCTCAAACCCTCCCTCCCTCTCCTGCGATTTTCAGTGATTTAATTTTTAAATTTCCAAATAGGCCAACGACCTATAAAAAAAAAAAACAGATCAACTTCTTATCACTTTTTGAGTCAATGGAGTCGCAAATTCAAGCCACTATTTATTTAATTTAGATAAGGTAGTATGCGAAAATAGTCTTGAATGAGACCAATTAAGACTTATCATATGGCCAATAATTCAGGAGGAGTTTTCGAAATGTGTCAGTACCATTATGTAATACCAAAGTTATTACAAAGTTATCAATATCATTGTGTATATTGATACTCGATTTATACTCGTTTTAAAGCCCTCTATATTATGATATATTATGAGATTGTTTGTTTTGTTTGACATAATTTTTACTTCTTGGCTTTACGTAAAATAAATAAAAAAGTAAAAAACACTTTTCAAAACAATTTTTTCTTCTAAAAAACCAAAAATAACATTTAAACAACCAATTCAAACAGGGCCACATCAACTTATGTATTTTGGCGTGGACACTACTAATACAGAGATTGCGAAATGCCAACTCCATTACGTGTCCTCTTACAAGAATATTCTTATATGTTACGAAGAAGGAAAAAGATTGATGCAAAAATGCAAAGCATTATAGGAATTCAGCATCATTATAACTGATCATATAAGAATGGCAAAAAATAAAAAATGGTGCGAATTGCCCCGTCCCGTAGTGTGTTTGGGGACTAGATTAAATAAATAAAGGTGAGAAATTTTTTTCTTTTGGTTATTAGGGCGGGTATGGGGAAGGGTCTATTAGGAAATTATAGGCCCCACATATCTCAATATTGGTGTGATATTATTCATTTTGGGCCAGATCCGCACCGATTTACTTTTAGATTTTATCCAAAAGACCTCACACCAATTGAAATATGTACATACTTTATATACTCATTATCCTCTTCACTTCTAACCCATGTGGGACTTTGGTTGCATATTTAACAATCCTACCCTCGAACAAAGGACCACATCACTCATGGTCTGAGCCTCCCCTCAAACGATCATCCATATGTCTCAACACCCAGGAGGTGGGTGCAATGCCTCCTGTCTCGGTCAACATCCCTTCACTGCGTAGGAAGGCACCGCCTTACGTGAAGCACTTGTGTATCGGCTATCCTGAGAGTGGATCCTATCGTGAGTTAATCCGAGGGCTCACCATCCGTTCAATATTTCGAGAATTCTCCACATGGCTACTAGTCCACTCCCGCTAGTTGATACCACGCCAGCTCACTATGACCGGTTGACACCACGAATCGCAACTTTACTTTGAAACCAATTGTTAAGAAATTATGGGTCACATATATCTCAACATTGGTGTGATATTGTCTGCTTTGGGCCAGACCCGCACGGATTTGCTTTTGAATTCTATCCAAAAGGTCTCACATCAATTGAGATATGTACATACTTTATATACTACTCATTATCCTTCCCACTTCTAACTCATGTGGGACTTTGGTCGCATACTTAACAGGGTCACCTCTCCTAACCCCGCCCTGCCGGATTATACTATTTTTATATATTAATATACCATTCAATATCATCATATATTATTAATATATACCATTTCTATAAAATAATTCTTTCATTTTTTCATATTCTATTCAATACCAAATTCTAGTCTTTTTTATTTTTTCACTCTTATCATCCTAATTTGATATTAATTATGTTAAAAATCACATATTTTACTTTCATGCTCGTAAAATAATAATAAATTAATAGTTCCAATCAAGAAATTACACATGCATTATCTTCATTTATATAAGAATTTTTTTATGATGAAAAACACCATGCTCCTCCCACCTAGCCTTACCTCGCCCCATCCCATTTAATAATTGGGTTTAGGAAGGTATGAGGATACCAAAATTAAACCAAAGATGGGAATGGGAGATACAATCCATGTCCCACTTCGTCTCATTTTCATCCTTAATAATATTGTAACTTACTCTCACAATATCAATATTAAACGTGAGTATAAAACAAGTATTAATGTTATTTAATGTTATGAACACTTTTTAAAAATATCAGTGCTCAACTTGGATTATTTATTTTTGGGTAAATTATACTTTTATTTCTTTTGTTTGAACATATTATACTTTTTTCCCTATTATTTGAATAATTACACTTTAACCCCTCTAAATCATTTCCATTCTGGTAATTAGAAATTACTTAAATTCCCATTATATTATATTAGTATAACTTTATTCAAAAATATCTTAAATGTAATTTTAACTATTTGCCCTTCTAGCCTAACTACAATCAAACTAACTAACCAAAACTTAACACAGCATAACCCTTCTGTCTAAACCTAATCCTAATGTTAGTAACACACCACCACCAGCATCACCATCTCCGACGGCGAACCCAACACACTACCACCGCCATCTCAACAAATCCACTCAATATCAATTCATAACTATCTTTGTTAGGGAAGTCTGATCCTAAAACTTGCTGTTTAATCTTGATACCAGGGAATAGCTGAAGGAGGATAGGTTTGCTTTTAAGAGTGATAACAAAACTTTTACCATTGGCAGCAGTGAAAGGGAAATAACATGACTGCCAATATGATATGGGAAGGATGGCTGGATTCATGATAGTGGTTGCAACACCAGTGTCAAAGAAGGCAATGACAAATATCGGGTGAGAGTATTTTTCTGGAAAAACTTTGATCTGGGCAAGGGGTTGTACAAGGAGAGCTGGGGAAATGGAGAACTCAAAGGAGAAGAGGTCTGAGTGACATTCATCATCGGATGAAAATACAGAGGAGGCATCTGAATCAGAAGCATCTAAAGAAAAAGTCATAATGGTTGTGGGAGAAGCTTCATCATCAATGGAAAATACTGATTCAATATCAGCATCATCATTAGTAGGTAGAACCTTGGAGAGAGTTTGGATCATGTTGGTTCGAGTAGTTTTATTGGGACACTGTTTGGCATAGTGACCATTTTTTCTGCAAATGTAACAACGATCTGATTTTATGATTCCACGAACATATTTTTTCCGAAAGAAACTCCATTTCTTCTTGCAGTGGGATTTAGGAAAAGAGGAAAACTTGCCAGGCTTCCACTTTTTGAAATGTTTCTTCTTGGATGGAAAAGATGGACCCTTTGCATTTGATGAGCAGATCAGGGCGGTCACAAGCTTTGCCAAGTAATTTACCTTGTCCATGCAATGTTTTGAAAAACTTATGATAATTACAGAGTTTTTCAAGGGATTGGAGCACATGCTGGTAGATGGCACCGAGAGTGGTGTTGCGCAAAGCCAAATTCTTGGTTTGAAGCAGCTTAAAG
This sequence comes from Cornus suecica, assembly GCA_963922005.1. Lineage (NCBI taxonomy): Eukaryota > Viridiplantae > Streptophyta > Magnoliopsida > Cornales > Cornaceae > Cornus > Cornus suecica. Next base: position 65,301,166 of record OY998245.1, read on the forward strand.
GTTTCATCACCCAATGGTTCAGGAAGGGATTTGAGAAAGGATTGCTTAAGATTAACATCATCTATGCCACCAAGAATATAAAATGAGATTCAAAGTCTTTTCGTTTGAAAAAACAACAACGCATGCTAAAGAATTCTTCCCGGGCTGCACTGAGAATTCCGTCTGTAGAACCAAGGAATTCATTGTGAATGGCATCAATGAAGCATTAATGGAATGAGCTTGGACTAACTGGAGTTGTCGATATTCACCCATAATAACATACCATTGTCGAAGGCGGCAAAGGAATTTGGACACACATCGGGTCAAGATTGTTCGGAGTTCAGTATTGGGGCTTAGCATTACAGCAGAACACCAGGCATGGATTTCATAAAACTTTTCAAGCCACTTATTCCTAGGTAGGTCATCAATGGAGAAACCATGACCCCTAGAAGGGGTATGGAAAACAGGCTGAGGAGCTCTAGGAGGGGGAACCTGATCTTCATCAGAATCCACTACTTAATCTACGATTGGATCTTCTGGTGGTAGTGGAGGATCAGCCATATAGAGGAAAGGGAAAGGGCCAGGAGATTCATTGTCAGAGGTAGCACAAGAATCATGAGCAGATTTTGGATGATCTACTAACTTGAATAACATGTCACTGATGGGATTCTTAAGGGGAACCTCTGAATGGAGCATAAACTGGGAAGGTGCTGGTGTTTTTCCTTTAGGTTCTGGTTTGGGTTTATTGTCAAAAGAGGTGGAAGGTGATGATGAACGGGCTGAGGTTGAAACAGGGGGTGGTGGTTTGGGAGAAGGAATTGAAGTGATAGGAGATGAGCCAAACAAGCTATGGTGTCCAATTAGAGCAATGTATAGAGGTCGAGACATTGATTGAGGTGTATAGGAGGGGAGAAAAGTGAGGTATAAGAGGAACCAAACAGATCTGGAGGATGTAGGTTTTGGTGAAGTTGTTGAGCTTGCAAAGACTGTAGCTAATTTTTAAGGCTTTTTATTTCTGCATCTTTGGTGACAAAGGCTGAAGTAAAAGCTTGATTGGTGTATGCCATTTGGAGAAGCTCGGTATGTAGACACTAAATTTTCTGCTGCAAATCATGGATCAATAGTTCTAACGAAGTTAGTTTTCTATTCACAGAATGTTCAAGAGACTGTTAGGATCTGGAAATTCTTTGCAGGATCTTGTTTTGTGCTAAAGCATTGGCAGATTGCCAATTTAGAGCAGCTTCAGCAGCTACAACAGAGTTATAAGACCCATCTGATTGAATGACTGTTGAATCAGGAACTTTATGCTGGTGAGTGGTTTGTTCCTTGTCATCATGGTAGGCTAGAGGAGGAAAATCATCTTTTGTCCAAGAAGAGGTAGGTGAAAACATGTAGCATGGAAGAGGTTGCGGTTGTACGGGTGGAGGAACCTGTCTTGGAGCACAAGGTTTGTAAGGTGGTTTACAACTTTGATGAGATGGTTTATGTTGAGGCTTCTTAGGTTTGCCATATTCAACATAGTAGTCGAATTTTCCAGTAGGTTCACCAAGTAGGCCAACAGTTGGATCACCATCTTCAAACCGTTTCTGGACACGATGTTGGGAAGATTTCTTTTTTCTCTTTGAGGGTTTTTCATCGTCTAGATCAATGGAACATGCTTCACAATCACAGGCATCAAAAAACTTGTGCCGAGTGAGTGGATCTTGGAAGAAATAGATTGGATAACCAGAAGACTGGAATCGGCTGATAGGGATTTGATTCTTTAGATCAGAGGAGCACATCATGTTTATCTCAGGCAATTTGGAAGAGAAAATAGGCAAGGTAGTGGAAGAACTTCCTGGCTTGGGAAAAGTAATGGAAACATTTCCATCGGACTGAGTGATGCAAGTAGGGTTGCTGGACTGAAGAGGTTTAGGCTACTAATGCATCTTTTCATATGAGGTAACCCAAGAGTTGGGGATGAGCTGATACAATTCAATCTTGGATAGTTGTTTGGGAATGTGGGTACAAGTAGCTTGGTGTTGGGTGTTTATGTCGAGCAGGAAAGCTTCTTGAGAGACATTGGCAGGAAGACACATATCCATTGCATGGTTTTGCAATCTATATGCCATCTGGTAATGGAGAGTTGCTGCATAGGTGGTAGGAACTGCGGAGGCACCATTGATCTGGATTTGGATCTAGAGAGCATTGAGGAGATGTGGATCTTTCAAGGGCATGTTAAAATTTGGGAAGAAGGTAAAAACTACCGTTCTCGCATTTAATGTGGTTTGAATTGTGGCGATACAGGCATGTTGATACTGCTGGAATCTAGTATCAAGGAGGGCAATCCTAGAAGTAACAGGGAGACCTTTGCGTCCATGGAAAGAGAGGTCTATACGGATAACACCAAAATGGAGATGAGTATAACTTTTTTGTTGCCATTGGCGAGGCAACTCTGGGGGTAACTCTAAAGGAAAGAGTTGTTCTGCATCTGTGGCAGGGACAAAGCATTGATCAAATCGGGAGGCTTGAACATTCTCAAGAACAGAACTAGGTCAAGGTGTGTGAAAGAGCTTGGTGAGTTTGTTTACTACAGTGGGTGGTTTGACAAAAGCTGTATAAGGGTTGACAAGGGGTAGATCTGTAACCGGAATCTTGCTAGACTCATCAAGGTATTCATATTCATATAAATACTCAATTTTGCATGAAGATAAGGGGGTAAGAGATCTGGAAGGAAAAGATCTAAAAGAAGAGCGAGAACTTGAGCTGGAACTGGAACATCTAGACATAGACATAATTAGACAATTCTGGGATCATCAGATAATACATACAAGATTAAATTCTCATTATCGTTAAGTGTGATCATGAATTCCAAAAATAAGTGGTATAGGCAAAGCGAAATCTAATACCAAAATACAAACAACACAGTAGGAAAAAGACAAGACATAAAGAACTAAAAAAGATAAAATACAAACAACACAGTAGGAAAAAGACAAGACACAAAGAACTAAGAAAGATGTATATGAAGCAAATCTTTTATTTCTAGGTCCGTTCTCCAAACATACACACAACTCGTCCTTATATAGGCGAGCAAGCAGAAAACAAAAGACTATAATATCCTTACATGTGGATCACACTGGCTGATTACCTCAGCCATGACATAACAACTTGAAAAGACAACAATACCCCTACCGATAGTTTAAATGGCATAAAAGATATCTGTTAGGACAAATATACCCTTGCCGACTGTGATTATTACATATATGCCTCACTACATCACTCATCATACATACATCATCTACCAATCAGGGGACTCCAATCATCAGTGTGCCATTCTTCAGAATTATAACCTGGAGCTTCATCTTCAATCAGCGGATAGGAACGGAGATGAACCGTATACATTGGATGATCAGGATTCTGAAGATCCCAGGAATATTATTCTTCATGATCTGCAAGGATTTTGATCATTTTTTGACGCCAGTCTTCTGGATAAAATTCTGAATTTCTCCAATGAGTAGTATCTTGGTGGAAGAGATAAGGAAAAATGGACTGTGTGGATAAACCATTGTGATAACATATTTGAGTCCGAAAGAAATTAAAGGGAACAGACAGTTCATAGACTATAATATTAAAGGAAGTATGAAACTGTCTTTCAATACGAACACCATTATCTGGAGTAGGCAGGAATTGCTTGGAACTCCAAAACACAAACATAGGATTCTGAAATGGATGACTATGGAGCTGATCTTGCCAAAAAGATATATCACCAAAAAGTTATAACCAGGAGCAGAACTTCATTTGATCAGATGAAAGATGATTGAAGAGACACTGTGCAAGATGTTGTAACAATTGAGATTTATCAAGGATAATCCCAATATGATATATATCAACCAGGTACTAGAGAAGAAGATAGAGTTCTCGAGATAAATGAAAATAAAAAGAAGGATTAATCTCAAAGTGGGTAAGGAAAAGGTACACAGGATGAAAGGGCATAGTTTGGATAGGTCCAAACTCTAATCCATAACGATGAACATAGATAAATTGTAGGGAATTGACCATGTCACAACTGCGGGAAATGAGAGTTTTTTCCAAGAGAATAACTTGGAGGTGAAAAGGAAACTGAAGGGGTTCAAAACAGGAAATCATGGGAAAACAAATGGGATTAATTTCCTTTTTTAGTCGAGAGAGGAAGTCGGGAAGGACATTGGATTTTCTTTGGATATGGATTGCATCAAAGGACCATTGGGAAAACCAATTTGCCCATCTGAGGAGTTGGGCTCTGGGAGGATGCTTCTATTTGAATTTCAGCATGTTAGGGAAACTGCTGAGATCTGTTTCGATCAATAAATGATGTCCAATGAGATGAAATTCGAATTTTTCAATGCCACGTTTGATGGCCAAGATCTCCTTGTAAGTTGAGTGATAGTGGGTTTCGGTAGGAGTGAAAACACCACTTTTATAACCACAAATGGAACGAGGCTGGTGAGGGATTTCTTCTAAAAGAACTGCCCCCCAATATAGATTAGATGCATCTGTTTGAAGAATTCGTTTTCCTCTAGAGGGAATTTGTAATGGGGGAAGGGTTTGGGAAATAGATTTGAGGTATTTCACGGCATCGGTGCATGGAGAGGACCAAGATGATGGGTTCTTTTTGAGCAGGTCTGATAGGGGATTTCGGTGAGGAGCAAGATTTGGAATGAACTTAGCCATATAGTTTACAATGCCAAGAAATTGCTGAATTTGCTTTATGGTAAAATTGTCATCTGGAAACTGCAAGAGCTAAGTGGCAATGTGAGGCTGCAGGACATATTGGCCTTTGGAGATTTTCATGCCCAAAAACTTAATTTCTGGTTGAGCCAGTATCATTTTTTTTGCAGAGAGCATAACACCGAATTGTAAGACAATCTGGTGGAAAACATTGAGAAGATTGGTATGAGAGTCCATATCTGGGGAAAAAAGTAGGATATCATCAATGTAGATGAGGGTGGAAGAGAGAATTGGAGCAAATATCTTGATCATGGCTTGCTGGAACAAGGAGTGAGCTGTTTTGAGGCCAAAAGGCATAACAGTTCATTGGTAGTGATGGTCAGGGATGCAAAATCCTGCTTTTAGATCAAACTTGGAGAAAACTTTGGCATTTGGAAGATTGACAAACATGACAGCTCTTCGGGGAAGAGGAAATTTGATGTCCTGTTTCCACCTTAAGAAAGCCAGTCCATTATATTTTTGTGTTACTGTGTGCGAGAGAAAGATGGGGGCAAAGGATGTGATGAACTATGTGGTGGAGAAATTGAAAGATTTGTTGTTGTTGGTAGAGAATTTTGGTGGGTATTTGCTAGAAAAGTTTGATGAGTTGTTTCCGGCAGATACAAGAGAAGAGAAAATCCAGCACTGGGTCAAAGTTGGTGCACCCTTTGTGATCACGGCGGTGGTGCTGGTGGTGGTTTGCTGTTGTTGCCGCCTTTGCTGCTGCCGTGGAGGGCGGGGTGTGAGGATGATGAAGGCTCCCGGGAGGAACTATAGGATGCCTAGGCATGTGTTTGAGGCTAACCCTAGGTCTTATTTTCAGAATCTTAGGGGCAGAGATGTGCTTGTTTAAGGTTTCAATCTTGGGTAGTGTTGATTAATGTTGTTTTTGTTGGATCTGTTTGATTGATCATATGTTTAATTATCATATGTTTTTGTTTTCATTCCACAAAAATCAAGGGCCTTTTTGCTTCTTGAGGAAATTGTAGGTGAAATATTTCACTAAATCAGTATTATTGTTGCAATCCTTTGTTTTTTTGTAGTATAATTGTCTTTATATTTTTAAGATTTATCCATCTCGGGAAAAAAAAAATCATGAAAATTTTCTTACTGCAATCCATGTAGGTGAAATATTTCACTTGTGAGGGAGCAAAGTATTTTCTGGTTTTACATACTTGGCACCGAATATTAAATTAATAAAAAAAAATGAAAACAGATTTGTCTTATTTATCTCTTCATTAGAGATTTGACCTAAGTGTATATTTCTTTACAAAAAAAAAAGAAAAAAAAAGAATAGGAATTAATATTTTTTTATTGTAAGGGTCAAACTGATAAATTAAAGTAGGAGTATAAATGAGTTATGTCAGATAAAATACGGGGTACAAATGAAGATATGAAAACTTAAGGAGGTTAAAGTAATGAAAAGACAAATCTTAGAGGTGTCAATAAAGTTAACCCTAAAATATAACATTTACTCAGCTTCACTAAGGCGTGTTTGATTTCTGGTCTTGTCTAGTCTTTGCCTGTTTTTCAGACCATATTAGAAAGACCAGACAATTTATCAAACAAAATTTCAATCAGTACCAAAACCAAATCAGGCCACACAAGACCAAACAAAACCAGCCCAGACCAAGCCAGACCAATCCAGCCAAACCAAACCAAACCAGACCATACCATTTTATACACACACAGTAATGAAATCTAGTTGCCATTTTTCATAAATTTCCAAAATTTATACACAGTAATAAATTTGGAAAAAAATATATAAATTTGGAAAATAATATATATATAAAATTTGAAGCAATATATATAAAATTCGAAAACATATATAAAATTCAAAAAAAAATATAAAATTTGATAATAAATAATAAAATATATTTATAAATTACTTAAACAAACAAATAAATAATAAATAATATTAAATGATAAATTAATAATATAAATAATAAATTAAATAAAGCATATATAAATAAATTAAAAATAATGAATAATAAACAAAATGAATTCAATAATACATAAAAATAATAATAATTACATAAATAATAAGCAAAATGAATTAAATAATACAAAAAATAACAATAAAATAATAAATTTTTTAATTTGTTATTTATTTCTGTAATATATATTTTTAATTTATTTATATTTTTTCAAATTTTATATTTTTTTTTTGAATTTTAAATATTTCTTTCAAATTTTATATATTATTTTTGAATTTATACATATTTGAAATTTTGTAATTTTGAATATTCTTTTTGGTATATTTTATTGTAATTTGTATATTTGAGCCGAATAATTATTTGGTTCTTTTCGAATTCTATATATTATTGAATACAATTTTTTAAAATTTTTGATATATTTTATTGACATTCTATATATATATTTTTGAATGTTATATAATTTATTCGATTTTATATTTGATTTTTCAAAGTTGATATCATCATTTGGTATTTTATATTATTTGTAATATTATATATATATATATATATATATATTATCATTTTATTTTATTTTTTCTTTTATATATATAATTATATCGAATTTTATACTTCATAAAATATATAGTTGAATGTTTTTTATATATATAATAGTCTTTATTAGGATATAAATACTATATCCAATATTTTAATCAATTGGTTTTAGAATAGACCACTTATTGGAAGCAGACACTTTTCCAAACTTGGTTTGGTTTTAGTTTTTTCAGACCAAACCAAAAAAACCAGACCATTTATCAAACAGAATTTCAATCAGCACCAAAACAAAACCAAACCACACAAGACCAAACAAAACCAGCCCAGACCAATCCAGCCAGACCAAACCACTTTTCAAACAGGCACTAAGGTCATGTTTGGTAGGCGGTATTTTTGGTCTGGTCTGGTCTGGTCTAATCTGATCTGGAAAAGTCTGTTTGGTAAACGGTCTGGTCTTACTATTTATTTATTATTTATTATAATATTTATTTATGTATTTATTATTTCTTCACTTTATAATATATTTTATTATTTTATTATTTATATTATTAAATTATTATTTATTAATTTATATATTAATTTATAAATATATTCTATTTATTTATTATTATTTCATTATTTATTTTATTTTATTTATAAATTATTTATTCATTTTTAATTATTTAAAAATATATTTTATTAATTTATTATCATTATTTATTATTTAGTCCATTTTTTATTATTATTATATTTATTTATTATTATTGTATTCATTTTTATTAGGGTTAATTTCAGTAAACCTCCCTATACTATCCAGATTAATCAACTAACCCCTTGTGTGTCCACTTTGCCCCATGTACTATTCAATTTCATCAAATTGCCCCCACATTTATCAAAATACCTAAACTACCCTCAATAGTATAAGGGGGTTTAGTGAATTATTTCGGAAAAAATAATATATACTTTTTGCAAAAAAAAAAAATTTCGAAAAAAAATCATATTTTGTTCCAAAATATGAATTTGTTTTTCGAAAAAGTATATATTATGTTCCAAAATATGAATTTTGTTTTCAAAAAATATTTTTTTTGCGAAAAAGTATATATTATGTTCCAAAATATGAATTTTTTTTTGAAAAATATTTTTTTTGCAAAAAAGTATATATTATGTTCCAAAATATGATTTGTTTTTTCGAAAAATAATTTTTTTGCAAAAAATATATATTATGTTCCAAACTATGATTTTTTTTCAGAAAAATATTTTTTTTGCGAAAAAGTATATATTATGTCCCAAAATATGAATTTGTTTTTCGAAAAATATATATTATGTTCCAAAATATGATTTTTTTTTCCGAAAATTATTTTTCATAAAAAAAATTCATATTTTGGAACATAATATATACTTTTTTGTTCCAAAATATTATTTTTCGAAAACAAAATTCATATTTTGGAACATAATATATACTTTTTCGCAAAAAAAATCATATTTTGCAACATAATATATATTTTTCGCAAAAAAAAGGTCATATTTTGGAACATAAAATATACCTTTTTGCAAAAAAAATATTTTTCAAAAAGAAAATTCATATTTTGGAACAAAATATGATTTTTTTTCCAAATTTTTTTTTTTTGCAAAAAATATATATTATTTTTTCCGAAATAATTCACTAAACCCCCTTATACTATTAATTTCACTAAACCCCCTTATACTATTGAGGGTAGTTTAGGCATTTTGAGAAGTGAGGGGGAAATTTGATGAAATTGAATAGTATAGGGGGCAAAGTGGACACACAAGGGGTTAGTTGATTAATCTGGATAGTATAGGGGGGTTTACTGAAATTTACCCTTTTATTATTATTATGTTTTATGTAATTTATTTTTTATTTTATTAATTTATTATCATTATTTATTATTTAGTCCATTTTTTATTATTATTATATTTATTTATTATTGTTGTATTCATTTTTATTATTATTATGTTTTATTTAATTTATTATTTATATTTTTAATTATTCATAAATATATTTTATTATTTATTTATTTATTTATTATTATTATATTCATTTATTATTATTATTAGGTATTATTTATTTCATTTTGTTTATTATTTATTATTTATATTTTATTTTTAAAATATGTTTTATTTAATTTATTATTATTATTTATTCATTTTTAATTATTTATAAATATATTTTATTAATAAGACCAGACCGGACCACCAGGAACCACCTTTTTTTTATCTGAAATGAGGCCATTTTAGTCTGATTTGGTCTTACTTAGTCTAACAAAAAATTTGGGACAAATGCTACCAAACACGTTCTGGTCCCATAAAACACAAGACCAGACCATACCAGTTGGAACCGAACCACTTACCAAACAGGGCCTAAGGGTCCATTTTGTAGGCGCTTCACTAAGGGCCCGTTTGGTAGGTGGCCTGGTCTGGTCTTAGCTGAGTGGTGTTCTGAAAGTCTGTTTGGTAAAGCTGTTTGGTCTTATGGTCTTATTCAAGCTGTTTGGTCTTATGTTTGAAAAATAATACAAAAAATAAAAAAATAATATATAAAATTCAAAAAATATATTGGGTGCGTTTGGATAGGGTGTTTTCGTTTTTGTTTTTGTTTTTTTCACTGTTCACGGGAATAAAAACGCGTTTGGGAGCCGTTGATGGTTTTTGTTTTCGTGAACAGTAAAAAAACGTTTTCTCACTCATAATTCAAAATTTGAGAACACCAAAATGGTGTTTTTTTAATTTTTGACACTGTTTGTTCTAAAAAAAAAAAAATTAATTATTACAGATTCCCTAACCTCCATCTTCAACCTCCAAACCCTAACATCTATCTTCAACCTCCAAACCCTAACCTCCAAAATTTTTAACCAAACATGTTTTTGTTTCCGGATCACCCTTAAGACAAGAACAAGAAAAATTTTTGTTCTTCAAAAATAAAAAACGAAAACAAAAACACTAGTTTTCAAACGCACCCATTAAATATGAAAAATATATAAAATTTGAAAAAATATAAAAATAATATAAAAAATTCAAAAATAATATATTTTTCAAATTTTATAGATAGTGACATCCACCACTAAATCGCATTATTGCTGGCTAGGCCATAATTATCATAGATTCACAATCAATTTTAGAGTTGTGCGAGTGCCAGTGGCACTGACGTGTCTGTCGTTTCAAGACCGTTGGATTGGTGGGTCCTGTAGTATAGGACGTGTTAGATTGACTACATCAACGGTTGAAAAGTGGCTGTCAAACCAGTTGCGACTAGACTAGCAACCCTAAATCACTTACTTCAGTGTTATGATAACCAACAAAGTCAAAGTAGACGCAAAAAATAGTACTTTAATTGCAATTTGATCGTATGAAATAAGTTAATTTCATATTCTTTGTTCGGATTGAGGAAATTTTGGGATGCAAAAGAAAAATAAGGGTCGCTTGGTTCGTGAATTTTACAAAAGTAGAAATACATGTTTTTATTGTGGAGTGATGTGAATTTTAATTGGAAGTCCGTTTGATACTGATAATTTTATTTTATAATTTGTAAAATCAGAAAATATAGAAACAACATCTTATAGGGTCCGTTTGGATACCCTGTTTTTTGTTTTTGTTTTTTTACTGTTCACAAAAAAAAAAAACACGTTTGGCAAACGCGTTTACTGTTCACTGTTTTTTCCTCAAGAAAACTGTTTTATGTGAATAGTGTGTAAAAGTGATGAAAACACCAAATACAACTTTTAGTTGTTTTTTGAGTTTTTTCACTGTTTAGGTGGTAAAAATAATGAAAACACCAAATTCATAAAATACAATTTTCACCAAATAAAAGTGGTGAAAACACCTTCATCCAAACGTTTTTTTGTTTTTAATTTTTTCCTGAAAAAACAAAGACAAATACAAAAACAGTTTTTATATTTGAAGACAGAAAACAAATACAAAAAACAGGCTTTCCAAACGCACCCTTGGTGTTTTCATCACTTTTACACACTATTCACATAAAACAGTTTTCTTTAGGAAAAAACAGTGAACAGTAAACGCGTTTGCCAAACGTGTTTTTTTTTTTTGTGAACAGTAAAAAAACAAAAACAAAAAACAGGGTATCCAAACGGACCCTATAAGATGTTGTTTCTATATTTTCTGATTTTATAAAATAAAATTATCAGTATCAAACGGACTTCCAATTAAAATTCACAGCACTCCACAATAAAAACATGTATTTCTACTTTTGTAAAATTCACGAACCAAGCGACCCTTATTTTTCTTTTGCATCCCAAAATTTCCTCAATCCGAACAAAGAATATGAAATTAACTTATTTCATACGATCAAATTGCAATTAAAGTACTATTTTTTGCGTCTACTTTGACTTTGTTGGTTATCTTAACATTGAAGTAAGTGATTTAGGGTTGCTAGTCTAGTCGCAACTGGTTTGACAGCCACTTTTCAACCGTTGATGTAGTCAATCTAACACGTCCTATACTACAGGACCCACCAATCCAACGGTCTTGAAACGACAGACACGTCAGGGCCACTGGCACTCGCACAACTCTAAAATTGATTGTGAATCTATGATAATTATGGCCTAGCCAGCAATAATGCGATTTAGTGGTGGATGTCACTATCTATAAAATTTGAAAAATATATTATTTTTGAATTTTTTATATTATTTTCATTATTTTTATATTTTTTCAAATTTTATATATTTTTCATATTTAATTGGGTGCGTTTGGAAACTAGTGTTTTCGTTTTCGTTTTTTATTTTTGAAGAACAAAAATTTTTCTTGTTCTTGTCTTAAGGGTGATCCGGAAACAAAAACATGTTTGGTTAAAAATTTTGGAGGTTAGGGTTTGGAGGTTGAAGATAGATGTTAGGGTTTGGAGGTTGAAGATGGAGGTTAGGGAATCTGTAATAATTATTTTTTTTTTTTTTAGAACAAACAGTGTCAAAAATTAAAAAAACACCATTTTGGTGTTCTCAAATTTTGAATTATGGGTGAGAAAACGTTTTTTTACTGTTCACGAAAACAAAAACCATCAACGGCTCCCAAACGCGTTTTTATTCCCGTGAACAGTGAAAAAAACAAGAACAAAAACGAAAACACCCTATCCAAACGCACCCCAAATACAACTTTTAGTTGTTTTTTGAGTTTTTTCACTGTTTAGGTGGTAAAAATAATGAAAACACCAAATTCATAAAATACAATTTTCACCAAATAAAAGTGGTGAAAACACCTTCATCCAAACGCTTTTTTGTTTTTAATTTTTTCCTGAAAAAACAAAGACAAATACAAAAACAGTTTTTATATTTGAAGACAGAAAACAAATACAAAAAACAGGCTTTCCAAACGCACCCATAGTGAATAATGACCAAAATATAAAATAAAAAAAAAAAAAATTTCTTTTACTTTGTAAATATGACACTATTTGCTCTATGTTAATCCATAGTAAAAAAAATAAATCATAGAATGTCAAATATACTTTTGTTGTAAAAATTGAAAAAAAAAACACAAAACGAAAAGCAAAAGTATGAACAATATGGAGCCTAAGGCCCTATTTGGTAACCGGTATGGTGGTCTGGTCTGGTGTGGTCTGATATGATTTGGTCCTTGAACTGAAAAATTATTTGATAAATGGTCTGGTCTGATGGTCTCGGTCTGAGAAAAATGGAACGAGATCATTTATAAATACATTTTATTTTATTTATTATTTATATTATTATTTATTCATTTATATTTATTAATTTATTATGTATATTATTATTTATTCATTTATTTAATATTTTTTATTATTCTTTTTATGTATTATTGAATTCATTTTGTTTATTATTCATTATTTTATTTATTTTTTATTCATTTATTTTTATTAATTTATAAATATATTTTATGTAATTTATTATTTATTCATTTATCTTTATTTTATTTATAAATATATTTAATTTAATTTATTATTTATACTTATTATTTATTCATTTATCTTTATTAATTTATAAATATATTGTATTAATTCATTATTTATATTATTATTTATTCATTTATTTTTAAATTTATTATGTATTATTTAATTCATTTTTTATTCATTATTTGTTTATTTTTTTTCATTTTTTTATAATTTATATTTATATTTGTTTATTTTATTTTATTCATAAATATATTTAATTTAATTTAATTTATTATTTAATTTTTTCATTTATAAATATATTTTATTAATTTATTATTATTATTATGTATTATTTAATTTATTTATTTTTGTTTGTTGGGTGGCTACTCATTGGTGTCTCAAAATTCTGATTTTGGTTATCAATTTTTAGAACCAAACTAACTTGATCCAACAAAAAGCTGGATCCAAAAATATTTTATTTGGTTCAATTTGGTCACAATTGGTTTGAGTCCAACTTTTGAAACTAAATCAAAACAAATATGGTCTAATATCTAAAAATCAAGATAGACCAGACTAGGCTAAATGACCCCAACCAAAAAACAAACAGGCATAAGTGGCAAGGTTCCATGTGGTCCATCTTATTTTAATTGTATGATTAATCTCTTTTTCAATTCCACACCCTTTATAGATGATAAGTATAGTTAACGAAAATGAGAAGTATAAAAAAACAAAAAGTAGTTAATGAAAATATAATGAAATATTGTTCTTTAAATATACCATGACCCCTGAATGATGACTAGAATCCCACTTGCATCCATAATTTCCCTCATACATGTTCATTTTCCATCCAACTTCTTGAGAAAGAATAAAATGGCAATAGGATGCCTTGAAATAGGAGTACAATCAAATCATGATTAGCTAAGCATAGCACTATTTAATTCCAAATTTCAAAAAAATTCTACCTAATGACCTATATTACAAAAACGATAGTGTTAAAAAAATATTTGCAAAATAAGTCCGTTAACAAAAATTTAACAAAACAAAAAAATATATATAGATTTCTTTGCTCCAAATTAGTAATTTCTGTATTTGCGGATTAAATTATTTTATCTAAAATTGTTTGGTGCTTTCTAGGTAATTGAAATTAAGAATTTAAGACTCAAATTTGTAGTCATTGATCAATTATGTGGAAGCTAATTGTCACATGTATGTTCCACCTCGAATACAGATGGGAAGTAAATAGGACTTAAATGGGTAAAAGCAAGAGTGTCATTTGGGTCATACAATAATAGAAGTTAAAGATAATCATAGGATGCACGTAGCAAAAGAAAAACATTGGATACCCAAAATTTTGAAAAACCTTTTACTTAATTGTGCTCTATGAACATTTGGAATAAAAAAAAATTACATGCTAAAAAACAATTATTAATAATTTTAGATAGTACCTGTAAAGTCAATTAATGATCTCACTTTGGAATCTTTAACTGTTTAATTTTAAAAACCACCACATTTAGACAATCTGTATATTACTCTATATATACCGGGACCGATTTAGTCATGCCCCCGCAATTTTTTTATTATTATATTTTTTATTTTAAAATTTTAGATATTTCGTATTTGGCCCCCAATGAATATATTTTTTTTACCTTAGATACTATATAATTTAGATTTCTTTATAACTAAGCCCCTACTAAAAATTTGTTTTAAATTCCAAAAAAATAAATATATATCATTTATATTCCAAAAACCAAAATAAATAAATTTTAGCCCCCACTGACACGGAGATCTGTCACTGTATATATATATTACTCTATGTACACATATACATTTAAAGTATATTACTCTATGTATATATGTTTACTAATTCATATTTTCTCACATTCCAATAAGTATTACTTACTAGGTTTAGATTTTCGTTTCACATATGTATTGCATATATAATCCTATATAATAAGTCCCAAATACATATATTTTAATATGGATGAATTATGAAATACTTATTATTTACATTATTTTATTTTAGTTAAAGACTCCTTTATAAAAAAGGATAAAATGCAGAAAATTCTTCTGAACTATTGGCTTTTTACATCTAACCCCCTTAAACTTTAAATAATTCCCTTGAACTATCAACTTGTTGCAATTAACCTCCATTTTATTTTAAAAATCTATTTTACCCTTTCTTTTTAAACTTGTCCATTCTTTAAATTATACCAATATTCTTTTATCTTATTTAAGATATTAATAATACCATTCATCTTAATTGTATTAAACTAAATACATCCTCAAATGGAAAAAAGAATAAGAAGTTATGTTATAATTATTTTTATAAATAATTAACTTGCTATTAAAATTTAGTTTGATTTAAATAATAAAATATTTATCTTAAGTTTAAATTTTTTTTACCGTAATATATATATATAAAAAATCATAAAATATATCTATAACGACCTTAAAATTACTTAAATAATAGGCACATTTTTCCCTCATGTAACATACATAAAGTTTGTTAACTAATAATTTAATTATTTTTATTTAATTAAATTTAAACAACCTAAAAGCGTGAGTTAATAAATAAATTTTAAGAATTATATATTTATTTATGAATATTTGAGTGGTGAATATGTTATAAATTAGTTTTAATTATATTATAATCTATGTTAATGACTAATAAGAAATGTATTAACCATAATTCAATAAAAGGGCATTTTGGTCATATTATGAAAAAAAATCAATACAATGGGGCATTTTGCAATTAATTGTTATAGTTTTGGGAGTTTGTTGCACAAAAAAAAGTTGAGGGGTGGTTATTTGCAAAAATGACCATAGTTCATGGGATTTTCTGAACTTAACCCTACAAAAATAATAGGGCAAATAGCTAAAAATATCCCTCAACTTTCTTCTCTTTCTCTACTATACCCCCTCAATTAATTATACCTCCTCAACTTTCATTTTCTTGCACCATGGGTTTGCCCTCAAATTTTTTTACCCTTTTACCCTCCAAATTTTTTGAACAAAATATATATATTTCGGAATATATATATATTTTGGAAAATGATATATATTTCGGAATATATATATAATTCGTTAAAAATATATCTTTTCCGAATTCTTTTAAAAAAATATGATTTTTTTTCGAAAAATACTTTTTTTGGGAAAAATATATATTATGTTCCAAAATATGATTTTTTTCTGAAAAATAATTTTTATTGAGAAAAATATATATTATTTTCAAAAATATGAATTTTTTCCGAAAAATAATTTTTTTGAGAAAAATATATATTATGCTCCAAAATATGATTTTGAGTCATAATACATAAACTACCATCAATAGTATAAGAGGGTTTAGTGATATCAAACCATCAAAAAAATTATTTTTTGAAAAAATATGTATATTTTGGAATATATATATTGGAAAATGATATATGTTTCGGAATATATATATATATATATATATATATGATTCGTCAAAAATATATATTTTTTGAATTGTTTTAAAAAATATGATTTTTTTATGAAAAATATACATTATTTTCTAAAATATAAAAAATATATATTTCGAAAAAAAAATCATATTTTGGAAAATAATATATATTTTTCTCAAAAAAATTATTTTTCGGAAAAAAATCCTATTTTGGAACATAATATATATTTTTCCCAAAAAATTTATTTTTTGGAAAAAATTCATAATTTTTTAAAACAATTCAAAAAATATATATTTTTGACGAATTATATATATATATTCCAAAATATATATCATTTTCCAATAAAACTTAATTTCATTTAAATCATAAAACTCATTATCCTAATTAAAATTTTTTTTTGCCCAAATGAAACTTTCTTTTCATAAAAATATATTCATAAATTCTTATTTATTTATGAATATATTAATTAGGATTGAGTTTTATGATTTAAATCAAACTAAAATTTAATAACAAGTTAATTGATTTACAAATAAAATAATTAAAACTTACAAAAAAAAAATTAACATTTGAGAGTATATTTAGTCTAATACATTAAAGGTAAATGACATAATTAATATTTTAACTTAAAGAAATAATATTTTTGTAATATAAAGAATTAAAAAATATAATAGTAAGGATAAAATTAAAGGTAAGGTGGAAAGACAAAAAGTTTGGAGGGTAAAAGGGTAAAAACAATTGAAGGCAAGCCCATGGTGCAACATTTTATGAAACTTTAGGGGGTTTTAAGCTCATTTCATTATTGAGGGGGGTTTAAGCTATTTATCCAAAATAATAAGATATATTTTAGTTTTTAGGGTTAATTACAGCTCGACTCCTTCAAAATATGACAAATAATAGAGAGATCTTTATTGTTTGGTAAATTATAGCTAGGCACCTTCAAGTTTGTTAGTTGTAACAGATACCCCCTACAAGCATGGTCAAACTCGATTAATGCTAATGTCAACACTTTTTCAGATGTAAAATATCTTAAATACCCTTAAATAGATGCAAAAGACATGTGAAAATATCAAAATATCTTCATTTAAAATTTATAATAGGGTTAATTTCAGTAAACCCCCCTATACTATTCAATTTAATCAACTAACCCCTACTATGTCCATTTTGCCCCTTATACTATTCAATTTCATCAATATACTCCCTCACCTCTCAAAATGCCTAAACTACCCTCAATAGTATAAGGGGATTTAGTGAATTATTTCGGAAAAAATAATATATACTTTTTGCAAAAAAAATTTTTTTTGAAAAACAATCATATTTTGTTCCAAAATATGAATATTTTTTCGAAAAATATTTTTTTTGCGAAAAAGTATATATTATGTTCCAAAATATGAATTTTTTTTTTGAAAAATATTTTTTTTGCGAAAATGTATATATTATGTTCCAAAATATGATTTTTTTTTCGAAAAATAATTTTTTTGCAAAAAATATATATTATGTTCCAAAATATGATTTTTTTCTGAAAAATAATTTTTTGCAAAAAATATATATTATTTTCCAAAATATGAATTTTTTTTTCTGAAAAATAATTTTTTGCAAAAAATATATATTATTTTCCAAAATATGAATTTTTTTTTCGAAAAATAATTTTTTTGCAAAAAATATATATTATGTTCCAAAATATGATTTTTTTTGCGAAAAAATATTTATTATGTTCCAAAATATGAAATATTTTTCGAAAAATAATTTTTTTGCAAAAAATATATACTATTATGTTTCAAAATATGATTTTTTGCATAATAGTATATATATTTTTTGCAAAAACATTATTTTTCGGAAAAGATCATATTTTGAAACATAATAGTATATATTTTTTGCAAAAAAATTATTTTTCGGAAAAGATCATATTTTGAAACATAATAGTATATATTTTTTGCAAAAAAATTATTTTTCGAAAAAAAATTCATATTTTGGAACATAATATATACTTTTTCGCAAAAAAAATATTTTTCGGAAAAAAAATCATATTTTGGAACATAATATATATTTTTCGCAAAAAATTATTTTTCAGAAAAAAAATCATATTTTTTGTAAAAAAAATATTTTTCGAAAAAAAAATTCATATTTTGGAACATAATATATACTTTTTCGCAAAAAAATATTTTTCAAAAAAAAATTCATATTTTGGAACAAAATATGATTTTTTTTCGATTTTTTTTTTTTTTTTTGTAAAAAGTATATATTATTTTTTCCGAAATAATTCACTAAACCCCCTTATACTATTGAGGGTAGTTTAGGCATTTTGAGAGGTGAGGGGGCATATTGATGAAATTGAATAGTATAGGGGGCAAAATGGACACAGTAGGAGTTAATTGATTAAATTGGATAATATAGGGGGGTTTACTGAAATTAACCCTTTTTAATTTGACCAAAATTACTTTTGTAAGTAAATAATTGACAAAATAATATTTTTTAGATCTTTTAAATGAAATATAGGCATGGGTAAAGATGTAATTTCACTATATCAATCACCAAAAATATACGCTGATCAATTTAAGATGATCTAATTATAATTTATCAAATAACAAAAAATTTGTTATTTAACATATATTGAGAGGATCGAGGTGTAATTAATCATAATTTGTATACACTAGTTCACTCAACCCCCAAAGCATAAGCTTCCGGTCCCACTCAATTGTACTACCAGCATTTATTAAAAGGAGATGTTGACTGTCAAACTGCTTTATTTTGGAACAGTACACTATATTGCCCATTAATTCATTTCTCGACAAATTCACTAATTAATATCAAGATAACAATAAATAAAGCAGTGCCTAACACCAATAAAAAAAAAAAAAAAATATATATATATATATATATATATACACAGGCGTGGAATCAAAAATTTATATGATTATAAAATAGAAAACAAAAGGCTAAAATAAAAATCAAATCAAATTAAGAAAATAAAATATTTTTAGGGGAGAGATTTAATCCTATACAATTTTGGAAAGTTAATAAATTAAAGAAAAAAGAAGGGCATATAAGGTAACAAAGAAAAATTAGAAATATTTTGGGGAAAATTATATTTAAGGGACCAAAATCAAACATAATTGCGTAATAGGGACCATAAAGTTTCATATGTACATAGAAGGATCAATCCTAAATTAATATTACAGTTTAGGGACCATTTGGAGTAAAGTTACAAAATTACCCTTTAATAAACTCACAAAGATGAAAACACCACCACACTTCCAAATAGCACACGGTACGTGTAAGTGTGGAAATTTTCAAGCCCATCAAGCATTGGACCCATCAGGTTAATGGCCCAACAAAGTCGTCGCAAGCCCTAAGACTAAGCCCATTTTAGTTTATATTTCTTTAAATATAGAAATAATAATGTCTTAATGATGTAATCAAAGTGATATTGCCCTAATGGGCCTATAGCCCAAACAGAAAATGTATATAAGGAAAGTCAAAATTGAATAAAAAGGGATTCTTGTGTTGTGCATTTTTAAGCATTTACACATTGGCGTCGTCTGTGGGAAGTCATTAGGGAGTTCTTGATTTTTCAAATCTGTCCTTCGGGATCTGTAAATCATCTCCTTCTTCCCATCTCGTTAAGCCGAGTTTGTTTGTTCAACCTAGAGATCTGAGGGCTTCCTCATATTTTTCACCACCTTCTAAAACCTCCACTCACTACTTCACGGGCAAAGATACCGGTAACTCGTTCGCAAGTAGACGTTCCAACCACCGCAGACAGTCGTGCAGGAGGTCTC
Source organism: Cornus suecica (assembly GCA_963922005.1). Taxonomy (NCBI): domain Eukaryota; kingdom Viridiplantae; phylum Streptophyta; class Magnoliopsida; order Cornales; family Cornaceae; genus Cornus; species Cornus suecica. Next base: position 65,321,387 of record OY998245.1, read on the forward strand.
CAATCCATGGAGCAAATCCTTCAACGCCTGATAGCCACTGAGGAACGCAGCCTAGCTCTGGAGAAACAAAATGCAGAGCTTATGGCGAGGTTGGCTCCACCACCAGCTGCCCCTCCGGTAGCGGCGCCCGACCCTCCAGTAGCGGCGCTCGACCATTCTCTGAACCAGCGAGATAACGACAGAGTGGAAGAGCACGCCGAGTCTTCCCAACGCTCGGGAAAGTCTCCCGCAGCCGACAAATCCATGACCCCCTAAAAACTTCAGGTAATGATGGATGAATTCCAAAGGAAAGTCCTCGCGGACCTGAGGGCCTGATCTACCGATGACCTGGCCATCTAAGCGTCAACCGAGTTGATACAGTCACATTTCATCCCCGAGATAACCCAGGAACCTTTTCCAAAGAAATTTGTTATGCCTCAGTTTACCCCATATAATGGCACCAAGGACCCCGAGGAACACATTTATCAGATCCACCAGAAGATGACCATGTACGCCGAGAACGAGTCATTGCTTTGCAAAGTGTTTTCCACAAGTTTTGCTGATGCGGCTCTATTATGGTTCAGGAAGCAGCCACCTCGATCAATCGACAGGTGGCAATAGTTGACCAGGCTCTTTATTGCCCAATACTATGGGAACAAGAGACAGAAGAATACCATATCCTGCCTTTTCACCATGATCCAGGAGAAATGAGAATCACTGAAGAGCTTTCTATCCCGATTCAACATCGAATCTTCTTCTGTCGATAACTGTGACCAGCACTCTGCTGTTGAGGCCTTCCGGATGGCCCTTATTCCAGGGACTAAGTTCCATCAATCTCTGGTGAAGTGCCCGCCATTGGGCATTAGGGAGTTAAACTCTAGAGCCCAGGGGTACTTGAGAATTGAAAAAGAGGAAATCTTCAGGCAGAAGAGGGCGACCTTGGTCAGCATTGAAGCCCAATCAAATGATCGTGTGACCGATCGAAAGCGTCCAACTTTATCAGGACCATCAACCATTCAAACGCCCAATCCTTCGGGATCATCAGCCCCAAAACCATTCAAATGCTCCAAATTTGAAGAGAGAACGACACCTTTGAGGGTCAGCCTTGTCAAACTCTACCAGGAAAACAAGACCAAAGGGATCTTCCAACAACCCCCAACCATCAGACAACCACTTGACCAAAGGGACAAGTCCAAACACCGTGCTTTCCACGGTGATTTCGGGCACATCACAAACGAGTGTCGTAATCTCAGACAACAGGTAAAGGCGTTGCTGCTTCGCAGAGAGTTCCGGGATTACGTCCAACGGGACAGACCAAGGGCCGATCAACGTGCCCTTAGCACTCCTCGGAACCCCGCAGACGCTCAGCCGGTCAGGATCATTAATATGATTATTGGAGACCCCCCATCCAAAGAGACGAAAGGATCCCGGCGAAGCCACCCGCGGAGAGCCCGCAAGATGAGAAGAGTCAACGAAATCAATGAGGTCCACCACAGGGCAGGAGAAACGCATATCATTTTCTCTGCATCAGACCTCCAGAACATCCAAACCCCACATGATGACCCTCTGGTTGTGACCCTGATGGTAGCCAACTGCCTTATGAAGAGAGTCATGATCGATCCTGGGAGCAACGTAAACATCATCACCAAATGGGCTTTTGAAAAGCTCGAGATCGAACCGAATGAAATTATGGCATCCCGGTGCTCTATTGCAAGTTTCGATGGAAGACAAATCGAACCGATCAGGGAAGTCCAATTGCCGGTATCTGCTGCTCAAAGGACCCTGACTAAGACATTTGTTGTGGTGGATGTCAAGCCTTCATACAATCTGCTCATGGGAAAGGGATGGATTCACCGAATGCATGGTGTGCTCTCAACTCTTCACCAGGTCATGAGATGCATAAGGGTTTGTGTTGATTTTATTGACCTGAACAGGGCATATACCCGAAGGACAGCTTTCCACTACCAAAGATTGACCAGATGGTTGACGCTACCGCCGGTTACGACCGTCTAAATTTTCTGGATGCCTATTCGGGATACAACCAGATAAAAATGAACCTAATGGACGAGGAAAAGACCTCCTTCATTATTGAAACAAGTACCTATTGCTTTAGATTTATGTCTTTTGGTCTAAAAAATGCAGGTGCCACTTTCCAGAGATTGGTCAACAGGATCTTCAAAGGGATGATGGGTACAGTAATTGAGGCTTATATTGATGACACTGTGGTAAAGAGCAGGAAAAAGGGAGATCATCTCAAACACTTGCGCCAAGTGTTTGACACATTCAGGATGCATGGCATGAAGCTTAATCCGGTGAAATGCTCTTTTGGTGTATCATCCGGACAGTTCCTGGGACACATCGTGGACCGAACCGGGATCCAGGCCAGCCCAACACAAGTCAAGGCCCTGATGGATATGAAAGAGCCCCAGACACATAAAGACGTTTAAGTTTTGACGGGAAGAATAGTGGCACTTAGCAGGTTCATTTCACGACTCACTAATCGATGCAGACCATTATTTCAAGCAATCAAGGCGAAGAAAGGGGAAATATGAGGTCCTGAGCAGTCTGAAGCCCTGGCGAGGTTAAAGGAGTATATGACCATACCCCCGATCTTATCCACACCAGCTCCTGATGAAGTCTTGCATCTGTACTTAGCAGTATCCTCTGTGTCGACCAGTGCAACCCTCATCAAAGAGGTTGGGAACCTTCAGATGCCAGTCTTCTACACCAGCAAATCCTTAGCTAAAGCAAAAACCTGGTACAACAAGCAGGAAAGACTAGTTCTATCACTGGTGAATGCGAAAAGACGACTAAGGCATTACTTCAAGGCTTATCCAACCATTGTCCCGACTGTCACGCCTCTCCGGGTTATTATGTCGAAACCTGATTTTTCAGGGAGAATCTCCAAATGGGCCATCGAATTGGGCATATATGACTTGACCTACATACCTTGGGTTTCCATCAAAGGTCAGGCAGTGGCAGATTTCCTACTCGAAGATGAGACTGAATAACCCGACCAGCTGACTGAGTCAGACAGTTGGAAGCTTTTCGTAGATGGCTTGGCCGACCCTGCCGGATCAGGAATAAGGCTGGAAATCCTGACACCCGACGGTACGCGCCTCCACATATCGATACAACTGCAGTTCCCAGCCACCAACAATGAGGCAGAGTATGAGGCGGTCGTAACTGGCCTGAGATTAGCCCGAAGCCTCCAAATCCAGGCCCTAGTAATACACAACGGCTCTCAGCTAATCATTTGACAAATTAAAGGGGAATACGAGACAAAAGATCCGAAAATGGAGTCTTACCGGGCACTTGTGTTAAAAGAAATAGGAAGCTTTCAAAAAATAACCTACACTCAGATCCCGAGAAGCGAAAACTCTGTAGCTGACCACCTAGCCGGCCAAGCATCCTCAGTCGGAGAGGACCTGACCCGGATTGCTCTGGTAAACTTTATAATCAGGCCGAGTATTCAGGAGGTCGGACAAGTGATGCTTATCCCATGGGAGTCCAGCTGAATGGATCCCCTGATGGATTACCTAAGAAGTGGGACACTCCGAGATAACAAACTTGAAGCTCACAAGATTAGGAGGAATTCAGCCCGATATTCAGTTATAAACGGGCAACTTTATCAAAAGTCCTTCTCAGGTCCTTGAAATGTATTACGCCATCAGAATCCAGAGCAGTGATGCAGGAAATCCACAATGGATCTTGCAGGAACCACTCCAGAGGTACATCCCTTGCCCATAAGATACTCTTCCAAGGATACTTTTGGCCATATCTGTCACGGGATGCCAAAGAGTACGTTCGAAGGTGCAAACCATGCCAGATGGATGGAGATGCTATCCATTGGCCACCGGAGTTCTTACATCCCACTATAATACCGCACCCGTTCGCTCGATGGGGAATTGATATTGTAGGGCTTCTCCCGAAGGCAATTCGATCAAATTCCTATCTCCTTCTGGCCATTGATTACTTCACAAAATGGGTAGAAGTTGAAGCCTACCCCGTCATTAGAAGTAGCCACATCATCAAATTCATATGGACCCACATAATATGCAGATTTGGGCTACCAAGGACAATCATGATAGATAACGGGACAAATCTTGACAACAAAGAGGTGATAACGTTCTTTGCTGAGCATGGTATCAACCAGAGTACGTCTTCCGTCAGGTACCCACAGGGGAACGAACAGGCGGAAAGGACTAATTGGACAATATTTGACACCCTGGCCAAAAAACTTGAGGAAGCCAATGGGGCCTGGCTTGAAAAGTTGCCTGAAGTGCTCTTGTCGTACAGAATGACCCCCAGACAACCTACATGGAATGACCCCCTTTTCCATGGAATACGGCGCTGAGGCGGTGATACCAATGAAGGTTAGGGTTCCAACCCTCCGGAGCCAGGCCTGGGTTGAAGGATCAAATAACCAACATATAGCTCACGACCTTAATCTACTAAATGAAAGAAGGGAGGCTGCCGGGATCAGGCTAGTCGCCTACCAACAGCTTGTCTGGAACCACTTCAATCAAAAATTCAAAAGAAGAGAGTTTCAGGTCGGAGACATGGTCCTTAGGCGAAAAATTGGGCTCGTAGGCAAGCTCAGGGAACTTTGGGAGGGCCCGTACACCATTACTGATGTCATTGGGGGTGGAGCATACCGCGTCCGAAGGAATATGGATGACGGAATGGAATCAAACTCCCAGAACGCCTCTCGCTTGAAGAGGTACTACCCGTAAAGGGCCAAGCTTTACTTTGATCTCTTTGTAAAAAAACTATAGCGCCCGATCAATAAAAAATCATTTTTATGGAAAAATAACTTACAAATATCTACTGATAAAAAAAAATAAACAAAGTGTTGTCTTGTCTATCGCATGACCTGAAGTGCCCGAAAGACACGACACTGATCTCGAAGAGATCACAAATTTGCAAAAATAAACAAAGTGTTGTCTTGTCTATCGCATGGCCTAAAGTGCCCGAAAGACACAACACTGATCCTGAAGAGATCACAAATTTGTAAAAATAAACAAAGTGTTGTCTTGTCTATCGCATGGCCTGAAGTGCCCAAAAGACACAACACTGATCCTGAAGAGATCACAAATTTGTAAAAATAAATAAAGTGTTGTCTTGTCTATTGCATGGCTTGAAGGGCCCGAAAGACACAACACTTTGGATAAAATCTAAGTAAAAAAATAAAATAAAATAAAGAATCAACTCTACAGGAACCATGATTTCTCATTCAAAAATGGGCCCCGATGACCAAGGCTTACAAAATATCTTACAAATAAAAATGAAAATGAAAGATCCTAAGTGCTAGCATCGGTGCCCGCCGTATTGGAGCTCACAGGAACAATGGACCCATCGGGAACTGAAGGGTCAGAATCGGACGTAAGGCTCATCCCCGGAAGGGGCTTGGTCAGGAATTCACAAAAGCGAACGTCATCAGGACCTCCAACCGGATCATCGTACGGTGGGGCAATGCCCAAATTCTCATCCAATTCCTCCACTGAGGCGAAGTCCCTCTCCTCAACAGGTTTCTGGATGTCATTGAAGCATGATCTCCAACCGAACCCGATTCGGTACTGGGCAGTGTCGCAGAAGCACTTGTACATCTGATTGCCACCTCGATGGCACATCTCCATCGTCGACCTCTCCACTGCAAGGAGATTCTCGGTCTCAACCTTCTCCTCCAGAAGCTTCGCTTTGGAAGCCCTCAAGCCCTCATTTTTAGCCTTCAGGCCCTCATTCTCAATCTTCAGGGCCTTCGTTTCAGCGAATAGGGCCCGCCAGACCGTCTCCATCTCCTTAATCTTCTCTTGGGCAGCCTGAAGCTGCTGCTCCACAGAGATTGCCCTCTTGGTCTGGGCCTCCAGCTTATCATTGGATATTGATAGCATGGTGGCAACCTTTTTCCTGGAATCTTCCTTCAGCCTTAGAAGCTCACTAGATTTACGGAGCAGCTTGGTGTCCTCCTCCATCTTCGCATTGTAGGCTTGGGTCAGGTAAATCATCTGCCAAAAACACAAGTGTTAGCCTTATCAATGAATAAAGTAGAAAAATACCAAGTATAACTGATGAAACAGTATATTGAAGAAGTACCTTCATGGAAATCTCTATACCAGTCAGGGCCAGTTCTGCCCGATCGATCTGTCTCAATTTCTTTCGGTCTGCAGGGGTCCAGATTTGGGAACCCATCGCCCGTAGGGCAACATCATTGTCAATGGTCTTATGTCCCCTGACCAAAAAGTCACCACTTGGAAGTGTTATCTTTGGTGCCCATGGGATGGGTCGCTCCTATTCGGTTGCAGCCCCAGTCTCTTCCACTATGATTGGTGACGACACTATGGTTAGACGGGGCCTAACCGACCGATCGGGGGTAACTTTCTCAGGTCGGGGGTGTTGTGTCCCCGCCAGAATGGCCTCTCCCTCAATTAGCCGGGATCCAGGAACGGGAATGTCTCCCGAAGGAGGAACAAAGGGTGCTCCGGTAGTACCCGCTCCTGAAGGAGGGGGCGGAGTAACCTTAATGTTTCCCATTGGAGGGGGTAGAGTCACCGGAATATTTCCCACCGGTAGTGGAGAAGCGATTCCAGATGGAAGAGTAGGAGTACTTTGGGACCCCTGACCGTTTTGAGACTCCTTCGGTACTGAAGGGATCGTCTGAGGTCCAGGCACCCGCTTGGCCTTCTTCTTAAGCACATCATGCGGGATCCTCAACATTGTATTTTGTCCTTCTGATGTGAGTGCTTATAAATTAAAACCCGTCAGGTAAACGCCACACATCCTCAGGGGCTGCCCCCAAATTTTAGATTTAAGGATGTCAAATCGGGACTTTATGTAGTTTAAAGTTTTAAACCGGTCGGGCGCTCCCAAAAACTCCAGCACATGATGACCCAACTTATCATCGCACTGCTCGCAGTAACATGACCCTCTATGGTAAGGTTTGAAAGAAGCGAACAAGGATTTGTCAAATTCACTGGGGGCTCTGAATCCGGCTGATCCTGGAAGCCTCCAATTCCCGCTTACCAGGATCATTTTCTCCTTCCACCCCTAATTAGACTTCTCGTTCTCGATGCCATCACAAATTTTTCTCCCACTTAAAGGGAAAAGATTATACCAGCCCCTACAGTCTTTCTGATCTTGTATCTTGTAACAGAACAAAAGTTCAGCCAGACCCAGATCAAGGCCCAACTCCCGATTAATTGTCAGGAGCATAGCCACAATCCTAAAGAAGTTAGGCCCCACTTGAAGCGGGGTCAGACTCAAAGTAGCCAAGATGTAAAGAAAGAAAGGGTGGACCGGGAATCTAAGAACCTGAAGGTGAAAGGTTGACAACAAGATCTGATGATCCTTAACTCCCTCCCCTTTCCTGAAGTCGTACTTATTGGGGTAATTCTTAATTATCTCCCCGTTGGGTATCCCACACTTAACCCTCAGCCTTTTGAGTACCGTTTCTACCCTATGAGTAGGAGGGAAGGGATCGGCATAAAATTGATCTTCCACTCTCCCTGCAGCCAGATCCCCACCCGCTGCAACGTTTTGGTTGACCTCAGGAGGACTAGATTCGATCGTCCTAACCACCTCTACCGATGGAGAGCTAAGGGAAGCATCGGGATCCACAAAAGAGGGGAGACGGTCTCTACCCGACCGGGTGTCGTCACTATCAGACATATTGACAAAAAGGTAGAAAAGCTGGCAGAAGAGAACTTACTCTAGGATGAATCCCGATGAGATATCAGATGTTTTCCTGGAAGAATGAATGGATTCTGGCAATGATAAGCGAATAAATCAAGTTGCAGAGAGTTTTCTGAGAGCTACAGGCTTTGAAATGAAATGAGTATTCGACAAATACAATGGGTATTTATAGAGGTCATCAAAGCCCTTGAAAAGCCGTGCGCACGTGAAGCGAAGCGTCACACCGCCTCCTCAGCCCGCTTCTCGCCAATCGAGGCCACCTGAGCCATGAGTCTCAAACAATCAAATGATGATACAACCGTCATATTAAATGCACTTGCCACGTCACCCCGACAGGGGTAATGTACCTTGCATTCCACCCTACCTTTTTGGTAATAGGCCTGACTGCCCGAAGGCCCACCACAAAGAAGAGGGCCTATGTATAAGTGTGGAAATTCCCAAGCCCATCAAACATTGGGCCCATCAGGTTAATGGCCCAACAAGGTCGTCGCAAGCCCTAAGACTAAGCCCATTTCAGTTTATATTTCTTTAAATATAGAAATAATGATGTAATCAAAGTGGTATTACCCTAATGGGCCTATAGCCCAAAAAGGAAATGCATATAAGGAAAGTCAAAATTGAATAAAAATGGATTCGTGTGTTGTGCATTTTTAGGCATTTACAGTACGGTACCGGTTCTTGTAGGAACAGGAACCGAACCAAAAATTTTGGTTCATTTAAATATGGAACCGGTACCGAACCGTAAGGGGTAAGGAACCGAAATTCCGGTTCCGGTTCCTAGTGCTTTAAAAAAAATAAATTAAATTTGTATTAAAGTTTCACTCATATGTTTAGATATAAAGAAGTAAGAATTTAATTCTATTAATGAAGTTAAACAATAACTAGACATGTCAATTCACTGGATTTTGATCCAAAAATATATAAAAATAAGATCTATGTGAAATCATTGAATATAGATTGAAACATATTATTGTATAATTCATTAGCTATTTGAAATCCATAATCTGACTAAATAAATTTAACATTATTTGGTTATTAGAAATTCTAACTTTTGGTTGCAATACTCTTTAACAAATAAAAGTATTATTTGGTAGGTGAAAATTGAACTTCTCTGATTATGAAAGATTTTTATTTTAATAATATGTTTTATTGCTTCAACTCTTCCACGAGACATTGAGGATATTTAGCTTTCTTTTTTTATTTTCCTTTTGTCTTCTCATTTTATTTCCAATATTTTTTTGTTTGAATTGGGTTCTTGTCCTTAACAACTGATCCATTCCGATTTCGGTTTCGGTTTCGATTTGATTTAGTTCGGTTCTTGAGAGCTAAGAACCGGAACCAAACCAAAAATATCGGTTCTCCAAAAATAGGAACTGGAACTAAACCGGAAGATCTAAGAACTGAACCGAACCGCCAGTTCCGGTTTCGCGGTTCTTTTGTGCAACCCTACTTCCAAACCATTACCTAATGACCGAACCAAATCATAAAAAATCTCAAAATCCCTGAATTAAAATTTGCAATTTCTGAAATCTCCAAATTGGATGAACGAAAATCAAACAATAAATCAAATTCAGAAATAAATTGTCGTGCGATGATGGCAGAGGGAAATAGATGATGAGCAGAGTGATGTGGAGTAAGGAACGGAGTTCGGTGGTGGTGGTGGTGTCGCGGGGGGGGGGGGGGGGGGGGGTGTTCGCGGCCGATAAAGATGGTGCGAGTGAAGTTCAAGAGGATTTGAAAACTTAAGGATGTTATTGGGACCAATTTGGGATCGTATCAATGGTTGTGGATTGTGTTATTCCCAAGTGGGTTTGGGCTTCTTGGATTGTTGTGATTGCAATGACCATTTCTATTAAGGTTCGTTTGGGTGCGCGGATTTATAATTGAATTGAAATTGTATTGGAATTAGAATGTTATGATATCTCAATTCCACAAATACAAATCCAAATACATTGTTTGGATGTGTCTTGGAATGCAAGTGTAATTGGAATTAAATTTCAAAGTCAACTCAATTTAAATGTAAAATGTCATAACTTTAAAATTAAAATAGACAATATAAATAAATATATATAGATATAAGTATACAAGTATAGGTATTCATATATATACATGTATGTATGTGAATATGTATATATGCGTGAATTTATATGTACGTGTTTATGTGTATATATGTGTGTGTAGGTGTATTCATATTTGTATATATATGCATCTATAAGTTCATATATATATGCATACGTATATATAAATGTGCATATATGTTTCTATATATAAGCGTGTTTATATATATTTGTATATATATAGGGGTGTGTATATATATAGGTGTATGTATATATATAGATGTTTATATATATGTATAGATGTTGATGGTTGCGAAAAATTTATTGAGAGATAATATTTAATGGGTTAAGGTTTGGAGAAGATCTGAAATTGGAAATCACAACATCTTGTTGTAGAATTCAAGTTGTGGAATTGATGTCTTGGAATTGCATTTCAATGTCAATTCCAAAGTATTTTGTTATATCCAAACAATGAATTTGGAATTGAAGCCCCCAATTCCAATTCCATGATCCCAAACGGACCCTTAGGGCCGTTTGGAAACTAGTTTGGTCTGGTTTTGATATTCTGGTCTTGTCCTAGATCTAAACTTTGTTTGGTAACGATTTGGCCAGGTTCCAAAAATATATAAAATTCAAAAAAATATAAAAAATATATAAAATTCAAAAAACATATAAAATTCATAAAATATATATAAAATCCTTAAAAATATATAATATTTATAAAAATATATAAAATTAAAAAAAAACATATAAAATTCCAAAAAATATATAAAATTCATAAAAATATATATTAAATTCGAAAAAAAAAATTCGTAAATAATTCATAAATATATAATATTCATAAATATATATAAAATTAAAAAAAACTTATAAAATTCGAAAAAAAATAAAAAATTCATAAAACAATATATAAAATTTATAAAAAAATATAAAATTCATAAATATATATATATAATTCATAAAAAATATATAAAATTCGAAAACAAATATAAAATTCAAAAACATATATATAAAATTCAAAAAAGCCAAATTACTAATCAAATCAAATATCATGAAAACATAAATCAAATATAGTGGAAGAACACTTTCTTGGATTGTATTGCTCAACTGTCATTGGTTCTCTTGATTATGATTTTTCTTCCCCTTTTTTTATTTTGGATAATCTTGTATGAATATTTTATTGTGGTGTGTCAAAGGATTATATATATTCATATATTTTTTACAAAATTTATATATTTGTTTCGGATTTTATATATAACTTTTTTGAATTTTATATATTTTTTACAAAATTTATATGTTTTTTCGAATTTTATATATTTTTTACAAATTTTAAATATTTTTTCAAATTTTATATATTTTTTACAAATTTTATATATATATTTTTTAATTTTAAATGTTTATTTTTTAATTTTATATATATATTTTTTTGAATTATATATATATATTTATTAATTTTATATATTTTTTACAAAATTTATATTTTTTTTTTGAATTTTTTTTTGAATTTTATATATATTTTTAATGAATTTTATATGTTTTTTACGAAATTTATTTGTTTTTTTTTTATTAATTTTATATGAATTTTATATATTTTTTACAAATTTTAAATATTTTTTAAAATTTTATATATTTTTTGAATTTTATATATTGTTTTCGAATTTTATATGATTGTTTTGAATTTTATATATTTTTTACGAATTTTATATGTTTTTTTTTTGAATTTTATATATATTTTTTACTAATTTTATATGTTTTTTTTCGAAATTTTATATATTTTTTATGAATTTTATATTTGGTGGTGGCGGTGGTGCCGCCGATGTCAAGTGGGGGTGTAAGCAAAGACAAGACAAATAAAAATCAACATTTGATTGGTTTTGAAAAATGGTGTTTTGGGAGTTTTTGGTATTGGTAATCTTGTCTTTGCATTTTTGAGACCAACCATACCAAAAATAGAAGACGAAACCTTCAACCAAACATACCCTTGGGTCACGTTTGGTAACTGGTTTTGGTACATGGTTTTTGGTTTTGGTACGAAATAGTAGTATCAATCCATGTTTGGTAAACATGGTGTTGGTTTTACTGTAGCAAACCAAAAAGTACTGTAGCGTACCAAATCTCACAATTTTTGGAACCATCAAAGTGGATGGTTTTAGATGGTGCGGGTACTGTAGCACCCCATGTGTAGGCACTGTAGCAACCCATGTGCGGGTACTGTAGCAACTCATTAATATTAATACTATTGTATTAATATGTTAATATTAATACTAATATATTAATATATTTTAATATTACAAAATTTTAATATTATATTATAATATTAAAATATATTAATATATTAGTATTAATATATTATAATATATTAATATTAAAATATATTTCAATATTATTTATTATATTTTAATATTATAGTTTTATTATTTTTCCTAAAAATTAATATATTAATATATTAAAATATATTTTTGAAAATTTAATATATTTTAATGTTATAGTTTTATTATCTTTCCTAATATATTAATATTAATATTAAAATATATTTTTGGAAATTTAATATATTTTAATATTATAGTTTTATTATCTTTCCTAAAAATTAATATATTAATATTATAAATTTTAATATTTATAAATAAAACGTGAAACCATTCCAAATTACCAAATATTATTTGGTTTCAGAATTTAAACTCATACCAACTCTACCAAACATGGTTTGGTTTTTCAGCATCACTTTTTCTCACACCAAAACCATCTGCACCAAACATGGTTTGGAACCAAAATAAAACCACACCAAACCAAATCCAACCCAACCCAAACCAAAACCAAAAACCAACACCGCACCGCACCGTTACCAAACGTGACCTTGGTGTATTTTGGGTTTCCAAATCTTTGGGTTAAGTTGCATAGAGAAAGAAATGGTAAACTTGAGATATGTATTGGGTTTGATTTTGTTTTTGTTTTTTAAAAATAAAAAGTTATTGGGTTTGGTTTTGTTGAGATTTAGTGCATGTTTGGCAATATGGAGTGGAGCCAAAATTTTGGGTTTGGTTTGAAAATTTTGCTCCACTCCATGTTTGGCAAATGGTGTGAAAATTTGGAGTGGACACTGTAGCAATTCCATGGTGCAACTTTTGTGAAGGAATGAACCAAAATTTGGAACCATCATTTTTTATGGTTCATGATTTTAGTTTTGGTACCAACACTGTAGCAAATTCATTTTTGATATTAATAAATTTCAAAAAATTAAATATTCTGAAAAATTAAATATTTATGAAAAATTAAATATTTCGAAAAATTAAATATATTAATATATTATAATATTAATATATTAAAAAATATTAATATTAATATATTTTAATATATTAATATTAATATTAATATTTATTAATAAATAAAATGTGAAACCCATATATTAATATATTTTAATAAATAAAATGTGAAACCCATATATTAATATTAATATATTTTAATAAATAAAATTAATATATATTAATATTTATTAATAAATAAAATGTGAAACTCATATATTAATATTATAATATTAATATATTTTAAAATATATTAATATATTAATATTCATAATTTCAACCCATACCAACTCTACCAAACATGGTTTGGTTTTTCAGCATCACTTTTTCTCACACCAAAACTATCTGCACCAAACATGGTTTGGAACCAAAATAAAACCACACCAACTCCAACCCAACTCCAACCAAACCAAAACCAAAAACCAACTCCACACCGTCTACCAAACAAGCACTTAGAGAGAGAAGAGAGAAGAGAGAAGAGAGAAGAGAGTTGAGAGAGATGACCCAAAACGATATAATATGGTGGGCATGTGAGTGTGGAGCAGGGTTCACTGGTAGTATTATTTTGTTGGACAAAATTACCTTCAATGGGTCCCTAAACAACAATAAAGTCTCAGAATTGGTCCCTATCCATCTTTTTAAACTTTTAAGTAGGGTTGTTCAGGACCGGTTCCGGTTCCGTCTAGAACCGTAACCGAAAAGGGAAGGAACCGAACCGAATTCGGTTCCGGTTCGGTTCTGTTCCGGTTCCTTCTATATTAATTTTTTTTTTTTTAAATCTCAATTTTATAAAATAATATAATTATAAACTAGAGTGTTTGAATTAAAGCAAACCCAAAACCAAATATATAATTAGTGAAATAAAAAAAGTAGCTTGGATTTGTATTATTATTGAAATTAGTGGAGGTTTATTGCTAGTCTTTTTGGTTAATAATAAAAAATATATATTAAAAAAAAAAAAAAAAACCGGTTCCGGTTCGGTTCCGCGGGGCCGGAACCGGAATCGAACCGAAATTTTCGGTTTTTGGAATTTTGGAACCGGAACCGGAACTGAACCCCTATGGAACCGAACCGAACCGCCGGTTCCAGTTCGATTCCGGTTCCGGTTCGGTTCCTGAAGACCCCTACTTTTAAGGTAACTTGACAGCAATTATGCTTGATTTTGATCCCTTAAGTATAATTTTTCCAATATTTTATGAGGGAGAAATCTTTAGGAGGGCCATTTTCGATCTATAATAGGCAAAAAGAAATATTAATTTTTTTAAAATATAAATATTATACATTATAAGGAGTAAGGAACCAATCAACCCATTAATTCATTTCTCGACAAAATCACTAATTAATATCAAGGTGAAAAAATAAAGCAGTACCTAACACCAATAAAATAAAGTGAATATATATATATATATATATATAGTCATATTGTACCGTAAATTCTCAACCATCTAATGGTTTAGGCCATGTTTGGTAGGTTGTCTGGTTCCACCTAATCTGGTTTGGTCTTTGTTTTCAAGGACCAGACCATATTTATTTGGACTTGGTCTCAAAATTTGGAATCAGACCAAATGAGACCAAATTGAACCAAATGGGGTGTTTTTGGAACTAGATTTTTTGATGGTTCAACCTGGTCCGGTCTGGTCTTATTAATAAAATATATTTATAAATAATTAAAAATGAATAAATAATAATAATAAATTAAATAAAACATATTTAAAAAATAAAATATAATATATAAATAATAAACAAAATGAATTAAATAATACCTAATAATAATAATAAAATGAATATAATAATAATAAATAAATATAATAATAATAAATTAATAAATAATAAAATATATTTATAAATAATTAAAAATTAATAATTAATAATATAAATAATAAATTAAATAAAATATATTTAAAAATAATATACAAATAGAATTAAATAATATATAATAATAATAAAAAATGAATACAATAATAAAAAAATGGACTAAATAATAAATTAAAAAAATATAATTGTAAATAATTAAAAATGAATAAATAATAATAATAAATTAATAAAACAAAAAATAAATTACATAAAACATATTTAAAAATATAATAAAAATAATAAATAATAAACAAAATGAAATAAATAATAATAAATAAATATAATAATAAATAATAAGTAAATATAATAATAAATAAATTCTTCATAATAATAACAATAAATGAGTATAATAATAATAAATTAATATTAAATTAATAAATTATATTTTTAAATAATTAAAAATGAATAAATAATTTATAAATAAAATTAATTAAATGATGAAATAATAATAAATAAATATAATATATTTATAAATTAATATATAAATAATAATTTAATAATATAAATAATAAATTAATAAAATATATTATAAAGTGAAGAAATAATAAATACATAAATAAATAATACATAAATAAGTATTATAATAAATAAATAGTAAGACTAGACCGTTTACCAAACAAACTTTTAAATTTAGGATCCAAATTAAATTAGACCAGACCAGACCGGACCGAACCAGACCGAATCGGACCAGATAGACCGCCTACCAAACATGACCTTAGTAAAGGTAATGTACCAATAATTGAGAAAGTAGCCCTGCTTCCACCTTAAGCAAAGCCAGGTCTTTGCAGGTCCATTATATCTCTCTGTGTGTGTGACTGTGTGAAAGATGGGGGCAGAGGAAGTGATGAACTATGTGTTGGAGAAACTGAAGGAGTTGCTGTTATTGATAGAGAATTTTGGCGAGTATTTGCTAGAAAAGTTTGATGAGCTGTTTCCGGCAGATACCAGAGGAGAGAAAATCCAGCACTGGGTCAAAGTTGGTGCACCCTTTGTGATCACGGCGGTGGTGCTGGTGGTGGTTTGCTGTTGCTGCCGCCTTTGCTGCTGCCGTGGGCGGCGGGGGCTGAGGATGATGAAAGCTCCCGGGAGGGACTATAGGATGCCTAGGCATGTGTTTGAGGCTAACCCTAGATCTTATTTTCAGAATCTCAGGGGCAGAGATGAGCTTGTTTAAGGTTTCAATCTTGGGTTTAGGGATGGTAACGGGTCGGGTTTGGTACGGGTTTAGCTAATACCGTTACCACCCCATTTAAAAATTACGAATACCAAATCCACCCCAAATTCGCGACGGGTTGAAATCGGTAATACCATTAGCATCCCGTTGGTATAATCGGGTTCCATCGGGTTACCATCGGTAATAAAATGGCATGAACATTTTTCACCTTGTTCTTTAAATTAAATTTTTTTTTCTTTTTCCTGCTTTTGTTTGTACAACAAGTGTACATGCCACCTGTGATTCACATATACATACAACTTATTACCATGTTTGGCCATATATATACAAGTTATGCATTTTGTCACCAGTGACAATATATATACAACTTATGTATTCTGTAACTGCTTATACAACTTAGACAACTTATGCATTCTGTAACAACTTATGCATTTTGTCACCAGTAGATATAAATCAATATTCAAGGCTAGCGAAAATCAGTATAAATCCAGAACATATAAATCAGTATACAAATTTGCTAAGAAGCATTCAAAACAACATATAAATCAGTATTCAAAGAGGCTAACGGAAAACAACAACCCGACAAAATCCAAAAATAGCAAAATCCAGCAGCTAAATCAACAACAAACAGCGACCCGGCAACAAGCAGTTCTTCCTTCATTGTGATTCCTTAAAATACATACCAATAGATATATATTAGCATATTTAACATAAAGGAAATAAAGTAATTGCGGAGGTATGAAAGTAAGTATTACCTGATCCATTCTATCAACATATCCCGACTCTTCATAAGTTATTGTAGATTCTTGCAAGGAAAGTGATGCGGATCCACAACATGCTTCCATCAATACGTCCGTTGAAGGTTAAACTAAAAATAATAATTTGTAATGTAAGAAAATAAACGTCACAATAAAAAATTTAAAATATATATATAATAAATATATTACCTTCAAATTCATCTCAAATCCAATCTCTTGAACACATCAATGCCTCCAAAATGTTAGGTCCCAATCTACAACGATGTGGGCTAAGCACCCTACCACTAGTGCTAAATGCAGACTCGGATGCAGCTGTAGATACGGGAATGGCCAAGATATCTCTAGCCATTTTCACTAGTGTTGAAAACTTGAGCCCATTTGTATTCCACCAATTCAAAAGATCAAAATCCTTATTATTACGAGGCATGAGAGATTCTCCCAAATAATAATTCAATTCTTCCTTCACATTACTCACCTTACTTGACATGTCACCATCAATTTCAATTTCATCATCAAAATCATTCAAAGGATCAAACTCTTCTAATTCATCACCAACTGTGGAAACATGTGAAGATGAGATCCCTTCCCTTTGAGCCCCCTCATTTGTACCCACATGATACTTACGAAGCAAACTATGACAATCTCTAAGTACATCATCTAGGTGAGAAGTAGCACCCTCCTCTCCATAGGCTTTAACAAAAATATGTCGCAAAGATTTTACTTTGTACCTTGGATCTAAAATCATAGTCAATGCTCCAACAAAATGACATTCACTCCAATACTTGTTAAATTTTACTAACATCTTTTATGCCATGTTCTTTATATCACGAGTTTCAGATTGACGCCAACCTTGCAATGTCAATTTCACCTCACAAATTTTATGCAAGAGAAGATTTGTGGTGGGAGACTTAGTTCTAGAAAACAATTCAGTGACAATATAAAATATATTTAACCTCCCACAAATTTCTTTTGCAAGACTCTAATCATCCTTAGATGGCAAGGATGTATAATGTTTCTCACGTAGCTTTAAACATGGAAACACATCCTTGTAAATTAAAGCAGTTTCAAGCATTAAATATGTGGAGTTCCACCTTGTTTTACAATCAAGAGACAACTTCTTATTGCACGGTATGCGCAACAGACGGGAAGCCTCCTCAAATTTCTCTTCCCTATTTTGAGTGGCAGTCCAATAAGCAACACTATCACGAACTTTTTCAATTGCTTCTCCAATCAGATCTAAACCTTCTCTCACAACTAAATTCAAGACATGTGCAGCACAACACATATGTAAAAAACTACCATCCAATAAAAGTGAACCACTCAAACTCATTTTTTCCAACATAATATCAATCACTGCATCATTTGTTGAACAGTTATCAACAGTAATGGTGGAAATCTTTCGATCTAAGTTTCAATCCAATAGACAATTATGGAGAGCATTACAAATAACTTCTTTGGTATGTGGAGCAGGCACATAAATAAACCTAACATAATAAAATTAATTAAATTAATTAATTAATTATAATGCAAACATAAAATAATTAAATTTAAAAAATTAATAACATTACTCACCCAATAAGCATGTTACGTAACTTCCAAGCCTCATCAACAAAGTGAGAAGTGACAACCATGTAGCCTCTCTTTTGTTTGGAAGACCACATATCGGTTGTTATGGCAACCCGACTTTGAATTTTCTCAAACATATGGTAAATCGTCACTCTTTTTGATTGAAACATTTTCAATATATCATTCTTGATGGTGTTGCGACTAACAATTTTAAAATTAGGTTGGAGGCCAGAAAGGAAAGCTCTAAATGCAACATGGTCAACAATTCCAAGAGGATATTCATGTACAACAATTGCCTTATCAAGATCATTTCTTGACCTCTCTTGATCAAATTGTTGATTCTCTACCTTCATTTTTCCATTTTTTGCATCACTCGCCAACCATTGTTGGCGTATATCTTTATTAGCTCGCTTCGGACACCTATTGAGATGCCCATGCAAATGTGAAGTCCCATTTTTACTTGGGGCCTTCATTTTAGTCTTGCAAGAGTGACAAATGGCATAATTCATCTCTTTAATTTTAATTTTTTCAAAATAATTCCACACACTTGAACTAAGTTTTCTCTTCTTACTAGGAGAAATTCATGTATGTGTCGAAGAAGGTTTAGGTGAAGACCTTGAAGGGATTGAAGAAGGTGGATGTGAGGGTGTTAAAGAAGGTGCAAGTGTGGGAGAGGAAGTAGGTGTACGAGTTGAATCAATTTGTGTTCCCGTAGGGGAAAATGTACTTTGATTATCCATATTAAATAATCTGCAACAAAAAATTAAAATAAAGATAAATATAAGCACCATATTGTCACTATTGAAAATTGCACAGGTTTACAATGGGTAAATTGAAATATACAAATCCGTGATTATGCAAGAAGAGAGGAGAAGAAAGGAAGGGCGTAAACATTCTCGGTCTGAACTGCCTTTTACAATATAATCAAACAACATCAGCACACTCACAAGTGCAAGAATTTCAATTAATTTTTACTGTATTATGATAGACTCGATGGGTTCAGAAAACACTTGCAACAGTCCAAACAAAGATGCAATTGGTTTAGGATTATAGCTATGGATGAAGTTTTTTTTTTTTGGATAAGTAAGTAGTAATAGGAAAGGCACTCAAGCGGGGAGCGCATGAATGGAGTTTACCATGGTCATATATCTTCCAGGTGAGTCAGGAACTTTAAATCAATGAAAATCTATAAACAAATACTTCAAGCTTATAAATACATTTAAATATATAAATGGCAACCAACAAAGTAACAACCTCAAAAAAAAAAAAAAAAAAAAATCAAGATGCACTACCTCTAAATTAGTAATTTAGCAGCCATTTCTTTCAAACCACAGACATCCCCTGAAAACAGTTTATACTACTGAAATGAACCATTACACTAGTGACTGCATTTTCTATTTCTAATCATGTAAGCAATCACAAGGTTCGGTAATCACAACAATCTCATCTACTGTTAATTTTATATATATATATATATATATGTATGTATTACCTGAACTGCGAAGAGCACAAGGAGAGGGAAGAGGCAATCCTGTAGAGAATCGAGATGGTGACGGGGAGACCACAAATAGAGAATTGTTTCTTCAGCCAAATCTAGCCCCTAGGGCTTGACATTTGAGAAGGAGTTTTAGTTGTCTGAGACTCTGATAGAGCGGCGCTTGAGAGTTGAGATAGATGATATCATGTATCAAATTAGGTTTAAACTTGACTTGAGTTTGGGTAATGGGGTTTGTTTGGGCATAGGATAATTGTGTTCAACTTGACTATAGTGAAATTAAATTCAACTGAGTAAATTCCCTAATTTAAATTAGATTAATTGTGTTCAATTGAGTGAAATAAATAAAATACCCAACACAAAGTAATGAAATTAAGTTCAATTGAGTAAATTGCCTAATTTAAATTAGATTAATTGAGTGAAATTAAATTCAATTAAGTAAATGCCCGACTCAAATTAGTTAAATTAGATTCAAATTAATGAAATTGAGTGAATCCCTAATTCAAATTAGTCTAATTGATAAAAATCTCAACTCAAAATAGTGAAATTAAATTCAACTGAGTAAATTCCTTAATTTAAATTAGATTAATTGTGTTCAATTGAGTGAAATAAATAAAATACCCAACACAAAGTAATGAAATTAAGTTCAATTGAGTAAATTGCCTAATTTAAATTAGATTTATTGAGTTCAATTGAGTGAAATTGACAAGATCCCCAACACAAAGTAGTGAAATTGAGTGAAATTAAATTAAATTAAGTAAATCCCCGACTCAAATTGGTTAAATTCACTTCAACGAAACTGATAAAATTCCCAATTTAAATTAGTGAAATTGGTTTCAACTTAATGAAATTGAGTGAATCCCTAATTCAAATTAGTCTAATTGATAAATTTCTCAACTCAAAATAGTGAAATTAAGTTCAATTGAGTAAATTTTCTAATTCAAATTAGTTTAATTATGTTCAATAGAGTGAAATTGAACAAATCCTCAACACAAAGTAAAATTAAGTAAAGACCCCAATTTAAAATAGTGAAATTGACTTCAATTAATTAAAATTAAGTAAATAATCCAATTTAAACTAGTTTGATTGTATTCAATTGAGTGAAATTGATAAAATTCACAACTTAAAGTAGTTAAATTGAGTGAAATTAAGTTTAATTGATGAAAATCTCCAACTCAAAGTAATTAAATTGAGTAAAATTGACAAGGTTCCTAATTTATATTACTGAAATTGATTTTAATTGGAGGAAATTGAATAAACTGGCGGGTTACCAACGGATTTTTAGCGGGGCGGATCGGGTTCGGGTTCTCGTGGGGCGGGTTACCACCGGGTTCTTAGCTGGTCGGGTCGGGTTCAGGTTCTACCAGGTCGGATTGTCTCCGGGTTCTTAACGGGTCGGTTTCGGGTCGGGTTACCGATGGGTTTCACAGGAAACCCGACCCCGACCCGAACCCGTTTCGGGTTTTCAATTTTTATACCAAACCCGCCCCAAACCCGTTTATATGTGTACCGTCGGGTTCTTAACGGATCGGATCAGGTCGGAAACCCGCGGGGTTGGGCCATTTTGCCATCCCTACTTGGGTTAGTCTTCAATATTGTTGTTTTTATTGGATCTGTTTGATGTATGTTTAATATTAATGGTGTTTATCTTGGGTGTTTGTTTTTAATGTATGAAATTTAAGGAGGATGTGTTCTAAGCATGGGAATTAATGAACACAAAACACTTTGAATTTCTTGTTTGCTATTTATTTGTTCAGAAAATTTTTAGTGGTATATTTCACTAAAATCAGTATTTATATGGCCAAGATTTATTATATCCGGATGTAATATGAGATAAAAAAAAAATTGTAGTTTTCTCATCTATGGAGCATATGTGTATGCTTGATTTGCATTTATGAAAAGTGTTTTTAGAAAATTCAAAATCAGAAAAGTGTAAAAAAGTTTGTTTAATTTCTGAAAACAGTTTATTTTCTAAAAAATAAGTTATAAAAATGATTATTTTCATAGAAATCATTTTTATTCTCATAAAATTATTTTTTATTTTCAAAATTTTTGAAAACAGTTTTCACACCATTTAAGCACCGACACCCAAATTTATATGTTCAAGAAAAAAAGATAAAAAACAAGAAGTTAAAATTCGACACAATGGTGTGAAGAAAAGTGGAAATCCAGTAAAAAAATTCACTGGATTAGCTCTCAAACCCTCCCTCCCTCCCTCTCCTGCAATTTTCAGTGATTTAATTTTTAAATTTCCAAATAGGCCAACGACCTATACAAAAAAAAAAACAGATCAACTTCTTATCACTTTTTGAGTCAATGGAGTCGCAAATTCAAGCCACTATTTATTTAATTTAGATAAGGTAGTATGCGAAAATAGTCTTGAATGAGACCAATTAAGACTTATCATATGGCCAAGAATTCAGGAAGACATCGATACCTTTGGGAGTTTTCGAAATGTGTCTGTACCGTTACTAACACCAAAGTTATAGATATCATTGTGTAATATCTATACTAGTTTTAAAGCCCTCTACATTACGCGATTTTTGGTTCTATTTTACATAGTTTTTGATTTTGGCTTTACGCAAAAGAAATAGAAAAACAGAAAATACTTTTCAAAAGAATTTTTTTTTTTAGAAAGTCAAAAATAACATTTGAACAACCAATCCAAACATGATGACATCAACTTATGTATTTTGGAGATAATGGACACTACTAATACAGAGATTGCGAAATGTCAACTCCATTACGTGCTTGTTTGTAGGAGGTTTTGGTACGAAATGGTGGTACCAACCCATGTTTGGTAACTGGTTTAGGATTGATGTTGGTACAACAGTACCCAAACCAACGGTACCAAATTGGCTGATTTTGGAACCATCTAATGAGATGGTTTTTGGTGGTACGGGTACTGTAGCAACCCAAAGGAAAATCATGGAGCAACATTATTTTATATTATAAAATAATAAAAAATAAATAATATATTAATAAATATTGAGTAATAAATATTATTTTATATTATTAAATAATAAAATAATAGTAAATTAATTTATTAATAATAAATAATCAATAATATATTAATAAATATTTAAAATATTTAAAAATAATAAATAAAGTAAAACCAAATAAATAATAAACAAAATAAAACCACACCAAACCAATTCTACCAAACATGGTTTGATTTTTCAGCTTTATTTTTTCTCACACCAAAATCATCTACACCAAACATGATTTCAGTTCAGAATAAAACCACACCAAACCCAATCCAACCCAAACCAAAATAAAAAACCAACATCGTACCGCACCGGTTGCCAAACGAGCCCTACATGCCCTCTTACAAGAATATTCTTATATGTTACGAAGAAGGAAAAAAATTGATGCAAAAATGCAAAGCATTATAGGAATTCAGCATCATTATAACTGATCATATAAGAATGGCAAAAAACAAAAATAAAAAATGGTGTGAATCGCCCCGTCCCGTAACGGGTTTGGGGACCCAATTAAATAAATAAAGGTGGGAAAATTTTTACGGTTGGTTATTGGGGCGGGTATGGGGAAGGATCTATTAGGAAATTATGGGCCCCACATACTTAAATATTGGTGTGATATTGTCCGTTTTTGGCCAGACCCGTAAGGATTTGTTTTTGGATTCTATTCAAAATGTCTTACACCAATTGAAATATGTACATACTTTGTATACTCATTATCCTTTTCACTTCTAACCTATGTGGGACTTTGGTTGCATACTTAACAATCATTCCCTCGAACAAAGGACCACATCACTCATGGTCCGAGCCTCCCCTTAAACGATCATCCATCTGTCTCAACACCCAAGAGGTGGGTGCAACGCCTCCTGTCTCAGTCAACATTCCTTCACTGTGTAGGAAGACATCGCCTTACGTGAATCACTTATGTGCCTGATATCCTGAGAGCGGATCCTATCGTGAGTTAATCCGAGGGTTCACCATCCGTTCGACATTTCGAAGATTATCCACATGGCTACCAGTTCACTCCCACTAGTTGATACCACGCCAGCTTATTCCGACTGGTTGACACCATGAATCGCAACCTTACTCTAATACCAATTGTTAGAAAATTATGGGTCTCATATATCTTAACATTGGTGTGATATTGTCCGCTTTGGGCTAGACTCGCACGGATTTGCTTTTGAATTCTATCCAAAAGATCTCATACCAATTGAAATATGTACATACTTTATATACTACTCATTATCCTCCCCACTTCTAATTCATGTGGGACTTTGATCGCATACTTAATAAGGTCACCCCTCCTAACCCCGCCCTGCCCGATTATACTATTTTTTTTTTACTAATATACCATTCAATATCATCATATATTATTAATACATACCATTTTTATAAAATAACTTCTTCATTTTTTCATATTTTATCCAATACCAAATTCTAGTGTTCTTATCATTTCACTCTTCTCATCCTAATTTAATATTAATTATGTTAAAAATCACATGTTTTACTTTCATGCTCGTAAAATAATAATAAATTAATAGTTCCAATCAAGAAATTACACATGCATTATCTTCATTTGTATAAAAAAAAATTTATGGTGAAAAACGTCCTGCTCCTCCTGCCTAGCCTTACCTTGCCCCGTCCCATTTAATAATTGAATTTAGAAAGGTATGAGGATAACAAAATTAAACGAGGACAAAGATGGGAATGAGAGATACAATCCATGTCCCATCTCGTCTCATTGTCATCATTAATAATATTGTAACTTACTTTGAAAATATCAATATTAAATGTTAGTATAAAACAAGTATTAATGTTATTTAATGTTACGAACACTTTTTAAAAATGTCACTGCTCAACTTGGATAATTTATTTTTGGATAAATTATACTGTCACCCCTTTTGTTTAAACATATTATATTCCCCCCTATTATTTGAATAATTGCACTTTAATCCCTTCTAAATTATTTCCATTCCGGTAATTAGAAATTACTTAAATTCCCATTATATTATATTAGTATAACTTTATTCAAAAATATCTTAAATGTAATTTTATCTCTTTGCCCTTCTAAGCCTAACTACAATCAAACTAACCTAACCAAAACACTACCACCACCATCTCAACAAATCCACCACCTTCTGTCCTCGCCAATCATCATCGCCACTCCCTCCGCCACCAACCCTCTACTCTCTCAGATACCTTCAGTGTTTGTGGTTTGGGGGTTCGGATATAGGGTTTCGAAAATTATGAATTTGTCTACAATTTTAATTTACTAGATTTGGTAATGAACTTTTGCTGTTTTGAATTTGAATTATGATGATTGTTGAAGACCCACATGTTCTACTCTATTTCATAAATCTATACATATAGATAAATGGTCACATATATATATATATACACACACACATATACGTATCAATTCCTAACTATTAGTGTACATATATATATATATATATATATTGGTTTTGTTGGTGGTTCAGGCTGTTACTCTTTCACTCTCTTCATCAAAACTCATTTTTATTTATTTTTATTTTTTTGGTAAATTTGATTATGATAATTATTTTTTAGTAAATTAAAAATATTATTAATATTATTTTGGTAAATATTTTTTAGGAAAAATTATCAATTTTTTTATTATGTAAAAAATTAAAAATACTACATGCATATATATATATATATATATATACAAGAGCATTTTTCTCTATGATAAAATTTAAAGCAGGGGCAAAATAATTTTTTCATTAATTAAAGGATAATATAGTCATTTTTCTTTTGACCGACGTTGACAAAACAATAACAAAACTAGAGATGATCAAATCATAATGGTCTAATAAAAAAAGGGTAAAGTGTAATATATGCAAACTTTACTTTTAATTGTACGAAATATTCCAAACTATCCAATGGTTTGGTAAAGCAAATCTATCACCAGACTTGGCAAGTAACCTGTTTCCACCTTAAGCAAGCCAGTCCATTATATTTTTGTGTTACTGTGTGTGAGAGAAAGATGGGGGCAGAGGATGTGATGAACTATGTGGTGGAGAAATTGAAGGATTTGCTGTTGTTGGTAGAGAATTTTGGCGGGTATTTGCAAGAAAAAAATGAGGAGAGAAAAGAGAAAAGAGGAGAGCAATTCCTCCACTTGAAGATGGGGGCAGAGGAAGTGAGGAACTACGTGTTGGAGAAACTGAATGAATTGCTGTTGTTGGTAGAGAATTTTGGCGGGTATTTGCTAGAAAAGTTTGATGAGCTGTTTCCGGCAGATACAAGAGAAGAGAAAATCCAGCACTGGGTCAAAGTTGGTGCACCCTTTGTGATCACGGCGGTGGTGCTGGTGGTGAGTGTGTTTAGTTGCCGCCTTTGCTGCCGCCGTGGACGGCGGGAGGGGAGGATGAAGGCTCCGGGTAGGAACCTTACGATGGATAGGCATGAGTTTGAGGCTGACCCCAAGTCTTATTTTAGAAACCTTAGAGGGAAAAAAAATTAGGTCCAGTTTGATTCCCACGAGACCCAAGTCCAGTTGAGATCCGAAAAATGTACCGAATCAGATCTTGTGTTTGATCGGGTGTGACCCGATTTCCTACCGATCTAATTTAGACTTAAATCTCAACTGGACCGAAGTCTGGTGAGAGACAAACTGAACCTCAGGTTGAGACGTGCTTATCTAAGGTATATAGTCTCAATCTTGGGGTTGGTTGATCTTTAATGTCTGTGTGTTGATTATGTTTGTCATGTGTGTTTGTTTTTAGTTTATGAAAATCAAGGGTTTATGTTTTGTGCGCATGGAATTGCTTAATGATCCTTATTCATAGGTCAAAAGACACACACACATAATATATATATATATATATATATATATATATATATATGTATATATATATATATGTATATAATTATCCAATTTTTGAATTATGAAAGTGTAGCACCTCATGCCAGGGAAACTAACATTATAAACATTTTTAGCAGTAACAGAAAGCAGCTTTGTTATCATCTCAAATATGTGCTTCCCATCCAAGTAGTTATTCCCAAATGCTGTTCTGGAAATTGCATCAGTTGTCAATACTCCGAAATCCTCAAACACGAATATGGATATTGGTAAAAAAAAAAATTATACTTTGTTATGGAGTGCGATAAAGAATAATTAATTTATTTATTTTTATATATAAATTTCGAGAATTATAAAATGTTGCACTTTGCCCTGTCGGTAACCGACAAGCCATCCTTGGAAGTAAAAATGCACATGATATTTTAAAAATGTGAATTGCCCCTAATGCCCTTTTATGATTATGAGAATGATCTCACTAAAATCTTCAAACCCACATTCAATTTCTCACTAAAATACACACATATATATATACTTGAAAGACATATAGACATGCGCGCACATATATATAGTTCTCCTTCTTAATCAATACATATATATATTGATGAAAATAAACTAGGGTTAGGGTTTTGGGAAGGGGATGAAGAAAAAGGACATCCTTTATAGTCATTTTACAATTCTTAATTTTATTTTTATAAAAAACAAAATTATACTGAGGTTATTTTTGACATTTTACACATTCGATGACCGGTAACTGACAAATTGATGAAATACACACACAAATATAAATACTAGTCCTACAGAACTACGGGGGTTTATACATATTATATCGATACTACAAGGGATTAATCATCCGTAACCTTAAGTATATTATAATTTTAAATATTAGTTATGAATGAAGGTAAGTGATATTATCAATAAATACACTTATCATTAGGGATGGCAAAAAAACCCGCCCCGTTTAGCTAATCGGGGCTGTTATGGGGCAAAATCAAATTCCCCGATTATAATCGGGGCGGATATGGGGCACCCTCGCCCCGCCCCGAACCCGCCTCAATTAGCTATATATATTTATCTATATAGATATATATATGAATAAACATGTATTGACGGGTTGTTTATTATGCTTTTGAAATCTTTGATTTTGATTTCATATAGATTTATTGTTTTATTTTGATCTTATAGTTAAGTTTGATTTTGGGATTTTATTATTATTTGGGGAAAAAATAATATGTAATCGGGGCACGGGGCGGGGCGGGGAGTTGCCGGGTACGGGGCGGGGCAAAAAAATAAAAAATTAATCGGGAACTGGACGGGAAAAAATAATCGGGTTCGGAAACGGGACGGGTATCACCCGCCCCATTGCCATCCCTACTCATCATTCTTCATAGTATATATATATATAATTACTAGTAATTATTATGAAAAATATTGTAATTCAAATTTTTACAATGGACTTGTGTTTCTTCCTTTCTCTCCTTCATTTATATTCGAATCTATAAAGCTTTTGTGAAAGATAGGAATTCCTCAGTTATGCTATTATCCTTTATATCTTTGCTTCCTTCCTACCAAAATTTTGATTATTCCTTCATTTTTTGTCCACCCTTCTTTTTTACTTAGTAAGACAGACATAAATCTTATAATTTTATATAATTTTTGACATTAGTCTCCTTTAAAAAATAATTTAGAGAATGGTCTTCATTGGCTCTGCTTTAGGTATTCTAAATCTGCCTCCTAAAAATCATTTTTTTTATTTGATCTTCTTTTCTTTATTTATTTATTCTCCATATATTTCTTATTTTTCTCTCTCATATTCCTATAGTCTATTTGAGTTAGCATCCATCAAATATGAAAAGAAGCACGGTTTCATGTGGGCCATCTTACTTTAATTGTATAATCATCTCTTTTTCAATTCCAACACTCTTTTTATATATGATCAAGTATAGTTAATAAAAGGGAAAATTATACAAATTATTCCTGAATTATGACCTAATTACAGAGAGTACTCCTAATATTTGAATAATATCAATTACTACCCCTTAGAACATCCCTAGTCAGATTTGTGCGTGAATTTACTTAAAAGCCCTTGTTTTATATTATATTTTAGGGTTAATTTCAAGAAACCCCCTATACTATCCAGTTTTATCAACTAACCCCACGATGTCTACTTTTCCCCAAAAATTATAAATTCAAAAATATATATATATATTTTTCGCAAAAAAATTATTTTTTGGAGGGAGAATATTATTTTCCAAAATATGAATTATTTCGGAAAAAATAATATATATATTTTGAAAAAAATTATTTTCAGAAAAAAATCATATTTTGGAATATAGTATATATATTTTGCAAAAAACAATTTTTCAGAAAAAATCATATTTTGGAACATAATAGTATATATTTTTCGCAAACAAAATATTTTTCGCAAAAAAAGTATTTTTCGAAAAAAAATTCATATTTTGGAACATAATAAGTATTTTTTTGCAAAAAAATCATATTTTGGAATATAATATATATTTTTCGGAAAAAAATTCATATTTTGGAACATAATAAGTACTTTTTTGCAAAAAAATCATATTTTGGAACATAATATATATTTTTCGGAAACAATTCATATTTTGGAACATAATATATACTTTTTCGCAAAAAAATTATTTTTCGAAAAAAAAATTCATATCTTGGAACATTATATATAAATTCAAAAAAATTAGGGTATTTAAGTAATTTTGTATGCAAAATTGGAACATGCAATGATATGATGGCAAAAATGGAAGTTTACTACAAAAATAGCATTTATTAACGTTGACTTTGAACAGAAGGGGCTAAGTGTTACAACGGATGTGATTTTAAGGGTAGTTTATGATATTATTGAAACGTAAAGGGTAACGCGTGCAATTAGGTCATAGTTCAGGGGTAGTTTGTATAATTTTCCCTTAATAAAAATATAATGAAATATTATTCTTTAAATATATCTTGAACCCTCAATGATGATGACTAGAATCCCACTTGCATCCATAATTTCCCTCAATCTACATGTTCATTTTCCATCCAACTTATTGAGAAAGAATAAAATGGCAATAGGATGATTTATACATGATTAGCTAAGCATCAACCTCTACACTATTTAACTCAAACTAGCACTATTTAATTCCAAATTTTGAAAATATCCTACCTAAACATTGCACCTGATAAGGTACTATAATTTTATTACAAAAAAATCCATGAACAAAAATTTAACAAAAGAAAAATAAAACCATACATTTCTCTGGTCCAAATTATTAATTTCTGTATTTGCGGATAAGATTAATAAAAGTATTATATTATCTAAAATACGTAGTAATAATATTGAAGTGTACCTGTGTTTCAAATTTGTTTGGTGCTTTCTAGGTAATTGAAATAAAAAAATTTAAGAGTCAACATTGTAGTCAATGATCAATTATGTGGAGGCTAATGGTGCCATGGGTAACCCAATTCATGGCTTTCGAGGTAATTGATAACTATCAAGTATTTGAGAGTCAAATTGTAGTCAATGAGCAATTACGAGGCCATGGCACACAAAACTTTTAATTGGGTCATAGAATAATAGAAGTTAAAGATAAATATATGGTATCCAAAATTTTGAAAATATTTTACTCTGTTCGCATATTAATTGTTCATTTGACAATTTTATTAAAAATTTTAAATACTTATTATTTATATTATTTTAGTAAAAGACTCCTCTATAAAAATAATAAGATATATTTTAGTTTGTATACACTAGTTCACCCAACTCCCAAAGCATAAGCTTCTGGTCCCACTTAATTGTACAAAGTAGCATTTATTAAAAAAAAGGAGATGTTGACTGTCAAACTGCTTTATTTTGGGTACACTATAATGCCCATTAATTCATGGGTTATTTGCACTGAGACCCCCAGAACTATAGGTCAATGCCACTCAGAAAGTGGTCAACGCGAGTGTTGGCCACTTGCCCCCTCAACTTTGATTTTCGTTGCAATGACACCCCTGGAGCTGTTAAATGACTATAATGCCCCTTTAATTGTTTCACTTATTACATTAGGTAATATATAAAATGTGAAATTACCCATATGCCCAAACACTTTACCCCTCTGAAATTACTAATTACACTTCCACCCCTTATTACAAAATATATATATATATTACGAAAATTACAATATAATTTTTTTTCTTTATAATATAATTTGTATATATAATTACGAAAATATATATATATATATATATAATTTGTAAAAAATATATAAAATTTGAAAAAACATATAAAATTCAAAAAAATATATAAAATTTGAAACAATATATAAAATTAAAAAAAAACATATAAAATTCGTAAATAATATATAAAATTCTAAAAAATATATAAAATTCAAATATATATGTATATATAAAGTGTTATTGAAGTTTAAGTAGACAAGCCTCGTAGTCATTAGCCAAGGTAACGGATCCTCTCTAGCTCTCTGTAGAGCTATTTAAATGACCACGATGGTGACCGAAATCGGAATTGAACCGATACTTTATTAAAATATTTTAATCAAAATTAAATATATTAATATTTGGATCAAAAGTAACGATTCGGTTCCGGTTCTCATTTTTAAAGAACCGAAAGTATCGGAACTGAACCGTTAAGTTTGATCTAAATATTAATTTTGATCCAAATAAAAATTTACTTTGGTTCTTTAAAAATGATAACCGGAACCGAATCGTTAATTTTGATCCAAATATTAATATATTTAATTTTGATTAAAATATTTTAATAAAGTATTGGTTCGATTCCGATTTCGGTCACCATCGTGGGGTATGTTTCGTCATCGTGACCATTGAAATAGCTTTGCAAAGAGCTGGAGATGATCCGTTACCTTGGCTAATGACTCCGAGACTTGTCCACTTAAACTTCAGTCACACTATATATATATATATTTGAATTTTATATATTTTTTAGAATTTTATATATTTGTTTACGAATTTTATATATTTGTTTCGAATTTTATATGTTTTTTTTTAAATTTTATATATTGTTTCAAATTTTATATATTTGTTTTGAATTTTATATGTTTTTTCAAATTTTATATATTTTTTACAAATTATATATATATATATATATTTCGTAATTATATATACAAATTATATTATAAAGAAAAAAAATTAAATTATAATTTTCTTAATATATATATATTTTGTAATAAGGGGTGAAAGTGTAATTAGTAATTTCGGAGGGATGAAGTGTTTGGGCACGTGGGTAATTTCACACTTTATATATTACCCTAATGTAATAAGTGAAACAATTAAAGGGGTATTATAGTCCTTTCATAGCTCCAGGGGTGTCATTGCAACGAAAATCAAAGTTGAGGGGGCTATGGGACCGAAAAAGACAAACCTTGCATCTGGCTGCAATAAAGCCAAAGTTCAGGGGGTGTGGCTGCAAATAACCCTTAATTCATTTCTCGACAAATTCACTAATTAATATCAGGATTAACAAGAAATAAAGCAGTACCTAACACCAATAAAATAAAAAGATATATATTGGGGTGGAGTTAGAATTTTTTTTCAAGAAGCGCATATGATTATGAAAAAACTTCTTGAAAAAATATAAGAAAAGGCTAAAAAAATGAAATAAAAAAAATCAAATTAAGAAAATAAAATAAGAATAAAAGATTTGTAGGGAAGAGATTTAATCATATGTTATTTTAGAAATTAAACATATTGAAAAAAGAAGAAGAGCATATAATTAGAAGGAGAAATATTAGGAGAGGCATTTTCAATCTATAATAAGCAAAAGAAAATATTTTTAAAAAATATACTACATATTTATAAGGAGCCAATCAGCCCCCCTCTAGGGCTTAATTGGCTCATATATATATATATATATATATATTATTTCCTCGTATTGTAATTTGTACCATATATTCTCAACTATCCAAGGGTTTGGTAAAGGTAATGTACCACCATAATTGACAAAGTACCCCTGCTTCCACCTTAAGCAAAGCCAGATCCATTACATCTGTGTGTTTTTGTGTGTGTGACTGTGTGAAATATGGGGGCAGAGGAGGTGATGAACTTTGTGTTGGAGAAACTGAAGGAGTTGCTGTTATTGATAGAGAACTTTGGCGGGTATTTGCTGGAAAAGTTTGATGAGCTGTTTCCGGCAGATACCAGAGGAGAGAAAATCCAGCACTGGGTCAAAGTTGGTGCACCCTTTGTGATCACGGCGGTGGTGGTGGTGGTGGTTTGCTGTTGTTGCCGCCTTTGCTGCTGCCGTGGAGGGCGGGGTGTGAGGATGATGAAGGCTCCCGGGAGGAACTATAGGATGCCTAGGCATGTGTTTGAGGCTAACCCTAGGTCTTATTTTCAGAATCTTAGGGGCAGAGATGTGCTTGTTTAAGGTTTCAATCTTGGGTAGTGTTGATTAATGTTGTTTTTGTCGGATCTGTTTGATTGATCATATGTTTAATTATCATGTGTTTTTGTTTTCATTCCACAAAAATCAAGGGCCTTTTTGCTTCTTGAGGAAATTGTAGGTGAAATATTTCACTAAATCATTATTATTGTTGCAATCCTTTGTTTTTTGTAGTATAATTGTCTTTATATTTTAAAGATTTATCCATCTCGGAAAAAAAAAATTCATGAAAATTTTCTTACTGCAATCCATGTAGGTGAAATATTTCACTTGTGAGGGAGCAAAGTATTTTCTGGTTTTACATACTTGGCACCGAATATTAAATTAATAATAAAAAAAATGAAAACAGATTTATCTTATTCATCTCTTCATTAGAGATTTGACTAAAGTGTATATTTCTTTACAAAAAAAATGAAGAAGACTAAGGTTTGTTTGGAAAGATGTCTGGTATCAGATCATGTTTTGCAAATTGTCTGGTTCCAAAAAATTATTTTAACCGTATGGTCCGCATCGTATTTATATATTTGTTTCAATATATATAAATAATAAGAAAATTATATATATTTGAATTTTATATATTATTTTTGAATATTATATATTTTTTTCAAAATTTAAATATTTTTCAAATTTTATATAAATTATTTTGAAATTTATATATTTGTTTCAAATTTTATATATATTTTTTGAAATTTAAATATATATTTTGAATTTTATATATTTTTTCACCACTATATATTGTTTTGTCAATAAAGCTCGCTTTTTTAATAAACTGAATCCAATAAATTGTTTTGAAAACTTGGGTAAAGTAAAGTTGAATAATAAAAAATGGCGGCTGAAACACATCAAAACCAGCCGCCATTTTGATGGTCATGATTTTTTGCTCTTTTGGACATGTTGGTCTTGTGTGGTCTGATTTCAATAATAGAAATCAAGCCCACCAAATATGGTATGGTCTGAAAAACAAAGACAAGGCGAGACCAAATGGACCCAAAACCACTAAACAAACATGCCCTAAATAACAACAAATTTTGTTTTAGTTATTGTGTTGACTAAAGTCGAACCATAACATCACACTTTTCATTTAAGTAGCGGTATCTACTTCAGTAACGATCGCGGTACCGTTATAATAAATTTGAGCAATATTGACATTAAAAATGAGTATCGATATTAAATAAAATCGCAGACTGAAAATAAATCCTTTATATCGTTGCCCCAAGGAAGACAGATAAAGAAGGAATTGCAAAAGCCATTGCCGCTGACTAAGCCCTACTTTTCATAAGGGAATAGCCTTCTCAATAAGACAATATGCCAACTCGGCTTCTTGAAAGAAATAGACCGTCTTGGTTGTTGTAGTTTTCATAGTTGCAATAATTTTTTTATTTAATCGAGATTGGGTTAGCGTTCTGTGTAACCTTAGTACAAAATCGAAAAGAATGTTTTGCATTCCAAGTGAGATGCCCAAGAGAAAAGGAAGGAGGGGTGAGTTTGTTTTAATTGACTTATGGCCTAGAAGAATTTATGAATTGACATTTTTCAAAAATATTACCAACATGCTATGATTTGGTGCTCTGCGCCCAAAATGCTTCTTAAATGGGACCAAATAAATGGAGTGTTCCAAATGAGAGTATGGGCTAAAGTGTAGGGCCTAAGTATCATTTTCTTTTTGTCGTTCTGCTTTCACACTTTTGATCATAGTTGTCAGAATCTCGATTCTATTTGATAAAATTTTATGATTCTGCTATAATTCTATACGATTTTATCACGATTCTACTAAATTAGAATAATGGTTGGACGGTTAAACCTTTATATGAAATGTCCCAAAACTTAATGATTTAGTCCAATATCCCAATATATTACCTAAATTTATGAAAAAATATTTAAAGACCTAATGTATATTAAAATTTTGAAAATTTTAATATAATTTAGATTTTTAAATTAAATATTTTTTTAAAAAAATTAATAGGTTTAAGTAGAATCTTACAATTTTACTTACGATTTTACATAAACTCTCAATTCTGACAACCTTACTTTTGATTCACAAGACCACATATAACAATTATTATAAAACTTTTGGTCATATTACTTGTATTTTTATTCTTGATACAATGTTGACAGCATAAAACACACCAAATATGTATAGAGAACTCATGCTCTTCTGTATTTCCAACCTCAGCCTAGGATTTTCTCTTTTGGTATCTATATTGAATATTCCAAGGGTTCAGTATTGAATCTGATGTGGGATAACAAGCTTTTTGTCACATTACTTTTTTATTTAATTCTTGATTGAATCTTGACACCATAAAATTCACCAAATTATGTCAACGTAAGTATAGAAAACTCGTGCTCTGTATTTCCAGGCTCAGCCTAGGACTCATTTCATCTCTTGGTATCTTTATCCTGAATATTCCACTTTTCTGAAATTAATCTATTCCTGTAAAATAACAACATAAACTATACCATATCTTTATTCAAATGATCAAATAATTCAGATTGGAAATTCATACTTAAATGCTTTTTTAAAAAATAAATAAATTCTGGGATATCTACTCAAAACTCTGTAAACTTTATGATAAAATCAAGAGAATGCAGACAAAATAGTCTCACTCTCAAGAGCATGGTCCAGTGAATACATGGATGATGGACCATAAATAGGCTGCTCCGTACCGTCGTACACCTTGTTTATAAGCCTTTTCCTACCCAAAGGTAACATCATGAAGATACTATCAGATTAGGATATATATATATATATATATTTAACTAGCATTACTTTCTGTTGGAAATTTTGTATATTTTATCATACACTACTACATCATTCTAATATATATACACCAGTTAAAATCAGATCCGATCATCTTATAATGATATACCATATAGGAGATGTGAAAGAAACATTAACATAGACTAGTACATAAGACAACAATTAAACATCACACTACAAAGCAAATTTGAACTTGAACACAAATAAATAAGATGACTACGATGGTACTCATAAAAGTAAGGGTTAATCCCACTTTCACCCTTGAGGTTAATCCTAATCTCAATTACACCACCTCTCAAATTTGAATAATTCAAAGGTGATAAATTCCAATTATATCTTGAGCCAAACGGCTATCGACCTGACTTAACGTGAATTTACCTACTGGTCTTAGCAGATAAATAGAATTTACTAATGCCGTCTACACATTGGGAGTTCAAGTGCATGGGAATAAATTTATATATAAGGTAGGGATGGCAATTCGTGTCAACGGATCGTGTTCGGGTCGGGTCGATATCGTGTCGGGTCGTGTTCGTGTCGTTATTATACGTGTCGTGTCGTGTCGTGTTCGGGTCGACCCATGTAAATTATATAATTCATTTAGCCTATTTATTATAATATTTTAAATTAAATTTGACATAATCCAACACGAAATAAATTATTTAACCTATTATCAACAAAATTAAATTGATTTTGACACGATCCATTACTATTTTATTGATATATTTCAATTCATGACCAATTAGAGAAGAGAAAAATATAAAAATAAATATAAATATAAACAGTAATCGTGTCAAACGATTTGGGTTATCCGTGTCGTGTTCGGGTTGACCCTTATATTCTCGTGTCGACCCATTTAAGGCCTTAAACCGTGTATTGTCGTGTTCGTGTTCGTGTCGGGTCGTGTCGGGTTTTCGTGCCGTGTCCAATGTTGTCAGCCCTAATCTAAGGTGATGCAACTTTAAACTATTGAGATTCGAGGGGGTCAAATTGAAATTAGGCCAAATCTTAGAGGTGAAAGTGGGATTAACCCTAAAAGTAACATAGTTCAGGAAAAACTCACTTCTGAAGTTCAGAGGCATGCTAAACACTGTTAAACAATAACTAAGGTTTTTATTGAAATATCCACAACACTTGAGCACATTATTGCAACAACAATATACATATTCATACAGTTAACCCCATAACAAACTCACTCACATAAACACACAGTGCACTCCACACTCTTGTTCACACTCAGATAGGTTGGAGGATGACTTGAACTCCATTTTTGGGGGTAAGAAGGAATACGTCAGTTGGGTAATGAACATAATTTGGTGAGAGGGTGAACTTGTATCGCTGCAAAATCATCGAAAGAGCGATCTTTGCTTCGTTGATAGTGAAATTCAATCCCACACAAGTCCGAGGTCCCAAACCAAATGGGAAAAACGCGGCGTTGTTGTTGTTGGTGGCTTTAGCAACCCCTCCCATGAACCTCTCTGGTTTGAATTGGTGAACATCTTTGCCCCATAGATTAGGGTCATGATGAAGTGCTAGGATTGATATGAAAATGTTGATATTGGCTGGAAGAGTGATGTTCCCCAACTTAACTCGTCTCGAAACTTTCCTTACCATGTTAATGGCTGGAGGATATAGTCTTAGAGACTCATTGATGATCATGCTCATCTACATTAGTAAAAGAGTGACAAAAATTAAATTTGTGAGCACATAACTAATATTGATCTGAAAGATTTAGGCTCTGCTTGGTTTGTATCTCTCAAAACTGTTCTCGAGAATTGTCAAAACAAACAGAATAACTAACCGAGTTTTTAGAAAACTCAACCAAGCAGACTCTTTATACAGTTTTCTAATTTTCAATTTTCAAAAAAGAAAAAACTGTTCTAAAAAAATGCAAACCGAACAGACCCTACTTCGCTTACCGTTCTTAGTCTTGCAATGCCATCTGAAGTAGGATTGTTTGTTCCAAACAACTCAAGCACCTCCTTCCTTGCTTTCTCTTGCCACTGTGTATCGGTTGCTAGAAGGAGAACAGTCCACGAAAGCAAGGTTTTCGACGTTAGATGTCCAGCACCATAGATTGTCTTGATCTCATCAATTATTTGTTCCAAGGTAACCCTCTTTCTTATATCAGATTCATGAGAAATTTTTACAAGTTGTCCAAGATAGTCGTCACCATAGTCGTCTGTTCCTTCATTCTTCGCCTTCTCCTCTCTACTCTTTACAAGCTCCAGAATAGAACTTTTTATTCGATGTTCAAGGTTCTCTGCTTCAATCTCATCGCTGTTTTTCAGTATTAGGCTGCAAAATTGAGAGGATGATCAACAAAATGAGGATAAGATCCACCTATCTTCTAGTGCAGACATATTCAAATATGTCCCATAATGTAGTTTTGAACTAGAATCAACAATTTATATTAGGAATGATCCTTATTCATAGTTAAAAATGCGTGCATGCACACACAAATATATAATTATATATATATATATATATATAATTATCCAACTTTCAAATTATGAAAGAGTAACACCTCATGCCAGGGAACCTAACGTTGTAAACATTTTTAGCAGTAACAATAAGCAGCTTTGCCATCATCTCAAATATGTGCTTCCCATCCAAGTAACTATTCCCAAATGCTGTCCTCGAAATTGCATCAGTTGTTAACACCCCGAACTCCTCAGCCACATTGATTTCTTTCCCTTGGAAAATTTTCCACCTTTCTAGCATTTTCTCGACACTTTCAGTCACCATCGGAATCATATTCTGCTTACATAAACACCCCTTGTTATTATCGGCACAAGTTCAAGCATATAAAAACGATAGCAGTCAGAAAACTCACTTTCAAGCTCTCGGCATGGAAAGTGTGATTGGCCAGTTTCCGAACCTTTGCCCATTTCTCACCTTCATTCGTAATCAGTGCTGCTCCTAACAGCTTCTTTGCAAAGCCGTCCATCTCCATTTTCGGATAAGCGCCTTCTTTGTTCGTCAATATCTCTTTGATCAGCTCCGAGTCTGTAACAAACAGTTCGCCCTTCGAACCATGCCAATAAAGAATATTCATCCCTGTCACTCCAACAAAATAATATACATCAAATAAATAAAGTATGGACTATTATGGGAAGTGAAAAATGAATGGAAAATTGCAACCCTCTAAAATTTTGTAGAAGAAAAAAAATCATATTTCATACCATAGATCTTTTTCCATGCATAAACATGAGGTTGAATTCTCTGGAATATGTCATGTGATATGATCTCCATAGGTTTGCTGAGTGATTGGCTTCTCATAATGGAGATGTCTTTGTAGGTCCCCTGGGGGAACTTGTAAGGAGGGCCTTTGATCCCTT
Source organism: Cornus suecica (assembly GCA_963922005.1). Classification (NCBI taxonomy): domain Eukaryota; kingdom Viridiplantae; phylum Streptophyta; class Magnoliopsida; order Cornales; family Cornaceae; genus Cornus; species Cornus suecica. Next base: position 65,360,564 of record OY998245.1, read on the forward strand.
GTGAGCTCATCATCTTCTTTATGCAGCTTGGTGTCCACCATACTTTGTGAAGGAATTTTATTAGACTCCAGATGAGGCACACACACACAGAGATTACAAATATTTCAATAACACCCATCTTAATTATATCTATGATGAACTCAAAATCAAGCAATATTTAGCACATTCCTTAGTATCTCATATATAGAGGCTGAGAATGTATATATATACATATACATGTATCTATACAAATGTGTGTGGTCCAGGAGAATCAATCTGTCTAAAGTAGAGGACAGGAATGTATAGATTCCATTATTGATTTCATTTGAAGGTTTGTCAGATTATATTGAATATAAAATGGCAATAATTTTTGCTGATAGGAACTGCTAAGATAGGCTTCACACTATAGGATTTCATTTTCAGCATGATGGTCCAATGGCTTATCAGAAACTATGGAGCCAAACAGATGTGCTGATAGGGATTACTTAACTAAACATATCAGAAAAAATCCTTTGTGAATCTGTAAGTTTGGCCTATATGGCTTTTTCTTGCCATGACTCACTCTAGAGGATCAATTTTATGCTTGAACAGCTACTGAGATACTGAAACTATACAATGCGACACAAAATGATGAAGACGTGCCGAAAAATTATGAAATAGAGAAACATTATAGAAATATAAGGCACATTCCATCACTTTCTGCAGAAACCACTATTTTCAAACTGAGAAAGTGATGTATAGTTCCCCAAGAAAAGCTTACAAAAATAAAAATATATCTGTACTATCCACTCGATTCCTCCATTTTAAACAAGAACATGAACAATCGACATTAGCATGAGCCAGAACAAGGCCATGCCCATGGTTCGCAGTGGCAGTAACAATGTAACTGACTAAGACAATAACGATCTTAAATACCAAGTATTTGACAAGTATTGGTGCTATGTACCCTTATAGGCACCATCCAATGCATAATGTATCGGGCGATACTCCAAACCTTGGCCATGCACAATCAACAAAATTCTTAAAACTGACAGTTTAAAAAAAAAAAAAAATTCCCCATTCAAGTCCTTACTATGTTCTTTATTACAGAAAGGATTGCATTCTGTTCTTACTAGAAACCAATAATGGGTCTGCTAATGTTATTATATAAAGAAAATAAAAATGAAAAGGTACTATGAGCACAAACATTATTTTGTGAACAACTTGAAAAAAAATGGTTTAAAGGATTAATCATTACAGACGAAAATATATATGAATTTGGAACAACAGGATAAAATAGATGAAGATTAAAACTGAATATAAGCCATCATTTACATCTCAACTCTTACAGAACAAAACCACAACTCAAACCATAAATGTGAACCTACTACACATGACAAACCCAGCCTGAGAAAAAAAGATCAAGATGTACGTAAACCTTCTCTGATGTATATTTGAGCTAAGAACCTAAGAATCATATAGAAGCATTTAGAATTTACAGCAAAGAAGGCCTTTCCTCCAACCCCTATGCTTTCGTAATTGTCGCCGATCGGCTTTTGCCATTCTAACCGGGCTACTATGCCATTCAGCTTGTAATCTGCAAATACAAAATGGACCCACCAATTATATTAAGCAGTAGTTTTTTGATAAATTGCGAAAAAAAAGGAACAATAGACAAGGATTTTGCTAGAAACTTACACAGGGAAGGCAAAGGATCGGGTGCTGGTCGTACTGCTATCTGATCGAAGAGAGACGTTACCAGAATATGCTATCGGGCCCGAGTAAGTTATTAGACCTGAAAAAGGAACTGCTGCAGAAAAACTCGACTCTCCATCAGCATATTGAAATTGACTACTGAGTGAAAGATTATCCGAAATCCCATCCTCATGCTTAGGCACATTATGAGATTCGCAGGGCTGTCGATCAACATTTTCGGGGCTCTTATCTCTGCTGCTAGCTGCAGTTGTAGAAGAATCCAAATCATCAACGATGGTCGTCTCCACCTTGCTAATGTTCGATTCTTCAGCAACTGATACCACAGCAGGGCTTCCTGAAGTCACTTCTGTGCATGGAATCTGCAATTTTCATCTACATTAGTATCCGAAAATTGCTAGCATTTACATGCACATATAGGAATTTTGTAAATTTAGGTGCCGAAAGGTGGACATGTTCTACAAGTCAATTATGTGGCCTCTAGCTAGAAGCATGAACAATAATCCATAATCCTATTAGATTTCTCATATTTTCGCTTTTCAGACCACAAAGACACTGACCAAGCAAAAAAGATCATTCCTCCAATGAGCAATGAATAAGCACACTATTTCTATAGCGATATTTCCTTGATAAAGATCCCATACCCATTGGGTGGATACAGTTTTGCAACTACCCTAATGAATTCTGGGCAATCGACATAATTTTCAGAGTCCACACCTATTTGTTTCTCACAAGGAACAAATTAGCTAAACTTAAGCAAGGCAACAAATTTATAGTGAAAGGAAATGTCCCACCATCCCAAGTTAACTCCTTTCTACTGGTAGGTAACTTATTGTCACACACACAATTTATTGTCTCAAAGGAGACCTAAATCCTCAACCTTCCCATTAGAAGGAAGAGGTGACACCACTTGAGCTAAGGGTCCGGTCCATTACCAGCCAACAATTCTACATTGATCTTACGTATACATAAATTGATGCAGGTAGTGGATACGAACCTGACAAGACAGTTGTTTAACTTCATTGCCATGGTGATCCGAAGACTCAGGGAGAGCTTCTAAGGAACTCTGATCACTGAATTCTTGCACCAAAAGTACGCTATTGTCCATATCCTTCTCTCTTGGGTCAGTGGAACAGTTTGTTCCACTTGTATCTGTTGAATCCACATTACCATATTTGTTAGCTTCTTTTCCGAAATTATTTTCTGATGAAGATATGAAACCACTTGGACTGTGAAATTCAGTATCCAGATTTTCTTCGGTCCTAAATTCATTAGCAGCACCTTTGTCACTATCCGTTTTAGAGAGAGAATCTAACCCATCTGGAATCTCCAGCTTAACATCACTTTCTTTAACAATATCACCATTTTGCTCTCCATGGGAAGGTAGAAAGATAGAGCCATCCCTGCAGTCATCCTTGCCGCTTTCAATCAAAATCTTTTTCTCAGATGGCACACCCTCATCAATGCAAATGTCCTTTACAACATGATAGGTACTCTCTTTGTAACAAACAATCAACTCCGGCAGTTCGCACTCCATAACATTTTTGTCTGTGTAAAAATATGTCTCCTCCAACAATTCTACTTCGCTAGAAGGAATTGTACATGGTGTGACAGACTTTGTTATTTCATCTTTATCAACTTTGGTACAATCACCCACAATCACAGAAGAATCAACTTCTCGAGCATTCCAATGTGCATCTTTGTTATTCATCTCAGATGCTAATAGATCTGCATCCCTCTCACAATCCATCAAATCGCAAAAAATCCCGTTCTGAATTTCTTTCATGGTTGTTTTCAATCCACCTGTGTCAGATGCTAATACATCTGCATCCTTCTCACAGTCCTTCAGATCACTCAAGATTACGTTGTGATTTTCCTTCATGTTTGCCTCAGGTCCAGCTGTGTCGATACTGCTGTTGTTGTACTTAATTGGTTTAGAATCATGCTTAGAGACTAGAATTGAATGACAAAACACAGGTTCAATATCTGCATGTACATGCAAATTCTATATGATTGCAATCATTTGAAATTTCACAAAAGCAACATTTCCATTTTATCTTCAAAAGCATGACAAATTGGATGATAGGTGAAACTTTGAAAAAGCATGACAAAAAACACAATTGTATTCCACAGCAGTAACAGAAGGGAGGAAACGAAAAAACTTTGCAGATACTGATTAGTCCACACATTTTTTAGGGGAAAAATAAATATTATAATAACAAAATAAATAACTTGCACCATTATACTCAACAAAGCCTCTTCCTAACCTTAGTTCACATAGTTTAAATTGAATATATATATATATATATATATACACACGACATAGGCGTACATTCCACTAGGTGGAGACACTGTATACAGGAAGTCAAAAGCAGCAGGATTTCAAGATAAATTAAAGGATTGCAACACTACCAGGCTTCATGGTTTACATGGACTGGGAGAATTTGAAGAACTTTTAACAACTGTGAAGCATACATCCACTACCCTGGCAGGTTTGACAATTCAGGAACCTCTGTCAAAAGGATGGACATGTTAGAGTAGCATGCAACTCCAAACTCAACTTGCAAATGTGGCATAAATAGGAAAGCGAAAATGAATATAAAACAAGGAATGAACAAAGTCAGCTCACTGAGACAAACCACACACATACCACTAAAATTGACTTCACTAGTCACTAACTACTGAGTAGCATCTATACGGGAAATTAACTAATCGGCTATCATGAAATTTATTACGAACTCTAATAAATACTTAAGAGCAGGAATCATTTCAAGAGAATCCAAATTCATGTTAGTTCTGAAACATCATGGAATGGTTCTAAAATATAAAAAGCGAAAACTAATTAATGCACCAAGAAAAATTGCTCCACAAATTTGGCCATGTACGAGATCAGAACTACACTAGGATCATTGTATAAAAACTCCCATAAATGTAAAGTGTTAGCAGAAGGCCGCTTTATAAGCAATTGGAAAAGATAAATGTTGTTCCGTAGATTGTGAACACGAAACAAAATCGAAACTGTCCAATTCACAGTATGAGAGCACAGACAGAAGCAGAAAATGAGGCCTAACAACATTCAGCTGCATCAAAACAAACAGAACAAATTGCAGATTAACTGGAAAATTTAGGACTAAATTGATCATTTTCTAACAAAATAAAATTATTTTTCTCCACAAATGCAAAATTTGGACTCTGGTTGCTTAAAGGGCTTCAACAAGCAATGTAGTGCCCAGACTAAAATGACCCAATCTTAGGTGCAGATCACTCATGAGCCTTAAACAACAAATTGGGGATAATCAAATGGAATCTTCAATTTGTCAACAAGCAAAGAAAGAGACAATAGAAAGTCAACAACTACTTTCCAAAACCTCCACCACACCAACCTTTTACCAACAGCTATAACATAACACACCTTTTGAATCTAAAGAATAGGTGGCCACTTTTGCCACCACCCACATCTTCTTTTCCTATTAGCTCTCAATAGAGCTAACCCATCTACTTAGGGTTTTACTTTACCCTTTCACAAAAAAGAAAAAAACAAATCACAAAAAAATATCAGATCACAAGACCTTCACACTACCACAACCCCAAAAGGCACAAAGTACCAAAATAAAATAAAAAAATTTAATGGACTATGCAAAGGGAATTTTATATAAAACAAAATAACAAGTGTACCTATTTGATTAGTGAACAGTGAACAAAATCAGCTGCTGTATCCCTGCAATTCTACAAAGGCAAACATTTAATTAAGTAAATAATAATCATAAAAATCAATTAGAAAGGTAGAAGAATGTACAGAACTAATAAAAAAAAAAGGAGGAAATCAGACATAGTAGATCCATATGTAAAAGAGATCAATTATCCAAAGTTCAAACAGAAAAAAGTTGCACACATGAATTTATTTCCATATATATAGATCTGTATGTGTGTGCAAATCTATATGAGTATATATATATATATATACACACACATATATAGTGACAAAGAGAGTACCTCAGCTTCTTGTGCAGTAATGAACAAAGATAGACTTGAGTAGTTGAGTTGTGATGCAAGAGAAGATAAAGCTATAGATGGGTAAAATTGCATATTTGTAAGCTAGAGAGTGAGAGATATTAAGTTTTAGAGAGAGAGAGCTTGAAATAAATGGAAGAGTACAGAGAGAAGAGAAAATAGCAATTATCTAACCTTCTAGGCACATAAGAAGTCAATACTCTCTCTCTCTCTTTCTCTCACTACATGTACATATATATATATGTATGTATCTGTGTGTGTAATAAGTATTAGAGAAGAGATAAAGCTTTCATGGGAAGAGGATAATAAATAGGCAGTTCAAAGCAATAAATATGGGCTTCAGAGAAATTAATTAAAAGCATTCACAGAACAGAAATTACTTTTTGTCACTCACCACTGCGCCGCCGCATACGGCTAAAATACCAACAATCTCCGCCTCATACACTGCCACACACTGCCTCTTCCTCCGCCCGAAAAAGGGTCGTCCTCTGATCAGAAATCAAACCCGCCAAAATAAAAGATCTGAAACAGAGCACTCTGTTTTATTTATGCACAAAGCTACATATACTTGTGTGTGTGTGTGCCGGGGGGGGAGGTGATGGGGGATATATAAATATATATATGTGTGTGAATCATTCTGATACGATGAGTACCGGAAAGTCTGACATTGATGCCGGAGAATCTGTGATGATTGGAAGGATATATATATATATATATATTCTATATATATGTAAGTCAAAGTTGTTTGTTTGCCGGGGAGCTTTGGTGGGTCTGTTTGGCTGGTTGGAAAAGTGATGGGAAAAGGGCTTTGAGATACATTTTGATTCAGATATAATGGCGTGTCAGGTTCTGACAATTCGATTCAGCTCATATGAGCTGCTCTGTTATTATTTTATAAGTTTTCAGAATTTCTGTTTCAATTTAAAAGCTAAATTAGACAAGTTTAAGTTTAACACATGAAATGAATAATTATATATTCACTTCCTTTTAAAAAAAATTAATAACAATCTTTTCTCTCCTTTCAAAACTATTTATATTTTCTCCTTTTAGATTTAAAAACTAAATTAGACAAAGTTTAACACATGAATAATTATATTTACTTCCTTTTGAAAAAAAATTTAATAATTATATTTTCTCCGATTATTATTTTGATTCAAAATTTTAGGATAAATTATAATGATTTTTTTAAAATTTGGCCAAATCTCACACAAGTGTAATGTTTAAAATTTAAAGACACTTTAAGTTTTAGAGTACTTTTAAAAACTGAAAAGAAACATTGAATGATTTATTAGTGGTCTTTATTGCTAAAATTTAATAATAACAATAATAATAATAATAACTCTAATTATGCTCTAAAGAGAAGTTAAATAATAAAAGTTTATGTTCAATTTCTTTAAAACTTGTGACTTACTGGTGATAGGTCAGGATGATTTATTTAAATCTCAATAATAATTATTGTTATTATAATTACTACTGTAGTACATAACTTTTCAAAAAATGACAAAATGATAAACTTTATAAACAGTATATTTGTGTGAAATTTATCAAAAATTAGAAGAAAATACACTATTTTATTTAAGTGGAAAAAAAATAGAAAATTGTAACATGTTTATGTCAGCCATAATCACGACACGTCTCGTAAGTTGAAAGATTGCCAAAATAGTTAAATTAACAACCGTGACAAGCACTGCTTATGAAATAATTTGTTAAAATATTCTAATTATTGTCACTCTTTAATAATGGACAACGATAGCCATTCAGAAAGTTCCTACCATACTCCCAATTAGTTATTTCTATCACTCTTATTATAGTGATTATTCTATATTTCAATATTATTTTGTAAAGGTTAAAAAAAAAAATTTGTGATGGGTTAGTAACTATGAAGCACTGACACGGATACGGAGACGACACGACACGGTGACACGTCAAATTTCAAAAAAATACAACACGAAACGTCTCCAACATGTCTATAAAAAAACATAAATTTTTATATATATACATATTATGTTGCACAAATATTTCATTTATTACTTAAATAATGAGAACCAAATAAATTTACAAACATAAATAAAAAAATAAATTAAATGAAATGTCTGACATCTTACTTTCTCCCTCGTTATAAACATGTTCAAAAAAATTCATTTCACTACCATCCAAGAAATCAAATGCATATCCTCTAACATCCGATATCTTAGTCTCTCCCTCATTATATTGTGAAAATTTTCTTAATTAAAGATAAAGATTGGAATGTACATATACCATTTTGACTCTTTGTGGTATTATCTTGTTCATTTTCAAATAATGGATAAATGTATAGGTGCTCCAATTTCTCTCACAAGATAAGGATGAATAAAAATATTTAAGTATCTTCAAAGTTAAATATTAGATTATGGGTATTCAAGTTATATAAGTAATTCACCAAATTACTGCATTCATAAGTTCTCTATCTTTCATGAAATCAACTAATTCACCGCGTGTCCGACTCGCAGATACGTGCATATCTTCCACGTGTCCACTGCATGTCTAATATTAAAAAAAATTAGAATACGTTTTTGGTGTGTCTGACACGGACACGTGTGTCCGACACATGTACGACGACCCTAAACAAAGTGTTCGTGCTTCATAGGTTAGTAACCATTTTCTATAATAAGATATAAGCAAGTGATAATCATTTTCTATAATAATATATATGCAAGTGAAAAAAAATTGAATAAAAATAGGTTAAAAATTATATGAGTGTAAACAAGAATTACAATTATTCGATCTCATGTGAAGTGTTTATTACATCATTTTAAGTAAACATTGTTGGAATTAAGGAACTTTCACCCTTTTTTTACATTAAACATGATTTAAATTTTTATTTATTTCGATGACACAATTGTGGTAATAATTCTTAAATTGTTTTTCAATATGCAAAAGTCACCAATCACCGGTGTAAAATTTGTTAATTTTTCTAAACAGCTAAAAGAAAATTCTAGATAAATATCAAAATTCACCTACCATCAAGATTCTAGTAAAATCTGTGGATAGAAATAGTCTATGTACTTTATACATTAAACAGAATCACACCGGGTGAAAAAATAAAGTGAATATGGGACCTGTATATCTTAAAATAGAATCAATTGACAGTATTTGAATGGGTAAATTATACTTTCATCCATGCTGTTAATGTAAATTATACCCGCACTCCTTCTAGTTTTGTTAATTATAGTTTCACCTCTTAAAATTCATATCCGGTGACCGGACATGTGAAATTACCCTTATACCCTTATTATTTTATTTATTTTAAAAATTAAATATTATTTTATATTAAATTACCTAACCACCCTTCATCTTCTTCATCATCACCCCATCTCTCTCCTAACCAAACTCTAACCTTAACCCTAAAATCAATATATATATTGTGTAAAATATGATATAATTTATGCTTTTTGATGGCATTAATGACGCCTTGAATTCTTTTATAAGAAACATCAAAGTGGATCATGAGATCTTAATATGGTATGTCATATATATATGTGTGTGTGTGTGTTTTACATATATATATATGTGTGTGTTTTATAAAAGCAAAGTCCACCTCTATTCATTATCACCCCTATCCAGGTTAATGAACCAAAACCTATTTAAACAAACATCAACATTTTATCAACTCCGTTGACCTCCACACGCCGGTGGAGACGAAGCGATACTGAGTCGACTCGGATAACTGGGAAAGGGATTGGCTGAGTAGAGGTCAAAGATGGTGTTACTCTGCTACGTGTTGCAATTAGACGGTAGATTCGAACTCTCCTTCTAATCTCCACTGCCCATTAAGCTCTCAACCCACTCGTCCGAGTCAAACTCGCCACCCGACCCACCACCAAAATTCGCAAACCTAAACCCCGTCGTGGATTGGTTTTCCAAGCCCGGGAATAAAAACTCATGTTCGTTGGCGGCGGCGGGAGCTCCCGTAAAAGGATCCGACAACCCGAGACCTCGATAGCCCGTAGGTAAGAGGGCTATTGTTGAGGCCTTGGTGGGTCATGAAGGGAGCCTGTCGTCTCCGGCCAATTCTCGCCGGTAAAAGTTCACTCACATCACCTAGTGACAAGAAGGGAGCCTGAGGTTGTGTGTGTGAAAATACTACAACTATGTGTCTGAGAGTAAGTTTTTAGAGAGAGTGTGTGAGAGAGATTTGATATAAGTGATTAGGGTATTTTAGGTATTTCATATCATTTTGGATGGATAAATAAGTCTTTACATACATGTAAGGGTAATTTGGTTATTTCGCATTTCAGATTTTTGTTGACCCGGTTTGACCTCGCCGGAGAATGAGTTGAGGGGGTGAAAGTGAAACAAATAAGAGATGAAACTGTAATTAGCAAAACCAGAAAGGGTGTGGGTGTAATTTACATTAATAGTAGGGGTAAAATTGTAATTTACCCTATTTGAAATCAAATGTTAATTGGTGAAGTAACTGTCCCACCAACCATAGGACATGCATTAATGTAATGCACTTTTGCAAAGGAAATAAATAAACGTTATGGTATAAATAAATATATATATATATATATATATATATACTGACCTGGTACATTGAATCATTGTCCACCTACTAAAGGCTCCAAATGGAGACGCAAGAAACACCCCCACCATCTTCACGTGATCTTTTACGTTGGATGAAGGACACGTGTCCACCAAATGCGTTACTGTGCGCCGTGATGGACAGCTTACTCGCCTGCATTTTTTATAGGGTTAATTTCAGTAACCCATACTATTCAGATTAATCAACTAATCATTTGTATTTCTACTTTGCTCCATATACTATTCAATTTCATTAAATTACCCCCTTATTTTTTAAAATGCTTAAACTACCCTCAATAGTATAAGGGAGTTTAGTGAAATTAATAATATAAGGGGGTTTAGTGAATTATTTCGAAAAAAATAATATATACTTTTTGCAAAAAAAAAACATTTCGAAAAAAAATCATATTTTGTTCCAAAATATGAATTTTTTTTTCAAAAAATATTTTTTTTGCGAAAAAGTATATATTATGTTCCAAAATATGAATTTCTTTTTCGAAAAATATTTTTTTTGCAAAAAAATATATATTATGTTCCAAAATATGAATTTTTTTTCGAAAAATAATATTTTTTGCAAAAAATATATATTATGTTCCAAAATAAATTTTGTTATTTATCTTTCTACTATTTTTTGACATCTCTTATGCTTTTGGCACTTTTCTTCAAAAAAATTTCAGAGATTACATATAATTCCTTTGTTCCAAATTATAAGGTTTTTTTAGAAAATTTAAATTTTTAAGATGATTTTTATTTGTGTAATATTGAATAAATATCAATTTTACTCTTGATTCCATCAAATAATATGATAATTTATAGTTTAAATATTTTATAACTTGAATGTTTGAAGGGTAAATTGATCAAATAAAATATATTAACTTTTTAATTGAGATAATTAATTTTAAGATAGATAGAATAATGAATGTGAATACTTAAATTGAAATGGGAGAGCATTATACAACTTCACTTTACATCTATAAATTTTGAGAAAGACGAAATCATTGTTGTTGTTAATGAAACAACTCATGACATCACTACTTGTATAGTGAAAACTTCAATAATTCTCATACTCACCAAAAATTTATTGTCTTTGTAAGATGCACTATAAATTTTTTGGAAATTGACCACAAATATTTTAAATTACAAAGATAAATTTATAATTAAAAATAAATTTTTAAACTAAAAATATCTTTTTGTTGTGAAATACAATTCTTCACGAATTTGTCACAACAAATTATATATATATTGTGTAAAATGTATTTTTTTTTTACAACATTGTAATGGTTTTTGATCATGAATGTGTAAAGAATTATATTTCTCTATAAAAATAAAAACATATATAGTTTTTTTGCAACTAATCATTTTTATCACATCCTCAATTTATTTTCAAAATAAAAATATTATTAGGAAAATTCAATCTTTCTTCTTATATATAGAGTTAAACTTGAAGCAACCTACTTGGAGGCTTTAGAGGTAATATCCAAATAATATCATTTTAACTCTTGATGTGAACACGATTGATTATTCGACTACATTATAGGATATGTATTTATGTGTATACACACGTGTGATTGTCCGCATCTTACATTAGAAATTAAACGCTCCCGCTCCTGCTTTTAAACGGGTTTGGAAGTTGAAGTGTAGCGAAGCAATTTTTTTTTGAAGCGGAAGCATGTTTGATACTGATGATTCTGATATGAGAAAAATGAAAGCTGAAGCATGCAGAGTATGTTTGGTGGAACTGCTGATTTCCTAAAATGTGAAAGCAAAACATGTTTGGTGAATTCAAATGATTTGAGATTCTGTTTTTTTTTTTTGGATTTTAGATTGAATATAAAAAATTAATAAGTTCTACAATTAAAAAAAATAAAAATTGTATTGCACAAGGCCTCTCATTTGGATATTGTAAATAAATTTTTTATTTTTTGTAAATTATAAAAAAAATTTGTAGATAAATTCTAAATTATAATATTGTATTACACAAGACATTTGGTTATAATATTTTATTTTGGGTAAAGTGCATAAAACCCTCCTCAATTATTGCCCCATGAGCACAAAACCCCCATCAACTACAAAAGGGGCAAAAAAAATCCCTCAACTATCCTAATTGGGTGCAATTTACCCCATCCCTATTGCAAAATTATAATTTTACTTTTAAAAAAATAAAATAAATTATTTTAAGAGATAATTAATATATATAAAATTCAAAAAACAATATATTAAAATTTGAAAAAAATTTAAAATTCGAAACAAATATATAAAATTCAAAAAATATATATATGTAAAATTCAAAAACAATATGTTAAATTTCGAAAAAAATTAAAATTTGAAATATATATATATATATATATATATATAATTCAAAAAATATATATTAAATTTCAAAAAAAAATTAAAATTCAAAATTTATATATAATTTTCAAATTTTATATATTTTTCGAAATTTATATATTTTTTTCGAATTTTATTTTTTGAAATATATATATTTTGAATTATATATATATTTTTAGAATTTTATATAATTTTCAAAATTTATATATTTTTTCGAATTTTATATTTTTTTTCGAATTTTATATATTTTTTAAAAATTTATATATATATTTCGAATTTTATATATTTTTCAAAATTTAAAATATTTTTTTGGAATTTTATATATTTATTTCTAATTTTATATATTTTTCAAATTTTATATATTTTTTTCGATTTTTATTTTTTGAAATATATATTTTTTGAATTTTATATTGTTTTTTTAATTTTATATATATATTTTTGAATTTTCTATATATTTCAAAATTTATATACTTTTTTCGAATTTTATATATTTTTTTCGAATTTTATATATTTTTTAAAATTTATATATTTTTTCGAATTTTATATATTTTTCGAAATTAAAAATATTTTTTTGGAATTTTATATATTTATTTCTAATTTTATATATATTTTCGGAAATAAATTTTTTTAAAAAAATTTTATACACCTTGAAGCAAACCTAACATGTTACAAAGAATTTGGGAGCAACTTATAATGGGTCCCACTAAAAATAGTGATGGGAGTAAGTGGAAGCAAGATGAGCCTTGCTTCCAAATTTGAGATTTTGCTCCAGCCTGCTTCCAGATTTTGAAAGCGGGAACAACCAACCAAACAATCCTACTATGTGAACGGTAATAAAAGCATGAGCAAAAGCAAGAAGTGGAGCGTTACCAAACAGCCTAAGGAAATGAAAACAAAATATGAAATTGAATTTCAATAAAAACCTTTAGCATTCAATGCATGCATCTACTAACTCCGACTATAAAACAAAATGGAGAATAACATATATATATATATATATATATATTATCTTAAGGACGTGAAAGTCAACCTTTTTTTTTTTTGATTTAAATGATTCCCTATTTAAAATAAATTGAGCTATATCCATGGTTGGTTATATATGTAATGGGTTTAAAAAGGGTTAATATCGTTATTTTATATTAATATTTATTTTTAAAATTAATATTATTTAAATTTATTATATTGGTACACAAGTTATCAAAACTAATACCACAACCACAAATCATTCATATAACACAAGATAATATGAAGAACTCGGAAAGAGACAGTGGTTGAAGGAAGAGCAAGTAGACCCACCAAGAGATATAATAGTCAGAGTAGAAACGTTGGTGCCACTTGCAACAAATTTAGATTAAGGTGGTTGGAAATTTTCATCAATTGATTAATTGAGTTCTATCTAGAAAGTTCTTAGTTATATAGTCGATAATTATGTTATTAAGTGTCTTGATTATCGTAAGGTATTTTCAATAAATTGGTGAAGATGTTACCAGGGGCGACCCGGAATTCGAAGGGGTCGGATTATTAAAAAATTTATTTAGATAATATAAATATATTTAATTAAAAAATAAAAAATAAAAATTTAATTATATATATTATAAATTAATCAATTCATTATTTTTTAAAAGAAAAATATAATTGGCCTCAATCTAATCATTATCACAAAAAAAAAAAAAAAAATCAAAATCAAAATCTATCATCAAATTTGAATTCGAAATTTTTTAAAGATTAAAAATCATCTATTATTGAATCTATTTACTAAAAGTCTAAAAAGTTTCATTTCCAATACTGATACCAAGTAATTTCCAAGACAAACTTGTCATTGCTCTTGGAACAAGTTTATGTTTTGACAAAAAAAATTCATAAAAAATATCATTTCCGAAAATCCAATTTTAATTAGTTCCTCTACAAGTCTCAAGTTTATTAATAGCTATCAAAATGTCACTTTTACTAACTTGAACAATTTGTAATTTAATTAAAAATTGTTAAACATCTTGTAGCTAATTTCAAGATATAATCATCAATGACGCAGATGAATATATGACCAAACGCGTGTCTAAAATAAAATAAAGAAACAAGATAAATAAGTACGAGTTATTTTAGTAAATAAAAATTGAAGTGATGTTAAAATTGAAATTCAATTCATTAACGAGATTAGAATATATGTAAATTAATAGCAAAAATCTTATCATATCTTGATTTGTGATATAATCTTAACTTCTTCTTTTTTTCATTAGAGTTAAAAAAATACATATTTTAATTACAATTTTCTTACCTTATAAATTATTGGGCTTTATAAATTTATTTTTGGAGGGGCCAACTACATCTAAAACTATTTTTTGTCCTTCCCTCCGCCCCTGGATGTTATGTTATGATCATAATTCGCAATAACGGTATCGGTGTAATGGATTGGAACAATATTAACCTTAAAAATAAGTATCGGGACAATACGCGTTGAACCGGCTAAACATGGTTATGATTTATTAATGTATGATTAGACTTTGAGGGTGCGTTTGGAAACTAGTGTTTTCGTTTTCGTTTTTTATCGCTTGAGAAAAAAAAAAAATTTTGTTCTTGTCCTAAGGGTAATCCGGAAACAAAAACACGTTTGGTTGGAAATTTTGTCTAAAAAGGTTTTTGGGAACAAAAAAATAATAATAATTTTTGAGGTTAGGGATTAGAGGTTGAAGATGAAAGTTAGGGTTTGGAGGTTGAAGATGAATGTTAGGGAATCTGCAACAATTAATTAATTTTTTTTGCTGAGAACAAACAGTGCCGAAAAAAAAAAATACCATTTTGGTGTTCTCAAATTTTGAACTAAGGGTGAGAAAACACTTTTTTTACTGTTCAAGAAAACAAAAACCATCAAAGGCTTCCAAACGCGTTTTTATTCCCGTGAATAGTGGAAAAAACAAGAACAAAAATGGAAACACCCCTATCCAAACGCACCTGAATCTTTGATAATATATTTTTATAAAATCGATACAATCATTTATGTAGATGGAACATGGAAGTTTTTTTTTTTTTTTACCCTATGAATACCATGTAAGATAGATATACAATAACATGTAATATCATTCATATAAATTCAACACTTGGGGGACAAAAAAGCAAGACTTTTTGACAATTTGAACACTTTTTTTTATGATGGGGACCTGGTCGGCCAATGTGTATGGATCCATGTCCAAAATGCAACATATGTACATCTGACTCCATTACTACTACTTTTCATTTCTTTCCTCTATTGGGTATACATGTATCTATGGGTCCTATTTTTTGTTTTTGTTTTCTTTACTCCTCACAACACTAAAAAAAAAAAAACACGTTTGACAAACTTACTATTTTTTTCCCAAGAAAACTATTTTCTGTGAATAGTGTGTAAAAGTGATGAAAACACCAAATACAACTTTTATTTGTTTTTTGAGTTTTTCACTGTTTAGGTGGTAAAAACAATGAAAAACACCAAATTCATAAAATACAATTTTCACCAAATAAAAGTGGTGAAAACACCTTCATCCAAACGCTTTTTTGTTTTTAGTTTTTTCCTAAAAAAACAAAAACAAATACAAAAACAGTTTTTATATTTGAAAACAGAAAACAAATACAAAAAACAGGCTTTCCAAACGCACCCTATCCATATATATATATATATGTATGTATAGAAATCTGTATTCACTATATAAAAACCAATATACTATGGTGCCAAGTGCCCACCAAAAGAAAACCCTAACCTAGACTATATATACAGACAAGCAATAGACTTGTTATTCCTCAATATTTCTTGGATCTATAAACCATATTAAATGGACCACACCTTATCCGAGAATTTTATGTTCTTTTTTTCAGCTAGGGTTGTGTGGGTGGTTTTTGGCCCTTGGATTGTTTTTGACTTTCAATTATTTAATGGCCAAAAGATTATGTGGAGAATGAGTTGTCTTCAATTCTACCAATCTAAGCGGCCCATACAATGTACGGTCAATTATCTTTATTTAAAGGAAAAATTACACAAATTATTTTTGAACTATGACCTAATTGCATAGAATACTCCTAATATTTGAATAATATCAGTTACTACCCCTTAGAACAGCCCAGTCAGATTTGTGCGTGAATTTACTTAAAAGCCCTTGTTTTATATTATATTTTAGGGTTAATTTCAAGAAACCCCCTATACTATCCAGTTTTATCAACTAACTCCCACGGTGTCCATTTTGCCCCAAAAATTATAAATTCAAAAATATATATATATTTTTCGCAAAAAAATTATTTTTCGGAGGGAGAATATTATTTTCCAAAATATGAATTATTTCGGAAAAAATAATATATATTTTTTGAAAAAAAATCATATTTTGGAATATAGTATATATTTTTCGCAAAAAAAATATTTTTTAGAAAAAATCATATTTTGGAACATAATAGTATATATTTTTTGGAAAAGATCATATTTTGGAACATAATATATATTTTTCGCAAAAAAAAATATTTTTCGGAAAAAAATTCATATTTTGGAACATAATAAGTACTTTTTTGCAAAAAATCATATTTTGGAATATAATATATATTTTTTGCAAAAAAAGTATTTTTCTGAAAAAAATTCATATTTTGGAACATAATAAGTATTTTTTTGCAAAAAAATCATATTTTGGAACATAATATATATTTTTCGGAAAAAATTCATATTTTGGAACATAATATATACTTTTTCGCAAAAAAATTATTTTTCGAAAAAAAAATTCATATTTTGGAACATAATAAGTACTTTTTTGCAAAAAAATCATATTTTGGAACATAATATATATTTTTCGGAAAAAAATCATATTTTGGAACATAATATATACTTTTTCGCAAAAAAATTATTTTTCGAAAAAAAAATTCTTATTTTGGAACATTATATATAAATTCAAAAAAATTAGGGTATTTAAGTAATTTTGTATGCAAAATTGGAACATGCAATGATATGAGGGCAAAAATGGAAGTTCACTACAAAAACAACCTTTATTGACCAATTCTGGCGTTGACTTTGAACAGAAGGGGCTAAATGTTACAATGGAGGTGATTTTAAGGGTAGTTTATGATATTATTAAAATATAAGAAGTACTACATACAATTAGGTCATAGTTCAGAAATAGTTTATGTAATTTTTCCTTATTTAAATAAAGATATGCACATATATATATATATATATTTAAAGGGACTATCAACTAAGACAGGTTTTTACGCATAATCTACTATACAGGTGTATTAATGTTGTGTTAATCTAACATAGTGGTGCACAAAAGAACAGGTGAAATCGAGAACCGGATTGAACCGGAACCGGCAATTCAATTCAGTTCCAAATTGTAACGGTTCGGTTCTGATTCCTAATATTCAATAACTAAAAATTTTTATTCGGTTCCGATTCTTGCATCTTTGGAGCCAAACCGGAACCGAATCATTTTTTTTTATAATATATATTATATATATAGTGTTATAAACCTTAATATATGCCATATTTTTTCACGTCGCTCTTCACTTCAGTCTTCAATTCATATTCTAGCTCTGCCTTTCTCTCTCTCACGGTCATGGACGATTGATTCCCTCTATTTCTTAGGCTTCGTTTGGATGGACAAGAGAGAAAAGAAAATAAAAGAAAGGATAACAATATTTTAAATTTATATTTGGATAAATTAAGAAAGAAAAGAAAAGAAATGATATCATTATTGTTTGGATAAGTCAAATGAGAGAAAATAAAGGAAAGAATAATAATTAAATGATTAGTATATCATTTAGTTAATAAAGTTATTCTTTTAATTATAGATGATAGTTTTGTCATTTTAATACTTAGAGTTATTATCATTTATTTTCTCTCCAAATTTTCTCATTTTTTGAGGGATAACACCCAAGAGCTTTGTAGTTATAACCCTATTCCTTCAAATCCCTCTAAATCCTTTCTTTTTTCTTATAAGTGGGAACCCAAACACACAACTCTCTATCTTTTATTTTATTTTCTCCCCAAATCACTCCAAATCCTACCTACCAAACGAAGCCTTACGGTTCATCTTCCATTCGGTCTCTCTCTCTTTGTTTTTCGGCTCTGTACATATTTATTGTTGGTGTGATTTAACAGTACAGTATAAGAGTCTTATCTCCAACTTAGAAAAAGACAAGATTACCAAAATAATTATCACTAATGTCTTTGCCCAATATTTTGTAGATAATGTTTGGTATAATGGTATAACTTGACCAACTAGTATATAAATTAGATATCTAAAATTGCACTATCTTTCAACTTTGTCTCAAATATTTGAGTCTCACAAACAAAATTTATTTAATTATATATTTTTTTGTGTTCTATTTCTATATATACATTTTTGAAATGGGATAGTAGGAACCGGAATCGAACCGAAATTTAGGTTCCGAACCGTGTAATGATCTCGAGTCATTATTTCTGAATATCCATAGTATCCACACAATCATATATACTGAGTAGGTTAATTATTGTCATCATTCTTGTCATGTGATGGTAGGAATTCTCTCTTCTATATCTTTTTTTCTTTTTTTCTAAGATTCATTTTTTATTATCACAATCTCTTATATCACAAAAATCCCATCTACTATAAAAAAAAAAAAAACAATGTCATAAAACTTTTTTTTTATATAATTATGATATTCGGAGGCACATCGATTAATTCACAAAATTTCATAAAATCTTATTTATTATCACATACTCTATAAATTATGAATTGCAATCATAATACCACGTGATCATACTGATATAGTATCACAATCCCCCAAATTTTAAACTTTATTACATGTATAATAGATATTATCACAATCCGCCAAAAATTAAACTTTTATGCATGTATAATACATATTATCATGTCAGCATTCGAAGTAAGTAATGCTCCTATTACTTAAAAGTGTCCCAATTATAAGAACCGACTATTTCTCACCCATTCAAGAAAATATATATATATATATATATTTATATATATATGTATATTTCTCACCCATTCATTGTTAATCTTATATTATTCATTCCTATCAACATCAAAAGATATAAAAGTGGCCTTTAAAATTTTGGATAACTTCATTTACACCTTTTGAGGTTTGTCTTATCTTCATTTGGATCCCCTCAGGTTTGCATATATTCATTTACATCTCCTATTTTTCAATATTCTTATCACTTAGACCCCCTGAACGATGACATCAGCCTGATTTTTTTTTAAAATCCCTAAACTACCCTCAATGTCTTATCCTTATTCTGTTTGGAAACAAGGATAGTGTTTTTATCAATTAGACCCCCTCCCATCATTTAATAATTTAATTTGTATTAAAATTTCAAAATATATATAAAATTTGAAAAAATATATATTAAAATTTAAAAAATATTATAAATTCGAAAATAAATATAAAATTAAAAAATATATATAAATTTTGAAATTTTTTTTTTCAAAAAAACATATTAAATTTCAAAAATAAATATAAAAATCACAAAAAACATAAAAAATTTGAAACAAATATATAAAATTTTAAAAAAAAACATATAAAATTCAAAAAAATATATTAAACTTCAAAAAAAATTATAAAATCGAAAATAAATATAAAATCAAAAATATATATAAATTTTTAATTTTTTTTTAAAAACATATTAAATTCAAGACAAATATATAAAATTAAAAAAAACCATATAAAATTCTAATAATATATATTAAATTTCGAAAATAATTATAAATTTCAAAAAAAAAAACTAAATTCGAAAATAAATATAAAATTAAAAAAAAATTTAATTCTCTCCTCTCTCTTTCTCTCTCAGACGCACACACCACCACACACACACACACACACACACACACATATATATATATACACATATATAGATAGAGATCTATTTATATATACACACACACACACACACACATATATATATATATATAAGTCACCGGCCGACCCCCTCCCATCACCGCCTCCCCGTCGGCGCCACCCCCTCCCGCCGCCCCCGATGGGTCTATAGATATATATATGTATAGATCTATATATGTGTGTGTATAGATCTATATATATGTGTGTGTGTGCGTGTGTGTGTGTGTGTGTCTGAGAGTTAGAGTTAGAGAGAGAGAGAGAGATAGAGAGGAGAGAGAGAGAGAATAAATATTGAATAGATATTGGGGTGTTTGGTTTGAGGGTTAGATTAATTCTAAGGAGGTGTTTGGTTTAGGGTTTAAATTGATTTAAGGGGTGTTTGGTATAAGGGTATTTTAGACATTTCACCCCATGAGGGGGTGTAAATGAAGATATACAAACCTGAAGGGGTCAAAATGATGATAGGATAAACCTCAGGGGGTGTAAATAAAATTATCCCTAAAATTTTCAATAACCTTAGTTGGGCCTTGAATGCTTTAGTATGAAGTACCGACACAAGCACGATACATATACACGGTGATACGATAAATTTAAAAAAAGTCGGACACAATACACCTCTGATACGTCTATTAAAAGAATATAAATGTTTTTATATATACATATTATATTGCATAAATACTTTATTTATTATTCAAACAATGACAATCAAATAAACATATAAATAAAAATAAATAAATAGGCTAAATGAAATGTGTGACAAGTTCAAAATTCTTCATTTCACTATTATTCAAGGAATCAAATACATTTCCCCTAACATCCGACATCTTAGTCTCTCTCTCGTTATATTGTGAAATGTTTCTTGATTGAAGACAAAGATTGGAATGTACAAATACCAAATATTTGGTTCTTTGTGATGTTATCTTGTTTATCTTCAAATAACAGATAAATGAATATGTGCTCCAATTTCCCTCACAAGATGAGGAAGAACAAAGATGCTCAAGTATCTTCAAAGTCAAAGATTGGATTAAGGGTGTTAAAATTCCATAAATGATTCACCAAATTACCGGCTCCATAAGTCCTCTATCTTTCATGGAATCAACCGACCCACCGCATGTTCGACTCCGGACATGCGTGTGTCCTCCGCACATTCAATTTTAAAAAAAATCATGACACATTTTTGGCGTGTCAGACACATATTTTGGCATGTCAGTGTGTCTGACACAAATATGATAACCCTTGATGAAGTGTCCATGCTTCATAGATGTTTACCTTATTATTTAAAGGGGGAAGTTTTTAGTAGAGAGATAGAGAGCGTTCAATAAAATTAAACGGTACCTGATGAACCCACCAGGTCCCATGATCTTCATTTTACTTAATTCTAATTCTTTTGAAGGCCTTGATTGTTCATTTAGGGCTCGTTTGGTAGGTGGTCTGATCTGGTCTGGTCTTATCTGAGTGGTGTTTTGAAAGTCTGTTTGTTAAAGTTATCTGGTCTTATGGTCTTATTAAAGCTGTTTGGTCTTATGTTTGGAAAATAATACAAAAAATAAAATATAAAATTCAAAAAATATATTAAGTATGAAAAATTGAAAATAATATAAGAAATTCAAAAATAATATATTTTTCAAAATTTATAAATTATTTTGAATTTTTATATTATTTTGAATTTTTTATATTTTCTCAAATACATATATATCTAATTTTGTATATTATTTTTGAATTTTATATTTTTTTCAAATTTTATACATTATTTCAAATTTTTTATATTATTTTTCAAAACTTATATATTATTTTTTAAATTATATATATATATTTAAAATTTTATATATTAATTTTGATTTTTATATATTTTTTTCAAATATAATACATTATTTTAAAAAATATGTATTATTTTTCAAATTTAATATATTATTTTCGAATTTTATACATTATTTTTTATTTTTCTATTATTTTGGAATTTTTTTATTTTCCCAAATTTTAAATATATTTTTTGCATTTTATATATTAATTTTGAATTATATATATATATTTCAAATTTTTTATATTATTTTTTTAATTTTATATATTATTTTCAAATTATATATATATTTAATTTTATATATAATTTTCAAATTTTATGGTCTCATGTGTTAAGATAATTGTATATAAGATCACCTGAGACCATCATTTTTTGTTGTCTCAAATTACCCCTTTTGGTCCTAAGTGATCCTTATTTTTTTGGAACCGTATTGTCAAACAGTGTTTGGTCCCAAAAAAGTCATTATGAGACCGGACCGCGAACCAAACAGGGCCTTACTAAATTGTACATATATATAAACACTTGTTTATATGAAAAATATGCAAGAAAAGCAGTCGCCAGAATTTAATCTTCGTCTTTGCCACCTAATTAAACAAGGTTTGAACATAAAATTTTCCTCCAATGATTGATAGTTGTAATAGAATCCATCAATATGTCTTCTTGAGATTATGCACCGACTTCCTCTTGGGCCAGAAAAATAGTGTCCTAATTTTTTTAAAATGAAAGATAACTGAAACTTCAAGAATACAAGGGCAGACAATCTGAAAACTGTTCTCGAGAATTCTGAAAACTGAATATCTTCTGAGAACAATAAAAAAAGTTTTCCAAAAGCATGCATTATCATAACTCAGTTACCTGAAAACTGTTTTCAGAATTACAAACCAAGCAGACTCATTATAACTGATTTTTTTTAAAACAGTTTCCAGAATATTCAACCAAACACATTTTTTGTACAATTTTCTGACTTTTAGTTTTCAGAAAACAAAAAATTGTTTTCATAAATAAAATCAAGCAAGCCCCAAGAAAACAAAAAAACTGTTTTCATAAATAAAACCAAGCAAGCCCCAAGTTTTGCTCTTTGGGAAGTTCATATCCTGATATCCACCAAGAGCACTGCGAGAGTTCATATCCACCACACACACACAAAAACAAAAAAACAAAAGGTATATATCTATATATATAAAAAAACTGAGATACTTCACTTCAAGTAAGTTTATAAATTGAAGAAGACAACAGAAATTTAAGAAAAGTATTAAGATACTTCACTTCAAATAACATATTAATTGAAGAATATTGGACGTCTTTGAAGCTCTTGATAGAGATCTTCATGGGCTCATCAAATCTGCTAACCAATTGACATTTGCAAGAGAAATGTTTTAAAAGCTTCCAATGAAGCACGCTTCAAAGTCAGCTTGTCTTTCAATTTTCTTCCAGTAACAAGAAAAACGATGCAACGCAGCCACTCTTCTGGAACTTGTTTAAACAAAATACGAGAAAAAAATTACTCGAAAACCACCAAAACTTGCATTTTTAATCCTTTCGACATTTTGTTACACTTAATCATAGCATATAATGAGGGGATTACCAGAGAAACAAATCAGAACATATATCCGGTGCTGCAGCTACAATCTATATTGACTATGAATTATATATGGAAAAACTCTGCTAAAATTCCAGCTTACCCAAGTCAGGTAAAAATTATCGCCGCCTTGATCAATTTTCACAATCAGCTGAAGTCACCAGGCTTGCCAATTTTGATCTTCTGTTCGACTAGAAACTTTGTAATAGCACTTTTTTGCCAACCCTTGAAACTCCTGCAACCAATTATCAATGAACTGTGAATCAAGTGGTGTTAAGCCGATAATGTTCCAACCAAGAAATTGATCGGGTTCTTTACAGAGTATGGGAAAAAACAGTGTTAAAGGTTTTTATCCAAATTCAATATAGATGCAACAGGGTTGAGAATTACTGTGGTACCTTATTATGACATTATCTTTGTAAATAGAAGTGCCCCCTTAAAGCATACAAAAAATACAAATTTTTTTCCGGAGAATATACATAAAATACATTGCTTTGTTAAATTTAGAGACTCGCATCTTAACCAAATTAAAATCTCCCCTCCCAACCAAGGCCTATACCCTAGTTAAGTGAGTGAATGTACAGCGGGGGAAAACTCCCCTCCCAAAAATAAAAAGTGAAAGTTGATCAAATCTCCATAGATTCAAATTTCTCCTCCAAAAACACAATGTTAGTAGATTTCAATTTATTTATTCTCACCACTGTAAAGAAGGAAACTATAACGACTCCGATAACTTTTCACACATTTGTTGAATCTTTTGGAATAAAAAGTGTACAATGTTTCCAAATGTGTTTTTCAAATCGGAAACCACTAGGGTGTTGGCACTTTTTCCGGTACACGCAAATTAGACCATCTTCACTGTAAGGTAAATAGAGGACTGCATGGAATTTAACATTTTCTGGAACAATAGTCAGGAATGTCGATCCTTTCTTAACCTCAGTACACGTGCGCACTTTTTACATGTCTTATCATCAAGTGCCTACTTGTTCGGATGAAAGCAGAAAAACAGCATATGTATTGGAACACATGCACATTTCACAATCTATATATTGTGTAATAATTATATAAGAATAACCTGGAATAAGTTTCAATGACATGTTGAGTAATTGAAAGTTCTGCTTAACAAACTTACTTTTGATCAAGATGTGCCAAAATTTCCCCACCAGGAAAAGCTGCTTGCGTAGCCTCAAATGAAACTTTTATCGCTTCTCTCCAAGTCCCACCGACATCTTTATCCGTTTCTGCTTTTGATTGGCTTGGATCTTCCATTGGCAAGGAATATCCCGAGAGCAGATGGCCCACCCAAACACCATCTTTCCTATAATTAAGACGAAAGAAATGAATTTGCATGTAACTAATCTACAGCATACACATTTATATCTAATTCTCTCTAATATTCAAATACCACCACGTGTCACTGGGCTTGCTGGTAGTGCAGGAAACAGGTTTTAGAACCAATTAACAAGGAACAGAGAAGATAACAGGGGACTTACAGAACTACATCCATGTGCCGAGGTACATAATGTCCACCTCCTATTCCAAGAAGGACCTTGTTTTTACCATTCTCACTGAAAGATCAAGAGCTTAAATTTAGGTCAGAGATTCTGAACTTATATGGACAACAACTGAAGGCAAGATTCTCATGACAGACAAAACAATAATATACAAAAAACTTTGTCACTGGAGCTATCCGTGAAATGTATACAACGACAGCAGAGTCGGAGAAACATCTCTTGAATCATCTATGGTAGCTAGACAGTTTCTGTGCATTATTAGACTAATTTGGACTTTAACGTGCATAGGGAGGGCGAAGCTTTTCCTTGAGGTTTTCTGGATTATGAGGAAAATTCTTGTTCTTTTGTTCCCTTCTAGGGTTATACAGTCTCATGCCTTTTGACAATGTGTGCATGGTTCCACCTCTCCTTGCTTGAACTTGGTGACAATTGTATGCTAAAAAAAAGAATAATGCTATTTTATTTTATTTTAAGTTTAGCAGTTTAGAATATATTCAACACACTAGGCAACAGCCATATACATCCTACTTGGGGCATAATAATGCTACCTACAAGAGCAGAAATAATGCAGGACTAAGAACCAAACAGGACAGAAGCTGAAATAGGTAAAATAAGTTCTGGTTCAATGACACAAATGTAAAAGATTGCCTAAAAAGAAACCTAATGAGGGTTCTTGCACATACCTGTTCCAGTTTCCAACAGCAGCACCTCCTCCAAGCCCAAGTCCTTGCCAAACTAACTTCGCACAGCAACCCAATTTGGTAAGTGGAAACAAAGGTCAAATAAGTCACTTCAAACATGACTAAAATACGACTATATATTACTGGAAAAAAAAAAGGTACTAGCTGCATGATGCATGAAGTTGAAACTCAGGTTTAACTTGAGAAAAGTGATGGCTAAAAGGATACCGAAATTTGAGTTAAAAAGGTATCACAATAAATGAAATCAAAATGCAACCATCAATAATAATACTCAACTAGAGCAATGACGTGAGCAGCATCTTCCCTCCTCCAGTACTCGTCTGTACTACCTATTTCGAAGGAAGATAAAAATATGTGATATAAGAGATAACAGTACAAGATGTTTTCATCATTTGAAAGCCAATCCGACAATGGCTTATAACAGCTATTATGAAGAATAATTACAAGCTTAAGTACTCAGATGGACAACGGAGTTAAAGAAGACGAGAAGACCAAAACTCACCCCAATGTTAAGCCCTGGATAAAGGTATTAAACCACCACTAAAACCCTAGAGCTAAATCCTAAATGGGAAAAAGGGGGGAACATTTTCAGAACCAGCCCAGAGGTAGAGAGTGTTTCAGGTTAAGTCGAGTACTCTTTGTTTTAGCTAAATAGAAGAACATATCCACCAAACTCTACACTTTGTCCTTTTTTCTACTTACAATCCGGACCTCTTAAGCCACCCTCTTTTGGTCTAAGGAGACTTCTAACCATAAACCTTCTATTTTGGAAGGGGAGGAAGTACCACTCGGCCATTAATCAGGAAAGTATAATTACAATCCGTAATATGAAGATAAGGAGAAACTTACTTCTAATAAAACAACAGTAACCAAGGATAAAGTAAATCCACTAAAACTACGAGACAGACAAGTATCCTAGGAGGGAAGAGTGGGAACGAGGAAGGGGGATATAGGAGTGGGCAGGGAGAATCTCATGTAATGCTTTAAGATAATATATTATGTATGCACATATAATGAACATTTGTCAATCTACACAACTTGCACTAACTTTATCAATCTAAACATCAAAATGGTCTAGAAGAGTGAAAAAATTACCAATCTCTGCAAACATGGTTGGCTTATTCGTCACAGGTCCATGATGAGTGGCCTCTAGAGTAATCTACATCAACCAAGAGATAAGAAACGAATTGCTCAAATTGTGAAATTCCGACTCTACATTGCCATATAAGTAAAAAAAGGGAATTTCATCGGTGAAAAGGAAATGTTTGCATGAGTCATGTCATTTAAACATTGAAAATACAAAAAAAAAGAAAAAAATATTTAGTACCAAAAATCAATTTCCCCAATATATTCCAAAACGTTGATAGTGTAAACAGCATAGACCAAATATACCTCAAATTCAGGTATTAGATTATGTGATTCAGCAATTTCCTTCAAGAGTTTCAGCCATGGCGCTATTCGAGGGCTCGGTGGTGCAGCCCATCCAGGCTTCCCACCTTGTGGTGGGACATCTCCTTCCCTCAAATGCGGTACTCCTGACCATATAATAAACATATTCCATTAACAAAAACATACAAATTGCATACACGAATCGGCAAATAGACTGATACAATCTCTCTTCCCCAAAGGAAAGTCAGGGGTTCAACCCCCATTACAGGCATTCGTGGGTGTGTGTAACTAACCAAAACACGAAATGATTTGGAAACAAAAAAATTCTACATTGTCAAAATTTTCAAATGTGACAGTATTTTTATCAATTCATTCAACTCCCATAATGGGCATTCATGGGTGTGCACACGCTGAGTATTTACTTAACCAAAGAAACAAATGAAAGAAGTACCATCTACGTTGAATTCCTCTATATTATCATAAATTTTTTTTTTTTTTTGAAGATTCATTGACTGATAGTAATTCACTACATTACCACTTCTATTGAGGCCTTAAAAAAATTGTTCTCTAAACTATGTCATTTCAAGTATTTTAAATTATTGGGCGAGTCATGTTAAAACCCACAAACACATACATAAAGCAAGTATATATATATATATATATATGTATATATCTATGGAAGTGTATACCAATTGGGTGAACAGTTAGGGCAGGGCGGTTAGAGACAGCGGTGTGTTTGCTCAAGAAGATGAGCTCATCAACGACCTCGCCGGCGACTTGTTCCCAGCGCAAGTCCAAGTCATCCTCTTCCACTATGCCTCTATCGTGCTCCAACACTCTCACCGCACCATTTTTGTAACTTCTGATACCCTTTTGATTCAATTCCCCAAACAAGAAAAAAAGGGTACAATTAAAACCCACATGCATATATCGATACACACACGCCCATATATATATAAGTAAAGGATGGGGAAACCTGGAAGGTGGGGCCAGGTTGCCAACCGGGCATGGCCAATAAGGCAGTGGCAGGGCCGATTGAGGCCGGATCGGTGGTCGTGGCTACTACTAAACTCACCATATTTCTCTCTCTCTCTCTATATATATATATATATATGCGTCTCTTTCCCTTTCTCTCGCTCTCTGTGAATATGCAGGTATATATATGAGACAATACAATTTGTTCTTTGAATTCTTGAGGGAGAAGTCAAAAAACGGAGGTACCAGACGCTGATTTTAGCACATCGTATCAAATAGTACTTAAGAGTCCTAATTTTTTTTCACAACTATTAAGTCTTAAAATTCAAGTATATGTATTTTTCTTTATTTTCAAAATATAATCTTGTTAAATCATATAAAAACAAATTTTTTATCAATTTTTATTTAAAATATAAGTTTTAATTTAATTAAAGTTGTCATGTATGTGATAATTTTTTTTTAAATGAATAAAATATTAATTATTATTTAGTTTATAGTATAATATGATTAATCATTTCACAATTTATAAGAAATTTTTATCTGTATTAATTCATTAACTATTCTATTATTCTAATAGATTTATGATTATATCATTTCACTTTTATCTAAAGATTTTAGTGATTCAGTATTTAAACGGACAAATATTTTAAAAGACATTGTTGGCATTTTTTTTTTAAGTTTGATGATAACAAATCATTGATGATATAATTATAGTAATGATTACATTGAATATTTGTCCAAGTTTTTAAATAGTTCTATAGTCTAACCTGTTTGTCAAGTAGTTTTGGGCTCAAAATTTTGGCTTTAGGTTGTAAAATATAACCCAACCCATATTTGGGTGGGTGTGGGTTGGTCTAACAGTACCAACTCATGATGTACCAACTAAGATGTTTTTCAACTCATCTCAATACATGTGATTTTGGGTTTGGTTTGAAAATTTTGTTCCACTCCATGTTTGGCAAACATGGTGCAACACAAATGGTGTGTGAATAGTGTCACTCCATTGGACCCAAATCCATCAAATTTCACATCATCTCAAATTATGGTTTGGTTGGAGTTGGGTCCAAATGGTTTGACATTATTCACATATAATATTATATAAATATATATATAAATTCGAAATTAAATATTTTGAAAAAATAAATATTTCGAAAAAATTAAATATTTATGAAAAAATAAATATTTCGAAAAAATTAAATATTTCTAAAAATTAAATATTTATATATTTTATTTTTTAAAACATATATATTTAAAAAATATTATTTTAAATAAATAAAATATTTTGAAAAATTAAATATTTATGAAAAATTAAATATATTAATATATTTTAATATTAATATATTTTAATATATTAATATTAATATTAATAAATTTCAAAAAATTAAATATTTTGAAAAATTAAATATTTATGAAAAATTAAATATTTTGAAAAATTAAATATATTAATATATTAATATTAATATATTTTAATATATTAATATTAATATTTATTAATAAATAAAATGTGAAACCCATATATTAATATATTAATTAATATTAATATTAATTTTATAATATTATAATATTAAAATATATTAATATTAATATATATTAATATTTATTAATATATTAATATTCAGAATTTCAACCCATACCAACTCTACCAAATATGGTTTGGTTTTTCAGCATCACTTTTTCTCACACCAAACAATCTGCACCAAACATGGTTTGGAACCAAAATAAAACCACACCAACTCCAACTAACCTAACTCCAACCAAACCAAAACCAAAAATCAACTCCACACCATCTACCAAACAAGTACTTGATGTGGTTACTAATGCTCCAATCCAAAACCAACACAACCCATACCATTTCCAAAATTTGGTGAGGTTACTGTGGGCATTTCTATATGGTGCAACTAGAGACATGGAAATGTTTTCAAATTACTCAAACACCATTCTTCAATATATACATTTTTTCAGTTTTCTTTTTCTTTTTTCCACAAAGCTTTTTCTTTATTTCTTCTTTTATTTTCTCATCTGGACAATGGCCTCTCAAACTCCAAATCTTGATCATGATTAATAAATGAAAAATGGGAAACAATTTTGGAATTAAAAATTATAATATAGATATAATTTTTATGTCGGAAGGTTGAACAAGATACACAACTTATAAATCTTGTGTCTTGTTTGTCATTCAAAAAATTATTATATAACATTAGAAAGAAATAAAATTAGAGTGCAACTAATTCAATATAGTTATCTTACCGAGTAAGTAACTATTTGGCTCATGAAATAGTAAATTTTTAAACTACATATACGAACTAATTGAATAATTCTTGCAATATGGTGAAATATTATTATCCAATATCAATATTTTTTGTAAAACAAATTCATCATTAAATGTATTTTTATTTATATATTTTATTTTTAAAACATATATATTTACAAAATGTTATTATGTCAAACCATTTCAAGTTACCAAACATGATTTGGTTTCAGAATTTCAGACCATACCAACTCTATCAAACATGGTTTGATTTTTCAGTTTTACTTTTTGTCACACCAAAACCATCAGCATCAAACATCATTTCAGTTCAGAATAAAACAAAACTAAATCAAATCCAAACCAAACCATTTCTCAAACAGTCATAACATGACTCACCATAAAATAATACAAAAAATGTCTCTAACGTGCTTATTGACTTTTGTGTCTCTTTGTTAGAGCTGGAAAAATGAGACACGACACGGTAACAAGACACTAACACGACATGAATTAAAAGGATTAGGGTTGACCATAAAAGAGTCGATCCGAACACGACACAAGAATATAAAGGTCGACCCGAATAAGACACGAATAACTCGAACACGACACGTTTGACACAATTATATTTATATTTATTTTTTTTCTTCTCTAATTGGTCATGTGTTGAAATATATCAATAAACTATTACTGGATCGTGTTAAATTCAATTTAATTTTGTTGATAATAGATTAAATACTTCGTTTCGTGTTGGATTGTGTCAAATTTAATTTAATATATTATAATAAATAGGTTAAATGAATTACATGAGTCGACACAGATAACATGTGGGTTAAGTTAGAGTTGAACATATCTGATACATTCGACACGACACGAACACCACCCACCTACACGAATTGTGGGCCCTACTCTTTGTAATATAAACATTTGACTCTTGTGACTCTAAAGCTTAAAACAACAAATGAGTTTGGCTATAAAAAGACTTTGAAATGTCTTTACAAAATGACCTCTTGCACTTAGACCTGTCAATGGATCGGATTCGGATCGGATCAGTTAAATCTAAATTCAATTTGTTAAGAAATCGGATTATAGAATTCGGATCCTAGTCGGGTTATTGGATTTTATTTTCAATCCATATCCGGTTAAATATCGGATTCGGATCATAATCGGATTATTGACAGGTCTATTGATAAGGATGACAAAAACTCCCGATCCGCGATCCGAATCCGATAATTCGACGGATTTTCACTTAGTTAATTCATATTCAATTTCTTCATTATAGAATATCTTATTCGAATATCTAATTAAAAAAATACAAAAATACAAAAATCAATAAATACTGAAACACTAAATTATTCACACTTTTAATCATTATATTTATGATCAATCATTATTAATAAATAATAAAATAATTAACAACTAACATTTATATACATGTACAGTATTAAATATATACACATAAAAATATCAAATATATATTTATATATATAAATATATCTTATATCGGATCGAGTTATTATCGGATCGGATGACATAAATCCAAATCCAATTTGTTAAGAAATCGGATTATCGGATTCAGATCCTAATTGGGTTATCGGATTTTATTTTCAATCCATATCCGGCTAATCGGATCAGATTCGGAGCAAAATCCTATCCATTGACAGGTCTACTTGCACTCTTAATACAAATCTAAAAACTATTGTGCATTCATATGTTTCAAGTCTAGAGTTTCTACTATGATTCAAATTTTTACTCTAATTTTGTAAGAAAGAGAGCTAAATATTGTACAAATCAATATTTGAAAGATATTTTCATTGTACAATATTTTTGATTCATTGTAATCAATGGTTGGTCTGAACCAAAGCCTAAGAGAAGAGTGTTCTCTTAGTAAAGAAAAATAATGTGCTTCTTGTAAAAGTTTGTTCTTCACCCGTAAAGGAGAAACGATAGGAAAAGTGATGCGCTTCTTGTGAAAGTTTGCTCTACACGCGTAAGGAGATACCATATTCGGGAAGTCTCAAGAGGGATTTTGAGCAGAGAGGAGTAGGAATTACAGGAATTCCAAACCTCGCTAAAATTGCTTGTTCTTAAATTGTGCTCTTATTTTCTTAATCAACGAAATTTATTTTGATTTCTTATTTAATTATAATTATAATTGTAATGCAAGATAAATATTTTTTTCTCCAAAGTAGACTTGAAGATTTATTTGACTTTGTGCAAAAAGTAAGATAAATAACTTTTCTACATAAAAATAATAATTCGTATTATCAAAAAAATTTAGGTGTTGCTGCCCAGGCTCGAACTGGGGACTTTTAGTGTGTAAGACTAACGTGATAACCACTACACCACAGCAACTCATGTCACTAAACCTTTCCAAATAACTATTTAACCATTGATTAGAAAATATAATTAGGTAAATTTTTGGAACAGTGTATTGAACTCCATTTTTAGCCCAGTTTAGTTGAATCAAGTTAATTATGTAGTTGATAGTTTAATTTATTTTGATACACGATAATTCCTAGTTTAAACACCATAATTAAGTTGATGGGCTCAATCTTAGTTCACCGTTATTTTATTTTGTTTTCGAAGTCACAAGTTCCAAATTCAAACACATTTGCTTTTTTAGTAATTTCTCTCTAAATTTGTCATCAACAGAACACAAATATGTTTTTATCAAATTTAAAGTTTCTATTTTATGAGAATGTATTCGTTGTATTTTTTTCAAAAAGTACTATTGTTAGATCCCCGATGAATTTTCCCAAAATGGTTGTGGAGAAATTTATCATGACCAGGACGGAATCACATATAAGCTGGGCCCATGGGCCCGGCCGGAATTTTGAATTTTGAATTTTTTTTTTTTCTTTTTAAGTCAGCAATGCACATGGCCTCCTCATCATTAGGTGTTGAGAAAATAATTGAGTTTGTGGCGGACAAAGAAATACTTGAAAACAAAGGAAAAAGAAAAAAAAAAGGTAAATTATTTGGACATGATGTTTATATAATTACTTTCGTATTAAAATTTGTATAAATTTATTCTAACCTCCTCTATAAGATTAATGTTACATTAAAAATTTTGTGCATATTATAAAGTACTCTTAACTTAAGTGTTTCAAATTGAAGTAATTTATGATTTGCATGTCTAATAACTTCCTATCATTTAAACTACTAAAATACTTATCATTTGACACCACTCAAAACATCTTTATCTCCTCATGCAAGTTGATTTGGTTATTTTAACATAAATTACTCAGTTTAAAACACTAAAGTTATGTGTACTTTTTTAAATGTACAAAAATATTAGTGTAATATTAATCTTACAGAAAATATCAGAGTAAATTTACACAAACTTTAATCTGGGAGTAATCATGCAAAAACCTCAGGGGAGATCAGAATAATTTCCCCAAAAAAAAAGGTGAAAGTGTGGTATGTTGACCCAAATCTCAAAATCGAAGACCATGCTCCTTCAAAAAATACTAATTTTCTTATATATATATATGTATATATATATATTGTTGTGGGGTGAGTCACATATATTAGATATATATAAAAAAAAAACATTATTCTTCTTCAAGCATTAAAAGGGCAAAACTCTCACTCTCTCAAACTATGTGATCTTGGCATTTGGGGCCATGAATCAGGTATATATCTCTCTTTTTAGTTATAAACTTGTAGATTATATAACATTTTATCCAAAATTAGATAGTGAGAAACGCATTTTCTATTAATTTTTTCTCAATTCAGCGGTTTGTTGAGCACAATGTAATGTATGAGTTCTAATTTTATCATCTTCAAATTCTAGGGTTGTTAATTTAGCTTTGATTTGAAATCCTGAAAGGTACTAAATATGACCAAGAAACAATATTTTTCTGTTTATATAGAAATATCAAATATGTATGGGCTTATATATGTATGTATATATGTTTGTGTGTTGTTTTGGTTGAGAACTTGAGATAATGCTTGTAATAATTTTTTTCATTGACACTTTTTATGGCTTTTGTCTTTTGTGGTATTTTTGTACATTTGTGTCAAATTTGATAGGCAGTGTTTTTTTTTAAACAAATACACAATGTGTATATGTGTTTTAATACTTTTGGTATTAACATATACTTGTATTAGAATGACAAAATAATTAATGGCTCAGCCCCTGCCACGGTAGAATCTTGGCTCCGCCCTCTTGACTACTTTTAATATGTATATTTAGTTCTCTCTCTATATATATATTTCCAAATAACCAAGGTCTGTTTTCTCAAACTTATTTGATTTTCGCATAAAGTTTTGGTTTGTGGGCTTGATTTCTTTCTATTTAATTGTTGCTTTTTGATCTGTGGGTTCTGTCTACTACAGATACGGTAAGTTTACTAGCGGTTTCTATTTTCTGTTTTCTGAAATTTAAAAATAATTTGAAAAACACATATTTTAATTTATTTTTATTTTTTGAGTTGAGAAAACATTTCCTCTTATTACAAATGAGAGAGGAAGCAAAAAAAAAAAGGTACTTTATCTTTTTATTTCTTCAAACTCACCATAATCATCAATAATAAAAAGAAATACAAATATTAAATCAATAACAAATAAATAATAATAATAAATAAATAAATAAAAAATAATAATTACATAAAATATTATTTAAATAAAATAAAATAAATAAATATAATAAGAAATAAAATAAAATGAATAGATAATTAATAAAACAAATAAAATAACTAAAATAAATAACTAAAATGAATAAAAAATAATAATGATTAAAAATAAAATTACTAAAAAATAATGAATAAAATAAAATAAATAAAGATAATTAATTAATTAATTGAATGATAAATAAATAAAAACAAATGAATAGATAATTAATAAAAATGAAAAAATTAATAAAATAAAAATTGATAAAACAATACAATTCATAAATTAAATAAAATAAAACTAATAATAAATAAAATTGAATAAATAAATAAATAAATGATAAATAAATAAAATAAAATAAAAATCGGAAAATGTAGCTGAATATTTTTTTCAAAATAGTTTTATTGTTTGTGAAAATGAAAAATTGTAATTCTTTTGTTGAAAATAGTTTTAATAAACACAGTTTCTGTATTTTTATTTTTGTTTCTAAAAATAATCGATAATTAGTAAACATGAATTTAATTTTTGTTTCTTCTACTGGAATCAGAATCATGATTCTCATTTTTAGGAAACAGAAACAGTTCGTAAATGGGCCCATAATATTTCCATGAGCCTCTCTCTCTTTCAATAATAGTTGTGGTCCTATAAATAATAACTACATCTTTTATAAGAAATTCATTAACTGAAATGTTTTTTGTTTTTTTTTTCTCCCCTACCAAAAAGCAAAAATGAAAATAAAAATTATGTTTACTAATATGTTTCTGTTTCTAGTTATTGAAGGACGTTTCTTATGTTTCTCAGAAAAAGTAGAAACATTAAAAAGATGTTTCTCTTGTTTCCACCACAGCAATAGAAAAGCGTTTCCACACATGTCAACACATATGCACAATTCATTTATAACAAACTTTATATATATATATATATATTATTAATATCAATTAATATATTATTCAAATATTAGCTTAAATTTATAATATATTATATAATGTAATATATTTTGTATTAATAAAATATAAAATTTAAAATATAAAAATAAGGGTTAATTTCAATAAACCCCCCTCTACTATTCAATTTAATCAACTAACCCCCCCTCTATCCGGATTGTCCCCTATGCTTTCTAATTTAATCAACTAACCCCTCATATGTCTAGATTGACTCATATACTTTTCAATTTCAATCACATTGCCCCCACCTCAAAAAATATATATATATAATTTGAAATATATATATATATATAATTAAAAAATATATATATATATATATATAAATCGAAAATATATATATAAAATTTGAAAAACAATATAATAAATTTTAAAAATATATAAAACTCGAAAAAAAATATAAAATTTGAAAAAATTATATAAATTTTGAAAACAAATATAAAACATTTGAAACAAATATATGAAATTCGAAAAATTTAAATTCGAAAAAATATATAAAATTAGGAAAAAATATATAAATTCAAAAAATATATATATAAAATTTGAAATATATATAAATTTTAATAAATATATTTTTTGAAAAAAATATAAAATTTAGAAAATATATATATATTGGTAAAATGTTATATCTTTTCTAATGAAGTGAATCAAATTACTTACCACCAACATCAACCAGTTGTCTTCTTTTATATATATTTTTTCAAAATATTTATATATATTCTTTTGAAATTTATATGATATTTTCAAGTTTTATAAAAAAATCAAAATTTATATATTTGTTTCAAAATTTATATATATATTTGAATTATATATATTATTTTTGAATTTTATATATTGTTTTAAAATTTTATATTTTTTTTTTCGAAATTTATATATTGTTTTCAAATTTTATATATATTTCAAATTTTATACATTTTTTCAAATTTTAATATATTATTTTCGAATTTTATATTTTTTTCAAAATTTATATATATTTTTTGAATTTTATTTATATATTGTTTGAGGGTTGGGGGCAATGTGATTGAAATTGAAAATTTTAGGGAGCAATTCGGACATAGGAGGGGTTAGTTGGTTAAATTGGAAAATATAGGGGGCACTCCAGACATAGGGGGGTTAGTTGATTAAATTCAATAGTAGATGGGGTTTATTGAAATTAACCCTAAAAAAATATTAATAAATAAAATTTAATATACTAGTTTGAATAATTTTTTAGACAAAAATATATAGTTTATTATATATAATACTTGTACGTTAGTATACAATAATATTCTACTATATTATTGGGTTTAGTGCATTAAACTCCCCTATTCTTTCTTCTCTCTCAACTAACCCCCCTAAATTAAGTACTGCCCCCCTAAACTATTTAAGTGTTGCATTTAACTCCCCCCATAACACCGTTAGTTACAGTTAGAGAAATTTGCACTCAGATCCCCTGAACTAATAATGTGACCTTTTACATTAAATAATAATAATACACTTTATTTATGATTATATTTTTTCTTTCTATTTTAGAAGGCGATACATGTATAAAATTAATTTAATATTTATTATTATTCCTTGTTTATAATTTATTATTCTTTGTATAAAATTAATTTAATATTTATTATTATTCCTTATATATAATTTATTATTCTTTGTATAAAATTAATTTAAGCCCTTACACTGTAAAATAATAACAAATTTTACTTATTGTATTTTTTTATATTTTTATAAAAATATGACAAATGGTTTATTATTTATTAATGTTTTTGTAAAGTTAATTTAAGCCCTTACACTTTAAATAATGACAAATTTTACTTATTATAATATTTTATATTATAAAAGGTGATAATGAATCGAGATATTAAACAATCCTTGTGTTTTTATTAGTAGTATATAGATAGATAGATAAATATATACATATTTTTGTATTTTAAATTATATTATTTTTCCTTACCGAAATATATTTGTCTTATATCTTTACTCTATTTCTTATGAAATATCCATTAAAGTTATATTTCAATTAATGTATATTAATTAAATAATATTTTTTAAAAATATATGAAAATATTTATAACCCCTTGTCTTATATCTTTACTCTATATCTTTTGAAATATTCATTAGAGTTACATTTCAAGTAATGCATATTAATTAATTATTATTATTTTTTAAAAGTATTGAAATATTTTCAATCCCTTTTCTTTTACTCTATATCGTTTTGACATACTCCATAGAGTTGCACTTTAAATAATGCATATTAATTCATTAATTTTTATTTTGAAAAAAATTTTTAGAAATATTCCCAACCTCTCACATTTTAGAATAGTTGTTATAGATATATATACATTATATGATTTTCATCTTGAGGCGTAGAGGTAATTTCACCACATAGATATTTGTCTCATGAAATAAGGGAGACAACACAAGGGCATTCCGGTCATTTCTCCCATTCAGGGGGTGTCATTGCAAGAAAAATAAAACTTCAGGGGATTTGAGTGCAAATTACCCTAATTGTAACTAACGGTGTTATGACGGGAAGGAGTGAATTGTAAAAATCGTGATAGTTTGGGGGGTTTACAGTAAAAAATATAGTTTAGGGGGTTAATTGAGAGAGTGAAGAAAGAAGAGGGGGTTTAATGCACTTAACCCTATATTATTTTTGTTATTTTTTTTTAGTTAATATAAAATATGCATATAAAATTGTTATTAAAAGCTTGTGAAACAAATATTTTATTAATAAATATTATTTCTATTTTTTGTTCCCAATAATATAAACAAAAATATATTTTTATTTCCTAAAAAATCAAAAATAAAAAACGTTACACGTTAATGAAAGCACCCTTGTATTTTGGCTATTTTTACTTTTTCTACATTTATATTTTTATAAGCTTTCAAAATCTTAAGATTGACCTTAAGGATTAAAATAGTAGGACGAAAAGTATATCATATTTGGGTTAATTTTATTTACACTTCCTTAGGTTTATTTTTATTTCAATCATGCTCTTTCAGGTTTGAAAATCTTCATTTACATTCTTTATTTTTTAAAATTCACATCATTTACACCCCCTCAGGCATGATATTATCCTGATTTTTTTAATACCTAAACTGCCCTCAATGTGTTAATTAGATGTGTTTGGAAATAAGGATATATCTTTTATCAATTTAACCCCTTCCATTTCTAAAAAATACAAAAATAAAAAATAAAAAGATATTTAAACATAATTCTATAATTTAATTTAATATAAATTTATGAAAAAAATAGCCCTCTTTTTTATGAGTTTAAATTAATTAAATTTATTATATGTAAAAATTATTCAATTACTTCACATATTCAATTTATTAATGGATTATAACTAACATATTCAATTTTCATATATTCTTAATAAAAAGAATTGAATCTCATATATATTTGAAAAGTTTGAATCTCATATAAAAAAATTAATATGTGTTTGGAAACTAGTTTATTCTTTTAATTTTTACGAACATGTAATGGTTGAAATATTTGGCCCAATTATAGATGGGCTACCGGACTGATGGCCCAATTATAGATGGGCCACTGGACTGATGGGCTGACGACGGATGGGCCAAAGACCGATGGGCCGGAAGGCTGATGAGCTGAAAACAAGTAGGCCGAAATCAACAGTGGGCCCATGGAAAATTTTAGAAGCTAAAGTGTGGTCCACAAGGCAAGAAGTAATCCAATTATAGTATGAAGAGTCCAAAAAAGGTTAGGGTTTATCAAATCCCTTGATTTAAGGGATTGATAAACCTGGGTATATGGGCTTGACCCGTGGATCACAATTTGTATAAATAGATGACTTTGATTAATGAGAAGGGATCCGAAATTTTACCCCAATTTCTATTGTGTAACTTTTCTGCATTTACACAATTGGCGCCGTCTGTGGGAACACCTATTATTGAAATCCTTTTTCAATAAAGTTTCTCACCCTCTGCAAAAAAGCTAAGATTCGTACCAACAATGGCGATCACACGTTCACAGCATACCGATTTACCTCCAAACGGAGGCCAGCAACCAGAAGATCCGATCAGACGAGCCCTAGAGGAGAGGACTGTCGAGTTAGAAAGGCAGAACGCTGAATTGGCGGCAAAATTGGCTCAACTACAGAATCCACAGGAGATCCATGACGACGAGCAGTCCGGACAGCACGAACGGTCTGTAGGCCGCCAGACACACATGGATGACCTACACGCTAGAGCCCATAACGATCGTGAGGAGCAGGCAGAGTCATCCCTACAGGTTCTTGGGGCGCATAATCCGGAGGAGGTCCTGACCATGAAAAAACTGGAGGAAATCATGTCCAGATTCCAGCGGGATGTGCTTAGGGACCTGAAGGTACAGACCCCAATCGATCTGGCATCTGAGGCATCCATAGACGCCGTTCAGACACCATTCACCACCTCGATCACCAGCGTGCCTTATCCGGAGAGGTTCAGATTACCGAAGTTCACCTTATTCGATGGTACAAAAGATCCAACAGAGCACATCTACCACGTTCATACCAAGATGAATGTGTACAATGAAAACGAGGCCTTACTCTGCAAAGTTTTCCCCACCAGCCTGACCGAAGCAGCCCTCCTGTGGTTCAGAAAGCAACCGCCCCGATCGATCGGTAGCTGGCTCAGACTCTGCGAGTTATTTATTGCCCAATATTTTGGCAATAAAAGGCAGAAGAAAACTATCTCCAGTCTGTTCACCATGATCCAAGAGAAAGGCGAATCCCTGAAAAGTTTTGTCTCACGGTTCAATGTGGAGATGTCTTCAATTGACAATTGCGATCAACATTCAGCCATCGAAGCCTTCAGAATGGCCCTAATCCCTGGAACGAAGTTTCATCAGTCCCTGGTCAAGAGGCCGCCAGC
Source organism: Cornus suecica (assembly GCA_963922005.1). Classification (NCBI taxonomy): domain Eukaryota; kingdom Viridiplantae; phylum Streptophyta; class Magnoliopsida; order Cornales; family Cornaceae; genus Cornus; species Cornus suecica. Next base: position 65,401,589 of record OY998245.1, read on the forward strand.
CGATATTGGAGAGCTCGACTCTAGGGCATAAGGGCACCTTCGAATAGAAGAGGAATTGGCCATACGACAAAGAAGGACTGCCTTTACAACAGTAGAGGCCAGAGCGTCCGAACATTCCAGGGTAAAGGATCGGGCGTCAGACCGGAAGAGACCGAACGCACCTCCTGCTCCTTCCCCAGCCCCAGAAAAACGACCAAGGTTTGAGGAGAAGGTCACCCCCTTGAAAGTGACCTTGGCAAAACTGTACCAGGAAACAAAGGGCAAAGGAATCTACCGGTCGCCACCTCCCATCAGGCAGCCAATGGACCAAAGGGATATGTCGAGGCACTGCGCCTTTCATGGCGAGTACGGGCATCACGCTAATGAGTGCAGGAGCCTCAGAAGACAGGTGGAAGCCATGATTGCAAAGGGAGAATTAACAGAGTATGTTGCCAAGGAAGGAGCCCGATCAGATCAAGCGACGCATGCCCCTACCAAAGGAGCGATGGGACAACCCGTACGAGTCATTCACATGGTCCATGGAGGGCCCAGTCGGTCGGAAGCGGAAGAAGCTCGTAGATCACAGATGCGGCAAGCTCAGAAGTTACGAAGGGTTGGAGAAGTCACCAAGTTTCGAAGCCCGAAAGAGGATGCCCGAATTATTTTCACCTCTGCGGATATGCAGGATATTCAGACACCTCATGACGACCCCCTAGTTATCTCCCTCATGGTCTCCAACTGCCTGATCAAGAGGGTACTGGTCGATCCAGGAAGCAGTGCCAACATTATCACCAAATGGGCCTTTGAGAAATTGGAAATCAATCCCCAGGAGATAGTCCCATCCAGAAGCCCGATAGCAGGATTCGATGGAAAGAGAGTAGAACCAGTAGGGGAAATCCAGCTACCAGTAACGGCAGCAAGGCGCACACTCCGAGAGACTTTCGTGGTGGTGGATGTCAAGCCTTCCTATAATCTCCTCATGGGAAGGGGATGGATCCATCGTATGCACGGAGTCCCTTCTACCATGCATCAGGTCATGCGGTGCATTGATCCGAACGGAATTGACGTAGTCGATATCAGGGGCGATCAGGTAGCAGCAAAGGAGTGTTACGCCGTCACTATGAAAAGCTTAAAAAGGAGAACGGAACCGGAACAAAAGTCTCAGTCCAAGACAATACTTGATCCCAAATAGCAATTACAGGAGGGCGGCTCGGGATCACCAGTAGCAGTTGAACCACTACTGGAAGTTCAAATTTGTCACGATCGCCCTGAGAGGTTTACCTATATTGGTTCAAGCCTCAATCCACAGGAAAAAGAGGAAATAGAATCCCTTCTCCGATCCAATGCTGACATATTTGCGTGGAGCCATATGGACATGACCGGTATTGATCCATCAGTTGCCCTGCATTCTCTCAATGTGGATCCCAGTGCAAAGCCCGTTAGACAGAAACAAAGACGAATGGGTGCCCATCGAAACCAGATCATAGCCGAAGAAGTTGATCGACTGCTGCAAGCAGGATTCATAAAAGAGGTCCAGTATCCTTCCTGGTTGGCAAATGTGGTGGTGGTCCAAAAGAAGAACGGCAAGTGGAGGGTATGTATCGACTTCACTGATCTGAACAAAGCGTGCCCAAAAGACTGTTTCCCTTTACCAAAGATCGACCAGATGGTGGATGCCACCGCAGGATTCGAACGCTTGAGCTTTCTGGATGCATACTCTGGCTATAACCAGATCCGAATGGCTCCGGAGGACCAGGAAAAGACTGCCTTCATCACTGAGTCAGGTACATTTTGTTATACAGTTATGCCTTTCGGACTAAAGAATGCAGGTGCTACCTATCAGAGGTTGGTCAGAAGGGTGTTCCAAGGGATGATGGGATCCACCATCGAAGCCTACATCGATGACACGGTGGTAAAAAGCAAGGAGAAAGGAGACCATCTAGCCGATCTGCAGCAGGTATTCAGCACCCTCCGGAAGCATAATATGAAGCTCAATTCGGCCAAATGTTCTTTCGGAGTATCCTCAGGCCAGTTTTTGGGGCACATAGTTGACCGGACGGGAATACAGGCTAGCCCTGCACAAGTTAAAGCTCTCATAGAGACTGCTGAGCCTAAGTCCCGGAAAGAAATCCAGGTACTAACCGGAAGAATAGCGGCCCTCAGTCGTTTCATCTCTCGGTTAACCGATCGGTGTAGGTCGTTCTTTCAAGCAATAAGAGCGGCACGAGGAGAAGTCTGGGGGCCCGAGCAAGCGGAGGCACTGCACAAACTCAAAAGTTACATGACGAAGCCCCCGATCCTGGCAACCCCTGAAGCCGATGAGCCGTTGCACCTATATCTGGCCGTTTCAGTAACATCTACCAGCGCCGCTCTGGTCAAGGAGGGCAAAGGGTACCAGACACCGGTTTTCTACACCAGCAAATCCCTTGTTGAGGCAGAGACCCGTTATTCAAAACAGGAGAAACTGGTACTATCACTGATCAATGCTAAGCGGCGTCTCCGTCATTATTTTGAAGCGCACCCAATCATAGTTCCAACTGTAACACCGATAAGATCCATAATGGCGATGCCTGAGTTATCTGGGAGAATCTCAAAATGGGCAATTGAACTAGGGATTTTTGACATAACCTACGTCCCCCGAACGGCCATCAAAGGACAGGCAGTAGCTGACTTCCTGTTAGAAACAGAAACTAATGACTCCACAGAGGAAGGTGAGCTTGGACTATGGGTCATATTCGTAGACGGATCGTCCAACGTCAACGGAGCAGGGATCGGGATAGTACTCGTAACACCGGATGATACTAAAATCCAACAATCCGTTAGATTGGAATTTCTAGCCTCTAACAACGAAGCAGAATATGAGGCCCTCCTTGCAGGAATTCGGTTGGCCCGAAGCCTTCAAGTCCAAAAGGCAGTAGTACAAAGTGATTCCCAGCTAGTTGTACGACAGTTAAATGGGGAGTACGAAACCCGAGAGCCGAAAATGGAAGCATACAAGACTCTGGTTCTAAAGGAGGCTGAAGAGTTCCAGCAAATAAACTTTGAACAGATTCCCAGAGGAGATAACTCTGTAGCAGATCATCTGGCTAACCAAGCCTCCGCAGCAGGAGAAACTATGACTCGCACTGTACCGATAGATTTTGTCGTCCGATCTAGCTTGGAACCCCCCGAAGAAGTAATGGTTATCCCGTGGGAACCAAGTTGGATGGATCCGGTAGTAGATTATCTGAGATTTGGCACATTGCCTGAGTCAAAATCAGAAGCCCGGAAGATTAGAATGAAAGCGGCCAGATATGCCCTGTACAACGGCCAACTATATCGGAAGTCTTTTTCCGGACCATATTTGAGATGTCTCACCCCATCAGAGGCATCGGCAGTCATGGAGGAGATTCATGCTGGAGCTTGTGGCAATCACTCTGGAGGAAGGTCCCTAGCTCATAAAGTCCTCACCCAGGGGTACTTCTGGCCCTACCTGGCAAGAGATGCTGAAATTTATGTCAGACATTGCAAAAAATGCCAGTTTCATGGAGATGCCATTCATCCACCGCCCGAGTTCTTAAACCCAACTATTGTCCCTCACCATTTTGCCCGATGGGGGATGGACATAGTGGGGCCCCTTCCTCAGGCAATACGATGTACAACGCATGTTCTCCTGGCTACCGATTATTTTACCAAATGGGTGGAAGCGGAAGCATATCCCACCATAACAGGCAGCCATGTCATAAAATTCATCTGGAGCCACATCATCTGTAGGTTCGGCCTACCCCGAACCATAATGATGGATAATGGCACCAACCTAGACAACAGAAGGGTTCAAGCATTCTTAGCAAAGCATGGGATCAATCAGAACACTTCTTCCGTCGGCTACCCGCAAGGAAATGGGCAAGCCGAAAGGACGAATAGAACAATTTTTGACACATTGAGGAAAAAACTTGAAGACGCAAAAGGAGCATGGCTAGAGAAATTGCCTGAGGTATTGTGGTCTTATCGGACTACTCCAAGACAGCCAACCGGGGAAACCCCTTTCGCCATGGCTTATGGGGCTGAAGCAGTTATCCCGACCGAGCTAAGGGTACCTACTCTAAGGAGTCAAGCATGGGAAGAAGGACCGAACAATCAGCATTTAGCCCATGATCTGGATCTCCTAGAGGAAAGAAGGGAAGCTGCTGGGATAAGACTAGCTGCCTATCAGCAGCAAGTAAGAGCACGATTCAATCAGAAATTCAAAAGGAGAGAATTCCAAGTAGGCGACATGGTGCTCAGAAGGAATATTGGGATTATAGGCAAATTACGGGAGACATGGGAAGGACCTTACACAGTGGTTGAGGTTATCGGTCGCGGGGCCTATCGGGTTCGGAAGAACGAAACAGGCCGCCTCGAATCCAACTCCCAAAATGCTTATCGGTTAAAGAGGTATTATCCTTAGATAGTTATTTTTCTTATTGATAAATAAGACTGTGTCTTACTTTGACACCATTGTTACGAAGCATCTGTGCCCGATATAGGCACCTCTGCTTCATGATTTTCGAATTCATCTCAATAAAGATAGAGTTTACTTTTATACAAGGTTTCATGATAAAATCGAGCCTCAGGGGCCGAATGCCCGAAGGCTTTATGTTCATTGAAATTTTCCTAAGTGTTTGAGTTCAAACCTGATTTGAACTAACCAGAGGATAAAATCAAGCCTTAGGGGCCAAATGCCCGAAGGCTTTATGTTCATTGAAATTTTCCTAAGTGTTTGAGTTCAAACCTGATTTGAACTAACCAGAGGATAAAATCAAGCCTTAGGGGCCAAATGCCCGAAGGCTTTATGTTCATTGAAATTTTCCTAAGTGTTTGAGTTCAAACCTGATTTGAACTAACCAGAGGATAAAATTAAGCCTCAGGGGCCAAATGCCCGAAGGCTTCACAATTTACTAAAATTTTCCTAAGTGTTTGAGTTCAAAACTGATTTGAACTAACCAGAGGATAAAATTAAGCCTTAGGGGCCAAATGCCCGAAGGCTTTATGTTCATTGAAAATTTCCTAAGTGTTTGAGTTCAAAACTGATTCGAACTGACCAGAGGATAATATTAAGCCTCAGGGGCCAAATGCCCGAAGGCTTCACAATTTACTAAAATTTCCTAAGTGTTCGGGTTCACACCTGATTTGAACTAACCAAGAGGATAAAATCAAGCCTCAGGGGCCCTTTGCCCGAAGGCTTTGTGATTCATTAAAATTTCCTGGATGTGTGAAATCAAAGTAAATTTGTAGCCTCAGGGGCCATATATGTCTGAAGGCTCAATTGTCTCATAAAAACTCACACAAAAGACGAATAGTTGCTGGAAAAAGAAATAAAGGTTCTTGATTCATTAAAAATAAAAGTTACAAGAAAATTAGCCCATTGGGGGAAACAAAAAATTGCCCTAAGCTACTGTTCGGGGGGATGGTATTCTTCCCCTTTCAGGATAGCGGCGAAGCGCTTTTCGTTCTCAGAGGTAGGAGGGTTATCATAAGGAAAAGGTATTCCCATATGAGCATCAAATTCCTCTGCGGTCTTGAATTCCCGGGATTCCAGAGGGATGTGCTCCATTTCATGCCTCCGCCGCCAGGCCCTGACCGCTCGAATGTCGCAGATGACGCTGTATCTTTTGAACATGTCGAGCCCTCCCAGACGACATACTTCTACCTTTTCCCGCTCAAAGGACAGAAGCCTTTCTGATTCTGCCAAGAGTCTATCAGACTCAGCTTTTTCAGCTGCCATCCTCCGGACAGCCTCTTTCGCTTTTTCCAGCTCGGCAGCCAAAACCACCTTTTCGGCAATCAGGGCTTGCTTTTCCGCCTCACCAGTTTCCAGAAGAGTCTTCTGTTCAGAAACTGTCTGGCGGAGTCCATCCGTCTCCTTGACCAGAGAGACCCGATGGATTTCATTCTGCTTTATTTGGGCCTTCATACCGGCCATCTCCTTAACATCAGTCTCAATGAGGCTGTTGTATGCCTGAATGCCGTAGAGAAGCTGCACAATAAAGGTCGGATTATTACACAGATAATGATCAGCAAATGAAATAAAGAACACGAAAGGATGAACAAAATCTTTTACCTCCATAGCCATTATCGAAGTCTTCTTAGCCAGATCAGTTATGGTGATCTTTGACTGAGCCACCCTGTCAGCTGGTGTCCAGACCCCTTTGGCCATAGCCCGAAGAGCCTCCGGATGGTTGAGGGTGATTTGATCAGCACAGACTGGAGTTCCGTCTGGCAGCAGAAACTTAGGCTCCCAAGGAATCAGAGCTTGGGATGATTCAGGGGCTGCTGGAGCCTTGCTTGAAGAAGAAGCATTTTCGGCTTGTGTCCTAGCCCTTTTAGTTGCATTGGATCGGGTCCTCACAGTTGGAGCATTTGCAGGAGGCGGAGGAGGAACCGATGGGGTCGGCACTGGTGGCGCTACCGGGCTTTGAGCAGGTGGAGGCACCGAAGACGAAGGCGATGCTGTTGACAATGGCACAGCATCAACAAGCGTAATACCTTCGGGAACTTGAGGGATTCTGGCGGACATAGGTTTGTCGGGCTAGTCCATCCTGTCAACACCAGCGCCCAAGTTAGAGATCGATTCAATATTTTCCATGGTCAGCAGGTCAGTAGCCGATCGGGTCTTGCCCCAAACATGAGTTCTCAAGAGGCCTATCCGCTGTTTTATAAAGGTAAGGGGAAGATCCTTGTCCTCATAACCTAGAAATTTGAAGGCATAGTCTCCCCGGTGAAGGTCACAATGTTCACAGAGGCAAGAAGCCTTATGAAGTGGGCGGTAGACAGGCAGGCGAATGGGACCGAATTTGTTGGGGATCGGGAAAATACGAGAAAAAGGGTACGACCAATTGCCGCTCACTACGACCATTCGTTCTTTCCATCCCTTATCCGATTTTTCAGTATCGGTACAGATGCTGCGGCCGTGAAAGGGGAAAAGGTTGTATCTACCTCTACTCGCTCTGGCATTTTGGAAAAAATAACAAAGGAGGAGGTCGGCCAGGCCTAGGTTCAGATCCATATCCCTATTGTACAACAGTAGCATGGATATGATCCTAATGTTGTTCGGGTTCAATTGAAGGGGATGCAACCCAAGCATGAAGAACACATAGTGAAAAAAGGGATGAAGAGGAAACCTCAGAACCCTAAGATGAGATGCCGATAGCAGAATGCTACCGGGGGCTAGGCCCTGACTCTGGGTAAAGTCTAGGTAGCCAGGATAGGGGGACACGTCAACGTCCTGGGGAACGTGGGTCTCAGCCCGAAGGTGTTTGACGTCCACTTCAGGTCGGGTCCTCTTAAGTGGGGCCACTACAAATGGTTCAGAAGGCTTGGTTGTCGCAGGACCGGTCGTTGAGGAACCCGGAAGGTCAGTACTTTTAAGAGTAGTTTTTCTGGTTCCTCTAGGAACAGGCTGGGGAGACTCACTGCTAGTGGAATCGGTGCCTGAGGAAGTAGGTAAAACAACTTCCTCTACTGACCGGGTATCGTCACTATCGGACATAATGTTAAGAAATGTAGAAGAGACAGAGGGAGGTAAAGGTGATAAATTAAAGAAAGAAGAAAGGAAGAAAACCGATCGACTTACTTAGTTAGTGAAAGAAGAGTTACAGAAGCTCTGAGTAGCAGCAGGTTTCTATGATTTCTGAGATGAACGACGGAATGAATGACGGCAATGGCAAAGGAACAAATCCCAGCAATGGAGAGCTAAAGAAAGCAAAAAGCGAGAACAGAGAATAGCAAAATATGAAATGTGATGTGAAGTGAAGAAAGATGGGGTTTTTATAGAAGGAGAAGAGGAAGCCAAAAAGGCTGCACGAAGACCGAAAGACACGCTAAAGCCGTCATGGTGCAAGATTTGAGGGAGTAGTGGCCGCACGTTTTGGCATATCATTAAATAGGCAATGATGACATGCCAACTCATTATCTTCATTTCCCATAAAAGCAATTAGTATATATATACATAGGTATTTACATTTATTAGGTCATGGGCTTTAGAAAGAATATCAAGCCCATAACCTCAGGGGCCTGTGTAATGGTTGAAATATTTGGCCCAATTATAGATGGGCTACCGGACTAATGGCCCAATTATAGATGGGCCACTGGACTGATGGGCTGACGACGGATGGGCCAAAGACCGATGGGCCGGAAGGCTGATGAGCTGAAAACAAGTAGGCCGAAATCAACAGTGGGCCCATGGAAAATTCTATAAGCTAAAGTGTGGTCCACAAGGCAAGAAGTAATCCAATTATAGTATGAAGAGTCCAAAAAATGTTAGGGTTTATCAAATCCCTTGATTTAAGGGATTGATAAACCTGGGTATATGGGCTTGACCCGTGTATCACAATTTGTATAAATAGATGACTTTGATTAATGAGAAGGGATCCGAAATTTTACCCCAATTTCTATTGTGTAACTTTTCTGCATTTACAGAACATAAATTTTTTTTTTTTGAAAACTAATTTTTACAAATAAATATTTTTTTTTTTTAGAAACTAAGTTTTTGAATTAAATCTAAAAACCCCAACCCCAACCCCAAATTCAAATATATTGACCACCACCACCTACCACCACCAATTTATATAAATAATAAATATATATGTATAATTAAATCCAATTTGACCAATTAAGCAATCATTGATTATAAGCTATCGTTTTATAAGGAATTTTTATTTATTTTTAACAAAAGCAAGAAAAAACTGCACAATTTGAACAACCAAATACTATTATACTAGAATAAACAAAGTAGCTTCAATAGTAACAAATGCAATCAAAATTAGCACCATTTTGATTAAAAATAATATAAATAGATATACATATATATATATATATACCCACCAAAGCGAGACGGATATAGTTGCTTCTGATGGCGTCCTCCGTAGCATCATAATCCACTTCCAATATTCGATAATAATCCTACGATAAAAAAAACACAAATATGCACAGAAAACTCATGCATATACAAGTATATATGTATGTGTATAAACCCTAGTTTTCTAACAAAAGGTGAGAAAGTTACTTTGGGCTTAGACAGAAGAGAGAGGAAATCGGAGTTAAAGGGGGGGGGGGGGGGGTAAATTGATTTAATGGAGTGTATTTAAGGGGGGTAAATTGATTTAATGGAGTGTATTTAAGGGTGTTTTAAATATTTCATATCATAAGGGGGTGTAAATGAAAATTTTCAACTAAGAGATGTGATTGAAGTAAAAATAAATTTGAGGGAATGTAAATGAAATTAACCCATCATATATTTTCAAATAAGTTCAACTTAGAGCTAAATCCGTTATCACTAACACAAAGGTAAAACAATTTGTATTGTAATCATGTTCTTGATATGTATTGTTTGATTTGTACTAGTAATATTTTTTAGAAGGGTAGTGTTATTGTTAAATAGTATAATATATATATTAATATAAGATGCATTTATTATACCATTATCATAATCGCAACTGCAAAAGATAAGACGTGAGCAGATCAAGGATGTATGATAGCTAGCGTTCTAAATCTTGATTTCATGAATCGCATCAAATCATATATATAGTCTGTTATGAATAATGTACCAGCTGTATACCCATAGTTTATTTGGACTTTTCTTGGGCCTATTGATTTCTGGTCTGGTCTGGTTTTGTCTCGCTATATTAGTTTTGTTTGGTCTGGTGTGGTTTTGTAAAGAGTAGTGGCCAGCGGAGCCTACCATGAATTATATATATATAGAAAGAGAGTAAAAAAAATAGTGGTCAGCAGGGCCCACCATGAATTATATATATATATAAAGAAAGGTAATTTGCACTAACACCCTCTGAGGTTTGGTTTTGTTTGCCATGACACCCCAAATGACCAAAATACCCTTCATAAAATTTGAAAATATTAAGGATAATGTGAAATGACATTTATGCCCTAACCCCAAATATATAAAATTTTGAAAAACATATATATAAATTCAAAAAAAAATATAAAATTAAAAAAAATGTATAAAATTCGAAAACAAATATTTAAATTTTGAAAAAATATATAAAATTAGAATAAAATATATAAATTTCGAAAAATATATATAAATTTCAAAAAATATATAAAATTAGAATAAAATATATAAATTTTGAAAAATATATATAAATTTCAAAAAATATATATAAAATCAAAAAAATATATAAAATTCGAAAATATATATATAAAATTCAAAATATATATATATTCAAAAACAAAATTCAAAACATTATATAATTTCGAAAAACATATATAAATTTAAAAATATATATAAAAAATTAAAAAATATATATAAAATTTGAAATATATATAATTCGAAAATATATATATATATATAATTTGAAATATATATAAATTCAAAAATATACATATTTTTTGAAATGATTATATGTTTTTCGAAATTATATAATTTTTTGAATTTTGTTTTTGAAAATATATTTTCGAAATATATATATATTTCGAATTTATATGTTTTTGAAAATATATATAGATGCAAACCTCAGGGGGTGTTAGTGCAAATTATCCTATATAGAAAGAAAGAGAGTAAAGAATAGTGGTCAGCGGGGTCCACCATGAATTATATATATATATATATATAGAAAGAGAGAGAGAGAGAGAAAATATGATGTGCAGTGGAATGCGGGACCCACCTAGGAAAAACATTTAGTCTTAAATTGTAAAAATCAAAGTCCATTTGGTCTTTAAAAAAAAGCAAAAACAAGACAAGACTAAACTAAACTAAAAATCAAACAAGCCCTATCTATTATTCAACATGCTCTATTATTCAGATTATGATCTTGGAAGGAGGTGCGGAGCCAAGAAATTTGTTTAGGGGGCCAATGCAAAATTTTATAAATTTATTAGTGAAATTTGTATTTTTTTAGGTTACTAGAATAATTTTTTAAAACAATTGGGGGTGGAAATGCATTTTTTTTTTGTAAATTTATTGGTAAAATTTATACTTTTTAAGTTATCAAAGAATTTTTTGAAAAAAATTGACATGCCATAGGCAATTTTTATAAATATATTTGTAATATATATAACTTCTTAGGCTAAATTTTTTTTATACAAAATTTGGGTGGCCATGGCCCCTTGCCCAAAGGGTGGCACCGCCCCTGGAAAGAACCATAGTTGGGGCCAAACAGAAGGAAAAGTACTTCATCTCAAACAGGTATGGATCACCTGGTTTGTCGTTGAGATAACAGTTCTGTAAAATTCATAAAATTTAGAACAATTCTATGCAAACAAATAATTTTTTTTTATCGATCTTATCTTTTCCAAAACCCAAGTAAATTTTGGACAATTGTTTATTTTTCAATTCACTCAAAGAAACAATGTAGGAATGAAATGTTGTAGACTGTTATTACTCACTCCGTCCCAAAATAAGTGTACACTTTTATTCTTTTCATTGTGCCAAAATAAGTGTCCACTTTTGAAAAATCAAAACACTTTATTTAGTCAATTACCAATTTAACATTCAACCATTAAAGTTATAAAGTTGGTATTTTATTCACTAACACTACAATAAAAGACATTCTCTTAAAAAATTGAATTCCCAAAAACAAATTTATAATTGTGGAGGGAGGGAGTATTCATTAATCACATTGTCAACTTTCTTTAAATATATACTAATTAAATTATTAATAGTGGGCTAACCACATGTACCACATGCATAGAATAGATTATCATGCTTTTCTTTTTAATTCTTATTTCAAAACTATTTCCCATTTTGTAGGGTGGTGTTGGGATCATGACTGAGATTGGGCAGTTTATATATATATACATATATAACCCCCTTAAAGCCTCTCATTCCCTCATCTCAATGACAACATCCCAGCCTCCTCCTCCTCCCAAGTACTTAGAAGAAAATGACCTAACCCAAGAATGTAAGGACCTATTGTCCACCTTACCAAGAGAAAAAGGGTGGGTTTCAACCCATCTCTACCAGTACCAAGGCTTTTGGCACCCCTCTAGGCACCTCCAAGGTGTGCTTGGATGCCAACAACACTTCCAAGCACACGACACCGACATCCTCCTCGTCACCACCCCTAAATCCGGCACAACATGGCTCAAGGCCATCCTCTTTGCTCTCGTGAACCGATCTGTCTATCCCCACGCATCGAACCACCCTTTACTCACCAACAATCCCCACGTTCTCGTGCCATTCTTGGAACTCGAGCTCTACATTGACAACCAAGTCCCCGACCTCACCGCCTTTACCTCCCCAAGGCTCTTTTCGACTCACTTACCTTTCGTTTCTGTGCCTGAATCCGTCTACTCCTCATCATCCAAGGTTGTGTATCTTTGTAGGAACCCTAGGGACACTTTTGTCTCACTTTGGCACTTCACAAACAAGTTGAGGCTCCAAGACATGGGGACAAACTCACTTGAGGAGGTGTTTGATAGGTTTTGTAGGGGAGTGAGTCTTTATGGACCCTTTTGGGACCATGTTTTGGGGTATTGGAAGGTGAGTTTGGAAAACCCTAAAAATGTGTTTTTCTTGAAGTATGAGGAGATGAAGGAACAACCCACTGTTCATTTGAGGAGACTAGCTGAATTCTTGGAGTGTCCGTTTTCGGTGGAGGAAGAAGGAAAAGGGGTGGTGGATGAGATCTTGAGGTTGTGTAGCTTTGACAATTTGAGCAATTTGGAGGTGAATGTGAATGGAAAATTGCCCTCCGGTCAGGAAAATAAAGCGTTTTTCAGGCGAGGCGAGGTCGGAGACTGGAAAAATCTTTTGACTACGGAAATGATTGAGCAGCTGGATCAGCTCATCGAACAAAAGTTGGATGGTTCTGGATTAATTTTTTAATTAAGTAAGCTATGTCATGTACTTTGTCATCATGTTCTTGTAAGTTGCGGTCGAAAGTTCATGTGTGTTTGTAATTTATTTATTTTTTAAAAAGAGAGAATATTTGTTTATTCTCTCCTCCTCCCAAGCTCCGGCAACTTCTCGTTGCCTGATGGTTGGGGGTTTCAGTCTCTTGGATTGTAGTTTTCGGGTTTTCGTTTCAATAAAATTTTAATTATTGAAATAACAAAGATAGTGTTTTGTTCTCCTATAGGATTTGGATTTTCGTTTCAATAAAATTTTAATTATTGAAATAACAAGGCAAAATGTATATATCTTAAATTTAAAAGTAAAATAAAAATAGTGAGGGCTAAATACTAAATATCTCAAATTTTAGGATAAAAAATGTAAATAAAAAAACAAAAACTTTCTAGGTATGTTACATAAGTTGGGAAGTTCTTAACAAACTTTGTTCACGAGTATGTTTATGAAAATATTCCCGAACTTTGTTCATGAATATTTTTGAGCCGAGCTCGTAATTGTTTGAGATTGGTTCATTTATGAAACGAGCTTGAAAAAATGACTTGAGTTTGATTCACTTATTAAATAAATAAACGCGAGCCAAATTTTTATCCAGTCGAACTCGAATTACTTATGTTTGGTTCGTTGCAGTCCTATATATGTATAAATAGAAACTTTCATGTATATTTAGGGACAGACCTATTTGGGGACAAGTGGGGGCGGTGGCCCATTAAATTATTTATTTTATTTTATTATTCGCTCTAATTATGCCCCCACTCAATTTTTTTTAATTTTTTTTAAAACTCCTACTGAATTTGAAATAATAGGATTCGTCCTAGTCACCAAAGATATCTTGGTCCGTGCATGTGTATAGATATATCTTATGTTTTTAAAAGGTAAATTGCGTTTCACTTTGTTTGGTCATTTCGAATCTTGTATGGAAAGGAAAACCATCAATTGTTTAGGGCTTGTTTGGCAAGCTTGATTTTGGTATTCATTTTGGATTTTAAGACCAAATCATATTTGGCAAGCCGGTTTTGGAGTTGGTTTTGAGCTTTTTAAAACCAACGACTAAAACCTGGTTTTGGCCCACCAATTTTGACTTTTCTATCTCTATATATATATGACCAAAAATATGAATTATTTTGAAATTTTTTTTTATATTTTTCGGAAAAATTTATTTTTTCGGAGAAATTTATTTTTCAGAAAATATTTATTTTTTCGGAAAAAAATTAATTTTCGGAAAATTATTATTTTTTCGGAAAAAAAATTATTTTCGGAAAATAATCATATTTTCGGAAAAAAAATTTCCGAAAATTAGTATTTTTTCAGAAAAAAATTAATTTTCGGAAAAAAATATTTTTTGGAATTTATATTTTTCGGAAAAATTAATTTTGGGAAAACATTTTTTTTACAAAAAAATCATAATTTAATGTAATTTTTCAAAAAATAAATTTTCGGAAAAAAAATATTTTTTCCGAAAAAATTTATTTTTCAGAAAATATTTATTTTTTGGTGAAAAAATTAATTTTCGGAAAATAATATTTTTTCGGAAAAAAATCATATTTTCTGAAAAATTTATTTTTTGGAAAATAATTATTTTTTTCGGAAAATAATTATTTTTCGGAAAAAATTAATTATTTTTTTTTCAGAAAATTTTTTTTTTTTTCCGAAAATTAATTATTTTCCGAAAAATTATTTTTTATATTTTTCGGAAAAATAATTTTTCCCCAAAATTACTTTTTTTTCCAATTTTATATATATATATTTTTCATATTTATATATTTTTAATACATATTAGTATATATATATATAATTATACCAAGACCAAGACCAAAACCAAAACCAACTCCTTACCAAACATTATATATTGATTTTAAATTTACCTAAAACCACAAGACCAAAACCAACATCAAAACCAAATTCCCAAAGTGGCCCTTAATATAAATTTGTTTATTTGATAGTGACTCATTCTTGAAAGGTGAATTATTGGTGAATCATTTCAAAAATTATTTCATGGTGGGCTCACGTACGTAACAGTAGTCGCTTTCGGTATTGATATCACGGGATTTGCATGTCCTGGTTGTTGAGGGTTAGGCCATGTTTGGCAGCGGTCTTTTTGTCTTTCTGGTCTAGTCCGGTCTGGTCTGATCTGGTCTGATCTGGTCCGGTCTGGTCTGGTCTAATTTAATTTGGAAAAGTCTATTTGGTAAGCGGTCTGGTCTTACTATTTATTTATTATTTATTATAATATTTATTTATGTATTATTTATTTATTATTTCTTCACTTTATAATATATTTTATTATTTATATTATTAAATTATTATTTATTAATTTATATATTAATTTATAAATATATTCTATTTATTTATTATTTCATTATTTAATTCATTTTATTTATAAATTATTTATTCATTTTTAATTATTTAAAAATATATTTTATTAATTTAATATTAATTTATTATTATTATACTCATTTTTTTTTATTATTATGAAGTATTTATTCATTATCATATTTACTTATTATTTATTATTATATCTATTTATTATTTATTTCATTTCATTTTGTTTATTATTTATTATTTTTATTATATTTTAAAATATGTTTTATGTAATTTATTATTTATTTTATTAATTTATTTTTATTATTTATTATTCAGTCTATTTATTATTATTATTATATTTATTTATTATTATTGTATTCATTTTTTTATTATTATTATGTTTTATTTAATTTATTATTTATATTATTAATTATTCATTTTTAATTATTTATAAATATATTTTATTATTTATTAATTTATTTATTATTATTATATTCATTTATTTATTTTTAGGTATTATTTTTTTCATTTTGTTTATTATTTATTATTTATATTTTATTTTTAAAATATATTTTATTTAATTTTTTATTATTATTTATTCATTTTTAATTATTTATGAATATATTTTATTAATAAGACCAGACCGGACCACCAGGAACCACCTTTTTTTTTTGTCTGAAATGAGGCCATTTTGGTTTCATTTGGTCTTACTTGGTTTAACCAAAAATTTGGGACCAATGCTACCAAACACGGTCTGGTCCCATAAAACGCAAGACCAGACCAGACCACCTGAGACCAGACCACCTACCAAACAGGGCCTTATTATTAGGGGTGTGTAAAAATCAGGGAAATCCTTATGTCCAATCCTTCAATCCGATTAGTATATATTGGATAAGATATTTTATGGATTGGATGGAATATGGATTCAAAATTATCCGATTGATATTTTACGGATCAATTTTGAATTACATTTTTAATAATCTGATACTATTTATATATAATTTAATATATTATATTAATAATATATCACATAATATATTATTTTAAATTAAATTATAATATCTTAAATCAATAATATACTATTGCAAACTAAATTATAATATCTTATTTTATACAAATAATTATCTATATCTATCTATATTATTGTAAAAATATAAGTCATTTATAATATTTTCATACATTTTAACACTCATCACTATTGCAATTTTCAGAAAAATATAATGGAAGACTTTCTATTAGTTATTTACTATTATGAAAGAGTAAGGCCTCTAAAATATTTTTATACATTTATTCCATTTGAAAAATTATAATTTAATAAAGACTTTAATAACTAAATTCAAAAAAATATCATTAAAGTACATTAATACATCGTATTATTTCAATGCAAGTATTTTCTTTAAAAGAAAGTATACGCAAAAATTAGAAAAGAAAATGAATGAATACCCAAATTTTAAATTTTTAGTATTTCATAGTTAAATAAATATAACATATGATATTTTATAATTATTACTAAAAAATTATTGTGTTGTGAAATATCTTTCATGCAAGGTTGCAATATAAGTCATAACTTTAAGTTATGTATATTTCATATATCAATATAAACCAAGTTTGTTGTGTGTACAAGTGTCTTGAAATAAATAGATGAACAAATTAAACTAGAATGAATAATAAATTTCATTAATACAATAAAAAATGATAATTTATTAATAACATCTCTAAAAGTCAATTGACGTTGAGAGCCGAAGATGTAGTAAACACTAAACCCAGATTTTTAGGGACTTTTTGAAAAAATTCTATGATACCGCTAATTTGTTTTCCGATTTTTTGTATATAACTTCAAATGGATAGTTTCATCAAGTTCATAGTATTGAAAAAGAGTTGTCTTTAGCCATAATGAGTACGGATCATCGTTTAAGTGACATGACTATCAAAATGAAGAGCAAATTCGATAAGTATTGGGGGAGCATTGAGAAAGTGAATATGATGTTAGTGATTGCTGTTGTGTTAGATCCCCGCTTCAAGTTGGACTATATGCGTTTTTGTTATTATCAAATTATTGATTCTAGCAAATTGAATAATCTAATTAGTAAGGTAATGACGGTATTAAACCAAATTTATCTTGAGTATGAAAACCATGGAGGTACTTCATCTTGCAATCAAGTTTCTAACTTCATGAAAATTGATAAATCAAGTAGTGGGGCAAGTGGAAGTAGTGAGACAATGAGTAATTTAAATGTAATCAACATGACACAAATGACATATTTGGAGCATTTGGAGAAAATAGGAAATGGGGGAAAATTGGAAGTGGAAAGGTATTTGAAAGAAATTACTTGTAAAGATGACAAGATTACTTTTGACATTTTGATGTGGTGGAAAGTAAATTCTTCAAGGTATAAAATTCTATCTAAAGTTGCACGTGACGTCCTAGCTATTCTCATTTCAACTGTTGCTTTTGAGTCCGCCTTTAGCACGGGGGGTCGTGTCCTTGATCAATTTCGTACTTTTCTTACTCCTAAAGTTGTTGAAGCCTTGATTTGTGCACAAGATTGGTTATATGTCTAGCAAGTGCCGATTCAAATTGAAGCACAAATGAACGAAATTGAAGCACTCGATTCTTTTGATTTTCAATCAAGTATGTTTATTTATTCACTATATATTAAGTATATTTTATTTATTCACTACAATTTATTTATAGTTATTTGTTCATAATTAACTAAACTTAGTTTTACTTTTGTTGTCATAACTAATTCTTGAGGAGTTTTGAAGGTGATACCGTACTTTTGAATCAATCCGTTGAATTTCCGGATGCTGCATGGATATTTTGTTCATTTACTCCAACTTTTATTATTTTGTTTGTGTATAATTTGTTACTATGTCAATTTGCTAATGTGAACAATTTGTTACTGGGATATATTTTGTTTGTGTATAATTGTAACTGTGAGTCTTTGACATATGGTGAAAGTTTTATTCTTGTCTTGCTATATTTATATTTTAATCTTTGAATCCGAGAATCCGATCTGAACCAATCCGGCTCGTCGCGGTCCAGTTTAGATTGGATCCGTTGGGCGATTGGATTGGATTGGATCCATAAATGGTGAATTCGGTATTAGTGGATTGAATTCAAAATACCCTCAATCCGATCCGTGAACACCCTTAGTTATTATTGTTCGATTCTCTTTATTGGTCCATTTAAGTAAGTTATAGTTCACCCCGAATGATGATTTGAGGGAGTTACACGAATTGACATATTATATTATCGGATATACTCTCTCTGTTCCATTTTAAGTATTTATTTTGGAAAATTCAATTTTTTAAATAGATGACTTTTAATATTTTTTATTATATGAGTGATATATGAATTGTCAACTTTACCTATGGTGAGGTCTATGATGATGTGATGGTTTATATTGTAAATTTTTATTATTTTAATGCATAAATGTTAAATTGATAAATTGACAACATAAAGTACTTTGACTTTTTAAAATTGGATACTTATTTTGGGACGGACAAAAATATAAAAATGAACACTTAAATTGGGACGAAAGAAGTATTATATATGGTTCCATTGTATTATCGAATATATTATGTATCGTTAGATTTTTGGAAGGTAATTATAGTATTACGTAGCATAATATTCACATTTCAAGATCGGTTATAACGCTATTGTTATTGTCACCATAACTAATACCTTGAGTACAAATCATGCTCTCGTACAACAGTTTTTAGGATTTAAGAATGTGAAATTTACTACTAATATAGCAATATTAACACTATTGCATTCGAGCCATCAAAGCAATAGGGGAAACATTGAACCATATAGAAACTGCAAAATACACTATTAAGGCCCTGTTTTTATTTTAGTTTTACAAAATTGAAAATTTTGATTTGCTTTGCTATCATTTTGATAGAAAGTAAAACTTATTTGGTAAAATTCATTTGTTGTGAAATTTTTGAAAATAAAAAATAAAAAATGTGTTTGGAAACGAAAGAAATTAAAAATTAATAAATCATGAACTAATTACTAATAAAAAATAAAATGAACTAATTTAAATATTTATTTATTCATTTTTATTCAACTTTATTTAATATTTAATATTTATTCAATTGTATTTATTTATTTATTATTAATTATTAATTATATATTATTTTTATTTATTATTTATTAGTCAATTTTGATTTATTTTTGATTTATTATTAATTATTTATTCATTTTATTTTATTTATTTATTATTTTTATTTCTTTGTTCCTTATTATTTTTATTTATTTATTTATGTCTTTTTTCAAATTTATTAAATATTTAATATTTATTTATTCATTATTTTTAATTAGTTCTTACTAATTTTTTATTTTATTTATTTAATATTTTTATTTCTTTGTTCTTCATTATTTTTATTTATTTATTTATGTCTTTTTTCAAATTTATTCAATATTTAATATTTATTTATTCATTTTGTTTATTATTTAATTTATTTATTTATTAGTTATTATTTAAAAATCTGGAAACTAAAACCGAAAGTGGAAGCTTCATATGAAGCTTTCAAAATTGTTAAGGATTTGAAAAAATTTGGCAATTAATTTTTGACTTTTTAAAATTTACTAAATTTGAAATATGGTTACCAAACAACCTTTTTATTTTAATTTTGTTATTTTGAAAATGGAAACAGAAATCTGAAAGTAAAAGTGTTACTACCAAATAGGGCCTAAGGGTTGAACTTTTGTATATAGTCAAGCCTGTTTCTTATTTTCACATAGTTGAATGAGCTGTTTGTCAATAGACATGAAATTAAGTTTGAGTTGAAATCTTTATAACTCCCTCTTCCCAATTTATAAGGCTATTTTGGGGAATTCAATTTTTTAAGATGTTATATTGATAATAAATGAAATATCAATTTTATCATTGGTCTCATCATAATGATGTGATGGTTTATTGTGTAGATGATTAATAATTTTAATGCATGAGGGTAAATTAGTAAAGTGGTATGATAAAATGTTTTGACTTTTCAAATGGAATACTTATTTTGGAACGAAAAAAAGAATAAAAATTAACACTTATTTTGAGACGAATGAAGTATTTCTTTACACAATTTTGAACAAATAATGCTTCACAATGTTGTGAGTCAAATAAAACAACCCAAGTTGAAACTAATGTATTATCTTTGGGTGTTAGTGGCTAGACCTCACCCCAAAAGTTAGCTCAAAGAGTGAGACTTTTCCTCACACTTATATACTGACCACCAACCTCTTTCACAACCGATGTGGGACAATCCCAATAACCTTCCCCTCACACATTGAGCCTTGGGTCTGATCAACGACAACCCATTTCTCCCGGTAACTACTGGGCCAAGACTTGTTGGTAACCTGAGCTCTGATACCACTGTTGGGTGGTCTTGGGTCTCTCTCACTCCAAAAGCTAACTTAAAGGATGAGACTTTCTCTTATACTTATATACTGACCACTAACCTCTTCCACAAACTGATGTGGGACAATTCCAACAATCTCCCCCTCACACATCGGGTCTTTGGTCGGAGCAACGACAACCCGTTTCTTCTGAAACCTTGGTCGAGACTTGTTAGTAACCTGGACTTTGATACCAGTATTGGGTAGTCTTGGGTCTCTCTCGCCTCAAAAGCTAGCTCAAATGGTGAGATTTTTCCTCACACTTATATACTGACCACTAGATCTTTCCAAAACCGATATGAAACAACCCCAATAATTATCTTATTTTAATATGTTCATTTCCACAATTTTGAAGAACAATTCTACATTATGAAGAGTCACAATATGTTGGAATTGATGGATCTCAAAGACAAGTTCATCTCATACAACAGAGGAAGGGTCATTGGCTCACTAAATAACATTTTATTTTGATATAAGGAATTCATTCCATGGGCTAATTTGGCATAATATATATATACACACATATATGCAATAACTCTAACTCTCTCTAGTTATTATTTGATTATTCTAAAAGCAATGGATATGCTGCATTAATTAGAAAATGAACTGTTAGAGTAAGACCTCTCGAATTAGATCTAGTTAAATTCATATCCGATTTGTTAATAAATTGAATTATCGGATTCAGATCATAATCGGATTATCGAATTTTTTTGCTAATCCATATCCAACTAATTGAATTTGCGTCATATTCGGATCGGATTCAGATCATAATTGAATTATTGACATGTTTATTAATAGGGATAACAAACCCCCGATTTGATGCGAATCTCATAATTCGACGGATTTTTAGTTAGTTAATTCATATCCGATTTTCTTCATTAACGGATATCTAATCCGATTATCAAATTACAAAAATACAAAAATTAATAAATAAATTTAAATTTAGTGTTATTTTTCGAGAATCAATAAATACCAAATTATCAATCAATACTTATAACATATGTTCATGGCAAATATAAAAATTTAAAAACAAAAAAAGAAATTGAAACATTATTAAATATACTACATTTATTACTTAGCATATATATATTAATAAATAGTATATAAATTTAAAGTATAAATACTGGAACACTGAAATTATTTACACTTATAATAATAGTATAAATGATCGATCATTATTAATAAATAATAAAATAATTATCAATTAATATTTTATATATAGGTGTAGTACTATATAAATATATACACATAAAAATATCAAAATCTATATTGATATATATATATATTATAATTTCGGATCGGATTAACATAAATGCAAATTCAATTTATTAAAAAATCGAATTCAGATATTAATCGAGTTATCAAATTTTATTTTTAATCCATATCTGACTAATTGAATCGGATTCGAATCAAAATCCAATCTATTGGGAGATTTATTATAAGAAAAATGGCATGGAAAACATATTAAAAGAGAGTAATGTGCTTCTGAATTCACCTATCACTGAAAAACTATTTAATTATACATGTATGCACTGATTCCTCACTCACATGAATTGTTTATCTGTGTGTTTGTGCCAGTTTCTTGCTGCAAGAGATCAATCTCCCTCACATGAATGGATATATATAGTTTACTAATAGAAGGGTATGCTTGGTTTATATATATATTTGAAAATTTTATATCTGAAAACTGTTTTGAAAAAATGAAAAATATTATGCCACATCTTTCATAATTGTTTCTGAAAATAATTTTCATAAAACTCAACTAAGCAAAACTTTTGTACAATTTTTTAATTTTTAATTTTCAAAACACAGAAAACTATTTCGTAAAATGCGAATAAAGTAGACCCTTTAATTTCACACTCTCAAGTATAAAGTAATTTGGAAATAAATTTGTGTATTTTACTTTCTTGCAAAGGACAGTTCTGTCCTCATACAGGCTGGATCATGTTCCCATCAAATAATTAAATAGATTGCCAAACAATGCTTCTCCAACACATCCTTAAAAAAGTGTTTTCTAGTCGGCTCCTCACTCTTGTTGAACAAGAGCATCAAGAAGTAGCAAAGCTATATGCATGGAGGGCTCCAATGATTTTCCTGGCATCCAAACACCACCCAAGAAAGATGAACCAGTACCAAGAAGGCCCTTGAGCCGGCTGCAGAGGCGCGCGCCACGCCCTATTCAGCTAAAGCCCACTGGCATTATGGAGTACAAGGGTGCACAAAAATCAATCGGATGCAAATTAGATTTGTCATCATCATTGAGTACTTCTTCATTTGCTTACGTCAATGAAGACGACAATGCTAGTTCTAATTGAATTTTGTCCATATTTCAGATTAAATCTCTTCTTCATAGATGTTCTTTCTCGAATTAATATTTACATCCATCATTTTTTATTCTTTCATAACTGTTTAAATTTTCTCATTACAAACTCTACGAAGAATGCATGTATAATGATAAAAATATTGTGACATACAACAATTATCGATCACGATAGCACAATAATAATCTAAAGATAAAAATCTCACCCATACGCTGTTTCTTTTTCTTCTTTTTTTTTTCCTTTCATTCGCCATTATCACAAAATATATATTTTCAAATAATATATCACAGACATAAATTCATTTGAGCATATCCAGATTTTTTAAACTTATATTTCTGATCAATGATATAGGATGGTTTGGCCAAGCGAATGTAATGCGCCTCATATAAATAGTATGCATGGACGAATGTTTTCTACATTTTAACATTATAATTTTTTAATCTCTAAGAACATAACAATGTTCCTAAAAACCAAATGAAAGCATGAAACGAATTTATCCATCAAAGATGGAAGATAATGAACAAAATTAAGAAAGTAAAAAAAAAAAACACTATTCTTCAGGTTGCAACTTAAAACAATACCCAAGTTATTAAGGACATTCTTGACAAATCACTTGTTCATTTTTCCTCTTTCCCTTATTTACGATCTGGTTTTAGTTGCCAAATAACACTCCCTATGTCACAAATTAATTGTATAAGCCTGACTTTTCAATATATATATATTGTTATTTTGAGTTTTTAATTTTGTGTTTTAATAATATAATATAATTGTAATTTTTACACTGTGTTTGGTAATAAGTAATTTGGGATTTGGAATTGGAAATGGAATTGAAATTGGATTGGTAATGAAATAAAATTTCATTTGTGTGTTTGAAATAAACAGTAATTTAAGTGAGATATAATTCCATCTGTGTGTTTGGATGTTAATAGGAATTGGAAATATTCTTTTATTTTTTATTATTTTGCCCATAATATTATATGTACACTCCATAAATATAATTTTAGTTTAACTTTAACTCTATAACCTAATTCTAATTAACTACATCTTTATTACCTAATGTTAATTGTCCAATTCTAGTTGAAATATAATATATAGACTTAAAACTTAATTTTAGTAGAAGAATAAGATTTTAAATTATATGTTCTATTTTATTTTTGACTTTTCAAATCATCTCCAAACCTATTGTATTATAATTCAATTATAATAAAATTTATTTTTAAATTTTGAGTTATATTTTAATTTAAATATAATTATAGTTAAACATTATCTTTACAATGTAATTTTATTTTATTAATTTCTATTTTATTTTGTATTATATTTCAAATCCAAATACAAAATTTCTATTCGAAGTCGTTCTTTGGTGTTTAGGTAAATTACTTGATTATTAATTTATTTTTTGTTTAAAATAATTTTTTTTAAATTTTTTTAGAAGTATTATGTATATGACCTCGTTTATAAAAGAATATTAGTATACTTTGCTTTGAATAAGTTATCTAGAGAATTTATTTACAATTTTAAAAGCTTGAGTCAATTAAAATATGACAAGTCCAAAATGTTCTTGCGTATTTCATTGTTTTATTTCTTAAGAATAATAATAAAAAGACAAAGAAAAAGTGATGAAATTACAAAATTATACAAAAGTAATTTCTAAAGTATACAAGCAAAATTTAGAGGTAAATGTGTATACAGTCGCATATATTGACTTAGACGATCCATGTATTACCCTTCATTTGACATAGATGTTTTGTATCAATCTACTATATATTTTGATTGGATTACAACATTATTTTATGTAA
The DNA here is from genome assembly GCA_963922005.1 of Cornus suecica. Taxonomy (NCBI): domain Eukaryota; kingdom Viridiplantae; phylum Streptophyta; class Magnoliopsida; order Cornales; family Cornaceae; genus Cornus; species Cornus suecica. The sequence continues at coordinate 65,426,207 of OY998245.1, forward strand.
AACCCTTTCCATTATATATTTTTAAATAGTATTCCTCTAAAATCTACAATCTTATCTATCCTATAATTATCTTGTGACTATATTTATTACCGTTTATTTGGACTCTTACTCCTAAATTCTAAGACTTCCATTATTTACTTACCTATGCATAAAATGTTTACTATTTGACAGCAAAAGAATGATGAGAAAGAAAATAAACAAAAAAGTAATATAATATTTTATAAAGAGATTAGGAGTATTTGGGTAAAAAAAATTAACGGTTAAAATAGGGAAAGGAAATTCCACCAAATTCGACCATTTTTTCTTGAATTTCTTAAAGCATGCAATTTTCCATTCAAATCCCATGGAAATTCCATTTTTTTTTAAAATCCTATCTTGTTCAAACACCTAAAATCCCATTTAAAATCCAAATTCTCCCAAATTCTACACTTCCAAACAAAGTATTAGTGGGACTCATTATTTTTTGAAATTAAAAAAAAAAAAAAAATTTGAAAAAGCATATGATTTATATTTATATTGGGATTTGAAATTTGAAATTGTATAAATATTTTGAAATAAATAAATTGAGAAATTGAACAACCAATATGAAAGAGAGGAAGTAATTTTTCTTAAATGGAGAGAAAGTTAACCTTGAAATAAACAACTAGGTTTCTAGCATTTTATTTATAATTAGAAATTTTTTTTTGTTGATATTTTCATACCCTTTCCTTTTCTTCCCTCTACCAAATTTTTTTCTATTCGTTGGTAATTTTTATCTTTTGACAGAAAGTCAACCTAATTTATCTCTTGACCCAAATGGAAATAAAAACACACTAATAGTAAAAACCAATAAACAACAAAGTTTATTTTTCAAATCATCAAATTTATACTATTTTCCTTTTTCGGTCAAGGTTTTATCTTACATCAATTTATTTCTTACCGATTAGCAAAAACATACATACTGTTTGTATATATATATATATATATATATGTACACGGACTTCTCTTTCCTTCGACCCGAAACAAACCCTCATTTCAATGGTTTCTCTCTGCCACAATCTTCTTTCAAACTTTGTAAACCCCTCCATTAAATGTTAAATATTTCCCTTTTTATATGTTTCAATTACACACAGTCGATCAGTTCATGCGCAGAATAGGGCTTTTCTCTCTGCAGGTAACTTCCATATTTATACTCTATATTTGATTAATTGGATTTTGTTGTTGTTTAATTTGGGTTTAATCGATTGTTCTTCACCATTTACGAATCGTCTTCTTGTGTATTGAATTGGGTTTATCATATTCTTGTTCCTTTTTCTAGGGTTTGGAGTTTTATGCAGTACTGTTCTATTGGGTGGTGGGAATTTGGTATTTAGGGTTTTATGGGTATTTAGGGTTCCTTCACCTCGGTTGAATTTGCATCCATATGGGATTGGTATGTGTTTCATTCTTATGAAATTCCTTCAACTTGGTAATTAGGGTTTTTATGGGTCTTTAGGGTTTTCTTCATGGAAAAGTGAGTAAGATTTCTGGTGTAGTTTACCATTTAGTTATTTTAAGTCAAACCTAGATTGGCATGTAAGTCATGCCGGCCTTATTGGTGTTTCTTTTACCCTCTTAGGCCTTGTTTGGCATAACTTCTGCTTTGGCTTTCTACAGAAGAGAAAGAGAAGCAGAAGCTGGTACCCCTAACTTTTTTAAAACACTCTTCCAAGGCAAAGAATCTCTTCTAAATTTTTTGCCAAACACCATTTAAAACAACTTTTCCCACGAAGAATCCTAAAACAGCGTTTAAAACAACATTTTCAACTGAACTTATTTTTTGAGTACTTGTTTTACCCTCTACTTGGTAAGTAAGAGGTGTGCAAAGTACCTATCTTAATATATCTATAGTTTTTTGTTTAGAGAACTGGGGCGCTTAGCATTACGATCAATTAGTTGGTTATTTATCATTTACTTGGAACCAAATATTGAAGGTTTGAATTTTTTTTTTCTTATCTTTTTCTTAGCACTCCTTAGCGGGATTATTATAGTATGAATTTCACACTTGCTACTAGAAAAGAATAGTGTGTGGCTTTTGCATCCTATGGTTATGCTAGAGGAATGCAAGTGAATTGGGATTTTCTCAAGGCCAATTATATTGGTAATGCAGCATTTTTATCAAGTGACATAAATTGATTGTTTGTAGTTGTTCAATTTATGGTATTTATTCAACAAAATATATGCAGAAAAAAGTAGATTATATTACTTCACTTTTCTTAGTCTGCTATGTTTATGACTCAAATTGTTTAAGTTAACTGGAGATAGACTGCCATTTGTTTGCTCCTAATGAAATAGATATTGTCTGCTCCCAGTGAAATAGAAGTGGTTTGCTTTCAATGAAATAGATATTGTAAGATTCTTTCAGGAGTAATTTTTACTTTTTAGTTATTATCAAGTTTATAACATCATTTATTGATTTTCCCCCCCTTAAAAGTTTCTTTTTGGTTTTTATGATTTTAGATGTGGTTGTGATATTAATCTAAAATCTGAAATCTTTTTGCTGTAGTATTCGAGCAATTCGGAGCTCTTCTATGAACTGTGCTTTTACTTCCATATAGTCCACTTTCTTCGAACAAATGCGAGGAAAAGGAACATCTGCAGGTCGTTCTCAACCTAGAACTCGTTCTGAGACGAAGTCTCTGAAAAGGTGCAAGAATATTGGGAAAGCCGATAATGTTATCTTCATAGATGTTGATGGTGATAATATTGATGATGTTATTATCATCGACGGTCCCGATTCTTTACCACATAAACAAGGTTCAAGTCTTCCAAGAGATAGCAAAGAATGTTCATTGGAGACTATAATTTGCATCGATGACGATGAAAGTGCTGATAGCAACAATCTTGGAATTGGTGTCCAAGGTGCCGATAACGTCCATAGTGATGGCTCCTCTAGCTCGAGACCTTGCCCCGATTCTGACCATTCTCGAAATTCTTCACACGCAGATGGTGATGAGTGCCCGTTTGTTCAGGAAAATGTATCTCCAATAAAGATTTCGAAGTGCAAAAGAACCTATTCTGGGAAAGCCTCCACCAGAAACCATTATGGTTTAAGTCCTGAGCCACAGAGTTGTTCCTTTGATAATGATAGTCCTGATAGTGAGTTTATGGAAGGTTCGTCTGGAAAGCTTCAAGAACAGTGGGAAAGAGCTTCTCTCAAGAGAAAACATGGTGTTTGTAGTGGTGAGTCTGATAAGCAGGATCAAGCTGGTGCTTATAGGTCCCAGACTGATACTTGCCAAAATGTTGGGGTAGAAAACATGACTGAGCAACATCCTAAAGGTCCGGTTTGTTCCACGTCAAGTAATGCCAGGTATGAAAAAGCTGCCCATGAGTTCACCGATGAAGGTTCTTTTGGGTATCTTCCAGAACACGGTAAAAGGAATTTTCGCAAAGGTCATTCTGGTACACGGAACCATGGTAGTGTTCTTAGGTTTCATTTTGATGCTCAACAAAATGTTGAAGTAGAAAAGATGCCTGATTCCAAGACAAAAGGCCCGGGTTGTTCCAGTTCAACATCTCATCCTAATACAGCAAATGATTGCAATTTGGGGAGCACTTCTAATGGCCCGAGTAATGTTAATACTGATTTTGATTTCAACTCAACAGAAGCAACACGATTTTCTCGGAGAAAGGCTGATGTTCGGGACAGAGGAGAGTCACTCACAACAGATCCTCCCTCCAACTACGCTGGGGAGCAACCGTGCAGACACTTCAAGCATGGTGTTAACTGTTTCTGCAATGAAGAAAAACAATGTCCTCAAGGAACTTTCTGTTCCACTCTAGAACAGGATAATGAAAAAGTTAATAATGCAAAAGCATTTCCTTGTACGAAAAGTCCACGGGCAAAAGCTCATGTATCTAATTCCGAGCCAAGGGTTGACATAAACTTTGGTCATATTAAAGCTCGTGTACCTATGTGTGACAGTCAACAGCCAGACATGGTGGATAACTCGATGAGTACAGAAAATGGTGATGTAACAAGCACTGTTGATAGTTGTTTAATTAGTGAACGAGAAAAGCTGAAGGAAACTGATGAATATAAACGAGCAATAGAGGAAGAATGGGCATCTAGGCAATGTCAATTAAAAATTCAGGTTTGGCAATATGTGCAGTTTCCTTATTTTAATTTCAACGCATTATGAATTTGTTCTCATTCATGACTATCAGGCGTTTCTACGCTGATTCCTTTGTGTGATTGCTTAATTGTTGCATGCATTTAAGGTTTTAGCCTAGTTATAAATGCAAATTCTGTAGTATATAGAAAATTGGAAATGAATTGGATCGTGGGACGATTGTCTATTTGAAGAAATTCTTCATCAGGTTCAGACTTGCAGCAACAGACAAATGTCTTCTTGTTTATTATTCCTTGTCGATTACCTATTTATTGGTCTCTCTCTCTCTCTCTCTCTCTCTCTCTCATATATATATATATATTTAAACTTATGTATATTTAATGCATTTATACTTGTTTTTTACATGCATTCCATTTCGAGATAAAATTAGAGAAACTGATTAAGATGGTTTGGTCACACACAACGAACTCGATTAAGTGTGCTAGTTATGAAGTTTGACATGGTATGCATTGAGGGCTGTATTACCTGGACACGGCATCTTCGGCGACAATATCCGCATCGACGCGACACGACTCGGGTGCGGGATACGCGTCGGACCCTTGGGTTTTCATATTGGACATGGCAGCTTTACGAATCTGAGTTTTGCGGCGACAAAGAGGGGCGGCAATGAAGACGAGAGGCCAGCTTTTCTGATCTGTTTTTGCAGTAAAGAAAAGAGGGGATGGGAACTGGGTTTATGTTTGAAGAAGAGTCATAGAAGAGAGGCGGCGGGTGAAACTAGGATTTTTGTTTAAAGAAGATGATATGATGTTGTTTTACTCTTTTAAAGCTGACATGTAATGTATAAAAGTTATAGTTTATTATTAGAATAATATTATATTAATTATATACGAGTGATGATAGAGAAGCCGAACAACTTGCAATGTTTTTGCCATGTCATCCACTTAAAGCGTTTCCTTACTAGAAAATAATTACTTTGCAACAAAGACAAATATACCCTTACTTTTTAACCTTATTTTATTGCCCTTCCTCCGCTCTCGGTATTCAAGATTTTTCTTATCTATCGCTGAAACTGTTCTTAAATTTATATATCTAACATTCTCTTTTCTTAATGTTCTTAAATTTATATATCTAACATTCTCTTTTCTCTCTCTCTTAGAATTTATCATTTCTCTAATCCATAAATTCTCCTCAGTTGTGCCTAATCTCTCACTTTTGTTTATGACTATATTTTTTTCTTTTAGCTTGTTTTCTATATGAACATTTACATGTTTTCTCTCTCTCAAATTGTTTCAATTTCTATTTAATAATTGGGTCTCAATTTTTTTTTCTTTATATATTTTTCTCCATCACCTCACTATTCATTTAATTCAAATTTTTATCTATTGTTTTGTCTTCTCTATTTAAAATTGATATTTTTTGACCTATATATTTGTACGTGTCTAAGTACCCGTGTCCGATTTTTGGACACTCAAATTCGTGCCCCTTGTCCTATAATGTAATAAGTAGACGGATCCGACCTCTAGACACACACTTGTGTCCTACACTCGCACCTGAGTCCGGTAACATAGATCGAGGGTGATACTAGGAGAAGGGAAAGACCAAAGTTAAGTAGAGTTAGGGGGACTGTAACCAAGCTGAGCTTTGCTTTGGGGTGTACAGGCTCAGGTCGGCAAATTTAGAGGGGTGCTGTAGGTCAATTGAGCTTTCATTATCCAAGATTGAGCTTGGCTTGACAGTGTTTGAATGAGCTCGAGCTCGTCTTCGATAAGCTGATTTTCTGAAAATATTTGTTTGTATACATGTGTTTTCACGTGTGTCTATGTGCGTGATCTATATTTGCATGAAAATATCGTTCTTAGTACTGATCGATAATCGATGAACATCGGTCAATTAGCGATCTTCACACCAGTACTCAGAGGGAGGGAGGCAGGGACTATATATTGATGATAGTCGGAGTTTGGGGATTGGGCTCTTAAATTGATGGAATGATGATATGGGTTTAATTGAATTGAGACCTACTTTTTATGGTTCAAATAAAATTTAATTATTCGTAAGCCTTCTTAAGCTATATATGTCTATATTGGATAAGAAGCAGTATACTCATTTTTAATTGGGGCTTTATGATCTAATCCAATGGAATTTTACTTGATCAGTCCCCTATTGAAAGAAACTAGTCATACTTGCCCTTATCATTGAATATCATTAAGGGGGATGACAAAACTAGACACTTCATTAAAGAATTGTGTACATAATTTGTGTTAGGATCTGCCAAAGAAGAACGAAAATTTTTGGTTACTCCTTCCGATCAATTACTCCGTTCCATTGCTACTTCTTGTTTGGACTGCAATAGACAAGTGTATACTGTTCTTACTATCCCATCTCATTTAATCGACCTCTTAGTGAGCCTAGCCCGAGCTGCTTGTGAACTATTCGTTTCATTTACAACCTTTAGAGTTAGTAAGGAAGAGCATGATAACATGTGGTTCCTCTGAGACTGTGGCCTTAGAGATTGCAAAAGGGATGTATAGGATTCCTTTCTGCCAACCTCAAGTTGTTGTGAAAAAGGTTTTGTTAAGATGAGTATGTTCTTTCTGTGTGTGTGTGTGTACATATATATACACTTATCTTTTGCTCATCATATTCCTGAGTTAATGGTTCAAACTGGTTGAGAGATATTGTTAGCGTTAGTTTAAGTGTGAAATCATTGTGTTGTTCTTGCAATCGAAGGAAATATATGATATGCTTCTTTGGCAGGCAGAAGAAGCACAACATTTGCGGCGGTTGCAGAAGAGAAAAAGAGCAGAAAGCATGCGTTTGTTAGACATGGAGAGAAGACAAAAAGAACGTGTGGAAGAAATAAGATTGGCTCAAAAGAAGGTTTGCACAATTCTGATATTTTATTCTCTTTGCATTCCTTGGGTATTGCTATGTTTTGCCCTCAGTGTAGCAACGGATGCGGTATTAAAATTTTCACAACTATTGATTATCTATTCTGTATTCATTAGGTTGAGGAAAATATGAATCTAAAGGAGAAACTTCGTGCTGAAGTTCGTAAGGAGCTTAATTTACTGGAAGTGACTTCTCGTGATATGGCTTCACTTTTGCGTGGCTTAGGAATCAATGTGAGTGGGGGACTTCAACCCTCGCCGACTGAGGTGAGTTACACGGTTTCTTTACGCTGCTTCAATTCTTATGTAGGTAAAATAATTCAACACTTAGTGAATCCATTATATTTATTCTTAGCCACCTTTTTCCTAGTATTTATTTTCTTGTTATTGAATAAGGGAGCTCTATCATTATGTGACTCAGTATGCTGGTAGTGATTTTTTCAACTATTAGTGGTTGTTTAAGACCTTGGTTCTAGCTTCCTAGCGAATTTTTTAGACCACCACTTTTGTGGTTGCTGCAGATCCCGTTTTGTAGGTTTTATGTGTCAAGATGCAAATACCACTATGAATTTGGGGAAACCGCCCTTGATAGCCAGGAAATCACTGTTCCACGTCAATACAATCACAAGGTCTAAATTTCATTTTCAACATCCAGACTCTGGTTCTATTTTTTCATTCTAGTCACGTTATATCAGGTTCTCCACCTATGGATAGATGATGTTAGAAAACTGAAGAGGTTTCCATTTTTGTCATCTTTATACCGCCACAATTGTGTGATTTCTGATTCTATACTCATCTTTTCATGCAATAATACGTTCAGATTTGTCGTAGAAGTTTCTCCTATGCGAGGCTTGTCTGAGGTGTGGTGAGTTCTTGTACAGCACTACATTTCTAACTTCATTTTATGTGGAGTTTTACTGAAAGAGTTGCTCCTCTATCTGATTACCTCTTCGGTTTTCTTTCCTTTTCTATAATGCTTCCACTGTACCCGCAGAAAGAACCGCTAGCAATTAAGGTTAACTTGTTATCTATAACAATAAATTCAATCATTTGTATCTGAGACAAACTGATAATATCCACTCCGGCTGTGTTAAAAATTGTTCAAGGTACTCATTGTTGATGTTCAGATCTGGCATTTTCCTCGATTTAGCTATTAAAATCTATTATCAACTCCTTGGACCCTTATGGATGGCTTTATTTCCTATTAACGGCATCCATGTTTTCGTTGTATTTGAACTAAATATGGTTTTCTGAAGTACTTTGTGATCCACAAAGGCAAGAAATTAATTGTGAGATTTGAATTTGAGTTCTCGAATGTAACCATTTCGTGTGGGTTTAAATATGCAGGTATAGCAGTAGCAATTAGCTAACGACGCATGCATTTAATTTGGTCGAAGAACTTCATCACTATCTGTATTTTTTTAACTATGGTTGATTTCTGATTTTACGAATGAACATTTTCAATTGATAAGAGGCTTTATCTTTGAATTGATTTTTCTAGCTTTTTTTTTTTTTTTATCACAATGTAATAAGATTAAAGGTTCAAGTCAAATTTTATTTTCACTGGTTTTTCTAAAAAAAGGATTGGTGTCCATCTCAGGTGCATGCAGCTTATAAGCGAGCGTGTCTAAGATACCACCCAGATCGAACTAATGGATGTGACGTTCGTCAGCTGGTTGAAGCTGAGGAAAAATTTAAACTTATTTCTCGTATGAAGGATAAGTTTTCGTGTTCATGATTCTTGATCACGAGATCAAACTTGAACGTTGTGAATCTGTCTGGTATCCTTTTTGTTATTTTCACGGAGAAGCCTTCAATCTTTGACTTGGTCTTGTCCTACCGGGTTTTCGTGAAGCAGTTGTAGCATTTTTTAATCTTCTAGCTAGAGCATTTTTTGAATCCAAAGTTGCTTCATTTTTTTCTGGGTGACCAAGACTTGGGAATTGTCAGTTTTGCCATGAAAACTATACATTCTATGTAATTATTAGAAATAGAAATATGTTGCCCTTCGTTCCGTCGTTGAGCAGTGAAAAGTTTGATTGTGACCAAGCATTCTTCTGATCTTCTTGTGTAATGTGATTTTCCATTGTTTTTGGACTAGCATATATGTTGATATGGTTTTTTAGCTATGGGAATGTTTCTGAAGTGCAACAAATTATATATTGATGTATATATTTTTTGGCAATTTCTCAATAAGTAGTTGCATCTTTCACTAGCTAATTTAAAAATGGTTGAGGTTGCTTCATAGACAGCAATAAGCTTCGTGCCTTAGTTGGGACTCTTCACTGTTAGTAGTAGAAAATGACATTTTTATGACACATAAATTAGAAGCAAGAGAGGAAGCTCATTAAGATTTACTATACTCGGAATTATATAGAAAAATATTTGAAAGCCTACTTTTTTGTTTTTACAATGTTTTCAGAAAATAGTTATCAGAAACTGCCTACGAAACAAAAAAATAATTTTTAGAAAATGTTAACTAAACAAGAAAGGTCATATAACAAAGTTAAACTACTCTTGCAGTCACTGTAAACACCCTTAAACGATAAACCTCTAACACCATTGTAAGTATAAATAATTAAATTTTCAATACATACTTCTGAATGGTAAGTATAAATAATTAAATTTTCAATACATACTTCTGAATGATTTCTCCACAGTCGAAGAACATTTAGTCACAATCTCATGATGCATCGAAATTCAAGTATATCAATATTTGCTGGTTTGTTCATTCATTCCTCATCTTAGGAACAGCTCTAGTGCTGCACATTACAGAGAGTTGATTATTATCTGAACTCCATGCTGTGGGGATAATGTCACAAGCGAAACCGGTGAGTGAGTATAAGCAGGGGAGAGAGTGAAGCTATAGTGTTGCAGAATCATCGATAAAGCAATCTTCGCTTCGTTGATTGCAAAGTTCATTCCCACACAAATCCAAGGTCCCAAACTGAAGGGAAGAAAGGCTGTAGGGTTGTTATTAGTCGCCTTATTTACCCCTTCACCGAACCTCTCTGGTTTAAACAGAAGCACATCTTCGCCCCATATCTTAGGGTCGTGATGAAAAGCCAGTGTCGGAATTTGCAGCGCTGTATTGGCTGGAACGACGAACTTTCCCAATTTGAGTTTGTGTTTAGCTCTCCTCATAGACGAAATGACCGGAGGATATAGTCTTAGAGACTCGTTGATGATCATGTTTGTCTACATAAAGATTACGTACGACACATTAGTTAAGAACTTCTCAAATTAGATATAATGTTATTCACTGCAAACTAGGGATTGAAAATACTCGGGTACGTACCAGTTTCAGCCTCCCAATGCCTTCTGAATTGGGATGCTGTTGGCCAAATAACTCTAGCACCTCTTGCCTCGCTTTCTCTTGCCAATCTGTGTGGATCCCGAGGAGAAGAATGGTCCATGTAAGCAAAGTTGTCGTAGTTTCCTGTCCAGCTAGGTAGAATGTCTTGCATTCGTCGATGACATCTTCTACTGTGATCCTGTTCTTCTCATCAGCGTCATGATAAGCGTTCACAAGTAGTCCGAGATAATCAGTGCCGAAGCTTTCTGCTTCACCGTTCATCATCTCCTCTCTTTTTTCTATCATCCTTACGATGGAATCTCGTATTCCTTGTACAAGTTTATCTGATTCTATATCATCAGCATTTCTGTAAATTCTACTGCAAAATTGGTTGAATAAAATCAAAATCAGGATGAGAAAGAAGAACCAATCTTCTTTTTAGTGCAGGGAGGCTTGGAGTCCTTGACACTCGTAGTAGAGTTAATAGTTATATCTGTTACTCATTTGTAGAATCATAGGTGATACTAAAAGTTGATTTTAAAGTCCGCCATGTTTGGATTGGTTTTTCAAAAGTTGCTTTTGACTTTCTGAAGTGAAAAACTGTCTTAAACGGTGTTTGAAAATAATTTTAGAAGAGCCTTAGAAGAACGTTTTGAAAAAACTAAGGAATAACAGCTTCTCAGAAGTGAAAACTTTGACAAACAGGGCCTAAGCATCTCCGTAGTGTATTTTCTTCAATATAAGCCTTGTAAAAAGTATTACCAAGTGTAATGTCTGGACTTAATACTATTCCATGTTTCTTTCTATCCCCTCAATCAAGGAATTTATTTTGCCATAGATCTTCCTTAATAGTTGAGTTATAATTTACGCCCGTCTCTACTTTTATGTATAATCGGAGCTTCCATAGTTCGGATTCTTCCCTTATACTAACTATATGAGAGGTGTGTGAAACTAAATAATCTGAAGATCAGATAAAATAGCAAGTTCACATATTCACCCCCTTTAGGTGTTCTTTAATTTGTTTTAAAAAATCTACATTCATTAGTTGGTGATTAAGAGATATCATTACTTCTGACATGTTTTGAAAGGCTAATATTAGTTATTCACATAGTTATTAAAGGCGCAAGACGCACTAAGGCGCTAGAGGTTCTCCGAAGCCTAGGTGCGAGGCGCTAGGTGAGGCGCATGCCCGAGTGAAGTGAGGCGCACAATGAAAAATATAATAAAAAAATAAAATTATTACTAAATTATTTATACTCTATAAAAATGCGTAAATGTTGTCAAAGACGCTCTTGCCCACATTTGAGGCGCAAATCTTGAGCCTAGGCGCACGCCTAGGCTGGCCTTTAACAACACTGCTTATTCATGAAAAAAAAAAGAGAAAGAAAAAAGAAAAGCCTTACACAGTTTGTTCATGTTGGATTTTTCTTATTAATTAATTGAAATTTAAGCTGAGCCGAAAACATAAAGTATCTGAGGATGATTTTACCTGATACCAGGAAGCCTAATTTTGAGAGAATTTCTGACAGTTATAGTGGACAACTTCATTACCATCTCAAAAATGTCCTTCCCTTCTATATAGCTGCTCCCAAAAGCTGTTCTGGCAATCACTTCTGATGTTAATATTCTGAATTCTTTATACACCTCCACCTCTTTTCCTTCAAACTGTTTCCACCTTTTTAGAATCATCTCCGAACTTGCAATCACTTCTGGAATCATATTCTATATATATATATATAGATAGATATGTATATATGTATGTACACATATCCATACACACACACAAATCCACCTTCATATAGTTAGTAGAAACCTCTTGCCATATTCTTCTACTTCTATATTCAAATTGCTATACTAAGTTGAAAAAAAAAAACTTTGCTCTGGTATGTTTTGACAGATGATAAAAATGGTACTTACTTTCAACCTATCTGCATGAAAAGCATGATTTGCCAGTTTTCGTACTTTCGCCCATTTTTCACCTTCCGAAAGTACTAGACTATTCCCTAGCAGCTTCTTCAAATATCCTTCGGCTTCCATCTTTGTAAAAGCTTTATCTTTATTGTTCAATACATCTTTAGCCAACTCCAATTCTGTAACAACTAATCGAGCTTTTGGACCATGCCAGGTAAGATAAGTCCTCCCTGTTAATCAAAACAAACAAAATCATATGAAAATTAAATAATTTTATTTTTTTCCATCATAAATCAAAATCAAAACAATACTAGTGTTACCATATAGTTTGGTCCATAAATATACGTCAGGCAACATTCGAGGAAATAAATGATGGGATAACTCCATGGGTTTGCTGGTGGATTTCTTCCTCATTTCGAAGATTTCCTTTGAGTTTCCATGGATGAAGGTGTAAGAAGGGCCTTTGATTCCCTGTGACCGCATCGCTCGTTGTATGCGAATCGGTGTCCACCATACTTTGTGAAGGAACTTGAGTAGAATCAATAGGATGAACAGACACAGAGAGCTTGAAAAATAGACTTCCAAGGTTCCCACCGGACTCATCTTGCTCACTATTTGATACTCAGATTTTAGTCTTCCACGCTCTTCTTGTGAGGAAGAAGATAAGAATCTTTCAGAAGAAAATAAAAAGTTTTGGCTTCACTAAACGGTATGCTTTTGAAACATACATGGAAGGGTTCATTTATTAAAATGGTTGGGTGAACTCCTAAAATTGGTTCATCCTTATCTATTTATCTACCTATATCTATAGGGTTCATTTATTATAGTGTACACCTATCCATATTTATGTATATATATTTTTTAAAATAAAAAATAGATATTGATGTTGATAATAGAAAAATTATATATAGATGAACAAATATGATATTGATGTTGATAATTGAAAAGGCTAGATTATGGGGATGATTCGGATGAACAAAAGAGACACTTTATAATATATATATATATATATATATGTTCCTTCAACATATGTCTATAAAACTAGATGGGGTGAAATAAAAAACAGCCTGGAGATTTTGTATCATGGTTATATCTTTGCCAGAAAGCTTCAAAGGGTTTGTAGATTGTGTACCATAGTTGTACAATAAAGAGATTAGCAAATATGTCCATAATGAAAAATATATATTTTAGATTTGGGTTAAAACCCATACAATATGGGTAAAAATCCGTTACATTTTTTAATTATTTGAAGACATGTGTCTTAATTTTATTGAGTCACGTAGGAGGGAAGGATTGGTCCTCTCTCGGAGGACTCAAGTATTGTTGTTTTTTAATTTCAATGAAAACATTAGTGGTTTTAGGAACTAAAGTGAAACTTGATATATGTCATTTTAAGGTCCCATGCTTGAGTGTATATGCTTATGTAATATACACACATACCAAATGAGAGTATTAGACCATCAATAAATAAAGTTCTAGTATCCTTGCATGATTTACCTACAAGAATAAATAAACCAAATTTTCATTACATACTTTCAAATGATTTCTCCATATATAGTTAATAACGTTTAATCGCGATATCACAACCTATCTAAATGCAACGCATCTATCAATGTCTCATGGATTGGTCATTCATTCATCATCATACGAACAACTCTAGTGCTGTGTGAACATTACAGAGAGTTGATTATTATCTGAACTCCATGTTGTGGGCATAATGTCATGAGCAAAACCGGTGAGTGAGTATAAGTAGGGGAGAGAGTGAAGCTATAGCGTTGCAGAATCATCGATAAAGCAATCTTGGCTTCGTTCATTGCAAAATTTATTCCCACACAAATCCGAGGTCCCAAACTAAAGGGATGAAAGGCCATAGGGTTGTTATTAGTTGCCTTATTTACCCCTTCAGCGAATCTCTCTGGTTTGAACAGAAGCACATCTTCGCCCCATATCTTAGGGTCGTGATGAAAAGCCAGTGTCGGAATATGCAGCATTGTATTGGCTGGAACGACGAACTTTCCCAGTTTGAGTTTGTGTTTAGTTCTCCTCAGAGACGAAATGACCGGAGGATATAGTCTTAGAGACTCGTTGATGATCATGTTCATCTACAGAAAGTGTACAATACATTAGTTAAGAACTTTTCGAATTACTAAAGGCCTAATGGCCAAGCGGTACCTGCCCTTACTACCAAATGGGAGGTCAAGGGTTCGAGACTCAGTGGAGGCAGTGTGTGTGAGTTTCTTATCTTTCAAAAAAAAAAAAAAATTTCGAATTATATAATGTTCTTCATTGCAAACTAAGGATTGAAAATACTCGGGTACGTACCAGTTTGAGCCTCCCAATGCCTTCCGAATTTGGATGTTGTTGGCCAAATAACTCTAGCACCTCTTGCCTCGCTTTCTCTTGCCAATCTGTGTGGATTGCGAGGAGAAGAATGGTCCATGTAAGCAAAGTTGATGTAGTTTCCTGTCCAGCAAAGTAGAATACCTTGCATTCGTCGATGACATCTTCTACTGTAATCCTATTCTTCTCATCAGAATCATGATAAGCCTTCATAAGTAATCCGAGATAATCAGTCCCGAAGCTGTCAGCTTCACCATTCATCATCTCCTCTCTTTTCTTTATTATCCTTACGATGGAATCTCGTATTCCTTGTACAAGTTTATCTGATTCTATATCCTCCGTATTCCTAAAAATTCTACTGCAAAATTGGTTGAATAAAATCGAAATCAGGATGAGTTCTTCTTTTTGGTGGAGGGAAGCTTGGAGTCCTTGACTCTCTAGTAGAGCTAAATTTGTATTAGTTACTCACTTGTAGAATCATAGGTGACACTAAAAGTTGATTTTAAAGTTTAAGGCCGTATTTGGATTGACTTTTCAAAAATTGCTTTTGACTTTCTGGAATGAAAAGATATTTAAACTGACAATTTATAAAAGAGCTTCCGGGTCTTAGAAGAGTGTTTTAAAGAAGTTAAGGGATACCAACTTCTCATAATAGCTTCAGCTTCTCTTTTTCTTCTAGGCATGCTTCTCCTTTTCTTTTGGGTAAAAGAGGTAGTTTTGCCAACCAATGCCTTGGTAGCTAGTGTATTTTCTTCAACATAAGCCTTGTACACAACATTACTATGGCTCTGTTTGACATAGATTCTATTTCTAGCTTTACGCAGAAGAAAAAGATAAGCAGAAGCTAGTACCTCTCAACTTCTTTAAAACTCTCTTTCAAGGGACCGGAACTCTTCAAAAAAGTTTGTCAAACACCGTTCAAAACACTTTTTCACTCCAGGAAGTCAAAAACATTGTTTGAAAAACCAATTCAAATAGGACCTAAGTGTAATGTCTGGACTTGGTAGTGTAACTTCTTAGCTCGGCATTTCACGTTTCTTTCTATCCCCTCCATCAAGGAATGTATTTTGTCACATGTTTTGTTTTATGTAATGATGGATGACTTTTAGGTATTCAAGTTTAAATAGCAAATTTCTGAAGTTAACTCTATATTAGTCATTTATACCAAATTTTACTAAAATATATGAGAAGTGTTTTAGTTTTATGTCGGTAAAATTAGAATAATATAACGATAAGAGAAGTAGAAAGTTAATTAATCAAGAAGACTGTGTTCGCCTCTGATCATTCATCAATTGACTTTTAAGCTGAGTACAAAATTTGAATGTATCTGAGGATGATTTTACCTGAGACCAGGAAGCCTTATTTTGAATGCATTTCTCATAAATAGAGTGGACAGCTTCATCAACATCTCAAAAATGCCCTTCCCTTCTAAATAGCTGCTCCCAAAAGCTGTTCTAGATATCACTTCTGATGTTAATATTCTGAACTCTTTATACACCTCCACCTCTTTTCCTTCAAACAGTTTCCACCTTTCTAGCATCATCTCCATACTTGCAATCATTTCTGGAATCATATTCTATATATATATATATATATATATATATCCACACACACCAACCTTCATATGGTTAGTACAAACCCCTTTCCATATTCATCTAGTTTTATATATTGAAAAATGAAACTTACTTTCAACCTATTTGCATGAAAAGCATGATTGGCCAGTTTTCGTGCTTTCGCCCATTTTTCACCTTCTGAAAATACTAGACCGTCCCCTAGCAGCTTCTTCAAATATCCTTCAGCTTCCATCTTTGTATAAGCTTTATCTTTATTGTTCAACACATCTTTAGCCAACTCCGATTCTGTAACAACTAGTCGAGCTTTTGGACCATGCCAGGTAAAATAAGTCCTCCCTGTTAATCAAAACAAACAAATCATATAAAAATTGATGATTTTACCTTTTTTCATCATAAATCAAAATACTAGCGTTACCATATAGTTTGGTCCATAAATATACTTCAGGCATAATTCGAGGAAATAAATGATGGGATAATTCCATGGGTTTGCTGGTGGATTCCTTCCTCATTTCGAATATTTCCTTTGTGTCTCCATGGATGAATGTGTAAGAAGGGCCTTTGATTCCCTGTGACCGCATTGCGTTTTGTATGCGGATTGGAGTCCACCATACTTTGTGGAGGAACTTGAGGAGAATCAATAGGATGAACAGACACACAGAGCTTGAAAAATAGACTACCAAAGTCCCCATTGGACTCATCTTGCTTTCAAATTCAATTTTTTTTTGAAGAAATTCAAGAAGAAAATAAAGTTTTGGCATCACTAAACAGGTTGCTTTTGAAACATAATTGGAAAGATTATAGGAAAATGGTTGGGTAGACCTCTAAATTGGAGCAATACATCTGGTTAATCTGTATCTATATCTATAGTGAAATTCTAAATATTTCTATGCACTTATTTCTATACATTTATTACTATTTTAAAATTATTGTAATTATTATTATCATTATCATTATTATTATTTTGCATCTACTTTTGATATTTCTATACATTTATCTAGGCTTTCAAAAAAATTATAATTAAAGTATTGCGCTGATTGAAATGTAAGGGCTCCTATTATTAATTTTCATTTATTATCACATTAAATGAAAATATAAATAGTAATCCAACTGTACCACAGTTTTTTCAAATATAAAAAAATAACACACAATTTTTTCTTTAATGGATTTACATGTATATACAATCAAAGTTTACCAGAAATTTATTCCTATAAGCCCCTCTCTAATATTTCTATTAATTTATCACTTTTTTTTTAACATAATTGTAATTAAAATGCAAAGGCCCTCTAATATTTTTGTACATTTATCACCATTTTAAATACATAATAAATGACTTTCTATTATTTTGATGCATTTATTACCACATTAAATATAACTAGTAAAATAAAATAAAATATAACCAAATTGTACCACTAATTTTATTTCTATACATTCCTTCTATTTCAAAAAATAAATAGTTAAAGTGTACCACTGATAATGTGTAAGTTCCCTTCATTATTTTTGTGCATTTATCACCATGTTAAATGAAAAAAAAAAAAGTGTAATAAAAGTTTACTACTATTACTTTATGTAAAAAAAAACAGATGACACAAAATTAAAAAAGTCGTAATGACTTTTTATTATATTTAACATTCATCACCATGTTATATACAAGGATTATGCGGGCTTTGCATTAGTTTGTGGTATTCACCGCCATCTAAAATATAAAAAATCTCATTTTATTAAAAATAATAAACTAACTTCAAATTTGTGTATTCATGTCAATTGTTCTTTTTTCTGTTAAGAAGATAATGTGGTGTAAATCAACATTAATTTGTGTATATGTAATATGTTAGTCTTTGGAGGGTCTTTTAATTGCTTATATCAGCCAAGCATTACAATACTTTCTAAATGTGCAAGATACATAAGCCAATAATCCAACTTAGACAGTCAATTAAAAAGCCAATTAAAGCCACCAACCTAATTACCATACACTCCCTTCCCTACCCCAAAGACTCCTATCCAGGCACCGACCCACGTGCAACTGAGTGGGGGTTCCACTGAATTATTTTCTTACCTTAATTACCCCAATTTATTTTAAAATGTATGTATCTGCCTACTAAAATACTCTTAAAGCCCCCATGAAATTTTTATTTTTTCCCTTAACATACCTCTAAAATTTGAATATTGCAATTTAGTCCCCACTCACCTCAATCCTTAGGTCCATCATTGCTCCTATTCTTTGTATAAAGTTGTGACTTTGATTTTGTTTTAGCTTTAGGTTGAATATGGAATAACTTTGCAGGAATAGAAGAGAGGCCTATAATATTAACTCACTTATGGTTAACACATTAATTTTCATTACCTTAAATGTCCAAATTTAGATATTTGATTAGATTTTTATTGCAATTCTTTATCTCTTCATGTCTAAGACAACGAGATTGTTTAGATTAGATTAGATTCGATGGGGCTGTCACATCCTCTTTTGGTTTCAACCCATTTGTGACATTGTGTCTCACTCAGTTGAGAGATTGCATGCGGTTCTTTTTTGTTTTTGTTTGTTATGAGGAAATCATTTGAGGGGTGGTAATAACTAGGTAATATTACTAAATTTTGAGTGTTAGGACCACGACGATGGACATAGTTCAAGTTTTACTTGAATTGTACGGAGGAATTGCTTTGTACGAGTTTTGTAAATTAGTTGGGGCGAAAGCCTAGGACATCCGGTTATCAAAACAAAAAAAATCACCAAAATCCCTAGTGAGAAAGATTTAAATCAATTTAAAAAGTGGAGAGATTATTGCATGCTTATAAATAAATTTCCCTAATTAGTTTAGTAGATGAGCATTGGCCCATTGCACTCATACACTTCCCTTGTTATCTTAGAATTGATGCTTTGTTCAATGTTTCCAAAAAAGGGTAATCCAAGTGCATATTTCAAAAGAGTGACGTAATCAATGTCTCCATGACTTGGAATAATAAGATCGTCGCAACTCCAAAGTTAAGGTTGATTTTGGTAATGGTTTGGTGCGGTGTTAGTTTTTGATTTTGGTTTGGGTTGGGTTGGATTTGGTTTGGTGTGGTTTTATTTTGGTTCCAAATTATGTTTGGTGTAGATGGTTTTGGTGTGAGAAAAAGTGATGCTGAAAAATCAAACCATGTTTGGTAGAGTTGGTATAGGTTAAAATATATTAATATTAAAATTAAAATATATTAATATTAAATTTATAATATTAAAATATATTAAAATATTTTAATTATATTAAAATATATTATTATATTTTTATTATATTAATATTAATATTAATATAATAATATATTAATATTAAAATTTATATTAATATTAATATTAAAATAATATTATTATAAATTTTAATATTAATATTATTATAAATTTTAATATTAATATTAATATAAATTTTAATATTAATACAGTGGTTTACTACAGTACCCGCACCATCCAAAACCATCAAAAAGATGGTTCCAAAATCCTTTACAAATTTGGCACCATGGTTTGCTACCGTAACGGTACCATTTTTTGGCACCAAAATCATATTTTTGGCACCAAACCTGTTTACAAACAGGCCCTAAAAGATCTTTAAGGATGGACTAGAGGAGATAAGTTGTTTGGTAATGGAGGGATATACCTCCATTGCAATTACAAAAAACGTGACGAAATAATATAATTAAAATCAAAATTACAAGTAAAATTATTAGTGTATGATAGAATTGGATTCTACCACACAAGTATAATTTTTTAATTAATTCCTTATATAATAATATCCCTATAATTCATAAAATTAAATTTAGAACAAATAGTAAAAATGAAAATAGAGAGTCAAAGTTCGAATCTTTACATATTCTCAAATTACTGTGACATTAACCAAAACATGTAATGCATTAACAAAATCAAATTAAAGGAGGTGAAAAACTGATGGTAAGTTGTAGCATTACAATATAGTTCTCTTTAAATTCTAAAACAAATATTATTCCCTGCTCTTAGTAAATAAAGTTTTTGAAAAAAATTTATATGGGAAAGGGAAAAATTACAAGTACAGATTGGTCCTATATAATTTTATTTTTCTTTTAAATAGAATTTTCACAAAAAATTCAACCGCACATATAAGAAACATATATTATTTTTCTTTTTTACACTAAAAAAGTTGTTTCAATAATACATACAATAAGGAAGTATGAGATGGATGATAATTTTTGAACTTTGAAGAACATGTAGAAATGCAAAGATAAGTGGATTGTAGAAGAATGGAGAGATTGTATATATGTTCATATTTATGTGGAAAATTATGAAACTTAAATCTTTATCATTATTCGTGATTATTTTTTGTTTTGTGTTAGAAGTGTTGAAGTATATAAATAGTTAAGTTTTAGGCTCTCTACCGACTTAAGTTTCTATCGTAGTTTGGTGGTTGATATTTATTTATTTTTATTTATTCTTTTGTGTTGTTGTAGAAAAATATATGAAAAATCATGTCATTTACAACAAAAACATACGTAAGCCAATTCCTTCCTAAAAGAAGTTAGTACTCTAAGTGATCAAATGGAGAAATCATACCTCAACAGAACGACGACTCATAAATGGAAAAGTTAGTACTATCACCAAATGCAAATGAAAAATGGGCTCTCGCTCATGAAACCAATTAAATTATAACAAATTTTATATACTCTAACCAATTTATTTTAATCATATTTTCCACTCAATTTTTTTTTTCAATTTCTTATTTATCAAAATACAAAGCAACAATATGTCATCTTCTGCTGCCACATGTGTGTATATATATATATATATATATATATATATAACCCATAACATGAAGTACCGCCTAAATCCTATGTTGCCCGCAAAGTCAAATTTTTTAATGATGCTGGCGAAGTGTCAAAATTTTGAATTGGTGAGTGAATACAAGTAGGGGAGAGGGTGAGGCTCTAGAATTGCATAACACTGACAAAGTAATATCGCTTTGTTGATGGCAAAGTTCATTCCTATATATAAGAGGGGGCTTGATGACAAGCCTCCAAATAACAACTCTACAACCTCAGTATCAAGAGAATTTTTTTCCATTTATGTTAATGCAGACATGGTAATATGTGTTACATCAGTAGAAAATGTCTTTTTCTATTGGACTTTGATATCATATCAGTTTGATGACGTGGTATCATCATTGCAATCATAATTTGTCGGGTATGAATTACGTAGATGAAGAAATTAAAGACAAAACATTGTCACATGATCTTGCAGATTAAGCCCAATGTATCTGCCCATATTCCATATTTAAATAGTCTTGCACATTCTGAACAACATAGTCATGCAATGCAATCAGCTGTCTCTGTTGGTTATTTCATTCACATCATATTCTACTAACAACTCTAGTGCATGCTACAGAGCATGGAGTATTATACATATAGTCTTAGAGTTTCATTGATGATCATGTCCATCTGCATAGCGAAAAAGGAAATATTTAACTCCAATACCAAATGAGAGTATTAGACCATCAATACAGAATTATTACATATAGTTGTATAGTCTTCAGAAAAATCAAGAAAGCTCATATTACCAAATGAGAGTATTTAGACCAGTACTTGTCACAATCTCATGATGCATCGAAATTTAACTATCAAAATCTGCTGGTTTGTTAGTACATCCCACAGTCTAGGAACAGTTCGGGTGCAGCACGCTAGAGAGCATTGATCATTATCTGAACTCCGTGTTGTGGGCATACTGTCACAAGTAAAACTGGTGAGTGAGTATAAGTAGGGGAGAGAGTGAAGCTATAGCGTTGCAGAATCATCGATAAAGCAATCTTCGCTTCGTTGATTGCAAAGTTCATTCCCACACAAATTCGAGGTCCCAAACCGAAGGGAAGAAAGGCTGTAGGGTTGTTATTAGTCGCCTTGGCAACCCCTTCAGCGAATCTCTCTGGTTTGAAAAGAAGCACATCTTCTCCCCATATCTGAGGGTTGTGATGAAAAGCCAGTGCTGGAATTTGCAGTACTGTATTGGCTGGAACGATGAACTTCCCCAATTTGAGTTCGTGTTTAGCTTTCCTCACAGACGAAATGACTGGAGGATATAGTCTTAGAGTCTCGTTGATAATCATATTCGTCTACATAAAGAAGAATAGGAAGCATTAGCTAAGAATTTTTCGAATTACATAATGTTTTTCATTGCAAACAAGGATTCAAAATACTCGAGTATATATGTACCAGTTTCAGCCTTCCAATGCCTTCCGAATTTGGATGTTGTTGGCCAAATAACTCTAGTACCTCCTGCCTCGCTTTCTCTTGCCAATCGGTATGGATTGCTAGGAGAAGAATGGTCCATGAAAGTAAAGTTGCTGTTGTTTCCTGTCCACCAATGTAGAATGTCTTGCATTCATCGACGACGTCTTCTACTGTTATCCTATTCCTCTCATCAGCATCATGATAAGCCTTCAATAGTAATCCGAGATAATCAGTCCCGAAGCTTTCTGCTTCTCCATTCATCATCTCCTCTCTTTTCTGTATCACCCTTACGATGGAATCTCGTATTACTTGTACAAGTTTATCTGATTCTATGTCATCAGCCGTTCGAAAAATTTTACTGCAAATAAAATCAAAATCACGGTAAGAAAGAAGCCAGTCTTGCTTTTAGTGGAGGGAAGCTAGCTTGTTGTCTTTGGCACTCTAGAAGAGTTGAATTTAGATCAGTTTGTCATTTAGAGAATAATAGGTGATAATACCCTGTTAATTTTGATGTCTAAGTGACATTGGTAGTGTGTTTTTGTTTAACATAAGCCTTCTACAAAGCACTACAAGTGTAATGTCTGGACTTGATACTCATTTCTGTCAACTGTTATAAACTCTATTCAATGGATTAAGAAAAATGAATGAGGTTATCATTTTAGATAGAGATTTCATGTTTCTTTTTATCCCCTCAATCAATGAATTTATTTTGTGATAGGTTTTGCTTAATGTATGGTCACTCTCAAGTTGTAATGATGTAAGAAATTAGTTATTTAATTTTGGGTAAATTACATTTTCACCCCATGTTGTTAATGTAAATTACACACGCACCACCTGTGGTTCCGCTAATTATACCTTTACCCCTTATTTATTTCACTTTGACCCCTCAACCAAATTTTGAGATGTGAAATGACTAAATTACTCCTAAATGTGTGTGATAACCTATTTGTCTACCCATAAATATGTGAAAAACCAACCTACCCTACTTATATATGTGTATATATATTCATATATATGTATATATTAGAACTGAAAATATACATATATATTTATATACATGTATGTCAGTATATATATATATTCATATCATGTCACATACCCATTAACCCCAACCTTCAAAACCCTCAATTTGATACAGATTTAGAAATTCAATGGACCGAAATCGAAGACCTACAAGCATTCTTGAAGTTGAAATTTTATGTGTATATATATTCATTGAAATTTTATATAATGATATACATGTATATTTATATATATGTGTATGAGTATATGTATATATTCATATCATGTCACATATCCATTAACTCCCAACCTGCCCTCCTTTTATATGTGTATATATATTCATTGAATTTTTTTTGCTTTATTTTCAAAAAATAATAAATAAATAAAAGTTATAAAATAAAATAGGGCAAGAGGGTTCTCATCAACTTTTTTTTTTCCATTTCTAACATATATATATTATATTTGAAATAGGAAAAAGGGGGTAAATGGGTAATTTAACATGTCATATATTTTAGAATTAAAAATAAATTAAAATGTATGGGTATAAATGTCATTTCACATAACTCATGAGGTGAAAGTATAATTAGCAAAATCATAGGGGGTACGGGTGTAATTTACATTAACAGTAAGGGGTGCAAGTGTAATTTACCCTTTAATTATAAATAGCAAAACTTTGAAGTGTGCTCTGCATTAGTCCCTTGTATATAGTGGATTCTAAATTTTGTGATCTAAACAAATCCAGTCTGAGTTATAATTATATACTTTATATATAATTTACGTTGACTTAGAGCTTCCCTTGGGATTCTTCCCTTCTACTAACTATATGAGAGTTGTGTGAGCATTTTTAGTTTATTTTGGTTAAATTAAAATAATCAGGAAGATTAGAAAAACAGCAAGTTCACCCCCTTGAGGTGTTCTTTAATTTGTTTTAGAAAAAAATCTACATTCATTCCATATTGCGAAACTCACATATTTGGGTTAATATTGGATTCGTATGTAACAATTGTGCAACTATAAATATGGTGATTAAGAGATATCATAGAACTGGTTCTGTTCTGTCATGTTTTAAAAGGCTAAAATTAATTTAGTCAAGAAAAAAAAAAAAAAAACCTACAATGTTTGTTCATGTCTGATTTTTCTAGTTCATCAAATGAATTTAAAGCTGAGCCCAAAACTTGAATATATCTGAGGATGATTTTACCTGAGACCAGGAAGCCTAACTTTGAAGACATTTCTGGCCATTAGAGTGGACAACTTCAGCAACATCTCGAAAATGTCCTTCCCTTCTAAATAGCTGCTCCCAAAAGCTGTTCTAGATATCACTTCTGATGTTAATATTCTGAACTCTTCATACACCTCCACCTCTTTCCCTTCATACTGTTTCCACCTATCTAGCATCATGTCCATACTTGCAATCACTTCTGGAATCATATTCTGGATATATATATATATATATATATATATCCACACACCATCTAATAAGTAGGAACCTTGTACCTTATTAATCTACTTATATATTCAAATTTCTAAACTGGTTATGTTTAATAGATGATAGAAATGAAACTTACTTTCAACCTATCCGCATGAAAAGCATGATTGGCCAGTTTTCGTACTTTCGCCCATTTTTCACCTTCTGAAAATACAAGACCACCTCCTAGCAGCTTCTTCAAATATCCTTCGGGTTCAATCTTTGTATAAGCTTTATCTTTATTGTTCAATATATCTTTAGCCAACTCCGATTCTGTAACCACTAATCTAGCTTTTGGACCATACCAGTTAAGAAAAGTCCTCCCTGTGAATTAAATAAAAAAATTATTTATCTATTTATTTTCTAAAACTTAATAGAAATAAATCAAAATCAGAATATTACCATATATGTTGATCCATAAGTATATGTCAGGCAGCATTCTAGGAAATATGTGATGGGATATTTCCATGGGTTTGCTAGTGGATTCCTTCCTCATTTTGAAGATTTCCTTTGAGTTTCCTTGAATGAAGGTGTAAGAAGGGCCTTTGATTCCCTGTGACCGCATCGCGCCTTGTATGCGAATTGGAGTCCACCATACTTTGTGAAGGAAGTTGAGGAGAATCAATAGGATGAACAAACACAGAGAGCTTGAAAGATAGACTACCAAGGTTCCCACTGGACTCATCTTGCTTCAATCTTCAAATCAACTCACTTGACCCTCAGATACTGGTTTGGGTCTTCCTTGCTTTGTGAGGAAGAAGATAAGAATGTTTGACTAGCAAGAAGAAAATAAAGGTTTAAAAGTCTGCTTTTGAAACAAGAAAACAAAAAATGTAGGACCTGTTTCGTTTTTTAAAAATGAAAATCAGAAAATTATACAAATAATTGGATTGGTTTAGTATTCAGAAAATTCATTCGTAAAAATGTATGGGTGCGTTTGGATAGGAGCGTTTTCGTTTTTGTTCTTGTTTTTTTCACTATTTACGGGAACAAAAACGCGTTTGGGGAGCCTTTGATGGTTTTTGTTTTCGTGAACAGTAAAAAAACGTTTTCTCACCCTTAGTTCAAAATTTGAGAACACCAAAATGGTGTTTTTTTGTTTTCGGCATTGTTTGTTCTCGGCCAAAAAAAAATTTAATTGTTACAAATTCCCTAACCTCCATCTTCAACCTCCAAACCTTAACCTCCATCTTCAACATCTAAACCCTAACCTCCAAAAAAATTTTTTTTTTTTTTTTTTTCCCAAAAATTTTTTAGACAAAATTTCCAACCAAACATGTTTTTGTTTCCGGATTACCCTTAGGACAAAAACAAGAAATTTTTTTGTTCTCAAGAGATAAAAAACGAAAACGAAAACACTAGTTTCCAAACGCACCCTATGTTTTTATAGAATTTATTTTTATTGTTCTCATCTATTCTCAAAAATTTTGAAAATAATTTTCATCCAATAAATTTTCAAACTTCAATTCTTTATTTGAGTCTACATCAATGATAGTGTTTAACTTTAACTTGAGGATTAAGTGCATTAAACCTCCCTCTTCTTTCTTCTCTCTCTCAACTAACTCCCCTAAACTAAGCATTGTCCCCCTAAACTATTTAAATGTTGCATCTAACCACATTCCATTATAACACCGTTAGTTCAATTAGGATAATTTGCATTCAGATATCCTGAAGTTTTGGTCAATTGCACTCGCCCCCTGAGATTTCATTTTCCTTGCAATGACACCCCCTAAAGGGGTGAAGACCCCATGAAATGACTTTTGTGCCCTTGCTTTAGTGTAAAAGACATGTTGACTAAATTAATGGACCAAACAACCCTTGTGTCTTAAGCTCAATTTGAAAAAAAATTCAAGTACTTTGAATATAATGATTTTTGAAATATTATCACATTTCTTTAAATTATTTTTTAAAAATAGTTATTTTTGTAATATAGGCCCCTAAAGTTATCATTTTTAAACTTTTTCCTAAAACTAATACTGTGACCTTTTACATTAAATAATAATAATATACTTTATTTATGATTTTTTTTTTTTTTTTGTATTTTAGAAGGTGATACATGTATAAGATATTTGTGAGCTCATATAATTTAATTTATTTTGTAAATAAATAATATACAATTCCTACAATTTAAACGAGTAGTAATACATTTTAATTATAGTTTTTGTTGTATTGTAAGAGGTGATAAATGTATAAAAATGTTACAAATGACTTATAATTTATTATTCTTTGTGTAAAATTAATTTAAGCCCTTACACTGTAAAATAATAACAAACTTTATTTATTGTAATTTTTTATATTTTTATAAAAATATGACAAATGGTTTATTATTTATTATTTTTTTTGTAAAGTTAATTTAAGCCCTTACACTTTAAATAATGTCAAATTTTACTTATTATAATTTTTTATATTGTAAAAAGTGATAATGAATCGAAATATTAGACAGTCCTTGTGTTTTTATTAGTAGTATATAGATAGATAGATAAATATACAGATTTCTGTATTTTAAGATATATTAATTTTCCTTACCGAAATATATTTGTCTTATATCTTTACTCTATATCTTATAAAATATCCATTAGAGTTACATTTCAGTTAATGTATATTAATTAATTAATTTTAAAAATATATATATATAAAAATATTTATAACCCATTGTCGTATATCTTTACTCTATATATTTTGAAATATTCATTAGAGTTACACTTCAAGTAATGCATATTAATTAATTATTATTATCTTTTAAAAGTATTTATATATTTTCAACCCCTTTTCTTTTACTTTATATCGTTTTGACATACTTCTTAAAGTTGCACTTCAACTAATACATATTAATTCATTAATTTTTATTTTAAAGAAAATGTTTGGAAATATTCTTAACCCTCACATTTTAGAATAGTTGTTATAGATATATATACATTATAAGGTTTTCATCTTGGGGTATGGAGGTAATTTCACCACCTAGATATTTGTCTCATAAAATAAGGGAGATAACATAACGGTATTCCGGTCATTTCTCCCCTTTAGGGGGTGTCATTGCAAGAAAAATGAAATCTCAGGGGGTGAGTGCAATTAACCAAAACCTTAGGGGATCTGAGTACAAATTATCCTAATTTAACTAACGGTGTTATAACGGAATAGAGTGAATTGTAAAAGTTAGGATAGTTTAGGAAGTTTTGTGTAAAAAATATAGTTCAGGGGGTTAGTTGAGAGAGAGAAAATAATTCAGGGGTTAATGCACTTTTACCCTTAACTTTATTTGAGTCTACATCAATGATAGTGTATAACTTTAACTCTGGCAATTTATCATCCGGTCCCACCACCTTATTTTATTTCCTAAAAAAAATGTATTTTTAATGTTTGGATGTGACTTCGGTGTATGGGATTGTATTTATTATTCAAATTTTCTATTCTCATTACTTGTATTATGTAATTACATATGAATTTATTTTTCATCTTTAAAATTAAAATTTTATAACATGACACACGCACAATATTACTAGAGCAATTACTACTTATTTAATTAATATCATCAAAACACAAACACACAATTTCCAGAACACAAGCACACAATTTCGTTATACTGGTTGAAAGGGTTATTAATAGTCATTATCAATGGCATTACACACAATGCATATGCGCGTGATTATTTTAGGTTAGTGAATTTACGTAATTCTTAAAAGATGTGTTTATATACGATTCACATGAGGCATGTTGTTTATTCAAATTTAATCATAATTATTTTAATTTCAAGTAATTGTTGCAAATTATATAGATATCAATATTAAAAAAGAAAATGCTTGGATTTTAGTCAATTTTATAAAGACAATTTTAATTTTTTTCAGAAAAGGCCGAGTTCAATTATAGATAATGTGTTTTTTGAGCTTTGATTTTATAATATCTACCATGTTTTGATTTTTCTTTTTTTAACTTTTAAATATAGGTTAGTTTTTTTTTTTCGTATATGTAAATATATCAAAATTAAACTAATTATATATTTACATGTATTTAATTAATATTTGATCAGCTTCAACTTCCGCTCCGCCTGTCACCTCCAAGTTTCATTGGACAACATTTACTTCCCTCCTAAGCTAAAGACTAACATCAGGTCAATTCTTTGATTTGTTCAAATGTTCCCATTTGGAGGCATTGTGTCTCAATCAGCTGAGATATTGCATGAAGTCATGTTCTCATTGCCCTCCAGGAGCCTCATTGACTTTGGAGCAACTATTGTTCTTGCTGTGTGCTATGATTGCATATTTATTTATTTGGGTAAATTACACTTTCACCCCTTATTGATTGGACAAATGTCAACTTCCTCCCTTTAGTTTGGACAATTACACTTTCACCCCCTCCAAGTCTTTTCCGGCAACTGAAAACATGTAATTACTTAAATACCCATTATATTATATATCAATATTTATTAGAAAAATTATGATATTTGCAATTACAGTTTTGACCTTTACTAACCCTAACCTAACTCATTCCAAACTCTAGTCAACCTAACTCTAACCTAACCTAATATGAGTGTTGAACACCCACTTCATCACTTACAACACCACACAACAGAGAGAGACTCATGTTCGTATGAGCTTCACCTGCAACAATGGAGGACGCCGAAGCTTGGAAATGGAGGAGGACGAAGGACGACGGCTATGGAGAGGAAGAAACTGGTTTGCATATATGGGTATGGGTATAGGTATAAATTAATACAAGGGCAATTTTGTCCACAAAATTAATGGCTAAAATAGTCTTTTCAGTAGCTAGAGGGTAGTGTAGTCATTTCACCCATCAAATTATCTTTGACCGGCGTTGACTACGCCTGAAGGCCGGTGGAGGGGGGAAAGTGTTACGAAAAACTAAACTATAAGAGGTAAAAGTGTAATTGTCCAAACTAGAGGGGGAAAGTTGGAATTTGTCTAATCAACGGGGGTGAAAGTATAATTTACCCTATTTATTTTACTACAAATTCCCTCTTTCTGCTACTAACATGATAGAAATTAAAATTTCTAGTAAAAAAAATCTTATACGCGACGAAGGAATTAAAGACTAAGGCCCCGTTTGGAAATCATGTTTTTGTTTTGTTTTTTATTTTTTGGCACGGTTTAGGAGAACAGAATATGTTTGGCAACCCTTTTTACTGTTTGTTCTGTTCTCAATTTGGAAACTATTTTCGTGAATAGTAGAAAAAATAAGGGAACAACAAAAACTTGTTTTTTTTGGGATTTTCCAAAAAAAAAGAATTGTGGTAAAGAGGAAAAATTGTGTGAGAATATGTATATTTTTTTGCCCCAAACATATTTTTTGTTCTTGTTCTTTTGGGTGAGAAAATAAGAACAAGAACAAGAATTATTCTTGTTTTTTAGTTCTCAAAACAAAAATAATGTTCCCAAACGACTCTAAATATTTCCTCATGATCTAGCAGATTAATTGCAATAATGTCCCCACGACACTCCTTATGATTAGTGTTACAGTTTGAAAAACATTGTCATGCAATACAATGAGCTGTCTCTGGTTATTTCATTCACATCATTTTCTACTAACAACTCTACGTTTTCTGCTGTAGCGTTGCAGAATCATTGACAGAGCGATCTTCGTTTCATTGAATGCAAAGTTCGTTCCTACACACGTGACCCACACTCACACTTCACTCTTCCCCTGCTAGAAAACTCCATCTCCTCTTTCTCTCTCTATATCGCCTCTTCCTCTCTCATAGCCTATCTTATCTCAAATTGATCTTATTTGGTTTTCGATTTCAACATTTTGGCTTATTACATGTAATACTTTCTCTGGAACACAGTCACAAAGTGCAAAGATTGAAGCTCCTCAAGATTTTTTAGGGTTCATTATTCTTCTTCTATCAATTATTTCGTGTTTCCTTTGATTCTGTATACAAATTTGAGTTTTTAAGGGTTCAAGGTGTATGAAAATTAAAACTTGTGCTTATAATTTTGTGTATTTGTGAATATATATATGCATATGTGCGTGTATATGTAAAATTTTCTTCTTTGCAGACAATGGGAGATCCCGATCCTTCTACGGTAAAATTAAATTATCTCCCTATAACTCTGTAAAGCACTATAGTTTACTTCATTTTAGAAGCGATTCAACTTTGATTTGTATTATGCAACTTTTTTTTTCCACTCAATTTTTTTTTTCAACTTCTTATTTATCAAAATACAAAGCAACAATATGGAGTACCACCTAAATCCCATGTTGCCAGCAAACTGTCAAAATTTTTAATGCTGGCGAAGTGTCAAAATTTGAATTGGTGAGTGAATACCAAGTAGGGGAGAGGGTGAGGATCTAGGATTGCATAACAGCTTTGTTGATGGCAAAGTTCATTCCTATATATAAGAGGGGGCTTATGAAAAGCCTCCAAATTACAACTCTACAACCTCAATATCAAGAGAATTTTTTTCCATTTATGTCTTGAAATTACCTAGTAGATCAATGAAAATAGCCTAGAGGGGGTGAATAGGCTTTTTGTGGATTTATTGACAAATTATAATTAATTACGGAAAAATCAATTTTAATCCAATTCTCTTAATAAGATAAATCATGCAAAGATTAATCTAAATGCAAAAAATAAAGTAATAGAGACACACGATATTTTTACGTGAAAAATCTTGGAAAGACTCGAAGTAAAAACCACGGATACGCTCGGGTATCGATGCATTATGAATCAAATAATACACAGACTCTATGAAGCTTTACACTTACAAATCCCTTCAGATCTGCTTTTCTCCACTCGATGTTTGACAAACTTTAAATCACTCGCGGTCCACGAAACTTTCGCTCCGCTCTGTACTCTGACGGCTCCGCTTCTCAACGGATCAAATCAACCATGAAGCATGTTGCTTCGATCTCCGCAATCAGACGACTCCGTTTCTCAAACAGATCAAAGCAACCACGTTACAATTAACAGTGTGTAGATTTTTCAGAATCTAGGTCTTTCAAATGTGCATAAGATCATCGATGTAGAAGCACGATTGAACAAATCCTAAACAAGAGAGAACTAGAAGATATAGAATCACTCAATTGTTTCTCTCTCTCTATCTCTGTAAAAGCATATGAATCTGTAGAAAACTTGCAGAGATCTCTCAATGGCTCAAATGTTGCTTCACATGTGTAGAAGACATTGGTATTTATATACACAACTTAGGAGAAATTCTAAGTTCGCCCTTTTTCGTAATTTTACACTAAACCAAGTTAAACCTTCTTCTCTGATGTATATATGATGTATGACATGTATCTCAATGTTAAAAGTCGCAGCCACCTCAAAGGAAAACAAATCGGGGACAAAACGGGAATTTCCAGCATCATAAACCGCCAGACCCCTACGCTTGGAGCGTAAGGGCTCCTATGCTTGGAGCGTAGCTCTCCTCTTTCCTGAGTTGATTTCTTTCTGTCACAAGCGTAGCTCATGCGTTGAAAAACCCTCGGAACCAACTTTTCTCAAGACTAATACCGTTTGAACCTCCTTCACTTGCTTGTTAAGATTCTTGAAGTTGCGGCTTGAAGCAATGACGTTTCTACCATCCGGAACGCATTTTCTTCTCAAACTTGCTTCCACTTCAATTCTCTTGTCTTCTTCACTTCTTCAAGCTTGATATTGCCTTTGTCGATACTCGTAGATGTCGTTGAAACCAAAACGACCTATCTAACACTCAATATGGTTATTGTCTAAAACATGTCATAAATAAACAATACACAAAAGTGTTCTTACATGTCTTAATGCTGACATGGTAATAGAAAATGTCTTTTTTTCTATTGGACTGTGATACCATATCAGCTTGATGACATGGTATCATTGTTGTAATCATAATTTATTCGGTATGAATTACGTTACGTAGATGGAAATTAAAGACTAAACATTTTCACATAATCTTACAGATTAATGCCCAATGTATCTGCCCATATTCCATATTTAGATAGTCTTACACATTCTGAACAACATAGTCATGCAACACAATCAGCTGTCTCTGTTGGTTATTTCATTCACTTCATATGCTACTAACAACTCTAGTGCATGCTACAGAGCATGGAGTATTATACATATAGTCTTAGAGTTTCATTGATGATCATGTCCATCTGCATAGCGAAAAAGGAAATATTTAACTCCAATGCTAAATCAAATAGTATGTATTTCGTAATGCAAACAAGAATAATCAAATTCAGTACCACGATTTTACTCTCCCAATGCCTTCTGAATTCGGAGATTATATATTTTCCAAATATCTCTAGTACCTCCTGCCTCGCTTTCTCTTGCCAATCTGTATTGAGTGCTAGAAGAAGAACAGTCCATGCAAGTAAGGTCGCTTTCTCTTCAATTTTATGGCCGGAATTCATACTTATCAAAAGCCTTGGTGTAAGTATATATAACACACAACTACAATCCAGGATAATCCCATGACAATACCAAATGAGAGTATTAGACCATCACTAGAGAATTATTACATATAGTTATAGTCTTCAGAAAAATCAAGAAAGCACATATTACCAAATGAGAGTATTTAGACCAGTACTTGTCACAATCTCATGATGCATCGAAATTTAACTATCAATATCTGCTGATTTGTTAGTACATCCCACAGTCTAGGAACAGTTCTGGTGCAGCACGCTAGAGAGCATTGATCATTATCTGAACTCCGTGTTGTGGGCATAATGTCACAAGTGAAACTGGCGAGTGAGTATAAGTAGGGGAGAGAGTGAAGCTATAGCGTTGCAGAATCATCGATAAAGCAATCTTCGCTTCGTTGATTGCAAAGTTCATTCCCACACAACTTCGAGGTCCCAAACCGAAGGGAAGAAAGGCTGTAGAGTTGTTATTAGTCGCCTTGGCAACCCCTTCAGCGAATCTCTGGGTGCGTTTGGATAGGGGTGTTTCCGTTTTTGTTTTTGTTTTTTCCACTGTTCATTAAAACAAAAATGCGTTTGGAAGCCTTTGATGATTTTTGTTTTCGTGAACAGTAAAAAAACGTTTTCTCAACCTTAGTTCAAAATTTGAGAACACCAAAATGATGTTTTTTTGTTTTCGGCACTGTTTATTCTCAACCAAAAAAAAAAATTTGTTGCAGATTCCCTAACCTCCATATTCAACCTCCAAACCCTAACCTCCAAAAATATATATATATATTTTTTGTTCCCGAAAATTTTTTAGACAAATTTTCCAACCAAACATGTTTTTGTTTCCGGATTATCCTTAGGACAAGAACAAGAAAATTTTTTGTTCTCAAGAGATAAAAAACGAAAACGAAAACACTAGTTTCCAAACGCACCCTCTCTGGTTTGAAAAGAAGCACATCTTCTCCCCATATCTGAGGGTTGTGATGAAAAGCCAGTGCTGGAATTTGCAGTATTGTATTGGCTGGAACGATGAACTTCCCCAATTTGAGTTCGTGTTTAGCTTTCCTCACAGACGAAATGAATGGAGGATATAGTCTTAGAGTCTCGTTGATAATCATATTCGTCTACATAAAAAAGAATAGGAAGCATTAGCTAAGAAATTTTCGAATTACATAATGTTTTTCATTGCAAACAAGGATTCAAAATACTCGGGTATGTACCAGTTTCAGCCTTCCAATGCCTTCCGAATTTGGATGTTGTTGGCCAAATAACTCCAGTACCTCCTGCCTCGCTTTCTCTTGCCAATCGGTATGGATTGCTAGGAGAAGAATGGTCCATGAAAGTAAAGTTGCTGTTGTTTCCTGTCCACCAATGTAGAATGTCTTGCATTCATCGACGACATCTTCTATTGTTATCCTATTCCTCTCATCAGCATCACGGTAAGCCTTCACTAGTAATCCGAGATAATCAGTCCCGAAGCTTTCTGCTTCTCCATTCATCATCTCCTCTCTTTTCTGTATCACCCTAATGATGGAATCTCGTATTACTTGTACAAGTTTATCTGATTCTATGTCATCAGCCGTTCGAAAAATTTTACTGCAAATAAAATCAAAATCAGGGTAAGAAAGAAACCAGTCTTGCTTTTAGTGGAGGGAAGCTAGCCTGGAGTCTTTGGCACTCTAGAAGAGTTGAATTTAGATCAGTTTGTCATTTAGAGAATAATAGGTGATAATACCCTGTTAATTTTGATGCCTAAGTGACATTGGTAGTGTGTTTTTATTTAACATAAGCCTTCTACAAAGCACTACAAGTGTAACGTCTGGACTTGATACTCATTTCTGTCAACTGTTATAAACTCTATTCAATGGATTAAGAAAAATGAATGAGGTTATCATTTTAGATAGAGATTTCATGTTTCTTTTTATCCCATGTAAGAGTGGAAATGTCCAAGCCCAATTGGGCCCATCAGGCATCAGACCCATCGGGCTGATGGCCCAGTAAGATTTTTGTAAGCCCACTGCATTTTTGAATTCCTTTGAAAAATTAAAGTAGTGATGTAAGAGTGATGTAATCCAGGCTTCATTGCCCTAATGGGCCTCAAGCCCATTAAGATAATGTATATAAAGAAAATAAAAAATGAATAAAGGCATTCTCTCTTGTGTTGTGCAAATTTTGACATTTACACATTGGCGCCGTATGTGGGAAGCACACAGGGAGTTCCTGATTTTTCAAATCTGCCCTTCGGGATCTGTAAAATCGCCTCCTTCTTCCCATCTCAAAAAGCTGAGTCTGTTTGTCAAATAGGATGAACAAACACAGAGAACTTGAAAGATAGACTACCAAGGTTCCCACTGGACTCATCTTACTTTAATCTTCAAATCAACTCACTTGACCCTCAGATACTGGTTTGGGTCTTTCTTGGGCTGTTTGTGAGGAAGAAGATGAGAATCTTTGAATAGAAAGTAAAGACAAGAAGAAAATAAAATTTTGGCTCCACTTAACAGTCTGCTTTTGAAACAAAAAACAAACTCTTCCAATAATTTTTCAAACTTCAATTCTTTATTTGAGTCTACACCAATGATAGTGAATAACTTAAACTCTTGCAATTTATCATCTGGCCCCACCACCTTATTATTTCCTCTCTTCTGCCTCAACACCTTGATGCTGCTATGTCACCTCCAAGTTTCATTGGACAACATTTACTTCCCTCCTAAGCCGCCAAACACTAACATTCTTTGATCTGTTCAAATGTTCAAATTTGTAGGCATTATGTCTCAATCAGCTGAGATATTGCATGAAGTCATGTTCTCATTGCCCTCTAGGAGCCTCATTGACTTTTGAAATGTTGACACCCTAATTGAGCCAACACATGACAATGAAGCGGGCGGATCGAAACTAGGCCGAAAATTGGCCAAAACTGAACTGTTTTTAGGGTGTTTTTGGATTGTTTCGGGCTGTTTTCGGGCCTAAACTAGGCTGTTTTTCGGGCTGGAATTTGGGCTTAAACTGAGCAGAAATTGGGCCAGAAATTGGCCAAAACTGGGCTGGAATTTGGGCTGAAATTGGGCTGCGAAAATGGGTTAAAAGATGGTTGAAAATGAGTCATATCATGAAATTGACTAAGACTAAAAGATTATAAAGTTTGTGGAGTATTGGACACTTTTAGAAAAGAGATATAGTTGAGTTGGTGAAAGTGTTTAGATAATATTAGAATTTAGGTGTTTTTATCTTTTATTTATTTATTTGTTTATTTCTAGTTTATTTTTAGGTTAGTTTCAGGTTATAAATAATGTACGTAGACTTCTGTTACATAGGTCCACGACCAAATACCTTTTATCATTATGCAATCATTTATTTTATCAGCACTGTTCCTTTCAATTTATTTAAATTCCCAGTCATTTATTTGCTTTCCTTCAATATCAGTATATTTTAATTCCTTTCGCAATTTCTTTTGGTTACCCAAAAGTCCTCTTTGCTAAGGCAATCAGAACCCTTCACGAGGGTTGAGTTCTCTCTCGTAAATCGCCTGATTCTATTCCACATGTTCAAAAGAGACGAAAATCCGTTTCTTTTGAACCGGTTGAACTCCGTCACCGGTTCTGGCACGCCCGCACTTTACGGATACGAAGAATATTATCGGCCCTACTACTCGTCTGATGATTATTATTTTTCGGAATCCCACGAAAATCATGATTATTATCGGCCCTACTATTCGGCCGATGATGATTATTATTTTTTACTACAAATTCCCTCTTTCTGCTTACTAACATGATAGAAATTTAAATTTCTAGTAAAAAAAATCTTATACGGTGATGAAGGAATTAAAGACTAAGGGATTGTTTGGGAATATGGTTTTGGCCCTGGTTTTGGTTTCGGTCTTAGGGTTTAGGACCAGACCATGTTTGGGTATGTTTGGTTTTTGGTTTTTGTTTTTTAAAACCAGCCCAAGACCCATCTAAAACCAAACCCCTAAACCAACCTCCACATTTATGAAATTTCCAATAATTAAATATTTTTTTCAAATTTTATGTTTTAATTTTCGAATATTTTATTTATTTTCAAATTTTATATATTTATATTTTTCCGAATTTAATATAATTTTTTTGAAATTTAAATATGTCTTTGAAATTTTATATATTATTTTGGAATTTTATAATTTTATATGCTTTTTGAATTTTATATATTTTTTTCGAATCTATATATTTTTCCACATTTTATATATTTGTTTTCTAAATTTGAAAAAAAAAATCGAATTTAATATAATTTTTCAGAATTTTTTATTTTTTTTGAATTATATATATTTTTTCGACTTTAATATATATTATATTAATTTTATATATAATTTTAACATTTTAAAATATTTTTATCAATTATATATATATATTTTTTAATTTTAAAAAAATAGAAATTTAAATATTGTTTTTTCGAATTTTTTAATTTTTTTCTTATTTTAAATATTTTTTTCAAATTTTATATATTATTTTTTCATTTTTTATTTATTTTCAAATTTGATATATTTTATTTTTCACATACTAATTTTTTTATTATTTTCCGATTTTTATATAATTTTTTTGAATTTTAAATATTTCTTTCAAATTTTATAATTTTATATGATTTTTGAATTTTATATATTTCTTTCGAATCTATATATATT
Source organism: Cornus suecica (assembly GCA_963922005.1). Lineage (NCBI taxonomy): Eukaryota > Viridiplantae > Streptophyta > Magnoliopsida > Cornales > Cornaceae > Cornus > Cornus suecica. Next base: position 65,463,998 of record OY998245.1, read on the forward strand.
TTCCCCATTTTATATCTTTTTTTTCTAAATTTTAAAAAAATTTCAGTATATAATATAATTTTTTAGAATTTTATATTTTTTTTGAATTATATATATTTTTTCGAATTTAATATATATTATTTGAATTTTATATATAATTTTCATATTTTAAAATATTTTTATCAATTATATAAATGTCAATTGTTTTCGGGAATTTTAATTATTTTTTAATAATATATATATTTTCATTTTAATATTTTTTTCTAATTTTATATATATATTTTTCATATTTATATATTTTTAATACGTATTAGTATATATATATATAAACTAAGACCAAGACCAACTCTTTACCAAACATGGTTTTAGATTTACCTAAAAAATCACCCAAGACAAGACCACCAAGATCAAAATCATAAGACTAAGACCAAGTTACCAAACGGGCCCTAAATATTTCCACATGATCTAGCAGATTAATTGCAATAATGTCCCCATGACACTCCATATGATTAGTGTTACAGTCTGAAAAACATTTTCATGCAATACAATCAGCTGTCTCTGTTGGTTATTTCATTCACATCATATTCTACTAACAACTCTAGTGCATGCTACAGAGCATGGAGTATTATAGGAACCCCATGTTGTGGGCGAATTGTCACAACTACAACGGGCGAGTGAATATAAGTTGGAGAGAAGGTGAAGCTGTAGCGCTGCAGAATCATTGACAGAGCGATCTTCGTTTCATTGATTGCAAAGTTCGTTCCTACACAGCTCCGAGGTCCCAAACCAAAGGGAATAAACACTGCTTGGTCGTTGTTGGTAGCTTTCGCAACCCCTTCAGAAAATCTCTCTGGTTTGAAAAGCAGCACATCTTCTCCCCATACTCGAGGGTCGTGATGAAGTGCCAGTGTTGGCATATGCAGCTCAATATTTGCTGGAACAATGTACTTTCCCAATTTGACTTCTTGTTTAGTTTTTCTTGTAAGTTGAGTCACTGGAGGGTATAGTCTTAGAGACTCATTGATGATCATGTTCATCTTCATAGCGAAAAAGGAAATATTTAAGTCCAATGCTGAATCATATTGTATGAATTTCGTAATGCAAACAAGAATGATTGAATTTGGTACCATTTTTAGTCTTCCAATGCCTTCCGAATTTGGAGATTGTTTGCCAAATAGCTCCAGCACCTCCTGCCTCGCTTTCTCTTGCCAATCTGTGTCGAGTGCTAGAAGAAGAACAGTCCATGCAAGTAAGGTTGCAGTCGTTTCGTGTCCAGCAATGTAAAAGGTCTTGCATTCATCAACCACATCTTGTACTGTTATCCTGTAGTTCTCATCAGCATCATGATTGGCTTTCACCAGTAATCCAAGTAAATCGGTGCCAAAGTTATGTCCTTCGCCACTCATTGTCTTCTCTCTTTGCTTTATAATCCTTATGATAGAATCTCGGATTCCTTGTTCAAGTTCATCCGATTCTATATCATCCGCATTCCTCAAGAATTTACTGCAAAATCAAAATGAGGATGAAAAAGCCAATTATAAAATCTGGCTTCTTGGAAATATTCAAAGCTTGAGTTCTTTTAATATTCAAGACTAGAGCTGAAATAGATCAGTCATTCAAAGTTCATAGTATCATAAAATTAAATCTGAGGATATAGAAGAATATATGAAGTGAATAAGGCAGTTCCTTGTTTAATCTTATCAATCAAGGAACTCTTGTTGTATATGCTACTTAAAGATATTCAAAATTAAGGATGAAAATTTAGTTATTCCAGTTTACAATATAAAAATTCTTAAAGTTGAAGGTAAGCATGAGAAAAACATCAGTTCAAGATTAAATTGAAGGTTTGAACACTTGGTAATATACAGTAAAAGAATTCGAACCCATGTATTTTTTTATTTTATTTTTTTCTCATTCACTGCTTTCTCCATGTAATGAAATCAACTTAATCTGAACTCACACTTGATTTTACCTATGGATTGAAATACCTGATGCCAGGAAGTCTAATCTTGAAAGCATTTTTGATATTTATGATAGACAACTTTATCAGCATTTCAAATATGTCTTTCCCTTCTAAATAACTGCTCCCAAAAGCTGTTCTGGAAATCACTTCTGATGTTAATATTCTGAACTCTTCATACACCTCCACCTCTTTTCCTTCATACTGTTTCCACCTTTCTACCATCATCTCCGCACTTGAAATCATTTCCGGAATCATATTCTACACACATAACAGTATCATATCATTATCACAACCCCTCAAGTTGTCCGTCTTGATTAGTACAGTCAAAACATCGGAAAAAATTGTATGAATAACAATAATAACTGCAGAGCTTACCTTCAACCGATCTGCTTGGAATGCATGATTTGCCAGTTTTCGTAATTTTGTCCATTTTTTACCTTCTGATACCAGAATACCATTTCCTAGTAGCTTCTTCAAAAAGCCTTCAGTGTCTGTTTTGCCGTAAGCTCTATCTCTATTGTTCAGTATATCTTTCACAAATTCTGATTCAGTAACAAATAACTGAGCTTTGGTACCATACCAACTGAGATAGAGCTTACCTGAAACCAAAGTATAATAAAACAATATGAATAGTTAATTAGTTATAGTTCAGTTCTATGGGTGGACTAATTTTAATTCAGAAAGTTCTAAAACTAAATAGTGTTACCATATGTGTTGATACAAGAGTAAGCATATGGTTGAATTCTAGGAAATATGTGATGTGATAAGTTCATAGGTCTACTCATTGTTTCCTTCCTCATGATTAAGGCCTCTTTGGTGTTCCCATGGATGAATTTGTAAGAAGGACCATTTACTCCCTGTGAGCGCAGCCTACGTTGGATCCGAAATGGCACCCACAAAAACTTGTGAAGGAAGTTGAAGATTATTAAGAAAAGGAAGAAGGACAGAGAGCTTGAAAGAAGGACTACTAAGGTTTCCAAAACACCCATATTGCTTTAGACTTGAAATCTACAGATGAACTGTGACATCCATTAGAGTCTTAAGTATTTTTTGTTTCGTTTGTTTACCATAGGAATCTTTTAGTTAGAAGTCAGAGACAAACAGAAAAAAATAAAAAATAAAATAAAAAAGTTTTTCTTGTTCTGTGATGTTAACTATATGGTTCTGCTTCTAGATTGAGGCAAATTATTATAGTTGCATCGATAATGTCATTATCGATTCATATATTTTGTTTTAAGTTGTATTCCTTCATGTGTTAATTAATAATTTCGTTAGCTCCACTTGATATGACTGTATCTGTATGGCGTAAATATGACTACTTGTTCTACAAGAAGGCAATTGTAGTTGTTAAGGATGTCACCAAAAAATTTGTAGAGGTAGTAAATTTATATTGATTAGTATGTATATAATATCTTGCTTATTCATGATTATGTTGATGATACACCTGAGCAAAAACAAGTATAGTGATGTCTTGAAATTTATAGTACGGTTCCATTTTTCCTTTGAAAACTTAATTATGATTTGCACCAATCGGAAAATCTGTTACTGCATACTCATTATGCATTGAAATACAAGATTTCAATTTGTACCCATATGAAATACATGATGCAACTGCAAGTGTAAGACCATAACTCATGAATCTGAAATGCTCTAACCAATTGCAGCATCAAGAAATGTCAGATCGAATTGGACACTGAATTGAGCTTTTATTGATAATTTAGCCAACCAGAAACAATTTTTGTACCGATAGCCAATTTTCACTTTTTCTACACCACTCATAATTTCTTAAGTTCAATCACATTATACATCAGAACACAATACACTCTCTGTTGGTTATGCCATTCACTTCGCACACCAACTACTCCTGTGCATACTACAGAGCATGGAGTATCACCTGGACCCCATGTTGCGGGCGAACTGTCATAACTACAATTGGTGAGTGAATGTAAGATGGGGAGAGGGTGAAACTGTAGCGCTGCAGAATTATTGACAGAGCAATCTTCGCTTCGTTGAGTGCAAAAGTAGTTCCTACACAACTCCGAGGTCCCAAACCAAAGGGGAGAAACGCTGTTTGGTGCTTGTCGGTAGCTTTTGCAACCCCTTCCGAAAATCTCTGTGGTTTGAAAAGCAGTATGTCTTCTCCCCATACCTGAGGGTCATCGTGAAGCGCAAGTATTGGAACATACAGGTTTGTGTTGGCTGGAATGATGAACTTCCCCATTTTGACTTGATGTTTAGTTTTTCTCAGCAAGAAAGGCACCGGAGGATATAGTCTTAGAGATTCATTAATGATCATGTTCATCTGCATAGAGAAATGGACCTATTAGTATTAAAGGGGCTGATTTAAAATAGTGTTAATTTCGTAAAGAAAACATGAAAATTCAATATAATTTGGAAACATTTAAGTACTATTTTGAGCCTTCCGATGCCTTCTGAATCTGGATGTTGTTTGCCAAATAACTCTACCACCTCCCGCCTTGCTTTCTCTTGCCAGTCCGTGTGGATCGCTAGGAGAAGAACGGTCCATGTAAGTAAGGTTGCAGTAGCTTCTTGTCCGGCAATGTAGAAGTTCTTGCATTCATCAACCACATCTTGTACTGTTATCCTATAGTTCTCATCAGCATCATGATTTGCCTTCACTAGTAGTCCAAGTAAATCGGTCCCAAAGTTATGTCCATCTCCCGTCACTGTCTTCTCTCTTTGCTTTATAATCCTTATAATGGAATCTCGGATTCCTTGTTCGAGTTTATCTGATTCTATATCGTCCGCATTCCTTAAGAGTTTACTGCAAAATCAAAATGAGTTTGGAAAAGTCAATTAAAAAATCATTTGGACCTGTGTAAAGTGTCCTCATTTTCTGGTGCAGAAATCAAACTTAATATGAACCAAAGCTTGATTTACTCACCTGAAGCCCAGAAGCCTAATGTTGAAAGCATTTCTTGCATTTATCATAAACATCTTCATCAACATATCGAATATGTCTTTCCCTTCTAAGTAACTGCTCCCAAAAGCTGTTATGGAAATCACTTCTGAAGTTAATAACTTGAACTCTTCAAACACGTCCACCTCTTTTCCGTCATACTGTTTCCACCTTTCTAACATCATCTCTGTACTCGCAATCATTTCGGGAATCATATCCTGCGTGTACACATCCAATCTTCATATAATTAGTACTCACCCCTTCACAATAAGGTTTAGAATTTAAGATTACTCGGAATTTACTCAAAACATAGAAATGCCTCATTAGTCTTGGCTTTAATGATATAAGAATAACGACACAGCTTACCTTGATCCGATCTGCGTGGAAAGCATGATTGGCTAATTTTCGTAATTTTGTCCATTTTTCACCTTCTGATAACACAATACCTTCTCCTAGTATCTTCTTCAAGTAGCCTTCAGTGTCCTGTTTACTATAAGCTCTATCTCTATTATTCAGTATGTCCTTAACAAACTCGGGCTCAATAACAAATAACTGAGCTTTGGTACCATGCCAACTGAGATAGATTTTACCTGGTACCAAATCAAAATACAACAAAAGTAACAAAAGTCAAATTAGTACACTACTACTTGAGATACAGAAAGATATAAAATTAAGTATTGTTACCATATGTGTTGAACCAAGAGTGAATGTGAGGATGAAGTCTAGGAAATATGTGATGTGATAAATTCATTGGTCTGCTCATTGAATCCTTCCTCATGCTGATGATTTCTCTGGTGTTTCCATGGATGAATCTGTAAGAAGGGCCATTGATTCCTTGTGAGTGCATCGCGCGTTGGATGCGAAATGGCACCCATAAAAACTTGTGAAGGAACTTGATGAGAGTTGAGAGAAGGAACAAACACAGAGAGCATGAAAAAAAGACTACAAAAGTTCCCATATCAGCCTTGTGAACTTTGCAAAACATCAGTACAGCTATAAGGTTCCCAATAGGTAATCTTTCAATTGGAAGTAAAAACAAAGTTGTGCCTGATTTTAATTAATAGATTAAGGCAAATATTACTTTATTTGTCTAATGTCGTATTCTTGAGCGATTCAACTTCAACTATGCGGTGCATTACAAGAAGACAAAGGATGATGAGACTGACATGACAGAGCATAAAGAATTATTTTGCCAACAGTGGGAGGTTTATTGGCATACTAGCTTTTCTTGCGAATCATGATAGATAAATAAACACGCCGCATACAAATAGCACAAAGATTTATGTGGTTTGACACAAATCATGTCTAAATTATTAACAACACACACATTGCACTAATCAAAATACAAGATAAATCACTATGCAACACTCAAATTTCTTAGCTGCAATCTCATTTTTGCATCAAATACAAGGTATGGCACTCCTACAAGATCATTTAATTCACACTCTACTAGCAACTCTAGTGCATATATGCTAAAGAGCATGGAGTATCACTGGAACACCATGTTGCGGGCGAAGTGTGACAACTACAACTGGTGAGTGAATATAAGCTGGGGAGAGGGTGAAGCTATATCGCTGCAGAATCATTGACAGTGCAATCTTCGTTTCGTTGATTGCAAAGTTCATTCCTACACATATTCGAGGCCCCAAACCGAAGGGAAGAAACACTGCTTGGTTGTTATTGGTAGCTTTAGCCACCCCTTCAGAAAATCTCTCTGGTTTGAAATGCAGTGCATCGTCTCCCCATACTTGAGGGTCATGATGAAGTGCCAGTGTTAGCATATGCAGCTCAACATTTGCTGGAATAATGAACTTCCCCAATTTGACCTCACGGTTAGATTTTCTCATAGTCTGAGTTGCTGGAGGATATAGTCTTAGAGATTCATTGATGATCATATTCATCTGCATAAAGTCAAAGGAAATATTCGAGTTATAGACTAAACCAAATAATGTTTATCTTTGTAATGCTAGCAGGAATATTAAAAAAAGTGGTTACATTTTTAAGCCTTCCAATGCCTTCTGAATTCAGGTGTTCTTGGCCAAATAACTCGAGCACCTCCTGTCTTGCTTTCTCTTGCCAATCTGTATGGATTGCTAGAAGGAGAACAGTCCATGCGAGTAAGGTTGCAGTAGTTCCGTGTCCAGCAATGTAAAAGGTCTTGCATTCGTCTACCACATCTTCTACTGTTATTCTATAGTTCTCGTCAGCATGATGATTAGCCTTCACCAGGAATCCAAGTAAATCAGTCCCCAAGTTGTTTACATCTCCATTCATTGTATTCTCCCTTTGCTTTATAATCCTTATTATAGAATCGCGTATTCGTTGTTCAAGTTTATCTGATTCTACCTCATCAGCAGTTCTCAAGAGTTCACTGCCAAGGTTGATGAATAGAAATTGAAATGAGGTTAAAAAAAGACAATTAACCAATGTGGACTAGACACTGCCATGTGGATTTTGAGGACAAAACCATCTTGGTTGTGTATCTTTCTTAACTCTAAAAATAAAGCATAATGGAGTGACCTTTAAGAATTGAGCCAAGATTGAGGCCTTTCCAATCTTTTTTTTTTTGAAAAGAAAGATAGTATAAAAGAAAAATGGGCTAAGCCATACAAAAGCTAAGGGGCATACCCCAGATTACAAAGAGAATGTGAAAGCCAAAAGTCCACCAAATAAAGAACAAAAGACAACCATATGGCCTAATAAGCAATTGCAAACCTAAAGAAGCAATGATAGTCTTCAAAGTTGTAGTAGGACTCTTCCTTCCTGAGAAACCATCAACCAATCTTGTATATTACTATACTGTCAAGTATCTTCTTGACAATCTCTTACCAAACGAGTTCGAATTTTGTGTGCATAATGTTTGGAAATTAGTTCTATTTTGGAAATATTCCAATGGTCCTTTAATGGTTGAGCATATGAAGAATAAGGAATGAGGGTAACCTCTTAATTTATTAGCATAATCTAGATAGAAATAAATACAAGTGCCTAAAGGATTTTGCTACATATCATAGCATGAATTGGTTTAATTGAAAGTTGATCCCAAGAGGTATTTCCTCATTTCAATCCCCTGAATTGTGGAACTTTTGCATTGTATAGAACTCAATGAGTTCTTAAAGTTTAAGGAAAATGTGTTGTGATCAATCCCAGTTGTTGGTAAGAATGAAGTTAAGAGTCTCGAGACTAAAAAGGTCAAATACGAAAACGAAATTACTCTGAACCGAAATTTTATTTTATCAAGGATGAAGTTACCTGATGCCTGGAAGCCTAATCTTGAAAGCATTTCTGGCATATATAGCAGACAACTTCTTGAACATTTCGAATATGCCTTGCCCTTCTAAATAACTGCTCCCAAAAGCTGTTCTGGAAATCACTTCCGATGTTAATAACTTGAACTCTTCATACACCTCCACCTCTTTTCCTTCATACTGTTTCCACCTTTCTACCATCATCTCAGTACTTGCAATCATATCCGGAATCATATTCTATACACATTACAATCCTCATATAAGTAATTAGTACTTACCCCTTAAAATACCCATCTAGAATTAGTACTTAAAACATTGAATTTTATTTTTTATTTTTTGATCAATTTAAATTCCTCAGCAGTCTTGCTTACAGAGCTTACCTTCAACCGATCAGCATGGAAAGCATGATTTGCCAGTTTCCGTAATTTTGTCCATTTTTCACCTTCTGATACTATAATACCAGCTCCTATTAGCTTCTTCACATAGCCTTCAAACTCCACTTTCCCATAAGCTCCTTCTCTATTGTTCAGTATATGTTTAATAAATTCCGAATCAGCAACAAATAACTGAGGTTTGGTACCATACCAACCGAGGTAAACCTTACCTGAACCAAAAGTAAAACAAAAAAAGAAAAAAAAATTACTAGTTAAATCAGTTCATTTATATGAATGAGCTACATAGGATTCAAAATTATATAAAATTAAATAGTATTACCATATGTGTTGATCCAAGAGCAGATGTCAGGATGAATTCTAGGAAATATGTCATGTGATAAATTCATCGGTCTACTCATTGTTTCATTCCTAATGCTGATGATTTCTTTGGTGTTTCCATGGATGAATCTGTATGAAGGACCATTGATTCCCTGCAAACGCAATGTGTTTTGGATGCGAATCGGCACCCACAAAAATTTGTAAAAGAACTTGATGACAGTTGAGAAAAGGAACAAGCACAGGGAGCTTGAAAGAAAGACTATTAAGGTTCCTAAATCAGCCATATTGCTGTTACTCCAAATCAACTGAACTATGACATTCAGTACTTATTTTGAGTATTTCTAGCTTTGTCAGTGAGGAAGAAGATAGGAATATTTTAGTTGGAAGCAAGACAAAATAAAAACAGAATAGAATAATATATATTGCATTGGCCTGCTTATAATGATAAAGGAAAATTATAGTTGTTGGGTCATGATAATGTCATTAGTTATTAATTTATTTTGTCTAAAATTTGTATTCTTGTGTTAATTATTGCTTAGTTCACTTAAATTTTTGGGGTAGAATTGATTCCCTTGTTCTACATGAGGAGAATTGTAGTTGCAAAGGATGTCGGTCACCAAGAATAATTTAAAAGAAATAATGTTTCTCTACATACATCCAAATATATATAATACATGTATTTTATAGGTATGCTAATGATTCACTTGAATTCAGAAAACTTAGCAAGTTTTTCTATAAAACTCCCTGTAGTGGTTGAAAGGACTCTTGTAGATGGTTCATCATTTTACCCAGTGAACATAAATCTACCAGGTTAATTTAGTAATTTAATGACCTGCAAAAATTGTGGAGGGACCTGACTGATTGCCAATCTTCCTTGGTTTTTCACAAACTGAACTGAAATGAAATTTGACTTGGAGGCTTGTTGGCTTATAAGATAGCAAACCCTATAGCAACAGTACTAGACTTTATTATTCCTGAACAATTTTTTTTTTTTTGATAACCGTGATGTCCGGACCAGCTTACGTGCGCACATCGACTAATTCACAGGAACCGTATTCCTGAACATTTTATATTGTGCTTAAAGGGCATTAAGCAATGTAACTAGGTCCCCAAGTTTTAAAATTTCTTGTAAAATGACCAGCACATATGCTTGAACCTATTTTATGGTTAGGAGCTTTTGATCAGCACATATGTTTGAACATATTTTATGGTTAGGTCCACTCCAGTAGTGGTTATATAAGAGATTGTATACAATATACTCAAACAATATGATCAAATAATTTCCTTCTGTTTGAGTAACACAGGAATGTGTATTTGTTATTTGTATATTAGTTATATATGATTATCATATTGATTTGGTGGAGATATGTGGGATATTGCTGGGCCAACCATAGTAGGTGACAAAATCAACCCAAATGGTGTGAAACTTCCAAAAAAACATACTATATGTATAGATTTTCTCAACTAGTTTGGGAACTCTGCATTTTTGTGCTTTGTGTATGTTCTGTTCTCTCTCTGTCACACACACACTAACACAACATGTGTAGCTAGTGCCTAAATTGATATAAATTCAAACATACCACATAAGAGAGAAAATCTCTCTGCTAGTCTCCTGAAAAAGTCATGGAGCTGATAGTACTCATCACCACTCTAAGTGTAGGTCTCTCAATCATGTTGACACCATGTGCTTCTCACCAAATTCAGGTGAAATCCCATGAAGAGCAAGGTAATGAGTAGACTCTCTCTCTCTCTCACACACACACACACATATTAACTGATATGCCTTTGCAATTTGTGCAGTGCATGAACTTGAGCTTTTTACACTATTGCCAAGGAAGCTCAGACTCATGGAGGAAGCAACTGTATGAATTTCTCTCAAAAATCAGCTTATATATATATATATATATTTACATTTAAAGTACTTACAAAATTGCATTAATGAATCAACTTAATTCACTAAAAAAAATTTCTTCTTTGTATTGCAGTTGAAGTGCTATGGAAGTAAAGATTTAGTATCATACCATAAGAAGGGATATTTATCAGGTGATCATCATCTATTAGGCTTTTACTTTCCGATATAAAATCATCTATATTAAGCCCACTCATATAACTACTCATGCACAAAATATAGCTAAGAAAGCTTCAAAACTTTTTCATTTTGTTTAATCTTTTTGGATTGTCCAATTACCAAAAATATACAATAAGCTTCCATGTCCATGTAGTACTGCTGTCAAGTAAGCAAATGTTCTTAGCTGATGTTACTTATAGAAAAAGATATGGAAGTACTTAACTTACGACATTGTATCCAACTTTCGGAATCAAAACTTCCAAGTTCATCAAACACCATCAGTTTAAGTAGGAAAATGGAAGTTTAGCACCATCGTTCATCAGTACGTATAGGGATCACACTGCATATATATATGTGTGTGTGTGAGTGTGCGCCAAATATAAATTGCCAGTATATGACATGTATAGCATGAGCTTAATACTTCGGATCTTAAGATTGTTCTAGCACAAGAATAAGATTGTTCTATTGGAACTGAGTGTGTATATATAATATATATATATATATAATTAATGTGAAATGTCAGGCGAAGACGCAAATATGATGCGCGCAAGAAGAGGGACACGGCAAGAATGGCTGCAAGGAAAGGACATGTCACAGATGGCCACAATGGACTATTCCCCGGTGAGAAGACGATGGCCTATGCATAACAAGTCTCTCCCAGTCCGTCCGTGAAATATAAGCACATCTATATATATATATATATATATAGGCTATTTAGTTTCATTTCCATAGGACAGAGCATGCAAGCTTGTTGCATGCAATTTTGGTAAACAAGTGGTATTGTAATTTATTAGGGAAATGAGAGGAACATTTTCATCTTTTTTTAAGCTATATTGTGGCAGACAAAGTGGAGCAAAACCCTAAATTTTGTTACAATCTAAGAGAACTCTGACTATATATGCTTTCGAGCATGTTAATTAACTTTGTGTTATGGACATTAATTTTAGGGAAAATAGCATTAAACACCCCTGAACTATCTTCTCTCTCCCAAGAAACCCCTGAACTATTCCGTTTTTTACAATCTAGTCCCTGCCGTCAGTTGGCTACCGTTAAGGGCATGTTTGGTAGTAGTGTTTTTGTGTCTGTTTATGTGTTTTGTGTTTATAAACTTGTTTGGTTAGTGTTTTTGAGATATGTGTGTTAAAAAACACTTTTTCACTTTAGGCAAATTTTAGGCATATTCCAATACACATGAATTTGGTGTTTATTGGGATGTTTCTCACTTACATTTTCTTCACTTTATAATATATTTTATTATTTATATATTATTATTTCATTATTTAATTCATTTTATTTATAAATTATTTACTCATTTTTTATTATTATATTTATTTATTATTATTGTATTAATTTTTTATTATTATTATTATATTTTATTTTATTTATTATTTATATTATTAAATTATTATTTATTAATTTATATATTAATTTATAAATATATTATATTTATTTATTATTATTATTTCATTATTTAATTCATTTTATTTATAAATTATTTATTCATTTTTTATTATTTAAAAATATTTTTTATTAATTTAATATTAATTTATTATTATACTCATTTTTTATTATTATTATGAAGTATTTATTTTGTTATTATATTTACTTATTATATTTATTATTTATTTTTTATTATTATTTATTTTATTTTGTTTATTATTTATTATTTTTATTATATTTTTAAATATATTTTATATAATTTATTATTTATTTTATTAATTTATTATTATTATTTAGTCCATTTTTTATTATTATATTTATTTATTATTATTGTATTCATTTTTTATTATTATTATTATATTATATTTTATTTATTATTTATATTATTAATTTTTAATTTTTTAATTTTAATCCAAAAAACATCTCTACCAAACATTCTTATGTTTTTGGATGAATAAACAAAAAAACAGAACGTGTTTTTTGTTTATTTCAGCACAAACACAACTCTACCAAACATGGTCATGCACCTGATATGAAGGTTGCAAATCACGTGCCACTTTTAGACCAAAAAACTGACCTTTGTACCCCTTTTAACCGTTGGAGCATGAATTGCTTTCAAAACCCCCAAATCACTTCTCTACCCCAAATTAGGGTTTGCCCATCTTTTCTTCTCACTCTGTCAGACTGTCTCTCTTCTTCTCTCTCTCTCTCTCCAACACTTCATTCAAGAGGCGTGAATAAAATCACTCACCGCATCACATCTGTATTTCTCAATGCTTTAATTCGATACATAAAAATGAAATTCATATATATATATATATTGAAGCCATTAATCGTACGGACCGAACCAGAGATTTTCAGAGGCTTACCAAGACGACCATGAAGGAGCTTCCGGTGATGCGTAACAGAGACACCGTTCTCGCCTCCCTCAAACATCACCAAATCGCAAGGTAGAATCTACAAATCAATATTCGAACAACACATCAATAAATGAATCAGAAGGAAATATATGTACACATATAAATATATGTTGTATATACAATATATACAAACCTCTATGAAACTCGGACATCAGTATACCGACGACAAATGCGGCTGTAACCAAAGCGATTCGTCGCCGTAGAGAGAAACAAAGCACGAAAAACACAATCGGAGCTCATCAGGATCTGAAAAAGAGAAGGAAAGCACTGAGTCGAATCGGAGAGCGATGCTAAACTGAGTCGGACTTCAGGACTTTAGACCTCTACGTCTCAAATCTATGGCAATAAGGTAATTCACTATTTCCGTTAACAGAGCACAAACGGAATGACCTTGTTTGTATTGTTTTCAGATTTTCAGGGACCAACTGTTAGTTAAGGAGGGTTTCTTGAGAGAGAGAAGATAGTTCAGGGGGTTTAATGCTATTTATCCTTAATTTTAATATCTTTTTGTTTCTTGCTTCTCAAACTAGTAAATGGGGACTTTTAGGGCCTTTTTTGTAAACAGGTTTGGTGCCAAAAATATAATTTTGGTGCCAAAAAATGGTACCGTTACTGTAGCAAATCATGGTGCCAAATTTGTGAAGGATTTTGGAACCATCTTTTTTATGGTTTTGGATGGTGCGGGTACTGTAGCACTCCACTGTAGCAACCCGAATCACTGTAGCACCGAATATAATATTTATATTTTAATATTATAAATTTTAATTTTAATATTAATATATATATTAATATTAATATTAAAATAATATTAATTAATATTAAAATTTATAAATTTTAATATTAATATTATATTAATATTAATATTAATATTAAAATATATTAATATTAATATTAAAATATATTAATATTAAAATATTAATATAATAAAAATATATTAATATATTTTAATATAATAAATATATAATATATTTTAATATAATAAATATATTTTTATTATATTAATATATTTTAATATTAATATATTAGTATATTAATATATTTTAATTTTAATATTAATATTAATATATTTTAACCCATATCAACTCTACCAAACATGGTTTGGTTTTTCAGCATCACTTTTTCTCACACCAAAACCATCTGCACCAAACATGGTTTGGAACCAAAATAAAACCACACCAAACCAAATCCAACCCAACCCAAACCAAAATCAAAAACTAACACCGCACCAAACTCTTACCAAACGCAACCTTAGTACTTGGAACATGGTTTTAGTGTGAAAATTTTGGTTTTGGGTTATAAAATATGACCCGCTACTATGGTGTACCAAATACTCCATTTTTCAAACCATGGTTTGTGTGGTTTGGTTTTGTGTGATAGAACCAAAAACCATTCTTTAACTCAAATCAATCCATTTTTTAATATATATAAATTCAAAAAATGATAATATTTCAAAAAATAAAATATTTTTGGAAAAATAAAATATTTATGAAAATTTAAAATATTTCAAAAAAATATGAGGAAAATATATATTTCGGGAAAAATAAAATATTCGGGGAAACAAATATTTATTATTTTTTAAAAAATATACAATATATATATGTTTTTACTAGAATCTTTTAATTTTCCAAAAATATTTTATTTTTTTGAAATATCTTATACAAAATCTTTTATGTATAATTCTACACTAGCAAGTTGAAATTTCATTGGGTATTGTATTATGTCTCATTTAAATTAAAAAAAATATATTGAAATTTCAAATGGAATAAGGTTATAAATTTTTAAACTACATATATGAAGCAATTGAATATTTCTTGCAATATGGTGAAATATTATTATCCAATATTAATATTTTTTGTAAAAAAAAAATCATCCTTATATGTATTTTTATTTATATATTTCATTTTTTAAAGTATATATATTTACAAAATGTTATTATAAATAAATAAAATGTCAAAACCATTTCAAGTTACTAAATATGGTTTGGTTTCAGAATTTCAACACATATCAATTCTACAAAACATAGTTTGATTTTTCAGCTTTTATTTTTACTTACACCAAAATAATTTTAATTCAAAATAAAACCACACCGATCTAACTCAACCCAAACCAAAAATAAATACATCACCGATTGCCAAACATTCACTTAATATACACGGTTTATTAGCGTAAACAAAGTGCATGTATTATTAAATATCATGGAAGTGATATATATATATATATATATATATATGCGTGTGTGTGTTGTTAGTTAATCGAGGGAACAATCTTGGATGGTGCAATAGACATTGGAACAAAAGTTTGACCTTGTTGTGATATGAATGCCATGTTGTTTAAAGGTCCCATTTTATTGGTTTCCTCATGATTTTTTAAAATTAGATTATGTTTGTTTTATATTGATTTTAAAAAATATAACCAGATTAAATTAAATTAAATTGAATCAAAATGATTTTTTTTATAATCATAATTTTTGATGTTTTTTATTTGGTCTATTACAAAATCTATCCAAAATCTAATCAAAATATCCTCCAATAATTGAATCACATATAACCAATATTTAAACCAAAATACAAAAATAAAATAATAAATAATAAATAAATTAAATTAAATCATACATAAAAATAAATTAATAAAAATAAAAAATATTTATGAATAAAATAATAATAAATTAATAAAAATTAAAATTAAAAAAAATAAATTTGTGAATAAAATAATAATATAAATGATAAATTAAATTAAATATATTTAAAAATTAATAAAAATAAATGAATAAAAAATAAATAAAATAATGAATAATAAAATATATTTATAATAAATATATATAATAATAATTAATTAATTAATTAAATGAATAAATAAATAGTAACAAATGATAAATTAATAATATAAATAATAAAATAAAAATAATTAATAATAAACAAAATGAATTAAATAATCCATAAAAAATAATTAATAAATAAATAATAAGCAAAATTAATTAAATAATTCAAAAATAATAATAATAAATGATTAAATATTATAATTAATAAATAAATAAATAATAATATAAATAATAAATGAATAAAATAAATTTATAAATTATTTTAAATAAACGAATAAATAATAAATTAAATGAATTATATTTATAAAAAATGAATAATAATTAATAAATTAAATGAATTAAATAATAAACAAAATAATTAATAATTAATAATATAAGTCATAAATTAATAAAATATATTTAGAAACAAATAAAAATAAATGAATAAATAGTAATAAATAATAAACAAAATGAATTAAATGATATTTAAAAATAAGAATAAATAAATAAATAATAAGAAAATTGAATTAAATAATACATAATAATAATAATTAATAAATAAATAATAATCAAAATTAATTCAATAATACATAAATATAATAATAAATGAATAAATATAATAATATAAATAATAAATGAATAAAATATATTTATGAATTAATTAAAATAAACGAATAAATAATAAATTAAATGAAATATATTTATAAAAAAAAATGAAAAACAATCAAAATTAATTAAATAATACATAATAATAATTAATAAATTAAATGAATTAAATAATAAACAAACTAAATAAAATAAAATGAATTAAATAATACATAAAATAATAATAAATAAATATAGTAATAAATAATAAATTAATAAAATATATTTATAAAAAAATAAAAATAAATGAATAAGTAATAATAAATTATAATAAATAAATATATATTATAATAAATAATAAATAAATAGTAAATAGTAAATGATAAATAATAATTTTTTTTAAAAGGCAAAATATCAAAATGCATTATTTACATGTTATCGACAGTTGAAGTTGTTATGTAATATTAGTGTGTGACTTGTGAAATTTGTGTTATCGTAATTTTTGTATAATAAAAAATGTGGCTTGTATAAATATTTTTTGTTATATTTGATAATTGGAGTATAATAATCATACTTTAAGAAATTTTTACAAAACCAATATAACATTATTATGTAAGAAATACATAATAAAAATCAATCAAAAAGATTTTAACAAATGTTTACAAATTAAATGTGTGGATTTTAAGGTTATTATATCATAAAAAGTATATTCAATATTTTTACAATTTACTAGAAATTTAAGACCAGACCAGTTTGTCAAACATAATCTTGTTCAAAAAAGTTTGGAACCAAACAGTTTGTCAAATATGGTCTGGTTCCAATTTCCTCAGACCAAGATTATCAGACCAGACCGCTTACCAAACAGAATTTCAAAATATCACCCAGAGCAAACTAAATTGGACCAGACTAGACCAGAGGTAACTGAACTAAACCAATTACCAAACGGGGCCGGACATTCCTCGTAGAAAATAGCCTCGCCTGCTTGATAAAATATTTATGGTATAATAAATTTTTAGCGCACTATGTGTTTCCTTGGCTTCGTATTAGTAATTTTAGTAATTTTGTGTTGCAAGTTTGGTTGAATTTTTTCTCTTTTTTTTAAAAAAAAAACACTACCTTAGCTCAGGCTTTTTATATATACATTTTTTGGTCTAAGGATGTATCTCACTCACTAGATACACACTATACTTGAGTGTAACCCATCCTAATGTTCTATTTTTTTTTTATTTAAAAAAAAAAATATATATATATATATATATATATATATATATATATTCCGGGATCAACTAAACATTATTCGGCCTCAATGATAATTGGGCTGGGCCTAATGTCTCTTTTGGGTTCTCGGCATTTAGCTTTTAGTTTGATTCTGATTTTAAAACTAGCCTTCTGGGCTTTGACTGGGGCCCATCTTTGAAATCTCCTTATACAGTCATTTGTTTATGCGGGCACTTATATGTTGATCTGATGGGTAGGATCGTGTGATCCTATCATCCAAAATGATTTGGATTGGGATAGGATCGGCATAGGATCAGTATAATATTATGATTTTACTATTTATATGTAGTTTTGGATAATTTAGTTAAAAAATAATTTTAGATCGAGTTATCCATATAAAAGTGCCAACAAATTTTAAAGAGAAAAAAAAAAAACTTTTAAGACCTAAATCCAACATAATCTATTTCTATTTCTATCTATACAATTATAAAGTACAAAGGCCTTAGAATATTTTTATACATTATCTAATTAGTTTAGAACAAAAAATATTAAATTATTTATTATTTAACATTTACTCTTATATTAATCATTGCAAAACTCTTTTGATCGTCCCATTAAATATATATATTTATCTATAGTTACAACTTATCTATATTTATAATCTAATAAAAACTAATTACCGATCTAAACTTATTTTTTGTTTATACTTATCTATACTTTTTTGTAATTATTTATTATTTATCATCTCTAATCTATAACTATACTTACTCAATTATAAAAATGTAACATATTTTAATTATATCTATATTTTTTTGTGTTTTAAAACACAAAAAGTGAGTTTTTTTATTATTAAAAGTATTGGTAGTAAATATTTTGTTTTTTTTTCTTTACTTTATATTACTTAATAAAATTTAAGAGGTTCAACAATTTTTTAAAAAGAGTTGACTTTACCTAAACGAGTACACATTAATATATACAAAATTTGTTTATATTAATTATGTAATAATACACAAAATCTATTTAAAAATAATAATGTTGTTGGCCAAAGGGTCAATCAAAGAACAATTATCCGTTTTGATGATAACAAAATGTTAAGTACGTGTTTTGTACTAATGTGTTTATCCAGTTGAGCATTACAGATTAACATGATATTTATCGAAAGCTAAAGAAAGGACAAAAAGATCAATTCACGCTTATGCTTCAGAAGATTGACGAATCAAGATTTGGGGTAGATAGGATGGTGAGCGAATTGTATCAAAGGGTTTATGCAAGGATTTCACACTTATAAGCTCATCCTAATTCAAAAGAAATGAAATGGCAAAATCAGGCGACTGACCATGCAAATCAGTCGACTCAATGCATTGCCAGTCAACCGACATTAACACGTCAGTCGACCGACCTCGCCAGAGAGTTTTAAGGCTATTTGCCAGTCGACTGATGAACATTCAGTCGACCGACATTAACACGTCAGTCGACCGACCTCGCCAGAGAATTTAAAGGTATTTGTCAGTCGACCGATTTTGAAAAGTCAGTCGACCGACGAAGTCACCAGTCGACCGACAGTTTATGCCAGTCGACCGACATTGTAATGTCAGTCGACCAACAGACAGGAATCAGTCGACCGACCGACAAGAATCAGTCGACCGACGAAACTAAAAACGGCCATATTTAAAGCATTAATGGCTCTCACCTGTCCCCAGCTACCACTACTCTCAGCTCACTCTCCTAAAACTTGCCCTAGCTATATATATGTAGAGATATTGATTGAACCAAGTATCTCTCTTCATTATTCTGTAGAAAAAGTTGTCCTTCATCCTTATTCTCTCTGAAATATTGCTCTTCATTCGCATTCAATAGCAAGCAAAACTTGAGCATTAAAAGCTAGACTCCTCTCATTTATTTCCAATCATTTTCTTTGTGAGAAGCTAGTGAGATAAGATATTTGTTCCAACTCTTGAATCGTTGATTCCTAGAGTGTGTAAGATCTTGAGAGAACCAAACACTTCACATTAAACACTTGAGCTCATACATTGTGAATCTTTCATAAACCCTAAGGGTTTTAAGTGTTTTTTTTAGTGTATCCTTTCATTATAAAAGGAGAAGAGATCCTTGAGTGAGTGAAGCTCATTGATCCAAAAGAGGGGTTTGTCCTCTTATTTTGTGCGACGGACTCGTAAGCTCGTGTGTAAAGGTTTGCTATTCCACCTGCAAGGAAAAGCCATAGTGTGAGATTGGGAAAGTCTTAAGGGGGGATCCTTAAGCCGAAGAGTAGGAGTTACCGAACCTCGTAAAAATCACAGTGTCATCTCTCTCTCTCTCTTGTTCTTTCATTTGATTATTTGCATGCTTACCTTATCCTGATTCATATTATTTGATAATTGCTTTCACTTGGAAAAATATCTATTGTCATCTTCATAAGTGTTTATTATTTTTTTTTGTTTAATCAACTTGTTAACGTTAAGCTAAGTTAAACGAAAAAGTTGGAAATATTTTTTATATCCCTATTCACCCCCTCTAGGGCTAATTAGTGACTTACAAATGCAATAGAAAATTTAAGCTTATATATTATTTGTGTAATGCTTCACATAATCTACTTAAAAAGTTGTAACTCATATTATCTTGATTATTTTTATGCATTAATTAATACTCTTAAGATTAATAAGA
The DNA here is from genome assembly GCA_963922005.1 of Cornus suecica. Taxonomy (NCBI): domain Eukaryota; kingdom Viridiplantae; phylum Streptophyta; class Magnoliopsida; order Cornales; family Cornaceae; genus Cornus; species Cornus suecica. The sequence continues at coordinate 65,484,510 of OY998245.1, forward strand.
GGATGTAATTAAGACCATATGTATGTAGTTTTTGTAATATTTCTAAAATCGACTTTAGAATTATGTTTTTGTTTATATTTGATGTTTTGAGTATATTTTTTTTCTATTATAAATATATCATTGATTAAATAATTAAATTGAACTATTTTATAAAAATATAATAAAATCTTACAATCCTACTTACTATTCTACGATCATGATCCTACGAATCCCCAACAATCCTACCTACGATCGTGATCCTAACAATCTTGGTAACAATAAAAGATTATCAATGGGATTTATGTTTATACTTTATACCATCTAAATTAATGTCTATTGGTCAAATCATTTTATAATTAGTATTTTATGAAAATAATTTATTAGTTTTTTATTTTAATTCAATTTTTACAATAAGTTCTGAAAATAATTTATAGAGAAAAAAAATTCTATAAAAACTACTTTTAAAATTCTAAAACATCATTAAAACAAATAATGAATGAAATATTTTGGTTATTTAATTTAGATAACCTTTATAGTTGTTTTTAGTTGTGCAACACATGGAATATGAATAGATTGCATAACTTTTATTATTTTGACCCCCAATAAAATATAATAATTTTATCTATTCGATGTTCAGATTTTGTAAAATATTTTTATTTTTATTTTTTAATATTACAAATAATATTATTATCTTTTTATAATCTTTGACACGTCCTGTTTGAATTGACTTTTCAAACGCTGCTTTTGGTTTCCTGGAGAAAAAAATTGTTTTGAACGATGTTTGACAAAATTTCTAAAAGAACTTTTAGGCCTTGGAAGAGCATTTTAAAGAAGGTATCAGCTTCTCAAAACAACTTCTGCTTCTCTTTTTCTTCTGTGGGAAGTTAGAAGCAGAAGTTATGCCAAACATGACCTAATAATTGCTTATTTTTGGCCCTAAACTAACTTAATTTAACTAAGGAATAATTACAATTACTTTTTCTCGAGATTTGTCAAATTATGCCTGCATTCCCTGTCCTTTGAAATTATCCAAATTTTCCTTTCCTTCAAGTGATCGACGTTGACATCCGGCTGCCGGAAATATAAATTTATCTTTATACCCATGTGATTTTTGTATGGACTTAAATGTAATTATAAATACGTGAATGTATTATAGTCAATTCACCATTGAATAAGATTACCTAGAAGGGAGTATTTGTTACAAAATAAAAACTGAAGGGGAGGTAATAATAGTTATCAAAACTAAAGGGGTTTTGGACATAATATAACATATCTCGAGGGGTGGTAAATGTAATTATTCCTTTAACTTATCTAAGTAAAAATATGTGTAATTGTCTCATTAGTGCAATTAGGCCGGTGTATTTAACCCTAGTTCCTACTTAACTCATCCGAGTTGACTGGGTATGACTCGGCCGAGTCGAACCTCACAGCTCAGTTCACAAAACCCAAACCCCCACTGCAACTTCAGTTCCAATTACAGTGGAAAAACCCTCCATTTCTCCAACCCTTTTCCATTTCCATTTCCATGGCTTCTCTGGCCATCTTCTCAAACACCAGCAAGACACTCAAAAAGACCATTTTGCCCTTCTCTTCACGCTTATTCCTCTCCATATCCTCTTCTCCCTTCTCTTCCCTCTGCAATGGAAATAAAAACCCATTTCCTTCTTCACCCTCTGAAACCCCACCTCTCCCCAAAAAAGTGACATTCACTGTCTCAGCTCACGGGATGACGTGGAAAGACCCCTACCATTGGATGTCCAACACCAACGACCCAGATTTCGTCCACTACCTCCACCAAGAGAACTCGTATTCCGAAGCTTTCATGGCCAACACTCGGAAGCTACAGCAGACTCTGTTTTCGGAGATGACAGACCGAATGCCCTCCAAGATTTCCACTCCCCCTGAACGTTGGGGACCATGGTCTGTTCATTTCACCCAAAACCCAATTGTTTGTAATGATTTATATGAATCCTTATCGGGGTAGTTGTTTGAATTCCTTATTTTGCTTGTTGAACCCAATTGGGTATTGATTTTCATTCCAACTTATTTGGGTAGTTGTTTGAATTGTTTCATCTACTTTTTATATGAAATTATGAATCTTGGATATGGTATGTGTCGCATAGAAGCAGAGGAATTGTTCAACCAGTAGCATATAGACAAGGGTGTGTGCGAAAAACCATATGTATATGTATGTATATGCTCACCGAATCTAGTTATGTATTGATTTCTATGCTAACTAATATGGGTAGTTGTTTAAATTATTTAATTTGCCTGTTATAAGAAATTGTAAAGATTGAAATGTTATATGGGTAGCATATAATCATAAGAGTTGTTGTATAGTGAGTTCAATCAGTAGCATGCGTGTAGGCAAATGTGTGTAAAAATTCACACACATACACACACTTGCAGGCATAGAGAGACACACACACACATATATATATACATACATATATATGCATGTTATGCTGTATTGCTTAAGTATCTGTATTATGAGTTTTGAATATATCATGTGTGGCATAGAAGCATTGGTTTGGTGGCTAATTAGTTGTATCAATAGTATATGGGCAAGTGTGTCTGTATAAATATTTATACAAGTGCAGTTTGTATGTATATTGGATATGTATATGTCTAGTGGAAATTATGAATTTTGAATATGATTAGAAGTATACGAATTGTTGGCTTGTTGGCTACCTAGTTCAATGTGGGGGTGTAAAATATAATATATATATATATATGTGTGTGTGTGTATGTGTGGATGGATGTGTTTTTATGTATGTTGTATTACTTATCTACAAATCTGTGTAGTTGCAAGTTTAACTGCGTTTTATTGGCCAATGTTTGTCAATGGGACTGAACAGGTTGTACTACCAATACATTCCAGAGGGGAAGGAGTACCCAGTTCTGTGTAGGAGTTTAGGATCTGAAGAGAGAGGTTTGATGAAGACTATTGTCCATTATGCAAGAAGAGGGTTTGGGAAAGAGGAAATCTTACTTGATTGGAATGAAATTGCAGAACAATATGGTAAATTTCCTCTAGTTTTATTTGCTAACAATGGGACTAATTCCTGTTCTTGCCAGTTTTGTAAGAACTTTGACAAGCAGATGGAACCCAATGCGTAATGTGTATCTTCTTATATATATAGCTTATGTTCACAAGAAATTGATGAAAAATGTGCAATATTACATCCTGTAAGGGATGTGTTCTTGCTAACTTAGTGTCAATATTAATGAATTTTTTCTTTTCATATGAGTCATATCCTTGAAAAGTTGAGAGAAACAATGTTTGTAATCTTGATTATGTTACGTCTTATGTACCCGGTTATGGGTAGATCCAGAGTTTTTTGACCCTTTGTCGTGCATGGGTGATCTTAAAGCTTATTGACTTCTTCTAGACCAATATTTCTTTTCATATCTACCTGTCATTTTAGTTTTAAACCATTTAATTCTTATTGATAGGCTTTTGTTATATCTTTCAGTGGAATGCCTTTTGTAGGATATGTTCATGTGGGTACATGTCGAGTTTCACCAGACCACAATTTCCTTGCATATACACTTGATATTAAAGGAAATGAACAGTTTATGCTTCAGATTAAGGACCTTGGAACTGGCAAAATTCTTCCAAAATTACAAGTGGACGGGGTTGTTAGCTTGGCATGGGCTCAAGACTGTTGTACTTTGTTCTATACAGTATCAGATGAGAACCAGAGGCCATACAGGCAAACTCTCTTACCAAATAATTGAGCCTTTTATTTTGGATACTGGATAGTTTCTTACATATTTCTTCCAGGCTGCTGTACACAAAATTGGGATCTGATTCTGTGGATGATGTCCCGATATTTACAGAAACTGATTCGAGCTTTTGTTTGGACATCACAAGCACAAAGGATGGGAAGTTTATAACAGTGAATTCCAACTCTAGAACATCATCCGAGGAAGGAACATATCTATATCATTTCTGTTCCGTTGTAGATAATGTTGTAATAAAAGCTCCTACTAATTTGTTTTATGTCTTGGTGGTTTCATACAGGTCTATGTGATTGATGCAGTCAATCTACAAAAGGGGTTACAAAGATTACACAAGCGTGTCTCTGGTGTACAGTACTTTTTGGAACATCACTACGGATATTTTTACATTCTTACTAATGCTCCTTTTGCCGAGGGTAAGGAGTTGTGCAGCGGAAATTATTACTTGGTTAGATGCCGAGTTGAAGATGTACAATCGGCTAATTGGCAGGTGAACTTTGTCATCTTTTATGTGTCTGATACATGTATTCGTGGTGTTCTACTCTTCGCTATCTTTAGTTGGAGTCATAAAACATTGGAGGAGGTGGAACCTTCTAAATACATGTGTATCTTCACACTAAAATAAATATTTTCTCTCTCCTCTTGTGGTGATCCCTTGGGGATTTTTGTTGGGAAATTGTAATGCCAAAGCTTCAAACATCATTTTTTCATCTTCTTATTTCTTCAGCTACATATGAAGTCTTCTTTAGTGCTAAAATTAGGAAATGATGGACGCAAATAATTTATTTCCAGACAATCCATGTATCTCAATTCTGTCCTTATCTTATTTGGCTGTATCTCACGATCCTTGTATTTCCTTTATTTGATAGAAATGTCATTGTTATATTCTTGTTCCTCCTTATCACTCCTTATATTTTCCTTTTTCAGAGGATATTTGTACCAAGTGAAGATACCTGGTTACAGGATATGGACATTTTTAATAAACATCTGGTGCTTTTCCTCAACAAAAAGGGCTCCCCACTAATATGCTCCTTCAACATGCCTATTGATGTCAATAGTAAGGTATCGAGATTTCTACTTCAGTGAATTCTCATGTGGACCTCGTGATGGAATACATAAATTCGTGTATTGGGATGCCTGGTGATTGATAATTTACAGCATTTCTTGTGTTTTCATGATCGAACAATATGTCTATAGGATCCTTTATTTACAGGAACCCAATTTACTGAATGCAAAATACAAACTTAAGTTCTTATTGGATTAAATTTGAGATTTCTTTTAAAATTTTAATGAACAAATGTAGAAAAAAAAATGCTATTCAAAATTTAAGTATAGTTGTGCAAATGGTATGATGTCAATACGGGGCCATCCTCAAGTTTCTGTTGGTAATTTTTTACTAAGGGCTTGTTTGGGAAGTTGGTTTTGGGCTTGGTTTTGGATTTGAAGACCAAACCATGTTTGAGAAGTTGGTTTTGGATTTGGTTTTGAGCTTTTTAAAACCAACCATTAAAACCTTGGTTTTGGCCTACCAATTTTGACTTTTATCTCTCTCTCTCTCTCTATATATATATATATATATGGCCAAAAATATGAATTATTTTGAAAAAAATAATATATAATATTTGGAAGAAAATTATTTTTCGGAAAAAAAATTATATTTTGAAACATAATATATATTTTTCGCAAAAAAAGTATTTTTCGGAAATTTTTTTATATTTTGGGACATAATAAATTTTCGGAAAAGTAATTTTCAAATTTTATATTTTGAAAAAAATATTTTTTGGAAAAAAATCATATTTTAATATAATTTTTCAAAATTTTATATATATTTTTAATTTTATATATATTTTTGAATTTTAAATATTTCGCACTTTTAAAAAAATATAAAAAAAGTGCGAAAATTTTATAATAAAATATAAATATTTCGCACTTCTCAAAAAAAAAAAGTGCGAAAATTTTATAATTTTCTGGAAGTAGTTTTTTCAAAATATAATTTTCTTAAAATATATATTTTTTCAAAAAATATATTACGAAAAACAATATTTTCGGAAAATTAAGTTGGAGAAAAAAAAATTGGAAAAAATTATAAATATTTCGCACTTTTTTATATTTTCTGGAAAGTGAGAAAATTTTATAATTTTCTGGAAATATGTTTTTAGAAAATATTATTTTCTGGAAAGTGCGAAATATTTTTATCAATTATATATATATATAAATATATATTATTTGAACTTTATATATAATTTTCACATTTTAAAATATTTTTATCAATTATATATATAATTTTTTGAATTTAAAAAAAATAGAAATTTAAATATTGTTTTATATGATTTTTGAATTTTATATATTTCTTTTGAATCTGTATATTTTTCCCCATTTTGTATCCTTTTTTTCTAATTTTTTAAAGATTTTCAGTATATAATATAATTTTTCAGAATTTTATATTTTTTTTGAATTATATATATTTTTTCGAATTTAATATATATTATTTGAATTTTATATATAATTTTAACATTTTAAAATATTTTTTTGAATTATATATATATTTTGGAATAAAAAAATAGAAATGTCAATTATTTTCGGGAATTTTAAATATTTTTTAATTATATATATATTCATTTTAATATTTTTTTTCCAATTTTATATATATATTTTCATATTTATATATTTTAATACATATTAGTATATATATATATATATATATAATTATACCAAGACCAAGACTAACTCCTTACCAAACATGGTTTTAGATTTACCTAAAACCACCAAAGACCACCAAGACCAAAATCACAAGATCAAAACCAAAACCAAGTTCCCAAACGGGCCCTAAGGTTTACTTTCAATATATTTTCTGATACTTTTAGTATTTACAAATGATTTTTTTTTTTTTTTGATTAGTGATATGTTTGAAGTTGTTTTGCAGCACGATATGCGGATTGACAATCTTAATCCGTGGTTTTTCCCTGTGCCCCCAAATTCATGTAGAATTGTTCCAGGTTCAAATCATGATTTCATGAGCTCAGTATACCGTGTGGTGCTTTCATCTCCAGTGGTATAACCTCTAATTAGCTTGATACTGAGATTTACATCCTTGGTAGTTGATTCATGTACGTGGTATGCTTCTCTGATTTTTATCAACCAAAAAGTATTTCTTTACATCAAAAAGTATCTCTAGTATTCTCTATGGAAACAAGGACTTCATGCCAGTACAAACTTTACAGATACAAATACAAGTCAGCTCTGCCAGCTTGAAACTGGACATCAGTTTTCTGATTGGAAGTTTTTTCTTTCACATGTAGCATGTCAAGTAGAAACAACTAAAGCAAATACAGAAAATCAAAAGATTTTTTTTTTCTCGTAAGTAAAAGAGTTCCATGGTTCAATATGTGTGCGATAGACTAATGTACAGTTGTTAGTAATCCTTGGACATATCTTAGGTTAGAAAATGATGATTTAATAAACACTAAATTTACTACTCAGAGTGCAACTTCTGGTTTATTTTTTTTTTTGAACATTCCTTTCATACATGTTTCAGAAATCAGGTGGCGTTTTTTATTTTTATTTTTTATCATTCCTTTCATACATGTTTCAGATATCAGGTTTCATATAACGATTCCGAAAAACACCTATCGTTAGGCTAGAAATACTACTATTTTGGTCCTAAATTGAGCTTTCATTTTAAGAAAGCTCGAGTTTATTTTCAATTACTAAAGTCTAGCTTGGATTCAGTTCTTATGACATTTCTAGTTGGTTAAAGGATATAGATTGATCTGTGCTGAGTTTTAGTAGAGGTTCTCTCTTATGTTCTCAATCATTATTCTGGGAAGTGCAGATGCCTGATGTAATTGTAGATTATGACATGTCGAGAAGTACATACTCCATTGTGCACCAGGAGGAGGTGCTGGGTGTTTCTGGTACTACTGCAACATGCTTTCAGACTTATGACGGAAAGAATGATGAACTAGATCATCAGGATGAAAAAGCCAAAAATATTGAGAGTGACGAAGTGCAGGGCTGGAGGGACTTTTCTGATGCATATTCTTGTGAAAGGAAGGAAGTCATTTCCCATGATGGTGTGAAGATTCCTCTGATGATCTTGTACCATAAGAAAACATTGCAGAAAGGTCAGTCTCCCGGACTTCTACAGGGCTATGGAGCATATGGGGAAGTCTTGGACAAAAGCTGGTGTGCAGACCGTCTGAGTTTGCTTGATCGTGGTTGGGTGGTGGCATTTGCTGATGTGAGGTGAGGTACATCGTGTTTGTTATATTTTCTCATGAGCATTGCATAACTACTTTTCGGAATGGGTATCATGGCAGGTTATTAACAGACAAAAATCAGAGAATGTGAAGCTCTGTATAGTAACTTTGATTTGCTTCATGTAGAAAGACATTGGAATAACCGTAGTAGTAAAAGGCATAGCAGAATCTTTGTCAGATCTTTAATTTGTTTAAGGTATGGTGAGGACAAGTGAAAGACCAAGAAAGACATGGGTTTGGTATTTGATGCAAAGACATCCCCGTAGACTTGAGAAATAGGGATAACTGTGTGGAGTTGAATATGAATTTCATGATATTATGGAAATAACTGATCATATTTGGATCTTTATGTTCAAATATCTCCCATGATTTACTTTGAGCTCCTTGCTGAGCCCCTATTTTGGAATTACTTCGTCATATTTTAGTATTGTTAACTACATTGATTGAACTTTCATGCCTTCAAACTTTATAACAATAGATATTAGGCTAGTGTTGTCAGATATATATGCTGGCTACCTTGGCTGAAAAGAATGTGACTCGCTTTGTTTGATATATTTATTGTATGGACAGGGGCGGCGGCGGTGGTGATGCTACATGGCATAGATCTGGCTGTGGGTTGTTCAAGTTAAACTCTATACATGATTTTGTATCATGTGGCAAATACCTGGTTAATGAAGGCTATGTTCATAAAGATCAGCTTGCTGCTGTGGGATATAGTGCAGGATCTCTGCTAGTGGGAGCAGCTATTAATCTGAATCCGCAACTATTTCGGGCTGCCATTTTGAAGGTAGAAGCTTAAGCTCCAAAATATTTGCTATGTTAGAATCAGAAATTTGTTTCGTTGTAGATTGAACTAGTATATGAGGATTATTGCAATCTGGGTCCTTATAAACTCATTACATTGGCTAAGAAGATGGAAAAGGAAGAAAGGTAGGTCTTTAAAACCCCTTGGGGGTGAAAATGGTGTGTGAAAGTTCCAAATTATCCCTGAATTTTGCATTCTCGTTATCCAAGGAGCATCATCAATTTTAAAAGTAAACGTAATCTTTCTAGTTGAGATGACGGAAAGGGAAATCTGTGAGTCAATATGGCTCTGGTATAGTGCATAACTTGTAAACTTACAACATGATTTTGCCATTGTTTTTTTATTTTGCTCCTCTCCCGCTCTAATTTATGGGAAACAGATGCCATGAATGTGTGATATTGCTCTTTATTTGCTCAGTTAAAGGCATGGGGAATAACACACGCTGATCCAAATTTTGCCAACTTTTGTTGATGTCCTTGTTCAACTATGATCATTTAATCACTGTGTGAATAATGTTTTTGTGATATTTGCAACAGGTTCCATTTTTGGATATGTGCAACACATTGTTGGATCCGAGTTTGCCTCTCACCACCTTGGACTATGAAGAATTTGGGAATCCTCAGATAGCATCCGAAATGGAATCAATTTTGAAATATTCTCCTTATGATAATATTGCTCAAGGAGTTTGTTATCCTTCAATGCTGGTGACGGCATCATTTAATGACACAAGGTAAATTCATATCCATCAATAGATGCGTGTATTTGCTCATACAGCAACATAGGATAATATGTTAATATAGATATCTTTTTTCTTCTTTTTGAAAATTTAGATTTCTTATACCTTCAGCATTTAATTGTTCTTAGAGTTGGAGTATGGGAAGCAGCCAAATGGGTGGCAAAAGCAAGAGATACTACATGTTCAGGTTGTTCTCGATCAGTCATCCTGAAGACGAATATGAATGGAGGGCATTTTGGTGAAGGTGGTCGTTTTGCACAATGTGAGGAAACGGCTTATGAATATGCCTTCTTAATGAAAGTTATGGGGCTTTTAGACCACATGAGGTGAATAGGTTTTTCGATGAGTTTAAGGGCGTGCAAAGAGGAAGCTAATAAGCTATCATCAACAATTCGCAAGCCTAAGAGGGATGAATGAAGTTTCTCGGAGCTCCTCCCACCTGCTGTTTTCGAAAGGCTATCTTTAAGGTGGCTTTTGGTACCGAGAAAAATTGAGCGACTTTATCGTACTCTTAAACAAGAAAACTTCATTTGTGGATCTGTTTCATCCTCTAGGCTAGGAAAATCACTTGTCTGTCAATCTTCTACTGAAGTTTAAGGTTGCATCCAACTTGCAATCTCCACGATTTGGGTCCATGGCGGACACTCTTACCAGAAGAATATCCTCATATTACAATCTCAGTGACAGATGAAAATGTGCATTTTATAGATTTCTGAACTTAGAATTGACCCCAAGATAGGTATACAACAGTTTTCTGAGGTGTTTCAGTTGTCTGTTTGTATGGTAAATATTGGTTTTTCTTTCTATGCATCTTCTTCCGCTTCTTTAATCTTTTGGGGTATATTTCTTGCCAAAGTATCTGATTCCAACTTGCAAACTGGTGACTTAATGTTGGTGTACTGGTTTTATCAAGACACCATACTATTTTTACTTCTCGGGCAGTGTAACCGACTTGAATAATATCGGTCTTAAAGTGAGTACGCAAGTACCGAACGCATATTGTTATATATGTAAAGTATTACAAATCGGACTTTATGTACATAGAGTACCGGATGATATGTAATGTTATGAATGTATGATTTTTTTTTTGGTTCAAATATATGCGACTATGAAATAATTTGTTGATGATGAGCGTGTACTACTGAGGAGGGATGCAATTTATGTAACGTGGTGATTAATGGTGCTGTCTTCAAATAATTTGACCATGACTACGGACTGCTCCGAGAGGTATGCAATTTGTTTAACGTGATTAATGGTGCACCCTTCAAATTGAAATAATGTGGGAAGGACAGAAAATTAATTAACGGACCCACAAAGAAATGATGCTGAATTACTAATGTTAGTGGAATATTTGGGGTACACATTAGGATAATAAATAGATTAGAAACTAAATAAAAAAAATTGAGGACCCCTCAATCACCCCTTACGAATGTATTTGTCCTATTGAAATTTATCATTTTTATCAGATATATTAAGCGACATCGTATTGTTTGATATTTTACATATTATTCGGTTGATAATATTTTTGAAAGATATAATTAATTTTATGAAAATTTGGTACTCATTCGATATTCATTTTTAAAATTGATATTATCTGAATTTATTATACCGTTCTTGCGACCGCGGCCAAAATCAATACCGCGATAGCCAACGATAATCAATACACACTAAAAATAATCAATTTTGATAGCAATAATTTTATCCCCAAAATAAAAATAGCATTAGAATAGCAAGAATATTAATTATTTTAATTGTATTCAAGAACTATTGGTCATAAGTCGTTATAAAGTTTGTAGTTTTTGTAAAATAATATTAATCATAAAAAATGAACTTTTTGATAATAAAAAGCTTGTGACAAAAAATTTATTTTGTTACAGTGATATTACATGCACAGAAATTGTCTACGTTATTTCCACATATAGTACTTAGAACTGCCACGTGTTGTATCAGTGAGCAGTAATAAGATGCAATAAACTTGGGTTATTTCAACGGTAGATCCAAGGGCCTTAGCTGAATATTAATAATTATTCAATTTCCAACTAGTGTTAATAACAATCTTAGAATTGTCATTTTTTAGAGTGGCCATGAAATTTGGGGTTGTTTGCATGACATATAAGGCTATCAAACCAACTTGAAATAATCGTTGACAGAAAATAATAAAATAATAATTAAAAAAATTGATATAGAACTCTCTTTTTTTTAGTAATTAATAAACTTGCTGTTATCTAAGGATTACAATTCTTGTAAAAACCAAATAATCTCAAACCTCCAATTTAAAATATACAGGACTTGGTGTTATCTAAGTATTACAATTCTTGTAAAACCCAAATAATCTCAAACCTCCAATTTAAAATATACAGGACTTGGTGTTATCTAAGTATTACAATTCTTGTAAAACCCAAATATCTAAAATCCTAATTCAATCAATAAATGGTTTTTATTTGTAATTGTACCATCAATTTAAGTACTATTGACGTAGCCACCATCCCATTAATTACCATGTATTTATCAACTTAAAAACAATATCAACTCATAACTTTTCGATGCATTATTGAGGGCTCTCTGTGTGTATAAAAGACCAACCAACGTCCCTGCACCAAATCATCGTCGGAGTCTTGCCGGAAAACCAATTTATCCCCGGAATTCCATCTATAAAACCCATAAAAACTTCTTATATACATACACACATACATATATAATAATATATATGGTATTGACTTTGAGTATGTCTAGAGATTCTGAATTGGCCGAGTACTTCAATGAGAACAAGTACTCATATTTTGGTAACAATAAGGGATTAAAGTATTTGGGGAAGATGAAGCTTGAAAAGCTGAGGTATTCGATGGGTGGTCGGAGTCGGATGGCTTATATAAAGATGTGGGCGTTTAGGGTGGCCACCATAGTGTTGCTGTGGGCTTGTGCTGTGCAGGTGGTGGCAATGGCGGAGACGTGGAGCCCAAGGGTGGTGCAACGGTGGTGCTCCACTCCCACGGCTTCTGATTCTCATCGTGTTCCTTTTCCTCTTCCTCCTCCTCCTCAAAGTGAGTATATATATATATATATAGCAAGAATGTTAACTTATGCATGGTGGTATTTTTGTATATATATGGTGTCAATTTTTTTTTCTTCCAATAACACTATGCAAGACAAATTGTTTGCCGAGTTGAACATGGTACTTAGTGCTTGTTTGGTAGACGGTGTGTGTTGGTTTGAGTTGATGTGATTTTATTTTGGTTTCAAATTATATTTGGTACAGATGATTTTGGTATGAAAAAAAATAAAACTAAAAAATCAAATCATGTTTGATAGAGTTGGTATGAACTGAAATTCTGAAACCAATCATATTTGGTAACTTGGAATAGTTTGACATTTTATTTATTTAAAATAACATTTTGTAAATATATATGTTTTAAAAAATAAAATATATAAATATTTAATTTTTCGAAATATTTAATTTTTTTTTGAAATATTTATATTTTTCATAAATATTTTATTTTTTTGAAATATTTATATTTTTCATAAATATTTAATTTTTTCGAAATATTTAATTTTTCATAAATATTTAATTTTTTCAAAATATTTAATTTCGAATATATATATATAATATAATAAATGAATAGTGTCAAACCATTGGACCCAACTCCAACCAAACCATCTATTGAGATGGTGTGAAATTTGATAGATTTGGGTCTAATGGAGTGACACTATTCAAACACTTTTTGTCCAACACCATGCTTGCCAAACATGGAGTGAAGCAAAATTTTCAAACCAAACAAAAAAAAAATGGCTACATTCCCTCTACCAAATATGCACTTAATGTTTCATTAATTAGGAATCAAATTTCAAGTTTTTTTAATTGGGTGAACCTTTTAATATGAACTCCTGCCAAATTTATTTATTAATCCATTTAAAATAAATGTCTTGTTTGGATTGACTTTTCAAATGTTGTTTTTCTCTTTCTAAAGGGAAGAACTGTTTTGAACGGTGTTTGACACAAATTTTAGTAGAGTTTCTGGGACTTGGAAAAACGTTTTAAAGAAATTGGGGATACCAGTTTCTCAAAACAACTTCGGATTCTCTTTTTATTTTGTATAAAACCAAAAGCAAAAGTTATGCCAAACATGGTCAAAAACAAACAATATCCACTTCTTTACAGAGTTGTGTGTAATTCTCAAAGTTTCTCTCAACATTGAAAAAATATATGATCACGTAAATATTGGTTTACTCGAATTATGTTATACACAAACGTATGATTGTTTATATATGTTTGTACAAGCATGCACAACTAATTAAAGAAGTACTTAAGCTCATTGTATTATTCAGAATTCAAGTATATTAGTATCTTATAATTTGTTCAATATTTTCTTGTATAATGATCATGAGACTCTAATGTATATATATACTCATATATCTATCACATGCATATTCTTGTATTAATATCATCCCTCTAAAAACTCTATCGTTTCCTCCAGGGGTCTATAAGAATAATGGTTATCTGGTGGTATCGAGCAACGGAGGACTCAATCAAATGAGAGCCGGAGTAAGTTTTATATACATAGACATATATACACGCACATATATATATATATATAGTTGTGTGTATTTTTATTTATTTTTTGTGCACTCTTTGTTTTATTTATAAGTAACATTACTTTGGTTTGCTCTACAGATTTGTGATATGGTTGCAATGGCAAGATATATGAATGTCACACTCATAATTCCTGAATTGGACAAAACCTCCTTTTGGAATGACCACAGGTAATTAATAAAACTATTTTTTTTCGATAAATTCTTGAAAAAAACACCTATATATATATATATATATATATATATATATATATTCATTCATCTCTTTTATATTAACCATTCCCAAAATCAATTCATGCAACAGTCAGTTCAGTGACATATTTGACGTGGACCATTTCATCGAATCCTTGAGAGATGAGGTCCAAATATCCAAAGAACTGCCTCCACATTTGAAGTCAGTAGCAGATAAGAAAACATATGTCTCCATGCCACCAGTTAGCTGGTCTACAATGTCCTATTACCTTCACAAGGTTTTGTTCTCCTAACTTTAATATTCCTATATATATATATTTGTGTGCATGTCATGTTTATTTCTTTGCACATTAATATTGAAACTAGCCTATGTAAATTAATAATTTGTATGAATATATATATATATATATACAGGTACTTCCACTGATTAAAGAGCATGAACTCTTACATTTGACAAAAACAGATGCTAGGCTTGCTAACAATGGGCAACCTATGGAGGTACAAAAGCTCTGCGATTCGCTCCTCCAATAGAGGAGTTGGGAAGAAGGGTAGTTGACATTTTGAGACAAAAAGGTCAATTTCTTGTTCTTCACTTGAGATATGAAATGGACATGTTGGCCTTCTCTGGTTGTACTCAAGGTTGCAATAAAGAAGAGGTGAAAGAACTGACAAAAATGAGGTAAATTTATTTTATTTATTTTTGGTTCTTATTAACAATTCTAAAATAAAATCATTTAAAATGTTTTGTGTTTAATTCAATTATGTGGTTATTTTTAGGTATGCTTACCCTTGGTGGAAAGAAAAGGTGATAAACTCAACAAAGAAGAGGAAGGCTGGTTTGTGTCCTATGACTCCTGAGGAAACAGTTCTGACACTGCGTGCGCTAGGCATTGATCGTAACACGCAGATTTACATCGCTGCTGGTGATATATACAAGGGAGAGAGGCGATTGGCGAGTCTCATTGAGGCTTTTCCGAATGTGGTAAGTACTAATTTGAAGTTTCAGTGAAGAGTAACTTGTATATATGATGATGACGATGATTTTTCTCGTATTTGAGGTTCATGTATCCCTTTCTTTCGTGATTCCAAACAGGTCAAGAAAGAGACGCTGCTGCAACCTTCAGAGCTCGCGCCATTTATGAATCATTCCTCTCAAATGGCGGCATTGGATTATATCGTATCGCTTGAGAGTGATATATTTTTCCCTACAATAGGTGGAAACATGGCAAAAGTTGTGGAAGGCCATAGGAGGTATGATCAATCTAAGTTATTTTCTTAATATAATTCCCATTCTGAATAATAATTTCTCGTATTGCATTAGTATTTTGAGACATAAATATTGCAATTTTTATTCACTTATATGCTAGTTTCTTATATTGGATGTTGGCATGTTATTGAACTAGTCATCTGTGTCTTTTTTTTATATAATGCAATACCTATTGAAACTAGCATAACTTACTAGCTGCAAAAATGCAATACATCATTGTTCTATATATTGATTCATTTGACACAATATATATATATATATATATATATATATATATATATATATTTATAATTAAATTTCAGGTACTTGGGATTCAAGAAGACAATTCTTCCAGATAGAAAGCTTCTCGTAAATCTGATTGACAAATACGAAAATGGGAAACTAAAATGGGAAGAATTTTCCCTCCTAGTGAAGGAAGCACACGCAGAGCGAATGGGGAACCCTAGTAAGAGAGTGGAAATTCCGGGAAAACCAAAGTTGGAGGACTATTTCTGGTCCAATCCACAAGAATGCTTGCCTCCAATGGCGGAAGAAGCATCGAATTTATGATAATTCGCTACACAACAAATGTTGTTGAATTAATATCTGTGTACATTTTCATTCAAGTTTATATGAAGCAGAGAGCCCTGAAAAATGCAGGGCAGTAACAGAGCTGGTTTGTGCAAGAGTTCCAGTGTGGTGTTTGTAATTTGGGGACTCATGAAAAGTTTGGTCCCTCTTATATTTATTTATTTTCTTGCACTATAAAAAGGTTACGGAGTAAATTTTTCTCAGCGTTAGATACATATCAATTGTTCTATAATTTACCCTCTTTACATGCTTTAACTTCTCCATATATGTATATATACACATATGGATCATGTATAAAATAATGAATATAATTAAGAGTAGATGTCAATAGATGTGCTTGCTGAAAGAATGTTGTTTAGTGCATATGATCCAACTAATAAAACATCAAAGGATGTTGAAAATACAATAAACATTTGAAAATAAGGCTAATAATTGACACACCGAAGGTAAATTAATGAGAGATTGCTAAAGATGGAATATGACTTTTATAAGTTGCTATAATGGATTAAGCTTCATTATTAAGGCTAATAACTATTGCATAAAGATGGAATGCGATTTTTAAACATTTTTATTAGATTTTTCTATTATTTTATTTTTAAAATAATACACTATAACTTCCAACAATAGATATTTTATTTAAACTCTAAACAATGAGAGCACAACCCCTTTAAGAAATACATGGAAAACAAACAGCAAAATTACTCCACACAGTTCATACTAAAACTGTTATTTTTTATATTCTATATAAGGCCCTTCTTCTCCTCTCGTGTGCACTGGACCTGTGGTGCACACGAGAGAATAATGATTATTCGACATTGAGAGGTTCATTTCGTATGTCTATTTCGTTAAGCCATAATAAACCCCATTTTCATTGTCTCGGACCACCTTTTGATTAAGAGATTAATCAATGTTTCAGGCTCTTCCTCCAACTCGAGCCACTTTAACCAAACCGGACTTTATGGGCACTAGAGAAATGCTTTGCTGCAGCAACCATAGCCGCTTCTGGCCCAGATCGGGGTGCACCATCCGAACCCAAACCCTTCACATTTTCAGCTTTAGAGACACTGAAGCATGAGACCAATGAGCTCAAGACTGATGAGCACCAACTGGTTTTCCTATGTTCACTCATATTGCTTGTTTAGTATTTCTTTGGGAATTCAAAGATATAAGGAATCAATAAATACTCAAACTATGGAACAAAACAGTGGAGGACACGGGTGTATATATATATATATATCTGTGTGTGTGTTTGAAATTGAGAGATTGAGTAGCTTGCTTGATGGACTCTGTGTCCCATTTTGGGGTCTAATATAGGCAGAGATTTCTTGGTGATCAAGCTCAATTTGGAATTGTTTAATAATACAAAGGAATTATCCTAGCAACTACAAAGTGGAACCTTACTTTGGATTTTAGTTAGCCTCACTGTAGCAGTAGTTTGATTCCTTGAATGGATATCACTTTCCAACAGTAAACAAACACATAACATACATTCTTGTCCAACAAGTAAAGGTATAGGGACTAATAGATGCGAAACGTTTTTCACAAGTTGGATATCGAAAGTTTGATTCTAACATTTTCCCTATACTTTAAGAAAATCAAGGGTAAAGGGCAAGAAAACCCCTAAACTATTGAGCTTTGGCAGGAAACTCCCCTAATCTAAAAACGACCCCCAAACTATTTAAAACATGCATTTTACCCCTTAGTTATAATATAAAAATATATTTTCATCCCCTCTTATTTTACTAATTACACTTCCACCCTTTATTACAAAATATATATATTATGAAAATTATAATTTAATTTTTTTTTATAAAATTCGAAAAAAACATATAAAATTCAAAAATATATATATAATTCGTAAAAAATATATAAAATTCAAAAAAACATATAAAATTTGAAATAATATATAAAATTCGAAAGAAACATATAAAATTTTAAAAATATATATAAAATTTGAAACAAATATATAAATTTCGTAAACAATATATAAATTTCGAAAAACATATAAAATTCTAAAATATATATAAATTTCAATTATATATATATAAAAAGTGTGACTGAAATTTAAGTGGACAAACCTCAGAGTCATTAGCCAAGGTAACGGATCATCTCCAGCTCTATGCAAAGCTATTTTAAGGGTCATGATGGCAACACATGCCCCACGATGGTGACCGAAATCGGAATCGAACCGATACTTTATTAAAATATTTTAATCAAAATTAAATATATTAATATTTGAATCAAAATTAATGGTTCGGTTCCGGTTCTCATTTTTAAAGAACTGAAAGTATTGGTTCGATTCCGGTTTCGGTCGGAATCGAAAACGAACTGCACCGTAAATATATTAATATTTGAATCAAAATTAACGGTTCGGTTCCGGTTCTCATTTTTAAGGAACCGAAAGTATCTGTTCGATTCCGATTTCAGTCAAAATTGAAAGCAAACCGAAACGTGTACACCCCTAGATTTGGGTACCAATGGACCCTTTAATCGATATTAATTTTTTTATTTTTATTTTTATTTTATATAATTTTGATTAAAATACTATTTATATAATTTTTATTTTTATTTTATATTTATTTGTTGAGAGAAAAAGTGAAAGTGATAGCGATGGAGAGAGAAAAGTGGTAGAAAGAGAAAGAGAGTTGGAGAGAATCTGTTACCGTGACTAATGACTATGAGATTTGTCCACTTAAACTTCAGTCACACTTTTTATATATATATTTGAATTATATATATATTTTTAGAATTTTATATATTTTTTCGAATTTTATATATTGTTTACAAATTTTATATGTTTCTTTTGAATTTTATATATTGTTTTAAATTTTATATATTTTTGAAATTTTATATGTTTTTTTCAAATTTTATATATTTTTTACGAATTATATATATATATTTTCAAATTTTATATGTTTATTTAGAATTTTATAAAAAAAAAAAAATCAAATTGTAATTTTCGTAATATATATATATATATATATATATTGTAATAAAGGATAAAAGTGTAATTAATAAAATAGGAGGGGATGGAAGTGTAATTAATAAAATTACTTTTTTAAATTTTGCACCATAGGGGATAGATTGGGGGGTTTTGTGCCACTTTGAAATATTAGGGGGGTTAGTTGGGAGAAAGAGTATAGGGAGAGAGAGAGAGAGAGAGAGAGAGAGATATATATATATATATATATATATAGAGAGAGAGAGAGAGAGAGAGAGAGAGAGAGAATTGTATTGGGAGAAAGTGACCCCATAAGACCTATCCAGATACTTGCCAGCCTAAGGCTAAGAGGTCAAATTCTCCCATCCTAAACAAGAAGAAGAAGAAGAAGAAGACGAAGAACAATAATAATAAATAAATAAATAAAAACCAAAGCATATTGGAAAACCTCTTTACCACCACATCCATGGCAAATAAGTTAGAGCATAGGAAAAATGGGCATTGAAATTTTATATATTTTTTCAAATTTTATATATTTTTTACGAATTATATATATATATATTCAAATTTTATATGTTTATTTAGAATTTTATAAAAAAAAAAATCAAATTGTAATTTTTGTAATATATATATATTGTAATAAAGAATAAAAGTGTAATTAATAAAATAGGAGGGGATGGAAGTGTAATTAATAAAATTACTTTTTAAAATTTTGCACCATAGGGGATAGATTGGGGGGGGGGGGGGGGGTTTTGTGCCACTTTGAAATATTAGGAGCGTTAGTTGAGAGAGAGAGTATAATTTGGGGGTTTCTTGCCCTTTACCCGAAAATCAATAGCATTATATATATATATATATATATATATATATATATATATATATATATATATAGAGAGAGAGAGAGAGAGAGAGAGAATTGTATTGGGAGAAAGTGACCCCATAAGACCTATCCAGATACTTGCCAGCCTAAGGCTAAGAGGTCAAATTCTCCCATCTTAAACAAGAAGAATAAGAAGACGAAGAACAATAATAATAAATAAATAAATAAAAACCAAAGCATATTGGAAAACCTCTTTACAATGGCAAATAAGTTAGAGCATAGCAAAAATAGGCATTGAAATTAAATTGAAAAATAAAAAAAGGTTGAAGGCTAGAAGCAACAAAGCATATTGGAAAAACTCTTACTGCCCAAAGAAATCAAAATAAGTATACAAACAACATTAGCAGTTTGAGAGTTTCATAACTCAAGAATATCTTCACATTTGGCTTACCGAAACTTTGGGAGTACAGAAAAATTTAGAATAAATAACCCACAATCGCACAAACACAGAGAGAGATCTGGATGGTAACGTATAAGGAATACATTGTTTCTAGGTTTTTCCAAACAGTTGGTCCCAAGGTCCTGTCAATGAGGGGGTGTCATTGATTTACAAAGTTTTTGTGAACACTTCTTCCAATGGCCACTTTAATGAGGGGTATCGCAAAGAACAGAAGGGGAGAGATACTCCCAACTTTGACATTATTTGTGATCAATTGGTACATCACAAATTTTGTGGCATTTTTCTTTGCTCAACCGTGGCAGGTATTATGACATGTTCGACTGGGCAAATATTTTTCCTCGAAAATTGTCAGAGCCTACATGTTTAACTGGCCAAATCCCCAATATCATAACATAGCTACAAATTCGTCTGAGATACTTAAGTTGCATGGAATTGCAGGAGTAACATTTATAATATTTGCACTGACCTGAAGGAGTTATGTAGAACATTTCCTGGTCAGGGTCGTACATGGTTGGCCACAACGTAACGACCATTAACCTCTCTCTCGCCGATATCTTAAACTGCACAAGGAGAAAACAGAGCAAATATGTCCTCTTATCAATCAAAATCCCCCTTCATCACCACTGCTGTCGCCAAACATGGCAGCCATTTTCATGACCACCTTTGCCGCCATTTCCTTCCTTTGAAAATCAGGCATCAATCTCAAGCTGCTACGCATGTTCCCAATCTCCGACATCAACTGTTCCAAATCCTCAAACTCATAATGTGCACCCTCATCAGGCTCTGAAGCTTTGTCAGGCTCGTCAGATTTGGGCAGTATTTCACTATCACTCTCTTCTTTCAGCTGAGATACTGAGGCTACAGACTGCAGTTCTCCTCCAACAGATCTAATTTCTTTTCCATCCTCAAATTCCTTGGCATCAATATTCTGGGCAACTGATCCCCCCGCACCTGCAGTCGAAACAAAGCCATTGGCA
Organism: Cornus suecica; assembly: GCA_963922005.1. Classification (NCBI taxonomy): domain Eukaryota; kingdom Viridiplantae; phylum Streptophyta; class Magnoliopsida; order Cornales; family Cornaceae; genus Cornus; species Cornus suecica. The sequence goes on from OY998245.1 coordinate 65,505,847, forward strand.
GATATCCATTCATTTGTGTCATCCCATGGTTCTGCTGAACCCGCAGATAATACTTCGTACTCAAATTCGTAGTCCGATTCTTCTTCTGACAACTCTGAGGAGTGAGAATGAGACAATCAGCAGCTTGATTAAAGATGAAGTAAGTTCCCAAGATGAATTACTGTAATGTATTATACCTTGCTTTTCAGGTAGTGACAGTTCAATTATCTTATTGCCAGATTTCAAGATCATTCCAGGCCACAAATGAGCAGAAAGAGCCCCATAGAGTCGTTCTACACCCTGTAAATCGCCATCAACCGATAGACCTGTCAAGATAAACTCTCTATCTCATCAAATAGTAAACCAAATTATGCACATAAACAGATAAATAACTAAATCTTCTGGGGGAATGAAGGGTGCTAGACTACAAAAGACACTTCTATTTCAACTAGCATGAACTTCGAAACATCTAGAAAGTATATGATTTAAGAAGAAATGTGACATTGCACAGGCATAAATTTATTGCTTAGTTGTAAATATGGGAGCCATGCTGCATAGACAAACAGCTAACACAAATCGATGTAGTACAGGGTAAGTAAACACAGTAAATCTCAGATCAAGTATACAGCAATTTACATGTATGCATGCCCTGTATAGATACATGTCCTCCCTGATATTAAACTCACAATGCTCACGTTTTGCCAATTTCTATGTAGCACTAATACAATAAAAAGCCAAATTTCTAGGTGCATAAAGTATGCTAATGTTCAAATTCTCTAACACCTACCACTACGTCCTAGAAGCATCCATGATTTGATGATTTTTTTATTCAAACGCAGTCCCTTACTCCTCAAATACTCAGGACATGAAAAAACAAACCGGCTCGGCGAACAAGGAATGAGAGTCCAACTCTAACATAAAAAAAGCAAAGATTTCATGGACACAATAAAAGCATGCTAAATCAGTTCATGCATATTTGCATTTTTGGGACTTATATTGAATTTAACACGAAAACTTTTCCTCACACCAACCATAATATTAGAAAACCGGAATGTCAGATCATTGAATAAGTCACTAGGAGAGTGAGTGTGTATCATAATTTTATTTATCTATATCAAGTACCCTTCCCTAAATTTTCCTGATTTGTCAAAATCTAATGTATCCTATCCGACTCCATGCTTTATGGCCATTACAGAGCCAGTTTACAGTACTGCCTTTTTCTTCCGTTCCTTTTTTTGTGAATGGACAAACTAGGAAAGCAGGGTACTTCATATCCCAAAGTTGGGAACATATGACTTTTGGCGACAAAATTCTAAGCCACTACGATGACTCACGAAAAATTTAAAGATTATATAGTAAAGCAATAGGTCTTACATCGGTCAAAATCAGCATTAGATGCACAAGCTTCAACATATTCAATCCCGTGTTCAGTGCACCACTCCAAACATAACTTCTTAATCTCCGACAAAAGATCTTCGTCCCCTAATAAGCTACTCCCTTCATATTCAGAAATTCCATACTCAAAAAGTTCTGGATAAGAATCAACAGGGGTATCCCCATGTTTCTGCAGTCGTCTTCTGTATTCAACATGAGCTTCATGTCCTGGAAGAAGATCCACTTTGTTCCCAATACATAATAATACGTCAAACTTCTGAATATCAGTTCGAGAAACCCAATCCTTAATTGCAACAAGAGAAGATAACTGCGGATAATAACATATAGAAAAATGATGATATAAGCAAACCATGCTGATCCGAAGACAATATGTGCAATTCTGTGAACTTCTTGCAAATTTATTAAACAACATTCTAAAAGAAGGAATGATACAACTGAGAAAAGCGCTGTAGTAGTTATTTACAAAACAAGGGGGATATACAAATTTGCAAAATTATCAAGGAATTGAATTAATGAGTTGTAAAAGGAAACTATGGAAAGAGTATAATAAAGATCAAGGAACCAATGGTAAGCACTACGTCCATATTTATTCACAATAATTTTGGAGAAGATAACAATTACAAGGACATATTTTATGGTGCATGTTCAACAGTAAAATACTGACGGATGATGATGATGACACTATAGAGATGAAACAAGAGGATGAGGCTAACATTATTTATGTCAAAAACCATCACCAACGCAGCTAAACTGTCAACTACTGGTAAAGCCTTGAGAGTGAATTCATCCTGAAGATGTGCCATCCAAATGGAAACATCAGCAGTGTAATACTTCGTTTCAATAGTCCACCTAAATAAATCATAACAAGAAATAAGTAAATATTTTTCAATTTTTTCTGTATAAACATGCATATTATTATTATTCGATTGATTAGGTCAAATATTTGTCATAATTCTAGTCACTTTAAGAAACAACCTTAATCAACATACCCATAGGCAAGTACATCAGACGATGACTCAGAAGAGTCTTCAAAATCCAGAGAGAGTAATCCTGAAAGAAAGAAAAAAAAAATCAACATCTTTAAAGTTAAAGATCTGTCAACCTTCAACAAAGCTCGTGTCCTGCTTCGTTAATGCACAAAATATGTTCCCAACGTTAAGCAAAATGCATCTACTGAAGGAACACAGGAAGTACTAATCTTAAATGAAAGCAATGACAAACCTTAGCATCCTATTAAAAGCTTTTTCATCAGCAGGTACAATACAATAGCTAAAATGCCCAAAATCGAGTCTCTATCTTATTTCACTTTTCCTTTTCATTATTTGAAAAGAATGTAACTTTGGGTTTTTCAATAAGGAAATGCTAACATAATTGAAGAGGGAAAAATTCAGAGGGTAAAAATACATAAGCTGAACGAATACAACAGAAAGAAGACTGAAACGGCAATAGTAAAAAAGAAAAACACAAATAAGCGTGTACTAAAAGGCTATTAAGGTGGATTCTGGTTCAATCAAAATTATGAAAAAGTTTCTGCCCTATTAGATGAATCTAAATATATATATATATATACACACCCCCACACACACATATATATCAGCTTTGACATTCTTCCAACGATAATTCTAGGCTAAATGTAAGCTAAAACTGAAGCTTCAATGTCTAAACTCTCTGCTATTACATAGGAATGCATTCAAAAGGCACAGATCAAAGTATTAGTCTACTTTATCACCATTGCATAATCTCCTTCAAGGCTTCAACAATCATTGCATTCAATTTTAATGCATGTCTCATCTAAAAGTAGCGGAATTTCTTTGAATAAAAAAAAGCTCTGTAGTAACCATTTTCTGCTCAATCACCATACATTAATATTGTAGTTGAATACCAAAATTAATTGAAGAAAAAACAAACAAAATTATATTTGTCAGTAATTGGTTTGTGGTAGTGAGAACTCAAATTCTTTACACACCCATCTAACATTTTTACACCACATCAACAAAGCACTGAAAACCAAACCTAATTGAACAAAAATGCGATCATCCATACTGTTCAATTTTTCAATTTGGTACCATAATGCTTTAAAGACACCAGAAAGAGCAATTTGACTATAACACTTCAGTCATCAAATACGATCTATATTGCACTTCAGTCATCAAGTTCTGAAGTTGACCCAATACATAAATATACATATAGAGAGAGAGAGAGAGAGACTTACGGGAGAGAAGAGTCCGTTTACCGACGTTAGGCGATCCGATTATGAGGATTCCGGGTCTCCGATCCAGCGAATTTGAAGAATCGGCCACCACTTGCTCTTCCATTTTGGTGATTATCAGTATCTAAGCTCTTTCCAATTGAATTTCAAAGCCCTAGCTCCAATTTGATCTGTAGCTATAATTCACAACAATTCTTTCAGATTTTAGAAGCAACAAGTTCAAAGAAGCCCAATGGTTTCTAGGCCCACAAACAAGGTAATCATGAGCCCATACTGGTCAAAACTTGTCTACAAACCTTTTTTTTATCCTTTAAAAAAATGATATTTTTCTGTAATATTAGTTGGGGTTTTGTGTAATTTTAGTGGAGTTTTTTTCATAAATAGAATATTTTATATACAAATAATGTGGAAAAAAATATATTCAGTGGAGTTAGTTCCACATAGATTCGTCCCAGATTAAAAGTGTCTTGAAATTTGAATATTGTATTATTTGAATAAATAGTTATTAAGAAAAATTAAATAAATATTTCAGTTTTCTATTTATGTCTTTTTTCACTGTCAACTATATAAATTGTGTACAATATATCAATTTTTAGTTCTCAAAGTTTAAAAAATTGATTTTAATTTTTATCATTTCATTTTTCTTTCTAAAGACTAGTAAAGATGTCAGTAACGTTTAGGAGCGACTTCATCTCAGCTAAATGATTAAGACGCACTTATTTCACTCTGTCCAACCTTGATTTTCTAAAGAAGCTTAAACTAATGTTCTAAAGAAGTAATGAGTAATGCATGTTCTATAGAGGTGATAAACTTACATGTTTGAATATGTAGAATTATGGTTTTTAAGAAATTACTGCATTAATACAGTAAGTGGGATCAACACATACGTTTGAAATTATGAATATATAATTGTGAGACCATATAATATACTTGGATGATCTGATCAAAAAATTTCCTCTCATATTCCATATTCTCTATGCCAATCTTTGCTAAATTTTGACCAATGTTTTGTTCGGCTATACAAGCAGAACAAATGTTTCCCTCGAATTTCCCAGATCTACTCACCCAATGGCAACGCTAATGTTATTCACTCCAACAATCCAGTCCTATAGATCTGTTTTCCTCCTATCAATCTTCTAATCTTTTCCCCAATACAATTCAGCCTTTGCCTATGTCACAGCCTTTAAACCCTTCACTCCCAAGTTTTGGTTGTCCAAGTATCTTTGTTTGGCTTGGAAGACAGTATGTATTTTCCAAGGTAATAGAAAAAATTTAGTTGCTTCTTTGAAGTATAATATGTAAATCTCCCAAGTTTTGGTTGTCCAAGTATCTTTGTTTGGCTTGGAAGACTGTATGTATTTTCCAAGGTAATAGAAAAAATTTAGTTGCTTCTTTGAAGTATAATATGTAAATCGTGCATTTTTCATTCTCTAAAAACTAATAAAATTAAATTGCATATCCGGACATTTTCGAAAAACCAATAGAAAAGAGCATTACTGCTAATCTAACATAAACCATCAACATTAAGCTACATAAACCATCAACATTAAGCTCTAACATTCATATTTGTAATTAATAAATAAAATTGATATATATTACTAGTTTTTGAAACAAATAAGCCATTAGTGTAACCCTATAAAGCACAGACACTTCGTCTAAAGTCGCCGTACTCATGTCGGACACACGTGTCAGTATCGGACACGCGGACACGCCAAATATACGTGTCTGATACGTCAAAAACATGTCCTAAATTTTTTTTATATTGGACACGCGGTGAGTCAATTAATTCCATGAAAGATAGATGATTTATGAAACCGGTAATTTGATGGATCATTTATTGACCTTCAACACCCCTAATTCAATCTTTGGTTTTGAAGATACTTGAACATCTTTGTTCTTTCTCATATTATGAGAGGAATTGGAACATCTATTCATGTATCCATTATTTGCACAAAAACAACATTACATCACAAAGAACTGAATATTTGGTATTTTTACATTTCAGTCTTTGTCTTCAATCAAAAAAATTTCTAAAAAATATAACGATAGAGACAAGATGTCCGATGTTGGGGGAGATGCATTTGATTACTTGGATGGTAGTGAAATGAATAATTTTGAATATGTTAGACATTTCATTTAACCTATTTGTTTCATTTTGTTTATAAATTTATTGGTTCGCATTATTTAAGTGATAAATAAAATATTTATGCAATATAATTAATATGTATATATAAAAATAATGTGTTTTTTTATAAACGTGTCGGAGGCGTATCGTGTCTTATTTTTTAAAAATTTGTCATGTCGACATGTCTGTGTCCGTACTTCATAGGTGTAACCAAAATAAATAGAAGTATATTGTCATTAATATATATATATAACTAAAAGGAAACACAAATCCATAAAAGGGTTGGGAACATGGGAGGTCAATTAATCCTCTTATCTCTGGGGCTTATTAATATCAACCTTCCTCATACTATAAATATTTTTGTTTGCTCCAAAAAATATTCATCACCGGTCAAATAGCAGGGCCGATAATATTCTTCTTCATTTCCGTAGGGTCGTTCCAAAAAATAATCATCTGCCGAATAGTAGGGCCGATAATACTCTTCTTCTCCGTAAGAAAAATAATCATCGGCCGAATAGTAGGGCCGATAATATTCTTCGTATCCGTAAGGTGCGGGCGTGCCAGAACCTGTGACGGAGTTCAACCGGTTCAAAAGGAACGAATTTTTGTCTCTTTTGAACATGTGAAATAGAATCAGTCGATTCGTGCAAGAGAGAACTCAACTCATACGAATGGGTTCTCATTGCCTCAACAAAGAGGACTTTTAGGTAACCAAAAGGAATTGAAAAGTGCAATTGTAGGGAATTGAAATTGGTGTGTTTTAAAATATTACTCGCAAGTGCACGAATCAATTGTAGTTTAGGTTATGTAAGAACGAGGTCGAACCCAAGGGAATGTTTTAAAGAGAACTTAATTAAACTCAAATTAATCTAAAACTAATCTAGTTTCTCAAAGTTTGTTTGTTGAAGTGATTTTTATACTAAACATGCAATATCGAAATACAAATAATTAAAGCGAGAATAATAGGGAAAAATATTAAGGTATCGGAATCCACCACCACTAATCCATAAACTTCTAATTATTCCTTTATTAATTCCAATTTTAGAGTAGTAATTTAGAAATCAATCTTATTACTTTCTCAAGATTTAACAATAACGTACTAATGAAATATATTTTCAAGAAATAGATTTTCCTTCGCTTTAAAGTGTAAAATTCTAAGCATCCTATGTATGCAATTTAATGAATCACATAAGATCAAAGATTTTTACTTATAAACTCATCAAATCAAAGCTTGATTAATTGTGATAAGAATTCTTAACTACTATAAATACATGATATTTATAGTGAAATGATTTTTAAAACAATTAATACTATGAAGCGAAAATCATAACCATTTAAACCATACACATGGAAATTGATAAAAGACTAAAAGGAATTTATTTCATAAATGGTGGTTTCATCATCAACCTTAGTTGATGATTTAGTTACACATGCTTAAAAACAAAATAATAAAGTAAGAACAATAAAACCCGGAATTGAAGATAAATTTTTCTCCTCTTTGGTATCCTTCTTGCTTTCCTCCTTCTTCTCTTCTTTTCTCTCCTTTCTTCTTCTCTCAAAATGTATCCATATTTATAGAGAAATATTGGAATCAAATTACAACTTGTAAAGAGAAATGAAATATTCTTTTCTTTTCTTTTCCTTTGAATATACATAACTTTCCATCACATTTTGTTCTTTCTCCATGTGCATTTGAATCTTCCAACTTTCATCCATGTGCATTTGATTCTTTCAACTTTTATCCATGTGCATTTGATTCATTTCTCACTTTACACCTATAAATGAAAGACACACATGTAGATGTAATTTAATGACATTGAAAATTATTTATTCAACAATTTTATTACATAAATTAAGTTTTGTGCATTTATCATTATTACACTTCTAAATTAGTTAAAATAAATAGTTTTACCTAATAACAAATATACATTTGGGGATAAAATATGTATGTAAAATGGACTTATCAGAAATCGTGCATGAAAAATAAATTGGTATTGAAAGTGCAGGATAACAAAATTGAAAGGAACGATAATTGAAATCTGCAAAAAAAAAATGATATTGAAAATGACGAATAAATTTTTGTGATGATCGGGGACCCCTAAAACAAACATCTACATACCTTATTTATAACCTAAAATTATTTGTGAAATATACCCTAGAAATAAATAACTAAAAATAAATGATAAAATAACTTATATCTAAACATATCTAAACAAAACACTAATAAGTACAACTCATATTTCTTAGAAGTGTTCAATACTCCACAAATCTTCTAGTATTTCTCAACAAGGTTACTTCATAATCTAACCCATTTCCAGCCCATTTTCGCAGCTCAACTTGGGCCCAAATTTTGGCCTAATTCTGGCCAATTTTCGCAGCTTATCTTGGCCTAGATTTCGGCCCAATTTTGGGCCAAATTTGTGTCATATCTTGGCACTTTTTTTTTCCATGTGTTGACTCATTTAGGGTGTCAACAATGTCCCCCAATTCCAACACCATTTTAGCCCAAAATGATGCCAACACATTCTTATATCAACTTTCCTTGCCCCCCCCCCCCCCCCCCCCCGGGTCTGTCACTTGGAAAGAAAAAATTAATAAGTTTGTTTCAATGCTTTATTCATTTTGGACCAACATTAAAGTGGTTTTTATTCCCCTAAACCTAATTCTAACTAGGTAGAAAATTGTTTAGCGTTCATCAACAGTGGATCATTAAACCCATGCAAGATTTCAACACTAAATTTTTTTAACTCTTGTAGTGGAGCACAAATACGATCGGCCGGAATTAAACAATTGTGCAAAGTCATGTTAGCCGATCTTATTGTTGGCTTCATTCAAAGAACGACAGAATACCCATGAGAATTTTTTGCGGCAAGTGCTCTTGAAAGTTTATATCTTTTTATAATTTTAGTTGTATCTGTTGAAATTATAAAAAATAAAGTTTCGCCTACTGTCAGATTTTTCTCATAGACCGAAACCCAACAAGTTTCGGCCATTTTAAAGCCAATTTTGGCCACTGGAGGTCTGACATCAGCCGCTGGAATTGTGATATCAACCTTTACAATTTTGGCCGCTGCAACACTGGTTTCGGCCACTGCAATTTCGACCAGATTTTTAGTCACTACAATTCTGGCCAGATTATTACTATTGGCCGAAACCCTACCAATTAGCTGAGTTTCAACCAATCCTTTTTTGGCTAGATTTGTATCGACTGTCTTGTATTTTCCTACATCAGCTCCAAACATTTTGGCATCAACCAAAGAGGTTTCAGCCACCTCCTTTATTTATGTCAAAACTTTAATTTCAGCAACAATGATTTTTTTCTCAACTAACGACGATTTTTGCGAACTGGTCGTCAGTTTCCCCCCTGCCTTGGAGGATTCGTGAGTCTTTTCTTCAACATATCATAAGATTTTTGAAATCCCTGCTTTAATTTAGTCATTTCAGCTTGCAATTCTTGTTGTCGTTGTTGCATATATTCAAGTCAAACGACCAATGGTGCCATGTCGCAATTCTCTCGGCTACCTAGTGGGGGGCGTGCCAAAATATGTTCGCTCCAAAAAATATTCATCACCGGCCGAATAGCAGGGCCGATAATATTCTTCTTTGTTTCCGTAAGGTCGATCCAAAAAATAATCATCGACCGAATAGTAAGGCTGATAATATTCTTCGTATCCGTAAGGTGCGGGTGTGTCAGACCGGTGACGGAGTTCAACTGGTTCAAAATGAATGATTTTTTGTCTCTTTTGAACATGTAGAATAGAATCAGACGATTTGTGCGAGAGAGAATTCAACTCACACGAATGGATTCTGACTGCCTCAACAAAGAGGACTTTTGAATAACCAAAAGAAATCGCAAAAGGAATTGAAAAGTGCAATTGCAGATAATTGAAATAGTGCATGAAAAATAAATTGGTATTGAAAGTGCAAGATAACAAAATTGAAATAAACGACAATTAAAATTTGCAAGAAAAATAAATAATATTGAAAAGGACGAATAAATTTTTGTGATGATCGGGGACCCTAAAACAGATATCCACATACCTTATTTATAACCTAAAATTGTTTGTGAAATATAAAATAAAGGATAAAGCAACCTAAATTTAAATATATCTAAATAAAACACTAATTAATTACAACTCATATTTTTTAAAAGTGTCAAATACTCCACAAATCTTCTAGTATTTATCAACAAGGTTATTTCATGATCTGACTAATTTTCAGCTCATTTTCACAACTCAACTTGGGCCAAGATTTTGGCCCATTTTCGCAACTTATCTTGGCTCATATTTCGGGCCAGATTTCAGCCCAGTTTTGGGCCAGATTTGTGTCATATCTTGTCCCTTTTGCTTTGCCATATGTTAACTCATTTAGGGTGTCAACAATTTCTTAAAAGCCGTCATATCCTTTGCGACCCTTAGAAAAACATACCCTTCAGCAAGTGTCAGGCCTACTGCAGCATCACCCGCCATATAAACAACAAAATCATCGTGTGAATTTAGGGCAAAATTGAACCACAATTAACTAGAAAATAAATAAATAAATAAAAGGTGGTGAGAGAATTACCGAATTCAACAATCGCCGACGCCAACATCTTGAAATGCCTTCCGATTTGCACCTCCACAAAAATCTAGTAATATGTTTTTATAAGAATCGGAATAGAGGAAGAAGAAACAAGTTTTGGTTTTCACGAATCACTATAATACATGTCCCCCTATCTATATATATATATATACAATCCTAATTGAAATCTTCTAGGAACACTCGGTGCCTGTTTGGCAACCGATGTGGTGTTGATTTTTGGTTTTGGGTTGGGTGTGGTTTTATTCTAAACTGAAACAATATTTGGTGCAGATGATTTTGGTGTGAGAAAAAGTAAAACTGAAAAACCAACCATGTTTGGTATAATTGGTATTGTCTGAAATTCTAAAACATTTTATAAATATATATGTTTTAAAATATGAAATATATAAATAAAAATACATTTCAAAAATATATAAAATTCAAAAAATATATAAATTTCAAAAATATATATATAACATTCGAAAAATATATATATAATTCAAAAATATATATATAAAATTCAAAAAATATATATATTTTGAAATATATATAACATTCGAAAAATATATATAAATTTCAAATATATATATATAACTCGAAAAAAATATATAAAATTTGAAATATATATTGTTTAAAATTAAAATTGAAAATTAATATTTATTCACAAACACACTCAAACACATACCAATTACACATGTCAATAACCCAATTGCACCAACATTTGAAAATTTGGTTCCTTTTTGTTTCATTTGGGGTGGAGCTACAGTTCCGCACCAACATAAACCATGTTTTGAGATGGTTCAAGATTTGTTTCATTTGGTACCAAATGGTTTCACACTATTGCTCCAAAACCAAGCAACCAAACATGGGTTGGGCTAACTTTTCCACCCTAAAACCAAAATTTTGGCACTAAACCCTTCTGCCAAACACGCACTTAAGGTAGTTTTGGTGTAGTTCGGTTTCTGTTCATACAACCCACAACCCATGGTTTGGTCCAACAACAACCCACACATGTCATTTTGGTGTACCATTTTTTAGAACTTAACAAAAAAACTCCTTTGAACTTGCCCTACATATGTGAACCAATTGAATAATTCTTGCAATATGGTAATATATTACTATCAAATATTAATATTTTTGTAAAAAATAATTCATCCTTAAATGTCTTTTATTTATATATTTTATTTTTTAGAACATATATATTTACTAAATGTTATTGTAAATAAATAAAAAATTCAAACCATTTCAAGTCACCAAACATGATTTGGTTTGAGAATTTCAGACCATACCAACTCTACCAAACATGATTTGGTTTATTCAACTTTACTTTTTCTCAGACCAAAACTATCAGCATCAAACATGATTTCAGTTCACAATAAAACCAAATCACACCAAAACCAAAAACCAAAACTACACCATTTCCCAAACAGACACTCAGTGTTGAGAAGTGACTAAAGTATTTGCTTAGTTATTGAAAAAAAGAGTTAAGAGAGTTGGTTATGGATATGTTTTTGAGTTTGTTGTGGGTTTAGAACACTGTCATGCAAAGCACCAAAACTTTTCCAAAACAAATAAAAAGTCCTAATTTTTGTTTTTCTACAACTCTCAGACTATCTAATTGGGAAAGTGAGGGGTTCGAACCTCTTAGGAGGCATTGTGAGTGTGGTGTATGAGTTTCTTATCATTAAAATAATAATAATAATAATTGTGACCAATTTTCATACTTTTAGTTCTCAAAAATATAAAAATCAATTTCAAATCCTATAATTTCATTTTTCTTTTTGTAAAGGCTAGCCTTGCGAAGAATAAGTAAATCACAATTAAATATAGTATATGCAAGATCGACATGCCTCAATCAGGTACAGACCTAGACATTTTGGTGAGTGGGGGCAAAATTTCAATATCCTTGATTTTAGGGGAAGTAATATAAGGAAAAAAAATCAATGAAGGTTTTAGGCTATTTTAAGAAAAATTCAGTGGAGGCTAAATACTAAATATCCCAAATTTTAAGATAAATTATGTAAAAATAAAAAATAAAAATTCAGTGGGGCTACTCGTCCTCACACAAGTCCGTGTCTGGCCTCAATACAAGAAAAAACTATCTATATATCCACAAAAGGCGAAGGGAGGTGTGTGTCAAACATGCATGCACGATCGAAATCGCTGAGGACTCTACAATGTTTGCATAGCGTTGAGTTATATATGCTAGCATGAAGCAATCAATAAAAAAAAAATCTCGATTTTCAAATTTAAAGTATTTTTTTTCGATAATCGTGGTATTCGGGTTAGTGTTAACGATTGGGTAAACCTTCAATGTCCCAAACAAAATTATAGCAAACGAGAATCGAACCTGAGACCTAATACTTTTAGAGGCACTGGGTCACTACTTTTTTCCAATTAGATCACTTCGTTCGGGATTTTTCAAAGTTGAAGCTAAAGATGGGGCTTTACTCATTTATCTTCCCCTCCAAAGTTCATACTCAAAATAAATAAAGGAAAACTACAAATACAAAAATATTAATTAATGATATGTCCTCACCTGACATTAACAATTAATTTTACCCACTCAAATTTAACATCAATATAATCCGCTTAAAAGAAAATGAAACAAAGGGCACACCCCCACGCATTATAATTAGTGATCACATACACATTATATATTCATATATAATTACTCAACATAGGCAGAAATTACATTTATATATAATAAAGATAACATACACAGTATATACGTGTATCATATATATATAATTATTTCGCGGAATAAAATAAAACAGCGGCGCGAGGCATGGGCTGCACGAAACCTCGTGCTCCACCGCCCACCGGAGTAACCTAAGACTCAGACACTGAAATTAGTGCACTGCACGAATTATTTGACCCAAACGTTGTCCCGTTTAAATAATCAAACAACCTCTTGTGTGTATATTGAACACACTAGTGACACTACCCTGATCCCCGTGACGTGGCAAAAGGCAATTCGCCCATTCTTATCGTTTTAATCACTTGTTTCCCACTCAGACAACCTGGTCAATCGTTAACAATACATGAAACGTATATATATATACATACACATGTACATTTATATAGCCATAGCGCCCTACAATGTCTTATGTCGACGAAATTCAGGTGTATCAAGGGTAGTTTGTAATTTACCAGAGATATGCTCCAACTTCGATCATGATGAAATGTTTACTACATTATCCACTATCCACTATCCACTAATTAGTTGAGTAAATTATCAATCAACATCAACTTGCATGTTAACAAAATTGAAATGTGTACTACATTATCCACTAATTAGATGAGTTTATTTAAATAGCCATTTATATTAATTTTTTCTAACTTCTTTGTATAATTGAACTGGAATTATTATTATTATTATTTTTTTGCATATATTTGTATGCTTAATATGTGAAAAGTAGTTTTTTACATATTGTCAAATTTTAATATTTTCATCATATTATTACTTGAAATAAATGAGTGAGATTGCTTATTATCAAATGAATCAAGATCAGAGTATATGAGTTTATGACTAGTCACTAGAGTCTAATGTGGCATTATGTAACAAATTTATCATTTCTCCAATGGGTGGAATTGAAATTCTTAAAATTGAGTCAAAAAACTTCATTCGAAAAATCATTAAATTTGTAATTTCTAAATTATTTCAATCTTTAATGAAAATAAAACAGATTGACAATGAGTATGATGATTGTACTGTTGGTCAAGAGTCACGAGCAGTTTTTAGTAACATTTGAAAGTCTGAAATATATAAAGGATTTTTCATCATATATTTTACTTTTCTCAAACCATTCCACTTCCATTTATAATTTATTTAATTTTCGGCAAAAAAGAAAGAGTGATAAAATGATTTAAACTTCTTTTATCGAAGAGTTTCAAAATTCTTTTAAGATAAAAATCTACAACAAAATAATTAATATCTTGTATCGCAAAGATGACCACATTTTATTGGAGTTATAATTAAGATTATGAAATTAGAAAGAAAATAGGATAAGCCTAGACAACAGGTTTAGGGTCTTGAGAATCTAAAAACTGTTCTCTGAAATTTTAATAACAAAAAATAATTTTTGAATAATAAAAATGAAATTTCTGAATAGAGCCATTTTTATAACAAAGTTTTCACAAAACTAAAATAAGTAATTTTTTTTACAAATTCTTTCATTTTCAGTTTTCAAAAAATAAAAAATTATTTTCAAAAAATCAAACCAACCAAATACTTAATCATGCTACAAAGTACAAACCCTACCTAAATATCCAAAATTATTTTTCAAAATAATTATATATATATATATATACCTACATATAAGACTTTTAGAAATAAATATAAAAATTAATGTTAGGAAAAGAAAAAGTGTTCCCAGAAAAACGTGGCAGGATAATACTGACAGATCAGATACAATAATGAGATGGCCCCCGAGTCACTATCACGTGCAGTCTTGTCTCTTAGTTGACTGTTAAAAACAGATACAAAGCACTGTACTCTTTATTCTTGCAAAATAGTAATCTAATCAGACGATGACTGATCGAAAGTCATAGGAGAACAGAATCCAACGGTGACCAGTGCACGTTCATTTAACCAACTACACTGCTACCGTGCCCACACAATTTTTTCTAGGATAATTAAACTTATAATTAAAGAGTTTACCACTGTATTAATATTAAATTAATAGTAGCAAATTAATAAAGATGAAGAGTTACTCACTCTGTCCCAAATTATAAGTTTGTAAATGCAGAAAAATACACAAGAAATTGGATTAAATGGAATGTATTTATTCATAACTTGGCCACATATTCATACATAATTTTGTAGATGGGTCAGATCCATCTACCTAACTTTATCAATCCTTTAAATTATGAGATTTGATAAAAAAAATTCTTTCTTGGACTCTATCTTCTCATGTATGAGATTAATCCCTAACTTGTTAGTCACTCATTTTTTAGAAACTACAATGGGTTAAGTTCATCGGTCCTTGCCTATGGCCCACCCTTATTGTGCCACATAATTTTGAATATTACAAAGTTCCTTTTGGAAAATTCAAGTTTTTAAAATGATGATTTTTATTGGTGTGATAATGAAGGAAAAATCAAATTTACTCTTACTTCTACCAAGTGATGTGATGTTTATTGTTTAGATATTTTATAATTTGAATGATTGAAAGGTAAATTGATAAATTGATCAAATGACATTAATTTTACTTATTTTGGAATGAAATAAATAGTTAATGTGAATATTTAAATTGGTAGACTATTATACTGGTTAAGCACATGGCGGTGGTTGGTCATCGCTTGATAAAATAATGTTAGATACAAGAAAATATATATATATATATATATATATATTGATTTTTAAATTAAAGTGCAATGCCTGCATTTCACTCATTACGAGGTATGAGAATTATTCAACCACTGAATTTAATTTTTTTCTGAGTGAATTAGTGTTTTTATATATATATATTTATATAAAAAAGTTAAAGTGTAGTGCCTGCATTTCACTCCCTTGGACGTATGAGAATTATTCAATTGCTGCTTTTTTTTTTTCTGAGTTTTTTTGACATTTATAAAGAAGTGAACTGCTGTTTAAATAAGTAGAAGCGTTACTTCTTGAATTATTTTATTATTATTATTATTTATCCGTTTACTATCCTCCTCTAAATTTTTTTTGAAAAGATATCCTCCTCTCAATTTGCCTTCTACACTAGTATTTCTTTTGTAATTTTTTAGTACATATATAGTTACGAAAGATAATGTTATAAAAGGTATAATACATAAACTAATGATATAAAATTGGTGTAAAATTGATCTCAAAATCAAAATTTTCTATCTTTGCTCTATCTGAACTATTAGCCACTAAAACCATTTGGCTATATCAAATTATTCTTAAAAAGTTGATCATAGACACACTTTTTATTTCTCTATGTATATATATTTTTTTATTTTTGCAAGAGAAGTCATTGACGATGAAAAGAGCTTTTTAACAATGCATTGTTTCTTATAAGTATCTCCCTACAATTATAGTTGGTCATAAATTTTGTTTGAATTGATTTTTCAAACGTTACTTTTAGCTTTCTGAAAGAAAAATTGTTTCGAATGATGATTGATAAATTTTTTAAAAGAGTTTTTGAGCATTGAAATAGTCATTGAAATAGTGTTTTGAAGAAATCGGGGTACTAGTTTCTAAAAATATATATATATATTTTTTATTTTACGTAAAATCAGAAGACCAAATACGACCTAAGACTGAGATTCATTTATCAAATCATTCTCATCGGGACCAATGTAATATAATGTTCATGTGAGAAAATGACTAAATGTTTACACTTTCTAGGATCTAGTAACATACAAAATGCTTGTGGTGTGATATATATCTATAAACTATGGTTTCAAGTTTGCTACTTTAGATGTATACAATTTTCTTTTTTCTTTTACTTGTGTAATCGCTTTAAATGATACAATTGTTGGCTTTTAAGACAAAAGGAAACGCAGATGAGCTTTTACTTTAGTATTCATGGTCAAAATTTTCAACTCAACACACATTGTCTAAAAAGGGTGGTGTTTTCATCATTTGATTAGGGAAAAGTTTATACTAAAACTAAATTAACTTAACATGGCACCAAATTTCCACCAAAATGTTAGTGAAATGTCACTTCTAAAACCACTTGCTCTGTCATATTCAATCACTTGGTATGGCTGTTATGAATGGATAATTTTAATATAGAGCTCAATAAGCAAAAAGGGAGACAAAAAATTCAAAGGTACTTTTTCTATTTGCATGTGAAAATAGAAAAATAAGGAAAAAGGAAAAAATATCTTTAAAAGTGTGTTTTTAAAATCAAATGTGGATATATACTATATTCATTTAGAAGTTAGTAATTAATGATTAACTAATAATACTTGGGTCATGTCTCATAAAGATGAATTTCGTACTTGTGAAATATGACCCAAGTATTATTCTTAGCTAATCATTTCTTATATTCAATATATGTGAAAATATTAAAAGAAATTTTTACCGTTGTCCTCGAATTAAGGATTTTATTTTATAATATTTTCATCATTATTTTTAAAAGAAAAATTCGACACTTGAATCATTTAATCGAAGAGTTTAGGTAGCCTTCTGTATCCCTACCTTGTATAGCTACATCACAGAAAATTCAAATTTCATATTTTTCTAGATCATATGATTTTGACTTGGAAAAAGTATAAGAGATAGTAAGATGCTATTTAAATTAATGCTTAAATTATGTATAATATGACCATAGTAATATCATTAATGGGGTTTGGTGACAATTTATGCCTAATTGCTTCTCATATAATTAATATAAGATAAAGTGTTATTTATTCATTTAATTCCATTCTTGAAGTTTAATTGATTTTCTTCTAGCTACACTCATCTTATCCAGTCACATTAATTAAGTCAGAAAAACTCCATGGGGATTTAAGCTTTGGAAGAGTCAAACAAGACTCAAGAGAACTCCTAAGATCTGATCCTCATCCACTTGTTTCAAAATATGAAAGTATTTTATTGGGTTTGAATCGTTGATGGCCTTATAAGGTTACATTCAGAATTAAATTAAAAAAAATATTTCAACTATTGGACTTCACTTACTTGTTGATCACACATTAATTAATCAAAATTTCTAATAGATTGACATATGGATGAGTACATATCACATATGTGTATAATATATTTTACCCCACTATTATATTCTGGATAATCTAATACAATTTGATAGGGACTATAAAATGACTCATTTACCCTTCCTAAATGGTCAAAAATCGAGGAGAGGTGAATGATTGAACATTTGGGCGAATTTCACACCACTTTGTTTGTAAGTGTCACCTAGGCAAAATATTAAGGCCGGCAAATGGGAAATTACTGTATTGATTCAAATTACCATGGTTAATTTTGTTCTCCTATCCATAATTATACACTATTATCTTTGTAGGCCCATTTTTCTACCTGGCCCATCAGAAGCAAACTGAAGCCTAGCAAGCAGAAACCCAGCTACCAAAAGCCCAACAAGGGAAATCCTAGAAGGTGCAAGCCCATCAAACATTGACATGAGCCGTTACAAAATTCAAAGATAGTAACCGCCCAATAAATATCATAATAATGGGGAGGAAATCACTCACTCAATTCATTACCATGTGTTGCCCAATAAATGACTCAAAGGGGGGGGGGGGGTGAATAGAGTCTTTGCTTAAACAATGGAATTTAATTCGATTTTTTATTTGATAAATGTAATTGCAATGCTAGATGATTTAATATAAAAACACAAAGCAATATAAATCAAAATAAGAGTAGAGAGAGAAATATAAATACTTGGACAAGCGATTTTAGCGAGGTTCAGAATACCCTTGATTCCTACGTCCTCGGCTCAAGGTTCTCTTGAGACTTCCCAAATCCACTATGGCTTCTCCTTACGGGTGGAGAGCAAAACCTTCACAAGAAGCACACCACTTCTCCTTGCTAAGAGAACACCCTCTCTTAGCTTAAAATTGGGTCACACCAACCCTTTGAATACAATGATCTTGTACAATAAAATATCTCTCAAATATTGATTTGTACAATTGTAACTCTCTTGCTCACAAGACTAGAGTAAGAATTTGAATAAAAATGGAAGCTCTAGACTTGAAAATATGTGAATGATGATACAAAAATGTATATGAAGGTGTATGATTGAGATTGCAAGAGTTAAGTTGTAAAGAGAATTTTAAGTCCCTTTATAGTAAACACTTTCATCACTTTTGGCATAAAATATGACAAAAAGTCATATAGAGCCGTTTGAAAGGAGACAAATACGTTAGAAAAGAAGCACAAAAGTCAAGAGCCGTTGGAAGCTCATTTTGTGTTGTTTTTTGATAAGTTAGGCTATCTAACTTTGAGAGTTAGGCCACCTGACTATTTATGTCATGCCACCTGACTAATTAAGTTAGGCTACCTTACTTTCTGAAGAAATGATTTGAAACCTCTGTAAAACTTAGGCTATCTGACTTGTAGAGTCAGGTTACCTTACTTTTCAAAAACATTTTAATTTAGCTTTAAAAATGGTTTTGTGAGATGATGTTTGTTTAAATCAATTTTCTAGAGCTTCAAAGATAATTCAAATAATTACTTTGACAATTTAATCTTAAACACTCACCAACCTATCTACCCCAATCTTCAAGTAGTGGTTGATCCTCTTAGAATTGATAGTCTTTAAGCTTCAACATCTTTGCACTTAATCTTTTGCTCGGTGGCTTTAAATGGTAACGCCATGATCTTTTTTTGACCGCATGATCCATATATGATTTTCCTGTTTTTACAAGCTTGGACAAATACTCATTGTAACCATTAGTACAAATACATCATTAATGATTTGTTATTATCAAAATTACGGAATTGCCCTTAGATTAAAATCTTAAGGCCAACACCATGATTTCGAGTCCCATCCGATCAGAATTCCAACTACTTTTCCGATCAAAGCAATTTTGTCAAAACCGGACTTCTCGGGAAGAACGACAAAGTGGTCAATAGAACTGAGCATGTTCGACATTACTTATGAGCCACGAACATCTTTAAAAGGTCAAGCTGTGGCGGATTTCCTCTTAGAATATGAAGCAGCCGAAGATGAGGTCTGCAACGTAAATCCAAGATGGTTACTTTATGTAGACGGATCAGTGAATAGTCTGGGGGCAGGTGTGGGGATCGAACTAATATCCCCAGAAGGCACCAAATTACAGCAGTCGATCAAATTGTCCTTTGACAGTTCAAACAATGAAGCTGAGTACGAAGCCGTGCTGGCAGGGTTAAGGTTAGCAAGGGAGCTACAGATAAAAGAACTAACTGTGCTCAGCGATTCTCAGTTAGTTGTAAATCAGATCACAGGAAGTTATAATACAAGCGAGGAAAGAATGTTGCAGTATAATAATATCGTTCAGGAAGAAATGCGGAACTTTCAGGTAATCACTTTTAAGCAAATTCCAAGGACAGAAAATCATAGGGCCGATCATGTGGCAAATCAAGCATCCTCCGCAGGAGACGATATGGTCAGAATAATCCCGGTGGATGAACTATTCACCCCTTCGATCGGTAAAATGAAGGAGGTATGCGTGATCCCATACGAGCCAAGTTGGATCGATCCAATCCTTGAGTATTTATTGATCGGTGTTCTACCTGAGGATCGGCGAGAAACAGGGAAGATAAGAGCAACCTCTACCAAGTATTCGGTGATCGATGGCTATCTATATCGTCGATCGTCAAGTGGGCCCTATCTGCGATGTTTGACACCATCTGAAGCACAAGAGGTACTCAGGCAGTTGCACGATGGAACTTGTGGAAGTCATATCGGAGGAAGATCATTATCTCATAGAGCAATAACACAAGGATATTTTTGGCCATACATGATCCGGGACGCAGAGGAATACGCAAGAAGATGTGACAAGTGTCAAAGACATTCGCATATAATTCATCAACCGGTAGAGCTTCTCACAGCGATGGCCTCCCCTGTTCCATTCGCACGATGGGGGATGGATGCGGTCGGACCGTTAACAAGGGCAGCTTCGAATTAAAAGCATGTACTTTTGGCCACAGATTATTTCACTAAATGGGTGGAAGCGAAGGCTTATGTAAGGATCACTCACACTCAAGTGATAGATTTTATTTTGAATCGTATAATCTACAGATTTGGAGTACCAAAGGTCATAATGATGGACAACGGCAAAAATCTGGACAATCAATACGTTCGGGCATTGCTGGACGAGTACGGGATCAATCAGAATTTATCTTCTGTCAGTTATCCGCAAGCAAATGGACAAGCTGAAATAACAAACAGAACGATTTTTGCCGGGATAAAGAGAAAGTTGGAGGGGATCGAAGGAAAAGGATGATGGTTAGACGAATTACCGAGAGTCCTCTGGAGCTACCGAACGACTCCTCGCAAGCCAACCGGAATGACTCCGTTCGCTATGGCGTACGGAGTCGAGGCGGTAATCCCAATTGAGATGGAAGTCCCCACAACAAGAACTCATCTATTCGATCCTGAGAAGAACGAAGAAATCTTAAAAATCGAAGGTGATCTCATAGATGAAAAGAGGGAAATGGCCTCAATAAGACTAGCAGAGTATCAACAAAGGTTGATGAGGAGTTATAACAAGAAAGTGAAGCCAAGGTCATTTCAAGTTGGCGATCAAGTACTAAGGGTATTGGCTAGCTGATCAAACAAGCTGGATCCCACGTGGGATGGGCCATACACAGTAACAGAAGTGATCGGGAAAGGTGCCTACAGATTGGCTGATCAGGATGGAAAACAAATCGAACGAGCTTGGAATGTTATACACCTTAAAAGGTATTTTCAATAAAAATTTTATTGATCGTTTTGTATGATAAAGATCCATTTCGAATCAATAAAGATATTATTCATATCTTCTCGTATATCTGTTCAAAGTTAAAAATAAAAAAAAATAAAAAAAAAATAAAAAACTTAGCCAAAATACATAAGCTTCTTAGGCAAAAGACCATCATGAAGATGAGACCAAATTCCTGTTTTCAACAAAGACGTATATAGATACGCATAAAAAAGATAGTTCAAGAGATCGCACCATCCAGTTCAAAAAAAAAAAAAAAATATATATATATATACATAAGGCATATCAGTGCCCTCCGTTGAGAAAACATCTATGCACCTCGGTGCCATCGTTCAGAAAAACTGTATGCACCTTAGTGCATTCCTGTTCAAAAAATATATAAAGCACAGCAGTGCTATCTAATAGCTATGCACCTTAGTGCAATCCTATTCATAAAAGATTTATGCACCTAGGTGCCATCCTGTTCGAAAATATTAAAGCACGTCAGTGCTATCTCAAAAACTTGTCCGAAAAACGCTCACCACAGGAGCATAAAAAATATACAGACCCAAAAAATTGTTCAAATGACAAAAACTTCTAATCAAGAAGGTGGAAGACTAATATCATCAGTAGGAGGCTGCTGACTCTCTGAAGCTGGAACGGAAGGCTCAGCTGACACTTCATTGACATCTGCCACAGGCTCTGGTCGTTCTGACGGAATGATCCCATGCAAAATAAATTGAGCTAAATCTTTTTCATCTTGGGAAGACTCAGGATCTTTATATGGGTGAACGATTCCGCAAGCTACATCATGGGCGGCCGGATTATCATATGTACGGGCAGATGGATCTGATGACATTTGGTCAAAGCAAAATCTAAACCCATCACAGAACTTTATGTCAAAGATGTTCACATATCTCCGGTGCATGTCCAAACCTCCCCTTCGGAAAATTTCTAAACCCGTCTTCAGAACGGCATTAGAAGTTTCAAGGTTATGGATCTGCTTAGTCAGCTCAGCATTCCGATCGGATTCTTTCTTATGGAGTTTCTTTAAACTCTCCACCTCAATCTCAAAATTTTTCTTCTGCTTTTCAGCCAACATGGCACATTTGTCGGCTCGGAGGTATGCATCATCAATGCTCTTTCTCTTATACTCTCCCATCTCCACAGCCTTACAGAGAGCTAGAACATTGAACACAGACTGAAAGAAAAGAAATGTTTGTAAAAAAAAAAAAAAAAAACTTTAGTACCTCTAGAATAGAAACAGGAGCCCTTGCAAGAAGCTCATTCTGATCGACGTGCTGCTGAAAGAGTTCATCCTTGGGAGGCCACATGCCACGAGCGAGAGCCATCAAAGAATCGGGATCAGACATTGCCAACGTTCGGCGATTCAGAATACTACCATCGCTCTTCTCAAACTTGGGGATCCATTCACCTTCAGGATCAAACGATGGAGGAAAGCAGCAGTCTGGAATAGTGTAACCGCTCACAGATCTGGCTTTCTTAACAAGCTTTTCATGCTTTTCAGAATCAATTCTTTTTGCATGTTTAGAAGGGGGGCCCAACAGCAACTTTTTCGGAGCATTACCGCTATCTTCGGTGTTCGTCCTCTTCAGATGCCCCTTTGTCTTCTTCGGATCTTCAGTCAGATCGACCACTTGGCCCTTGCCTTTATCAACTGTCGAGCTAGTTGGGGGATTATATTTTTGTGCAGCAGCACGCTTGGAGGCGGTGACCGGAATTTCCATGATAGTCGCCTCTGAAGCACTGGCAGCGATCAATTTCAAAATTTTGGAAGTCAAAAGTGACTTGCTGGACGGAAGAGATGCAAATACTTTCTCGTTCAGATATTCAATACGTTCGACTGAATACAAAACATGGGCATACGATCAACAAACAAACAAGTATGAAGATCAAAATAAAGCAGGCGAAATTTGTAAAGTACGAAAAATACACTTGCCAGGATTTTTGAATCCACACTTCAGTTTCTTACATATACCGAAGGCCCTTGGCAGAGGATACGGGCCGGATGCATCCACCCTCCAATTTCCCCCAATTTTCACCACCTTGTCTTTCCACTCCTTCTCAGAAGAAGGATTGCCTTCACAAAGTTTCAAAGTTGAATGGGGGTGCAGATGGTACCGACCGGGGTTTTTTCTGATCTGATCGACTTTGTAACAAAGCAAAAGATCATTCAAACCTAGGTTTAAACCTCGTTCGAGATTCAGAACGAGCATAACAGATAGAACCCTGAAGAAATTAGGGTTTACTTGCAAAGGGGCAAGTCTTAAAGAAAAAAAGATATAATGATAGAGCGGATGCAACGAAAATCTAAGAACGACCAAGTGATGTGCAGAGAACAAAATTTCACCCGGTTCAACTTCTTCGCAAACTTTGAAGTTCAAGTCAGAAGAATACTCAGAAATCGAAACATCCGTTGGTATGTTAAACTCAATTCGACACCTATCGGCTAAAGGCAATTTTCGTAATTGTTTTCGGGAAAGCTTCTGGGATCTTGGTTCAACCAAATTGGGGGAAACCTCAGAGGAAGAAATATCAGGAGCATCATCAACAACCACCTCCAGAGAAGGGGTTCGGCTGCTATCATTACTCATGATACTATTTGATTAACGAAAGAAATATGAAAGATGGAAGAGAAAAACTAACCTCTAGGAGTTCCTTGCCGGGAATCGCCTTCAAATGGAGTGAATCTGCCCTTGTAAATGAGGAAGAAATATCGAAGGAAATACAAGAAATAGGGAAAATGGCAGTTACACATTGCTCTTCGAATTCCCACCCTATTTCAAAAATGAAATGGGCTTGGGAATTGGGGGCAAAGTGTAGGCCCATTTTTCTACCTGGCCCATCAGAAGCAAACTGAAGCCTAGCAAGCAGAAGCCCAGCTACCAAAAGCCCAACAAGGGAAATCCCAGAAGGTGCAAGCCCATCAAACATTGACATGAGCCGTTACAAAATTCAAAGATAGTAACCGCCCAATAAATATCATAATAATGGGGAGGAAATCACTCACTCAATTCATTACCATGATTACCCCATTATTTCAAATCCATAACCGTTACTCCAATCCATGTATAAAAGAAAGAAAAAAGAAAGGGAAAATGATCCGAAATTGCTCCAATATTTGCTGATTCTTGAATTTAGCTATTTTCTTGCCATTATTCTTTTTCATAGCTTCTGTTTATTTTACAAAAGTTGAGATTCGTTCGGAATCCCCGAACGAGTTTACAATCTTATATTACCATAATTTTCTTCTGCATCAAACCCCTAAGTTATTTATTATTATTTTATTTTAAATATGGATCACCTGAGTAAAATAAAGCCCGTAACTATTTTATTTGAAAATCAATCTTCAAAGGAGTAAGAATTAACATTGTTGTAATGTCTCATAGTGTCTAGAGGAAAATTATATAGAAATTTGTGAATATAAAGTATTCAAATAGATGTCATTTATATAATTTTTTACTCCGATCATCGTAAATATAAGAGAATTAAAATTAATTTCTCATTAAAGAGGTAAGAGCACGTACAAATTTACGAATCAAATTAGTGCGAACGTGAAGTTCATTTTGACAAACTAAGAAGAGTTATTGACACTTGCCAAACAAAAAAAAAATACAAATAAAAACCTATAAATGTATTAATAATTCAAAAATTATGCAAAATTACCAACACTTAAACGAGGTGGATTGGTCCTCTCCTCGTATTAGTTTTCAAATCCTAAAGTGCATTCCCCGGAGACAACATTTATACAAGATGGGGATGTAAACAGTTGAACGATGACAACATTGCTTTGTCCATTGGAGGGTATTTATGGAATTTCGTAACCCCACAAAATAAATCAATATTATAACACGCATTGTAAGATTCGATGACCAGAACGGCACACAAATGGCAAAAGAAAGAGACCCCATTGGCGGCCAGTTGCGCTGACTCCGCCTCGTCACCGTCCAGTCACTCCCCTCCACGTCACCCCTCTCCTCCCCCCCAATCAGCGGCCCAGATCTCGCACCCCTCTCCGATCCAACGGCTCTAACCCTACTTTCTAGACTCTTCCAATCTATAGAGAGAGAGAGAGAGGCGAGTCTTTTGTTCTAACTAGGGTTAGTTATTTAACCAGGTCTCGCGCGTTACGTGCCTCAGTGTATAGGGATTAGGGACCATAGTTAAGGGAACATTCGGAGAAGAGCGAGAAATTCATATACACACATATATACATATATCTATATCGATATATAGAATTATCAATATAAGGATATATATATAGATATAGAGAGAGAAAGTGAGAGCACCAGAGCGAAGAACTAACGAGGAAGAAGAAGAGAGGGTTTCTCTGGCTTGGACGAACAAGATTTGAAGTGAGAAACACTCCGGCTAAGCCTAGCCGTTGAATCTTCCGATTATGACCGTTGTCCTTTGAATTTCGGAACGTTGATCGACGGCTACTTTCGAAATCTCACTCTCTGTGTGTGCGCTTCTCTCAGATCTCGCGGTCTGGTGCGTTAATCTCTTGAATTTCTTGAACTTGTCAATGTGTTAGGTTCAAATTAGGCGCTCAATTTGGTTCAAATCGTTGTTCATTGGCGTGTTGTTGATGATCGATTCAGTTAGATTTGTATTTTCATGGAGTGTTTGGAGTTGAATTATTGGTTTTTCTTGAGCATGAATGATTTTGTTTTTACAAGATTAGTATACTATTTTAAAGAGTTCGCTGGAAAATTTGATGTGATTCGAATGCTGATAATGTTCATGTATTTGTTATTCTGGGAATATCTGATAAATATTGTGTAGATTTATGTTTTTGAATCTCAAGTGGCTTAACATTGATTATTAGGGTATATTTAAGATATGCAATACATTTTGGGTGTTGTAATAATGTCTGCTGTTGTTATTTATTGTTTTGATTCTCGATCTGTTCTTTGTTTGGTTGCTGATAAAATTTGAGGGATAAAGAGTAAAGAAATCTGAAGTACTGTGTTAGATTCTTAGGATTGTGGCCCTAATAAAACACTTACATTGGAGCTTTATAGTACTTGGCTAGTCTAGAATTAGTGATTTGCTATTTCACTATTTGCTTCATGGATTAGATCTATCCCTTTTTGCCTTGGGTTTAAACAGTATATTGTTTGTATAAATTCTTGATGATAGGGAGGTTGTGTGGGTTTCTCCATATATATATACACATATATACATACATATATTTATCTTTTGAATAAGTGAATTAGTTGTTGATCCGGGTTTGCTTTCTACAGGTTATTGTATCCCTTTTATCGGCATCATCAGATGGCCCTCTAGTTGTAGTGCCGTGCCTCTTTCTGTGTTCTTATTGTTGCTTGCTTTGGCTTCTTCTGTGTTGAGAATTGGGCGTGGTTTAAATTCCACTTTTCTGATTAATGATTGTTTTGACGTCATTTATCTTTCCTGTTGAATCACAATCGGCTTCTGAGTTTGGCGTCCTCTTGGGGGAGGGGAAGAAGGTCTCTTCTGCTGCCATCTCTGTTGTTGGCTGTGAAAAGTTGGTCTTCCTCTTATTTTCATGTCTCCCAACTTGGATAGCCCTGTTCAGACTCAGATGGCTGTGGGAATTTTTAAGAGTCCCCTTGGTGGGGAGTACCATGGAAATAAGAGGATGGAAGGAAAATCTTCTGGGAGGAGGCGTGTGTTTGTGCAAACTGATAATGGGTGTGTCTTAGGGATGGAGTTAGATCGGGGTGACAATGCACATACTGTCAAGAGAAGGTTGCAGCTTGCTGTTAATTTTCCAATTGAGGATAGCTCATTGACATTTGGTGATATGGTGTTGAAGAACGACCTTAGTGCCATTCGGAACGATTCCGCTCTTCTTCTATCACGAAACCTGATGCACAGAAGTTCCTCAACTCCGTGTCTCTCACCAACAGGAAGGGATAATCAGCAAAGAGATTTTAGTGGTCCGATTGAGATATTGGGCCGCTCAGATAGCTTTGCCAGAACTAAACCACTGGTCAAGGAAATTGTCAGGGCCATGAAGATTGGGGTTGAGCCAATCCCTGTCCATAGTGGGCTTGGAGGTGCATACTATTTTAGAAACAGCAAAGGTGAGAGTGTTGCTATTGTAAAGCCTACAGATGAAGAACCTTTTGCCCCTAACAATCCAAAAGGGTTTGCGGGTAAAGCTCTTGGACAACCAGGCTTTAAACGTTCAGTGCGGGTCGGGGAAACAGGGTTCAGGGAAGTTGCCGCTTATCTTCTTGATTATGGTCACTTTGCCAATGTACCTCCCACTGCATTGGTAAAGATTACTCACTCAGTCTTTCATGTCAATAATGAAGGGGTAAGTGGAACTAAGGCTAATGACAAGGAGCTAGTTAGCAAGATTGCATCCTTCCAGCAGTTCATACCACATGATTTTGATGCCAGCGATCATGGGACCTCAAGCTTCCCGGTTGCTTCTGTTCATCGAATTGGGATACTGGACATTAGGATTTTCAACACAGATAGGCATGGAGGAAACCTACTGGTCAAGAAGCTTGATGGTGTTGGGAGGTTTGGTCAAGTGGAACTCATTCCAATTGACCATGGCCTTTGCCTGCCTGAATGTTTGGAAGACCCATACTTTGAGTGGATCCACTGGCCTCAGGCTTCAATTCCATTTTCGGAGGATGAGCTTTCTTACATTGAAAATCTTGATCCTTTCAAGGACTCAGAGATGCTGCGAAGGGAGCTTCCCATGATTCGAGAGGCTTGCCTCCGGGTTTTGGTTCTGTGCACAATCTTCCTGAAGGAAGCTGCTGCTTTTGGTCTCTGTCTTGCTGAGATAGGTGAGATGTTGAGCAGAGAGTTCCGTGGTGGTGAGGAGGAACCTAGTGAGCTTGAGGTTGTTTGTATTGAGGCAAGAAGGCTGATGATAGCAGAGAGGGAGATATTATCTCCCAAGTCTGCTGAAGCAGGAGATGAGGAGTTTCTATTCGATTTGGATTGTGAGGAAGCAGAATTCGACTCTACCCCCAAAATGACATCTGATGATTTTACGAACCGGGTGCCATTCCATTTTGGATTTGGAAGTAGTAACGGCCGTTCTTCATTATTTAAACTGGATGAAAGCATTGATGAAGAAGAGGACAGTGAAGGTGAAGAAGAACAAAAGGAATCCGTTGTTCTTCCAGCTCCAGCAAAGATTGCTACTGTTTCAAATCTATCCATGTCCCTCAAGAATATCAGTTTAGGTGAGAAGAACCAGAAATATATGAAATTCCCAGGACCAAAGCCGGATTATGGCTATGTGGCGAATTCATCATCTGGACACAAGAGTGCAAATGAGCAGCTTCCTGCAAGCGCAAGTTTTGTGAAGCTGGCAGACATGAAGGAGGAGGAATGGACCCTGTTTCTGGAGAAGTTCCAAGAGCTGCTTCACCCAGCGTTTGCCAAGCGCAAGTCGGTGACCCTTGGTCAGAAGCAGTTACAGAGGCTTGGGACTTCATGCCAGTTTTGACACCGAGGTATAACTATATGTGGGTAGAAGACAGAGTTGTGATGACAAATAAGACTGCAGGTTTGTCGGAGTGAAGGATCCTAGGGTAGGCTTGGTTTGTGGATTTTCTACCCCGAAGGTGTTTGTAGTTGCGAGCAACAGTAGGAGTAAGTAGTGTAAATATTTTGGAGGCATCTGAGCTGAAGGGCCTGAGTAGAACTGGTTGCATTTTTTTATTGTTGAAGTTTTCATTTTTTTCCCCCTTTCACTCCTTATGAACTTGGCACATAAATAATATGTAGAATGAAATTCTGAAAAAAGGAAAATGCTTTTGTAAATATTGAGTTCTGGTTTTAATGGATTTGTTTCGAGGTACTCTTCATTGTAAAATCTTGAGTTGAAACTCTTTTCCTATATCCGAAGCTACGTTTTTTTAACACAGGATATGAATTGGGAAGATGTGATGACAGGGATATTTGAAGTTGCAGATGAATAGGGGTGTTTTGTTATACTTGGATGGAGTGACAGGATTGTGGTGATATATTTGTGTGTGGGTGTGGGTGGGTGTTAGTGTGTGCGCTCGCGCTCAAAGTTGCAGATTAGGTTATTTCCAGGCCTGCATCTATGTGGTATGGCTGATGTTGCATCTTGGTGTTTTGATCTGTAATTTTATTGGTAGTATGGAGGGAAGCATTGATGATGAGTCTGGAGTCATGGAGCTTCCGGCAACGCAGAGTTATTAGGAATATATATAACAATATGTGAGCTGAGAATGGTTCATCGTATTGTTCATACATATGTATTGCCTTGCACCCAACTCAACGCTTTTGGAGATACTTGTTCTCTACACATTTTTAGCCCACCATAATATTGCAGTGTGATGACTCTTTCTGTTTCGAAATGGAGAGCTGTAGCGCAACGCTCTCAGTTTGTTTAACTCTATCCTATCCTATCCTATCCAATGCATTCTTTTTGATGATGAAAAAGACTGAAAGTGATGGTGGTGTCGTAGCAATATGTCATGGTGGTTCAGAATTATCCATCAAGAGAAGGATTACACAGAAACTTTCCTGATGCTGACATTTCAAGCAAAAAAATAAATGAGCAAGCAACAAAGGAACATAACATGAGAGACCCCACTAGTAAGTAGTTACTGGTTTTGAATCATCGGTTGAATACTTGATCTCTTCTTATTAGTTTACTTTGTTACTGGTTTTGAATCATCGGTTGAATCCTTGATCTCTTCTTACTTTACTTTGTTTCCACCAGAAACCCTTGTGTCTCTGCTAATTTAGGGAAGTTAAAACTGGTAAAACTGATACTCTTTTTGTAGTAATGGGTAATTTTGTCATTTGATTTCTTATGACATGTCATAGTCCTGGTTTGTCATCGCAGTAACAATCTCGGATGATATCAATCTTAATTGTGAGTATTGACACCTTTTGTAGCAAGAAATGCAAACAACCCTCAAGATTTGTATACACATAGGACCTGAAGCTTAGAAACATGGTTCGTCGTAACGATATCGGTCACTGTAACGGTAAAGGTATCGGTGTAACGGACTCGGGTCAGTATCGGGGTTACGTAACGGGACTCGGTTATCGCAATCGTGAATTTTTTAAAATCTTGAACATCTCATCCAAAATGTTCTAATTGGATACTTTTGGCAACATGAATAAATAAAGATGATTTTTTGGTAGATTTAAGTGAATTTTATTTAATTTTTTTAAAGAATTTTAATATAAAAAAATGAGTTATTAATAAATCTAATGATGTCGTCGTTATTTCAATATTTATGATATTATTAAATTAAATTTAAATTTAAATAAATAAAAATTAAAATCACAAAAGACAATTTATTTTCAACAATGTAAAATAATTTTTAAAAAGATACATGGTTTACCACCAAAATGAATTTCGTGGTGGATCTTGTTGCTCTGGTTAGGGTTCATGAAAAGATTGTCAATTTTGAGCCGTATCTTCAGTGGACATTTGATTCATCATTAGTAGACCCGTAATTTTTGATTCATCATTTAATCCAAATTTTTGAAAAACTTCAATTGTGTTAACCCTTATGGTATTTTCGAAACCGGTGAGAATTGTGGTTACGGCCACCATAACGACCGTTAAGGGTGTGGGAATCGGATAACGGGCCCGTAACGATAATGGTAACCTCAAAATCCGTTACGTAACGGCCGTTACGGCGAACCATGCTTAGAAGTTAAGACCCAAAGCCACCGAGCTAGAGGTACATGATAGACCGGTAAGTAGTCTAGGTTCAAAGGTTCAGTTATACTAGTTGTATGGTTCGCTGTCTCCTTTGCTATGTTACGTATAATCCGATTCGTAAAATTTTTAGAATGTGTGGGTACTGTTACGAAATACTTGTATTCATTTAATGACCGACATTGTCCTGAATCCTTTATACCGTTACTCCGATCATGACAGAAACCGATACCGCCAATGGGAACCATGACTCGTTGCGATATGGTTAGTCAATGCCGACATCAATGCATGTTCTGTACAGTAAATGAAGTACCACAGAGATACAACCATATATTTACTCATTCATGCAACTAATGGAGTATATGCTGGAGCCAATGAACACTGTAATGTGACAACATGTAGATAGAAGAACAAAAGTTAGAAACATGGTCCACTTGAAATCTTAGCAATCTCACAAAAGCTTGCTTGGAAAGGAGTGTAATGTTGTATATCAGTGGTGGGTTTTGGTAATTATATCACTGATAAACAAATGCATACATATTTAGATGCATCTATCAAAGCTATCATAATAAAATATAAGCATCCAACCACACACAAGTTTGGTGGTTGTCCTTGTCAGCAGTCTCTTTCTGTGGTTATCACAAAACTGCTCATTTGGACTTGGAAAACATCAAGGGATTGTGATAAATGTGTAGACCTAGTCTTTGATTGGCTATGCTATGTATAATATTGTCACACCAGTCATTTTGATGGGCCATGGGGGCATTTGTTCATGACTTGCATTTTAAGTTGGAATGATAGATGAAAATAGAGGATAGAGCCAAGGACATGAAAGCAAGGTGGGGGTTGGGACTTGACTAGTTTGTTCTTTTCTGGTGTCTTGATGAAGCATGGTCATGCTCATTATAGGGAAGACCTGAGAAAATGAACTCTAACAGTTATTCTAAAAGTCTTTACATGCCTAACAGTTCATCTTCACTGTTCCATCTGAGACTCTTCTGTTTTCACTTTGTACTGTTTAGTAGTATTAAATATCTGGTTATGGGAGCATATATATATATGTATGAGCTTTTGAGTCGATAAGAGAGAAGCTTTAATATGCAGTAGTTGATGCATATGAGCATCAGCATGAATGCTAGTGAAGAAACACTAAAAAGAAAGATAATTAACACACAAAATTGAGGTGAACATGTGTTCATTGCAGGTTATGGCTATTGTTTGTGTTCAGTCTTATCTGTATACTACCTGTGAAGAAAGGATAAACCCAAACTTACCCAGAAAAAAACCCACATAAAATGTATTGTATAGTTGGAGTAGCAGCATATATGAGATGGTTTTGCTTTGAGATTTGGGAAAAGAACAAAAGCAAAAGAAAGAAATAAGTTGCAGAAAGCAAGATTAATTTCTTTCACATATGCCTTGGCAGCCAAGAAGGGCAAAATCATTTCTTACCTTGATATATACTTTAAGCGCTATGTTTTTCAGCCTTGGTATGAACCTGGTTTCAATTTGTACTAAATTGTGGAGATGATTATAGAACTGGCATACCCTTTACTCTATTGAACCCCAAGTGTGTGCTAATAGTACCTACTAAACCCCAAGTGTCCTTGTTTAGAACAGAAGTAGGTATATGATGCTGCAAAATTCAAGAAATAGTTTAAGTTGATCACCTTTACATGAAACTAGAAACCATTGTTAGCTGTTCCCAGATGCTTCTCTGTGATACCATATATATTATGCCAAAACTATAGGATCAGATCAATGCTGTACTTGACATTTAATTGGATGGTGATAGTGTGTGTCCATTTTTTTGCCTGTTTATAACAATTTGAAATGAACTGTTAATTTGTGTATGGTCCATGAATTTGAATAGCTTTTCATGTAAAGCCTAACTGATATTTGGCATGCATAGGTAAAGATTGTTTTTTTATTTTTGGGTATTGTTGTTCAAAAGCCATTCCTCAGTTGGATATATATATATATATATATATATATATATATATAATATTCCCTATTTATTGTGCTTCCACTCAATCATTGGTTCAGTTGTAGATCTTTTGTAGTGAACTTGAAAGGTAATTAGAGGGTCAAATGTTGATTACTGCTCATCAAAGCAAATGGCCTTAATTCCGTGCTTGTTTCCTCAAGGCATGTCCTAAATCATTGATAACAAACGTGTACATATATATATATATACACGTGTATATATATATGTATGTATGAAGACTATCTGAATAGGAGATAAGAATGCAAGCACATGCAAGTTTGGTGGAGGTCTTCCTCAGAAGTCTCTTTCTGTGGTGATCAATTTTAAGTTGCGAATAACTTTAAGGAAATAAGATAGCAGGATAATATATAGTATTTGATGGAGTAAATAGGGCAGCCTAATGTCACGTCCTGTATTACGAGGTTACGCCCCGTAGGCGCCACACATGAGCCACGCAGACGCTTTGTAGGATCATACTTGGCATCCTACATGGCATCCGGAATATTCTAGACTTCTCCACACTTCTCCGGAATTCTCTAGAGTATTGTAGAGTTATCTAGATTTGTATAGAATTGTATAGAACATTCTAGAGTAGACTAGACATGGAGGATTCTAGAAATCTCTCCACTTTTCCTTGTAAGGCCCTTGGCCTATAAATAGAGGAGGGAGCTCATTTGCTCACCATCCAAGCAATCACACAAGTTCTCAAGCAATACAAGTTCTCTTGAGTTCTATTGCCTTCAAAGCTCTTTTGCCTAGCTTTCTCTTATTACACACCAAGCTTCCGCATTCACCTAGCTTTAGTTGCCCACTAAGCTAGAGACCCACAAAGGCTTACTTAACACTTTTCAAGCATCTTAGAGGTGTCTAAGGCCGCACGGTTCCTTGGAAACACCAAGTCCGTGACAGTTGGTATCAGAGCACGGTTCGTGAGGGATCACAACCTACTTGCAAGAGAGTATGGCAGAGATAAACTCAACCATCACCCCAGCCGTGGAGGAACAAGAACGCGGCAGGGAGAAACAACGCCCACCCACTAACACTAAGGCAAGGTCGAAGTCCAAGTCCAAGGACGCTCAACCAAGCCTTGAGACACGCATTGATGACATAGAAGGAACTATGACCATCATGCAGGAGCGTATAGTGGAGACTCACCAACGCTTAGAAGAACTGGAGTCCAATGACGCCGACTTCCAAGACACCATGAAGGGGCAACTCAATGCCCTTGATGGAGACCATCGCAAGGAGCTACGCTCTCTTCGCGATGAGATAGCCACCCTACGTGGTTATATGGATCAAGAGCTTGGCAACATTCAGACATTCATGGAGGACATGCGTGCCGATTGGGCCATTTGCAAGCAAGCCGTAGCAAACGGCGCCATTGCTACTCGGGAGGCCGGAGCTCCCAGAATCGACGTCCCCAAGCCTAAGTGCTACAAGGGGGAACGTGTGGCCAAGGAGGTAGAGAACTTCCTATTTGGCATGGAGCGATACTTTGACGCCAAAGGGATAGTGGACGGGGCGACAAAGATCAACACCACCACCCTCTACCTAGTGGACGATGCTATGCTATGGTGGAGGCGTAGACATGGCGACATCGATAGAGGTACACTTTCCATTAATACTTTGGCTGATTTCCGTAAAGAATTTAAGAGGCACTTCTATCCTTAGAATGCCGAGGAAGAAGCTATGGGAGACTCCTCCGGCTCAAGCAAACATGGACCATCCGAGACTATGTCAAGGAGTACACTTCGCTCACCCTTGAGATCCCTGAGCTCTCAGAGAAGGAGTCTCTCTTCTTCTTCATGGATGGCCTACAACAATGGGCCAAGACGGAGCTAAGACGACGTGGAGTGAAGGACCTTGCCACTGCCATCACAGAAGCGGAGGCACTGATCGATTTCAGCTCCAATAAAGACTTTGCCAAGCCCAAGGACAAGACCCGGAACTTCGGCAAAGGTGGGGGAGACAAGGGCAACACTTCTAATGCCACCAACGCTGCCCCTCACAAAGAAGGCTTTCGAAAAGATGGAGGCAACAAGCCCCAGAAACAACCGTTATCACCCTGCTTCATATGTGGTGAGATGCATTGGACACAGTTTTGCCCAAAGAAGAAGACCGCCAATGCCATGACGCTCGAGCACCCGGAAACGCAAGAGGCACACATGGGCTCGCTTCAAATCCTCAACGCCATCAAGGCTAAGATGGAGGCCCCTAAGGTAGCTCCTAAAGGGCTCATGTTCGTTGAAGCAACCATAGATGGGACGTCTACTAGAGCATTGGTAGACACCGGCGCCTCCCACAACTTCATAAGCATCGACTAGGCCTCAAGTACACCAAGGAGGACGGTTCCATGAAGGTCGTCAACTCCGCAGCCAAGGCCATATACGGCACTGCCCGAGGCATACATGCCCACATAGGCCAATGGAATGGCCTCATTGATCTCTCTGTGGTGCCCATGGATGACTTTGCCTTAGTCCTTGGAATAGAATTCTTGGACAAGGTAAAGGCCTTCCTCATCCTCTACACTAACACCATATGCATCATGGAAGGCAATACCACATGCATGGTGCCAGTCGAACGAGGGGCTAAGATTGAGGCTCACTCCCTATCTGCCATGCAATTCAACAAGGGGTACAAGAAGGGGGAAGTTAGCTACTTAGCCACCCTACTC
Organism: Cornus suecica; assembly: GCA_963922005.1. Classification (NCBI taxonomy): domain Eukaryota; kingdom Viridiplantae; phylum Streptophyta; class Magnoliopsida; order Cornales; family Cornaceae; genus Cornus; species Cornus suecica. The sequence continues at coordinate 65,541,810 of OY998245.1, forward strand.
GACTCACCAGAAGACCCCTCAGAGTCTTCCCCACATGAGGACATGCCCACAAAGATCCGCTCAGTACTACGCGAGTACAACGATGTCATGCCTTCGGAGCTACCAAAGAGACTACCACCCCGAAGGGAGGTAGATCACAAGATCGAGTTGGAATCAGGTTCCAAGCCACCATCCATGGCACCTTACCGCATGGCACCACCAGAGTTGGAGGAATTGCGGAAACAGCTCAACGTCTTACTCGATGCAGGCTACATTCAACCATCGAAGGCCCTTTATGGCGCACCTGTCTTGTTTCAACGCAAGAAGGATGGGTCATTATGGATGTGCATCGACTATAGAGCTCTCAACAAGGTGACCATAAAGAACAAGTACCCCATTCCTCTCATCGCAGACTTGTTCGACCAACTTGGGGGAGCACGCTACTTCACCAAGCTAGACTTGCGCTCGGGGTACTATCAAGTACGAATCGCGGCAGGAGATGAGCCCAAGACCACATGCATGACAAGGTATGGCTCTTATGAATTCCTAGTCATGCCATTTGGTCTCACCAATGCACCAGCTACATTCTGCACTTTGATGAACAACCTATTCCATCCCTACTTGGACCGCTTTGTGGTGGTATACTTGGACGACATCGTCATCTATAGCACCACCTTGGAAGATCACGTGCAACACTTGAAGACCGTCTTCCAAGTTCTTCGGGAGAACGACCTCTATGTGAAGAGGGAGAAATGTTCCTTTGCCCAACAAGAGGTGATGTTCCTAGGTCATAAGATAAAGGATGGGAAGCTCTTGATGGATGAAAGCAAAGTGCAAGCCATACGGGATTGGGAGCCGCCCACCAAAGTGCCCGAACTACGATCATTCTTGGGCCTTGTCAACTACTACCGCCGCTTTATTAAGCACTACTCAGCACAAGCCGCCCCTTTGACGGACATGCTGAAGAAGGGACGCATATGGAGATGGACGGAGGAATGCCAAACTGCCTTTGATGACTTGAAGAAGGTAGTGATGGAGGAGCCCATACTTAGCCTACCGGACCACTCTAAGCCTTATGAGGTACACACCGATGCCTCAAACTTTGCCATTGGGGGAGTTCTCATACAAGAGGGACACCCCATAGCCTATGAGATCCGCAAGCTCAATGATGTTGAGCGGCGCTACACGGTGCAAGAGAAAGAGATGACTGCAATCATCCACTGCCTTCGCACTTGGAGACACTACCTACTGGGGCACGATTCGTGATCATGACGGACAATGTTGCCACTAGCTACTTCCAGACACAGAAGAAGCTTAGCCCCAAGCAAGCGCGGTGGCAAGATTACTTGGCCGAGTTCACTTATCGCTTGGAGTACAAGCCAGGCAAAGCCAATGTCGTAGCGGATGCCCTTAGCCGCAAGGCAGAACTCGCGGCCATTAGTCGACCACAACACCCTCTTATGGATCACATCAAAGAGGGACTACAGCATGACCCCCTAGCCAAGAGTCTCATTCAACTCACCAAGGATGGCAAGACACGACGCTTTTGGCTTAGGGATGATCTTCTCCTCACTACGGGCGACAGGCTATTTGTGCCTAAGTGGGGTAACCTGCGAAAGGAACTCATCAAGGAGTGCCATGACACCATGTGGGATGGACACCCAGGAATGAGGCGCACACAGGCAATCCTTGAGGATTCGTACTACTGGCCCCGGATACGTGACGACGTCGAGGCCTATGTACGCACTTGCCTTGTTTGCCAGCAAGACAAGATAGAGCAGCAACAGCCGGCCGGTCTACTAGAGCCACTACCTATCCCAGAGGGTCCATGGGTGAGTGTCTCAATGGACTTCATCACATGCCTACCCAAGTCTAATGGATGTGGCAGCATCATCGTAGTGGTAGATCGATTCAGCAAGTATGCCACATTCATACCTGCCCCTGCAGATTGCACGGCCGAGCAGACAACACAGCTCTTCTTTGACCATGTGGTCAAGCAATGGGGGTTGCCACAAAACATAGTGAGTGACAGAGACCCACGTTTCACAGGCCGCTTCTGGACGAGACTCTTTCAGAAGATGGGTACGGGTCTCAACTTCTCTACTAGCTTTCACCCCCAATCCGATGGACAGACGGAGCGTATCAACGCACTCCTAGAGCTATACTTGAGGCACTATGTTAATGCCAACCAGCGGGACTGGGCCAAGCTCCTTGGAGTAGCACAGTTTGCCTACAACTTGCAGCGGAGTGAGGCTACCAACCACAGTCCTTTCGAGATAGTGACCGGGCGACAACCCATGACGCCTAACGCTATGGCATCAAGCGGAAATGGCAAGAGCCCGGCAGCATACAGATTCGCCAAGGGATGGCAAGACCAATCCGACTTGGCAAGAGCCTACCTAGATAAGGCGGACAAGAAAATGAAGAAGTGGGCTGACTCCAAGAGAAGGCCCCTAGAGTTCATGGAAGGAGACTTGGTCATGGTCAAGTTGCTACCCCAACAGTTCAAGTCTTTGCGAGCAGTGCACAAGGGGTTAGTACGACGCTACGAAGGTCCCTTCCCCGTCATTAAACGAGTTGGAAAGGTCTCCTATATGGTGGAGCTACCACCAAAGATCAAGATTCATCCAGTTTTCCATGTCAGCAAGCTCAAGCCCTACCACGAAGATAAGGATGATCCAACTCGAGCCATATCACACCGAGCTCCTACTGCCGTGGTCACTTCTTTCGATAAGGAAGTAGAGTGCATCCTTGCCGACCGACAAGCGAGCAGAAGCGGAGTCCCCAAGTACACAGAGTACTTGGTGAAATGGAAAAACTTGCCGGATAGTGAAACAAGCTGGGAGCATGAAGACACACTTTGGCAGTTTGCAAAACACATCCAGCAGTTCAAGCAGAACGCGACGAGGACGTCACGAACTTAGGTGGGGGAGAATGTCACGTCCTACATTATGAGGTTACGCCACGTAGGAGCCACACATGCGCCACGCAGACGCTTCGTAGGACCCTACTTGGCATCCTACATGGCATCCGGAATATTCTAGACTTCTCCACACTTTTCCGGAATTCTCTAGAGTATTGTAGAGTTGTCTAGACTTGTATAGAATTGTATAGAATATACTAGAATTGTATAGAACATTCTAGAGTAGACTAGACATGGAGGATTCTAGAAATCTCTCCACTTTTCCTTGTAAGGCCCTTGGCCTATAAATAGAGGAGGGAGCTCATTTGCTCACCATCCAAGCAATCACACAAGTTCTCAAGCAATACAAGTTCTCTTGAGTTCTATTGCCTTCAAAGCTCTCTTGCCTAGCTTTCTCTTTTTACACACCAAGCTTCCGCATTCACCTAGCTTTAGTTGCCCACTAAGCTAGAGACCCACAAAGGCTTACTTAGCACTTCTTAAGCATCTTAGAGGTGTCTAAGGCCGCACGGTTCCTTGGAAACACCAATCTCTGTTTGTCTATGCTTTATGTTAGATTGTAACATCAGTCCGTTGAGTGGGTAATGCGGGCAAAAGTTCTTTTCAGAAAACTACTAACTAGTCATGGAGGACAATTTGAAAACCGCCTTTTATAGTTTTCTGAAAATATTTTTTTGTTTTGTTTTTTGAATTAATGAAAATAGAGTTACAATCCAAACAGATCCTAATCTCCTCATCAGTTGTTTACCTTTAATCCATGCTAAAATTGTACCATTAAGAAAATCCTTTATTTTTACTTGGCAGAGAGCTTTTATTAATGTTATATGTTACTCCTAGTTTAATCTACTCATTATTTAAATGAAAATTTAATACCACCTTGCTTCATGGTTTTGTTTTGTGAGGAAATTGCAATGGAGAAAACAATTTATAGAAACTTATTATAGTACAAGTTTTGTGCAATTAAAACTAAAACATACATACATATATATATATATATGGATGAAAGGCATAAAACCCCCCTACACTATCAAGAATGTGCAAATAACCCCCCTATAGGTTTTAAAACACCCCGTACTTTATAAAACGTGCACTTTGACCCCTCTAAGCCATTTTCCGGTGACAGACTTGTGCTTTTTCTATTATTCCCTTATTATTTTATTTTTTAATTAAATATAATGAATGGGGTAAATATGAAATGACGAAAAATACCATATATACAAAATGAGATATTATTTCTCTTTCTAGGGTTTGTTTCTCTCTCTTTCAATGGCGGCAACAGACGTTGAGTTCAGATGCTTTGTCGGTGGGCTCGCTTGGGCCACCACCGACGAGTCCCTCGAGACCGCCTTCTCTCAGTACGGTGATGTCATCGACTCGAAGGTCCGTTTGGCCATGTCGCAGAGCTCGATCTTTGTGGAAAACCCTAGATCTAAGTTATATCAGTTAGAGAGAGTGAAAAGTCGTCTTCAACCAGAAACACCAATTTCTTTCTCTAAAACTTGAAATATATATATCTATGATTTATCTTTCTCAATATAATAATTGTATTTACTCTCATACACTACATGAACCTCAAAAAGACCCAAATTATCTTCATCAACAACCCATCACACCTAATCCCAATTGAAATCTTCATTTTAGTATACATATATATATACATATATAAAATCTTTATATATATATAATATAATATTCAGTCATCTCCAACCTCAGAGAACAATTTCTCTCTAAAACTTCAAATCCCTAATTTTCCTTCCTTTATTTTATGATTGTTCGAATAACATAATATATATATATATATGGAGAACGGTTTGAGAGAATACAATAGTGTTTTGATATCAATATCCATATCAAAACCTAATCCTCCGATCTCTATGTGTTTTGATATCAATATCAATAGTATAGATCTGATAGTTTTCTCCTGTATATGTGTTTCTATATGTATAGATGTGATAGTTTTAATATCAATATTGATAGTTTCTATAAGTATATGTGTTTTGATGGTTTAAATTAAAAATTAAAAAATTCTCTAATTTAAAAATTAAGTCAAGGATATATATAGATATATTATTAATTTAAATTAAAAGATAAATTTTAAAATTAAGTTAAGGATATATATATATAGACATATAATTTAGTTCATAAAAATTTTAAAAATTTAAAAAAAATTCTAATTTAAAATGTCAAGGATATATAAATTCATTATCTAGTTCAAATTAAAAATTAAACAAAATCAAAAGGAATTTTGATTTTAAAATTATGCCAAGTAATTCTAGTAATAAGAATATAACATATAAGGCTATATTAGTCATTTCATATCATATAAGGGTAGTATGGACTATTTACAGAGTGGTAATGGCTGACATCACCAAATACACATATATAATTTAAATGAAGGGCATTTTAGGTATTTATAAAACTAAACAGCATGTGAAACGAACATGCCTTTTTTTTTATCGGAAAAGTTCTCTGAACAGTGTCGCATGGGGTCTTTGTGCATATTTTTGCCAAACTATAGGGACTTAATTGAACAAATTGAACTATATGAGAATTATTTGCACATTCTTGATAATATAGGGGGATTTTGTGCCTTTCACCCATATATATATATATATATATATATATCAATTGGCTCAACTATAGTAATACACCATATAGAAGCATAACCATAGACTGTTTGGTTACAAGTTACAACCACCAACCAAGCTATCAAACTTTATTTCTCATGAATTTTCTTTGCCACTTAAAGTTGGACCAACTCTCTCACAAGCCCATCCAAGTCCCTTTTGGAGCTCCCACCAACCTTGATTGCTTCCACTGCTTTATCTCTCAACACTTTTGCTCTCACTTTTTCAGCAATGTTCCCACTCATTGACTCGGATATTACCCGAGCCAACTCGGCCGAGTCAGGTACCGTGTCTGCTCCCTCGCACACTCGGACCGCAACCCTCATGTCCTCCACCAACAGCCTAGCATTCACGTACTGGTCGGCCTCCATGGGCCAGCCCAATATCATCACCCCACCCACTACGCCCTCCAACACCGAGTTCCACCCACAGTGACTCACAAACCCGCCCACAGTTTGGTGACTCAGTATCGCCACCTGCGGGGCCCACCCATTTATCACCATACCCCTCCCGGATACCCGCTCCTCAAACCCATCGGGTACGGATCCATACCCGTCCGCCAATTGTTGGGCCGTTAGCGGCTTCACGACCCAAACAAACCGGACCCCGCTCCATTCAAGCCCACAAGCCAGGGCCTCAATTTGGGCCTTCTTCATAAACTTCTGACTCCCAAAACACACATACAAAACAGAATCATCAGCACAGTTATCAAGCCAAGCCATCACACTATGACTCAAATCCAACGGGTTGACCCGACCCATATTCTCCACCCCAGTTTCCAAACTAAGCGGCCCAACCCCAAAAACCCTCCCGTGGCCCATTTTCCTCTTCAAATACTCCAAATACTCCCCTTCCAACCCGTCAAACGAATTGAAAACGCACCCCCAACTCGAAGTATTTGCAATCATGCCATTCATCACAAACTCCCACTCGGGGTCCGATTCCCTGTACCCGCGGAACACCGAGGGCAAATGCGCCTCCGTAAAACTCGGCGACCGCGGTAAATCAGGAAAATTAACCACAGGTAAAGAACGAACCCAACTTATATTTTGATACAAGTAATCAACCACAGAGGTTAAAAAAGCCCCAGATGAGAAAAATGCAATTCTGGGAATACCAAGCTGTTGAGCCAAGTGGTGGGTCCACCCAAGAAAAAAATCAGAGAGGATGGCCACGGGGGGGTTATGGTGGGACTGAAACCACTGGAATATTGGGTTGTAGAGCTTGCCTAAGGCGTTGATGATGGCTACGTTGCCGGAATTGCCGACGTCTCGGACGTTCTCGACGTTGGCGGGAAGGGAGGGGTGGTGGGGGAAGGGGAGGACTAGGGTTTGGATTGATGGATGGGTGGTGAGGAGGGGGGTTAGGGTGGAGAGGTTTTTGGGTGTGACCAAGATGGTTAGGGTTAGGTTGTGGAGGGCTAGTTGGTGGGTTAGGTCTAGCATGGGTAACATGTGGCCTTGAGCTGGGTATGGGAAGACTAGGATGTGAACACTTTTCATGGAGTTAGACATGGTGGAGATTGGAAATTGGAGATGGAAGAGTCTAGTGGTGGGTTACAAAGACAAGTGAGTCGTGAGTCGTGTGTGAATAGAATTTTTGCAAAATGATTGTCGTTTGGTTTTTATGTGGAAAGGAAATAAAATTGACTTTACTATGACTTCCGTACCTGTATAATTTGAATTTTTTAATATTTTATTGATTTGAGTTGACTAGTGTATAATTTTTAATTTTGTTCTTAATAATATAATATTATGGTGGTGTTCGGTATTTGTTTAAAGTTAGTGGAAGAAGGGTAGTTGGGGAAAGTGAAATGTTAAATTGCATTGAAATTTAAACTGTACAAGTATTAAGTAAAGTTATAATAATGGACAATTAATATGAAACAGATATAGTAATTGATTTTAATAACTACATCGCAAAGAATCTTTACAAGGATTAATTTTAATAAATCACCGTGTACTATTGAATTTAATTAATGTCTGAATTATCCTATATTTTCTAATTTCATCACATTGTCCTCTCATTTTTACATTTCAGTCAAAATACTTAAACTACCTCAATGTATATATTTTGGGGAAAAAAATATTTTTCAAAAAAAATATATATACTTTGGAAAACAAATATATATTTCAAAAAATATATATATATTTTTCTTAAATATATATATTTTTTGTAATATATATATGTTTTCTAATTTTATTTTTTTTAAAATATATACATTAAGAGTAGTTTAGATATTTTGACTGAAATATGAGGGTGAGGAAAAAAGGTAACAAAATTAGAAAATATAAGAAATAATTCGGACATAAAAAGAATTAGTTAATTAAATTCAATAATATATAAGAGTTTAGTGAAATTAACCCATTTTATAAATAAGAAATTAACTGCGAACTACTTTATAAGCAATTAATGTCTCTGGTAGGTACCATTTGATACAAAAATGTTTGATTAGATTTTTTTTTCTTACTATTAAATGATGGTGTCCTTGGTAACCTTTATGGTTGTATTCTAATTGCATAAATGGAGCTCGTATTCAAAGTATGTGCGCTAAAAACAAAAAAATAAAAACCGGACCAATTATTTTTTATTTATATATATTATTTATTTATTTGATAATTAGGTGTTTTAGATTTTGTCAATTTTGTCTCAATTGATTACGAACCCATACAAAACAACCCGAGTGAAATAGAGTTCAAATTATATTTGCAATCGTATTCTTAATAATTTATTTAAACTCGTTAAAAATGATATATTTTGAAACATCAGATTTCAAGTTAAACCAAATTATTTTTGTCCAACTTGTTTAGTTCAAGTCCTAATGATTATTTTATTGCCTCATGATTTTCAAAAATACAATTCATGACACCTCGAAAAGCGTATGATATTTCAAAAGAAAAAAATGACATGGACGAAAAAAAAACTTGTCTTATATGACTGTCTTATACTCGCGCCATTATTGCGATCACAATGGTAAACAAATCAAAACTTAGAACTATAGTCACATATAAATTGAAGCCATATTGAGTCAATTTTAATAAATGTCATATCATTCTAAACTCGAACTCGTTTCAATCATAAGCCCTCATGCCTATACCGCAACTATGACATGAAGGTAATACATTTATCAATCAATTTCTCTTTTATGACAATGAGTGTTTGTTAAAAAAAATAAAATTCATTTTAATTAAGAAAATAACTTTATTTCAACACAAATATTTAATACCGATGCAGCAAACTCTTAAATATTTCACTAAAAAACAAGCTACAAAGACATTCACTTCTCTACAAAGTTGGACAAATACAAAGTTCACAAATTACTTCACTATTCTAGTCGATTTTAAAATCTTATAAATTATGCTAGTGTTAAAAAATCCTAGAAACTACTCTCTGCCATAATTAAGGGAGGTACTTACGAATAGAGGGGAATTTATTTAGTTGGTGAAGTTAGTTCAAGTTGATGATAAGTAAGATAACAAAAAAAATCTAGTTTAAGGTAATTATAATTACAATAGTGAGAAATACGTTATAGAAAATAATCAAATTATGCAAGAAATTCACTTTGATTTATAGTATTATATGAATAGAATCAAATCTTAGACATTTATCTTGAATAATCAAGATTAGTGCGGTATAGTATTTGTACAATATATATAGAACAATGTACAAATATTATAGAAATGTGAAATTCATTCAACGATAAAACACAAAAAATTAAAGAAAGTAGAGTTCATGTTGTTTTTTATATATATAGAAATTTCTGCATTCAAACTCTAGATCAAAACCCTATTTTAAGTTCAAATTAGACTTTAAATCATACGAAACACAATTTTCAATTTAAGAGAACCAATGTTTACACACAAGAAGCAAAACCCAAGTTCTAAATCACACAAAAATAAATCAAATACAGCTAGAACATTAAATGTATATCATAAAAAAATGTGAAGTTTAATTATTTTCATTAGATCTCTTCGAAACTTGTTCATTGGCTGTGGCGAGTGATCTTGAGTATGTAAAGTTTAATTATTTTCATAAACTTGCTTTGCCTTTTCCACCCATTCATCTTTCATTTTCTTCAAATATTTTGCTAATTAATTTTCATTCTAAAACAAACATCTTGAATTATAATAGAGTTTTGTAAATTAATGAGTAAGTGAATTCTACACCATACTAAAAAGCAATTTCACAAGCTCATCTAAATCACTCTTTGGAGCTCCCACCAGCCTTAACTGCTTCCAATGCTTTACCATTTGTAGATGAATTCCTGGTGGAGTAACTGGGTATAATAATTCTCTTTCTATTAGCGTTTGGATTCCACGAGAAACTAGGACAATCTCAATTTGAACTCACAAACCTAGTGGAGCGTACAAATAATTATTCAAAATATTCCACTGTTGTCATATTAGTGTGAAGATTATTTTTCAAAATATTCCACTTTGCTTATGAGGATCTCAGCTTAACATTGAGTAAATTAGCTTGACAAACAGCACATCACATGTGCATCACTCATTTTCAATTAACGATACAGCATAACACCTCTTCTTCCCCCCCCCCCCCCCCCCCCCCCCCCCCCCTTCCTTCCAAAATATCACTACTTCCTCTTAGCATTTCTATCAACGATAAAAAGCATTAAAAATTCAATTCAGATGCTGTAAGAGTGGAAGATTCCCTACGAGTATAAATACCATGCGGAATTTGCTGGTCAGAAAGATGAATACCGTCTAAAGACACATTTTCTTCAGATGATGCTTCAGGATGAAAATCAACATTAGACTTTCTAGAACTAGAGGGAATAGAGACTCGATAAGGAGGAATTGAACTCCTAAGAGAAGACTCTCTAGTGGAAAGACTACGAGACAAAATACTTGGTTGTTTAAAATTTAAAACAACCTCTCCATCAACATATTGTATGATAGAATTGATATCTTGATGAATTAAAGGTCTTGGAGGTACTGCATTCTGTATCGTCCAAGTATCAGGGAAAACAACCTCATCCCAGGGGATCATCCTAGGGGTAGCAACCTTAGAGGTCATAAGATTGGTGTCAATTAACACAGTTTGTCCTGAACTAGACATGATTCTAACTTTAGGGCATAAGGTATTTAAGACCTTATACTGAATCCTATAGTCAACACTTATTAATTCAGTTCCAGGCATGTAATTATACCCATGAGTTTGAATACGAAGATTAATTGCTTCATACAAATTAGGATCTGTCAAAGATAGAGACAAATTGGGAAAAACATTGAAGTAAACTGGTCCATGACTTAGACTAGTTTCTACAACACTCATTAATGAGGGTCGGAAATCAAGACACCTACCATCTCTTAAGGTAGCTTGTAGAGCAGTATTCATACCAAGTAAGGTTAAAGGCCTAAATGCAACCTGAATTAACCCTATATGAATAAATTTATAATTGGAACCATAATTTTCCAAATCTTTTGGACTCAACAGTTTAAGTGTAGTGTCCTGATCATCTAGACCTATGGTTTGTTCCATGGTTTTAATTGCCATAGTGCTAATCATTTCGAAAATACCATATTTATATATGGTTTTGGGTTTAACCCGAGGAATTGTCCAGTCATTCATTAACTGGTTTTGTTTATCAAAAGAAATCAATTCTTTGTTCTTTGTAAAAGAACTTGAACTACTCATGAAGAATAGGTTTGATGATATATGAAAAATAATAGTATGATTTATTAAAATCAAAGTTGAAGAGATAAATGGTTACTCAAATTATCATGATTCATTTAAAAAGATGGTTACTCGACTGTCAACGATTTATGGGAAACACGATACTAGGAGCAATCAAATGCAAAATGACATATCATTCCAACACGCGACTTTATGATGACCCATAACCTCATAATAAAATCATGAAGATAATCTAAGTATACATTTAGCAGATTAACATTAATTTAAGTAAATCATGCTATACAGATTCATACATCACCAAATATATCTACTCTAACATGGCTCTGATACCAAATTACGGAAGTATTATAAATGAAATAGATCAGAAACTTACACAATACTGCAAAGCTTTATTCCAAATATTGTTGTAGATAATATTACAGACAAAGGAAGAGAAATACAAATTTCAAAGAAAAGAACACTCTGGAAAGAAAACTAAAACAAAGTTCGACTACAAAATGAAAAACCTTGCCCTAATATAGAGTCAGCAAGGGGAGGTAGAGATAAGAGAGCATCTTTCGGGTACACTGCTGGGCCCCATCGACAAAGACAACACTCCTACTTTTACCAGACAAGATCCGAAATTCACGCAACTTTTTCCAAAGTAATTGGGTAGTAAGTGGAGGTGAATCCTGACCAAACAAAGACACGCCACAAAAACAGGTGGCAAGACCAGATCTCAATAATCTGAAAAGATACAATTATCATACAAGTGACAGATGACATCATTCATGACATAAGAGAACAAATAATTGCTTCTGGAAACGTCATGGCATGCGTCATGGCTTATGAGCCAAAAATGGACCCTTGGGGGCTGAGGTGGAAACTGCGGTGATCATGGCATCCCAATAGTCTCCCATGGTGGCCTCTCCCTCACCATCAAGCTCATCCTCTGGATTCTGAGCTTCACCAGCAAGACAAGAATAAACATTATTGTCATCCTGACTGGCCATTGATTGGTCATCTGGAACAGATTCTGGAATTGCAGAAGAGGATGGAGCAAAATAACTCATGAATTGATTCTTCATAAACTCCATACACTTGACCATTAACTCGGATTCCCCTAAATTGGGAAACTGAATTCTGAACGAGGACTTAATTTCCTCAAATGGATTGGAGACTGGTTTAATTACCAGCTGAGATTGATTCATCTTCTCAATATAAACATTAGTCTTCTCAAAGATTAGTTTATCCAATTCCTCAAGAGAAACTGAAGACCACCATCTATAAGAGAACTCACGATAAAGAGTGGGAACTTTTAAATGGTTAAAATTACATTGTAATTCCCACTTGGAAATCCAAGGGATGCCAAATTCAGCAAAGAAAAGCAATTTAGAGAAGCCTTCAGGAAGATTCTCTTGTCCCCTTAATTGAGGATGATGAACAGACCAAGAACTAAAATGTCCACGGATAATATCAGGAAGAACATCTAAGTCAGGGCCATATAAACGCCACCAGTAAAAAATCCAATTTGGATAAGAAGTTTTTAAAGATTCAGGACAAAACTTGAAAAACCAAGTATGTTTGAATTTGAAATTCTGGTATAAAAATGCATGTTTCCATGCTTCCTTATAATCCCAGTAATTAAATGAGAAAATTTTTCCAGACCTAGAAAATGTCCTAGGCCTTGAAGGGTCAAGACCCCAATCAGTGGGTTTAATTACCCTTTTAATAACAACCTTAGAATAGGAAATTGGGCTTCTGACTTTATCGTCAGATTTCTCATATGTATGGGTGATGATAACATAATTGGTCTCCTGCAAAATCATCTCATAGACATATCGCTCTTTATTAAGCGGTGCACCATAATTCTGCACATCACCAAGATAACGGCGTTTTATTTCCCTAGGATCAGGCATCCATTGGACATCCTGTGGCTCCAAGGTTAAAACATACTGGTTAATCATGTTATTAGGAATAAAAGGAGGAGGCTCCATAAGGAGAGCTTCCTTAGCAGAAGTAGGGACTTTATTTCCCTTTTGAGATTGGAGGTGAGGGAAGATTTCCTCATTTGCAAGATTCACTCTATTTGAATCTTTCTTCTTTTTGCCCTTGCCTTTATTGGCTGGGGAACCCTTAGAAGGGCCACTCATTGAATTCCCTGCAAAAATTCACGAGTTAAGAAATCAGGCAAAGAGTTAGATTCACCCTTGATGTATTCAATATCAAAATCAAATGCAGAAAGATCTGTCTACCATCTTGCAAAAATCTGTTTAGAAGCGAGATTTTTTATATCTTTTTTCAAAACTTGTTTTGCTGCACTGCAATCAACCCTAACCAGAAAATGTTGGTTAAGTAAATCATCATGAAATTTATAGACACATTTTACTATGGCTAAAACCTCTTGTTTAATTGTAGCATAATTGAGCTGAGCATTTTTCCAAGTACCAGAAGTAAATCTGACAAGCTCTTCTTTACTTGTGGAGGGATTTAATTGCTTTAAAATACCCCCATATCCTTTATTGGACGCATCAGTTTCAACAATTTTGAACCATAAAGGATTAGCTAAAGATAAACAAGGTAATTGTTTAGCTTTAAGCTTGATCTTCTTTACAGCCTCAGTATGCATATTGGACCAAGGAAGAGGATGTTTGCCTAATCTTTGGTACAAAATAGCACTATCCTGAGCAAAATTCTGATAATAATCAGAGATATAATTCAAGTTGCCAAGGAATCGTTGGAGTTGAGTTTTATCTGTGATTTCATCAGGAAATTTAGAAGCAAATTCAATACTTCTATCAATAGGAACAATTTTTCCTTGATTAATATTATGACCTAAAAATCAAAATTTATCTTGAAAAAGTATCATTTTAGGAGCAGAAATAACTAAACCACTGCGTTTCAAAACATCTTTAAGAATCTTTAAATGTTTGAAATGTTGTTCAATAGATTTAGAAAAGACAAGAATGTCATCAATATATACAATCACAAAATCAGAATAAGGATTGAATATATCATTCATGACATGCTGAAATTCAGAAGGAGCATTTTTTAAACCAAATGGCATTACGTTCCATTCATAAAGGCCCAAAGGAACAACAAAAGCAGTTTTATATCTGTCTTTAGGATTAACCTGAATTTGCCAAAAGCCAGATTTCAAATCAAAATTTGAAAATAAAACAGCAGTATTGAGTCTATCCAATAAATCCTTTTTATTTGGAATTGGATAACGAATCCATTTTAACACATCATTTAAAGGTTTATAGTTAATAACCAATCTGGGAACACCTCTTTCCTTTTCAGAATATTTATTAACATAAAACGCAGTACAACTCCAAGGAGAATTGCTTGGAACAATTAACTTCTTATCAAAAAGGTTTTGGATTTCTTTCTTACATAAGTCCATGTAGTCTTTTTTCATTTGACCGGCACGAGCTTTTGTAGGAATAAATCTTTCATCAAAACTTTCTTCATAAGGAAGAGAAACAATATGTTTCTGACGATCCCAAAAAGCATTAGGGATATCACTACAAACTTCAGAAAGAAATTGATTCTGAATTGTTTGTATTCCAGTTTGGATGTCATTATTTGACAATCTTTGATTGATATTCAAGGACATAATTTCCTTTTGCAAATAATTTATTTGCTTTTCTTTAAAGAATATATTTTCACGAAGAGAATTGATATTTTTATTCAGGGGTTGTGTTATAAATTTAAACACAACAGAATGCCCTTGTAAAGTAGTAAAAATACCTGTAGAATCAATTTTATCTATAGGCATTAAAGATGTAAGAAAAGGAGTACCCAGTATTACTGGTAAACTCATATTTTTGATTAATAAGAAAGTAGTTGGTAAACAAAAACCTTCATTACAAATATAAACCTTATTAAGCTTATAATTGATTTGCATTTTACTACCATTAGCACTTAAAAGACATTGGGTAGTTTTTTCAAAATATTGAGTAGGAATTAATCCTTCCTGGATGCAATTCAAATCAGCACCACTGTCAACAAGAGCCATTAATTCTGGTAAGACATACTCTTCATTAATGACAATCTTAACATTAATATACCATTTTTGAAAAGTAACTTGATCAAGAAGACACAAATAATCATCTTTGACTGGTTCGTCCTCAGGTGAAATTTCAGACTCAATCTTAGGGGAATTAAGTGAAGCCTGAGCTAATTGCAATTGAGTTATTATTAACTCATTCTTGGTTTGGTTAGCTTTTAATTGCTGAACCTCAGTTTTCAAAATATTAACCTCCTGACGTAGGTCATTAATATTAACAGGTCTTTGGGAATTAGATCCTTCTAACCTATTGAAAACCTCTTTCATGGTAAAAGGTTGATTAGGAACCTTAATTGTATCCTTATCATCCTTAATTTGATTCTGGTAACAAAACTCAATCATCTTAAGTTTAATTTGTGGATCATTAATTTGATCTAATAAATCAACAAATGATTATTGCTGACTAGTTAAGACATTAAGACTTAAACCATTCATTTCAACAATAGCCTTCCAATAGTTGGAAGAACCTTCATTAGTACCACAGTTACAAGAACTGGTAGTACAAAGGGGAGCATCTTCAGATGAAGATAAGGAAGTTGACAATAACATAATTTCATTGTCAGACTCAGAATCAGATGAACTCTGATCAGAATTACTGGAATTAAGAAACAACTTACTCAATTGAAGCTTAAGGCCATGGTCAATCTCTAGACTATAGCCT
Organism: Cornus suecica; assembly: GCA_963922005.1. Classification (NCBI taxonomy): domain Eukaryota; kingdom Viridiplantae; phylum Streptophyta; class Magnoliopsida; order Cornales; family Cornaceae; genus Cornus; species Cornus suecica. The sequence continues at coordinate 65,557,706 of OY998245.1, forward strand.
TAGTTTTACATTTATTGGCATAATGGCCAATTCTTCCACATTTATAACATTTAGCATTAATTTTAGAGCTACTTTTACCCTTGTGCTTAGAGCTAGAACCTGTTCTGGGCTTGGACTCCTTATTAGTGCTATGACGCTTGCCTTTGTGGTAACATTTTCTTCGATAAGGTTTACTATCCTTAGAAACTTTATCCTTCCTTTTATTAGGATACTCATGTGGAACATTGTAACCAAATTGGTCACAAAATTCACCCAACTCCTTTCTTCCGGAAAGACGTTGAGACTTCAATTGGTGTCTTAACTTTAAATCATTACACAAGGAAAGACCTTCTTGTATAATAATACTAATTAAATCACCATAATTTTAATCATTGTAAGGGATAGACATACCATTATGCTTATCCTTTAATTTTTTCCTAACTTTTTCAGCAAAGAAAGTTGGAAGACCATCAATGAACTTAGCTTTCCAATGCTCACTATTAGCATCAGTTCGTTGGGTAACTCTAGCTAAGAAAACATCCTTATACCATCTAAAATGGGTAAGGGTGGGACATTTAAGATTCTGCAACATTTCACGGCCACATTCATGGTTAATACCCTCACGACCGATGAAATGATGGATGATGGTTAAAACTAATGTATAAACAACATCAGTAATAAAAACATCTTGATTAATCTCATTTTTGACAATTTTAACAGCATTTTGAATTTCATTTTTCTGGTTTTGAGAGAGGATATTATCCCACCAGCCTTTCAAAATACCAGTAAAACCACAGGTAATAAAACCAACAATTTGTTGTTCATTATTATCAGCAGTTTTACAAACAGTACTGTACATCATAATTTGATGTACCATCTCATAAATAGAAAATTCAGATTTACCATCAATATTCCATTCATAGATAGTTTTTGAATTAAAAGAGACTTGTCCGTAAAGATATGCTTCTTCAAAAAGAATATCTTGAGGAGTAGGTCTTTGGTAGTAGTTACGACTGCCACCAATATCAGCATTCTGATGTTTATTTTTAGAAAAGTTGACTTTGTTCAAATTCATGCTATTTGAAGAAATCAAATATTGTTACTCACTCAATTTGATTTCTTCAAATAGCATGAATTTGAACAAAGTCAACTTTTCTAAAAATAAACATCAGAATGCTGATATTGGTGGCAGTCGTAACTACTACCAAAGACCTACTCCTCAAGATATTCTTTTTGAAGAAGCATATCTTTACGGACAAGTCTCTTTTAATTCAAAAACTATCTATGAATGGAATATTGATGGTAAATCTGAATTTTCTATTTATGAGATGGTACATCAAATTATGATGTACAGTACTGTTTGTAAAACTGCTGATAATAATGAACAACAAATTGTTGGTTTTATTACCTGTGGTTTTACTGGTATTTTGAAAGGCTGGTGGGATAATATCCTCTCTCAAAACCAGAAAAATGAAATTCAAAATGCTGTTAAAATTGTCAAAAATGAGATTAATCAAGATGTTTTTATTACTGATGTTGTTTATACATTAGTTTTAACCATCATCCATCATTTCATCGGTCGTGAGGGTATTAACCATGAATGTGGCCGTGAAATGTTGCAGAATCTTAAATGTCCCACCCTTACCCATTTTAGATGGTATAAGGATGTTTTCTTAGCTAGAGTTACCCAACGAACTGATGCTAATAGTGAGCATTGGAAAGCTAAGTTCATTGATGGTCTTCCAACTTTCTTTGCTGAAAAAGTTAGGAAAAAATTAAAGGATAAGCATAATGGTATGTCTATCCCTTACAATGATTAAAATTATGGTGATTTAATTAGTATTATTATACAAGAAGGTCTTTCCTTGTGTAATGATTTAAAGTTAAGACACCAATTGAAGTCTCAACGTCTTTCCGGAAGAAAGGAGTTGGGTGAATTTTGTGACCAATTTGGTTACAATGTTCCACATGAGTATCCTAATAAAAGGAAGGATAAAGTTTCTAAGGATAGTAAACCTTATCGAAGAAAATGTTACCACAAAGGCAAGCGTCATAGCACTAATAAGGAGTCCAAGCCCAGAACAGGTTCTAGCTCTAAGCACAAGGGTAAAAGTAGCTCTAAAATTAATGCTAAATGTTATAAATGTGGAAGAATTGGCCATTATGCCAATAAATGTAAAACTAAGGCTATAGTCTAGAGATTGACCATGGCCTTAAGCTTCAATTGAGTAAGTTGTTTCTTAATTCCAGTAATTCTGATCAGAGTTCATCTGATTCTGAGTCTGACAATGAAATTATGTTATTGTCAACTTCCTTATCTTCATCTGAAGATGCTCCCCTTTGTACTACCAGTTCTTGTAACTGTGGTACTAATGAAGGTTCTTCCAACTATTGGAAGGCTATTGTTGAAATGAATGGTTTAAGTCTTAATGTCTTAACTAGTCAGCAATAATCATTTGTTGATTTATTAGATCAAATTAATGATCCACAAATTAAACTTAAGATGATTGAGTTTTGTTACCAGAATCAAATTAAGGATGATAAGGATACAATTAAGGTTCCTAATCAACCTTTTACCATGAAAGAGGTTTTCAATAGGTTAGAAGGATCTAATTCCCAAAGACCTGTTAATATTAATGACCTACGTCAGGAGGTTAATATTTTGAAAACTGAGGTTCAGCAATTAAAAGCTAACCAAACCAAGAATGAGTTAATAATAACTCAATTGCAATTAGCTCAGGCTTCACTTAATTCCCCTAAGATTGAGTCTGAAATTTCACCTGAGGACGAACCAGTCAAAGATGATTATTTGTGTCTTCTTGATCAAGTTACTTTTCAAAAATGGTATATTAATGTTAAGATTGTCATTAATGAAGAGTATGTCTTACCAGAATTAATGGCTCTTGTTGACAGTGGTGCTGATTTGAATTGCATCCAGGAAGGATTAATTCCTACTCAATATTTTGAAAAAACTACCCAATGTCTTTTAAGTGCTAATGGTAGTAAAATGCAAATCAATTATAAGCTTAATAAGGTTTATATTTGTAATGAAGGTTTTTGTTTACCAACTACTTTCTTATTAATCAAAAATATGAGTTTACCAGTAATACTGGGTACTCCTTTTCTTACATCTTTAATGCCTATAGATAAAATTGATTCTACAGGTATTTTTACTACTTTACAAGGGCATTCTGTTGTGTTTAAATTTATAACACAACCCCTGAATAAAAATATCAATTCTCTTCGTGAAAATATATTCTTTAAAGAAAAGCAAATAAATTATTTGCAAAAGGAAATTATGTCCTTGAATATCAATCAAAGATTGTCAAATAATGACATCCAAACTGGAATACAAACAATTCAGAATCAATTTCTTTCTGAAGTTTGTAGTGATATCCCTAATGCTTTTTGGGATCGTCAGAAACATATTGTTTCTCTTCCTTATGAAGAAAGTTTTGATGAAAGATTTATTCCTACAAAAGCTCGTGCCGGTCAAATGAAAAAAGACTACATGGACTTATGTAAGAAAGAAATCCAAAACCTTTTTGATAAGAAGTTAATTGTTCCAAGCAATTCTCCTTGGAGTTGTACTGCGTTTTATGTTAATAAATATTCTGAAAAGGAAAGAGGTGTTCCCAGATTGGTTATTAACTATAAACCTTTAAATGATGTGTTAAAATGGATTCGTTATCCAATTCCAAATAAAAAGGATTTATTGGATAGACTCAATACTGCTGTTTTATTTTCAAATTTTGATTTGAAATCTGGCTTTTGGCAAATTCAGGTTAATCCTAAAGACAGATATAAAACTGCTTTTGTTGTTCCTTTGGGCCTTTATGAATGGAACGTAATGCCATTTGGTTTAAAAAATGCTCCTTCTGAATTTCAGCATGTCATGAATGATATATTCAATCCTTATTCTGATTTTGTGATTGTATATATTGATGACATTCTTGTCTTTTCTAAATCTATTGAACAACATTTCAAACATTTAAAGATTCTTAAAGATGTTTTGAAACGCAGTGGTTTAGTTATTTCTGCTCCTAAAATGATACTTTTTCAAGATAAATTTTGATTTTTAGGTCATAATATTAATCAAGGAAAAATTGTTCCTATTGATAGAAGTATTGAATTTGCTTCTAAATTTCCTGATGAAATCACAGATAAAACTCAACTCCAACGATTCCTTGGCAACTTGAATTATATCTCTGATTATTATCAGAATTTTGCTCAGGATAGTGCTATTTTGTACCAAAGATTAGGCAAACATCCTCTTCCTTGGTCCAATATGCATACTGAGGCTGTAAAGAAGATCAAGCTTAAAGCTAAACAATTACCTTGTTTATCTTTAGCTAATCCTTTATGGTTCAAAATTGTTGAAACTGATGCGTCCAATAAAGGATATGGGGGTATTTTAAAGCAATTAAATCCCTCCACAAGTAAAGAAGAGCTTGTCAGATTTACTTCTGGTACTTGGAAAAATGCTCAGCTCAATTATGCTACAATTAAACAAGAGGTTTTAGCCATAGTAAAATGTGTCTATAAATTTCATGATGATTTACTTAACCAACATTTTCTGGTTAGGGTTGATTGCAGTGCAGCAAAACAAGTTTTGAAAAAAGATATAAAAAATCTCGCTTCTAAACAGATTTTTGCAAGATGGTAGACAGATCTTTCTGCATTTGATTTTGATATTGAATACATCAAGGGTGAATCTAACTCTTTGCCTGATTTCTTAACTCGTGAATTTTTGCAGGGAATTCAATGAGTGGCCCTTCTAAGGGTTCCCCAGCCAATAAAGGCAAGGGAAAAAAGAAGAAAGATTCAAATAGAGTGAATCTTGCAAATGAGGAAATCTTCCCTCACCTCCAATCTCAAAAGGGAAATAAAGTCCCTACTTCTGCTAAGGAAGCTCTCCTTATGGAGCCTCCTCCTTTTATTCCTAATAACATGATTAACCAGTATGTTTTAACCTTGGAGCCACAGGATGTCCAATGGATGCCTGATCCTAGGGAAATAAAACGCCGTTATCTTGGTGATGTGCAGAATTATGGTGCACCGCTTAATAAAGAGCGATATGTCTATGAGATGATTTTGCAGGAGACCAATTATGTTATCATCACCCATACATATGAGAAATCTGACGATAAAGTCAGAAGCCCAATTTCCTATTCTAAGGTTGTTATTAAAAGGGTAATTAAACCCACTGATTGGGGTCTTGACCCTTCAAGGCCTAGGACATTTTCTAGGTCTGGAAAAATTTTCTCATTTAATTACTGGGATTATAAGGAAGCATGGAAACATGCATTTTTATACCAGAATTTCAAATTCAAACATACTTGGTTTTTCAAGTTTTGTCCTGAATCTTTAAAAACTTCTTATCCAAATTGGATTTTTTACTGGTGGCGTTTATATGGCCCTGACTTAGATGTTCTTCCTGATATTATCCGTGGACATTTTAGTTCTTGGTCTGTTCATCATCCTCAATTAAGGGGACAAGAGAATCTTCCTGAAGGCTTCTCTAAATTGCTTTTCTTTGCTGAATTTGGCATCCCTTGGATTTCCAAGTGGGAATTACAATGTAATTTTAACCATTTAAAAGTTCCCACTCTTTATCGTGAGTTCTCTTATAGATGGTGGTCTTCAGTTTCTCTTGAGGAATTGGATAAACTAATCTTTGAGAAGACTAATGTTTATATTGAGAAGATGAATCAATCTCAGCTGGTAATTAAACCAGTCTCCAATCCATTTGAGGAAATTAAGTCCTCGTTCAGAATTCAGTTTCCCAATTTAGGGGAATCCGAGTTAATGGTCAAGTGTATGGAGTTTATGAAGAATCAATTCATGAGTTCTTTTGCTCCATCCTCTTCTGCAATTCCAGAATCTGTTCCAGATGACCAATCAATGGCCAGTCAGGATGACAATAATGTTTATTCTTGTCTTGCTGGTGAAGCTCAGAATCCAGATGATGAGCTTTATGGTGAGGGAGAGGCCACCATGGGAGACTATTGGGATGCCATGATCACCGCAGTTTCCACCTCAGCCCCCAAGGGTCCATTTTTGGCTCATAAGCCATGACGCATGCCATGACGTTTCCAGAAGCAATTATTTGTTCTCTTATGTCATAAATGATGTCATCTGTCACTTGTATGATAATTGTATCTTTTCAGATTATTGAGATCTGGTCTTGCCACCTGTTTTTGTGGCGTGTCTTTGTTTGGTCAGGATTCACCTCCACTTACTACCCAATTACTTTGGAAAAAGTTGCGTGAATTTCGGATCTTGTCTGGTAAAAGTAGGAGTGTTGTCTTTGTCGATGGGGCCCAGCAGTGTACCCGAAAGATGCTCTCTTATCTCTACCTCCCCCTTGCTGACTCTATATTAGGGCAAGGTTTTTCATTTTGTAGTCGAACTTTGTTTTAGTTTTCTTTCCAGAGTGTTCTTTTCTCTGAAATTTGTATTTCTCTTCCTTTGTTTGTAATATTATCTACAACAATATTTGGAATAAAGCTTTGCAGTATTGTGTAAGTTTATGATCTATTTCATTTATAGTACTAAATAAATTAAATATTTTTATAAATTAAATAAAAATATAATAAATAAAAATATTTATAAATTAAATAAAAATAAATGAATAAATAATAAATAATAGATTAAATAATAAATAATAAGAAATACAAATAATAAATAAATAAAATATTTTTATAAAATAAATAAATAAATAATAAATAAAATTAAATATATTTAAAAATTAAATAAAAATAATGAATGAAAAATAATATAAATAATAAATTAAATAAAAATAAATTAAATAATATACAAAAATAAATAAAACTTATGATAAAAAATAAATAAAATAAATAAAAAATAATAAGAAATACATATAATAAATAAATAAAATATTTTTATTTTTCTTACTTCAAAAATATCAGTATCAAACAGACTTCCAGTTCATATTAAAAGTATGCTATTGTTTATGCAATATTTACAGAATAGTTGATTTCATTAGAAAAATAAAAAGTAAGAACATATTTTTTTTAGTAAACATACTTTCTGTTTTTTATTTTTGTTTCTGAAAAAAATTAAAATCTAATAAACAAGATTTTACTTTCTGTTTCTCTTAGAGGAATCAAAATCATGATTCTACTTCTTCAGAAAATGGAAACTGAAAACGTTTGTTGTTAGTAAACATGCTCTAAGTGTTTATCAATATATATATATATATATTCTATGGCATACTAATCAAGTAATTGGAAAAATATATATTATCAAACCTAATGTTTTGATAATGGCAGGTTGGGAGATATGATGAGATGAGTTGCATTGTGCAATGTTGATTGTTTAAACCACACAATGCCAGAGAAATGATTTGAAGGATAATTCAGTAATTGTAGTTGGCCTTGTTCTTTGTTCTCTGTTCTCTGTGTTTGGATTTCCACAAAACTATATAAAGCAATGAAAGACACAGCTTACGTATGTGAATTTGTAGTCTGCCTATATTGCTGATCTGATTTTTGCTCTATAGAACAGATTGATGTTATGTATCTCTGTATTGCATCTCAATTACTCAATTTATCGGATGATTATTTTATTCACTTTATAAATACCAAGTGCTAGTTAAAAGGTCTTCTTTTTTTCCTTTTTTCCTATTTTATTTCTTTTTCATTTCCATTTTTTTTTTTAAAGAACTGTTCATTGTTACTTCTTTAGTTCAGAAGTATGGCAAAGCAGTAGAATTAGTTTTTCAAGTTTAGACCAAAATTTACTAAAGACTTCAGGACTGTAAGTGATTGGACTTGTATTATTTATATATATCAAATATTAAATAAAAAATATTGTATTTTCAGAAGTGATTTACTAAATCTTTGATAGAATTAGGATCTTCTCATCTGATTTCCTATCTCCACTTTTTTTTCAGAATTGAACTAGTGATTAAAAATATGTCATATCATTCAATTAGTTTTTTTAATAAGTGTATCACAAAAATATTGTATTTGTAATTTTGTTAAGTGATGATTTGAAATTTTTTTTTAAAAATACTGTATTTTAAATGGAACTTGAATTCAATATAGCAGCACTAAAAACAAAAAATAATAAAAATTGGAATGAGACCGAATCAATTTTTTCTTTTTGATATATATGCCATCCTATTAGTGTTTGGTGTGTTACGAATGATAGTTTTACTGCCTCATTGAAACTCTACCTCATGATTTCGAAAATACAATTCATGACAAGCTAATCGTATGACACTTAAGAAGAAAAAAAAGACATAGACAAAAAGAAAAAAAAAACTCGTCATATAGTCGCTGTTGTTGCTATAACAATGGTAAAGTGATCAAAACTTATAATCACATATAAATTGAAGTCATATTGAGCCAATTTTAGTATAATTCCGTATTCATGCATAAATAGAATAAATGTCCTATCACTCTAAAGTCGAACTCATTTCTCAATTCACCATTTTACCAGGAACAATTAAGGTGAAAAATATTTTTTTACTTCAACACAAATATTTAATACAAACGTGGAAAACTACTAAGGGTGCGTTTGGATACTCTGTTTTTGTTCTATTTTTTATTTTTTGGCATTGTTCAGGAGAACAGAACATGTTTGACAACCCTTTTTACTGTTTGCTTTGTTCTCAATTTGGAAACTGTTTTCGTGAATAGTATAAAAAATAAGGGAACAACAAAAATTTGTTTTTTTGGGATTTTTTTTTTAAAAAAGAATTGTGATAGAGAGGAAAATTTGTGTGAGAATATGTGTTTTCTTGCCCCAAACATATTTTTTGTTCTTGTTCTTTTGGGTGAGAAAATAAGAATAAGAACAAGAATTGTTCTTGTTTTTTGGTTCTCAAAATAAAAATAAAAACAATGATTCCCAAACGGGACCTAAATATTTCAAAAACAGTAGAATAATAGACTCTTTTATTAACTAGCAAGAGACCACATTCATTTCTCAAGTACAACTTTTCCACTTCAAGTTGGCTCGCACAAGTCACAAGCTCATCTAATCCCTTTTTGAGCTCCCACCAACATTAGCGGCTTTCATTGATATAGTGTCCGCATCGGTTGATGTTTTGCAGTTTGATCCAAAAGTTAAAGTTGATGAGTAAGGTTAATATTCACTCATTTATATAAATATTTACTTTTCTATCCGGATCCGATGTGGGACAAAACCTCTAACACTAGAGGAATATCATTATCCCACTGACTATTCCCTCCACCATTGAGTTCACCCTGTAGACTCAAAAATCAACTCACAACTCGGTGACTCGTTATCACAACCAGTGAGGCCCACCCATTTATCACCATACCCCTATCGGATATCCGATCCTCAAACCCGCTCAGTACGGATCCACACCCATTTGCTACCTGTTAGGCCGAGCCGGTTTCACATCCACACCCATTTGCTACCTGTTGGGCCGAATCGGTTTCACAACCCAAATAAACCAGACTCAACTCCGTTCAAGCCCACAAGCCAGGGCCTCAATTTGGGCCTTCTTCAGAGCAAACATACCAAAAAAGACCCATCCGGCATTCATTGAGCAATGCCAACACATGATTACTGAAATCCAAGGACGGGTCCCAAACCATATTCTCAACACCCCCACCAAACTAAGCGGCCCAAGCCCAAAACACACTGACACCCGTGGCCCATTTTCTTCTTCAAGTAATAGAAAATTAGAAATATTCACCTTCCAACTCATCCAAGAACTATATGATCAATTTCATAACAACACATTATATTATCACGAAAAAACTAATGTAAACACATATTATCTAGAGTAGTTTCTAGGTTTTTTTTAATATTAGTATCAATTATAAGATTTTAGAATCCAGTAGAATAGTGAAGTAATTTGTGAACTAGTATGGAAATATATGCACTTGTGTGAAAAATTCTATGCATTTTTTATTTTTTTAATAAATTATTTATTACTTAACATTCGAAATTTACTTAATAGTATTTGGTGGAAGAATTATGCTTTCCCTTCCCAGAATATTGAAAAATTTTCTCTGATCAAATATCCCAATTCTTGTAATCCATGCGATCATTTCATCTCAAATCCTACATATGTAGGATATTAATGTGACATGTTGTAAGGCCATAACACCATTCACAATTTTTTTCTTATAATTGGCATCACTGGTAAAATGCATGTTTGTTTGTGAAGAATAAGATGGTTTGAAATAAAGCTTGTTGAGATATAGAAGTTTTGTGGTGAACCTTGGTAAGAAAGACGCTTGAAGTGGACTGAAGATAGAGATGTAGATATTTTGCATGATAAGAAGCTTTAGGGAGCTTTTCAAAGAAAAAAATATGAACCTATGTGGATTGAAGGAAAGGAACACTGAGGCTTAAAGCTCTTCCCAGAATTTTCTAAAAGAGTTTTGTAAATTAATAAGTGACTGAATTATAATAGAGTTTTTTAATTAGTGAGTGACTGAATTCTACACCATATTAAAAAGCAGAATAGTAGACTCTTTTTAGTAGGGTAAATTACTCTGACCTCCTCTGAGTTTTCACATAATTATTCTCAAATTAAAATTTGTGTAAATTTACTCTATCCTCCCATGTCAGGTTAATGTTAAACAAATTTTCTCTTTGCATATACTAAAATACCCCTAACTAAGTACTTTAGATTTAAGTAATTTTAATTAAGAAAGATTAAAAATATCAAAACTCAAAAATACGTGTTCGACAGACCAAAAACTTGTTCTGGATTTTTTTAAAATTGGACATGTAGTGGACACTCGGAGGACACGCGCGTGTCTGCATGTCGGACACTCGGTGGGTCGGTTGATTCAATGAAAAATATATGTCTTATGGAGTCGATAATTTAATGGATTACTTATAGAAATTCAACACATCTAATCCAATTTTTAGCTTTAAAGATACTTTAATATCTTTGTTCCCCCTCATCTTGTAAGAAAAATTGTAGCACCTATTCATTTATCCACTATTTGAAGAGGAATAAGATAACATCACACAAAGGCGAAGATTTGGTATTTATGTCTTTCAATCTTTGTCTTCAATCAAGAAAAATTTTACAATATAATGAGAGAGAGACTAAGATGACGGATGTTGGGGGAGATATATTTGATTCATTGGATGGTAGTGGAATAAAGAATTTTGAACATGTCAGACATTTCATTTAACTTATTTGTTTATTTTTGTTTATAAGTTTATTTGGTTCTCATTATAGACGTGTCTGCGGCGTGTCATGTCTTGTTTTTTTTAAATTTGCCGTATCGCCGTGTCTGTGTCGTATTGTGTCCCGTGTCCTTGTTGGTGCTTCATAGATCCCAATTAACCCATTCTTGTCGTTTATGTATATCACTTGTTTCCTATGAAGCATAAACATTTTGTCAAGGGTTGTCGTACCCGTGTCGGACACACGTGTTCGTGTCGAACGCGCGGATACACCAAAAATACGTGTCCGATACATCAAAAATATTTCCTGACTTTTTTAAAAATTGAACACTTAGTGGACACTCGGAGGACACACGGTGAGTCGATTGATTCAATGAAAGATAGAGGTCTTATGGAACTGATAATTTAATAGATCACTTATGGAACTTCAACACCTCTAATTCAATATTTGAATATTTTTGTTCCTCCTCATCTTATGAGAGGAATTAGAATACATATTCATTTATCCACTATTTGAAGAGGAATAAGATAACATCACAAAGAGCCAAAAATTTAGTATTTATACCTTCCAATCTTTGTTTTCAATTAAGAAAATTTTCACAATATAATGAGAGAGAGACTAAAATGACGGATGTTGGGGAATATGCATTTGATTCCTTGGATAGTATTAGAATGAAGAATTTTGAACATGTCAGATATTTCATTTAACTTATTTATTTATTATTGTTTATAAGTTTATTTGATTCTCGTTATTTAAGTGATAAATGAAATATTTGTGTAATATAATATGTATATATATAAAAATATATAATTTTTTATAAACGTGTCGGGGCCGTATCGTATCCTAATGTTTTGGAATTTGTCATGTCACCGTGTCCATGCTTCATATCTTGTTTCTCACTTAGACAATATACCTAGTCAATTGCCGATAATACATGGAATATGGAGCAAGATAACAAATACTCTCGTTTAATATGAACCCTTATATTTAATCTAAGAATCATAATCTAAAATTACTTTATTTCTCTTAATTATACCAAAACCAGTCAATCCATATTTATATCTTTTAATATCATCCATATTATTTTTAAAAAGGTAATTTTTAATACCTCCCCTTTCTTGACGAAGATCCTGAATTGTTTTTCATCATTTTCTCTCTCTCATCTAAACCAGTCATCTTGCTTTCACCCAAATCGTTCAATCTTCAAGATCTAATGAAATTGGAGTGACTTTCAAATTCGATCACAAGTTGTTAAGGTGGAGTCAAACAAATAAATTATATAAAACAATATCGGATATGCTATTTCAAACAGGAAAAGATATTGGGTACCTTGGGGATAAAAACATGTGGTATCCCAAGCCAATAGTAGTAGATATGAGTGTAATACACGCATGGATTCTATCACTTGCGCGTGATATGCACCAGTTCTTTTAATTGGTTTGGGATACCACGTCATCTTATCCACGTGGTAACCAATAATTTTTCTTCAAACATGATGTATTTGAAGACGTTAATAGAAACCAAAGTTTCGATTACTATTTCGAGATTTCATGTAATGATATCTATACACAACTAGTATACCAATTAAGCGGAAAAAAGAAGAAGAAGGGAATTAACCGAGACAATACTTTAGTCCGGCTCTATTAGGGGGGCAAGTTCTTCATCCCTTTTGTGTGGTATAAATACAAGTTGGATACATGGCTAAATATTTTTATAAAAGGAAGAGGACATAAAATCCATAAGGACATTATATGAATTAATGTCAATTCTTTTTTTTAAAAAAATTTCACCACGTGTCTAAATTATATTGGACCACATCAGGGAGGATGAACTTAATTTTATGGGACACGACCCAAGTATTGTTCGTTTAAAAATACACAAATAGTAAACCAATTAAAAAAAAAAAGGTATTAGTTGGTTGTTAGCATTTTAACCGAGTCCTGAAGCGTTTCGATTCATGTTAAATCAATCTTAATTACAAAAATAATTTTAAAGTCCCGAAATAAAAAAGAAAAAAAAGACTAATCCCACTTCCATCCTTGAAGTTTGCCCTAATCCTATTTTAACCCCATCGAATTTCATATATTCCAGTTACACTTCGTAAGATAGACGGATGGCAACTTTAGTAATGATAATTTGTGCGATTATCTCTTTAACCCTATATATTATATTTTTTTAAAAATACGTTACGCTTTTTTGTGAGAACAAATTAACCATTTTACATAATGGTCAGAGGGTGAGATTATCACAAAGGGGTCTAAGTAGAATAAAAATCAAATTCAAGTAGGGTGTAATTAGAATATTTGAAATTCGAAAGAGTCCAAATGAAATTAGAGCAAACCTCATGAATGAAAGTGGAATTAACTCTAAAAAACAAAAGCCAGAAATAAAGAGGACTTGCAGTTGTCCACCCACGTAAGTTTTTAGTCATTTCCCAATTAGGATTTTGCTCCAAGTTCCAAAGGATTTTTTTTTTTTTTTTAAAGTAATCCATAAAGGATTTTGCTATATATATATATATTCTATTAAAAGTGTGAAGGGTTTCAGTATTTCAACATTTCAGTATTAAAATTATAATTAAAGTATAATTTTATCTCCAAATTTTAAAATAATTCACCAACTTAAATTCTATTTGGACCAATTAAAAAATACCGACTCCATATTAATTCACCATCAAAATACTATATTTTTAGGAGAGATATTTTTTGCCTTTTAATTTATATAGGAGTCTTATTTGGAGTTTCTACTTTTTGTTTTACATGTAAAAATAAAATAATGAAAAAAAAAAACTTAAAGAGCAAACAAATATCAATGTAAAAGATCGAATGAAAAAAATTCAAACCATTATAATTAATTTAGTTATGTTAGAATTCTTAAACTAATAAAGTTCTAAATTAACAATACTTAAATATGTTGGTAGATAAATTGTATATTTATTTGATAGATGACACAAACAGTAAAGCAAATATATTAATAAGAGAAAACAATGTACTAAAGATACAATAAAAAATATATAAAAATATTATTTATTAAAAAATAATATTTCAAAAAAAACTTAAAGAGCAAACAAATATCAATGTAAAAGATCGAATGAAAAAATTCAAACCATTATAATTTATACGTAAAATTTTATATGTGTTTTCTTAATTTATAAATATAATTCTACTTGAATTATGATATTGAATTTTATAACTCCTAGGAGTCTTACAAATTTTGATTCCAATTGAACTGTAACATTAGGATCACTTTTAGAATCTAATTAGATATATATAGAATTAAATTGGAAGTGTAATCTAATTTCAATGGTAACTACCTCAATTTAATTAGGATTTGAATGTAATTGTCGCGCCCCAAATTCCTAGGACTCCGAAACCCGAGCCTAAGAGCTAGGGGAGTGAATGCGGAAGTAAAAAGAAACGAGAACCAAAAGACATTCAGTCATCAAACACCCATAAAGGGTTGCAATGAATGCCCAGATACCATGTTGTCATGCCCCTAAAGGGTGACGCAAACCAAGCGACTACTAGAGTCAACAATAACAAAGAAGTACATGGAATAACAATAAGAATATACTCCATGCCAACACGAATACTAAAAACACAAGAGTATCATCAGATACTAACAGACACGCTCCTAAATCCCTAAGACTCCCGAACTGGGACATCCAAGGAATCCAAGATGTGATCCTTAATACGAATGACCAACTAAGACATCATTAACCGTGAAAACATATGGGTTAATGATAGATATGGTATATTTCATACCCAAATGGATAATAAACTAAATAGCGGAATCTAACGAAAATCCGGCAAAATTCCGTTTGTAAATGGAACATCCGGACAACAACCATAACACAAGAACCTGCCAATAGCAATTCAATAATCACAATGGCTTCCAAGCCCCACATTCATCAATCCTAATAGGGCCGAGGTAGTGGAAAGGAACCAAAACCCCTCCAAACCCTCTAACATCAACAGAGCCACAAATGCTCGAATAAAAAATACAGAAGAGCACCTAACTGTGCGGAATAGATACAATACATCCTGAAAGAATAAATACAGGAAATAAAAGATACATCAACAGGGATATGCCAACAGACTGGCTCCCAAAAGAAAATACATAACAATCCCATAACAATGGGTAGAGAAACTGAAAGCGGATACCTATCGTCCCCAAACCCAGTCGTGCTGCAAGCGTAACCGCATCACCCAACGCAACTCCAAAACCTGTAACAAGGAGACAAAAGAAAGCTGTCGTTGCACTGCATCCTGCTCATAGCCGTATATTTCCTGCAACCTGGCGTGTGAATACCAGGGGGCAAGTGAAATACCCCTGTGAGCAAATAAGCTCAGTGGGAAAGAATACTCTAACTACCACATCCTCTGATAGTTTAGGTAAAGCTAAACCGTCTAATAAGATGTAAATAGCCCAACTAGTCCCATCCACGCAAACCCAAGTCACACGCTCATATACTATCATACACGAGTATACATAAGTATATAGGGAATATATATATATATATACACATATATATATATAAATACACAACATGAGTCTCTAAGACTCGTACTCCAAGTACCCAACACCAGTAGTCTACACTACTCTCACCAACGTACACTAGGTACACGATACTAAGGTCCAGTCTAACAAATCACCAAATTACTCACAACACAATTCAGAAGATCCAACCGAGGAGATCACACTCACCTCTAATATCCACAAGGAAACAAAATCCACCAATAGTACCAAGGAAGGCTCAAATCCTACACTCCGGTAACACAGGAAGGAAAACACCCACGTCCTTGCGTACTAACACAACCATCATCAATATATATATATATATACAATGTATATATATAACCAATCTCATCCCTCTCCTAGAGTAAGTCTGTACCTCAAGGATGGGATCACCCCATCATCTCACTATGCGAAAACCTCAATGTTATCTCCAACAAGTCAATAAGTCACCAACAGGATAAATCAATCACTAACACTTGCACTATAAGCTACAAAACCACCCGATCAATTCACTAAGAGTACAAGACCTCAACTCACAAGAACGACCACCTAAGGGTCACCAAAACGAAGCAAAGGAAAAGAGTTCCCAATGCTAACCAACAGATAACCAATGCTAACCAACAGATAACCAAGACAACGATGTCAAGGTTAAGATGCCACCAGTGAACAAGGAAAGAATACCAAGAGGGAACAAGGAAACCAAAAACGAATGGCCGAGAGTGGAAGTAATAAAAAAAATGAATCCCAGAGATTCAATAGTTTTTAAGAAAAAGGTTTTCAAACTCGAACCAATCCTTTTGGTATCCATGCCCCTAACGTAAGAAGAACTCATATCACCTAGGTGGTGAAACCAACAACCCAGAAAAGAGAAAGACAACACTATATGTGTGCACTGAACAACGACAAGCCTCAAAACCGAGACTTAAAAATGATCGGAAGCAAAGGTGAAACAATGGAACACCTTTCAAAACTCTACAAGTCGAGGTTTTGAGAAAGAAGTCTCGTAACCTCAGAATCCCAAGAAAAGTAATAAAATAGTTTTCTTTTAGAAAATCACACAGTAGAAATGACCGTCTTGCCCCCGGTCTCCGTCAGTTGCCATCACTGGCTTTTACAAGTTGAAAATCATTTCAAAGAAGATCTCAAGATCATTTTATAAGTATTAAAACTTTTCATTTATACGGGGGTAGGCGAAAACGGGTTTTTCCTTTTAAATACAAGAGTTTACTTCAAAACTTAGGAAACACCGTTTTCGAAATGACAGCCAATAAGAGAAAACACAACTCTGTGGATTCCTATAATGTCCGAGAGGACAGTAAAGGAAGAGTACTACATTGGGTTCACGGAACACAACTATCCGTTCCCAACCTCACGAAACCAAACGACAACACATGGAAGAGGTTCGGCACCACGCCGTAACCAACGAGTCAAGGAATGACATGTAAGCCAAAGGCCACGTACTAGTGTACAAACACTGTACAAGAAATGCTTAGGGGAATGAACTAAGCACTAGAAACCACGCTACAGTACCCTAAGTACTTAATGAAATCACTTCAATCATAACCTCTACCCATTCCTCAAAAGAATGAAAAACACTTAAAGGTCTATACTACCACATCCACTAAGACCACAATCACATCAACCACCTTATCCAAGGCCTCAATCACAATTGATACTAAGTCAATCACTGACCTCAAATCTCTAAAGATATCACACAACTAATTACAACCACAAAACAATTAACAGTCCTCTCTAAGGCCACAAATCAAAATCAACTCCACAATCCACCACTAGCCTCAACTACTCACAGAGATTACTACGTCAATACACTTAACCTCCCTCAAAGGCATAAAAGCATATAACACAAGTATAAAGATTATATGTTTCATTTATACTATAATGATTTTCTCATTTAAAGTCTCGTTTCACATTATTCATTTTCAACTGAGCATTTATAAAATGTGAATTTAATTTACAATATTCATAAATAACATGCTCCAACAACACATGTAATATAGCACATATACATGTTAAATGAGATCACATAAATAACATGCAGTGTAATGTGACTCAACACTCCCCGTGATACTCACGCACAACACACCCTTACCAAGGGCAACGGATACAAACTCTGTCCACTCATCATAGTGTAGAGTTACCACACCGACCCTTCCCAAGTGATTTTTCTCTCTATCACTTCAACAGGGAAGGCGGTTGTACGAGAGCCCAGCTTGCAACTCTGTACGCCATGACTACCCTTGAGTCAAGAACATAAGCCTCCACCCGGACTCTTAACTCACATTTGCCGGCTTTTTAGTTCCGTAGGCGTGATACCTCCTGGCCAGTTGTTGTGATGATCCGACACAAACCCTCTCATATACCACACGAAATGAGGTAAACCACACCAAAAGACCTTTCTCTGCAAATGGTGAAACCCGTGCACTACGTGCACCCACACCCATGTGCTCACACGACATGGTGTACAATCAAATCATATCTCAATATAAATATGTCATGCATCATATTTATAAAAATATCCACATGGTAATATAAGTCTCAAAATCTCTTTTCAACATGCTTTTAAAATACCATAAAGCAATTAAACTATATGAAAACAATTTCATATATAATTCATGTTCTCCAAAAATATATTTTCTATTAATTCTTTAGAAAATATTTCATTTTCAATTAACATGCCCTTTTAAAATAATTTAAACAATTATTTCACGTATTCCAAAAGGAACCTAGCACATCGTCTAAGCTTTACAAATCTCTACTAACCCATTTAAATTCGTAAGGGTTTTCTAAGCCGTCTATTCTTATTTAATTTAAATAGAAATATTATTTAATCACATAGGAATAATTTAATAAATTTTCTTAAATTAATTCCTAAGTCCCATTCTGATCCTAAACAATTTATAGATATTTAAACTAGCAATTTAATATATCTATAATAAATTAAATAAGGGTTTTGCACCCCTAAACTACTTCAATAATGCGGAGTGAGAAATATAATTTCCCACCTAAATATACGTTACCGAACAGTCCGAAACAGCACAGTATCGGCGCCCGAACACGAAGCCCGCCGACCAAAATCGTCCAAAAACTATTTCGAATATATCGAAATGTCCGTCTTGACAACCTATACGATATATACGAAGCCCATTAATAATCGGTTAATTAATTGGGTTAAATCTAAAATAACCCAAACGAAATCTATAACCTAAAAATGCGATTTCCGGGCAAATCGTTCATCCTAAATTCACGAAATTAATATATAACGAATACCATGTATATACGGAGCTACTCACCGAAAATCGGCTCAAACCGATCACCGGAAGGTTGCCGAAAAAATGGCCAAAGTCCAGCCGGACTCCCCTGTCGCGCGAACAGCACTGGCCGTCCCTGGCGCCACCACCTGCGCGACCACCACCCAGCTCGCCGACCCTTGCCTTGCGCCACCAGCCGCCGTCGACCACAGCCACTGCGAACCGCCGCCGAACCGCCGCTGCTACGCACTGCAACCAGTCGCGCAGCTCAGCCGACTCTTACTCTCTCTCGATCGTCTCTCTCTCTCTCTCACCCTCTCGCCGGCGACCATGGTGGCCGCCGCCCATGGAGAAGACGAAGTCCGTGTGAAGGAGAGGAGGAAGAGTAGCAGTTGAAGAAATGGGCTCAGTCGTGTAGAAGAGGAAGCAGATACGGGTCAGTCGTGTATACATATACATATATATCTAACCTAATTGCAAAACTAACCCTTCAAGTATCCGTAATTGCAAAAGCAACCCTTTAATTATCCTAAATTGCGAAATGAACTCACTTCATTATATATATATAATTAATTATATATATATAATAAGTCCCAACAATTACCGGAAGTCTCCAAATAATATCGTGTAACCCCGAAAGTCCACGGGACACCCAATAACCAAATTAGTCCGAAAGAAATATACCGGTTTAGGAATACAACAACCGGAACACCAAGAAGGTAATTTAATACGCTTCACCCCCGATTCGTAAAAGTACTAACACCGTAACCGAAATAATCGAAACGATACCGTGTAGTCGAGAATAAGAATTCGCGTAGTCGTCAAAGAGAAACCGTAAAGTCATTTAGTCGACTTTAAAACTAAACGCGAAAAATTTACAGGTATCAAATACCAAGAATAAACAATACGTCATAAACAAGTGACGTCATTACTGAAATTAAATTATAAATAATTTCAGTAAAAAGAATAATAACACGGGTGTTACAGTAATCTCCTTATTACTTTTGTAGGATCCGGAAATAAAATATAATGACAACAACAAATGATGTTATCACATCAAAATTACATAAAAATCCAATTATAACGAAAATTTGCAAATATTAGTTTCCTTCTCAAACTTATAAAACAAATAAGATACAAACTACAATTAAATCTACTGTGCGATGATCTAATGGTATTTGAAACAATTCAAAATTATTTTAGCAACTCTATTGTGTGAATTCATATTTAATCAAATTCATATAAATTCACATTGAAAAATAAGTAATTAAATTAAATTTAACAAAAGATGATTATATTAACTCACGAAAATAAATACCAAAATGCAAGGGAAATTAAAAATAAATAAAATGTGAAAGAATACAAAAACAAAAACAAAAATAAAGAAAATAAGTGTAAGGAAAAACCAATATACAAAAAATATTAAAAAACAGGATATTTAAAAGTACCATAATTCCTATCTTTTTTATTGGTATAGAAATTTTTTATTGTAATTATGGTGTATTGATTGACTACTATACACAAAATTTATGAAATCGTGAGGTATTGATAAAATCACAAAATTGAAATAAAATAAAATAAAAATATTAACAATGAATTTGCAAATATTGCGTTTAAACTCTATTACTAAAATTAACTTATAAATTAGTAGTCCTAATTGTAGTGCTGTAGAACTAAGATTTTAAATTTTATTTATTTTAATTTCTCAAATTATATATTATTTCCAAACAAATTATACTTAAGTTCTTCTACAACAATGCAATTGTAATTTGATTGTAAATTTAAAATCCAAAATGGAATTGTAATCTAATTTTAGTTCAAACCTAATTGCACTTTTTAAATTAATTTTTCAAACCAATTATACTTAAGTTCCCACTACTACAATTCATTATAAATTCAAAATCTTATTAGTAGTTGTAGTCTAATATATTTACATATATGAGTTGTAAACCAATTCTACTTAAACTCTATTACTAAAATTTAATTATAAATTAGTAATATTAATTATAGTATTATTAGACTACGATTTTAAACTGTATTTTATTTTTAAATTTGAAAGTATATATTATTTTCAAACAAATTATATTTATGTTATTAAATGTAAAATATTTATTATAATTTTAGTCTAATTTATGTTTAACCTAATTGTAGAATAATTATTAATTTTTTATTTTTATATTGTAAATGCAATTTTAATTTATATTTATTGTGAAGCAAAATTTACTACGTGCTACTAGTATATACATATATATGTATGTATATATATATATATGTATGTATGTATATATATATGTATGTATGTATGTATAGGGACATGTATTATTGTGATTCGTGAAAAGCAAAACTTGTTTCTTCTTCCTCTATTCTGATTCTTATAAAAACATATTAGTTATTTTTGGTGCAAGGGTTTTCAGAAGAATTGAAAGGCAGTTCAATATGTCGGCGGCGGCGGCCATTGCTGAACTCGGTAATTCACTAATTCTCTCTTCAATCTTTTATTTTTTATTTTTTCATTTATTTAATTCCTAGTTAATTGTGGTTCAATTTTGCCCATAAACTCACACGATGATTTTGTTATTTACATCAGGTCTTTTTATAGTGGGTGCTGTTGGAGTAGGGGCGGCACTCGGTCTAGGGTATGTTTCACTCTCTCTTTTATATATATATATATATATATATATATATATATATATATAGTTTTCCTTATGAGTGATTATATTTTGTATACCCATCCATCTAATAACGTGTGTTTGTATTATACAGGAAAGTCAGACTGGACTGTTTTGTGATGGAAAGGTTCGTCCTATTCCCTTAAATCTTTAATAAACTTCTTGTATGTTTATGTATAGATCTAGATGAAAGTACACATTTAATTTATAATGCATGTTCCTTCGTGCTTGTGCTCTTTAGTTGTGATTTTTTTATTCTTTTTTTATAGTTTGACCATTAACCAAATTGTTCCGATATAGTAGAACTAAAATGCTGCGTATGCTCATTATTATTTCGTTTGGTATTTATGGTAGCACGAATGAAATTAAAAACATCAAATTTTAATCATTTCATTCTAATTCTCAATCCATTCACGCGCACCAAAAGGCAACATATACAATGAAAAAGAAAAAGTAAGAAATTTTACGAGAAAGTTACTGGACAAACTATATTGGTTGAGGTGAAATTGTCACACCATCAATTTCAATGCTTTCCAGTATGATACAAATTGGTCTTGGGAGCTAAAGTTCCCTTCTGAGAAATTATTTTCTTTGCCATTCTTATCCTTTTACTGCATTATGTTTGCCAATTTTAATAATAGTATTACCCTTTAAATTCATTGCAATTAGTATTTCATTATATTGAGGTAATTGGCTTCTCTTGACCCCCAAAAAATGTACTTTTCATTTCAGAATGCCTAGAACGAGAGAACATATATTAAAGGCTGCAGGGCTTGATTATGATTTCGACGATTTTCCAAGGGGCGTTAAGGCTTCCGAGGCTACAGAGAAACGTTTCAAGGAGGAGGAGGCCGGGCTCGATTGAAAAATCCCAACCCCCGTATCGATTTGTAGTTACTAGTACTAAATATAAATTTTATTTATTAGTTTGCAGATATGAATGTTAGCATGCAGCTTAATGTTGATGGTTTATGTCAGATTAGGAGTATATATACGTCTGTTTCTTTACAATAATGAATTGGGTAAATTGAGCGATTTCCGAATTACTAGGATTCAATCGACAATAATCTACTATATATATTATGGTTTTAGCAATTTTTTTATTTTTATTCACAAATTAAATAAGATAGATTTGCCCATACACCACTTAAAACCCCCTCCCTTTTCCATATTCCCGCGTTTTTCTTGTGAATATAAGCCATATACATACGTATATAAAAAAGTAGTAGACTATGCCAATGTAAAGAGGAATTAGTGCCATTGTTAGCAAATAAAACTAGAGGAAATCTTTCTTTTCAGACCCTAAACTCCTACACAGAAGCTGTTCCACTTGCAACTACAGAGTCTACACAGACTTGTAGATAAGTAATACAGCATTCACAAAAATACACACATCCATACGTGTATGTATATAATTTTAACACACCCACGTTACACAAATAAATAAGCAGTCCAATCTACATGTATTATTGATGAGATGAGTTGCATTGTGCAATGTTGATTGTTTAATCCACACAATGCCAGAGAAATGATTTGAAGGATAATTCAGTAATTGTAATTGGCCTTGTTCTTTGCTCTCTGTGTTTGGACTTCCACAAAACTATAAAAGGCAATGAAAGACACAGCTTATGTATGTGAATTTGTAGTCTGCCTATATTGCTGATCTGATTTTTGCTCTATAGAACAGATTGATGTTATGTATCTCTGTATTGCATCTCAATTACTCAATTTATCGGATGATTATCTTATTCACTTTATAAATACCAAGTGCTAGTTAAAAGGTCTTCTTTTTTTTCCTATTTTATTTCTTTTTCATTTCCTTTTTCTTCTTTTTTTTAAAGAACTGTTCATTGTTACTTCTTTAGTTCAGAAGTATGGCAAAGCAGTAGAATTAGTTTTTCAAGTTTAGACCAAAATTTACTAAAGACTTCAAGACTGTAAGTGATTGGACTTGTATTATTTATATATATCAAATCTTAAATAAAAAATATTGTATTTCCAGAAGTGATTTACTAAATCTTTGGTAGAATTAGAATCTTCTCCTCTGATTTCCTATCTCCACTTTTTTTCGGAAGTGAACTAGTGTTTAAAATATGTCATATCATTCAATCAATTTTTTGAATAAGTGTATTACAAAAATATTGTATTTGCAATTTTGCTAAGGATGCGTTTGGAAAATCTGTTTTTTGTATTTATTTTTTGTCTTCAAATATAAAAATTGTATTTGTATTTGTCTTTATTTTTTTCAGCAAAAAACTAAAAACAAAAAAACGTTTGGATCAAAATTTGTATTGAAAAAGAAAATAGTATTGGTGAGCGGCGGCGGCGGGGGGAGATGGTGGTGGGTGACTGGTGGCGCCCAGAGGTGGTGGGGGCCGGCGGCGGCGACCGATGGCGGGGGGTGGTGGTGGCGGCAATGGGGGCGGTGGCGGAGGTGGTACCCTAAACAGTGAAAAAACTCAAAAAACAACTAAAAATTGTATTTGGTATTTTCACCACTTTTATCCACTATTCACATAAAACAGTTTTCTTGGGGAAAAAAAAGTGAACAGTAAATGTGTTTGCCAAACATGTTTTTATTTTTGAAATGGGAAAATTATACAAACTATCCCTGAACTATGACATAATTGCACGCGGTACCCCTTACGTTTCAATAATATCATAAACTACCCTTAAAACCACCTCCATTGTAACACTTAGCCCCTTCCTTTAAAAGTCAACCCCTTCCGTTAAAAGTCAACGACGGAAAATTTTCTTTTTGGTCAATAAAGCCTATTTTTGGAGTGAACTTCCAATTTTGCCCTTATATATGCATGTTCCAATTTAACCCTTACTTTTACATACAAAATTACTTAAATACCCTAACTTTTTTTACCAAATTGCCCTCATAATTTCATTTAAAAAAATATAAAAATATTTTTTTTGTGAAAAATATATATTATGTTCCGAAATATGAATTTTTTTTGCGAAAAAGTATATATTATGTTCTAAAATATGAATTTTTTCCGAAAAATAAATTTTTTGCAAAAATTATATATTATGTTCCAAAATATGAATTTTTCGGAATAAATTTATATTTTGGAACATAATAAATATTTATTTGCAAAAAACTATTTTTCAGAAGAAAAAAAATCATATTTTGGAACATAATATATATTTTTCGGAAAAAAAATTCATATTTTGGAACATAATATATAATTTTTGCAAAAAATTATTTTTCGGAAAAAATTCATATTTTGGAACATAATATATCCTTTTTTGCAAAAAAAAAATCACATTTTGGAACATAATATATATTTTTCACAAAAAAAATATTTTGGAACATAATATATATTTTTCGGAAAAAATCATATTTTCCGAAATATATATTTTTTTTGAAATTTATACTTTTTACGAAAAATATAATTTATAGAATCTTTTTATTTAAGTTTCTGGGGTTTAAACTAATATTGATGTTAATGGAATTTTCTAAAACATTGATGTTTGTGTTTTTTGGAACAAGTAATTTCAATTTTTATATTTTTTTAAATGAAATTGTGAGGGCAATTTGGTAAAAAAAGTTAGGGTATTTCAGTAATTTTGTATGTAAAAGTAAAGGTTAAATTGGAACATGCATATATAAGGGCAAAATTGGAAGTTCACTCCAAAAATAGGCTTTATTGACCAAAAGAAAATTTTCCGTCATTGACTTTTAACGAAAGGAGTTGACTTTTAACGGAAGGGGCTAAGTGTTATAACGGAGGTGGTTTTAAGGGTAGTTTATGATATTATTGAAACGTAAGGGAGTACCGCGTGCAATTATGTCATAGTTTAGGGATAGTTTGTGTAATTTTTCCTTTTTGAAATGGGTGAACAGTAAAAAAACAAAACTGTTTTCGCGTTTGCCAAACGGACCCTAAGTGATGATTTGAATATTTTTTTAAAAAATACTGTATTTTAAATGGAACTTGAATTCAATATAGCAGCACTAGAAACAAAATAAAATAAAAATTGGAATGAGACCGAACCAATTTTTTTTATTATTGATATATATGCCATCCTATTAGTGTTTGGTGTGATACGAATGATAATTTTACTGCCTCATTGAAACTTGAAACTCTACCTCATGATTTAGAAAATACAATTCATGACAAGCTAATCGTATGGATTTAAGAAGAAAAAAAAGACATGGACAAAAAGAAAAAAAAAAATCGTCTTATACTCGCTATTGTTGCTATCAAAATAGTAAAGTGATCAAAACTTAGAATTATAATCACATATAAATTGAAGTCATATTGAGCCGATTTTAGTATAATTCCGTATTCATGCATAAATAGAATAAATGCCCTATCACTCTAAACTCGAACTCGTTTCTCAATTCACCATTTTTACCAGGAACAATTGAGGAGAAAAATGATTTTTTATTTCAACAAAAATATTTAATACAAACGCGGAAAATTACTAAATATTTCAAAAACAGTAGAATAGTACTCTTTTATTAACTAGCAAAAGACCACATTCATTTCTCAAGTACAACTTTTCCACTTCAAGTTGGCTGCACAAGTCACAAGCTCATCTAATCGCTTTTTGAGCTCCCACCAACATTAACGGCTTCCATTGATATAGTGTCCGCCTCAGTGGATGTTTTGCAGTTGTTGACACCCTAAATAAGCCAATACATGGCAATAAAGCGAACCGAAACTAAGCCGAAAATTGGTTAAAATTGGGCTGGTTTTAGGCTGGTTTTGGACTGTTTCGGGCTGTTTTCGGGCCTAAACTGGGCTGTTTTTCGGGTTGAAATTGGCCAAAACTGGGCTGTTTTTCTGGGCTGGAAATGGGCAGAAATGGGCCAAAACTGGGCGGTTTATGAGCCGCGAAATGGGCTGCGAAAATGGTCCAAAACTGGGCTGTTAATGGGCTGCGAAAATGGGCCAAAACTGGGTTATTTTTTCGCAGCGAAATGGGTTGCGAAAATGGGTTAGAAGATGGGTCATATCATGAAGAAACCTTGTTGATTAAGATTAGAAGATTACAAAGTTTGTGGAGTATTGAACACTTTTGAAAAAGAGATATAGTTGAGTTGGTGAAAGTGTTTAGTTAGGATTATAATTTAGGTTGTTTTTATCTTTTATTTATTTATTTCTAGTTTATCCTTAGGTTAGTTTCAGGTTATAAATAATATACGTATACCTCTGTTACAAAGGTCACGACCAATACAAAAATATTCCTACTACAATAGCAGTTTTCATTATATTTTACTTTTATCGTCTTTTACATTCCATGTCATTTATTTGTTTTCCTTCAATATCAGTTTATTTCAATTCCCATCAGAACCATTCACGAGAGTTGAGTTATCTCTCTCGTAAATCGCCTGATTCTACTCCACATGTTCAAAAGAGACGAAAATTCGTTCCTTTTGAACCGGTTGAACTCCGTCACCTGTTCTGGCACACCCGCATCCTACGGATACGAAGAAAATTATCGGCCCTACTATTCTGCCGATGATTATTATTTTTCAGAATCCTACGAAAATAATGATTATTATCGGCCCTGCTATTCGGCCGATGATGAATTTTATTTTTCGGAGCGAACAATTGGTACCCCCGGTGGGACTCCGCTAGGTAGCCGAAAGGATATTGCGAACATGCCACCACAAGGTTCAGAGGCCGCACGTGCAGTTGAAATCCTACAATTGAGGGAAATCGTTCGACAAGTGCAAACAAATCTTGATAAGGAGAAAACATATCGTCAGAGGGAGAAATCATATCATCAAAGGCTTCAAGTTGAAATTGTTAAATTAAAGCAGGAGTTTCAAAAGATAGTTGATATCAATCTATCCAAAAAAGGAATAGAAGAAACTCAACCAATTGGAAGTGTTTCGGCTAGCGAAGATCATCAGGCCAAAAATGCAAAAATAAATCTGGTCAAAATTACAGTGGGCGAAATCGGTTTTTCAGCAGCAGAAATTGCAGTAGCTGATGTCGAGATGGCAACGGCTGATATCAAACCTCCAACAGCCAAAATTAGCTTTAAATTGGCCGAAAATAGTTGGGTTTCGGCCAATGAGGAAAATTTGATTGAAGGCGAAACTTCATATTTTATAATTTCAGCAAATACAACTGAAATTATAAAAAGATATAAACTTTCAAGAGTAGTTGCCGTGAAAAAATTTCATGGGTATTGTGTTGTTTTTCGAATGGAACCGGCAATAAGATCGGTTAACATGACTTTGCACAATTGTTTAATTCCGACCGATCGTATTTTCTCCTCACTTCAAGAGTTTAAAGTTTTTAGTGTTGGGGTCTTGTATGGGTTCATTGATCCACTGTCGATGAACGTTAATTTTTTTTTTACTTAGTTAGAATTAGGATTAGGGGAATAAAGACCATTTTATTGTTGGTCCTAAATAATAAAGCTCTGAGCCAACTCAATTTTATTTTTTCTTTCCAAGTGGCGGACTCGGGGGCAAGGAAGGTTGATACAAGAATGTGTTGACGTCATTTTGGGCTAAAGAAAAATTCCAATCACCATATTTTTGAGCAAATATGGTGTTGGAATTGGGGGGCATTGTTGACACCCTAACTGAGCCAACACATGGCAATGAAGCGGACCGAAACTAGGCCGAAAATTGGCCAAAACTGGGCATTTTTAGGCTGTTTTTGGACTATTTTCGAGCCAAAACTGGGTTGTTTTTTCATGCTAGAAATAGGCAAAAATGGGTCAAAACTGGGCGGTTTTTGGGCCGCGAAATGTGCTGCGAAAATGAGCCAAAACTGGGTTGTTTTTGGGCCGCGAAATGGGCTGGAAGTTGGGCCATAAATGGGCTGCGAAAATGGGTTAGAAGATGGGTCATATCATGAAGAAACCTTGTTGATTAAGACTAGAAGATTACAAAGTTTGTGGAGTATTGAACACTTTTGGAAAATAGATGTAGTTGAGTTGGTGAAAATGTTTAGTTAGGATTATAATTTAGGTTGTTTTTATCTTTTATTTCTTTTATTTATTTATTTCTAGTTTATTCTTAGGTTAGTTTCAGGTTATAAATAATGTACGTATACTTATGTTACAGAGCTCCATGACCAAATACACTTTTATCATTATGCAATCATTTATTTTATTCCCAGTCATTTATTTGTTTTCCTTTTGCAATTTCTTTTGATTACCCAAAAGTCCTCTTTGCTGAGGCAATCAGAACCATTCACGAGAGTTGAGTTCTCTCTCTCATAAATCGCCTGATTCTATTCCACTTGTTCAAAAGAGACGAAAATTCGTTCATTTTGAACCGCTTGAACTTCATCACCGGTTCTGGCACACCCGCACCCTACGGATACGAAGAAAATTATCGGCCCTACTATTCGGCCGATGATTATTATTTTTCGGAATCCTACGAAAATAATAATTATTACCGGCCCTGCTATTCGGCCGATGATGAATTTTATTTTTCGGAGCGAACAACAGTTTGACTCAAACGTTAAAGTTGATGGGTAAGGTTAATATTCACTCATCTATATGCATATTTATTTTTCTATCCGGATCCGATGTAGGACAAAACCTCTAATACTAGACAAGTATCATTATTCCACTGACTATTCCCTCTACCACTGAGTTCACCCCGTAGACTCAAAAATCAACTCACAACTCGGTGACTTGTTATCACCACCAATCGGATATCCGATCCTCAAACCCGCCCGATATAGATCCACACCCATTTGCTACCTGTTAGGCCGAACCGGTTTCACATCCACACCCATTTGCTACCTGTTGGGCCGAACCGGTTTCACAACCCAAATAAACCAGACTCAACTCCGTTCAAGCCCACAAGCCAGAGCCTCAATATGGGCCTTCTTCAGAGCAAACATACCAAAAAAGACCCATCCGGCATTCATCGAGCAATGCCAACACATGATCACTCAAATCCAAGGACGGGTCCCAAACCATATTCTCAACACCACCCACCAAATTAAGCGGCCCAAGCCCAAAACACACTGACACCCGTGGCCCATTTTCTTCTTCAAATAATAGAAAATTAGAAATATTCACCTTCCAACTCATCCAAGAACTATATAATCTAGTATATCAATTTCATAACAATACATATTATATTATCACCAAAAAACTAATGTAAACACATTATCTAGAGTAGTTTCTAGGATTTTTTAATATTAGTATCAATTATAAGATTTTAGAAACCAGTAGAATAGTGAAGTAATTTGTGAACTAGTATGGAAATATATGCACTTGTGTGAAAAATTATAGATGATGAATGTCTCCCTTTAGATGGGATGTATATTTACCATCCATTATGAATGGAGGTGCATAGAAATAGAGGCGAATCTCTTTAGTTTAAGAAACAGCTAAAGGCAATAAAATTATACAACAAATTCACATACATTTCTAGTATTATAGTAATAGAATTAAATTTTAGACAGAAAAATTAAACCTTTGAATAAACTAGAGGGAGAAATGATTATATATAGGTATAACTCTGGTTTGAATAGAGTGGACTCAGTGACTAACCTGATAAATAAATATCATCAAACTCAATTTAATCAATTTTTTCTTATTTTGCCTTGAAGATTATTAAAGTTGGACAAAATATTCATTTTATGTGCGAGTTCTGCAACGGTAATATTGTGAGTTGAGCAACTTTCCTGCTAATTTATGTTTTGTTTGGTAATAGTGATTTGAAAGAAAAAAAAAAAAGATAATGAGTTTTGTGTTTGGGTTCCCCATTTTGAATTTATGAGAGAAAATAAATGGTTTGGAAAGATTTGGAATGATAGTTTATCCCTTCAAATCTCTCACTCCTTCCAAAAGTGAGTATAATTTTTAAAATACCAAAAATGCCCTCAATATTTAAAAACACATAGTTTAAATATATTTGAATTAAAAAAGTAAGAAAGTAAATGAGTTAAAATATTATCTTTTCTTTTCTCTCTTCTAGCCTTACCAAACACAAATATTATCATTTCTTTTCTTTTCCTTATTAATTTATCCAAACATAAATACAAATTTTAGCTATCATTTCTTTTATTTTATTTTATCTCCACTAATGTTATCCCTTCTTTTCTTTTCTTTCTTGCCCATCCCAACAAAGTCTTAGAATAAAGGGTAAATATCACCTAGACCTTGAGGTTTACTCATATCCCATCGAGATCCCCTCCCTTTTCCTTATTCTCACCCAGATTCCCTAAGGTTTGACCCGTTGTATCAGGTAGACCCCCTCTGTTAGTTAACCAACACATTCTACTGATGTAAATCCGAAAAAAGTGTTTTATGAATCATTTTCCCCTTAAAAGGTGTGTGATGTCAAATATGTCCCTCATCAACAAATGTAAAGTATCAAATTGCCCTTCACTTATGTTTACAAAAATGTTATAATACCCCTCTCTTGTGTATATATATGCATGTGTATACAATCTCAAGCAAACCCATTTCTTCATTATTGTAAACACACTTTCTATCATGTTTCAAGCCAAAATCCTAGTTTCTATCTTTCACATATCTTGATTATCTTTGCTTCCAAATATAGTGTTTTGTGAAATTTTAGTACCAACAGTTAATTCAAGATGGAATCTTCAAGCACAAGTGGGAATAATGGTAAAATTTTGAGATACAAAGAGAAGAAATGCTCATATTGTGAGATTGCTACAATTAGAGTTACCAAATATGGTGAAAATATGGGTAAGTTA
The DNA here is from genome assembly GCA_963922005.1 of Cornus suecica. Taxonomy (NCBI): domain Eukaryota; kingdom Viridiplantae; phylum Streptophyta; class Magnoliopsida; order Cornales; family Cornaceae; genus Cornus; species Cornus suecica. The sequence continues at coordinate 65,588,967 of OY998245.1, forward strand.
ATGGTGATTTGGAACCTACTTTATTGACGGGAAACCAAATTTGCAACAAATATAGTGCCAGTTTGGCAACCGGTGCGGTGTTGATTTTTGGTTTGGGTTGGGTTTGGTGTGGTTTTATTCTGAATTGAAATCATGTTTGGTACAGATAGTTTTGGTGTGAAAAAAAAATAAAGTTGAAAAACCAAACCATGTTTGGTATAGTTGGTATGACCTGAAATTCTGAAACCAAACCATGTTTAGTAACTTGGAATGGTTTGACATTTTATTTATTTATAATAACATTTTTTAAATATATATGTTTTAAAAAATAAAAATACATTCAGGATTAATTTTTTTTTTTACAAAAAATATTAATATTGGATAATAATATTTCACCACTTTGTAAGAATTATTCAATTGGTTTGTATATGTAGTTTGAAAGTTTATAATCTTTTCCATTTGATATTTCAATTTTATTTTACCAATTTATTATTTTTAAATATTTATTACTCAATATTTATTAATTATTTATTCATATTATTTTTTTTATTATTTATTTGGTTTTACAATATTTATTATTCTATTAATTAAATTAAAATTTCAATTAAATAAATATATATGTATATTTAACTATTTCTCTTTTTGTACAAATTTATTTAATATTTAACTATTTATTATTAATTATTTATTCATTTTATTTTTGTTTATTATTTATTTGGTTTTACTTTATTTATTATTAATTAATTATTAATTCTATTCTATTTATCATTTTTATTAATTAATTATTTTAAATATTTATTACTCAATATTTATTTATTTATTATTAATTATTAATTGTTTATTGTTTCTATATTATTTATTTAATATTTTTCTCAATTTTTATTTAATTATTATTAATTACTAAAAAATTATTAATTATTATTTTTGTTTATTATTTATTTGATTTTACTTAATTATATTTTATTTACTTAATAAAATGACAATGTTGACTTTTGTTGAGAATGAAATGGTACACCAATGATGGATTTGGGGTTGTGAGTTGGTTTTAATTTGACGGTTATGAGTTGTGAATAGTAATCGCATCATCCAAAATCATGTCTTTAGATGGTTCCTAATTTGCTTCATTTGATGTCAATGGGTTGACATTGTTGCACTAGAACTAAAGCTACCAAACATGGGTTGGGCTAACTTTTCCACCCCAAAATAAAAAATTTGGCACCAAACCCTTCTGTCAAACACGCACTTTGTGAAGTAGATGAAGTAGATGACAAGGACTATGAGATGGATTCCATAAAGGGGTAATTTGGTCATTCTGCATCAGTTAAAAAAAGTAATTTTTATTATTAAATAATTAAGGCCAACAAGGTCATTTCACGAATTTCCATTAAAAAAATTGACGGACGATTATGCCCTGGGGTCTAGGTGGGAATATGAAACAAAGAGGAGGTTTAGATGAGATATAGGCAAACCTCATGGGTTTAGGGGATATTTACCCTAGAATAAAACAATGAAGGGCAATTTTTACAAAACCCACCTATACTTTTAATTTTCTTTAAATAACCCATGCAATTTAAAAAAGGAAAAATTGCAAATATAACGATGAAATGAGATATAATTACGAAATTGAGATAAATTGGTTTTATAATAAATAATGAAAGTGGAAAACTTATTTACACATTAGACATTTTTTATATGATTAATAACAAAATTAACAACTATTTTTTTAATGACCAGAATAACCTTATTGCAATTAGGTATTGCCCCTCAATCTCTCGCCTCTGTGTATATATATACATTCACACATATATATATATATGTGTGTGTGTGTGTGAATGTATATATGTGTGCGCAATGTGTTTATGTAAAAGTATATACATACGGATTCGGATTTGGATTATGATTATTTTGAACATATCCTTTACGTTTCATATCAATATAACATTTAAGAATTATCAAAGCACAATTTAGGATGTTATTGTCTCATATGAATGTAATCTGAGAGCTTGAAAATCGAATTTATATATATATATATATATATATATATTGGAGTTTATTTATACTTTAATTATTTTGAACATGATTTGAGTTTTTTTTTTTTTTTTTTAAATACAGGATTTGAATTCTTATTATTAATTTAATGACATATTCCCTTGGGTGGCCAGCTTTTAATCCCTTATGATATACATACCGTACGTATAACACTATTGTGGTCTCGGATATTTTGCTAAGAAGTCTACTGTCACAATGATACACGTACCATTAGCAATTTACAGATATGAATGTTAATTAGTTATCAGCTTAATGTTGATTGTGTTGGAAATTGAATGGAATATTTGGATCGGTTTTTAATCCACGGGTTGTGACTATTTGAACCAGTGTCTATTAGACAATTGGAGCCAAACAGTGCCAACAATTTGGACAACCTTACCAAATGCTTCCTTGGCAGTTTGGACAACTTTTGCAATCTATAAATTGTTGCGCTTCGGTTCAAGAGACGTACAAACTTTTTGTTGGACCTTAAATGCAATCAAACATACCCAAACACATAGACACAATGATTTATACGTGGTTCCCCAAAATCGGATACGTCCACGAAGGGGTAACTCAATATATTTGGGGAATTTCTCTCAACACCCTCACACTTTGATGCGGGGGGATCCGAGTCACATGATGCCGAGCTGTCAGATTACTCATTAATGGAGCTAGATTACCTGGAGCGGGAGGATCAGCGCAAAGATGACAAGAAATCGTGATCTAGCCTAATTGGGGCGGTTTCCGTGCACGTGTCGGTTTTTTGGTCATAACTGGAGCTACAAGTGTCCGATTAGCGCCCGTGACCCCAATTCGGAAAGCTAATTTCGGCGCGCACGTCGTGGCCACCGAGCTATGCTCGGTGCACATCGTTTCGAGCCCCAAATCCATTGTTTTCCTTTTCAAATCTTTATTTTTAGTTATTTTTTGCTATTTATGGTAATCTTTTATTTGTCGATTAGGAGATGATTCTGAACCCGATTTGGGCCAGATTTTTGGCAATCTTTTGATTTCTTTCCGTATTTCGTTTTGGTAAGACTTTTAGGGTTTTGCTATTTTTGGCAAAAATTCCATTAGGGGTCGATTTTCAGTTATTTAAACCCGACTTGTGGGTTGTTTTTTATTCATTCTTGATTATAAACAATTTTATTAAATTCCAGAGTGTTCTCTGAATTTTGGGTCGAAATTCTCCTGTTTTTCCTTGCAAAATACCTATTGCACTAGCCTGCAGAATAATCTCTATTCTGTCCGGCGTCACACTTGCTCTCTTACAGAATTGAGCTTAGTATTACATACAATATGCAACTCTATTTATACAAGAGCAAGGAGGAGTTGGTGGTGGCCAAAGTCTTCAATGGCAACTGAGTGGGTGGGTGGCTGCCAAATACGTCTTCAATGGCTGCCAAAAGAAGCTTCCTCAAGTAGATCATCCCATGCATCATCATATGCATATACATCATTGTATGCATCATTCTCGAATCATAATTCTCACACTTTTCATCCCTTCTTCATCGTTTTCATCTCTTTGCTCTGCCATATACATATATACATGGTCGCATATACATATACATATTGGTGTCTATTAGTTTGAGTGCAAGCATAAAATTTGTTTTCAATGGTTTTCAAATATTGAAATGCTACTTCTTTGAAAACGGAAATCCGTTCTATCTTGGGAGATAGTTGCTCGGCAACCTTGAGCACCGCAGAGGGAGCAAATCTATCTTAAGGAAATTGTGAGATTCACAGGGTTCGGATTAATTTTTCTTTGTTCATTCTCAGGAATTAGCGTTCATACCGTGAGTTGTAGAAATTATTTGTTTACTGTTTACTGTTTACATACACATATATATATATATACATCTTGCCCAATTCATATACTTATATCGTGAAATTGTTCTGGTTATATAAAATATATATATATATATATATATATATATTCAATGAGTTTAATTTTCATTCATTTATAGTTTCCTTTTCATTGCCTGTTTTTGGTTCTGTTTATATATATATATATAATTATATACGGTTTATATATTGCGTGTGATATCTATATATATACAGATTCGTATATTGTGTTTCTTATATATATATATATTTATGTGCATAAATTATTTGGAAGTCTCCGAATTTGTTTTTGTAGAAATAATAAATTGAGTAGTTATAAGCATTTAAAGCCTTTTCAAATATGTGTGGTCAGAATTGTATTTATGATTTTTTTTAAGAATATTCATCGGTGGTTTTCTTTGTTAACCCTATATTCTACTTGCATGAATGGAACTCGAATTCAATATAGCTGCAAAACAGAAAAGTCAAAATTGGAATCAGACCGGTCCAACTTTTTTTTTTATTAATATATATTTTTTATTTCTTTATCTTTTTAGACAATCACCGAACACATGCAAAGCAATCCGAATTTAAGTACAGTTCAAATTATGTTTGCCATCGTAATCTTAATGATTTGTATAAACTCCATAAAAATAATATATTTTGAGGTACCAGGTTTCAGGGCTGGCCCTGGGGTTAGGCGCCCAATTATTAATATAAGTCTCAAAAAAAAATTTATATTTAAAGTCTAAAGAAGATGAAAAATTATAGGCCAATCCAATTTTTTATAATTGTTTTTTAGTAATATGGGGCTTATGGACCAAAAAAAGATTTGTATTTAAAAGTTCAAACAAAATGAAATCTAATAAGCCAATTCATTTTTTTATAACTCTATTGAGTCAAACTTAGCCCACAATATTTTATTAGGGTTACCACTTGCCAGCATTAATTCCAAAAGAAAAAAAAAAGCTAACGTCTCTCCAACTTCAAGCAGCTCTGCGACACGGACACTCTCGATTGAAGTAACAAGCGACGACTCTAACATGGTTCTTTCTTGATTTGAACATATATATAAATAGATCATACTATTATATAATATAAATGACTTGAAAATTGATAATGTTATATATATATGTATATATATATATATATATATATATATATGTACTTTTAATAATTGTGATTGAATATATTTTAATCCTGTTTTTACTAAGTTGGTTTAAGAAAATTAATTGATGTATGTATATATACATAGATGCATATTTTAATTTCTTGAATATATTTATATATTTAAGAAATTGAACATATATTTGTTTTTATTTTTAATTTTCATGAAACAATTTTCACTATGAAAAATCACTGTATTAGACTAGACAACTTAAAAAATTACTGTCAAGTTTTAAAGGTTCACAATTTGACACCTACCAAATTCAAGTTTCATTCATGCTTTTGCAAATTTTCTTTTCTTATCCTTTTTTTTACTGAAAAAAGAAACAATTAATTCATTAGATGACAATTTTTTTAAAAAATTTATTCAATTGGGGCATCTTATATTATAATAACTATAGTTTAACGCTAATATTTTGCCAAAAAATTGAGTTTTGTGACTAAGTTTGTTACATATTTTCTTTTCATGTGAACGAGATCGTACTTTTTATAATGCACCAAGACTTGATCTGTTTTTATTTTTATTTTTTATATTAATATATTTTATGTTTTATAAATATTTTTTTTTCCAGAATTTTTATAAGAGGAGCCTCATTTTTAATCTCGCCTAGGACCCCAATTTTTTTTATCAATCTCAGGGTCGGCCCTGCAGGTTCCAAGTCTTTTTTCAAAATAAGACATCATGTTCGTGTTAAACTAAATTAATTTTGTCTAATTCGTTTGGTGCGAGTACTGCGAAGATAATTTTACCGCCCCATTGAAGCTCTACATCATGGCTTTCGAAAATACAATGGGTTAATTTCATTTACGCCTATTGAAATTTGTTCTAATATCAATCACACCCCCTCAAGTTTGTCAAAATTTATTTACACTCCTTATTTCTATTTATACACATCACTTACACTCCTATACCATGACATCACCCTGAAATTTTAATTTAATACCTAAACTACCCTCAATATTGAATTAGGTGGTGCTTGGAAAAAGGACTCCATATTTTATCAATTTGACCCCTACCAATCCTAAAAATTTAAAATTTAAAATTAATTTTTAAAAAAATATTTGCTTCGTTATTTCAAAATTGATTTTGGTAATTTTAAAACTATTATCTCCTTATAATTTAAAATCATTATTTCCTTATGAAATATTGAATCAACAAGCTACTATTTAGAAATAATTTCCTAACTAAATCACAATCGAAGTCTGAACTTTTTATTTTTTTATTTTTAAAACTATATCATTCCAACCAAGAATATCCTAATCTTATCCCAAACAATCCACCATCCCCTAATCTTTAATCCCAAACAATTCTAACTGGCCAAAAAAATTTATTTCTCAAGCAACCAAACGGGCCCAATTACATCAAACCTTCACCTCCTCCGCGTCGACGCCCCACTCGAGTCCTCCGTCATCAGACTCACCAACTAATCGAACCAGTTCTTACTCGGCCCAGTTTTCGCCAATACCCATCAAACCCTATATTTATGTCTACATATGTCTCTATACATGTGATGTATATGTTTATATATATATCAGAGATATATGAGAGAGATCAAGAGATTTTTTTGAAAATTTTGAAGAGAATAAAAGCTACAAATCGCCGGAATAAATGGTGGTGGCCGTTCTTAAGGGTTGATGGATGGTTTAGGGTTGTAGAGTTAAGTTGGGGTTTATGGTTGTTTGGGTGTGTAAAATTATTCTGAAATTAAGTTAGTTTAAATTTAATTGGCTTAAGAACATTTAAGATATTTCACAACAAAGTTTACTGAACGGGGTGTGAATGAATTTTGACAAATCTAAGAATGTGTGATTGATATTAGGACAAACCTCAGGAGTATAAATAAAATTAACTCCAAAACAATTCATGATAAGCTCGGATGGTGTAAGAATTTTATTTTTTTTAAAGGACATCGACACAAATATAAAAGAAAACTTGTCTTATACTCGCGCTATTGTTGCGATCACAATGTTAAACTAATCAAAGCTTGAAATTATATATAGTCATATTGGACCATTGGTAAATTCAATTTTAAATCCACCTTCCAATCACTTCTCCCCCCTCTTGTTGCCTTCTCTTGGGCACACACTCTTTGGTTCAAAAACTACATCTAGAAACATTCTTTTATTGCTTGGGTTGCTATTCTTAACAGACTCGGCACCATGGACAGACATGGTGTCCCTAATGGTGGAAGCAACCTCTGCCCCTTATGCATGATTGAACCTGAAACCCATGAGCATTTGTTCTTCAAGTGCAGCTACTCTATGAGGGCGTGGCAATGGTGTCAAGAGAAGTGTGGGATCTACATTGGGGATAACTCAATCACTGCAATTTTTGATTGGGTCTCAAGGTTCTGGGAACCTCACAACAATCCTTTGGAAGCTACCATTTTCAAGATGAGCTTAAATGCAAAAAGAGAGAAACCTCGGAGTGTTTTTTAGAGCTACCTCCTCCACTAGGAAACTATGGGCCAACATTGACAACTGCATTAGACTAAGACTCATGTCTCTTATATTCAAGAATGACAGAGATTCAAGGGATATTGTTGGTGTGTGGAGACTGCCCAGCTCTATTCTGGAGACTTTTTCATAGTTGAGGGTGATCTTGCTTTGCTCCTATGTGAGTTGTATTGAGGGGTTATTTTAAGCCCTTATATTTGTTCGTTTGTTGCCTGACTTTTGGCTTGGCTTTTTTCTTGGGTTATATTAACATTTATTTACCTAAAAAAAAATACTGAGGTCCTACCCCATGAGGATCAAGTTCGTCATTTCCCATGATGTGGTCCAATACAAGTTGGACATGTGGCTAAAATCTTTTTTAAAAGGAAGTTGGACATAATATTCATAAATACACAAATCAATGTTAATTCCTTTTAAAAAAAAATTTGGTCACATCATGGGGAAGGACAAACTTGATCCTCATGGGACAAGACCTAAGTATTTTCCTAACGCAAGTATGAAGTGAAGGTAATAAATTTTTCATAAACTAGCTCAAAGATGAAGCATTTTCTCACACTTATATAGGCTCATTCCACAACCGGGACAACCAACATCAATTTCTTCAAATATTTTCCTAGAATTTTGTAAATTAATAAGTAACTGATATGTACACCCACTACAAGAAATCGGACTTTTAGCGACGGTCCTTTAGAGACACTCTCAAGAACTGTCGCTAAAAGTCCATTTTTAGTGACGGAAATTTTAAATTGTAACTAATACGCATATTTTTAGCCACAGACTTTAAACCGTCGCTAAAGGTACAAAAACTGTCGCTAAATGTCATATTTTTAGTCACGGAAATTTTAAACTGTCGCTAATACTCATACTTTTAGTCACGGTTTTTCAAACCGTCGCTAATGCTGCAAAACCGTCACTAAAGGTCATTTTTTTAGTCACGGAAATTTTAAACTGTCGCTAATACCCATATTTTTAGTCACGGACTTTCAAACCGTCGCTAAAGGTACAAAACCGTCACTAAATGTCATATTTTTAGTCACGGACTTTAAAACTATCGGTAAAGGTAGAAAACCGTCGCTAAAAGTCATATTAGTTAGTCACGGAAATGTCGAATTGTCGCTAATACTCATACTTTTTAGTCACGGATTTTTAAACCGTCACTAAAGGCACAGAACCGTCGGTAAAATCCATATTTTTAACCACGAAAAATTGGAACCGTCCTAAATGGTAAAAAAAATGCGGGAGTCACTACAAGAAATAAGGCTTTTGGGGATAGTCTATTAATGACGGGCCAAAAACTCGTCACTAAAGGTGGTCTATTAGTGACGGTCCAAATAAACCGTCACGAAAAGGTGTCTATTAGTGACAGTCCAAATAAACCGTCACAAAAGGGTGTCTATTAGGGACGGTCCAATCAAACCATCACTAAAAGACCCCATTTTTTCACCTCATTTTCTAATTAATTTCTCACACAACCAAAGAATAATTTGGCCCGGGTTTAGTACATTAGCACATGTTATTGGCTAGTACTATTATAAAAAATATAAAATATTTCTAATATTTCATCATTTACGTTACTTTGAATTGAAATCAATTCCATTACTTTAAATTGGGGATTTACGTTACTCAATTGAAGTCAATTTCACTACTTTGAATTGAGAATTTACTCAATTGAACTTAATTTTACTCAATTTCACTATTTTAAATTAATTTTTTTATATCAATTTAACTCAATTAAATTACTTTGAATTGAGGGATTTATTCAATTTTACTACTTTGAATTAGGGATTTATTCAATTTCATTACTTTGAATTAAGGATTTACTTAATCTTCACTACTTTAAATTGTGGATTGAACTTAATTTCACTCAATTACACTACTTTAAATTGGTATTTTTTTCAATCTTACTCAATTAAACTACTTTGAATTGAGGATTTACTCAATTTCACTACTTTGAATTGGAGATTTTATCATTTTCATTCAATTAAACTACTTTGAATTGGGTATTGAACTTAATTTCAATCAAATATACTACTTTAAACTGGGAATTTATCAATTTAACTCATTTACTTTGAATTGGGGATTTACTATATTTCACTACCTTCAATTGAGAATTTTACCAGTTTCACTGAACTAAACTATTTTTAATTAGGTATTTACTTTATTTCACTCAATTGAAGTCACTACATTGAATTGATGATTTTATCAATTTCACTATTTTAAGTTAGGGATTTACTTAATCGAACTTAATTTCACTCAAATTCACTACTTTGAATTGAGGATTTTATCAATTTCACTCAATTAAACTACTTTAAATCAGGAGATTTACTTAATTTCACTCAATTGCACTACTTTGAATTAGAGATTTACTCAATTTCATTGAATTGAAGTCAATTTTAGTACTTTGAATTGAAGATTTTATCAATTTCATTACTTTAAAATGAGGATTTACTCAATTGAACTTAATTTCACTAGTTTGAATTTGAATTTATTCAATTTCACTACTTCGAATTTGTGATTTACTCAAATTCACTTATTTGAATTGACGATTTACAATTTCACTCAATTGAAGTCAATTTATAGTAATTTAAATTGGGGATTTACTCAATTAAATTCAATTGCACAACAAAAATTAATTTTTGTATCAAATAATAGTTTTTGTTACGAATTTTTTATTTTCGTAGTTAATTTTCTTCTATTTGCTATGAAAATGTTTTCTAACAAATAAATAATATTTGCTACAAAATTTATTTTTCGTATTAAGTACTATTTTTTATTACAAAAATTTAATTTTTTCCTTTCTAAATAAATTTAGTTTTTATAATAAAAAGTAGTTTTAAAATTCAAAATACTCCATCGATTTAAAATTCAAAGCCTCTAGCCTCTCACTTTCCTTTCTCTATTCCATTGATGCCCTACACAAACACACCTCCTCCTCCCCAAAAAATGGCGCCCAAATCAGAAACCCTAACCTTCTCTTCCTCCGATCCATCCATAGACTCCATCGACCCCATCCTCCACACCCTCAAACTTCTCCCCTACAGGTTCCTCCGTCTCCCGCGCCTCCGCCTAAAGCTCCCCTCCTTCTGACCTACTTCATGGTGGTCTCCGGCATAGTCTACGACGTCATCGTAGAGCCCCCTGGCATCGGCACCACCCAGGACCGCGAAGGAGAAGGCGGCGAACAAAGGTCGATTGACGTTCCTCCACCGCTGCTCGCCGCCGTCTGAGATCTCGTACACTTTCTCTACTCCATTGTACTCTGGTAAATCCTCTCTTCGCGTATTTCTTTCCACCTTCAATTTTTACTTCAAACCCATTTGAATTTCTTTTGAACTTGCCATGTGTTACCCTTCGATGTTTTACAATCCTTGTCATTTGGTTACTCGTTTTCAGATTGGTCTCCAAATTGAACCCATTTCCTGGAATGAAGCACCTTGATGTGGCTGGTGGAACAGGTTAGCTGTTTATCATTCAATATAATTGTACGTAATGTCTTTCCTTGGTTAGTGCGGTATACAGACTAAAATGGGAAGTGTGAAGTTATGGAGTAAATAAATGAAATATCTTGTGTGATTCAAAAGAGAAACTAGAATATAGTATTGGGACAAAATGATTTAAAACATTTAGTGTACAACTCATGAACTGCTCTTTTAAGGAAGTTCAAATGATAAAGTTTGTGGATCAAAGCCTAGAGGAAAAAATTCTTGACTGTTGGTACCACAGATAAAGCAGTGATTAGTAAGCATGGGCTGCAAGAAGAATGTATTTAGATATTAGCTTTTTTATATGGAAGACTTGTGCTTTCACTTCAGTTGCATGATATAAGGATTCAATAGTGTTTTCCTCTACCCCGAAACAACCAACAAATATATGTACATGTAGTTCTACTGATGCCCTAATGCATTTGTAGCTCTAAAGATTCAATTTCTATTGATATATCTTACTCAACATATAAGTCAATTGTCATATTTGTGTGAAGTTAAACATAATTGTAAAGATTAGTAGAATGTGGCATGGTGCTAAAATAATGTTTGGAGGTAATTAATCCTCTGAGATGCAAATTACGAATGATGAAAATCTTAAAATTAGAAAGGAGATGTAACCCATTCTCATGTAATCTTAGGGATAAAACTCGGATCTGGTATCAAAATGCTTCATGTTGGTTAGATGTTAAACTTGTGTGGCAGAAACTTTATTCATTGTTGGTTCAAACACCCACATGAGTTGTATATATGAGTTTGAATTAAAAATGTTATCTATTGTTTCAGGGGATGTTGCTTTTAGGATTTTGGAAAATATAAACAGTGTCTCCCGAAGAGCCATGCACGATGTTCTTGAAGATAATTTACAGGAAGAAACCCGTATATATGTATGTGACATTAACTCAAACACATTGAGTGTTGGTTAAAAGCGTGCCCAAGAGAGAGGTAATATATGAGGAATGAAATTGACATTAACTGAAACATATATATTTTGTAGAGCAGTGAATTTGAGAATTCTAGAGCCATTTTTTCCTTGATTTTATATCCTGTTTTTGTTAATAATAAGAGTTGTCTTCTGGCATATTTAGCACTTGGAGAAGACAGATCCCTTGTATGGGTGGAGGGAGATGCAGAGGCTCTGCATTTTGATGACAATTCCATGGATGGGTACACAATTGCATTTGGGATTTGGAATGTAACTCACATAGAAAAATGTCTTGCTGAAGCTAATAGGTAACTTCGTACACCTTGGCCTGGTTGTATTGGCATTTATAAGTTCTATTGGTAAGTTGCACCTTATAACTCTATCAGTTGATGCATAAGCATGAGGCAGGGGACCAATATGTTAATTTGGCAATCAGAACTAGTTCATCATTCTCACAGTCACATATATATCTATGACTTCCACTGTGTCCCTTTCAATTTTGTGATTTTATCTATTTAGATCTCGATCAGTGTCAATTTAAACTTTGAAGTTTCCACATATTACTACATTCAAGTATGTTAAATTTAATCATCTTTAGAATAAGCTTCCAGAAATTTTAAAAGAAAAAGTGTCACTATGAGTAAATAATCAAGCCCTAATGTTGTTGGCCGTCACGTTTAGGTGTCTGTTAGACTCTGCCTGTATATCATGGTCTGCTGTGATTAGAAGAGGTGGAACTACCAACGAATTGTCTACATGTGAATTATGAGATTCTGTAGGTGTGATCTTATGATTTTATAAAATGCTTTTTAAGAAATTTATATGAAAGGCATGTGTTGGGTGGACTAAAAATTAGTACATTTCTTAGCACTTACAAAAAATATTATTTTTGGTATTTAATTCACTATATTCAAATATGTTTCTTGAAACTTTGATGCCCCTAATAAGTTTTAATTTGTATTTCAGGGAGAATGATGAAGCCTTCGCAAGTTCCTCTCTATTCCAAGGATTCCAAGGATCGATACCCAATCGTAAAAAATCCGTTGTGATAGAGTTGATTCTTTGCAATCTCTAAAATGTTGAAGATTTTTTTTGGTTCTATTTTTCCTTTTGTAATTTTTTTTGTTCTAATTTAGATGTTGGTACAAGCATTCTATTGTTGAATAAAGTTAACATATATTCAAAGTTTTTGAATGTTTTTTTGTATTTACCTTCAATTTTTGAGCACTTCTTTTATTTCTGTATGTGAATGTGAAAAATAATGTAAATTGGCAATTAAGAAATCAAAATATTCAATTATTGAAAATAAAAAATAATAAGGAAGTACATCACTAACAAAATAGTTTAATGCCAGAAAAAAAAAAGGACAAAATAAAAAGAAGAAAAATGGGTTTTAGGGACAGTAAAACCGTTCCTAAAACATTATTTTTGGCGACAGTCTAGATCGTCGCTAATAATAAGTACTATTGGCGACGGTCTAACCGTCGCCAATAATAAGTACTATTCGTGACAGTTTAGACCGTCGTTAATAATAAGGACTATTCGCGACGGGCTAGACTGTCACTAATACTATTACTATTAGCGACGGTTTGGACCGTCGCTAATAGTCCTTATTATTAGCGACAGTCTAGACTGTCGCCAATAGTAGTAGTATTAGCGACGGTCTAACCGTCGCTAATAACCTCACTTTTAGCGACGGTATAAAATTAACCGTCGCTAAAAACCTTTTGCGACGCAATTTTTAGCGACGGTCTTTGATGAGCATTAGAGACAGTTTTTGGACTTTTAGCGACAATTTGGACTGTCGCTAAAAGCCAGATTTCATGTAGTGACCGTATTAAAAAGCAGAATCTTAGACTGTTTCAGTAACTTGCAAGAGACCACATTCATTTCTAAAATACTACTTCAAGTTGGACCAATGCTCTCACAAGTCACAAGCTCATCTAATCCCTTTTTGGAGCTCCCACCAATCTTAACTAGGGGTGTTCAGGAACCAAACCGGAACCGGAACCGAACTGGAACCGCCGGAACCGGCGGTTCGGTTCGGTTCCATAGGGGTTCGGTTCCGGTTCCAAAATTCCAAGAACCGAAAATTTCGGTTCGGTTCCGGCCCAGCGGGACCGAACCGGAACCGGAACTTGTTTTTTTTTTTTAATATATATTTTTTATTATTAACCAAAAAAAATAGCAATAAACCTCCATTAATTTTAATAGCAATACAAATCCAAGCTACTTTTTTTATTTCACTAATTATATATTTTGTTTTGGGTTTGCTTTAATTCAAATACTCTAGTTTATAATTATCTTTTTTTTTTTGAGAAAATAAGTAATTTTATAGAAAGAAGGCTAAACAAAGCCAAGCACAGAACACAGGAGGGAACCCATGCTCATTACAAGGTGGTACATTGTTCAACAAAGCCCCAAACCCACCAAGTTAGGGACTCCCAATCCTCAATACCTAACAGCTTGATACTGGGCTGCATAGACAAAACCCATAGGAGCTGAAACTGATGTTGAACATGGTACCTTCTCCAAACAAAAAGATTAGAACAAAAAGCACCGACAATGAAGAAGAGGCTAAGCAAGTAGTCCTCTTGAACAACACGATAACTCATCACAAATAAAAAATAGAATCCGAAAATCCCCATAAGTTTGCAATAGTAGTGTTAGCTGCAGACCTCTTGAAATTTTGAAGAGAATGGCCCCTGAAGCTGATGGACTCGGTGATCTCCCTTTGAAGTACATGCTTCGACTCCCCCATATAGAATCTCCTATTTCTCTCCATCCAAATTGCATAGATAGTAGCAGCAAGGCACCATCTAGCAGTGATGGCGTACAAACTTCTATTTCTGAAGTGGATGTTGCACCAGTTGATCATCTCTTCCCAATTTCTAGCAGGCCAGAAGAATCTCCCTTTACTACATATAGCAGCCCATAGAATAAAGGTTTCAGAACATAGGAAGAATATATGGTTTCTGGTTTCAGTTGGTTCACAACAGAACATACATTTGGAGTGATCAAGCAACCCCATTTGCATGAGTCTAGCTTGGGTGTTGAGTCTATCAAGAGTAGCCAACCATGCTATGAAAGCGTGTCTAGGGATTGCTTCTTTAGACCATATGCAAGAAGACCAGTTAACATTATTGAATTTAGTTCTCATCACCTCCCAAGCAGAGTTGATGCTGAAATTTCCTTTATTTGGAAGCCAAATGAGTTTGTCATGATCAACTCTATCCACCTTAAGAATGTCCTCCCTTAGTTGAATCAGGTCACTAGTAGAGGCTCTTGGCAATCTCCATGTCCCATTTTGGATGATAGTAGAAACTTTAGCATGAATTCCCAACCCAAAAGCTACAATGCATCTGTCACCCAAGACTTGAGCAATAGGCAGATCGTAAACCCAAGGGTCATACCATAGAGAAATGTTGCTGCCAGTACTTACTCTGAACTGAAGCAACCCTTGCATCTTATCTCTAAGCTTGAGAATTTTCCTCCAAGCCCAAGAACAAGTTTGAGGGACCTCCATAGCCCAAAAATGGTTCTCCTTAATGAGCTCTTTATTTGCCCATAAGCTAGGAGAATCAACTTGCAAAAGCCTCCAAATATGCTTGCACATTGCAGCCTTGTTCCAGCCTTATAATTATCTTATTTTATAAAATTGAGATTTTTTTAAAAAAAAATTAAATATAGAAGGAACCGGAACCGAACCGATTTTTCGGTTCGGTTCCTTCCCCTTTCGGTTTCGGTTCCGGTTCCGGTTTTTCAAGAACCGAAAAAATCGGTTCGGTTCCGGTTTCAGACGGAACCGGAACCGGAACCGGTCCTGAACAGCCCTAACCTTAACGGCTTCCAATGCTTTTATATTTCAGTTCCTTTGCTCTCACGAGTAAAATTTTTAGAATGTGTGGTACTGTTACTAATACCTATACTCATTTTATATTCATTTTTAAGATCTTTTACACTTTTACTCCCACCGTGACAGAAACCCATACCGCCATTGCGAAGCATGACCAGTTGCGATATGGTTAGTCAATGCCGACATCAATGCATGTTCTGTACAGTAAATGAAGTACCACATAGATACAACCATATATTAACTCATTCATGCAACTAATAGAGTATATGCTGGAGCCAAGGAACACTGTAATGTGACAACATATAGCTAGAAGAAGAAAAGCTAGAAACATGGTCCACTAGAAATGTTAGCAATCTCACAAAAGCTTGCTTGGAAAGGAGTGTAATGTTGTATATCAGTGGTGGGTTTTGGTAATTATATCACTGATAACAAATGCATACATATTTAGCTGTATCTATCAAAGCTATCATAATAAAAGATAAGCATCCAACCACACACAAGTTTGGTGGTTGTCTTTGTCAGTAGTCTCTTTCTGTGGTTATCACAAAACTGCTCCATTTGGACTTGGAAAACATTTAAGGAAATAAGATCAGTTGGATAATAAGTAATAATAGTTATGGATTGAGATAAATGTGTAGACCTAGTCTCTGATTGGCTATGGTATGTATAATATTGTCACACCAGTCATTTTGATGGGCCATGGGGGCATTTGTTCATGACTTGCATATTAAGTTGGAATGATAGCAAAATCTCTAGCTCTTTGAGTATCCTTGAGCATGATGGAATTCAGCCAAAGACATGCAGTTTTCCAACTTGATCAAGATGCTTGTAGCAGAGGTAGCGGACCCGGCAAAGAGTCTTTTGTTACTTTCCATCCAAAGGAAATAGATGGCACCATTGAAGCAAAGCCTGAAGCTAAGAGGACCAATTGATGATGGACACTAGAGAATTGTCACCCAAGTAAACTCCATACTTCTCCTGACACCATTGCCATACAGTTAAGGAGAAAGGGCAGTTGAAAAAAATGTGATCGTGGCTTTCAGGCTCATTACCACAAAAGGTGCAGAGCAAGGAATGGCCTGAAGCAGTAGAAGGCTTGTCTTTAGTGTTAAGACGACAGTTTACAGCAAGCCAGGTAATGAAAGAGTGACGAGGGATGCTATGCTTAAACCAAAGTGAGTGGTGCCAAGGAGAAGAGATTAGGGAAGGAAGGAGACAAAGAAAAGTTTGCTTGAAATTGAACACACCAGTGGAGGAGAGAGACCAAGTGTGCCAGTCCTTTAAGCCATTGCGGATAGGAGGGAGGGAGTCAAAACAGCCTCTGGGAGTACAAGCTTTGAGGCCTTGATGAATTCTCCAGTTAGAGCCTCTGATGATACAACTAACTTTTCTATTCTCCCCCCATCTAGGGAGAATAAGACTTATCTACAAATAGAATACAATTAAAAATAATAATAATTATTTGGTCGTTAGCAATTTAACGGAGTCATGAAGCGTTTCGATTCATGTTAAATCTTCATTACAAAAATAATTTCAAAGTACCGAAATAAAAATAAAAATAATAAAGGAATAACCCCACTTTTACTCTTGAGATTTTATTATTGTGATAGAAGGATGTTAACTTTACAAAATGATAATTTGTATAATTACATCTTTATTCATAAATATTATATTAAGAGAAAAAAATACTACGTGTTTTGTGATAACAAATTAACCATTTTAAATGGTCGCTTGAGGGTGAAGTTATCCCAAAGGACAAAAATCAAATTTAAGATGATATAATTTGAGGGGATTTTTGAACTTTATTTACGGAAAAAAAATTAAGGGCTTTAAGTGAGATTAAGGCAAACCTCGGCGTGAAAGTGAGATTAAACAAAAAAGAAAAACTGTCACAAATAAAGTGAACTTACGGTTATCTACGTACGTTTGAGTCGTTTCCCAATTAGGATTGTAAATCCCCCATCCAAAAGGATTTTGCTGTCTATATATATGGCAAAGCCTGTTTCTTCTTCCTCTATTCTGATTCTTATAGAAACACATTACTAGGTGCTAGGGTTTTTTTTGGTGCTAGGGTTTTTGTGGAGGTGCGAATCAGTGCACTTATTTAAGTGCTAGGGTTTACGAGAGTTACAAATCTGAAGGTAGTTCAAGATGTCGGAGATTGCTCATTTCGGTAATTCTCTCACCACCTTTTATTTATTTAATTCCTAGTTAATTGCGGTTCAATTTTGCCCTAAATTCACACCATGATTTTGTTGTTTACATCAGCTCTTTGTTTGGCGGGTGCTGGTGCAGTATGTTGGGCACTTGCTGAAGGGTATGTTTTATTTATTTTCATATATATTGACACGGTTTTTCTACGTTGATTTTTTCATCCGCTCCATCTAACAATGTACACATCTCAAAGTCCTAACATGTTGTGTTGTACATATATAATGAGTGCTTATATTTTATATACCCATCTATTTAATAACGTGCCTTTATATTTTACAGAAAATTCAGACTGGACTGTTTCATGATAAAAAGGTTCGTCTTATTCCCTCAAATCTTTAATAAACTTGTACGTTTATGTATGGATCTTGATGAAACACTTATATAATTTAATATTCATGTTGCTTCCGGCTTGTGCTCTTTAGTTGTAATTTTTTATTCTATTTTCATGGTTTGATCATCAACCTAATTGTCTTGTTTTGGTCATTCTTTAGTTTGGTATGTATAATAGAATGGAAACGTGCATTGTCTTTGAAAATTCATTCTATATATCATCATTCAATTCCATTTATGCGTATCAAACGCGACATAAGTTAGATGAGATACAAGGAATGGAAGCTTAGCAACAAGACTTACAATCACTGTGATTTTAGGTAATGAAAGACTAATACAGACTATTAGAAAATTCTTTGATAAAGTTACTGAACAAACTACATTGGATTATACGGGTTTGAGGGGACTGTTTAACTATAGTTTCATTAACCTACTATTAGTTGTCACCCCCTTAGTATGAATTAGAGTGTAAATAATAATTATTATAAATATAGCAGCGGTAGAATTAAATATAAGGAGTGAATTGACATATAATAAAAAAGATTGTAAATATCCGAATGAATTCATATGGAGTTATTTACAAACATGTTAATTTCTTCTTTATCGAATTTGTCAGTACTCCATCAATTTCATGGTTTCCAGTATCATACAAATTGATCTTGGGAGCTAAAGTTCACTTCTTAGAAGTTGTATACTTTGCCATTGTTTTTGTTTCTTTGACCTTCTCGTTTTTTTTTTTTTTACTGCATTTTGTTTGTCAATTTTAGTAGCATTAACTTTAAATTTATGGCAATTAGTATTTCATTATATTGAGGTAGTTGGCTTCTCTTGACCCCAAAAAAATGTACTTTTCGTTTCAGAACTGAACGTAGATTAAAGGCTGCAGGGATAATTAATAATGATTTCAACGAAGAGATTGCACGTCAAACTCTAATGCGCGTAAAGGCTATGGAGGCTTTTCAGAAACGTTTCAAGGAGGAGGAGGGCTGGCATTAATATATAGGAGGGCTGGCATTAATATAGGTTCGAGAGATAAGAGGATTAAATATTGATATCCCAACCCTTTTATGTATTTGTGTTTACTCTTATTATTATTATTTTTTCGATAGGTGTTTACTCCTCTTATTTTTATATATATATTAATGACAATATACTCCCATTTATATTGGTTACATTGACTACTTATTTGTGTCGAAAACTAGTAATATATATCGATTTTATTTAGCAATTTACAGATATGAATGTTAATTAGCTATCAGCTTAATGTTGATGGTGTTGGAAATTGAATGGAATATTTGGGTCAGGTTTTTGACCCACAATTTGTGACTATTTGAACTAGTGTCTATTAGACAGTTGGAGCCAAACAGTGCCAACAGTTTGGACAACCTTACCAAACGCTTCCTTGGCAGTTTGGACAACTTTTGGTCTATAAATTGTTGCGTTCCGATTCAGGAGATGCTTTTCAGTATTAACTTTTCATCCCTTCTTCATTGTTTTCATCTCTCTACTCTGCCATATACATATATACATGGTCGCATATACATATACATACTGGTGTCTATTAGTTCGAGTGTAAGCACAAAATTTGTTTTCGCTGGTTTTCAAAGATTGGAGTGCTACTTATTTGAAAACAGAAATCTGTTATATCTTGGGAGATAGTTGTTCGGCAACCTTGAGCACCGCAAATGGAACAAATCTATCTTAAGGAAACTATGAAATTCACAGGGCTCGGATTAATTTTTCTTTGTTCATTCTCGGGAATTAGGGTTCTTACTGTGAGTTGTAGAAATTATTTGTTTACTGTTTACATACATATATATATATGTATACATATATATATATATATATATACATCTTGCCCAATTCATATACTTATATCCTGAAATTGTTCTGGTTATATAAAAAATATATATATACAGATTTCTTGTGTCTTGAATATATATATAAATATACTTGTTGTACATCATCGCGTTACAACTTAAGATAGATTTATTATCCTTCGCATGTTATATATATATATATATATATATATTCAGTGAGTTTGATTTTCATTCATTTATAGTTTCCTTTTCATTGCCTGTTTTTGGTTCTGTTTATATATATATACGGTTTATATATTGCGTGTGATATCTATATATATATATATTCATGTGCATAAATTATTGGACAATGCTTGGGTCGTCACCAGTGAGGACCAAATTGGTCATCACCCCTTATTTGGACCAATAGAATTAAGACACATGACATATATTAATTAAAAAATAGAAATGGGTATTACCCATTATTTATGTGATTCAACCCGAATTTGAATTCTTCTTTTTTCTCTTAATCACTTTAAAAAATAAAAATCTGATGGGCAGTTTAAAGTCATACATATATGCATGTACACTTTCCTTAAACACAAATAAGAAAAAAGTCACAATCTGCAAATATTATTCGATATTGTGATGGGTACTTTTCCATATTTCGTAAAATCCAAAGATTATAAATGAATTGGATACAGAATATTATGAACACTAATAAGAAAAAATAAAAATAAAGTGATTGAAGTATAGAAATTTGGAAAAGAAAGTCAGAAATCTCGTGTGTAAAGTGTCGTTCACCGCACCAAATTGATGATACTACAAAAACACAAAAGATTCTATCATCCTTTGGATTCAATTGCAATATACATAGCACACACATATATATATATATATATATATATATGTATGTATCAATCTATATATAAATATAAGTGTACATGCATATATCAATCTATATATACAAATAAGTGTATACGCATATGTAGACGTTAAACTGCCCATGAGATTTTTTTTTTAAAAGTGAATAAGAGAAAAAAGAATAATTCAAATCCGGGTTGAATTCCATAAATAATGGGTAATACTCATTTATGTTTTTTAATTAATATATGCCACGTGTCTTAATTCTATTAGTCCAAATAAGGGGTGATGACCAAATTGATCCTCACTGGTGAGGACCCAAGCATTGTCCCTTTTCAAATGTGATTTCAAAAGTATGCATGAATATATGGAATCTAGTATGTAGTATTGTCTTCCTGTAACTTTGTTGTGTGTTCCTATAATTACGTTATTGATGATGGGTACGTAACCAAACACTATGTTAGATGTGAATTGATGTATTTGCATGTATATCTTACTATGTGTGAATTTAACCGTATAATTGAAAGATGTCTGTTTTATATCAAATCACATGCAATTTGTGAGAGATATATATGAAAAAGGTTTACTTTATGAAATCTTTTGAAATCATTCTGTAATAAGTTTGATCGAATATGTCTAGCGTAATTACAGTTAAAAAAACTAATAGGTGTGTCTATATAGAACACTGCATCCTATATGCCGTTTCAGTACATTTATTTCAGTTGACATTACCTATCCTATTTGAATTATATATTTATATGGATCAGATAGGTATTATCTGACGTGTTATGTAACTGGTTGGTGATATATTGGCATTTACTATAATGCAATATATTACATTGGTTAATTGAATAAACGTCATGTTAGTATAATTGTTTTATACAACATCATTGGAAACAATTCAAGTGAATTGATATAATTTGGTATTGGTGGTTGTGAACTCTATGAAGAGTGACCAATATGAAAATTCACTAAAAATTCTCTATAAAAATGTAGTGACTTTATATTCTTCTAGAATTTTTAAAGTAATCCATATATTTAATTTTGTTGAGAATCTTATGTGACATATATACTTGAGACTTGTTTTGTGCCTTATTTTTGGTATGCTAATAATTGTATGTTGTAATCATCATGGTTAATTATATTATATGTTTGATGATAAGTACGACATGATTAAGGATTAATTTAATATCTCCTAGTATATTTTATTTGAAATCATACATGTTTATTGAGATTATATACATAATCATGCATGTCTTTTGTTATAAATTATTGCATATTATGTATTCCGTTTTGATTCATTTGGGAAATTGAATCAGTAAATGATCCTAATCATTAATGTGAGACTTGTGTGGAATCAAAATTAACAAGAATATTTTTTAAAAAGTTAAAAGATGTACTGAACCGCTAGAATTAATTCACAGTGATATATGTGATTTAAATTTTTTGCAAACTAGAGGAGGTAAAAAGTATTTTAATACTTTTATAAATGATTGCACAATACTGTTATGTATATTTTCTAAGAAACAAAGATGAGGCAATTATGTTTTTAAACATTATAAAAATGAAGTTGAGAAACAACTTAGCAGAAAGATAAAAGCTTTAAAAAATGATAGCAATGATGCTAAGTTTAGGTGTATACCATAAAACTTGTGGGAGAAACTATACTTTCTACTAATTACATTCTTAACAAAATGCCTTATAAGGAAACCAATAAAACCCCGTATAAATTATGGAAATGTCCTAAGCCTTCCTATAATAAATACTTAAAAGTGTGGGGGTGTTTAGCAAAAGTGATAGTTTCTAAACCTAAAAAGGTGAAGATAGGATAAAAAATCATTGATTGTGTATTCATTGGTTATGCTCATAACAATAGTATTGATTTCTTGTTAATAAATCTGAGATTCATGGTGTGCATGATAATACAATTATTGAATCAATGAATGTTTCATTCTTTACTAATCTGTTGGAGAATGATCCTCAAAAATTTTAAGGATGTCGTATTTTCTTCTGAAGTATTCTATTGGAAAGAAGTTGTCAATATGTTTATATCTCTCATTTTATTAAATGAAAAGTGTTACCCCAATAAATTCGATAATATTTGTTTGTGTGGGGGTAATGAGTAACTTATTAGTTACAAATAAAGTTACTGATATGGATTCATAGTTAAGTTATAGGCGAGAAACCTAAGTAATTGATAACTTAACAGTTGATATTGAGTCTAGCATAAAGATTGCACAACTTATGAAGTTGGTGCAAAGTTAACATAATATTTATGCTATAAATTGTGAAGTTGGCAAAGGAAATTATTAGCTGAAATTATGAGGAAATATAAAGTTGTGGCCACAACTGGTGTCATCTTATTCTTTGCATTTCGCTAATAATATTATATGAAAAATTTGACAATAGTGTCAAATGGGCTCAAAATAAATGAATATGACAAATGTGTTTATGTCAATAGAGTTCATATGTGATACGTCTTTGTTCTTGGAAGTGTAATTGTGTCTTGGAAATCCTCAAAGCAAACATGTATTGCTTGGTCCACAATGGAATCTGAATTCATTGTTTTGGACAAGGCTGGAGAAAAAGCAGAATGACTTCATAATTTTCTAGAGGATATTCCAAACTGCCCGAAACCAGTGCCAGCTATTTGTATACATTGTGATAGTCAATTTACGATTGGAAAAACACAAAATCACATGTATAATGGTAAGTCTAGAACAGGGCCGACCCTGGGGGCAGGTGACATAGGCGGTCGCCTAGAGCCCCCGTCTCGAAATTTTGAATAATAAAATTTTTAAAAAAAAAATAAAAAAAATAATCAATTAAAATTGTTTAACCCAAACAAAAGTTAAGCCGAATCTAATTTATTACAAATATCACAAATTTGATTCTATCAAATCTAGATGAAAGCTATACAATTAGACTAATTAAAAATAATATATATTTTTAATTCTATCAACCCAAATAAAATTTAAATCCAATATGTCCCATTAAAAATTACACACCTTATAACCTGATACTAGTGGGTTAATTAATATTTTTTATTACTTTTATAAGTTGTCCAACCAGAAAAATAACACCATTTCTTCATAATTTTTTACCTTCTTTTTATTTATGAATGTCCCATAATATTTATTCTTCAATGTCCAAATATATTGATTTTAACATAGTTAACATTTAATTTTTTTATAAAAAAAGAAATAAAATAATTAGAAGTTAGAAAAGAACTGAATGAAAAAGTGATAGGTGAAATAAAAAATGACAGATACAACCTTTTTTTAGTAAAAAAAGTACAATCACACGTACTTTGGTATGAAATTGGATTTTAGATTTTGCGAATAAGAAGATCATATATATTTTTTATAGTATATAAATGGAGTCGTACTTTTTATAACGCAACCAAACCGGATTTAAATTTTGTGTTTTCAATAGTAGTATATTTTGTATCATTTTAATAAAAAAAATTACTTTACTTTTTTCTTAAGCACGTAAAATCTTATGTATAAAGGGCCTCATATTGACCTCTTGCCTAGGGCCTCAATTGATTTTTAAGATCTTAGGGTCGGCCCTGGTCTAGACATATTTATCGTAGACATGATATCGTAAAACAAGTTGTTCTCAAATGGTATAATATCCATTGACTATGTGAGGTCAAAGGATAATATTGCGGATCCGCTAACTAAAGGTTTGACAAGAGAGTAAGTGAAAAGATCAAGGGGAATGAGCTTGAAGCCTCTGGGTTAAAAGATACCACAATGGCAACCCAACCTAGTTGATTGGAGATCCTAAGATTTAGGTTCAAAGGGATAACCGAATTGTGTGTGACTTAGTAAAGCATTGTGGAGATTATTAACTCTTTCTCATTCCTATGATGAGACAGTGCATATTTTTAGGGAAATCAACTTTTTTAATGATTTCTATGACTTGGATACATCCAAGTGAGGTATGTATAAAAATTCCTAATAAAAATCACCTATGTGAGTAGAAGGGTCTGCTTCTTAAGAGAATTATGGAAGACTGAATTCTCTGACAAATACTCATGAAACCAAGTGGCGTCCATGGCCAAAATGGACACAAACGTGAGAACCAACTGTGTCTGAAAGGGAACTGTGTGAATTCTATTGTCTTGGTTTACACAAACAACTGACAGTTCAAGGCATCATGTTCACTGATTAGCTAGTAAATTTGATAGTCTTTCACAAGGGAAAGTTCAAGGTCACTGTTTACTTATCCTGATATAGTAACTTTTCATTTGTACTCGAACTAGTGTCTGCATATTCATTTGCATATTGAAAAGTTAATTTCCATTCATGTGAGGGATTATTGGAAATTGAATGGAATATTTGGGTCGGGTTTTTGATCCATGGGTTGTGACTATTTGAACCAGTGTCCATTAGACAGTTGGAGCCAAACAGTATCAACAGTTTGGATAACCTTACCAAACGTTTCCTTGGCAGTTTGGACAACTTTTGCTGTAACACCCCGTTTTATTTTTCCAATTTCCTGGAATTATTTTTCGATTTAATTTCGGTTGTGACGTCACTTGTTCATGACGTCATGGTTATTCTTGGTATCTCACGTGTAAATTTTTTAGGTTTATGTCTGGATACGACGGGATGACGCGACCATTGACTTGTTGACTATTTCGTGGATTGTCGTTGGCGATTATGAGAATGAACGGTGAATTTAATGTTTCGAACTGGTGAGACGTTGATGTGAGTTATGGATTCGACAGCACGACTCTGCAATTGTCTCGTTGGTGACTTCGTGGGGTTTCTTTGGTGATTACGCTATTTAACGTGGTGTTTTGTGTTTCGGACGTGGCTAGAGGTTTACGTGGGTTCTAGTATCGATTACGTGGATTCGTTTAGACGATTAACTTTAGTGTTTCGACTGGATGATGGTAAGTTTCGTTGACCGAAGTTAAAGGTTTCGACTCAGCAGTGCGAGTCCGGCATTTAGTACGTTAGGTTCGACGTTTTGTTTTCCCTTGTAATAGGATTAGCATATGTTTCATTTGATTGACGCGCCTTGTTTAGCTGGCGTGCTTAGGAGTATTTGTATACTCCTTTCTCGTTATCTGTGTTTGTATTTACGTGATATAGTTGGGACGTTATCACTTAACATCTTGTCAGACTTAGGATGTGCTAGGTGACGTGAGGAGTTATAGTTTTCTTTTGTATTTGGTTTAGTACGTGCCTTGTCTGACTGACATACTTAGTGTTTGTATGTACATGTATTGTTTATTTGATGTGGCTGTAATTGATTATTGTTTTGGATTCTTTTCGTGCCTTATTGCCTGTGGTTATTCGGTGGGTCTTGTACATACCCGGTGTTCCGGTAGTTAGATTTTGTACCTCGAATTTATTTATCCTCGCTGGTATTATTTATCGAGCGACTCGTAGATTTTTCGGATACGCGTGTCATCGTTTAGGGATTTTCTCATGATTTTTCCTTTATTATTATTTATTATTAATTGAGGCTAAATGATTTATTTTCGCTTTTCGCACTTGAGGTGGCGGGTTTTGAGTTGTCATTAGCAGGGATTTTTTATTATTAATTTAGCGGACCGAGAATTTGGATTAATGGACTGAGACCAATCTTTTGTCGGAGTCGAGTTCGGAATTGTTCTATGTTCCGACGGTTATGTTTTGTACTCGGAATGTTTAATTTGACTTATATCATTTATTAGATATCCCTAAATTTTTTGAGTTCACGTGATATTAATTGCGGGTCGATCGGTTATTTAATTTAGATTATATATATATGGGTTTCATACCCCAGATTATTTATTTCAGTATATTATTTATTGGGCGATCCGTTTATATTTACGGGCTCGTGTGATTTTATTTGGGGGTTTCCGGTACATTTTCGGGATTTATTATACCTATATTATTAATTGGGGAAAATATATATTTATGTGTGTGTGGGTATTTATATGTATATATAAAATTAATGGAATATATATATATGTATATGCATTATTGGTATTTGAGAGACCACATATTAACCACTCTTCATCACGCACGCAGTTGACCAACTCTTCTCCTCTATTCGTCATCTTCGATCCATTCCTTCACACTCGATCATCTTCTTCACTACGGACAGAGAGAGATAGAGATGGCTGGTTCGATTAGAGAGAGAAGGTTGGTTCACGACGAGAGAGAGAAGAGGCGCGCAGGTGGTGAGCCGGGCTGTTCGTTGGAGGGAAGACTGGCAGTGGCCATGGCTGGAGTCGCGAGCAAGAGGGTCAGCAACGGTGCTCAACGGTGGCAAGGTTGGTGGTTCGCTGGCTGAGAAGCAGCGACGCCGGATCTGGTCGCAAGAGGGTTTTGACAGGGGCTGTGGTTCGATGGCCAGGGCTAGCGACGACGGCGGCGTGGCGTCGTGTAGGAGGTCGTGGTGGCGCTGGTTCGCGCGACGATGGTGCTGACGAACAGTGAAGTGTTAGGCCGGACTGAGTCGGGCCGACTCAGTGCCGATTCTTGTTTAGTTTGGAGCGAAATTTTGAGGAAAGCTTCGTATCGATGCTAGGTACGACATACTAAAATTTCGTATTTTTCCGTTGAGCGGTTTATCCGAAAATTCGATTTATAGGTTCGAATTTTCGTTTGGGTTATATTAGATTTATTCAAAATTATTAACCAATTGCTAATGGGCTTCGTATATATCGTATAGGTCATCGAGACGGATGTTTCGATATATTCAAAATATTTTTCGGACAACTTTGGGGCGGCGAGCACTGTTCACAGCCGGCATTGTTCACGGCGGGATAGTTCGGGGCTGTTCTGTAAGCTTTAAAATATGTGGGAATTTACATATATATATTCTTATATATATGCATATCTGACACTCACTAATAGTGCGTAGAAAATGTTAATAAATCTTTGTTGCATGTTTATGGGTAAATAAAAATGTTTAATTAAATTCCTAGTTATTGACGGAAATCTATGAATTTTATAAGATTTATAAAATACCCATAAATGGATTAAATGATGTCGGAGTTGGAAATTCCTTTGGAGAAATTAAATAAATTATTTCTCAGATTTAA
The DNA here is from genome assembly GCA_963922005.1 of Cornus suecica. Lineage (NCBI taxonomy): Eukaryota > Viridiplantae > Streptophyta > Magnoliopsida > Cornales > Cornaceae > Cornus > Cornus suecica. Next base: position 65,616,949 of record OY998245.1, read on the forward strand.
AATAATTATAAACCTATTTAAATTAAATCGATATAGGCGGTTTAGTACCCCTTGAGTTCGAAATAGGTTTATATAAGGTGTATGTTGATGTAGATCAGGTTAATTGATTTCTCCCCTATTATTTAATTAAATTAAAAGCATGCTAGCATATAAAATCTATAAAGATTGGGTAATCGAGAGCCCGTATATATTTTTGAGATAAATAAAAGTTAATTACTGTATAATTTAAATTTTGAAGCATGTTTTGTATGAGGTTGCTTGGCTTTTATGGCATTTTATCGAGCATATTAAATTCATGTAGAGGCATTTTGCATTCATGCAGCACTGTAGTATATATATTGTTTCGGTATAAGTTGCATGCCTCATTTATATCATGTGCATGTATGGATTGTTTGGAATGTCGCAACAACTGGCCAGTGGGTGACTGGCACCCCGGGCCTGAATCCTCAAACTTTGGGAGTGAGGACATATGTCTCACTTGCCGGTTCCTAACGGACTTGTGGTCTCCGTACTCTATTTAGCGACATTCACCCTTCCTGGTGCGGGCCTGTTAACCCCACAAGTGGTTGGGTTGAGATTCCTGGTTATTTATTTGACCCTCATATAGACAGGGTTGCATTTGAGTTGTATTTTCATGGTCATGAGCATTGACATTGCATGGATATTGCTGTTGAGATTATCTGTTATTATTGCTTATTGATATTGAGCAGGTTATGTCTGAATTTTAATTAGAGATTTGTATTACTCTCTTGGGCGCTAGGACGCGGTGTTTGTGATTGATATTTTAACCTTGGTTAAATTACAATGAAAATTGTGAATTTCCTAGTGTAAAGGAAACCGTGAAAAATGAAAGTGACCTTGGGGCGTAAGGGTTCCCCGTATGTTAGGCTCTAGTTGAGCTGGGTAGCAATATATTGGGACTTAGTTGAAATTGTGATCTTGGCCACATAGGCCTTTGTGATTGGTGATTAGTATCATCACAGGATGATTGATAGACCTCTCCGGTAGTGTGGAGTATTGTTCGAATAAGGGACGGATAGAGCTTATCAGTTTGACCATATTCCCTTGGCTTTTGAAATTTTGAGCTTATCACTCATTCTTCCACTTTGACAGTGTATGAGTTATAGACGGTTCTTTGCCGTGCTTATAAAAAAATCTCTTTCCGTAAGTACTCTTGTGAAGTTAGTGATTTCAGGGCATGGTTTGTCCCGTTCTTGAAACCTCGGTTATGGTTCGAATCTTTGGAGTCAAATATTCAAAATTTTGAAAACTTAAAGCTTGAAGATTTTTATAAAACGTGTTCTTCGTTTACCCCGAGCCTTGTTAATTATTTTTGGGAAGACAAAAGTTTAAATACCTGTTTTATAAAATATATTTTAAATTCTCAGTACTGGGAGTATCGGTAGAAATCCGTTTTTGAAAGAAATTTCAGAAAATTCCATTTGAACTTGTTTTGTAAATCTGTAAGTTAGGGCACGGGTTGCCCCTGTTTTAGAAATCTCGATGTTATTTCTGAGATCTCGGCATCGTTAGAGGTCGATAAATCCAGGTTTCTCCTAGCTTGTTGTCTGGGATTCATTTCTGTGCCCGGTTTTGTTTGGGCATTCTTTCAGGATTATTTTTTTATAAATTTTTAAATAAATGTTAAAGGTCTTAGGACTAGATTTGAAAGAAGTTTAAAAGTGATTTTAAAATGGTTGTTGTGGGTGAAAAAGGTGAGAAATAAGAGAGAAATGGAGAGAAGGCTCCACTAGCAAGTCAGAACAAATAGGTCACAATCCATGGTCGAAAATCTCAAGCAAGTAGAAGGAAAGGAGAGGAAAGAATCGGTGGAGAAGAGCAAAGAGTGTATCCTCATCACAGCAAGAGAATGGGTAGTGAGCATTGATAGATCCAAAACCACAAAAACCCCATCAATGAAATACCCCCAAAGTAGCTAAAGACCAAGAGATGGAGAAGAGAGAAGCAAGCAGAGGAGAAGGGTCAGATGTGAAGAATGCGAAATCAACTCTCCATGGCCGAAGCACAGAGAACAAGAGTAGTAAGCAAAAATGGTAGCCGTCTCTCTAGAGGAGTAGCCTCCAAGCAAAGAGAGAAAAAAAAAGGGAAAAGGGAATGTTGTGAAAAAAAAGGAGTCTGCCAAAAAGATGGAGGAGAGGATCCCTAGGCAATGCACTATTGCCCTATATTTATAGGTAAGAAGGCTCAAAATATTGCCCTAAATTTTGTGGTCCCCAACTCCTACCAATGCTCCACTTTTCTCTAATAAGGTGATGAGGGCCATGATGTGGGCCTATAAGGAGAATTCTTTCCACATTATAAATAATGGGTAGAATCCACATTATGTGCCTTTATCATGACTAAACTACACTCCAAGCCTCCATGCCACATGCTCTTTCCAATCCCTTCATAATATGAGGATGGTGTCGCGCTGTCCACGTGTCACGGCTACGCAGCATCTATGGCCACAACCGGATCAGTCGTGCAACGGATCACTCCCCAATAGTCTTCGCAGTACATGCATATACCGCTAGAGCTGTGCATAAATGGTGGTAGACGCTCTTAAGAGACTGCTACATCATCAGGACCCGTAGACCATGGAGGTACTACTCCCGTGTACGCTCTTCAGCTCCACAGGTGCGCTACCACAATAGGACCACCTTTAGAAGGCTTTTGAGTTACCACGAGTAATCCGCCACAACGTCGGACACATTGGGTCAACCCGTATACCAACTTCGGTGGGGCGGGTTCGAGGCTCTACCCAGTAGCCCAGTACCCTAAATGAGACCCCTCTACGAGTCGAGTGCAACCTAAAATAATACCTATGCCTACAGTTGTCGGTTTGAACTCTAGAAGTTCTTCTTTCTCCTATAGTTATTCCTTGGGTATTTTAGGGCCTCAGCTGTTAGTGCGGTCCTTATGTTTATCTTCTCTGATGCTCTTCTTATCATGTTTCGGGTATGTGACATAGTGTTGATTCATGCACACATAGTGCGGCTTCTAGTATTCTGGTTGGGTTCGGAGGCGTTGGAACCAAATAAGATTTGACCGGGTTCTAACTTTTTCTTAAAAACCGGTTGAATCCTTCGGGGTTCAACGTTTTTCTTTAAAAACCCGAGGACCATGGTATCTGTTTGGGACTAAATGACTCCAATAACCCTTTCTAGTGCCTAGATAGGTAGTGTGAGTTAGAGATAGTTCGGTTGGTTACCGAGTTGTGGGCTTGTGTTGTATATCTAAATGAGGGTGAAGTTCGGATTAGTTGTCTATGGGCCTAGGTGACTGGCTTAGTTATTTACAGGACGTTATATATATATATATATATATGTATACATGTATTGTTTATATTCTCGTTGATCTATGGTGCGTATGATATCCGTAGTGTACTTGAGGTTAGTGATGAGGTTATTGATGGGGTCTCGGATTGGCGGGGTGCCGTGTGAAACGATTGACTGACCTAGGATAGATGCATGCACACGGGATGGTTAGCGTTTTCTAAACGGCTATGAGTGTGATATTTTGATATTATGGTAAGCGTGTGGTTTTGCTCACCCCCACAACAGGTTTGCAGGTGGATGCAACACGACATGCTCGGCGGTGACGATACGGGTGATTTAGGGTGTACTCATTTAGTTATGTTCCTTATTCCGTAGTCATACTTGTGTATTCTTTTATTTCCTTGGGAGTCAGGATGTTGGAAGATTCCCTTGTGTTGTATCTCCATCCTGTGTATTTATTATTTTTGGGGTGCCATTGTATCTGTTCGGCACTACCATTGAGTTTTATGTATTCTTAGTTGAGCTTGGTTTACTCAGTCGGTAGTTGTTGTTTTGGGGGTGCCTTTATACCTTTTCGGCATCGCCATGTGGCTTTCTTTATAATTTTTATTTGAGCATTTGGGGCTCTATTGATTTTAGAGGGGTTGTGTAGAGGTTTTGGTGTTCTTTTCCACTACCCCGGCCCTAGTAGATTTCTGGAATATTGGGTTGCGTGCCATTGATTCTATTTCTGTTGTTATGGGCAGGTTTTTGTGTTGTGTTGTTTTTGGGTTGTCCGGATGTTCCATTTACAAACGGAACTCTGCCGGATTTTCGTTAGAATTTATTTACTGGGTTTTTATCACTCAGGTGATAGGGAATACTTCATTTTCATTCATATTCCATGTATTTCGATGTTATTGTTAATCCTAGTTGTCGTTTTTCGTGATGTCATACCTCGAGATTCGCTGATTCTCCGGATTGGAGTCTCAGGAATAACGGGGCGTGACATTTGCAGTCTATAAATTATTGCGCTCCTAACTGGTTTAGGAGATGCTTTTCAGTACAAACTTTTCATCCTTTCTTCATCGTTTTCATCTCTCTGCTCTGCCATATACATATATACATGGTCGCATATACATATATATACTGGTGTCTGTTAGTTCGAGTGCAAGCACAAAATTTGCTTTCGCTGGTTTTCAAAAATTGGAGTGTTATTTCTTTGAAAACGGAAATCCGTTATATCTTGGGAGATAGTTGCTTGACAACCTTGAGCACCGCAGATGGAGCAAATCTATCTTAAGGAAACTGTGAGATTCACAGGGCTAGGATTAATTTTCTTTGTTCATTCTCGGGAATTAGCGTTCATACTATGAGTTGTAGAAATTATTTGTTTACTGTTTACATACATATATATATCTTGCCCAATTCATATACTTATATCCTTAAATTGCAGGTATGTTTTTTGTTCTGGTTATATAAAATATATATATATACAGATTTCTTGGGTCTTGAATATATATATAAATATACTTGTAGTACATTATCGCGTTACAGATGGTTTATGCAGCTTAAAGTTGATGGATTATGCCAGATTTGCCGTAATACTTCTTTCTTTTGGCTTTTGAAAAAGGTTCGGAAATGCAGCTTAATTTCATCAGTTTCTTGGTGTGAGAATGAAAAATCCACCAAACATTGGTTCACATATTATACTTCAAAGAAGCAATTAAAAATCTTCCTTTATTTTTTTCGTTAAATAAAATAAATAAATAAATATTTATCAGCCATATAGCAAATTCCACAATGAATTTCATTCCATGTCAAGTTATTCACCAAAAATAATTTTGTTATATGAAACATGTTACAACATTATGATCTCTACTTAATTATATCAATTTCTCCCAGCCAAAAGTGGGTGGAAAGTGAGTACGCTGTACATAAAATTAAATTAAGAATTCTCTAAAGCTCAAACATTTCGGTAAAAACGAGAAATATATAGTTTCCATAAAGTTATTATTTTATCTTCAAATAGTTCCTCAAAAACAAGACATGCCAATTGGATCTAATTTTGAATATGTTGGTTTAGTCTCAAAATGATTCAGAATTAACTTGGGGAAACAATTAGCGAGGTTTTTTATTATTATTATTCAACACTACACGAGTTTAATGTTGTCAATTTTCCTTAATTTATTGATGTTTTCTATATTGGTTTTGCAAAGCTTTTATGTACATACATAATTAAGCTTTGATTGGGTTTTCATAAGTACTTTTGTATGCCCCTGGTCCTAGAGATGATAACGAGTGTGATTTTGGGCGGATGTACCCTCCATGTCCTTATAATCATTAAGAAAATCCTATCTTATCCTCGCCTAAAACCGATTAAATTGGGTGGATACCCGTTAAGAGTTGAAATTATATGAAATATGACACTCTAAATTAAACAATTCAACAAACTATAGGCTTAAAATACCAAATTCAACATTATAAAAATTAAATAATCCACCAAATTATCCAATAGTCCAAATTATATTACATTTTTTCAACATGAAGTATTGATTTAGGGACTAAGGAAAAGAAAAGTGAGAATGATAGAGAAATAAGAATCTAGGGTTCATATATATATATATATATATACATATATTACTCATTGGGCAACACCCCGATTGAGTCCGAGTTCAGGTTGGGCAGACAGGATGATCTAATCGCAATGATGACGTTGCGCGAGTTCGGATGTTAGGCTTACCCATCAGCTTAAGTTTTGGGGTTAAACCACGAAACATTCACCCATCAAATCCTATAAAGGGAAGCAAAATAGCCAATATAAGCCCCTTGTAACGTCTGACACATAGAGAAGGGGTGATGGAGTGGGAAACAAAATTCAAGTAGGACCCATGAGTGTTTACACTCTTCACGCCACAAATAGAAAGTCTCTATATTTTTTGTGGGCCCGGCCACCAAACTTCCTTCTCTCTCTACTTTGTCAACATTTATTCTAATTTTTTTTTTTTTTGTTTACATTCATTTTATTAAAAAATATATAATTTACAATTTAAAATAAAAAAATATTTTGCATAATAATTTAATTTATAAATCTTTTTACTTTTGAATTTTAATTTAATTAATTTATTTTTGCATATCCAATCTTTTTTTCAATTCAAAATAATTAAGTAAGTTAAATATAAATATATTATTTTGGCTATATTCTTTAATGTACAATGCAATATTTTGTTATAACATTCAATACCATCAGCACCAAATGTAAGGGATACAACGTTGAAGGTTGAAGATATAGTAAGTTTCTTAATTATTAATATAAATTATATATTTTGATCTACATTTATCTTAATATATTATTTCTTGTAACATTGAACAACAAAATCATTATATGAGGATCAGGAAGGGGAGTTATTTAAGCTTGAGCACTGTTGGAATCTTCTTCGCAAATCTCCGAAATGGCAAGATATTTGCAGTAGCACAAGCAACTAAAAAAAATTCAATAGAAACGCAAATAAGAGAGCTGTAGATCCCGATATAAATCAACCGGAAGATTTTTATGAAACAATATCATCAACACCAGGTTCAGTCCAAAGTAATCCATTTACTCCGTCGACTACTGGAATATTAACACCAGGTTCGATAAACCTTGGTGATGACGACTCACCCGTTGTTGATAAAGATTCACATGACACTTTACGACCAATTGGACGAAAAACATCAAAGAAAGTTCGTAAGCAGAATAAAGATAAGTTACAACAAAACTTATTTGTTACATCTTTTGAAGGATTTACTGAAAAATTTAATTTGATGAATGAGGGAGCACTCCAAGCTCATAATTTGAAATTGAAAACAAAATACGATTTGGGCATACAACATGAAATTACAAAGCGATTGGAGATTGAGATGAAAATAAAAGATATCGAGACACAAGAAAAAATTAAAAGAATGGAGATTGAGAATGAGCAAGTTACTTGAGAAAGACAAATGATGGAAAAAGATCCAAATGATGCTCCAAATCCGGTGGTCAAAACATGGATCGAGACTCAACAAAATGCAATTTCATCGCGTTTCAGACAAGGGGATGTTTTATTTTATTATTATATGTGGTAAATTATTAATGTTTTTTTCCAGTGTGTGATGGTGTAGTGTATTTTTTTCACGTGTGTCAAATTATTTAATGTATTTTTTTGCATGTTTATTATTATTTTTGTATCTGACAAATTATGTAATGTATTTTTTTACATGTGAGAAATTATTAATGTATTTTTCATTTGTAGAAAATTTGAGAATATATTTTTATTTATGATATTTAATATATTTTTTTATATTAAAAAATTTAATAGTAATTAAATAATGTTGATTAATAAAATAATAATAAAATGGAGTGAAACATTGAACATTACTCCATATGACACGCACTCTCCAAATAAAGTGTAGAGCCATGTCATCACCCACTTTTCAAATTGCTGATGTGGCACTACACTTTATCAAAAAGTGGAGAGCCACCCATAACTCACCACTCTGCATACTCTAATGATGTCAGAGTGATTATCAGTTGTACAAGGGCATAAATGAATAAGGGCCCGTTTGGAACATGGTGTTTTTGTTTGTGTAAGAACAAGAATATTTTGGTTATTGTCTTTGTTTTTTATCACCCTTAAAACAAGAACAAATCCTTGTTTGGCAAAAAAAAAAAACCCCAAAACATATATCCTCATTTTCTCTCTCTTTCTCACACACTAAACACACACACATGAAGAAGAGGTATGAATCGATCGAAGGGTTTGGACATACATAAACTGTTTTTTTTTTTCATATTCTTTCTTCCCTCTCTTCCTAGCATCGAATTGGGTCCAAAAAAGGGTTTCGATCATGAACACACTCAAGGCTTACGATTTGGGGTGTCGAGTAACAGAGTTTAGGGTTTGGGGGTTCGATTGGGGGTTTGGATTGGGGGTGTCGAGTTGCAGAGGTTAGGGTTTAAGGGTTCGATTGGGGGTTTGTTTGGGGGTAATGGCGGTGTATATATATATGTGTGTGTGTTGCAAAGGTTAGGGTTTGGGGATTCAATTGGGGGTGATGGTGGTGTATACATATACATATATATATATATATATGTTGTAGAAGTGGGGTTCGATTGAGGGTGATAGTGGTGGTGGAGGGTGGTGGGATGGTGGTGTATATATATGTATGCATGTGTGTGTGTGTGTATATATATATATGGTGTGTGAAAAATCGAAGGTGGTGGTTGGAGGTGGGTGGAGGTGGCGGTGAGGTGGTGAAGGATGGTGGTGGCGAGAAGTTTGAGGGTTTGCAATTTTTTATTTTTTTTTGAAAAATCCCAAAGAGAACAAAAAAACAGGTTTTGGATGTTCTCTTATTTTTTCTACTATTTATGAAAATAGTTTCCAAATTGAGAACATAATGAACAGTAAATGGGGTTGTCAAACATGTTTTGTTTTCATGAACAATACCAAAAAATAAGAACAAAAACAAAAACACACGTTCTCAAATGGGGCCTAAAAGTTTTGAACAAGTATGGGCTCAAGTTACCTTGTTTGTGAGCATGGAAACCCATTGGGCTTCTTTGTACTTGTTGCTTCTAAAATCTGAAAGCATTCTCGTAAATTTAGTAATAGTAAATTAGTAATTGTACTTTTAAATTTTAATAATTCATTGAGGTGAGAGACATAACATATGATATATAATCCCTAGGGTGCACACGGTTCGATTCGATTCGATTTTGATCGAAATTGGAATTGAATCGTTATTTTCAGTTTTTAAAAATTTAGAATCAAAATCGAATTGTTAATACAAGGAACCTAACCGAATCAAATTATTATTTTTCGATTCGATTCCTATTCCTATTATTTAAAAAAAAAACCCGTAAGTATCATAATATAATATAATAATAAATTTAATTAATTATGATATCTCAACTATTACAAACCCAAACTCAATTACGGTGAAATAAAAATAATTATGTCAAAATTACATCTCTTAAAATTATAACCTTATAACTATATATTTATAACTTTTAAATTATATAAGTAAAAATATAGTATTATTAAAATATAAAAATGATAAGAATAAAAAAAAAATAGTATGGTTTCATTCGGTTCTATATATAGTTAAGAATCGAAACCAGACTCTTTTATTTTTGGAACTGCAACCGAACCAAAACTCGTTAGAATCGAACCAAACCATCGGCTCCGATTCTGTTCGGTTCTTTCCGTTGTTTGCTATGAAACACGGACACGAACACAGGACATAGATACGACACAACATGGACATGGCAACACGATAAATTTTTAAAAAATAGGACATGACACGCCTGCGATACGTCTATAAAAAATATATATAGATATTATGTTGCACAAATACTTCATTTGTCGCTTAAACAATGAGAACCAACTAAATTTATAAATAAAAAAACAAATAGGTTAAATGAAATGTTTGGCATGTTCAAAAAAATTTATTCCACTATTATTCAATGAATTAAATGCATCTCCTCCAACATTCGACATCTTAGTTTTTCCCTCATTATATTGTGAGAATTTTTTTGATTTAAGATAAAGATTGAAACATATAAATACCAAATCTTCGGATATTTGTGATGTTATCTTGTTGCTCTTCAAATAATTGATAAATGAATAGTTGCTCCAATTTCTCTCAAGTATATTCAAAATCAAATATTAAATTAAAAATTTTGAAATTTTTTTTAAGTGATTCACCAAATTACCCCTCCATAAACCTTATATTTTTTATGAAAACAACTGAACACCGGCTGTCCAATTTTAAAAACATCCGGGGCTCGTTTTTGGAATGTACCCCATGTATTTTTGGTGTGTTAGTCTGTTCGATGTGTCGGACACGGGTACGGGGCGAACTAGACGAAGTGTTCATATGTTGTTTGAGCACCCCTAGGGTCTAGAAAATTCAAATGGAAGAGCAAGTGGTCGCCGATTGTTCAAATTCGCTGGATCAGAGACCCGGAATCCTCATCATCGGATCCTCTGACGTCGGTAAACGGACTCTTCTCTCCCGTAAGTCCCTCCCTATTTGTATATATCGACATATATATATGTATGTATATGTATATATATGATTGGGTCAAGATCACAATTTGATGACTGAAGTGTAATATATATGGTATTTGATGACTGAAGTGTAATAGTCAAATTGGTATTTGTGCCTTTTTTAAAGCATAAGAGTATTAAATTGAGCAATTGAACAAGTGTGTATGATCACATCTTGTTCAACTAGATTTGATTTTTGAAGTGCCTTTGTTGATGTGGTATGAAAATGTTAATTGGGTGTGTAAAGAATTTAAGGTGTCGCTACCAAAAATCAATTACTAATAAATATAATTGAGTTCTTTTTTTTCTTCAATTTTTCTTGATATTCAACTACAATATAAATATATATGGTGATTGACTCGAAAGTGGTTACTACAGAGCTTTTTTAATTCAAAGAAATTAATTAAGGTGTTAGCACTGGCCGGAAAACATGCATAACAATCAGGGGTTATAATTTGTTATAAAAAATTTACTAACCATTTTTCACTAAAAACTTCTGAGTACTATTAGAAGTATGTTAGTCTGTCAAAGAGGTTTCCAGATTTCATGAAAACTGGTAAATTCCGTTACTTTTAGATGAGACATGCATTAAAATTGAATGCAACGATTGTTGAAGCCTTGAAGGAGATTATGCAATGGCCATAAAGTAGAGTAATATTTTGCTATATGCCTTTTGAATGCATCCATATGTAATAACAGAGAGTTCAGACATTGAAGCTTCGGTTTTAGCTCACATTCATCCTGGAATTATGGTTGGAAGAATGTCAAAGCTATATATATATATATTTATATATATATAGACTCACCTAACAAGGCAGAAACTTTTTCACATATTGATTGAACCAGAATCCACCTTAAGAGCCTTTAATACACTCTTATTTTTCACTATTGCCTTATCAGTCTTCTTTCTGTTTTATTCATTCAGCTTATGTAGTTTTACCTTCTTAATATTTCCCTCTTCACTTGTGCTATCATATCCTATTCAAAAAACCTGAAGTTCCATTCTTTTCAAATAATAAAAAGGAAAAGTGAAATTGGATAGAGACTCGATTTTGGGAATTTAAGCTATTGTACCTGCTGATGAAAAAGCTTTCAGTAGGATGCTCGGGTTTTGTCATTGCTTTCATTTAATATTAGTACTTCCCGTGTTCCTTCAGTAGATGCGTTTTGCGTAATGTTGGGGACATATTTTGTGCATTAACGAATCAGGACACGAGCTCTGTTGGAGGTCAACAGACCTTTAGCTTTAACCATGTTGAATTTTCTTTTGGTTGCAGGATTACTCTCTGTGGATTTTGAAGACTCTTCTGATTCATCATCCGATGTACTTGCCTACGGGTATGTTGATTAAGGTTGTTCTTAAAGCGACTAGAATTATGTTGATTAAGTTTGGCCCGGTGGTGCTGGTTTTTGACATAAACAATGTTAGCCTCATCCTCTTGTTTCATCTCTATATTGTCGTCATCATCATCAGTCAATGTTTTATTATTTAACATGCACCATAGAATATCTCCTTGTAATTGAATTTTATCTTCTCCAAAATTATTGTGAATAAATATGGATGTAGTGCTTACCATTGGTTCCTTAATCTTCATGCTACTTTCCATAGTTTCCTTGGACACCTCATTAATTCAATTCTCGATAATTTTGCAATTTCGTCTATTCCCCTTGTTTTGTAAATAGGTACTATCGTGCTTTTCTCAGTTGTATCATTCCTTCTTTTAGAATGTGGTTTAGTGAATATGCTAGTTCTTAGAATTGCACATATTCTGTCGATCAACATGATTTGCTTTGTAGGCGTAGGTATTATTTTAGGGTGCACTCGACTCGTAGAGGGGTCTCATTTAGGGTACTGGGCTACTGGGTAGAGCCTCGGACCCGCCCCACCGAAGTTGGTATACGGGTTGACCCAATGTGTCCGACTTCGAGGCGGATTACTCGTGGTAACTCAAAAGCCTTCTAAAGGTGGTCCTATTGTGGCAGCGCACCTGTGGAGTTGAAGAGCGTACACGGGAGTAGTACTTCTATGGTCTACGGGTCCTGATGACGTAGCAGTCTCTCAAGGGTGTTTACCACCATTTATGCACAGCTCTAGCGGTATATGCATGTACTGCGAAGGCTATTGGGGAGTGATCTGTTGCACGACTGATCCGGCTGTGGCCGTAGATGCTGCGTAGCCGTGACACGTGGACAACGCGACACCATCCTCATATTATGAAGGGATTGGAAAGAGCATGTGGCATGGAGGCTTGGAGTGTAGTTTAGTCATGATAAATGCACATAATGTGGATTCTACCCATTATTCATAAAGTGGAAAGAATTCTCCTTATAGGCCCACATCATGGCCCTCATCACCTTATTAGAGAAAAGTGGAGCATTGGTAGGACTTGGGGACTACTACAATTAGGGCAACATTTGAGGCCAAGTCACCTATAAATAGAGGGAAATAGTGCATTGCCTAAAGATCCTCTCCTCCATCTTTTTGGCAGACTCCTTTCTTTTCACAACATTCCCTTTTTCCTTTTCTTCTCTCTTTGCTTGGAGGCTACTCCTCCAAGGGCGGCTACCATTTTTCTCACTGTTCTTGCTTCCTCTGTGCTTCGGCCATAAAGAGCTGATTTCGCCTTCTTCACGTCTGACCCTTCTCCTCTGCTTGCTTCTCTTTTCTCCATCTCTTGGTCTTTAGCTATTTTGGGGGTATTCCATTCTCGGGGCTTTTATGGTTTTAGATCTATCAATGCTCACTACCCATTCTCTTGCTGTGATGAGGCTACACTCTTTGCTCTTCTCCACCATCTCTTTTCTCTCATTTCCTTCTCTTTGCTTGAGATTTTCGACCATGGATTGTGACCTCTTTGTTCTGACTTGCTAGTGGAGCCTTCTCTCCATTTTTCTTTTGTTTCTTCCCTTTTTCACCCACAATTTTTGGCGACCACAGTGGGAGAGAAAGGCGGGCCATATAACATGACCAGAAGGTCATCTCGTATAGCTATGACGTCTCAAGCACCTTCTTCTTCTGCATTTCCTCCACCCCCTCCTCTTCCATCCAGGCAGGAGTCAGCCGCACCTATTGGAGTTGAGAGCCACACTCCTGGAGAAGCGAGCCAGCCTCCACGAGGGCTCCTTCTGATCAATCGACCCCCACCAGGTCCGACGGTGACCCAGCCACAGCCCCAGGGCATCGCCGCAGCGGAACCACAACTCAGGGAGCCACCGCTCGACCATCCCCCGGTCGCCAGCGAGCAGGAGGCGACCAGTGCTCGTTCTTCCAGCCGCACCGTCACCAGGACGCAGCACCACCGGACGGCTTGGAGCAGGTCCCATAGTGCTGCCACCTCGAGGTCAGCTGGCAAGCGCGACCGTGACGCGCTTCTCATGGAAACGTTGCTCACTATGTAGGCCACCCAACAACAAATGTGGGAGGAGCAGAAAACAATGTTTGCCTCTGCCAGGCCTGACGCGGCCACTAGTGCAGCGCTCACGCCAACAATGGCGCCGGCATCTATCCTTCGTCACGACGTTATGGTGACGCCCCCGCGTGCGACTTCAGCGTTACCCCAGGGCCACGCTATGGCGGCGTCATTGACCCCTTTTGGCTCGGCTCAGCAGAGCGTTTCCCCCTATGCTACGTTCGATCAGTTACGCGCCATGATGGGGTCGGGACGTGTCTCAACCGGGGCGGATCTTATTGGCGACCTGTTGCCTCCATTTCCTGTTTCTGTCCTTGAGCAGCCGTACCCTGCTGAGTACATTGCGCCTAAGTTCCGACAGTTTGATGGAAGGAAAGGCAATGCCAATGAGCATGTTGGGCGTTTCGTTAGTCATTTGGGGGACCATGCCTCCAACGAGGCGTTGAAGTTGAGGGAGTTCCCTAAGTCACTAACTGACCGGGCGTACACTTGGTATCACAACCTCGAGCCTGGGTCGGTGACCAGTTGGGAGGAGATGACATAGCGGTTCTATAGCAAGTACTACCAGGTTGACGAGAAGGTCACTTTGCTATCCCTCACTAAGCTCACTCAGAAGAGTAATAAGGATGTGATGGCTTATGTGAAGCGATTTAGAGAGCGCACATTGGAATGTTATGAGTCTGCCAAGGAGGAGGATTTGGTCAGTATTTGCATCGATGGGATGGATAGAGAGTACTGCCTCTATCTAGCCGCCCTCGATATCCGCACCTTTTCCGATCTTATGGTCAAAACTAGATGTTTGGCTGATCGGGTGCAGTCCCCGAGGAGGTCGTGTTTGGCGAGCACCACACCCTGTTTCTATTACAGCATCCGTTGTTGAGGATGAGGAGCAATTTTCTGGGGAGCCCGCCGAGGACGAGGATGCCTTCATGGCGTCGGTTGACTAGTAGAGGAAGCGATTTCGGACGACTCCACCACCTTTCCCTTGTAGCCGTAGGCAGGTTCTTGATGTGCTGAACTAGTGGATCCACGACAAGGTCGTCAGCCTCCCACCTGCTTTAGAGGAGAATCATAAGGATTTGGTGAATAACCCACGCTTCTGTCATTTCCACCGTGGTACTAGGCATCCATTAATGGAGTGTTGGAGTTTGCGCGATCTTTTTCAAAGGAAGATGAAGTCTGGGGAGCTGAAGCTTTTGGAGAGGCAGGATGTGCACGACAACCCTTTCCCACGCCACGATGCAGGCGTTCATGTCATTTCACGTGAGGATCGTGGCACATTAGAGGAGCTTCAAGGCGAGGAGGTAGCCTGGCTGGATGAGCAAGTTCAAAGGGGCACTCAGGACCGCATGACACAAATGGCTAGCCTCATGAGGGAGTTCTTTGACAAGCTCAAACTTGACTCAGACTCCATGGCTGAGGTAACTAAGGTGTTGTTTAAGGTTGTTTGCAAGGCAGGAGCGGAAGTCAGGAGGGATGAGCCAGCCCCCTCGGCGAAGTCTGACCACACTAGGGAGGTCACCTTCACCGAGGCGGACAAGCTTATCGAGGGCCCCCACAACCGTCCGTTGTACGTACCTGCGACCATTAACGGGGTTGATTTCAGGAGGGCGTTCCTGGACAATGGCGCTTCTGTCAACGTCATGCCAGTCACCGTCATGAGGCATGCCGGTATTAAGGATGAGGCCGTGACCGGGAGGCCAATTGACATTTCAGGTTTCAATGGAATAAGACAGAGGACCTTGGGCTATGTCACTGCCGACCTGCAGGTTGGGGACATCCGAGGGCCTGTCCGTTTCCACATCATTGAGGGGGAACCATCTTACCATGTTCTGCTGGGGAGGTCTTGGATGCACCTCCACGGTGTAGTCCCTTCTTCGTATCATCAGGTGATGAAGGCCAATTGGGGCACTGGGACTACTACTGTCAAGGCCACAAGGAACCCCTTCTCTCTCAGCTAGGTTCATTTGTCTGATGCTATTTACTTCACCAACTTTTCGGCTGCGGACGAGGGCCTTGAGGAAGGCGAGGCTTATGCTACCCCATTGCCCGACTGGGAGGATATTGCCCAGTCCGATGACGACGACATTATGGTGGTTGTCTCGCAGAAAGGCAAGCGGAAGGTCGATAATGACGAGGATCTTTGCAGGAGAGTGCGCAGGGCTGATGGAAGCTAAGTTTACCAGTTGTGACGGTGCGAGGGGGCGGACTCCCCAGTGCAGGCGCACGACCCCTACAACGACCATTTTCTGGCGGAGGCATCCGTTCCTATCAAGGATTCAGTAAGGCAGGATGACCAGCAGTCAGGTCTGGCCGCAGCCCAGAAGAAGGGTGTTGAGGAGGTCGATCTGGCCAAGGCAGGGGAATAACCCCGAATGGTTTCTATCAATCGCGAGCTATCTGTTGAGTTCAAGGAGCGACTGGTGGGCCTACTCAAAGAGTATCAGAATGTATTTGCTTGGAGCTATGACCAGATGCCGGGACTCGACCTCGACCTGGTTGTGCACCGTTTGAATGTTGAACCAGGAGCCGTACCAAAGAAGCAGGCTTCCCGAGTATTTGCGTCGGAGATTGAAGGTTAGATTAAGGAGGAGGTCCAGCGTTTATTGCAGGCCGGTTTTATCAGGCCCATTCAGCATCCGACTTGGTTGGCCAATGTGGTACCTGTACGAAAGAAGAATGGAAAGGTTAGGGTCTGCATCGATTTCAGGGACATCAACAAGGCGTGCCCAAAGGACGAGTTTCCATTGCCGAATGTCGACGCCATTGTGGATGTCACTGCCGGCCACGGGATGTTCTCTTTTATGGACGGTTTCAGTGGCTACAATCAAATTAGGATGTCTGAAGAGGACGCA
The DNA here is from genome assembly GCA_963922005.1 of Cornus suecica. Taxonomy (NCBI): domain Eukaryota; kingdom Viridiplantae; phylum Streptophyta; class Magnoliopsida; order Cornales; family Cornaceae; genus Cornus; species Cornus suecica. Next base: position 65,633,547 of record OY998245.1, read on the forward strand.
CCCAAAACCGCTTTTCGCACTCCAATGGGGAATTTTCACTTCACCGTAATGCCATTTGGACTGAAGAATGCTGGAGCGACCTACCAAAGGGCCATGACTGCTGTCTTCCACGACATGATCCATGTTTCTGTCGAATGTTATGTTGATGATCTAGTGGTCAAGTCGAAGCAGCCAACGGACCACATTGATGTTTTGAGGAAGGTCTTCGACAGGTGCAGGCACTACCAGCTGAAGATGAACCCGGCCAAGTGCGTTTTTAGCGTGACAAAAGGGAACTTCTTGGGTTTTGTCGTACATCAGCGAGGTATTGAAGTCGATGGTGACAAGACGGCGGCTATCATCGCTCTGGATCCACCCCGCTTGTTGAAGCAGTTTAGAGGATTTATTGGCAAGATTTCCTACCTGCGACACTTCATTCCTGATCTCGCCGAGCTTATGCATCCATTTCTACCTCTTCTTAAGAAGAACGCTGTTTATGTTTGGACCCCCGAGTGTCAGCAGAGCTTTGAGGCCATCAAGAGGGTCTTGGCTGCATCGGATACCATGACTGCACCCAGGTGGGGAGTGCCCCTCCGACTTTATGTTTCTGCGACCGACCATTCACTGGGGGCAATCCTCGTCCAGGAGGAGGATGGGCGCGAGCGTCCCATTTATTATGCTAGTAGGGTCATCCGTGGCGCCGAACTTCGGTACACTGCAGCTAAGAAACAGTGTCTTGCGTTGGTTTTCGCCGCAAAGAAGTTCTGGCATTATTTGTCTACGCACACTGTGGAGCTGATGACCAAAAGTGAACCGGTGCGCTACAAAGTGAACCGGTGCGCTACATGGTGACCCAGCCTCCTTCCGGCGGACGTCTGACCAAGTGGTTGATGGGATTGTTAGGGATCGACATTCAGTGCGTGCAACCCATGGCCATCAAATGGCAGGCTCTGACGGATCTTCTATCTCACTCTTCTTGTAGTCGAGACTCGACCGACCTGTTCATGGCCGAGGCCGAGGTATGGGAACTGTCATTCGATGGAGCGTCTACTGCCCGTAATGGTGGGGCCGGTATTGTTCTCACACCAGGCGGCGGCGGGCCTCAGGTTCATCTTTCTTATCAATTGGATTTCCCGTGTTCCAACAATGAGGCCGAGTATGAGGCATTGCTCTTAGGGCTGAAAGAGGCACAGAGACGGGGCATTCGTCGTTTAAAGGTCAAAGGGGACTCTCAACTTGTCATCAAGCAGGTCACAGGCGAGTTCGCTGTGAAGGAGGCCAACCTGGCTCCTTATTGTACCTAGGCGCAGCTATTGCTTAAGCATTTCGACGCTGTAGAGTTCACCCATGTTTCTAGATGTAGGAATCACTTCCCCGATGCTCTGGCAACTCTGGCATAAAAAATCAGACTTGAGTAGGAAGGCTTATCATTGGAGGTGCGGAGGTGCTCTGCACCCGCGACGGCGGAAGGTTCCGACTTGGTAAAGGTTGATGATTGGCGTGTCTCTATTATGGAAGGTTTAGCAAAGGAGGATTTCGACGGGTCAGCAACTAAGGGATTCGTACTTATCAAGGGGGACTTTTACTTCAAGGGGCCTAAAGGCGTACTGGCTCGATGTGTCTCCGAGGAGGAAGGTGCCATCATTCTTGAGGAGAGTCACCGGATTGTATGCGGCGTGGAGGACGTTAGTCTTTACCGGAGGATCCAGCGCAGAGGTTTCTATTGGCCCGGTATGATGGCGGCCACTAAGGACGTTCAAAGGAGTTGTGTTCTCTGTGCTCGCACCCCTCAGGGTGGTGAGAGTGCTTTTCAGGCCGACTTGTCTGACTGGCGGAAGCCGTACATCGACTTCCTCCAGGAGGGCAAGCTACCCGACCATCGCATGGATGCGTCACTTGTCAGGAAGAAGGCGACACGTTTCTTCCTCCATGAGGGCGCCCTTTATTGTAAAGGTTTCTGTGGGAGGCCGTTGAAGTGCATTAACCATGAGGAGGCCACCATTGTCATGACGGAGGCGCACCAACGTGACCATCAGGGCGGCGCAAAGTTGTACTAGCACTTGGTTACCTGTGGTTATTATTGGCCTACGATGGAAAAGGACACTGCTACTCACGTGCGGCGGTATGAGGCTTGCCAGAAGCATGGCAACCTTATCCATTCACCTGTTGTTAGCCTTCGTTCTTTATCTAAGCCTTGGTCGTTCCATACTTGGGCATTGGACATCGTTGGACCTATCATCCCCAAGTCCAGAGGGCACGCTTGGATCTTGGCTGCTACCGAGCTCTTCACCAAATGGGTCGAGGCCGTTCCACTAAGGCGAACCGTTGCGGCTGTTGTAGTCCGGTTTATAAAGGAGCAGATCATTTGTCGGTTCGGGGTGCCACACACCATTCTGTCCGACAATGGGACGCCCTTCGTAAACAAGGACTTAGGGTCTCTCCTGGAACAGTATCAGGTGTTGCATCACACTTCCACGCCTTACTACCCCAAAGGTAATGGCCAGGCCGAAGCCACCAACAAGACGCTGATCCGGATCCTGAGCAAAACGTTGCACGATCATGGCAAGGGTTGGGTTGATCAGTTACCAATGGCATTATGGGCTTATCGCACTACCAGGCGACGGGCGACTCAGGAGACTCCGTTCGCCCTGGTGTATGGAATCGATGTTGTACTACCCAAGGAGTTGGTGGTACCCTCTGCACGTTTCGTGGCTGCATGTGGGCTGACAGCGGTCAGCAAAGGTGATGTTTTGGAAGTCTTGGATGAGATAAGGGATGTTGCCTCGGTAGCATCACAAAAGTATAGGGCCAGGATTGCAAGGGCCTACAATACTTCTGTCAGAGAAAGGGTTTTCGCTAAGGGAGATTTAGTCCTGAAAACGGTTGGCGCTGTGATGAGGGGCCAGAACCCAGGGAAATTTGCACCCAAGTGGGAAGGACCTTACACCGTAGCCAAGACCTCACCTAACGGTTACTATGAGTTGACTGAGGTTGGTACCGGATTCAGGACTAGTCCCCTTAACGCCAAGTGGATCAAAAGATTTCATCCTTAGGGAAATCTCATCTGACCACCTCTGACTTCGTCTCGCCTTATCCAAGATGTTCTACCTCTGCTCTTCATTTCTTTATTCTCTTATTTTCTTTTTGCTTAAGACAGTTAGGTTGACAGGAGAGTGGATCTTTTCCACTTAACCTTCTGTCCTTGTGATTATTTCTTTGTAGTTAGGTTATTGGCACAAACGAGTCGCAGCATATATGAGGGCATACATGTAAACAAAAAGAAAAAAATATATAGAGAACAGATCTTTTACTTAACGAAAGGTATTTTATTTGCAAAAAAGGCATATGCTTTACATTTTTCTGATTACATGTATTATTCTAAATGGTGAAAATTACATAAGGCAAGGCTCAAGCCTCTACCAAGGCGAAACTTCAATACAGGAGAGTAGCCTTGAACGTGTGTTTTAGCCTTCTCTTCCGTGCAAGGTTCGCAGAAAGGCGCGTGTGCCACGACGGCGTCTCCCTTTTTCTTATCTACTTGCATGAGCAGTTGTCAAGCCAGCGCCCTCCATGCTACAACCTGCACATTTTAAAAACAAAACAAACAACGAGCAAAAAAAAACAAGGCATATGCAAAACCAAAGTAGCGTTCACAAATATGCATTAATTTAAATAAACTGTTAGATAAAAAATGTGTCGCTCATAAAGAGCGCAAGGTTAAGCATGCCAAAGCACGCTTCCAAAAAATAAGGCCCGCCTTCAGGTAGGCGCAATGTTGTACCTGTGTTAACGTTTACATTTCCCAAAAATATATTATCAAAATGTGTGAAAATGTTTCTAACATAAAAAAAAAAAGATTGTTCTTAAGAGTTTGCAGGGTTTAGGTAGCAGGATGGATCTTCAGGGCAAAAGGAAAGGGTCGGTATCCCGCACATGGTCCACCACCCTTTGCTCATCTGCGGCCTCCAGCAGCCGAACGGCCTCCGCCTCCTTGTGCGCCGCCTCAGCGTCGTTCTTTGCAGCATTCTCCAGCAGCCCTGCGGCGTCCCTCCTCATCTGGGTTGCCTCTTCCCTGAGCTGCACCGATTCGGCATAGGCATTCTCACCGGCAAGGCGCAGGACACCGCCGTCATCCCTTGTCTCAATTTTATTCAGCCTTTCCAGGAACCAATCCATATTGATGCCAAATTGTACAGCCTGGGCAGCCAACCTCCGGGCACCTTCTAAAGCCTGCAAAGTCACATCCCCTACGGTGGACCTGACCACCTGCTAGAAGTACCGAGCGATTGGTCTTCCCCATGGCCACCATTTTCTCTCTCTCTCTCTTTCTTTCTTTCTTCTTTACTTTTCTTTCTCTAAACTTATGGACTTCTCTCTGATTTTTCTTTCTCTAAAAATGCCTAACACTTGTGTTTGAAATGTAAATGGAAAAACAGGTAAGGGGAGGGGGTATTTATACATGAACGAATGGACTCTTGGGTGCCTGAAGAATGCGAAGCGCCGGATCCTGTATTTAAGGAGGAACCGGTTAGTGCATTTAAGTCTTCTGAAGTTGGGATCCTCTGCGCCGCGCCCCATGGAGTCTCAGTACGAAGCAGGTCTGCATCTTTAAAAACGTCAGCAATATTGTCAGGAGGAACCGCCAGGCCGGGGGCATCAGCCCTCCTCCTCGACGATCTTGTCCTGCTCGCAACTGATGAAGTCTGCGACTCTGAGGAGGCACTTGGCTAAAAAAAAAAAAAAGAGAAGGAAGGTTTATTTAAAAATTCTGCAAGTTTATATTTTTTTCCTTCTTCATATGTACGTATATATATATAATATATAAAGAAAGCCCCACTCAAGAGGGGGCAATAAATGTACTAACGAATTTATTATAAGTACAGGTTTTAGATATCTTACGTTAACAGATGCACTGGGACGCCTATGGGTAGGAACTGAGGGCCCCGCTTCATCCCGGGTAGGCCTTCGCCTTGACGGAGTCGGACAGTTTTACGCTGCAGTAGTTTGAGGATTTGGTTGCCCAGGGGCTGCAGGAGCTTGGCCTTGTGGGGGCGGTACATTGAAAGGTTCCAAGGGAATGGTGCGAACTACCCTTTTTGACCTTGACCTTCGCCTTGGCGGGAACATATCGCGAGAAAACGGCGGTACGTCGGCAATAACATGTCCCACCACATAGCTAGGACTCCCTCTGGAAAAGAGGCAGCAGAGTAGTGCACCACCATGTCGTCTTTGTCGATAACCCTGGGCTCACTTCTGCGAGCCGATGACTGGACAAAGGCCTGCAGGGCATCAAGGTTTGACCTCCAGAAAACGCCGAATGACGGTGTGATGTCACCGCGACAGAGGCGTGACGGTATAGCAAGTGGCCGAGGAGGATTGTTTAGGGATGGCAGGTTCCCGGCAAGAAATCAGTCTGAGCTAAGGGCAAAACTTAGAGCAGCGGCTGGGGCTGAAGGGACGCCCTGTTCAAAACCAAATTGGCGGGCGACTCTATGAGGGTTATAACTTGCAAGAGGCACACTGTCCTCAAACCAGGCAGGCAATGTACATTTTCTCAGGACCAACAGGAGTTCGAAATCTAAAAGGGGTGAGTTGGGGGCAGGATTGAGCATGCGTGGCTCTTCACCAAACAATGACTGAACAGGGAATCCAGGCAGTGTTGTAGAGTAGGGTCTGAATTGGAATTCATCATCCAGGTCCAGCACCAGGCTGCGATCATCCCTGAGGACAATGTCGGACCATCTAGGGGCACGGCAAAAACCCTAAGGATCCTCGAATGGTTTGGCAGCCTCCATAGTGTGTGGCGCAGGGAAGAACTCAGGAAAGTGCTCCATTATGAATAGAGATAGGAAAAGGCTGGACACAGGCGTTTTCACTTCACAACGGCCTATTGAGCGGCGCATCCCCGCCACCACTGAGTCGAGCCTCTTGTACAGTGTCCCAAGGAAAAGTGGCCCCAACGCAATGGTCCTGCAAAGAGCCATCTGGGCCGCCAAATTGAAGACCCTCTTACTCATGCAATCGTTGGGACGCCCTTCGAACACATGGCGTGCAAGCCAAAGTGCCAGAAAGGCAGCCAAATGATGGGGATTATCCAGAGGCACGCCTTGAGTATTGTCGGGGCGAAGGGGTCGGCCTGATGCAGGGTAGGTGAAAAAGTACCTGGCCCGGTTTGCAAATTTGCATTTACCCTTCTTCTTCACAGTAGTATTCAGGTAAGCGGCGTGAGTAAAAGAGGCCTCCAGGAAGTCTACTGTGGCTTGGCACTCTGAAGGGATTGTGTGGGGTCTAAAACTGTGTTCACCGATCAAAGGCAAGTGCATTAGGGATTTCACATCTTCTAGTGTGGGGGTAAACTCACCCCAGGCGGTAGCAAAGGTATGGGTGTCATTATTCCAGCGGGAAATTAGGGCTTGCAAAGAGGGGTTTGAGCGCCGGATGTTGACACGGCGACTTGAATCAATGGCCGTCAGGACTGAGGCACGGCTAAGGGTTTCCACATACTCCGGCCTCGAAAGAATGTGCTTACACCAGTAGTCCCACTCTGAAATTGGCATTGTGTGGCCTTCAAATTGGAGGTGCGAGTAGGGGAAATCACCCCTCTCGATTGGAAACCGCATACTCTTCCCCGACTTCCAATGGGTACCTGACGTGGAGGGGGCATCGCCCTCTAACAGCACGGGCTCGCCCAAAATTACAGAGTTTGGTTGGTAGTGCCTGGTCCGGTGCCAGAAGAAGTCGACCTCCTTCCCGAAGAAAGGGGCATGCCGCCATTTGTCGTCGCTTGGAGCTATGCCGTCGTGCGCCTTCGAGGGTAGCATGGCTTCTACAGAAAAGGGTTTTTTTTTTCTCTCTCTCTCTCCTTTTCACTTTCTCTCTCTGGTATGTCCCTCTTCCTTTCTCCTCTTTCTTTCTCTTTCTTCTTTTTCTCTTGATTTCCCTCTTTCTCTCTTTCTGGTTCACTCTCTCTTCAAGCTTTTGCTTTCTCTTACAGTGAAATCAGTAAATTGCAGAATCGTACACTTGATTATTTTGTCCCATTTTCATAATCTGGAGAGGTATTTGTAGGTCGCCTCTCTGCGCACTCCCCAACCATGACTACACCAATTCCGAGGAGTGGCGTCTAGCGAAGCGTCGCCATAATGGGGGCGGCGAAAAGGCACTTTTTTGCAGGGGGCTGCCATTATTGCTTTGTCTCACTGCCCTTTTCCACTTCTGTGTTTTGGCACCAGTTCGTCTTTGAGAAGGAAACTGTTGGTTCAAAATTTCTAAACTTACTCATTTTTATATACTAATATATCTATATATACACACACGTGGGTATATGTACACGTGTACAATTTTTAAATAAAAAAAAAACTAGCTTATTTCAAAAGACGATATATATATACATGAATATATATATGTATATATGTATGTGTACTATTGCAATTTAATTATTTCTTTACTTTTACCATGTTACTTATGGTGATTACTAATCAAATTTAAATTCTCCTTTGAAAATTACTATTATACCCTTCCATGTGGTTTTCAAAAATATGTGTACTCGCTAAAAAAAAAATGGTTGTTTGCATTTTCTATATTTGTCTTTGTTTTGTTTTACTCATTTCTTTCTTGTTTATATATTTTATTTCTCAATTTCATATTTTTCAAATTTCATATTTACATCATTTATTTTCTTTATAATTTCCTTTCATTTTTATTTTACCTTGTCCTTACTTATTTTCGCTTCTTGCTGCCGTCTTCACCGTTCATTTGATCACCCCTTACTTTTTTTATTGTGTTTATTACTTTTCATGACATATTTTAATATACATATGTACGCTATAAATATGTATCCATATATATAAATAGGGACAATAGGAATATAAATACTGTATATACGGGGCCTGCTGTGTGCATGCAAGCCCAACTTCGAGGTGGTGCCTCGCATGCACATGGGGCAAATTGTAGGCATAGGTATTATTTTAGGGTGCACTCGACTCGTAGAGGGGTCTCATTTAGGGTATTGGGCTACTGGGTAGAGCCTCGGACCCGCCCCATCGAAGTTGGTATACGGGTTGACCCAATGTGTCCGACTTCAAGGCGGATTACTCGTGGCAACTCAAAAGCCTTCTAAAGGTGGTCCTATTGTGGCAGCGCACCTGTGGAGCTGAAGAGCGTACACGGGAGTAATACCTCTATGGTCTACGGGTCCTGATGACGTAGCAGTCTCTCAAGGGAGTTTACCACCATTTATACACAGCTCTAGCGGTATATGCATGTACTGCGAAGGCTATTGGGGAGTGATCCGTTGCACGACTGATCCGGTTGTGGCCGTAGATGCTGCGTAACCGTGACACGTGGACAGCGTGACACCATCCTCACATTATGAAGGGATTGGAAAGAGCATGTGGCATGGAGGCTTGGAGTGTAGTTTAGTCATGATAAATGCACATAATGTGGATTCTACCCATTATTCATAATGTGAAAGAATTCTCCTTATAGGCCCATATCATGACCCTCATCACCTTATTAGAGAAAAGTGGAGCATTGGTAGGACTTGGGGACCACTACAATTAGGGCAACATTTGAGGCCAAGTCACCTATAAATAGAGGGAAATAGTGCATTGCCTAGGGATCCTCTCTTCCATCTTTTTGGCAAACTCCTTTCTTTTCACAACATTCCCTTTTTCCTTTTCTTCTCTCTTTGCTTGGAGGCTACTCCTCCAAGGGCGGCTACCATTTTTCTCACTGTTCTTGCTTCCTCTGTGCTTCGGCCATAGAGAGCTGATTTCGCCTTCTTCACGTCTGACCCTTCTCCTCTGCTTGCTTCTCTCTTCTCCATCTCTTGGTCTTTAGCTATTTTGGGGATATTCCATTCTCGGGGCTTTTGTGGTTTTAGATCTATCAATGCTCACTACCCATTCTCTTGTTGTGATGAGGCTACACTCTTTGCTCTTCTCCACCATCTCTTTTCTCTCATTTCCTTCTCTTTGCTTGAGATTTTCGACCATGGATTGTGACTTCTTTATTCTGACTTGCTAGTGGAGCCTTCTTTCCATTTTTCTTTTGTTTCTTCCCTTTTTCACCCACATGCTTATATCATCATTTTTCTATATGTTTTTATCCGCAACCATCTTCTCTTGTTGCAATTAAGGATTGGGTCTCTCGAACTGATATTCAGAAGTTTGACATATTATTATGTATTGGGGATACCCCTGTGGATCTTCTTCCAGGACATGCAGCTTATGCTGAATACAGAAGACTGCTGCAGAAACATGGGGATACCCCTGTTGATTCTTATCAAGAACTTTCTGACTATGGAATTTCTGAATGAGGAACGTGTAGATTATTAGGGGACGAAGAACCATCGTGGGAGATTAAGAAGTCATGTTTGTAATGGTGCAGTGAACACGGAATTGAATACCTTGAAGCTTGTGCATCTAATGCTTGATTCTGACAGATGTGAGACCCATTGCTTTAATATTTATCCTTCAAAATTTTGCACGAGTGCTCGTAATGGCTTAGTATTTTGCATCCCAAAATTATATGCTCACAATTGAGGGATTAAACCCTGCTTTCTTAGTTTGTCCATTCGTAGAATAAGAATCACCGGAAAAAAGCAGTAATTTAAACTGGACCTGTAATGGGCATAAAGCATGTACGCGGATAGGATACATCAAGCTGAGAAATATCAGGATAATTTGGGGAAAGGGACGCTCAATATAGATAAATAAAATTATGATACATACCCACTTTCCTAGTAATCTATTCAACGATCTGACATTCCAGTTTACACTATTATAACACATGCGAGGACATGAAGTCATGTTGCATGTGCATGAACTTATTAACAGATTTAGCATTCTTTCTTATGTCTTCATACTTCTGAACCAAAAATTGTCCAAGGGATCCTTGTTATTTTTTGGTTATAGTAGTACTCATTGCTTTTTCGCCACATCTCTGTGTCCAAAGCGAGTTTGTTTTTACATGTCCGAGGATTTGAGGAGTATGGGACTGTACTTGAAATAAAAGAATCATCAAATTATGGATGCTTCTATGAAGTACTGGATAGGTGTCAAAGAATTTGGAGTATAGCATCCTTTTTGCATTTTGAAATTTGGCTTTTCATAGTAATAGTGCTACGTAGAATTTGGCAAAACATGAGCTTCGGGAGTTTAAGATCAGGGAGGACAGGTATAGATACAAGCGTACATACATGTGAATTGTTGTATAATTGATCTAATATTTTTCAGCAGCAGTTCGAAAGGTTGACTTATTCGGGAATGTTTACTTATCCTGTACCACATCGATTTGTGTTCGGTGTCTGTCTTGTTAGGATCAGAAAACGCTTTGACCCGCCCAAGAACACTTGTTAGGGTTTTCACACCCTCTACTTGAAGCCGTGTGTACCTGTAAATCAAAAAATGCGCACAAACATACACCAAACAATCGACACAAAAATTTATACATGGTTCGGCCAAATCAGCCTACGTCCACGGAGAACACCGTTTCACTATAATCAATGAGAGGATTACAAGGGGATGATCCACAGATCACACACACGCACACAGTGTTTTACTCACACGTGTATCGCTCACCCTCACCGATGTTTCACTCACACCAAGAAATACCACTCTGTATCTCTTTTTCTCTCTATATATCTTCTATGTATTCTCTGCGCACTGCCTATGCTTCACTCGCACTAGGTGTTTCACTCACACCGGTATCGGCCTATTCTGGCTGCGCCGACCTATACCAGCTCTCTGGCGCCGGCCTGTTCTGGCTCTCACCTTTTGGTACAAAGAATACAATATGAGAGACCATATATTTATAGGGAAGGATATAGAGGTGGTCAAGTCTATTTGTCGATGTGGGACAGCTTTTCCCTTAAGCAAAATGAGTCACCCTAATATAACATGTCTATGCAACATGGCTCGCATATCTACAACTAAGCAATAAATTATGCCTTTGTAGTGTTACATTTCTTCTTAAATCATATTCTTTCTAGATGTTTCAAAGTTGATGCTAGTTGAAATAGAAGTGTGTTTTGCAGTCTAGCACCCTTCATTCCCCCAGAAGTTTTAGTTATTTATCTGTATGTGTGCATAACTTGGTTTGCTAGTTGATGATATAAAGAGTTTATCATGACAGGTTTATCGGTTGATGGCGATTTACAGGGTGTAGAACGGCTATATGGGGATTTTTCTGCAAATATGTGGCCTGGAATGATCTTGAATCTGGCAATAAGATAATTGAACTGTCATCGCGTGAAAAGCAAGGTATAGCACATTACAGTAATACACCTTGAGAACTTACTCTATCCCTAATCAAGCTGCTGATTGTCTCATTCTCACCCCTCAGAGTTGTCAGAAGAAGAATCGGGCTATGAATTTGAGTATGAAGTATTATCTGCAGGTTCTGCAGAACCATGGGATGACTCAGATGGAGGATGGGTATCTGAAAATGGCTCTATTTCGACTGCAGGTGCAGGGGGATCAGTTGCCCAGAATATTGATGATAAGGAATTTGATGGGGAAAAAGAAATTTGATCTGTTGGAGGAGAGCTGCAGTCCGTCGCTTCAGTATCGCAGCTGAAAGAAGATGATACTGAAATACCGCCCAAAGCTGATGAGCCTGATGAGGGTGCACATTATGATTTTGAGGATTTGATATCGGAGATTGGGAACATGCATAACACTATAACAGCTTGAGGTTGATGCCTGATTTTCAAAGGAGGTAAATGGCGGCAAAGGTGGTCATGAAAGTGGCTGCCATGTTTGGCCACAGCAGTGGTGATGAAGGGCGATTTGGTTGAGAAAAGGATATATTTGCTGCGTGTTCCTTGTGCAGCTGAAGATTCGGCGGGAGCTTAATGGTTGTAAGTTTGTGCCTAACCATGACCAGGAAATGCTCTACGTTCGACGGAACTTATTCAGGTCAGTGCAAATATTAGAAATGTTGCTCCAGCAGTTCAAAGCAAGTTTAGTACTCCCTCTGTCCCAAATTATAAGCCCTTTTTGGGGAATTCAACTTTTTGAGATGATAACTTTTATTGGTGTGATAGTGAATGAAAAACTAATTTTACCCTTGATCCCACCAAGTGATGTGATGTTTGTAGTTTAGATATTTTATAACTTGAATGATTGAAAGATAAATTGGTAAATTGGCCAACTAAAGTGGCATTGACTTTACTTATTTTGGAATGGATTGAATATTGAATGTGGACACTTAAATTGGGATGAAGGGAGTATCTTAGATGAATTTGTAGCTATTTTATTTAATAGTCATCATGATATTGGTGATTGGACCAGTTAAACATGTAGCCTCTGATAATTTCCGCCGAAATTTTTTTTCCAAGACATGTTACATCTGCCACGATTGAGCAAAGAAATTGCCAGAAATTTTGTGATGTACCTACTGATCACAAATGAAGTCAAAGTTAGGAGTATCTCCCTTCTATTCCTCGCGATTCCCCTCATTAAAGTGGCCATTGGAAGAATTGTTCTCAAAACCTTCGTAAATCAATGATACCCCTCATTGACAGGACCTTGGGACCAACTGTTTGGAAAAACCTAGAAACAATGTATTCCTTATATGTTACCATCCAGATCTCTCTCTGTGTTTGTGCGCGTGTGGTTTATTTATTCTAAATTTTTCTGTACTCCCAAGTTTCGGTAAGCCAAATGTGAAGATATTCATGAGTTATGAAACTCTCAAAGTGGTAATGTTGTATGTGTAGTTATTTCGGGTTCTTTGGGCAATAAGGTTTTCCAATATGGTTTGTTTCTTCTAGAGCCCCTAACTTTTGTTTTTGTTTTTTGTTTTTTTGTGCCATTATTTGGGATGCTATAAATCTGAATTGTTTTGCCATGGATTAGGTGGTAAAGAGATGGGTTGATCTACCAATAAAAGAGGTACTGGAATGGGATAGACTTGGGTTCTGGCAATTTTCTGAGGTTTTCCCAAAGAAATGCAGTCTTCGTGTTTCACTCTGGTCCGTGTTTACATTGCTGTTGTTGTCATCATTTCTATTGGAAACCAACATGGATAAGAAGAAGAATATTAAATAGGGTGTCTTGTTTTACATGTCTTTTACGTACATTATGTTGTTGTCAGGTGTTGGCTTTTATTTTAAACAGAATCATTCTCAACACATTTGCTTAAACTTGTTTTGGAATTAGAGTGACCAGTTGATGGTCAGTTTGTTCTGGGTTTGATCGGTAGATAAATATCAGTTGATGACCACAACCTGAATGTGTCAATAATGATGCCAAAAGAATACAGGAACATTCACTATATATATATATAGATATATATATATATATATATTGTGTTTTTTTATTATAAATGCAGTTAAAAAATGATGGTTGTCATTGAGATTATTAGAATTATTTTTTTGTATGTTAGATGTTTTCATGCGGTACACTTGCTTGTACCTTGCTTGATCTTATAGATGAGATCGCATATTCTCAATTATTTATTTTTCATCTTACAGAGATTCAAACCTTCGTCATGCCTTGTTTATGTGTTACTGTTGAAGACACTTTCCCAGAAAGTGATACTCATACAATGCCTTTACTTGTTAAACAAGAGTGTATGTTTTGTGTTATTGTTGAAGACACTTTCCCGGAAAGTGATACGCACACAAGAAAGAAAATACTGCTAATGCGAGCCCAACTAGATTTCAAAGTCCAAATTCGAATAAGGGCTTCCATTTTCTAGTTGCTAGGATAATTCGTTTGTATTATCAAACAATTCAAAACGTGTTGTCCCTCCAAATTGAGCTTGCTCATCAAAAAATCTCAGCTTATATAAGACCCAAAAATGGGATTCAAAGAGTCCATCAAGCAAGCTAATCCATTTCTCAAGTTCAGCCATATATAAACCTGTGTCCTCCATTTTTCAGTGTTTTGTTCCTTGATTTGAGTATATATCAATTTCTTCCAGCTTTGATTTCCGAAAGCAATACTAAAAAAGCAATATGAGTGAACATAGGAAAATCAGTTGGTCCTCTTCAGTCTTGAGCTCATTGGTCTCGTGCTTCAGTGTCTAAGTCGAAGGCGAAAATGTGAAGGGTTTGGTTCGAAAGGTGCACTGTGGTCTGGCCCAGAAGCGGCTATGGTTGCTGCAGCAAAGCATTTCTCTAGTGCCCATAAAGTCTGGTTGGGTTAAAGTGGCTTAAGTTGGAGGAAGAGACTGAAACATCGGTCCAAGACACAGAGAAGAGTAAAGACAACGGAAATTACTTTCGAACCAAAGTAGGGTTATTATGACTTAATGAAATACACAGTGTGAATGAACCTCTCAATGTCGAATAATCATTATGCTCTCATGTGCACCACGGGGTCGGGTGCACACATGAGGAGAAGAGTATGAACTGTCGAATAATCATGATATAGGATAGAAAATATAACAGTTTGTATGAACTGTTTGGAGTAATTTTGCTGTCATGTTAGTTTTCCATGTATTTCTTAAAGGGTTGTGCTCTCATTGTTTAGTGTTCAATTCAAATATCTTTTCTTGGAAGTTTTAGTTTAACATTTGCTAAGAGGCCTTTTGGGATAGATTTTTGCCACAACAAAAATGCAAAACAAGCCTTGAGGCAAAAAAATTGTAATCCTACAAATTGCAATTTTAAACATAAAATAAAAATAAAAATACTCCCACATCTTTATATAAGCCATGGGAGTGGAATGCGACCATTGCACCACCTTAGGGCCACACGTCTCCGCCATTGTCACCACCTGCGCATCACAAGCCCACAGCAAAACAATGTGGGTCACCCTAATCGCCTGCATCTTTATATAAGCCATCCAACACCGGTGTACTCAACCAATTCAGAGTCGCTAGACATACTCAAAACCAAGAGTAAATATAATGTCCTATTTATGGTGTGTGTGTATGTATATATATAGGTTTAATGGGTTTTGTAGATGGGATTCTGGGGAGAAATTAGTTTTTTGGCAAGCCTCCGAGGAGTATAGCCGGCAAGGAAGTCAGTTGTGTGGAAGGTGTTGCTTGGGCTTTTAAACACACACACACACACAAGGAGAGGGAGAGGAAGCCTTCAATTATACATCAAAGAGTGATGCCTTGATTTTATAAAATCGTGAAGGCATGAAATTCAATTATATGTAGTTAGCAATACTGAAATATGACAAAGTACTTCCAAAATAGGGGCTGAGCAAGGAGCTCAAACTAAATCATGTGATATATTTGAACATATAGATCCAAATAGGAGCAGTTATTTCCATAAAATCAGGAAATTCGCATTAGTTATCCCTATTTCTCAAGTCTATGGGGATGTCTTTGCATCAAATACCAAACTCATGTCTTTCTTGGTCTTTCACTTGTCCTCATCGTACCTTCAACATATTAAAGATTGGACAAAGATTTTGCTATGCCTTTCACTACTACGGTTATTCTAACGTCTTTTAACATGATACAAATCAAAGTTACTATACAGAACTTCACATTCACTGATTTTTGTCTGTTAATAACCTGCCATAATACCCATTCAAAAAAGCAGTTCTGCAGTGCTCATGAGAAAATATAAATGTAACTCGCCTCACATAAGCAAATGCCACCACCTGACCCAAGTTAATCTATGGAAACGAGGTGTTCATGTCAATACATATGCAACTTTACAGATACAAATACAAGTTAGGTCTGCCAGCTTGAAACTGAACATCAGTTTTCTGATTGGAAGTTTTTTCTTTCATGTGTAGCATGCCAAAGTAGAAACAACTAAAGCACATACAGAAAATCAAAAGTTTTTTCTTCCCATAAATAGAAGTAAAAGAGTTGCATTGTTAAATATGTGTGTGAAAGACTAATATACAGTTGTTAGTAAGCCTTTGACATATCTAAAGTTGGAAGATGATGATTTAATCAACAAGGAATTTAATAGTCAGAGTGCAACTTCTGGTTAAGTATTTTTGAACATTCCTGTCATTCAAGATATCAGGTGGTTTCACAATTCACATATAATGATTCATAAAAACACCAATCATTAGGCTAGCAATACTACTACTTTGGTCCTAAATTGAGTTTTCATTTTAAGAAAGCTCCAGTCAATTTACAGTTACTAAATGATGATGAATTTGGTGAGGTACTTTATCTTCGAGTTTGACTTGCGTCTATGGCCTAATCCAGTTTGGAATTCAGTTCTTATGACATTTCTGGTTTGTTGAAGAATATAGATTTATCTTTGCTGACTTTTAGTAAAGGTTTCTCGCTTATGTTCTTAATCATTCTTTTGGGAAGTGCAGATACCTGATGTAATTGTAGATCATGAAATGTCGAGATGTGCACCAGGAGGCGTTGGTGTGCAGTTCTGCAGTGCGCACCAGTTTTTTTCTAAGTCTTACCCATACGCTTCATAGCCTTGTAGAAGTCCAGGAGATTGACCTTACTGCAGAGTTCTCTTATGGTACAAAAGATCATGGGAAAGGACTTCATTTCTTTCACAAGAATATGCATCAGAAAAGTCACTCCAGCCCTGCACTTTGTTACTCTTGATATCCTGACACCATCATGGGAAAGGACTTCATTCCGACAGACGTTCCTGATCCGAAGATTGGAGAAGATCCCCAGCCCACCACTACTCAAAACTGGACAATCAACGCTAGAGATGTGAGGAAAAATACTCGATAAGAATGGAATTTTTTGTTCACAAACAGGGTAACTGTAGAGATGAATATGCCTTTTTCTTCTTTCATTAGTTCTCCTATATAGTTTCTCTTTACTGCTTTCAGATTTTGATGTTCAACAAATTTTTGAAACATATTTTAAGTTAAAAATAAATGACTTAGAATGATGATAAAAATGGTGATAAGGAGGAGATTAAATGTAACAGCCATTGAAAATAAAATTGCTTTGCAACTCATATCAGTTATCCGAGTTAGTGAATTGATGATTAGAGAATTAGATACCATAGTAAACGACTAAAATTCTGCCTTCTGTCAAGTAACTATATTGTCAGTGTTAATCACATTCAAATTTGTGAGTGTATAACGTGTCACAACTATATTATTATTTTTTTAAGTAGTACATACGTTCATGTTTACTTTTACTCTCTCCCTCTACAGATAAGAACAGTTAAAGTCGGTAACATCTCCTTAGCTGCATCTCAGAGTGATATCAAGGAATTCTTTTCCTTTTCCGGTGATATTCAATTTGTTGAAATGCAAAGGTTAGGCTTCGTGACTTACCTGGCCGTTGACTTTGTTGCGATATTTGTGCTTTAGGTTAGTTTTTGTACAGGGAAAGTGAAAACGCACAGCTTGCATATGTTACATTCAAGGAGTCACAGGGAGCAGATACAGCTATGCTTTTGTCGGTATGATCTATACTTGTAAATTATGATAATAACCTTTATGATGTGAATTCAAGTCTGTGGACTTCGCCAGACTTTAGGAGGCAGATGTGTTGGCAAAGACACGAAAAGCTTATCGTTGAAACCTAAATTTAGAATCCAATAAATTAAAAGATAGAAGTGGAACAAGAAATTTAACTATAGATTTTCATGTGGAAATTATTTTCAGTTATGGGAAAATGCCTCAGACCTTGGTAAGCAAAATATAAGAGATGCACACTTCACACTTTGGCATGTGAGCTTGAAATCATACCATGGACAATTTCTTAAGCCTCCTCTAGGAAGCTTTTTTGACATGCAAGCCTCCTGAAACAATTTTTGATGCAATTGGACTACCCCTTCAAAATTTTAGTTGATTCTTGCTTTTGTATATTGATTCAGGATGCAACCATAGCTGATCTTGCAGTGAGTATTACACCTGTGGAAAGTTACCAGCTGCATCCTGATGCTCCTCCGCGCAACCCGGTAAATTCTGAGCCTTTTATGAATCCATATCTTTCTGCTGTGGTTTTCAAGAATATTATTTGATCTGATGTTATGACTAATTTATGTGAATGTGCACCCATAACGTCAGTATTCTCACTTTGTAAAACTAAATGAAACATACACAAAATTGACTCAACATTTATCAACTCAAAAGTAACAATAAACCACTCCCATGCTCAATTAATCAAGTCAACTGAAATTGCCATTAATTTTCTCTTTGAACATTCTCTTAAGCTGAGTACTGCATTATACTCGTAAAAGAAATCTGAGGAATGCATTTTGTAGAGACACAACCAAAATGTGTTGCATTATATTCATTTTGATTTGGAAGGACACTACTCTCTGAATATCTCCCGCTTCCTTCTATATCAATATTTTGATCACATACTTCTAATTTTATGTTTAGATAAAAATTGAATTAGGCCGTCCGAGAAACATTGGATTTGTAAATACAAACATATTCACCAGAGCCCGTGTTTGTACGTCATAAAATCTGCAGAATATACATTACTGTGTTGTGATAAAAGTGAAATCGAAACTAAAGGTTTTTATTTCTTGACCTTACTGACGCCACATAAGGACTTGTAACACATTGGTTGTTGATATGTATATTTTGTTGACAATTAGTTAAGAAATGTGTGTAATGCATCAGCAGGACCGCCAACATCCAAGCTGTGGCTCACCATGAGAAAGTGGAACCGAGTATTGGTTTTATATACTCCCAAGAATCCATTTAAGGGAATTGATATATGTCTATTATAAGAGAACAAAATGTTTAGAAATTCTATGTGGTACCTTCTTTAGTAGTACACAGGTGTGGTTGTCTATCTACCTGCTTGACTTTTCCTTGAATTGAAGATACTATCAAGAAGAAAAATTTGTTATTAGTCCATATCTACGCATCATGTTTCAAGGGAAGACTTTACGAGTTTAAATATTATGCACATTCAAACTATAATCTTCCTTTTTAATCTGTTTTTCTTCTTTTTCACTCTTTTGAAGGAGACTAAGCCAACTGCCCCTGGTATAGCTGTTAAAAAGGCTGAGGATGTGGTGAGCACGATACTTGCCAAGGGCTTCGTCTTGGGAAAGGATGCCCTCAACAAGGCAAAGTCTTTTGATGAGCAGCACCAATTAACATCGAATGGCTCTGCTACTGTTGCTTCCATTGATTGTATGTAAAAGAATCACCCAGAAAGAGCTTAAGCTAAGCATAGGGACATTTGTGGTAAATGAAAAAGTGAAAGAAATGGATGAGACGTTCCGAGTGTCAGAGAAGACAAAAACCGCCTTTGCAGTTGCTGAGCAGAAAGCTAGTAGTGCAGGGTCTGCTATCATGAGCAACCAATATGTATCTGCAGGAGCTGAGGGTGTGAATCTGATGACCAAGGAGAAGGTGGAAAAGGCCGAGGAGGAAAGAAAGGAGATTCTTCACAGGGAAATTCCACCTGGCCCCTCCATACATTTGGTTTCTGTAAACTCGGTTGTTCTTCAATTGCTCCACAGTTTGTTGAGTAAATTATTGGGTTTGCTTCAGTTGTATATGCTTCAACTCATGTCTGTAACTTACCAGTGTCTGTAACTTGTATGTTTTGTGAATTATATACTACCCTCGAAGTGGTTTCTACAGTATTTGTGTGTGTATCAAATTCTTTAGTTGAAATGTTACAATCCAGGCTGTAGGGTATAATACATTTTTGTTTTTTTTTCTCGCAGATTCATTTTTTTTTTCGTAAATGTGTTTTGTATTAAGAAGAAAAATAAGGCATCACAATATACACTGAGAAAGAAAAAAGTGAAGACAGACCTTGACAGTTTTTACACATTCATTTATTTCACTCTAGGAATGACTGAACTCAATCTGAAGTTGAGAACAGTGAAGGATGCTGCACTTATCAAGTCCAGCCATACAAATATTATCAAATACTACATTTTATTCTCTGAATAAAAGGTATCACAATTCATGTAAATAGAAGCTTATCACAATTGCTAATGGCCTTTACTAGCCAAAATTTTCATGTAAATAGAAGCTTATCGGCAATATATAAATCCATCAAGAAGTATAAACCCACTGTTAAACTATCAAGAGCTGACTTTGCTCGAGTGTTTCAAGCCTACCCTTTTCCTGTAAAAGAGGTTTGTCTCAGGCTGTCTTGGCTGCTTTTCGCATGCTAATTAGCATAGCAGCCTTTGCATGAGACAACCGTCTGTGAAGAGCTCAGTGTTGGAATCAAACATAGATAACACAATCTTTTATCCATCAAAATGCAGAGAGAACTCAAATGCCAATTGAACTCAAAAGCCGCCACTCGATAAAAAAAGGTACATATTTTGTCTACAGATTATCTTTTCTTCTATGGACAGTTTACAACAATGACAGTGTGTCATTCTCCTGTTACAGAGAAGGGAAGAGATTTGAGTTACTCTATTAACCGAACTACAGAAAGAATAAACTTGTCTACTGATCATAACACTTGTCTTTGTGATCAAGTGCAAAGAGGTGTAAGAAAAATTGCTAAATTTACAAGCCACGACAATGCGAATATATGTACTTCAGCAAACATTTCGGCTCTGTAGGAAGAAAATCTGATATTCACACATGCTAGTATATAATATGTACTTCACCAATCATTCCAGGCCCTGCCAAAGATGAATTTACCAGCAGTACTTTGTTAGCTAACTTGAAAACAACATAATACAAAAAAATATGAATGGTGGAATGATGAACCATACAAAAAGGTGTCAGTTCATACCTTAATGCATGCAGGTAGATCATCGTATTTTGTTCTGGAATGTGTCTGCGAATGAAGATCGTAAAAATTAGAGGCCAAGAAGCACATCTTGAGCAGGTTTAGATATCTCAAGGAAACTAAAGTGACATCATTTTTAGCACAAGTGCCAAGTGAAGAAAGCATACACTGCCAAGGCCAATATTAAAATCGTCAAGATGTTGTGCTTTAAATTCTATATGAGAGCTTGTAGAGATTTAAAAACAGCTTCGTTTGAACGGGTTGTGTTATAATGTGCTTTACAGATACCTCTATTATCCCGATGGCAGGAGGCATCTTTATATCAGATTTAAGTAGAGCTCTATGCTTAAAATAAAAACCTCATTGCCAAACCTTCGTGAACTAGTCCAGCTGTTGGATTTTGAGTTGGTACCCTCCTCTGCTACTGGGAAATGTCAGGATAAGGACTTCTCCTTTCTGCTCCAAAATCAATCTTTTTCCAGTTTCCGAGTGGATCACCTCCCCCTTTTCCCAACAAGAACACAGCAAGGATACAACATAAACAATAGAAAATAAGAAAGCAATGATTTTAAAAAAAATACTTATGGGTACCTCGAGGCTTTCAGACCCAACCTCCTTGGAAAATTTGATATTTTTATGCTGTGTCTTGAGGAATTCAATTAATTCCTTGAGGGACACTGAAATATCTTTCATCACTGCGACTATCTCGCTACAGTACCTACTGAAGTCTTCAAGCTTCACATATTTACAAAATCTCTGAATCCTTTCTCCAAGTTATCTCTTGCGAGGGTTAGGGCATTGGTAATTTTGTTACTATGGATGCTGTAACAAAGAGAAGCCATCGGTATCCAAACTGCCATTTGATCCTTGAACTCTGAATTTTTAAAGCCACCAACCATTTTTGAAAAAACTGGACAAAGAAAAAGTAGAAACAATGTCAACTTGGGAGAAAAAAAACAATTTCCAATAAAGAGCATGAGCAACTCTTACGTGGGGCTAGTCTGGGTAAAACGGGTCCTAACACTACAGTACAGGAGGATAGCAACATAACAAGCTTCAAAAAGCCTTCAAGATCACCACTTGTGGTTATCTCTGAGCTAATATCATCAGAAGGCCACATCTCTGTCTCTGAATTATTCCTTGCCTCCACTTCAAGAGGTGGGAAACTGAGACTTGGATGCACCTGCATACGATTGATTCATTAGATACAAATAGAAAGGAGGATGCAGGGAAAGGCATTTTTCGTAAAAAGATACTCTTACCGCAGAAACCTGCTCGAGATTGCGTAATGAGCCCAAACTTGGTGAAGCTAAAGGACAGGTCTCTTTTGGTTCCCATGGGAAACTGAAACTTGGATGCACCTGCTCGAGATTGCGTAATGAGGTCAAACGTGGTGAATCTGAAGGACAGGTCTCTTTTGGCTCGAATGATTTTTTAGTTTCTGAATTATTCCTTGCCTCCACTTCAAGAGGATCTCCAACATGCAGTTCCCTTGATCCAGAATTTTGAAATGTGAAACTTGGATCCACCTGCATACGATTGATACATTGAATACAGAGAGAAAGAGGGACGCAAAGAAAGGCCTTTTTAGTAAAAAGGAACTCTTACTACTGCAGAACCATGCTCGAGATTGTGTGATCTGGTCAAAGTTGGTGAAGCTGAAGTATGAGTCTCTTCTGGCTCCCATGAGTTTTCAACATATGAACTTGCCGCTCTTAGAATGTCCAAGATGCGTCCTCTTTGCGCCATAATCTATCTGATTTCAAAGAGAGTTTATTAAAGATGCCAAACATAGATAGATCTATATACATCACAAGATCAAACAGAACATAAAGGGTATGAGACATGTGATTTCCTATTTATATGAAACCAAAGATCTTGAATTATGAAACCCAAATGGAAACTAAACATTGTTTACATATTTCAAGTAAGTTCTTACAAACAGATATCACTAATCACAAAAACAACCCTCTAACAAAACTGAAATTCTGAATAAATTCGCTAGCCACTTCAAGTTGTCAATAAATCACCAAAATTGAAATTTAAGCGTAAGATATTGTTTGATAACTCAGTTTGCACTTAATTCTGAATAAACCCTGAATCGATTCAAACCCCAATTTTAGTATGACAGATGTATGTAGTTATGTAAAGGAAATTAATACATCATGTTGTCTATGTCATACACATAGAACATTGTATACATATCGTAGAAATCAGGAATCTATTCTACAAATTCAAAGAAAACACAATAACGAAACCCTAGAAAACAAACAAATTGTTTACCTCAAAATCTGAATGAGCGTGAATATCCTTGTATCTTGAATCAAACAAGCTCTTGAATCAAATTCAAACCCTGAATCGATTCAAACCCCAATTTTAGTATGACAGATGTATGTAGTTATGTAAATGAAATTAATACATCATGTTGTCTATGTCATACATATAGAGCATTGTATACATATCGTAGAAATCAGGAATCTATTCTACAAATTCAAAGAAAACACAATAACGAAACCCTAGAAAACAAACAAATTGTTTACCTCAAAATCTGAATGAGCGTGAATATCCTTGTATCTTGAATCAAACAAGCTCTTGAATCAAATTCAAACCCTTGAATCGATTCAAACCCTGAATTGATTCAATCCCCAATTTTAGTATGGCAGATGTACGTAGTTATGTAAAGGAAATTAACACATCATGTTGTCTATGTCAAACATATAACGAAACCCTAGAAAAGAAACAAATTGTTTACCTTAAAATCTGAATGAGCGTGAATATCCTTGTATCTTGAACCAAACAAGCCCTTGAATCGATTCAAACCCCAATTTCAGATGTATGTAGTTATGTAAAGGAAACTGGGTGTAAACTTAAATTTTTCTCAGATGGATTTGTGTGTGTGAGAGAGAGAGAGACAGTGGTGTTATATAGGTTTTATAACGGTCACTCAACGAGTTGAGTCTGAGGCGGCAACCTTTTGATTTTTGGATTTTTGAATCTTTTTATTTTTGGGTTGAAATAGTTATTGCTCCAGTGAGTAGTTGTAAAACTAGTGACCACTTACCAGTGATTATCTATAGTTTTAAAACTGATGTATATAATCTTTGTGAATATATATATATGTATATATAGGTTTGTAGTTATAAAAAATTAGTTGTTAAAGAAATATAATTTATTGAGTAGAAAATTTGGAATTGGAAATACAATTTTTTTTATGTGGAATTCAAATTATAAAATTTAGTGAATTTGAAATGGAATTCCAATTCCAAATTCAAGCTTCATATACGTATTTATAAAGCATACGAATTAACGTGTAAATATGTGAATTGGGACTTGTGTTGTTCTTGCAAAAATTACACTCTTTTAGTGCACAGTTGCTAACATGGACAAACAATATATCAGTGCACGATAGTTTTTGCTAACAAATAATCAAAAGTACTCAATAGATTTGTAAATATTATTACAACCATCCTATGCACAACAAAATTACATCCAATTACATTTAGGTCCGTTTGGATCATGAAATTGGAATTGGGGCTCTAATTCCAAATTCATTATTTGGATGTAACAAAATACTTTGAAATTGGAATTGAAATGCAATTTCAAATACACCAATTCCACAATTTGAATTTCATAAGAAGAAATTATGATTTTCAATTCCGCATCTTCTCCAAATTTTGACCCACTAAATATTTCCTCTAACAATAATTTTTTCACAACCAGCAACATACATACATATACATAAAATATCTAGGGTCGCGAGTCTTTAACACCCTTGTAATATACATATAGTGCGTATAACCCCCTATAGTTCGAATTGACCTAAAACCTTTCAAATATGTGCGAATTAACCATACTTCGTGTAAAATGACATATATGCCCTTACTATATAAATTTCAAAAAAAAATGAAAAATATATATATTTTTTGAAAAATATATAAATTTCTAAAAGAACATATAAAATTCGAAAAATATATATAAAATTCAAAACAAATATATAAAATTCAAAATAAATATATAAAATTCAAAACCATATATAAAATTCGAAAACATATATAAATTTCAAATATATATATAAAATTATAAAAATATATATATAAAATACGAAAAAAATATAAAATTTGAAACAATATATATAATTCAAAAATATAAATTTTGAAAAGAAAACTATAAAATTCAAAAAATTATATAAAATTGGAAAAAACATATACAAATTCAAAAAATATTTATAAATTTCGAAAACATATATAAATTTTGAAAAAAATATAAAAATTCGGGAAAAATATTAAATTCGAAAAAAATATATTAAATTTCAAAAATAAAATATAGAATTCGAAAACATATATAAATTTCGGAAAAAAATATATAAAATACGGGAAAAATATTAAATTCAAAAAATATATATTAAATTTCGAAAATAAAATATAGAATTCGAAAACATATATAAATTTCGGAAAAATATATATATAATTTGGGGAAAATATTAAATTCGAAAAATATATATTAAATTTTGAAAATAAATTAAAGAATTCGAATACATATATAAATTTCGAAAAAAATATATAAAATTCGGGGAAAATATACTTCTATTTGATACTTTCTTTGACTTTAATTTTTTTTTTTGTGTATTGTACTTTGGTCACTTGTGTTTTTTATACTTCTATTTGCACAACTATTTGAATTTTATATATTTTTTTAATTTTATATATTTGTTTCCAATTTTATATGTTTTTTCAAATTATATATATATATTTCGAAATTTAATATTTATTTTTCAATATTTATATATATTTTTTGAAATTTAATTATTTTTTTACGAATTATATATATAGAAAATAGAAAATATAAGTATATTTTCCCCAAATTTATTTTTTTTCCAAAATTTATATATGTTTTCGAATTCTATATTTTATTTTCAAAATTTAATATATTTTTTTCGAATTTAATATTTTCCCTGAATTTTATATATTTTTTTCCGAAATTTATATATGTTTTCAAATTCTATATTTTATTTTCGAAATTTAATATATTTTTTTCGAATTTAATATTTTCCCCGAATTTTATATTTTTTTCCGAAATTTATATATGTTTTCGAATTCTATATTTTATTTTCGAAATTTAATATATATTTTTCGAATTTAATATTTTTCCCGAATTTTATATTTTTTTCCAAAATTTATATATGTTTTCAAATTCTATATTTTATTTTCGAAATTTAATATATATTTTTCAAATTTAATATTTTTCCCGAATTTTATATATTTTTTTCAAAATTTATATATGTTTTTGAAATTTATATATATAAATTTCGAATTTGAATTTTAAGAGAAAGGGTAAAATGGGTATTTAAGAAAGTATAAAAGTCAAAGAAGGGGGTATTCGCACGTTTTCGAAACTTGCAGGGGGATATTCGCACGTTGCAGGGGGATATTCGCACGTTTTCGAAACTTGCAGGGGGATATTCGCACGCAGGGGGATATTCGCACGTTTTCAAAACTTGCAGGGGGTGTTCGCACATTTTCCAAAAGTGTTGGTGTCAATACACACATTTTTAAAGTGTAGGGTGTTATTCGCACCGTATTTATACTACAGGGGTATTTTATGTACTTAACCCAAATATCTATGTAGTATATATATACATACGCCTATATATATATATACACACACCTATATATATATATATAAATATATATAAACACACTTATATATAGAAATATATATACGTATGCATATATATATGAATTCATAGACGCATATATACACAAATATATAACCACACATACATATATACACATAAACACATACATATAAATTCACGCATATATATACATTCACATACATACATGTATATATACACATATACATACACATGTATATATATGAATACCTATACTTGTAGATTTATATATATATATCTATATTATCTATTTTAATTTTAAAGATATGACGTTTTACATTTAAATTGAGTTAGGTATGATATTGAATTCTAATTACACTTGAATTACAAGGCACGCCCAAACAATATATTTAGAATTGTAATTATGGAATTGAGATACCATGATATTCCAATTCCAATTCTAAGGATCCATTTGGGTGCACGGATTTGGAATTGATCCCAAACAGACCCTTAGGCTCATGAAATTGGAGCATTGAAATTGGAATTGGGGCTCCAATTCCAAATCCATTGTTTGGATGTAACAAAATACTTTTGAATTGGAATTGAAATGTAATTCCAAAGACACCACTTCCACAACTTGAATTCCACAATGAAATGTTGTGATTTCCAATTCCACATCTTATTCAAATTTTAACCCACTAAATACTCTCTCTCTAAAAATAAAATTTTCCACAACCACAAACATACATACGTCTATACACACACCTATATATATATGAATATATATTTACACACGCGCTTATATATAAAAATATATATACACACATATATATACCATATGCATATATATGTACTCATAAAAGGGCATATATATATATACAAATATGAATACACATACACACACATATATAGTCATACACATATACATATATAAACACGTACATCTAATCTCACAAATAGATACACATCCACATACATACATACATACATGTATATACACACACATACACATGCATATACACACATACATATATATTCATACTTTTACTTATATACTTATACCTGTTGGAGCACACGATTATTATTGGAAGATTCTAGGTGCTCTAATGATATGTGTTAGTAATAGATAATGTCCCACATCGGTTTCTTATTAAACATGCTTGTATATTCAGCCTATATATATAGCTCATTTATGTACTATTACAATACACACAAAAATACAATTCAATTAATAATATAGATTTATTATAGATGTTCTTCTTCTTTTATTTCTCTTTAATTTTCTACTTCATATCAAGAGTTTTTGTTATTTGTTTGTATCTCTTTATGATTTTTTAATTGGTATCAGAGCCTACCGATTCTTGGTAGTTCTTTATGCTTATCTTCGTCTCTGCCGGAGATGGTGCTCTATATCTCATCTCCGGCAGCAATCTTCAATTAATATATATATATATTATATTCCTTGTGGGATTTATCTTTAATCCCACCAAATTCTTATTTCTTATTTTTTTCGCCTTTTAGGGTTTGGGAGCCCTAATCTCCCATAGTTTTGCCCATTGTTTATTATTGATTCATTGATGCTATTAGCCCTTTTTTATGGGTCTGTTTATGTGATTCCTGCTGATTCTTCTCTCTGTTGATCCCTTATGCTACTAGTACAAGTGGAACCCTGATCCCTTATGCTACTGATTTTGTCGATATAGGTGGAGCTCTACTTCTCAATTGTGTGATGTCCCACATCGCTCGGGTAGAAGTCTGGGGATGTGCTTATATGTGCAGTGTTGTCTCCAATTGGTATGAGGTCTTTTGGGTAGGAGTCCAAGAATAAAACCGTGCGGCCGAGCCCAAAACCGACAATATAGTACCAAGTGTTGGATCGGGGTATTACAATTGGTATCAGAACTAGAGCCCGGCCGGAATTAAGTGTGGGTGCATGCCCAAGCCCGTGGGTAACACCAGCGAGGACACTGGGTCCCAAGAGAGGGTGATTGTGATGTCCCACATCGCATATGCAATGTTCTCTCCAATTGGTCTGAGGGCTTTTGGGTAAGAGCCCAAGAATAAAACCGTGCGGGTTAGGCCCAAAATGAACAATATTGTACCAAGTGTTGGAGCGGGGTGTTATAAATTATTTCTCAATTGTGTTTTGATTTGTTTGGAGACTTCGGAATCAGTATCTCAACATCAATATTTTTCTTTTTGTTCGTGATACGTGGCTATCAATTTGTTCGGTAGTGTGATATGTGTCAAGTGACAAGATATATCAGGATGTGTTCAAAGACGACTTTGTTCTCAGTTTCAAGTTGGACTTGTGAAGATCTTAGTGTCCAACTTGAGAGGGAGTGTTGGAGCACACGATTATTGTTGGAAGATTCTAAGTGCTCTAATTATATATGTTAGTAATAAATAATGTCCCACATCGGTTTTCTATTAAACATGTTTGTATACTCAACCTATATATATATGCCCTTTATGTACTATTACAATACACACAAAAATACAATTAATTCAATAATACAGATTTATTATTAATATTATTTTTTATTTATTTATTTCTCTTTGATTTTCTACTTCAGCTTTTGTTTTCTGTTTGTATTCTCTTTATGATTTTCTAATTTACATATATATATATATATTTATCTATATTATCTAATTTAATTTTATAGTTATAAACTTTTATATTCAAATTGGATTGGATTTGAGACTCAATTCCAATTACACTTTAATTCCAAAACACATTCAAACAATGTATTTGGAATTGCATTTGTGGAATTAAAATACATGGCATTCCAATTCCAATGCAATTCCAAATCCATGCAACCAAACGAACCCTTAAGAAATGCGGATTAGTGAAATAAATTTCAAAACAATCAAAGAAAAAAAATCAAACAAAGGCATATGGCCAACCCCGCCCTATAATCAAATACCATTGCTAGCATTTTCAGTCCCTACTCGTCGGAGAAAATGGTAGGCCACTGAAAATCTTTCTACCTTGAATTGTCAAATTACATAACACAATATACGATGTTATTGCTGCTTCCTCCCTTTGAAACATACAATAGGCTTGGTACGTTCAATAGATTCTTCGGGGAAACTCCAGATGAAAAAAATGTTGCGGAAAACAGTTCTCAAACAACAGAATTTGAGCCACATCTATCTGTATATAATAATAAACACGTACTGAAATCACAAAAAATAATCAGGAGTCCTGCGTGTGGCGTCAGGCTCAATCTGACGAGGAGCTGGGTCAAATTGAAGGAAATTCTGTTCCACGTTCTCTCCAATCTCAAGTATTGCAGCCATGTTGCCATGTTGCCACAACGATAACAGTAGTTTGGAGCGCTACATACTGTCACCACATTCTTGTCCTAAGAAAGTAACAATGACGAGTACATTTTAAATGAGCCAAGGAAGTTAAAAATCGATGAAAGTTGCTCCTCAAAAGTAAGTTCACAAACCTGACACCAATTGTAACCTTCCACAACAAGGTGGTGAGCTCTCGTGATCATACTGAGCCCATTCGTGTGGTTGAATTGAGATGCTATGTCCTGCCCAAACGTACAGCCAGCTCCACGAGGAGATATTCCCCACCCACACCGGTCATCTGGACCACAAGAGATCACACATTGGGCCTTCATGCGGCACCTACAACCCCATAATCAAGTTAGAGAACGCATAATAATAGCATCCAGAAGAATGGAAAAATTGTACAAAGCCAAAAAATTGATGGGATCTAAAACCAATGCAATTTATGCACAAGCAACTACAGTAATAATGATTGTAGGGATAAAGGGAAAGGAAGACACAAAAAAGAGGCAGAGCAGGTAATGTTTGTCATCCTATTTTCTGTTGAAGGATAAATATATAAGTTACCCCCTCTCTAACAGTTTAAACTTTTAGAATAGTTGATAGTTAACATGGTATTAGAGCCAAATGTCTCGTGTTCAAAGGATAAATATATAAGTTAGACCCTCTCTAACAACTTAAGCTTTTAGAGTAGTTGGGTAGTTAACATTTTCAAGTTTTCAACCAAAGTTTTGAATGAGAAGAATATTTCTTTGAAAAATTCCCATGTCTCATAAAGCTAACAGCAGCATCATTTATCACCAACATGAGAGGTGTATATCAAATTGCAAGACCAATGTTGTTCATGTTACGACATAAAAATACATATGACAATTTGTAGTGCATATCTGATACTGCCCTTCAGTACAGTAGGAGATGCACCTAACAAGCATATCCACTAACTTACGTTGATTATTCTTATTGTACACAGAAGATTCAACTTATTGCTTCAAAATTAGAAAGTATTTATGCTGAACAGTCTACATAAGTAGGTTTTCTCTTTTCTAAAAGAAGAATATTAGATTAAGAATATCTAGTGGTATGCCCAAGTTCTTGAGTTTGAAGATTAATCCAATGCACAAACACAAACTTGCATCCACCCCCTGTAACCTAGAATAAGAGAGGGAGTTGGAGTTGAAAGTAAAAATGATGATTTTTCCCACTCTAATTATAAATGAATGTTAAATAGTAACATAGAATAGAACAAGACAGGGTGTTGAACATTCCAAGGAAGATTATGCACATCAATATGCACATTGAACAGAATTAAAATCAACATTACAAACCTCATGACCAAAGGAGGGCAACACATAAGTGAGGAAAAAAAAAACACCCACATGCAAGTAGTTTTACATGTTAGGTACAAATTGCAAAACTCCAAGGGAACAATTGTTCATATACCTCCTGTATTCGGTCCAATGCCCGAACATTATCTAATCTATCCAAAGATGGCGAGAGTCCTCCATGCAAACAGAATACCTATGAAAAAACAAATGTAACTATTAAAAGTTGCCCTGAGATTTACGGAGATAATATGTCTGTACAGCATAGAACTGAAAGTCGAACCTGACTTCCAATAAGGGCTGTAAGGGGTAGGTAATCGAAAAGGTCGGTAAAATACTTCCAGATGTTGGCATTCCCATACTTCCTTAAGCATTCATCATAAAATCCATATCTGGAAAATTGGACAAAACATAATGAAAATAATAAGAACATAAATTCTGGCTACGGGAACATGAAAGCTATCCAAACAGTACAAGATCTACAAGGAAAATGACAAAAGCTCTAAGCTGCATGAAATCACTTTAAGAGAAGAACCTAGATAATTGTACAGAATGGTTTATGCAACAATAATTGGTATCTAAATGCTTTGATTTGATTCAAGTTATAAGGAGCATACCATGAAGTTATAAGAATTATAGCTACAAGGGCAACAAGAAAACCAAGGTCAGCAACACACCACAAAATGACATGAAATTGGATTAAAGAAGGACCCTGAGTAGAGGTGTTTGTAAAAATGGTACATCTCTGATCAATTTCTTTAAAAAGGATATTGTCAATCATCTGTAACAAGTGTCGTTCTTCATGGTACGTCGTTCAATTTGAATTAATAAGCCCATATGAAACAAAGGAAAAGAATCAGCACACAAAAGCAAGGGCAAAGGCATCATCCTGTGTGGTCCCAACCTTCTGCCATACATTACCTTTCTATTCAAAAGCAAGAAAGGAAAAAAAACATACTTTAACAAGCAATTACACATTACATTTTACTGAAAATATGCATAGTTATTAAAAGGCCTTACCCTAAGGATTACAATTCTATCTTTATAACGAATTTTCAAAGCCACTAAAAGTGTGACAGTCTCCACTGAATAATATCCACGATCTGCATTGATCAAGAAAACATTAAAACCTGTTATAACGAGTTTTTTTAAGGTAAGGTTTCAAAAGAAATGCAGAAGACCTGCATTTACAATACCAATTCAAATCCACAATATCATTTTTGCCCCACTTGTCGTACAAACATGTGGTTTTGAGCTTTGAGTGCATCATTATCAGCTTTGATGGACTCAAACTGTGCCTTGAGGACTATATAGTCTTTTTCCAATTGTTTGGTTTTCCACCTAGCCCTCCTGTTTTGGAACCATATAGCAATCTGTCTTGCTTGGAGACTTAGAGCCCTAGCCAACTGCATTTTCCTTTCAGGCTCAAGTTTGTTACCCAACTCAAAGTTCTTCTCAAGTGTCTTCACTTGTTCCATGTTGAGTCTCCTCTTCTTCTCTCCCATTTGTGACCCATCATCAGACAAATCATCATCACCATTGGTTTCTTGATCACAAACATCCACTACTGAAAATGACATGGATCTCTTCCCTTGTAGTGAAGCAACACCTACACCACCATCGAAATTACCTTTAGTGGACAAAAATGGCTGAAGACACCAATCATTGGCTTGTTTTGACGAATCTAATGTCAATTCAGCTCCAAAATCAGCAGGACAGGCCTATTAGTGATCTCATCTCGATTGATCGATGTCTGGTTCTCTTTTATATATACATATGTACATGTATATGTATATAGGCTTGATTTAGGGTTCAGTTTATTTGGGGAGAGAAAAAGAGTGTGAGGAACGAATGTTACTGAAGCGAGAAAGTGACGAGCGAGAATTGAAAGTTAGGAATGAATAGAAGAAGTGTAGTGTTAAAGCGAACAGGGTGGTGAAAAATGATGCCACGGCAATTATTGGTGGCACTAACTAAAAGTGCTGTAAAAATTCTTTTTATAACAACATTTTTTACTAATTGCTGTGAATAAACTTTTGTCACCAAATCTCAAATTTCTTGTAGTGATAATTTAATAATGCCAGAAAACTTGAAGCACATATAAGGCACTTCCTATTGCATACTAGAAGGAAATAAAATAATCCACAAGTGTTCTAGCTCAGATAAAGAGCAAAAAAATGCATAAAAATAAAAAAGAAAAAGAAAAAAAAATAGTTTGGTTTTCACAAGAATAGTAAGCAAATACTCAATCGTGAAAAAATAACTGCTAAAAAGTAAAATTTATTACATTTGTTATTAATTGATAATCGAAATTAAAAACAGAAACAACTTCTTAAAGAGTTTAAAATAGAACAAAATTAAACAAGGAAACTATAAAACATAAAAAAGAGAGAATTTATGTATTTAAAAATGTATTATAAATAAATAAAATGTGTTATGAAACTGAAAAAGATATACTATAGAGATATTGAATTAAGATGCCACTTGCTAGTAAAGATTCTGGGTCAACCCCTATACGAAACCCCGTAACTTTTAGCGGGTCAGGTTGTTGAACATTTCGGATCCCGACACTGATGAAACTCGTAGGTTTATGGCAACTACAAACTAGCTCATCAGATTGCCTCTTTCTCGATCTCAACCTCCCAAGATCTAAGCTATTGCTCACACACTCACTGTGTGTTTAATTCTCTCCGTTTCCCCTTTCTTCTTTCCCCCTCTCACCTCTCCACAATTTTTTCGGAAATTTTCCTCACTTTTGATGTCCTGTACTATAATCTCACCTTCTCCATAAATTTTCTCAGAAAACCCATTTCACCAGCACAAGTCACCCTGTGAAGTAACTTCATAAATCATCTGAAAATGGGGATATGTTTATCTAGATAAACCCATTTGAAAAAAATGAAATTTTACTCTAATTCCTCTTCTTTCTTACCTTCTTGTAACTCCACCATAGTTTCTGAAGATACAAGGATTTCTGAAAACTGGGGACCCAAGCCCATGTTGGTTCTTCTGTCCTGTAGTGGGTTGTCGAAGAATCGGTGGATTATTTTCTCGAAAGATGAAATGGATACTCTTGGATCTCTGAGTAATCGTTCTAGTCTAAGGGTTACGCAAGTGTTGCTCAAACCGTTGCTTCGACTGAAGAAGAGGATGATGACAAAATTCAGTAATTGATGGAGCAGATGAACAACGAAAAAAATATGGAATCCGATTTTCGGGAAGCCAAACAGCCTAAAATGGTGGGTGGAATCGGGCAAGGGAAGTACAATGTGCTTTGGAGGTGGCAGATTAAGATGGAGACAGAGGCGTGGGAAGTGGCAGCCAAGGAGGGCAGGAGGTTCTTGTGGACATGTGTGAGCAAAATCTTGCCCCCAATTTGCCTTACATAAAGTCCTTGTTCCTTGGCTGGTTGAGCCTTTGAGGGATGCCATCTGCAGAGCAGGACTTCTGCAAGGAAGGGAAGAACCGGACGGCTCATGCTCCTTATTCAGCCATTTACCGGCCAATATGATGGCGGTTATTACAATGCACAAGTTGATGGGATTGTTAATGACTGGAGGTGTACATGGCAGTGCCAGGGTGGTACAAGCTGCTTCTCAGATTGGTAAGGCCATTGAGCATGAGGTGGGGTTTTGGGGACACTTATTATTTATGATTATTTAATTGCTCTATAGAAATTACCACCTGGTTCTGATTTCAACATTAGCTATCACTTATTATTTGGCGGTCACTCTTGCTAATTCATGTTCAGTACTTTTAGACTGGTTATCAATTCACAAGATGACATCTTGAAAGAAAACTTTTGTTGATCCGAAAAAATATGTTTTCATTGCACATGCGAAAGTAATTCCTACAAAAGGGAAGGCAACCAGAATTTAAAACCAGTGATAGCTGGTAAATTTCTACAACCTAAAGATTTCCTGCGGCTTCTTAGCCAAGGTTTTCACTCTCCTCCCTCTCTCTCTCTCTATATATACACATATACATATATAAGCGTTTTACATACAAGTACATATATATATATATATATATATATATAAGTCTGCATGTATTTATTCATATGACTCGCTGTAGATATTCAATTTTACTCTCGATTAATTCCCTCCTTTCAAAAAAATAAATAAAAATTCTACAACCTAAGCCACTCATAGCTGGGGATAAGAATTCATCAAGGAAATTCCAATAAGAGGAACAGAAACTGATATCTTTTCATTTTAATCAACTAAAGTTTCCTGTTCTCATCATGTTTTCTTTTTTCGTTATATATATATATATATACACACATACACGTAAAAGCTTCAATCTCTTCAAAAGCTAGGGTTTTGGTACAAATTTAACATCTAATACCAATTGAGGTATGAAACTTACCTTTAGTGGACAAAAATAGCTGAAAACACCAATAGTTGGCTTGTTTTGACAAATCTGATGTCAATTGAGCTCCAACATCAGCAGGACAAACCGATTGGCGACCTCATCTCGATTGACCCATGTCTGGTTCTCTTATATATATATATATATATATGTATATAGATGAATATGTATATTGGCTTCATTTAGGGTTCAGTTGATTTGGGGACAGAAAAAAGAGTGCGAGAAACGAATGTTACTGGAGTGAGAATTGAAAGTTAGGAATGAAAAAATAAATAACGGTTATAGGGTTTTAAATTAAAATTTAAGTGACAAGTGAGAATTTAAATCTAGGGTTTTCAATTAGGGGTCCAATTAGGAGTTTTTAATAACCCCAAATGGAGCTTCTAATCAAGGTATTAGTTAGAGTTTTGAATTAAACACCCTTTCAATTAGGGCTTTTATTGCGATTTTCAATTGGGAGGTTCAGTTCCAATTGGTTCCAATTGGTACTTCCAATTAAGGTTTGAATGTGAAAATAAAAATAAAATTAAGGATTTGAATTAAACCTAATTGGCGCTTTCAATTACAATTAGGGCTTCCATAGGGTTTTGAAGTAATCCAAATTGGAGCTTTTCATATACACGGTTTTCAATTAGGCTCCGAATTGAGGCTTTTAATTGTTATTCATTAACCCCAATTGGGAGTTTCACCCTTTTTGGTTCAAGTTTATATATATATATATTTTCCAACAACAAAAACATGTTTAATATCAATGTTTTGTTTTGTTTCGTAAAAAAATATAAAATAAATAATTTTATTTTTAAGAAGTATCAAAATAATATTTTTTTTTGTGTTTTGCAATATTTACAAAAATAACACTCTATTGAAGAAAATAAGTGATTAAAATAAAAAATAAAAATATCAATACCAAACGTATGTTTCCAGTTTAGATTCACAGCACTCCAACATAAAAATATGTACTTTTGCTTTAAAAAAATCTCAACACAAACCAAACGAGTACTGATGTGTTTTGTTGTGTAATTTATAAATATTTTTGCTGTGTTATTTTTGTGAGCAATACCAAAAAACACAAAAGATATAATTTGGTATTATAGAAAATAAAACATTAGTGGCAAACATATTTTTATTTTTTTTTAAAAATAAAATAATAATAATAATAATAATAAACGTGAACCAAACAGGCTTACTTAATTGAACTATTATTAATATAAAAATTATTATTTCTTTTTCAGAGTATAATAAACAAATACTTGATAAAAAAAAAACCCTACTAAATAGAAATATATTACACCTCTTATTAAATGATAATTGAAATTGAAAAAAAAAAGACTTTCTAAAGTGTTTAACATAGAATAAAATTAAACAAGAAGATTGTAAAACATAAGAAACATAGAATTTATATATTTAAAAATGTATTATAAATAAATAAAATATGCTAGAGATTGAAAAAGATAGATTGAGTTAGGATGACACTAGTAAAGATTTTGGGTCAACCCATGTTTGAAACCCGGCCACTTTTATCGGGTCAGTTCAGATTGTTGAAAATTTCGGATCCCCACACTCGTGAAATTCGTAGGTTTATGGAGGGTTTATGGCGGCTACAAACTAGCTCATCAGATTGCCTCTTTCTCGATCTCAACCTCCCAAAGATCTCAGCTTTCGCTAACACACTCACTGTGTCTTTATTCCTCTCTCCGTTTCCCCTTTTTCTTTCCCCTCCCCCCTCTCCACAAATTTTCCCGGGACATTTCATCACTTTTTGATGTCCTGTACCGTACTCTCACCTTCTTCACGAATTTTCTCAGAAACCCAAATCACCGGCACAAATCTTCCTGTGAAACAACTTCACAAATCATCTGAAAATGTGGAGAAGTTTATCTAGACAAACCCATTTGAAAAAATTGAAATTTTCCTCTAATTCCTCTTCTTTTTTACCTTCTTATAGCTCCATCACAGTTTCTGAAGAGTCAAGGGTTTCTGAGAAAATTGGGACACAAACCCATGTTGGTTCTTCTTACCCTGTAGTGGGTTTTCGAAGAATCGGTGGATTATTTTCCCGGGAAGATAAAATGGGCACTCTTGGACCTCTGAGTAATCGTTCTGGTTTTTCTGGGTTTTCTGATTATTGGAAGGGTTATGCAAGTGTTGCCCAAGCCGTTGCTTCGACCGAAGAAGAGGATGATGACGAAATTCAGGAATTGATGGAGCAGATGAACAGAGAAAGCAAGATGGAATCCAATTTCCGGGAACCCAAACAGCCTAGAATGGTGGGTGGAATAGGGCAGGGGAAGTACAATGTGCTTCGGAGGCGGCAGATTAAGATGGAGACGGAGGCGTGGGAGGAGGCAGCCAAGGAGTACCAGGAGCTCCTTGAGGACATGTGTGAGCAAAAGCTTGCACCCAATTTGCCTTACATTAAGTCCTTGTTCCTCGGCTGGTTCGAGCCGTTGAGGGATGCCATTCTTGCTGAGCAGGACTTGTGCGATGAAGGGAAGAACCGGACAGCTTATGCTCCCTATTTCAATCATTTACCGGCCGATATGATGGCGGTTATTACAATGCACAAGTTGATGGGATTGTTGATGACCGGTGGTGGACATGGCAGTGCCAGGGTGGTACAAGCTGCTTCTCAGATTGGTGAGGCCATTGAGAATGAGGTGTGTTTTTGGCTACACTTTTTCTTTGTGATTATATTCAATAGCCATATGGAAACTAGCACTTATTTCTGTTTTCAACATTACCTATCACTGTTTCCCTCAGACGATTAAGTCAGTATATTTCTATTGGATTACTCCACATTGGGGTTGTCTTGACATTGCCTTCCCCAAGCATATAGCTTGATGCTCACATTACTTCCATTTCAGAAATTTCCAACACTGTGATTGTGGAAGGATTAGGCTGTGATAGGAACCAATGGCACCTGGATATATTTGGTTAAAAACTTCTGTTGGCAGGTTGCTCAGCTCATAGCTGGTGCTGGTGCTGATGCACGTTTAGATATCCCACCGCATATGTGCTTAAGCCAACTAAAGCATTATGATCAATGAATTGGATTCAATAAATGGGTAACATATGGTTACATTTCGAAGGTGAAACAGAAATTATCTGAAATCGATTTTAAGGTTCATTGAACTTGTAGTGAAGTGGGAATGTGATCCCTTAATCATTTGGTGGTCACTCTTGCTGCTACTTGTTCGGTGCTTAGTGTCTCTGCCGCATTTTGCCTCCTTCTGACCAAGTTGTATCACTTCGAACAATGTGTATTACATACCCTTTTTAATGGTCTTCATAAACTATAAATCATTAATGGCACTGAAACATGCTAAGGATAATGGGAAATTTAGAAGTGGACAGTGAAACGTAATATTGTTTCTTCCATTTACTTTTTGATCCTCAAATTATTTTTGCTAGCGAGAATCTAATCTGTTTAGCCTTTTATTCCGAGTCTGAATTCTTTATAATTTGGCTTTCTTGTAGATGAGCTTATTCAGTGTGTGTTTATATGTGTGATTGGTGGATCAGGTTAGGATTCACAGGTTTCTGGAGAAGACAAAGAAAAATAATGCATCCAATAGCCATCCTGAAGAAGGATCTGATCCCGTAACTAAAGAGCAACAGAAACTAAGGAAAAAGGTTACTATTTTGATGAAAAAGCAAAAATTGCTACAAGTAAGAGATATAGTGAAACAACAGGATGATTCAAAGCCGTGGGGCCAGGATGCTCAAGTCAAGGTTATACCATTTAATTTATTATCATGATGATGGACATATTTGCTGCCATTGATGGTTCAAGAGGTTTTATCCCAGTTATGTATTTTCTAGGTTGGTTGCCGTTTGATTCAGTTGTTGATTGAAAAGGCTTATATACAACCTCCAGTTGATCAATTAGGAGATGGTCCACCGGATATACGCCCTGCATTTATGCACACTCTTAAAACTGTCACCAAAGAATCACAGTGAGTAAAACTCTCTCTCTCTCTCTCTCTCTCTCTTGTCAACACACACTCTCCCTTCTAGCTATGGATGAATTTTCCCGATTCTGTTGTTTCAATAGGAAAGGAAGCAGGAGATACGGGGTTATTGAATGTGACCCTCTAGTTCGAAAAGGGTTGGAAAAAACTGTAAGTACTGCTTCTGTTATATTACCCGGTTTTTGGTTCAAAGATACCGCTGTCTGATTTTCTAGCAAGCTACTTGGACTTCAACATTCTTCTGGAGATTCCAAACTGCAACAACACACACACACACACACACAATATATCTATTTCCTGCTCATTTAAGATACATATATATCTTAGATTTTTCTTTTCTTTTTCTGTTTTTTTTTTTTTTGGGTCCAAACAGGCTAGACACATGGTGATTCCATACATGCCAATGCTTGTGCCTCCACTTAATTGGACAGGGTATGGTATTCCAGGTTATGTTTTACAGTTCTATAAGTTAGGCTCGTAGATCCATGCGTGATGTCTAATTGGAAAGATGGGTGCAAACTTCTACTACATAATACAAACAACTTGATTTCTATTTAAGAAAATTCCTCTTGCCTTTTTATGCTTTGAAGGCAAAAATGATTGGGAAAATTCCTACTAAGTCCTACTTTTTGCAGCAAAAACAAGAAAGTCCTAAAACATTGATCTTTGGACCAATAATTCCTACTTTTGAGATTCTTTTCCAATCAAGTCGTAAATTCTTATTACTTTCAATTGTAACTTTAGTAAATTTGTTTAATGATAAAATTATTCAATAATTAAAATATAATTTATTTTTCATAAGTTTTAGTTACTAATAATATTATTTATGAATTTAAATAATAATTAATCTAGTTTAAATTTAATTTCATAAACTTGGATGCACAACAACTTTAATAAAAAGATAATAACTTGCTTTATATAAAAATACATAAAATAATTTCAATGTGTCCATACAAAAAAGTTAAATTTATTTTTTATTTTTTTGAAAGTAAGAAACTCACACACACTGCCCCCACTGAGACTTGAACCCTTGACATCTCATTTGGGATCAAGGGCAGGTACCGCTTGGCCATTTCAATGTGTCCATACAAAAAGTTAAATTTAAGATTTATATTTAGTTTGATATCTTCTATCAAATTTAATAAGGGTGTAAATTCAACATTAATTGATTTAGAACTTAAATGGATAGAATCTCAAGAGTAGGACTTATTGGTCCAAAGATAAATATTTTAGAACTTCTTTGTCTTTTGGTGCAAAAAGTAGGGCTTAGGAGGAATTTTCCCAAAATGATTCTATCTGGGATCATGACTGCTTCTCAAAGGTTGAGCATGATCCTTGGGTATTAAATGACAAGTTTCTACCTTAGTATATATATTTTTTTATTCTGGGATTATTGGATCAGCTTATTCTTACTCTGTGTGTGTGTGTGTCTGTGCGTATTATATTTCGGCAGGTATGACAGAGGAGCGTATTTGTTCTTTCCATCGTATGTAATGCGCACCCATGGAGCAAGACAACAACGTGATGCAGTTAAAAGGACTCCAAAGAAACAATTAGACCCTGTTTTTGAGGTATGGGGGCTCTGGGATATATGATACTTCACTTTTGCCAGATCGTGTGTTATTTGATTATTTTTCTGGAGCCCCTTTTGTGCCCAATTGCCTTGGAGAGTTGATCTTTATTTTACATGTTTCAACTTCTTGTGGAATTACAATCTTTTGTTTGTGCAATAATGCTATGTAATTTTCTGTGATGCAGGCCCTTGATACACTTGGCAATACCAAATGGAGGGTTAATAAAAGGGTGCTTGGTGTTATTGATAGAATATGGGCTAGTGGAGGTGCTCTTGCAGATTTGGTTGAGCGTGAAGATGTAAGTTACCTTTTCGTGAGGATCTAACCCGATAAAATGTTCTTTTCCTTGTTTATTTTTGTTTTTGGGTAAAACAATCTCATCCTGATCATTGAAAATTGTACAACTCTATTGTCACTTTCAAATGTCGAATTCAATATTTGGATGCTGGTTTTAGTAATTGTTCTTTGTAAATTTTACCATTTTAGGTACCTTTTCCAGAGGAACCAGACACAGAGGATGAAGCAGAAATCAGGAAATGGAAATGGAAAGTTAAAGCTGTGAAGAAAGAGAACAGTGAGAGGCATTCACAGCGGTGCGATATCGAACTCAAACTTGCTGTAAGGCGCTTCCTTAAACAAGTTCTCCTCGTGCCATGGATATGTTCAGATGGATTACATATTAATTTCTATTTTTATCATGGAGAGCAGGTTGCACGAAAAATGAAGGAGGAAGATGGCTTTTTTTACCCCCACAATCTTGATTTCCGTGGCCGTGCATACCCCATGCATCCATATCTGAACCATCTTGGCTCGGATCTGTGCCGTGGTATCCTGGAGTTCGCTGAGGGGCGCCCTCTTGGCAAGTCAGGCTTGCGCTGGCTGAAGATACATCTGGCGAATCTATATGCTGGTGGAGTGGACAAGTTTTCTTATGATGGACGAGTAGCTTTTACTGAGAATCACCTAGATGATATCTTTGATTCTGCAGACAGGCCCCTTGAGGGAAGGCGCTGGTGGTTGGGCGCAGAGGATCCCTTCCAATGCTTGGCGACCTGTATTAATCTGGCTGAGGCATTGAGAAGCTCCTCTCCGGAGACTACTATTTCACATATGCCTGTGCACCAGGTATTACATGCTAACTGTCTCAAATTTTACCCTCAGGATATTAATCTACAATCTTATGAATGCTTGTATTTGTTTTTAATTGTATGCATGTCTGCCTATGTGTATTCATGTCTGCATGCTTCTATTTATTTTTATCTGTATGCTCGTATATGTTTCACTACTTTGCAGTGCATTGGATTCTCAATATTTATATTTTCATGAAAGGAAAACAAGAAAGAATGAAAGTCGTTGGACCCAGCTACTTATATACG
The DNA here is from genome assembly GCA_963922005.1 of Cornus suecica. Classification (NCBI taxonomy): domain Eukaryota; kingdom Viridiplantae; phylum Streptophyta; class Magnoliopsida; order Cornales; family Cornaceae; genus Cornus; species Cornus suecica. The sequence goes on from OY998245.1 coordinate 65,675,658, forward strand.
TAGAAATAATCTGACTAAAATTTGATCGTCGTATTGAGGGAAACTTTTCATAGCTCAATTTTTCCTTTTCCTGAATGAAGATGTTGAATTAAAAGAGAGAAAAACTATAGTACAATAAGGGGCAGGGAAGTTCCGAAGTACACTCCCTACAAAAAACTCTGGAACTAGACCAGAATCATTTCCTATACAAAGCCAAAACTGACTGCAAGAAGCATAAAGAGAACATCAAGTTAAAAGGATGAAATCTTCCGTAGAAACATTCTGCAGCAGTCACCTCCGACATAACAGCTAAAGCAGCCCCCTCAATACTGTCTTTCTGCCCTAAATAGAGAGCAAAGTTCCTTTCTTTCCATATCTTCCACTGGTTCAGAAAATTGAAGAGAGAATGGCGGACTTATTGATTTCTAGCTAATGTAGAGGTAAACCAAGAGACTAACTGGTTCAAAGAAGAATTCTGAGGCAAAGGAATAGCCATCATGTGAAAAGTTTGTCTCCAAATGGAAAAAGCACAAGGAGATATCCAGAATAGTGATCATTACTATTGTTCCAATTGAAGCAAAGATAACAAACTGATGTAGTGGTGAATTGGTAATCCCTCTCAGTCTCGGATTGACTAAAAAAAAAATTTGTATTCAACATAACCAACATGGTGGTGATAACAGCCCTAGACCTACTAAGGCCCTGTTTGGATTGACTTTTCAAATGCTGTTTTTGGCTTCCTGAAGGGAAAAACTGTTTTGAACGGTGTTTGACAAAAAATTTAGAAGAGTTTTTGGGCCTTGGAAGAGCGTTTTAAAGAAGCTTGGGGGTACCAGCTTTTCAAAACAACTTATGATTATCTTTTTCTTCTGCGAGAAGCCAGAGGCAGAAGTTATGACAAACAGGGCTTAAATCTCTATACCAATTTATGCCATTGGACCTTGTTGTCTCTTTCCCAACAAGTATCCCAAACATATTTGAAAGTGAAGGACCCTTCTTCCAAAGAACATGATAGGGAACATCCCCCGGATGAATCCTGCAAATGAAAGAGGAAATTTGATTGGGAAAAAAGCAGGAAAGTGCCATTGTCTATTTTGGAGAACAGTAGAAGTTGTATCATTCTTATCCTTGCCTCTGAGTATATTCCTACCGAACAGATGTCTAATCGACTTGCTGTTGCACCAAGGATCAAACAACAAGCTGAAACAATATGCATTCCCAAGGACAAAGGAACATTTCTTCATCAGGAACTTTCTAACATCAAGAATATGCTTCCAAACAGTAGAGTGACATTGCTTTGGTTGGTTGAATGAAATTGCTGTAGTTTTATTACTATCACATGTGCACGATTCTGCATGCATGCACAAAATCAACTCATTCCACAAGCATTGATTATAAAATCCACACAAGCTAGCATTGTTTCTGATTTGTCTCACAAAAACTTTTACAGTAACCTTTAGATCCATGCTACCATGCCATGATCTTTTGTGACTGCCCTTTTTGACACTATTTGTGTTGGCATTCAGCACCATCTTCTATTCCTACCACAGATCAACTAAATGGCATAGTGTTACTCCTTTTTAACTTCAGAAAAAGCTAGTGTAATGACTTCAAATTCTTAATTTTAATTCTTGCAATTAAATATTTTGTCAAAACTTTCTTGAGGTTTTGATTGCTGCTTTGCTGTCTAGGATGGTTCATGTAATGGCTTACAACACTATGCTGCCCTTGGAAAAGACAAGGTATGGACTTATTTCAGCCTTAAATGATCTTTAGTTGTTGACTCCTGGCAGTTTGGACCTTTTCCTGGAATGAATAACACTTGGAGATGTTACTATTTTAAGTGAAAATATTTGTCTTCATTTGGCAAGAAGTATGTTGGTCCTTATTCTAATGCATTTTCAATTGTTGTACGAAAGTAGTGCATGAGGGCATTTTTTAAGTGTTATAGTGCTTGAATGATTTTCCAGAAAGTTTTCCTGAAGTAACAAAGGTTACTAAATCCTTAGCTGTGTTGGCAAATTGATTTTATTGCCTTCCTGTGCAATATTTTGTATGTGCATTTGAAATGCCGTGCCCTATTTTTTCAGTTAGGAGCAGCTGCGGTCAATCTTGTTGCAGGAGAGAAGCCTGCAGATGTCTATTCAGGAATTGCTGCTAGGTAAGCTAATTTTTGAATAAGATGTAACGATTTCTTTAAAGATCAGGGTTAATTTTTTTTATTCATTTGTGTGTATTGGTGGTTGAGGAGAAAGGAGGTAGATAGGAAACTGTTATTATTGTTAATAATACTACAATTTGCATTTGCATGAACATGTCCCCCATCTGAGGTAAATAATATGCAGATCTATGGAATTTTTGGGCTAAACTCCTGATCAAGTTCTCTCTAAATCTGCTTGACATGATATGACAGTGATATGTGTGGATCTCTGGTGTCTGATTGGATAATAGTTTTGCTGATACCTCAAGGCCCACATCATTAGCTGGACCTCATGAGATTATGCTTGCCTTGTTTAATATCTACCTACTCCTTTACATAATTGGGAAATGCTTGGGAAGTTACAAAAATAATTGCGGAAGTTTGGCTCTCAGTCTTATTGTATACATGTATAAGGTTATCATCATGTTAAAAATAATTGAATGACGTAATCAGGAAATAAAAGTGATTTAAAAGGTCCATCTTGAATATTCAATAATGCGTAAAATACTCGTGAGAACGTGAATCTGACATAGAAATGGTCATGAATATTTATATATATATATATATATGTATCCAGCATTCCTATTTTATGGACTTTTGACCAACTGTTGTTGTATTAGTTCAAATTTATTTGTAAAATTACACAGAACATTTTAATGCAAACAAAAGGCTTAAGGTTAGGTTTTTATCTAATCCACGCCTCCTAGAACCCTTGATTTACGGGAACCTACCTGAGTAATGACCATTTACAAGACATTCTAATAGGTTTTGTTACATGGTAGCTTTTAAATGAGCAATGTATTTGTTTGAAAGCGATATGTTTTACAGTTGCACCACAAATGATCATAACGGGTCTTCATTAGTGATCAAGTATGTAGTCAAATATCGCATATAGACTCGCTCTAGAAATTTTTAGTGAGTTTAGAGTTATTGTTTTGTTGCATGTCATACTGTTTCCCCTAAAACCTGCCTGAGAAGATGAGGTAAATCATTCTCCATGTACATTGAAAAAACAATTTCTAAATGGAACCGATTGTTGCCATATTCCGTATGTAGTAAAAGTTGAATGCTTTTACTGGAATTTATGTAGTCAAATATAATTATAATTCTCCATATTTGATTGTATTTAATTACCCTAGTGGTTCGGAACTATTACCATCGAGGACTGACTAGATGCAAATTTCATTGCTACTTGTACAAGCTGGTGAATTTTGTTTGAAACGGAAATCTTCTCTGATGAACTGATTTTTCTAATGCAATGCAGAGTGCTTGATATCATGCGGAGTGATGCGGAGAAGGATCCTGCAACCGATCCTAATGTATTACGTGCCAGACTATTAATCAATCAGGTTATTATTTTTTTTTCTCATGTATTTTTTTTCATTTGAATGGTGTGAACATATTAATAAGATAGCAAAACTGAACTAGTTCTTTGATACGTGCTTTGCTTTGTTAAAGCCATAATGATTCCTGATTGATGTTGAATCACTAATACTTCATAATTATGAGTCTTCAGGTGGACAGGAAATTGGTTAAGCAAACAGTGATGACATCTGTATATGGTGTCACTTATGTTGGTGCCCGTGACCAAATCAAGAGGAGGCTCAAGGAACGTTGTGCTATTAATGATGATAATGAGTTGTTTGGAGCATCTTGTTATGCAGCAAAAGTAAGGGCATATAGCTGGTTTATTCTGTAGCTTTCTTGAGTTTGCTTTTATCCCTGCTAATATAAAAATAGTTATGTATTGCTGATAAAATGAGTGATAAGTTTGGTTCTCCATTTGTTTATACCCATGTTAAATAAGGTTTGAGCTTAACTATATCCAATTGAATGAGCAGACCACCTTGACTGCCTTAGGAGAAATGTTTGAAGCTGCGCGAAGTATCATGAGTTGGCTTGGTGACTGTGCAAAGGTGCGTTTCCTTTTCACTTGTAATGTTAATCATAAGAAAATATGTATGTCCGGATTTGACTATCAACAACTGCAAAGGCAGTTCAATTTTCAACATAATGCATGTGTTCGTGAACTTTAAGCGCACTAGTTTGGTACTCTTGCACACTAGCACTCTTGTCTCTTAACTTCCTGTTTATTGAAATGGTAAATCATTGTTACATCTGAGCTTGGATGCTGTCTAACTTATTGACCATGATTAACTTTGGCATGCCTGACCGAAAAAAAATTGCAACGTCCTTGTCACATTATTGTCTGAATTTCAATGTATGCATGTATTCATCAACCTTAACCACACTGGTTTAGTTCTCTTGCACTGTAGCACTCTTATCTATTAACTTCTAGTTCATTAAAATGTTATATTATTGTTTCATCTGAGGGTTAAAATACAATGTTGTTACGACCATTGCGATCATCATTAAGCAGCCTTCTGATGTTTTTTTTTTTTTTTTTTTTTTGTTTTTTGGACAGGTTATAGCTATGGAAAATCAGCCAGTAAGGTGGATTACTCCCCTTGGGCTTCCTGTTGTACAACCTTACCGCAAATTAGGAAGGCACCTTGTAATCTTCTAAGACATTCAAATTTCAGATAGTTCAGTATTTATATTCCCCTATTATTCCAAAACTTTTATGTTTATTTTCCTTAATTTGGTTGTTAAATTGGATGCAGATCAAGACATCTCTTCAGGTGTTGACACTGCAACGAGAAACTGATAAGGTGTTTTTCCCTTCTTTTATCCCCTTTGGCTATATTGGTTAACAAGATATAAATTTCCTGTAATTTATAAAATTGTGGTGACAGATGCTTGCACTTAGGCTTACTGGTCTTCTTCCATATATATATATTTTGTTTGTGTGGGAATTGCCCTGACCTTTGGTGAGGCTTGTGCCTTTTAAAAACAGAAATAAGCAAGGTTCCGTTGTTGAGTGACAAATGGGAAATTCATGGGAAGACAATCCCCGCTACGGAATAATGCCCCTACGCACCTTCATCAACATTGTTTTTTGACAAGACCCTTTAAATTAAGCATTTTGAAAAATCACTCTGACCTAATTTTGTGTTGGAACCATTAAGCGAATTTACCATTTTACTCTAATACATAAGCATTAAAATTACTGATGTTTTACAAAAGAAATGGAGAGATTTTAAAATTGCAGTTTTTCTTTAAAGTGCAACTTCAACCCTCTTTGGCCATAATTTTGACCAAACCTCCTCTAGGGAGGTAAATGAATTTTGTGCATGTATTATTGGATATTTTTCTTTTCGAAATTATTGGAAATTGCCAATTGTCTATGAATTTGAGTTACAATATTTTTAAGTCCATATTTCTTTTCAAAACATTCTCCACCTCATTGTGAAGGCTTTGAAGCACCAGATCTCAACTCTGTTGTTCCCCTGTTTATTACAGGTCATGGTTAGGCGGCAAAGAACAGCATTTCCTCCAAATTTTGTTCACTCACTTGATGGTTCCCACATGATGATGACTGCTGTCGCCTGTAAAGAGGCAGGCTTAAATTTTGCAGGTTTTGTAGTCTCTCTCTCTCTCTCTCTGGCTAGTACTTGTAACTATTTTGAGCCATATCTGATTTACAGGCGTCCATGATTCATACTGGACACATGCATGTGATGTTGACAAAATGAACATGATACTCCGGGAAAAGTTTGTTGAACTCTACGAGGCACCCATTCTTGAGGATGTAAGTAGCTGTACTATTATATCTTCTTCAACGTAGAAAGTCTACCCACTTCAGCATAATTATTGTGTGCCTTGTTTATGTCACCTCCCCTATCTCCCAAGTTTGCCAGAAAAATGATGTCAGTTGAAAGCACTATGTTTCCCGTTCTTGGGAAACATAAGTAAGGAAAAAATTGTACTAGCAAATTGTTTTCTATTTCAAGTGATTAAATATCCGAGTCCTCAAAATTCATCCAGACTTCCCAGATATTTATTGTCCCTTTTATGAGAAATTACATCAATATATTTGCAATAGTCGGACATCGTGATTTTTTTTAGGTTCTTTCTTTGGTAGGTATATAGATGTATAGGTTTAAGCATATTAACATAAACACCTATTCTTTATATAGTCTTTTATATTGAGCATTGTAATTGCAATAATTACGATTTAGAGAAGAGAGCATGACGTAGAAATTTCGAAGTGGAGAAATATTTCAAACTGAGAAGCTGCATTTCAAAGGTTATCAGAAAGTTAACTTCTTTGATGATTGCTTTTGTGCAGTTGTTACAGAGCTTTCAGAAGACATTTCCTACATTGAACTTCCCTCCCTTACCAGAGCGAGGGGACTTTAACTTAAAAGAGGTTGTGGAATCTCCCTACTTCTTCAATTAACTCGAGAGGATGCTTCATTTTAGCAGTTGTATCGCATCTCCACCTCCTTCATTCAATGACTGAGAGAATGGACTATCTGTATTATATTTTGATCCAACGGCAATGTAAGAGGCAAATCTCCATTGCTATACATATATTGTAAAGGTGAAGAGAGAAGAGAGAAGGGAATCCAATAGTTGCTGACCTCCATTTTTGACCCTTGGCCTGTTTCTGTACATAAGTTGAAAAAGACGTCTTCAACAGTTAAACCATACGATACGGGTCATTCCCTCTCAAAACCGCATACTCAGTTCCATGCTGTGGGCGCTATACTGTAGTCAACGTGGTTTACGATGATAGGAAGTGACCTCGCTTGGTGCAATGCCCTCGGAGCAAGAAAAGGCACGTGCCATGCAAGTTGTGGCAGCAGCCGGAAGAGCAGCTTTAAATTGTTGTTGAGAAGATGCGCAATGGGTTGAAGCTCTGCTGAATTGGTTCTAACGGAAAGATGAGATCGAAGGTCTGCCACCATTGTGGACATCCGTCCATCTGATTCGGTTCGAAAAAACTGCAAACTGACAGAGATATGCGAAGTAGATGATTGGCTTGTGTGTTTATGTTTAGTTAATTCCTTTGTACCTTTTTAGGCAGCATGTATACGTATTTGTTTCGAGAAGGATTTGTGTCCTGAATTAATAAAGAAATTAATTTATTTTAGTGATATGAACGAGTTTAAATGAAGGTTGATCTTTTGTAAACTTCTGAATTCCCTTACTATGTCCTTTTTAATATTAACATACTGAGTGATGTTTATAATTAGTGAAGCATAGAAATATACATACCCAGTTGAATTAAGTTGCTTCTGAACTAAGGAAGATCACTTGGCCTTCATTGATCGAACAGTGTAGCTAAAGAGAAATTAAGAATTCTAAATGGTTAAATTTACTCTTACAGGCTATGGTCATCACCAAGAACATGAGATATTTCAAGCCACTAGTTACACAATACAAAAGGTGCGCGCACACACACACATATATTGTATCTGAGGACAATTACGAGTGTAAAAACACCTCAACTTGCACATTGAGCTTGTGTTCCACTAATAAATACATCAACTTGTATATTCAGTTTCTTTTACAATGATCAAATCATCAGCCCTGTATTGATCTGCTAATTATAGGTGCCTAGAGAGATCATGAATCGAGGACGCGTTCATCATAAACAGCGTGTGGACATTACTGTAAATGGCCACCAAATTTGCAAACACAGCAACACCGATCATGAAAACAGACAATATCTTATCCCTTTTTGTAGCCATGCCATGAGGATCCCTGAAAGTGGAAGATCACAAGTCAGATGACAAATAGAATAACCTGGCTAGTTTTTAAGTTTAGCTACTGGGTGCAAATAATGCGTTGGGGGTATGACCACGGACATATTCTAAGTCTTACCCGATCAGTGTGGGGGGTCGTTTTGCACGAGACTTATATAGTGACTGTGCACTTGGAAAGTAGAGGAGATACCAATGAATCTAAGCTCATTGTAATGACCATATGCATAGAAGCAGAAGCCTACGCACTATTCCAAGTGGTTTCATTTTTGCAGGGAATGTACCATATATATAGAACATGTATGCAATGTAACATATATAAATTCAACCACCAGGACAGTTCAGTGGTACTTTAAATAGGTTATCTCACTTCAATATTGTCACTAAAATTTAAAAGAAGGCATAAAGATTCTACATTATCGTTTAAGAACCACCGGAAAATGTTAGACAGGACACACCCTGCCTCTACCGAGGTTGAACTCTGGACCTCCCATTTGAGAGGTAGAGTCCGATACTGCTTGGCCACTAGAAACTAAATGCTAAGATACTCACCTTAAAGCAATTGCTGCAGGAAAGATGAATCCAAGGCAAACTGTAGCAGTAGATCCAGTGAACTGGAAAGCATCCCAGATGCTCGGCACATAATTCGCACCCACAAAGATAATCGAAATGAGACTTATGCTGAGCAACATAAATCGGCGACTACTTACAACCAAAGGCCTAGCAGAGGGGAAGAGCAGAGCATCCGAACTGAGGCGCAATGGATAGAAGACCATGGGGAAGACGAGCATGAGATGGAGCGCATAGCTAACGCGAATACTATCATTGACCACAGAGCTATGAGGGATGCCAAGGTTGGCGTCAAAGTTTGCAAGCACATCATCTAGTGTTGAATCACCAAATAGAAGGAACCCGAAGAAGCTAATCATTATGTAAACAGTTGAGCATAGAGCCAACGAAGTCCTAACAACGGATTGCATTGATGAAGAGTCCTCGAGTTCATTGCCAATTGTGTGCACTGCAACATATTGTAATTCTCATGTCAATCAGACATATGATTCCATTAAATAACGCCAAAGTAAAGAAATGTGAGTCTGTCCCGGACATCAGAAAAAAGAAATAACAAGATCAGAAATGTTTGCTTTATTGTATGAGAACTCATGCACATTGCTGATTTTGTCATTCTTTTTACGATACAAAGGCCTACAAGTATCTTCTGAGAAATCCTAAACACGCGTATAATCGATATCTTGATTACCAAAAATGAGGGATCAACAGACATTGTTGATGAGTTCAAAATATGCAGAACACTAAGAAAGTGTCTCCCTCAAATAGGCCTAGTTTCTTAAGCGCCTCGATGTGCCTGAATGCAATCGTTCACAGAAATTTGACAGAAATGATACTGAGTGATATAGACTCTACACAGAAAACTACGCTTGTGCCAAAGTGTATATGTTATATATATTGACAGCTTGCATACCATTGAAGTGGCAGATATATGATGTCGCAATAACTGGAAATGCAGTGAAGAGTTTCCAGACAGAATGGATATCAGTAATCTGAGGCAGCAACCTTGGCATTGCAATACTTCCATTCAATAATTTGAAAACAGTGATTCCTGCAGTAATAGCAAGAAAAACAACTGCCAGGCCGACTGCTAAAGCCGATGTGAATCTCAATGAATCTGCGAAAAATACGAATGCACCAGTTATTTACAGCATAATATTGTAATAAAGCAGATTATACACTGTTGTGCTATAGTCAATATCAACCAAAAATAAATTTCAACTAACAAAAACACTCGAGGTCATAAAAAACCAATGGGTTATTCATAAACAAACAATGATAAATAACAAAATCAACAATGCGTATGATTTTAGCTTGTAAGTTACAAACCAAATAAAGATTTATAAGTTCAAACCAAGAATTTTTTTTTGCAAAACATGGATTATGTAAAACATTCTTCAAAGGCATGAAACTTAGAATTTTCAATCCAAACAAACACCACAAAAGACCCAAGTACAAGAAAATGCTCTTCTGAAACAAATTAAATGTTACTTAAAACACATGAGCAACAATAAAATCCCTATGCAAAATAGTTACAAAGAAATTTGAAATTAACGGGCACGAGACTTACCTATCCGCTTAAAGCATGCCAATGGAGCAAACACAGTAAGAGTTGTAACAAGTAGAACAAAGGTACGCCCAGTCCACCAATGTTCCCCAAACCATCCTTCCATCACACCAGCATGATGAATCCCATGGGAAGATGTCCCAGATAGCACATCCCCTTCCCATAACAAACATTAAAAAAACCCATAAAAATCTATGCATATACATACAAATTCCCATTACAACATACATAAATCAGCACACATGTCTGTCAAGATTCAGATTAAAAATTGTACCTTAAATCCCATAAAAAAACTTACATTTTATCATTAAAAGCAAGAATTCTACTATAAGCCCATAAAAAGATGTACACTTTTTCATTTACAGTAAGAATTACACTCCAAGCCCATAATAATTCTATACACGAATCGCCAAAACGTTCAGCCCTTCACCCGTTCCAATCTAAAGGATGTCAATCGAATAGTAGATAGTAAATGGGGCGGTTTGAAGACTAATGAATTGCTCGTCGTAGAATATTTTTCCGTCCATACATCTATATTTAATATACCTATATATATATATGCATGTATATCATCATTAAAGTAAGAATTATACTAAATTCCTATAAAAGAATCTCATTTCATTATTTAAGGTAAGAAGTGTACAATTAGCCCATAAAAAAACCAACAGATAGAGAAATCAACATCTCATCATTTACTGTAAGAATTACAATAAAAGACCATCAAAACTCTATACATGCCCCTACAAATGTACACTACAAGTTACATACATCTATATATAATATACATATATGCATGAATATCTTATATCATCACATAAAGTAAGAATTGAAAGTGCAATTACTGGAGAAATTACCAATAATGATCATGTAAACAACCAGTATCCCAACATTATTGATCAAAACACAAACTTGGAACAATGTTCGACCGAAATTCCCAAATGCATCAGCCATGACACCACCATAAGTGACCGACCCACCGATTCTACTGAACCTCAGCAGCAAATCAATGGAGGCTTCTGCTAGAAACGCAACCAACACGACAATGGCGATGCCGGGGCCGAGACCCAACACTTTCATGGTGGCTGGTAAGGCCATAATGCCAGCACCAATGATGGTGGTGGACAAATTGAAGACTGAGCCAGTGAATGAACCTCCATTGAAGTCTCCACTAGACCCCTGTTGGTCCTCTGTTTTCTTGGGCAACAGAGGAGCTCTGAATTCAACAATACCCTCTTTCTTGCTCTTTCTGGGTGAATTATTGGCGTTCTTGTACTCGTTTACCACTTCAATTTTCATGGGTTTTGCTCAGATTTCTTGAATTGGGATTCTATCTATTAATTTTAAGTGTATAGATGATTATATATATATATATATACACATATATGGAATGTAGATATGAATATCTATAAGAATGTGATAAATGTGTAATATAATATATGAAGAGAAGAAAACGAGTGAAAAAGCACTGTCACCATTCTTATCAATATGAGCGTAATATGAAACATATCATCATTGGTGACTGATCAACAGTACAATAATAATTGTCCTCATATAAATAGTGTAATCGTATATAGTAGAAGTTTATTGGCTTTTTTCCGCGTCTGTGGGGTTATTATTATTATATTGTTTTCCTTCTAATTAATTCATTTTCTTTTTCACCTTGAGAACATTTTTCATTTCATTACAAGAAAGTGATTTTAAAGTGAAAGGATTAACAGAATCACCTATAATAATGTAACACATTCATTGTGAGTTATTGCATCAATAATGTGATGTGATGTGATGGGACATAAGAGGATCCGAGTTTGCAAGTGATAATCTATTGGGTAAATAGCTAAAAATACCCCTCAACTTTCTTCTCTTTTTCTACTATACCCCCTCAATTAATTATACCCCCCTCAACTTTCATTTTCTTGCACCATGGGTTTGCCCTCAAATTTTTTTACCCTTTTACCCTCCAAATTTTTTGTATTTCCACATTACCTTTAATCCTATCCTTACTATTATATTTATTAATTCTTTAAATTACAAAAATATTATTTCTTTTAGTTACAATATTAATTATGTCATTTACCTTTAATGTATTAGACTAAATATACTCTCAAATGTAATTTTTTTTTAATAAGTTATAATTATTTTATTTGTAAATCAACTAACTTGGTATTAAATTTTAATTTGATTTAAATCATAAAACTCAATCCTAATTAATATATTCATAAATAAATCCAATTTATGAAAACAATATATATATTTTGAACAAAATATATATATTTCGGAATATATATATATATATATATATTGGAAAATGATATATATTTCGGAATATATATATAATTTGTTAAAAATATATTTTTTCCGAATTCTTTTAAAAAATATGAATTTTTTCCGAAAAATAATTTTTTTGGGAAAAATATATATTATGTTCCAAAATATGATTTTTTCTGAAAAATAATTTTTATTGAGAAAAATATATATTATTTTCAAAAATATGAATTTTTTCCGAAAAATAATTTTTTTGAGAAAAATATATATTATGTTCCAAAATATGTTTTTGAGTCATAATACCTAAACTACCATCAATAGTATAAGAGGGTTTAGTGAAATCAAACCTTCAAAAAAATTATTTTTTTAAAAAATATGTATATTTTGGAATATATATATATGATTCATCAAAAGTATATATTTTTCGAATTATTTTAAAAAATATGAATTTTTTATGAAAAATATACATTATTTTCTAAAATATAAAAAATATATATTTCGGAAAAAAAATCATATTTTGGAAAATAATATATATTTTTCTCAAAAAAATTATTTTTCGGAAAAAATCATATTTTGGAACATAATATATATTTTTCCCAAAAATTTTATTTTTTGGAAAAAATTCATAATTTTTTAAAACAATTCGAAAAATATATATTTTTGACGAATTATATATATATATTCCAAAATATATATCATTTTCCAATAAAACTTAATTTCATTTAAATCATAAAACTCATTATCCTAATTAAAATTTTTTTTTGCCCAAATGAAACTTTCTTTTCATAAAAATATATTCATAAATTGTTATTTATTTATGAATATATTAATTAGGATTGAGTTTTATGATTTAAATCAAACTAAAATTTAATAACAAGTTAATTGATTTACAAATAAAATAATTAAAACTTACAAAAAAAAAATTTAACATTTGAGAGTATATTTAGTCTAATACATTAAAGGTAAATGACATAATTAATATTATAACTTAAAGAAATAATATTTTTGTAATATAAAGAATTAAGAAATATAATAGTAAAGATAGAATTAAAGGTAAGGTGGAAATACAAAAACTTTGGAGGGTAAAAGGGTAAAAAAAATTGAAGGCAAGCCCATGGTGCAACATTTTATGAAACTTTAGGGGGTTCTAAGCTCATTTCATAGTTGAGGGGGTATAGTAGGGAAAGAGAGTAAAATTGAGGGGGGCTTTAAGCTATTTACCCTAATCTATTTTATTTTGTATTTATAAAAAATAGACTTGCAATTTTTTTCTGGTCCCACACCCCATTAAAAGAATAAGGTTGCGTATTAAGTAGCTGATACCCAACATAATTTTTTTTAATGATAACTATGAACACATATTCTCAAAAAAGAAAAGAAAAAAGAAGGGTAAGGTCCGTTTGGCAACCCGGTTTTGGTCTTGGTCTTTGATTTCAAGACCAAGATCATGTTTGATTGGCCGGTTTTGGATTTGGTTTTGGACACCCTAAAACCAACCACTAAAACCTGGTTTTGGCCCACCATTTTTGACTTTTCTCTCTCTCTCTCTATATATATATATATATATGGCCGAAAATATGAATTATTTAAAAAAAATATTTATATTTTTCGGAAAAAAATTAATTTCCGGAAAAAAATTATTTTTTCGGAAATAATTATCTTTTTCAGAAAAAAATTATTTTTTCGGAAAAAATCATATTTTCGGACAAAAATTAATTTTCTCCAAAAAATTTTTTTTTCGAAAATAAATTTTTTTTTTGGAAAAAAATTCTTTTCCGGAAAAAAATTATTTTTCCGAAAATATTTATTTTTTTGGAAAAAAATCATATTTTCGGAAAATAATTATTTTTTCGGAAAAATTTATTTTTTCGGAAAAATTTATTTTTTCGTCAAAAAATAAATTTTTGGAAAAAAATCATATTTTTGGGAAAAAATTATTTTCCGGAAAATAATTATTTTTTCGGAAAAAAATCATATTTTTGGGAAAAAAATCATATTTTCGGAAAAAAATATTTTTTCGGAAAAAATTAATTATTTTTTTTTCCAAAAATTAATTATTTTTGAAAAAATTATTTTTTATATTTTTGGGAAAAATATTTTTTTCCCGAAAATTACTTTTTTTCCAATTTTATATATATATATTTTTCATATTTATATATTTTTAATACATATTAGTATATATATATATAATTATACCAAGACCAAAAGCAAAACCAACTCCTTACCAAACACTATATATTGGTTTTAGATTTACCTAAAACCACCCAAGACCAAAACCAAAACCAAGACCAAAACCAAGTTCCCAAACGGACCCTAAGAAAGAAAAGAAAAACAGATTACAAATGGATTTCAAATAATTGAAAGAAGGTATGGTTGTATTTAACCCAATCTGTGTAAATATATATATATATATATATATATATATATATATATATTAAACCAAGCCCAGCCCAGCCCATATTGAGTTTTTTGCTTTACCGCTTAAATGGGCTTCACACTTTGAGTATTTAATCAGCCTAATCCATACACATGCCTGTGATTTCTTATTAACATGAAGAACTGGTAGTGATGAGAATGATGGTGATGTGCTCATTACAATTTACTGATTGAAAACGTTACAATAATATAAAAATACTGACTGATAAATTTATTAATGAACAAAGCACAATTTTACAAGGCAAGTTGATGTAAATATCTTGACTTAACCCCTCTCAAACCTAACCACAGATCTAGAGGAAAACAATCCTGTAAAGTCAAAAATAAATATAAGCACCAATAAGGATAATATTATTATTTTTACGCAATCCCTTTTACCAAGTCTTCTAGACAGTGATCTCTTCACTGACTATATCTCAGTACATATATATAAATATATATATATATATATTTATGTTCTGCTATTAGATAAAACTGCTACCACTATATTTCAGCTAACCTGGATGTTTCCTGGACCTCCCATTTATTGCCAGAAATTCCCAAGGATGGAAAACTGACAAAATTGTCGAAATGCTTGACACTTACATATTGTCTGTTTTGCACATTCTATGTTCACACCCATGTGATCAAGGACGATTTTCTTGAAACCTAACTTTAAAAAAATTTGTTTTTTAATGATGTTACACGAATCGGTTAGTGTAATATTAAGTTGCAAATTTGCAAAAAAATGAAAATTCGAACCCACATTCGATACACTATATACGATTTGTCCAGTACGGAAGATTGGTGCTTCTACATCCTTTTATTAGTGCTAAGAAAATAATGGGATGTCAATTAGTGAAATGGACACTCGCACTATTTCCACATAGACAAAAGCAGTAAGGAGTGGATGAAGTGATTCAAAAGAGTTGATTCTCAATTTCCCACTAAGAAAAAAACGGAAAGTCAAAATGTTAAAGTAATTACAAAGAGCAAGTTCAACCAAATAATATGCAATGTTCTCTTCTGGAGCTGACTGAGTCTCTGTCCTCCAAATTTACTTCCTTGTGGAAAAATCAACCTCACAGCAAACAAATAATATATAGATATAGATATAGATATAGATATATGATGTTAGTTGCAACAGTTTATTGGTATACATACACGATACACTGATGATATCACTTCCATAATGCAAACTACTGTATCAATGACTGGTTCAATGGTCATCCTTTAAACTTCCCTCTTCAAGTATACTATCTTGCAAGGTCTTGTTATTATACAGGGAAGATCATGTCAAGCAGTGGATCTGATAATTGGATGTCGGTACGCGCCTAAATAGTTTTCTTTTCCTTTTTATTATTATTTTTTTTTTTTGGCTGTTGTTTTTCTGTAGTCCTAAAAATCATGTGTCGGTGAACTTCCCTGAGCTGATTAATTTTTATATGTAATAAGTTCATATTATTAACGAAAGAGAAGTATACAAGAGACATGTTAATATCATATTCGCATCACAGAAATTGAATTGTTAATATAGGAGTCGTATAATATGTTAATCACAAAGATGAATATGCATATTTTCAATAATTTCAGAGAAGTTGAGAGTTTCAAGTTTAATCCTAATTCAGATAAAGAGAGATACAAGCTCAAAAAGAGAAATCTAAAGGACACACAACCCTTTTTTTTTTTTTTTCTGAAATTGATGTTTTGTTCTTTGCATCTACCTGCAACTTTACAACTTCAGAAATAACATCGAGTTTCTTTCTTATTCTTTTCTCTCTGATAAAAAAAAAAAAAACGTAGGCTCTTTTGGATGAAGATATATGAGTATCATGAAAATCAACTTATGGTGTTGTATAGCTAAAATAGTTTTATATACTCTCCTTCAGCATAAGGAAAACAGGACTCGAATCACAAGTCCTTCTGAATCAATGTTGGCATCTATTTCAGAGATCATATCATCAGTGGTAGGCATAGATGTGGAAAAGGAAAACTTCATGGAAATCGGATGCTATATCTACCGGGCTTCAGCAGCCATAAAGGAGTTGCAAACTACAGAGAATACACCAACAAATACTCTACAATCTCTTTCGAAAAGTATCGATTTGGCCAAAGGCCTAGTCCTGAAGTTCCATAAGGATACCTACACAGTTCTGAATCCCGAAGCGGTAAGCATCATAGAACTGCTCAAAGATGTTATAAGACAGATAGGGGAAGATCTGAGTTTAATACCATCATCAACGTTTGAGGACCAAGAATATGCGGAAACTGCAGTTCGCTCTCTTTCAAAGGAGATGAAAAGTGTGCACTTCAAAATCACCCAAAATAAAAAATCAGGACAGAAAGAGCTTGAGTCGCATGTTTTGCCTTCAGAGAAGGTGTTGAAGGAGTCAGAACGAATCGAAACTGATCTCTACTCCATCAATGTTGAAGATTCTATGGAAAATCCTCAGCTATCAGACATTCCACATGTTCATCAGATTGGATTCCTTGGAAGCACAAATAGCCCGAGTAAAATAAGCCATGGGAAAAGAAGGTCTGGATCGTTGACAGTTTTGCCACAAGTAGCTGAGTACATGGAACCTATGTATGACACTTTCTTCTGTCCGTTGACAGAGAAGATTATGGATGATCCGGTCACCATAGAAACTGGAGTAACCTATGAGAGGAAGGCGATTATTGAGTGGTATGAGAAGTTTGAAAACCCAAAGGATATCGTTTGTCCAAAGACACGGCGGAGGCTAGTGAATGGAGCTTTAAGCAACAATGTGGCTCTAAAGGCGACGATTGATGAATGGAAGGAAAGAAATGAAGCAGCAAGAATCAAGGTTGCCCGGGCTGCTCTGTCCCTAGCCATTACAGAGAATATGGTCTTTGAAGCACTCAACGACTTGCAAGATATCTGCAAGACAAAGCATTACAATAGAATACATGTTCGTAACATTGGAATGGTACCACTGCTTGTTAAGTTTCTGGAGTATAAGAACAGAGATGTGAGATGTGCAACCCTGGAATTATTGTGCCTTTTGGTTCAGGATGATGATGAGGGCAAGGTTAATTCTGCCTTCTACTGTTTTTTACTTTGTTCCCAATATAACTAATAAAAATCAATGTCAAGGCTAGTCCGTGCGTTTTATTCAATAGCAACGGCTGCAATTTTATGTTTCATACAAAATAACTAAAAATTAAGGGCTAAGCTCCTAGCGTCATACTAATTTATGTTTTCCCTGAAGAAACGAGCTATTGTTTTCTTTTTACACACGGATAGAAGGGCATAACAATATTGCAACCTTATGTATCTGAGGTTGTATTACTGCCTTTCATATCAATATATTTTATTTTGGTGATTATATTACGCACAGGAAATGGCTGCCATGGCGATTGACATGTCAATCATAATCAAGATGCTGTCAAGTAATCACCCGACCATAAGGCACGCATCGCTGCTACTCTTGCTTGAACTGTCAAGGTCTCAATCTCTATGTGAGAAAATTGGATCAGTTACTGGAGGGATTCTGATGCTGATCACAGTTAAATGCAAAAGGTCCTTAGATGCCTTTGCTTCAGAAAAGGCAGACGAAATCTTGAGGAACTTGGAGAGGTCTCCAGAAAACATCAAGTGCATGGCAGAAAATGGGCTCTTGGAACCACTTCTGAATCATCTTATTGGAGGTGATCCCACAACATTTTTTTATGTTTTATTTATTTTTTATACTTTTAAAGTCGAAGCAAATAACACCCACTATATAAATTTGTCAGACCTGACTGGGGTGGAACACTCCCATCTTTCTAAAGAAAGAGGAGAGCTGGTCTCCCACCACAACTATTATGTATTTCTGGTACTAAGGAAACAATTTTGTTGAAAAGAAAAGGATAGGCCTCCCAAAAACCACACACACATATAGATGCTATGCAGTTTGAACTTCTTCTTCTCTTTTTTTTTTTTCCGAAAGTTAAGCATTTATACAGTTTGAACTTTGAAACCAATTATAGTACTAAACCTACCTAGTAGATAAAGAGGAAGCTGAATTATAGGAACCAAGTCAGTTTTAAAATTATGTTTAAAAAAAAAAAAAACCTATTATAATGTTATACTGACTAACTATAACAGTATTAGTTAAACAGGTTCTGAAGAAATGAAGATGGAGATGGCAAGCTACCTTGGGGAAATTGTTCTTGGACGTGACGGTGGAACTCAAGTGGCAGAGAGAGCTTCTCCTCCTCTCATCAAAATGGTGCAAAGTGGCAGCTCTCTGAGCAGGAAGGCAGCTTTCAAAGCTCTAAAGCAAATCTCACTTTACCACCCGAATGTGATTGCACTTGTAGAAGCTGGAATTGTGCAAATGATGGTCGATGAGCTGTTCACAAGGACGATCTACAATGAACCAATGAACTCAAAGAAAGAAGCCTCTGCAATACTTGCAAATGTACTGGAGTCGGGGGTAGAGCTAGAGACTCTTCAAGTGAACACCCATGGCCTTACAATGGCTTCGGACTATGTTGTGCACAACACCATCTACATGCTGAAGAACTCAGCCCCAGATGAAATCAACTTCAACCTCATCAGAATCCTATTATGTCTAACAAAGTCTCCCAATTCCATCGCTACCATAGTCTCAGTGGTCAAAGAGACAGAAGCAAGCTACAACTTGATTGAACTCATCGATAACGCAAATGAAGAAATTGGGGTTGCATCAATTAAACTACTCATCACGCTCTCACCCGGCATGGGCCACACACTAGTAGACAGACTATGCAAAACCAAAGGCCAGCCGGAGAGCCTCCTTCAGAGTCCAACGGAAACATCCCGAATCACAGAGAAGCATGCAGTTTCAGCAAATTTCCTGGCAAAGCTCCCTCACCAAAACCTTACACTCAACCAGGCTCTGCTCAACAAGAATGCAGTACCTACAATCCTACAAAGTATCAGTCAAATCGAAAGAAGTGGCACAAGAACAAGCAAGTATGCAAGTGCTTACTTAGAAGGCCTAGTGGGCATTCTTGTCAGATTCACAGTTACATTATACGATTACGATATACTATATGTAGTGAGAACCTACAACTTCACATCAAACTTCACAAAATTGCTCATGGAAACATCCAGTGATGAAGTTCAGAGGTTATCGGCAATTGGGTTGGAGAATCTTTCATCTCAGTCAGTTAATCTATCAAAAACACCACCAATCAAGAAACCAAAGTACAGGAAACTACTCCTTTTATCTAAATGTATATGCACTTCTTCGTCCAAGGATAATAAAGTACCGCTATGCCCAGTTCACAGAGGGGCTTGTTCCGCGCAACAAACCTTTTGTTTGCTTGATGCAAAGGCAGTGGAGAGGCTATTGGCCTGTTTGGATCATGAGAATGTTAGTGTTGTTGAGGCTTCATTGTCGGCTATCTGTACACTGTTGGATGACAAAGTCGACGTGGAAAAGAGTGTGAGCATGTTGAGTGGAGTGAATGCTATACAGAATTTACTGAATGCAGTGAGGGAACACAAAGAAGAGAGTCTGTGGCAAAAAACATTTTGGGTGATTGAGAGGTTCTTGATGAAAGGTGGAGACAAGTCTGCTTCAGATATATCACAGGATAGGTTGCTCCCTGCTATGTTGGTCAGTGCTTTCCATCATGGGGATGTATGCACTAGGGAGATGGCTGAGAAAATCTTGAGGCATTTGAATAAGATGCCTAATTTTGCTACTGACTTGTCCATGTAAAAGTTCTCATGCATGTCCAGTTTTGTTTTGAAGCACATGTTATGATATAATGCTAGAAACCTGGAAAGATTGGTGTTTTCATGCTAAAATGTACTCTCTTTTTCCCTCTTTTTAGTAGATGTGCTTTTGACAGCAGGAACTAAGAGCATCAAAAGTGGTTGTGTAGGAAATAAACTTGCAGATATATATACATCTTCTTTTTTGTGAATTTCAGAACAGAGAAGTTTAGTTCACTAGCTAACCTATTAGTGTCATGAAATTAACAACTAAAGTCCTGGCAAGCATACACCTCTGGGTGTTAGTACTTCCATTTGACTCTTCACCTTAATGGTGTTCTTGTTGTATTTCCAGATTTCGATCAAAGACAGAAAAGACCGCAAAGATATTACAGTGACCAAAACCCTACCAATGTCTTCAGTAGTAATTCTGCTTTACTTTACCCCACATGCCAACCCTTGTGCAGTACATATTCATACCTAGGTTGGCAAAATCATACAAAATTTGCAAGGTAGATGATAAACAAACAAAACAGAAAGCTCCTCTACAGTGTGAGTAAACAATTTTCCATGTTCTCTCTTTCGCCCCTTGTCTGCAGGGAATTTGTATCAAGAAATAATAGAATAGTTCTAGGGCTTTTTTTTTTTACGTCAGAAAGAAAAACTTCATATAAAACCACCAGTCAGTGGTGGACTATAATGGAGAACCTCTTCATATAATATAAACAGTGAGTGGTGGATATAATGGTCCTCCCCCTGCCCCTCTGAGAAGAAAAAAAAAAAAAATCTATAATATCACACATACAAATGCATAGCATGTAAACAAGGAATTTATACATATTGTTCCCCAAAGATGCCTTAATTAATAGAAGAATTCTAATAGAATACAACACAACAGGTTATAGAAAAGCTTGTAGAAGACTAAATAACATATCACCTCTAAAACATAGATGGAATTGGGCTTCTCTATCCATACCAAACAAGTGATGCAAACAATAACACATAATTTAATTAAATCTTATATTCAAATAGAAAGTGAATGAAATTTTCATTTTCATTCATCAAATACATGGTTAGCATGCACAGGTTCCAACTGCTCATTGAATTAAACAAGATCACCACCATGGTCAACTACAATCTTCTTGTAAATCATACCCGGCTCAATAAGATAGTCAAACATTGCACCCCAATTCAGACTTGCATACTCACTTCTGAAGCTATAAGGAATCATGTACACCTTCTTGCAAATACTCTTAATCATGGCGCAATCTGGATCCAGGAACTGAGATTATGCCAAGCCTCTTGGGTATGCAAAACTGACCCTCCAAGCTTCAACACCAAACTGAAAAAACACCACTTGGTAGATGCAGTCGAGAGCTTTGTTGTCGGGAATGACTGATAATGTAAATCATGAGCTTTGTTGTCCCACAATATGCAAGTAAATAAAAGGGAGTAGAAACAATCTACGCTTCAAAGAACTACATCAACGATCAAGGTTCGACTTTCATGTTGCTTGGTGGTGGAGAACCTGCAAAGAATTCTGAGGGTTATCTCAAGGACTCTGGTGCTGTTTTTTGGAGTAGAGATATATTCAAAAAATTAACAAGTTCGACCACTATCGTCTGGTTCACCGGAATTGAAGCCCATCTGGATAACATTATTGAGTTCATCCTCCCATGCATGGGGTACCTGTATTGCAGATAAGACATCAAACTCGAGCTAAAGTATGACGCTAGAGGACTATTGCAGGCAAATCTTCACCACACCAAAAACCAGTGACCTGGCCAGTAGAAACTTGCTTGTCACAAATGACAATTTCAAAGGGAAGAAAAACCTAATTAAAAGATACAATTGACAAAAAGAAGAAGAAACTCATCTTTTGTAAATGATTGACAATACGGGTTTCTGAAATGTACAAGTTATCAGGGATAAAACTAACTGGTAGAATAGGTAATTGTAGGTTACATCAACATCCGAGTCACTTGACTTCTCAGAAATAGTGAAGAAAAGTAGCAGTTGGAAAATTTAAGGCAAAACTTCAATTATATTGTCACCTGTAGATTTTACATATCGAAGCAATCCAGAAGTTTGAGAACACTAAGAAGTGAAATAAGTGTCCGAGGAACATAAACCCTACAGACAGAAGATACCCGAGCAAACAACAACAGGTTTCAAGTCCCAGAGTGAGGGCAGTTTTTGCTTAATAAAATAAATCGAAATAATACCTGAGCAGGCTCCGTGTATCCTCCACTTCTGGTGGTTAATTGGGAGTTAATCGTTCTCCGAAGAGCATCAGGTAAGTTTGCAACACCAGGAATACCAGCTTGGATTAATCCTGGTTGAGATAAATGCGCTAGGGGAAAAGGTATACTTGTCATTGGTGAAAATCCAGGTGCAGATGGAGTAGCTTGTGATTGGAGGATCTGCTGTAAAATGCATTTTTGGCGAGGTCAGTACACATATATACAAGCATAAATTTGCATTGCAGCTTATGTAATCTAGGAAGGTACATGCGCCAGTGTTCGCTTACGTTGTGTTCGCTTCCATCTTTTGCAAGGAGCCCATCAATGTTGAAGTCCAAACGTGGATTTACTGTTGAAAGCTTCATTGACAGAAACTGAAGAAAAGGAAGGACACATTGTAATATAAATGTCATCTGGAAAGTGTTGTCTCAAAAGAAAATGACAACCTTGTGGACCAGAATAGAAAATTACGCTGAGATTACACTAATGGAAGAAACCTCTTGAAAAGAATGACTCATTTAAAAGAACTTTCTTGGGTAGCACAATGTGAAGCAATCCAACTCCACAATACAAATACAAGTTTAACACGTCAATGTTACGCAAATACCCAATGATTGTAAAAAGGGACACAACACCACTTGATAAAAAAAAAAAAGGAATGATTGATTTGGGAAGAACATAGGGGAGAGAATTGGGGGAGGGGGTGTTGAAAAAATATTTTAAACTAGCATACCTCAACCTGTCGTTGAAGCGATTGTACATAGTTAATGATTTCGTCTAGCATAACTGCCTTGCCTGTGACCTGCAAAAATCATAAACTTCTCATGAAATGAAATGTAACGACAGCACTTAATTGTGTTGACAATTCTACTTAAATTATAATCCTAAGGTCAGGATTTCAAACAAGCCAACCTTACTGCAACCAGGCACAATGTCCTGAAGAAACTTCATTCTTTCACTGATCTTTTCCCTTCTCACCTATCATCCAAATTAATCAAACTCCGACCAAAAAAACACGATAAACTCTGTCTTTGCAGAAATTAAAATATATCAATCTAAAGCCTCACTCTCTCCGCAAGGCTGTGACTGTTTGTTGCTTGACCTCTTCGTGCTCTCATATGTAGGTACTCTTCCTTTGTCGAATCTGATGCTTGAGAACCTTGTTTACTTTGTTTTCCGCTAGGTCTATTGGTAGTTGAAGCTGGGTTTTGGTCTCCCTTCTGTGGAATTTCAGGTGGCCTAGGGGCTTCCTTGACTTGATTAAGCCCAGTATCCTACAATATAAGAACAATGTTTCATATAAAGAAATAAAATGAAGAAAAGCTAAAGCGGAGTCAATGATGAACGAAATCAATATGTAAACATGGTTTACCTGACCTCTTCTTTTCCTTTTCGTCGAGCCAAGTCCTTTGGAAGAAGAAGGGTCTCCACATGTACCGTCCGACATCGATGGCTCCTCTTGACCAACATCACCCCTAAATTTAGCTTCATCAGACTCATTGCCAGAGAGACCAACACCTTGGTTTGCTTCATCATGAGACTTCACAAAATTCTCATTCTCTCTCTCATCACTGAGTGCCCTCTCGTTGGTAAACCGATGCTCAATAGGTGATCCGAAATCTTTGGAAGCTTCATCCATTTTCTCCTCATTATTCCGAGACTGCCCACCAGATAAAGATTTCAACCCATGGCCTGCCAAACCATTTTGTGCCCCTTGCATCATTGGTGCACCTCCAGAATAAGGACTCGCAGATTCAGGAAAGCTAAACGGGCTCAACATATCGCGAAAATTCCCTCCGGTGAAACACGAGAACCTGGCTGCTTGCTCAATGAGACCCGAATGTGCCGGAAATGGAGGCAAGCTCTGAGGAAGCATCGCAGAGGCACTTGGTGGAAATATACCATCCTTTAACATGGAATGTGCTGTAGTCCAATCCATGTCAACTGTTCTCTCAATTCCAGCTCTGAAAGGGCCCAAATTTGCTTTTCCTATTCCTATTATGTTTGAAATGCTAGCATTACTCTGGTTACTAATGTTACGAAAACCTAAGTTATGTGAACTGGTGGAGCGGTCCCAACTGGGAGGGCAAAATGAGTCCACCATGGAGGCAGAGGAACCAGAAGAAGACTCCATAAGACCGCCTTTCGGAATCAATCCCATCGATGAATTCATGAGACTATTGCCACCAAATTGCCAGTCTGAGGACATATTGGATGAACGGTAGTTTATAAGATCCTCATTCATTTTCTCAGCCTCAGATTTATCATTACTACCCATATCCATTTCTCCTCACAACAATAGCAAAAGCAGCCAGAAACAGTTAAATCTCTGTTAGAGTTGCCTTTGCACAACCAACAAGTAACTTTTGGAAATATTAATCTGCAAGATTGACCACCCAAAAAGCCCTAATTCATCAATAACTTCAACAAAGATCAAAGACCCAAAGAAAAGGGAAAGGTGGGAAAAAAAAACCTGTGAAATCTCCAAAAATATATATATATATATATATATATATATATATATATAAAATACTTCCCAAAATTAAATTCCACAATACTTGCAACTCAAAACAAGAAGAAAATTAGCAGAGACTTTCAAAGCTGCAAAGAGGTTAAGTAACAGAGATTTTATTTCCAAACAAACTAAAACACCAATAAACAAAGAAATTACTCAAGATTGCACGCTTACACAAAACTGCTAAAAAAAAGTAAAAGAGCAAAGACCCACATCAATTAATGAGCTGAAAATAATAAAAACATAGCATTAAAAAAAAACAAAGTACCAAACTGTGTACCCAAGATCAAATGACTAAATTAGCTACTACTATTTCTAAAGCTATCAAGGATCAGCCTCCAATGACAAAGAAAACATAAACCCAGTTCAATAAATAGCATAATAAAGTAACTGCAAGCAAGTAATTAAACAAAAGCATTGATTTCAATTTTTAAAAACCCTAGTCAGAGCAATAGTCCATCCAGCTCAGAAAGAACAGAGAGAGAGAGAGACACAACTAAAAGTGGGAAAAGGAAAGATACCCATTTCAGATTCTGTGCTACTTTTGGTACTCTGTCCACCATTTTGAAGCTTTTCACTCAGAGGTTTTATGAATTTGGGGGGTTTGTCCAAACCGTCCTGGCTTTTGGGTCAGCAAGAACTGATTCACGCTGTCAACGTTTCAGGGTCCAAGAGAAAAACCCATGAAACAAATGTAGAGATAGAGAGAGAAACGAATCAGAAAGAGCTTATGTAGCACAGTAGAGAGAGAAAGAGAGAGAGAGAGAATGGCAGTAGAGAGAGAAAAGGGAAATGGGTATTCGAAGGAAGTGAAAAAGAAGAGTGGATGGCAAAAGGTCCTGCATTTATACCCACGCCTGCATCAAACGGAGAGCTCTTGATGATTAAGATTAACCACCGTTACTGTAGTTGTATATATATTTAAGCTAATACACATGCGGGATGATTACAGTTTCACCCCTCGAAATATGATATATGACACCCGCATCCCTTAAAATTTGGAAAATTACAGTTTTATTCTCTCAAATTGATCTGCGTCTAGATTAGATGACCGTGTAGATGTGAAATTATTTATATATTAATTTCTATTTTTCATTAAAAATATCTTTATAAATAAATGAGAGTATTATAATCACGGAAGTTTGTCGAAGGGAAATTTTTGTTATTACTTACAAACTAGAGGGGGCAAATTGTAAATTTCCAAAAAACAAGTGGTATGGGTGAAATATATCATATCTCAAGGGCATGAAACTGTAATTTTCCTTCTTAATATATACAAATATATATAATTTAGACTTTTGTTTTTTGAGAAATATATATAATTAATCCCGTTTATTATTTTAATTTTTTAAAATATAGCTAAATTTAAATATTCAGCAATGTTCTTGTATCATAATAATTTATTACACTATATTTTACACAAAGTGAAGGCTAAAATTATTCTTTATACAATTTACTCAGCCAATTCAAAAAAAAAAAGACAGTTAAAGTTGTCACTGAACACACGCTTAAAATTCTAGAATAGGCGAATAAAAGTTGAATTTTACAATATGTAATTTATTAAAAAATGACATTTGATGTCCCCTTTTGATTAGTTTGTTTTTCTAGAATAATTGTTTTTTTTTTTCGGCCTAGCAAGCAGGATAAAAACCTATTTATTAAAACATTTATTGAAAATTTTGTCCTATTAATGACCTTATGTAAATGTGGAACTTGAGAAGTAGGTGGATTTGTTACTCATACCTAATTAAAAAAAGGTAATTATAATAATTCAAAGCTGGAAAACAAAATAAAAAAATATTAGTAACCCACCTAGAGGGGAGAGATCAGATAAGTTGTAATTTACTACAAACCTATTTATGTGTGCACTTAAAGCCTATCATGCTTCTTTCACTACCTGTTTTTATTAATCAATATGTCCACTTTTTGTCTTTTAAAATCCGAAATAAGTGTCTATTTTAAAAAAATTAAACACTTTATTTTTTTAATTTATCAATTTAATCTTCAAACACATTAAAGTTATAAAATATAGACACCATAAATTATGAATAAATTTGATATTTCATTCAGTAACAATCTAATACTACAATAAAAGTCATCATTTTAACCTCTGTTCCTTCAATTCATTTTAATCTCTTTACTTTACTGATAACCATACCAGCTTTGAGCTTGCAACTGACATTGCCAACTCTCATTAGAGATAAAAAAAAATTCATATCACCCTTCATTGCACCTTGGGAGGAGAGCTTATAATTTTTATTGGTTTGTTTGGTCAAGTCAAGAGGTCTTAGGAATTAGATTCCCAATATTTATATCTCATTTTCACACCTTTTTAATCATAGAGGGTATTTATGCATCTCATTGTGACAGCTTGAATAGCTTATATTTCTTGTTTGTATAATTTTTTTACATTGAAGTTTCAAATAATGGAAAAAATTATTGTAATTTTGCTTGGTAAATATTTTTTATATACATATACTCAGCTTAGTATACAAGTTTGTTATTAGAATCTTAACTTGTGATATATCAGCCTACCTTAAAATTCTTCAAGCAGTGGGTAAAAATGTCACTTTTTAATTGAAGTTATAGCACTATGCTGTTTATGTGGACTCCAATAACCCTCAATTTTTAATTTGTAGAGAGTGGTCCTGGTCTGTTTTGGTACTTGGTACTTTCAGAGTATGGAGAGTAATATGCACTGCTACAGAAAGTGGTTACTTTTACAAACAAATTCTGGTATTGAAAGAGTACTCACAATTTCTTTTTATCCAAGTAAAATTTCTGAGTTTACAAATTTGTTTAAATTTATCTTAGACACATAAAATAAGTGGCTATATTGACAGACCAAACATTAAAATTTTTGGCTTAAATCATATATACAGTGAGTATATACAGTGAGTATGACAGTGCTTGTACACTGCGTGGTTATTTGGTAGGGGGAGTGGTGTCTTTTTTTTTTTTGTTTTGGTTTGAAAATTGTGCACTACTCCATGTTTGGTAAGTTTGGTATTAGAGTAATAGTATTTGAATAGTGTCAAATTATTGGATCCAAATCCATCATTTTTCACACCATCTCAATAGATGGTTTGGTTGGAGTTGAGTTGGTTTTCTCACACCAAAACTATTCTTTAACTCAAACCAATTCAATTTGGTGTAGCATTGTTTAACCCAAACCAATTCATTTATAATATTATATATATATATATATATATATATATATAAATTCGAAAAATAAAATATTTATGAAAAAATAAAATATTTCGGAAAAACAAATATTTCTAGAAAAAATAAAATATAATAAAAATATATTTATTATTTTTTAAAAAATATACAAATTATATGTATTTTTACTGAAATCTTTTATTTTTTCAAAATATTTTATTTTTTTGAAATATCTTATATAAAATATTTTATCTATAAATATTTCAAAAAAATTAAATATTTATATATTTTATTTTTTAAAACATATATATTTACAAAATATTATTTTAAATAAATAAAATGTCAAACTATTCCAAGTTACCAAATATGATTGGTTTCAGAATTCAGCTCATACCAACTCTACCAAACATGGTTTAGTTTTTCAGTTTCACTTTTTCTCACACCAAAACCATCTGCATCAAACATGGTTTCAGTTCATAATAAAATCACACCAACTCCAACCAAACCAAAACAAAAAACCAACACCACACCATCTACCAAAGCACTACACTTGCCAATTGAATCTACCTTTACTAACCAAATAAATAATTGTTAAGTGCATTAAAACCCCCTCTTCTTTCTTCTCTTTCTCAACTAACCCCCCTGAACTAAGCATTGCCCCCCTAAACTATTTAAGTGTTGCATTTAACCACATTCTGTCATAACACCGGTAGTTAAAATTAGGGTAATTTGCACTCAAATCCCCTGAAATTTTGGTCAATTGCACTCGTCCCCTGAGATTTCATTTTCTTTGCAATGACACCATCTAAAGGGGTGAAGACCCTATGAAATGACTCTTGTGCCATTGCTTTAGTGTAAAAGACATGTTGACTAAATTAAAAGATCAAACAACTCTTATGTCTTAAGCTCAATTTGAAAAAAAAATTAAGTACTTTGGATACAATGATTTTTGAAATATTATCACATTTCTTTAAATTATTTTTTTAAAATTGTCATTTTTGTAATATAGGCCCCAAAAGTTATCATTTTTATTTTTTTCCTAAAACTAATACTACGACCTTTTACATTAAATTATAATAATACACTTTATTTATGATTATATATATATTTTTGTATTTTAGAAGGTGATACATGTATAAAATTAATTTACTATTTATTATTATTCTTTTTTTATAATTTATTATTCTTTGTGTAAAATTAATTTAATCCCTTATACTGTAAAATAATAATAAACTTTACTTATTGTGATTTTTTATATTTTTATAAAAATATGACAAATGGTTTATTATTTATTAATTTTTTTGTAAAGTTAATTTAAGCCCTTACACTTTAAATAATGACAAATTTTACTTATTATAATTTTTTATATTGTAAAAGGTAATGATGAATCGAAATATTAAACAGTTCTTGTGTTTTTATTAGTAGTATATAGATAGATAGATAAATATATACAAATTTATGTATTTTAAGTTATATTATTTTTTCTTGCTGAAATATATTTGTCTTATATCTTTACTTTATATCTTATGAAATATCCATTAGAGTTACATTTCAATTAATGTATATTAATTAATTAATACTCTCTCCATCCCAATTTAAATATTCATTTTGGGGAATCTAACTTTTTGAGATGATGACTTTTATTTGTGTGATAGTGAATGAAAAATCAATTTTACCCTTGGTCCCACCAAGTAATGTGATATTTGTAGTTTAGATATTTTATAATTTGAATGATTGAATGGTAAATTGATCAAATAAAGTGACATTGACTTTTTTTTTATTTTGGAATGGGTTGAATAGTGAATGTGGACATTTAAATTGGGACGGAGGAAGTATTTTTTTAAAAAATATGAAAATATTTATAAGAATAGTTGTTATAGATATATATATATTATAAGGATTTCATCTTGGGGCATGGAGATAATTTCACCACCTAGATATTTGTTTCATGAAATAAGGGAGACAACACAAGGACATTCCGGTTATTTCTCCCCTTCAGGGGTGTCATTGTAAGGAAAATGAAATATTAGGGGGCGAGTGCAATTGATCAAAATCTCTGGGGATTTAAGTACAAATTATCCTAATTGTAACTAACAGTGTTATGACGGAGGGAGTAAATTATAAAAATTGTGATAGTTTGAGGAATTTACCGTCAAAAATATAATTCAAAGAAGTTAGTTGAGAGAGAAAAAAGAAAAGAAGGGTTTAATGCACTTAACCAATAAATAAATCATAAAGTCTAAGGTCAAAACTGCCACAGATGATGCTCTCTGTGACTTTTTGACAGTCATGTTTATATGTTTATGGATTTGAAATTTCTATAGCTAGGATTGGAAATATCTCAAAGAAAAAAGTAATTTCAATTAAGGAAATGACGAAGTGTATAAATAGTAATAACATTAAACTTCTTTCTTTTTTTTAATCGTAAAAAATTTACAAACCCCATATGAGTTCCATGGGATTTGAACCAGCCCCTAATTTATCATTTGAAGAGGAAAAATGATATAATTAGACTACAAGATTTTTGATAGTAACATTCAACTTGCTCTAAAGCAAGAATATTGAATTAATTTATTTTGATACTTGCAACCACAGATATTATGTTTATACCCCATGGTTATTCATAGAAAAAAATAATAAAGAAACCAAAAGGATAATATTATTTTGTTATTTTACTGGCGCTATTTTAGTATCTTATGCAGTTGATGAACTGTCCTTTGCTTTCTTTCATGTCATTATTAGTTGGCATTGGGACTTGCAGTTCCCAAGACTCCAGCTTTAACATAGTGGATTTCCTTCTCCATTGTGCTCTGTAAATTCTAATCTATGTTTATGTCTAGATCATAAGATTTGGAATATTGGTTATGGAAGAGGTAAACATGTTTTATATTGATTGGGTTGGTTTTACTAGCTGCTATTAATTAGTTGAAAGGAGAAAAAAAAGATTGGAAATATATTCATATGCCCCAGCTTCCTTAAATAAAACCTTGGATAAATTGCTTAAAACCCCCCTCAAGTTTACTCTCTTTCTCTACTATACCCCCTCAACTATGAAATGAGCTTAGAACCCCCTAAAGTTTCATAAAGTGTTGCACCATGGGCTCGCCCTAAATTTTTTTTACCCTTTTACCCTCCAAACTTTTTATATTTCTATCTTACCTTTAATCCAATCCTTACTATTATATTTCTTAATTCTTTAAATTACAAAAATATTATTTCTTTTAGTTAGAATATTAATTATGCCATTTACCTTTAATGTATTAGACTAAATATACTCTCAAATTAAATTTTTTTTTTTTGTAAGTTTTAATTATTTTATTTGTAAATCAATTAACTTGTTATTAAATTTTAGTTTGATTTAAATCATAAAACTCAATCCTAATTAATATATTCATAAATAAATCACAATTTATGAATATATTTTTATGAAAAGAAAGTTTCATTTGGCAAAAAAAATAATAATTAGGATAATGAGTTATATGATTTAAATCAAATTAAGTTTTATTGAAAAATGATATATATTTTGGAATATTTATATATAATTCGTCAAAAATAGATATTTTTCGAATTGTTTTAAAAAAATATGAATTTTTTTCAAAAAATAAATTTTTTGGGAAAAATATATATTATGTTCCAAAATATGATTTTTTTCCGAAAAATAATTTTTTTGAGAAAACTATATATTATTTTCCAAAATATGTTTTTTTTCGGAAAATAATATAATTTTTTTCCGAAATATATATTTTTTATATTTTAGAAAATAATGTATATTTTTCATAAAAAATTCATATTTTTTAAAACAATTCGAAAAATATATACTTTTGATGAATCATATATATATATATATATATATATATATTCCGAAATATAAATCATTTTCCAATATATATATATTCCAAAATAGACATATTTTTTCGAAAAATAATTTTTTTGAAGTTTGATTTCACTAAACCACTTATACTATTGATGGTAGTTTAGGTATTATGACTCAAAATCATATTTTGGAACATAATATATATTTTTCTCAAAACAATTATTTTTCGGAAAAAAATTATATTTTTGAAAATAATATATATTTTTCTCAATAAAAATTATTTTTCGGAAAAAATCATATTTTGGAACACAATATATATTTTTCCCAAAAAAATTATTTCTCGGAAAAAATTCATATTTTTTAAAAGAATTCGGAAAATATATATTTTTAACGAATTATATATATATTCCAAAATATATATCATTTTCCAATATATATATATATATATATATATGTATATATTCCGAAATATATATTTTTTGTTCAAAATATATATATTATTTTCATAAATTGTGATTTATTTATGAATATATTAATTAGGATTGAGTTTTATGATTTAAATCAAACTAAAATTTAATACCAAGTTAATTGATTTACAAATAAAATAATTAGAACTTCTAAAAAAAAAAATTAACATTTGAGAGTACATTTAGTCTAATACATTAAAGGTAAATGACATAATTAATATTCTAACTAAAAGAAATAATATTTTTGTAATTTAAAGAATTAAGAAATATAATAGTGAGGGTATGGAAAAATATAAAAAGTTTGGAGGGTAAAAGGGTAAAAACATTTGAGAGCAAGTCCATGGTGCAAGAAAATGAAAGTTGAGGGGGTATAATTAGTTGAGGGGGTATAATAGAAAAAGAGAGTAAAATTGAGAGGGGTTTTAAGCTATTTACCCTAAAACCTTATATCATCATATATCTATCTGTATATATATATATATATATATATAAGAAATCATGTACAAAAATCTACGGGTGATACTCGAAAGGGGTGGAGGATAAATATTAAATATGAACTAACCACCCCAATAAAGGGATAAGATTCGATGGTATCAATATCTTCATGAGTAAATCAAAGCCAGAAACAGTGCATATGATACAAAAATAGCTTTGCAAAAACTGTTGGTTTTATATGCTTTTTTTATGGTCATATTTCTCAAAAAGTTCTTACGTAGTCACAGACTCACAGTATGATTATATACAGTTTTCAAAACGTGTCTACATCACAAGTTCGCGGTATAAAGTTTTTCCATGATTAGCATTTCATCGTTCATCAAGGTTCTACTCATTTGTTTTAATTGCGAGTTCATGATTTGTCAATGTGAAATCCATGAAGATATTTCACCAGTCCTCTCTAAACGCAAGTTCAACTGGTTTAGGCTCAGCATGTAATAACAGTAAAATATATGTATACATATTTATATATATACTTATCAAATAAATATTTGAAAATGATTAGAATGGATAAATGAATATTTTTAGGAATTTTGAAATGTAAAATTTAAATTTGAAAAGAATTTGGTTTAAAGTAAATTATTAGAGTCTCTGAAGAGATGTGATATATTAGGCTACTGAAGGGGATGAGGAGAGTTAATTTGGGAGGTCACGATATTTCTATTGTACCTGGAAGGACAATGTAGCACTCAGGAGCTTGTGAGTAATAGAACGCACGTTATTAATCTCCAGGCAAATTAACATTGCATTATATGTCTATATATAATTACGATTTATGAGTTGTTACAAAACATGCAATTAAATCATGTATAAACTCTTATGTAATATATGTATGATTCGTGAAACCTAATTGATCACGTTGGTTGTGTCATCTGGTTATATATGTATTAACCAAATTTCTTAACCTAATTGATTATTTATTGATTGCACCAAATTTCTTAGTGTTTGAGTAATGTAAAAATTATAGTGGTGATTAAATAGTAAAATACTATCGTTAATTGGATCCGGGTATTATTCGTAACACCTAACAATTTTATGTTAGGTGGAGTAGATAGATTACATTCGACTGTTGAAAATCATGAGTTATTGTAGGTTACATGAACAGTAGTCCAGTAGTTGTTGAATACAATATATTATATATCCGCGGTTAAATATAATAAATTATTATAAGGTTTGTCACTATTAAATATCGTTTATGTAATCTTCACTTGTATACATAGTGTGAATAATATTTGGGATGTTATGACTATGTGTTGTTAGTTAGGTAATGTGATTATACAATGTGTAAACAATATATGATTAATTTATAAACCATATCTAATTTCTATTTTAATATGACATGATTTATAATAGTGGTTTCGGATTTGGGTTAAGGGTCTCGTGGGTAATGAATATTATTAAGTTATAATCGGTATGTTTACGTGAATAATTGGATTAGGAAATGTTTTCTATTTAAACCTAATATATTCAAAAGAGTATATATATAGCATGAAACGATAAAATTATTGGTTGTACCATTTGTAAACAATAGGTTACAGGGGAAGATTAGTGGAAGGTGTTGTTAACACGATATCAATCAATATTAATGTGTTATTTGTATTCTTGCGAAAAGTATGTTATAGGAAAACATTAGTATATTAATTATCTGCAACCTATGTGAACAGTAGTTTAAATGTATTCATTTCTACGCTATCTAAATTGCGTGTTAGTTGATATTAGGTCATACGTGCATATTGTGGTTATTGTGTACTTGTATGTGAATATTCTGGAGTATATATTAGAATTGTTTCTTATTTAAATTTAGCGGTTAATAAATACTAATGGTATGCGTATATTTATAGGGTGAAATGAGTGAAAATTAAGGAACCAATATTGTTTATAAGGATTTAAAGTAATCTTATATATCACTTTTAGAAATTTTATCTTGTTGGAAAGTAATTGTGGAGTATTCAAAACTTGTTTTGGTAAGACTCTTTCAATATATATATATTATTTATTCATTTACTTGTTTACTGTGAGATGATACAGTATATGCTATTGGAGTTTGTGACAGTGCGATGTGAATGTTTGGTGTCAGTCTGAGACTAACTTTGAAGTAGGTTATTAGGCATGGTTCGAGACCGGCCTTTGAGGAGTGCACTACCTGTTATTATGGTCATTGGGCTTAATGTGCCCTTATGTGGACGTGGTTCGGAAGCATCTGGGTATTTAGTCGTCTACCCAGCCACTTGTGTGTTAACGGTAGTCAGGGACTATTCTTTGCACACCGTATCGTTGAAGGAGGGGAACCTGGGGCTCAAGTGAGATCAGTTGACGAGGTTTGTTCTTTAAATAAATTATTTGAGTAGCTCATGAATTCTAATTGATATTATATTTTGTAACGTGCCTGAATCCATATACGGATATATAACGTCGGGTTAACTTGCTGAACAATGATTGTGTTTAGCTTTTATTGCTGAGCTTGTGAGCTCACCCTATTATTATTTCAGGTACACCGTACACGTTGATTAGCTTATGGTGAAGACACTCGAAGGTCGTCAGATTTTGTGTTTATTATCAAGGATTTATTTTTGTTCCTTGTTTGAGAAAACTGTAATAAGCTCACATGTAATTGATTGTTAGTGAGTAATGACCTTACTTATAACAATTTTAGTTGTTATTGAAGACACTTTGGTTTAATACCATTAGTGTTAAGTGTTGGAGTAAGGTTATATAGTTCATGACCGATAATTTTTAGTAATGAAAAGTATTTATTTTCTTGTGATTTTTGGGGTGTGACACAACATATTAACAACAATCTGTTTAATAACCTCATGTCACTCTTGTGCAAAGGATAGCAATAAGCATATCGGAGCTTGAATATCGTAAGATTTTATTTTGTTTTTCATATTTAATTGCACAAACATGTATTTATACAACTTATAAAGAGAGATCTTACCAGTAATCCATACAAGAACATGACCCCTCTTTAAAATGGTGAAACCGATTTGAGTCCCGGACAACTATATCACGGTTGTAAATCATAGATAGAAGCTTCAAAGCAGAATGACAATCTCTGCACACCCGAAGATTTTTCATTACACGGATTGTGGTTCTAGGTCTCGTGCTAATGAAAGCGAAGGCAACTGCCAATTTTTCACTGTGGTGACCCAATGAAGTCTGCTTCATTTCTTCATCATCAATATCTAACAAAACTTGCTTGGTGTCTGGTTCGTACCTTGCTAGCTTTAATTTTTCTCCCATCTCATCAAGCATTACATAGATCTCTTTCTTCCTCGGATGGATAATATCTCCGGCAATAAATTCATGGACAACCCCATCCAATTCTACTGAACTGCAACCAGGTGGTTTTCTTACGCCTCTGTCCTGCATGGATTTTCTTAGCTTATGAATTTGATCCCATTTATTTGCAATGGCATACATGTTCGATAACAGAACATAGCATGCGTGATCGTCTGGTGCAAGTTCAATGAGTTGAAGCCCGGCTTTTTCACCTATTTCGAAATTCCTGTGGATTCTACACGCACTCAACAAAGCCTTCCACATAACAGCATCAGGTTTCATAGGCATGGATTTAATAATCTCCTCTACCTTATCAAACAAACCAGCACGGCCCAAGAGATCAACCACACACCCATAATGTGCTATATCCGGTTCAATACCATAGACAATTTTCATATTACTGAAAGACCTTAAACCGTCTTCAACCAGCCCTCCATGGCTGCAGGCATTTAAAATGCAAGACAAGGTTATTGCATTGGGTCGAAAATTAGCGCACTCCATCTCCGAGAAGAGCTCAATTGCTTCTAAGCTTTGGCCATTCGCCGCTAGCCCTCCAATCATGGCATTCCAAGTGTCCACACTCTTCCTCTCAGTTTCACCGAACACCTCAATTGCACCATCTAAGCACCCACACTTAGAATACATGTTTACAAGCGCGGATCCAAGGTTCTCATCGAGCTTAATTCCCCGTCTCCTAATATAAGCATGAACCCATTTTCCTTGAGCAAGTGCACCCAAATGCGCTACTGCAGTTAAAACACTAACCAACGTCACTCGATCCGGCGATTCCCCTTCTTCCTGCATCAGTCTAAACATCTCAATCGCTTCGCCAAACTCACCCACCTCCACAAAACAAGCAATCATAGTATTCCAAGACACCACATCTCTACAAGGCATTGTCTCAAACATTTGGTGAAGTGATTCAATATCTTTATTTTTAGCATACCCTTCAAGCATGGTGTTCCATGTCACAATGTCTAGTTCAGCACTTTTGTCGAACACCTTCCGTGCATCAATCATCGACCCAGATAACGCATAAACATGAATCAATTTGTTCCGAACATAAAGACTACCTTCATACCCCATCTTAATGATTTGTGAGTGAAATTGTTTCCCAATTTTCAGTTTTGACAATTGGGTACATGCTTTGAGGACTAATGTGAATGTAAAGTGGTCAGGTTGGACATATTTGCATATCATTTGATTGTAAACCAAAATGGCTTCATGGGTTCTGTGTGTTTGGAGGTTTCCTCTAATAAGAGAGTTCCAAGCAAAAGTGTAGGGCTCTTCCATGGAGCTAACCACCATTTCTGCACATTCAAGGCTTCCACTTTCGGAGACGGCGTAGAACTCGGCGAGTCGACTCGCCGAGTAAGTGTGGGAGATTTGAGAGGTCTTGATCATGAGAGCATGGACTTGTTTGGCTTCTTGGAGGTGTTTAGAGAGGTGTAGGAGAGAGAGGTTTGTGTTTGGAGTTGGTTTGTTTGGTGTGGTTAGTGTTTTTGAAGCTGGCATGGGTAGTGTGGTTTGAGCATTTGAAAAAGGGAGGGAAACAAAATGGACCATTTGGGCGTGGGCGTTCGCATACGAAGTGACCTTTTAAATGGGCTAATTTGGGGATATAACACAAGACTATGCTAATTTATAAATGGAAATATATATATATATATAACACGACTCATTTGAACATAATTTTATAAATTCAAAATACAACAAGTGACTTCAACAAGTCAAGGTATGCTTGGTTTGCATCAAAAATTAAAAAATATATATATACAAAAATTTTGTTTGGTTGAGTATTCAGCAAACTCTATTATAAAAAAAAATTAATCTTAAAAAATAGTCTTTTATTGTTTTCAAAAAATAATTACTTATTTTTTAAAACAACAAGCATAACCCTTAATCTCGGGACAAACAATTGTCGGCAAGCAACAGTTATTAGGGATGGAAACGGATCGGGTTTGGTACGGGTTTAGCTAATACCGTTACCATCCCATTTTAAAATCACTAATACCAAACCCACCCCAAACCCACAACGGGTTGGAATCGGTAATACTATTACCACCCCGTCGGTATAATCGGATTACCATCGGTAATAAAATGCCATGAACATTTTTCATCTTGTTCTTTAAATTCTATAGTACATGCCACCTGTGAAACAAGATGATGGCAGATTCTTTGGTTAGTTTTATGTAGTATTTGGAAATGTATTTTATTTAGGCTCTAATCTCTCATCCCTTCCGTGCTTGATCTAGAATCAAGTTATTTGATGCAATTTCTTAGATATCATATGAAATTGAACACACATGTAATTTAGTGTGTAAAATGCACCATGAACAGAGAGACAATGACATAGTAAGTAAGGATTTAATCCATTAATTGAAGAATCAAAACCATGAATATATCAACAACTTATAACAAGATCAGGATGTTTGTTTTGGAAGAAGTGCTCAGCAACGGAAACTGAAATAGCAAAAATAATAGTGAAAATATAGGACCGTCAAGGCCAACAAAACAACATATGAGTTATATAACACATACATTGTAAACACTCCATTCAATTAAGTAATCCGACAAATCATGTGCTAAATAACATAATCAAGGACCTAAGAAGCATTCAGAGGCATGACCAATTTATCAAATCATGGGACAACATGATACAACATTAATTCTGGAAGCTAGTCCATTGTCAGAGAGCACAAGAAGTAACACAACTTGAAACTATCTCAAAATCTATATATAATTGTCAACACAAAGTAATGAAATTAAGTTCAATTAAGTAAATTGTCTAATTTAAATTTTATTAATTGAGTGAAATTGACAAAATCCCCAACACAAAATAGTTAAATTGAGTGAGAAATTAAATTCAATTAAGTAAATCCCCGACTCAAATTAGTTAAATTCACTTCAATGAAACTAATAAAATTCCCAATTTAAATTAGTGGCATTGGTTTCAACTTAATGAAATTGAGTGAATCCCTAATTCAAAATAATCTACTTGATAAAATTCTCAACTCAAAGTAGTGAAATTAAGTTCAATTGAGTAAATTTCCTAATTCAAATTAGTTTAATTAAGTTCAGTAGAGTGAAATTGAACAAATCCCCAACACAAGTGAAATTAAGTAAATACCCCAATTTAAAATAGTGAAATTGACTTCAATTAATTAAAATTAAGTAAATAACCCAATTTAAACTAGTTTTATTGTATTCAATTGAGTGAAATTGATAAAATTCACAACTTAAAACAGTTAAATTGAGTGAAATTAAGTTTAATAGAGGAAAATCTCCAACTCAAAGTAATTAAATTGAGTGAAATTGACAAGATTCCTAATTTAAATTATTGAAATTGATTTTAATTGAGTGAAATTGAATAAATTCTCAATTCAAAGCAGTTTAATTAAATTCAAATTGAGTAAAAATTTCAAATTCCTACATTTATTTTTCTTTTAAAAAATAGGGAAAAAAATAAACGAGTCGGGTCGGGGTCCGACTAGGTCGGGTTACCACCGGGTTTTTAGCAGGTCGGGTTCGGGCCCGAGAAGGTCGGGTTCGGGTCGGATTACCGGCGGGTTTTATGGAAAACCCAAACCCGACCCGAACCCGCTTCAGGTTTAAAATTCGCATACCAAACCCGCCCCAAACCCATTTATATGCGTACCAAACCCGCCCCATTAGGGTCGGAAACCTGCCGGGTCGGGCCATTTTGCCATCCCTAACAGTTATCACTGATTTACAAAAATTAAAATGAAAACCAAAATCACTTAATTATAAAATTGAACCCAACTAAATTTAACTGTAAAAGACCTATTTAGTTGACTTTTAGAGTAGTAATTCTCTTTAATAATATTTTTTAGTGAATATTTTTATATATATATTTATTATGAGAACATGGTCGATGATGCTCAATAGATATATCACGGACCCATGGTCCACACCACTTAAAAGTAATATTAATAAAACACATTGTATTAAGGAAAAATCTATAAAATCTGCCATGGTCCACTCCAATCCATATTAATTGTTAAACAGCCAAATTTACTCTCCACATATATATACATATATATTTATTTATTTACTTATTGGAGAACATAGTCAATAGATATCATGGTCCACTCCACTTAAAAGTAAAAGTAATGTTAATAAAGCACATTGTATTAAGGGAAAATCTATAAACTATGCCATAATCCACTCCAATCAATATTAAATGATTTATTTTAATTGTGAAAAATACTATCCATGTATATATTTATTTATTGTGAGAACATAATTAATGATACTTAAAAGATATATCATGGTCCACTCCACTTAAAAGTAATATTAATAAAGCACATTGTATTAGGGGAAAAATCTATAAACTATGCCATGGTCCACTCCAATCAATATTAAACATTTTACTTTAATTGTGAAAATTATTATCCATGTATATATTTATTTATTTAAAAAATAGTTAATGATACTTAATAGATATATCATGCGGTCCATTGCGCTTAAAAGTAATGTTAATAAAGCACATTGTATTAGGGAAAAATCTATAAACTATGCCAGGGTATTTATTGTGAGAATATTAAACGTTTTACTTTAATTGTGAAATTTATTATCCATATATATTTATATATTTATTGTGAGACCATAGTCAATGATACTTAATAGATATTGACTGAATCTTAGGAGCTCTTATCACTTATAAATACGGGTCTGGTAATCTTTGAAGTGCAAGCAATTTACCCAAATATATAGTCATCCTCTTATTTCCTCTCACCCACCTAAAATTGAAAATATGGATAAAAGTCTTTTTAAGTTGACATTTTTTCTGATGCTTGTGGTCATATCATCCGGTAAGTTCCATCGACTTTTTAACTCTTTTCAATAATATATTCCTAATATTTTGTATGATTAATGTATTCACTTTATTTAACGAAAAAAAAAATGATTTTGCAGCCCAACATCTAGATGAACTTCGATGCAAATCTGTTAAGGACTGTTTACCGTATTGTGGGAAGGGCTGCAATTGTGTGTGCATTGCGCCGTTTTGCGTTCAAGCCTGCCCACCACCAGCAGAGCTCGCAGCTAAATCCATTATTGAACAACACAAAGATGAAAAAGAATTGCCATGATTTCGACTATATATGAGATCATATTAGCCAGATGAATTAATGAAATAATAAACTTGAATTATGCAAGTTTGTTCGAATAATTATTTGTGAAATCAAGAAGTTAATTGAATGATATAACATATTTATGCGCTAAGTTTGATTCCCCTTTTCAATCAATTTTCTGCATAAATTTTTTTTTTTGTTTGAAAAGTATTAATTATTTTACTTTTTATACGTATAAGGGTGGGAGATTTGGGAGGTCTTGATGATCAGGAGAGCATGAACTTGTTTGGCTTCTTGGAGGTGTTTAGAGGTTTAGGAGAGAGAGGTTTCTGTTTGGAGTTGGTTTGTTTGGTGGGTTTGGTTTTGGTAGGGTTTTTGAAGCTGGTATAAATGGGTAGTACAATGGTATTAAGAGTGTTTGTCTAGGATTGATATGTGTGGTTCAGTTGTTGTTATATGGAACCTACTTTATTATTTATTAATTATGTTAACCTATGATAAAATGAATTAAGTTATAAAAGAAGCATTTTATAATTGCGTGTGTTCAGTTTGGTTTTATTATAGATCACCACGATGAATGTTAGTTTAATTCAACAAGGCTTGAAAGATAGATTCCTTAATAAGTTTATTTCGACTAGTTTTTAAAATTATTTTGTAACACATTCTTAATGTGTGGTTGTGCATTTCGTCATTCTACATTCAATAATATTGAATGAGGTGATTGATTGTAAAGAACATGTAGATCTGTCACGCCCCAAATTTTATAAGACTCCCGAATTGGGACATCTGAAGAATTCGGGTCGTAATCCATAAAACGAGCGACTAATCAATATACTAAACAACCATAAATTGGATGAAATCTTATTATCAATAATAATTCCATACACAACAAAGCGGAAGCTAAACCAAATGATACACAAGGCACATCTAAGTGCCGAAAGAATACATCTCTACAACGATGTAACAATAATGAATACAAGGAAGGGATAGACCAACAGACTGACTCCCAAGAGGTACAACATCAATGGTCCCAATACAGGGAACAAGGAAATGAAACAAAATGACCAACTCTATATAAATAGCGTCCCAAACCCCGCAACAACATCAGTACCACGAACCATCCTGCACTCCACATTGTCCATAACCGAAATATTTCCTGCAAACTGGTGGTGTAAACCACCAGGCATACCGCTGCCGGGGTGAGCTCATTGAGCCCCGTAGGAGAAAGAAATCATATCCGTCACATCCTACGACCGTTCAAAACGAATGAAAGCCAACCCGTGTACATGCATCTACCCTAGGTCAGTCAAATGTCCCACATGGAAATCACGCCAAGATGAGACCCCGGAAATACATCCCACTAGTCCCCTACCATGCATCAACAAATAGGTAAATAACATATAGTGAAACTATATCACAACAACATGAAATAACTCACACCTATATATATATATATATATATATGCACGTATATATATATATATATACATACAAAGATATGCAACCAATACCAGTTACGTAGTACAGACCCCTCTTCATAAATCACTACGACTCGTACCCGTCATCCCCACACTGACAATCAACACAACAATATCACCTCAACACTATCACCAAATCTTGGGAGTAACACTCCTATTCATAACACTCTAGGAATGATAACACTTATAGTTCCTAGGCCACAAGCATACCGAACTCCAAGACCTTACTCAGTATTAAATCATACTATCAATCAACTCACATATCACTACTGACATCCATAAACCCAACTCAGGGGTAAAACATTTATATAAACCTAAGGTAAGTCACAAAGGTTGCCCAACAACAAAAGGAAGTGAAATGGATTGAATAACCCATCACACCGACCACTCAAAGGTCACATGTTCGTCAAAGGGTAAAATGGTCATCACAAGCATAAAGTAGTGATTCCAAGATATAAATACAAGGTTTGGACCTAAAAGAAGTTATAGGAACAAACGGAACCAAATTTGAAGGTACGAAACGGAAACTACAACATTTTTAAGAAATCGGCAGTCGGGAGGTGCCGAGGCTCAAAACGTATCATCATTTTCAAACGACCATTATGCCCTCAAAACTGACTCAAATGAATCGATTCAACAACCTAACATCAATATATTTAAGTCAGCTTTCTAAAAATATAAACATCACCTCAATCCAACATCTGTAGCTCCAGATATGACCGAAAGAGTGAAGGAGTGTCAAAGCAGAACTGCACTAGGACATCCTGGGGAAAAATCAGTCGACTGACAAGGCAATCAGTCGACTGGTGAGGGCCATCAGTTGACTGACCAAAAACCGTCAGTCAACTGACCTCACCAGAACATTTTCGGCTATTTGCCAGTCGACCGACAAAATTCCGTCAGTCGACTGACAGACCCGAAAAGTGTTCCAATTAGTCCGAAACCACTTAAAACACTTATGAAACATGGGGCAAAGGCCTCAAATCATTTAGGAACCTTAGAAATGAGAAACTATCATTTAATCTCCTTAAGACCGCAAAAGGGAACCTAGTGGCCATTGCCACAGAACCAACTAGTTTTCAAATCAAGAACCCCTTCCAATTCTTTCAAACCTCAATTTCATATTCGAAACCACATCACCTAGGTTTCTAACAAGATCATAAAGTCATTATACACAATCAACCAAGATCACAACTTATACCGACTTTACTTATCACCAGAAAGCTCTCAAACCAACTCATCTCACCCCCCCTCTTAGGGTATAAAAACACATAGCAACAAGTATAATTATCGATCTCACATTATACTTTAAATAAGTCATGGAATTTACATTTTTCACATCCTTCAATTCCAATTGAGCATTTTAAATAACAAATGAATTATATCACAAAATTCATATTTAAACATGCTCCTCCATCACATGGAATAATATCATACTTCACATGTAAACATAACTCACATATACATGTCAATATGAAATCACATAAATGCCAAGCAAATACAATGTGACTCAACACTCCCCGTGATACTCACACACAACACACCCTTCCCAAGGGTAACGGATACAAACTATGTCCACTCATCAAGTAGTGTAGAGTTACCACACTGACCCTTCCCAAGTGATTTTTCTCTCTATCACTTCAAACAGGGAAGACGGTTGTACGAGAGCCCAACTTGCAACTTCGTACGCCATGACTACCCTTGAGTCAAGAAAATAAGTCTTCACCCGGACTCTTAACTCACATTTGCCGGTTTTTTAGTTCCGTAGGCGTGATACCTCCTGGCCAGTTGTTGTGATGATCCGACACAAAGACATCCATACTTGAGTACACAACCCATATATATATCAACATCGTGATTTGACACTACACGATATTCTCAATAGGCACCCCGGGCCTCAACATAAATATGTAATGCACCATATTTATGAACAATATCCACATGATAACATCAACATAATCTCAAAACCTCTTTTCAACATGCTTTTAAAATTCAATAAAGCATTTAATCACGACAAACAATTATATCACATAATCATGCTTGCAATTCATCAAATTATACTTCAATTCTCAAGGA
The DNA here is from genome assembly GCA_963922005.1 of Cornus suecica. Taxonomy (NCBI): domain Eukaryota; kingdom Viridiplantae; phylum Streptophyta; class Magnoliopsida; order Cornales; family Cornaceae; genus Cornus; species Cornus suecica. The sequence continues at coordinate 65,720,601 of OY998245.1, forward strand.
AAACCATTCCATTATTTTAAACATGTTTTTTGTTCAATTTAGCAAGTTTTCACATATCACATCTCAACATGACATGAAGTCCAAAAATACCTCCAAGGTACTAACCAATGGAACTAGCCTAATCTCATTATAAGGCTACCTTCCTAACACTCATATACTCATATGCATAACTACACTTACACATATACATAGTTATACCCACATACATACACATATATATAGGCATATAAGCACACTTGCATATAAGAAATCTCAAGAACAACCACATAGCTAGCATGATTCATAACCATATTCAATACCATCAAAAATACCCTATACACAAAGGTTAAGTCACATAACATGCTCAAACCCTAACTTCATATTTCCAAGGATATACTTAGCAATTTCATTTTAATGCTAGGAATCCTAGAATCAAATTTACCCTACTACACAATCACAAGATGGCTAGTTAGGAATTTTTCCCCTATCTCTTGAAGAGCAAACCACAATAGCTACCAAGCAAAGCCCATGAAACCCTAGCTCTTCCTCAACCGAAATCCAAAGAGTAAACCGGTGGAAAGCTTCACCAATCAACTATGGAAATCTAAGAATCCATGAGAATAAAAGAAAACATTCCCACAAAAAAATATGGAAGCTATGTTTTCAATTCAAAGAGAAATCAAGGAAAGTGATGAAGGAGCTTACCAATCTTCAACACCAATTATGGACAAGGAAGCACCAACAAGACACAAACTTCAAGCTACCATCAACAAGGCTAGAGGATAAAGCCTTGTGCATCCATGGAGGAAGAGATAGAGAAGTAACAAAATGGGGAAGAAGAGAGCAAAACCGTATGAATGAGAGAATGAGATGAAATGGGTACATGAGTTAACAAGACTTTACCCATGTGTAGAGATTCCTATCCAAGGGCTAGGAATGAAGATGGCAAGATAGATTCAATTCAAGGGTCACAATGATGACAACATTAAAGGTAATAGTGAAATGTCCAAACTACCCACCCCTTTATCAATTAATCACAACCCTTGCCATTATGAATCAAATTTACAAATTTGTCAAAGTCTTCTACATAACTACAATATTGTCACTCAACATCCAAGGGTTTATAATAAAGATGGGAAAGAACTAATCATCCAATGGTTGACAAAAAGTCTTGCCAAGTGGAAGACCAACAATAATGGATTATTCCATTTAAGTGACAACCAAACAAGGCCTTATGATCTAAGGGTCTAAAACAAATATGGGAGAATGAGATCAAGGGCTAAGAATGAGATCAAGGGCTAAGAATGAGACAACACATAAAATGTGGAAATGACCAAAATATGCCAAAGTTGGGGTTAATTACAAGAGTGTCATCAAGCCTCTTAATTACCCTTCTACCCCTTGTCATCCTCTCTAATTACAACTATGTCATTCATACACTAACACTTAGCCAAATCTCTACAATTTCACTAAGTGCTCCAAATATGAAATTACTCATATACCCCTAGGTCATTTCTTTCCCAAAATCGTTTCTAACTATTCTCATGACTTACAACATGTAAATATAATAAGAAATTCATATAAGTTCTACACCGAACGTCTACACTAAATTAGGTTAGAACTTTCGAAAACGCAACACGATTGTCGAAGCTCCAACGAGAAAACGTTGCACGAACCCTCGTAGTTGTTGGCGACACTCCAATCCACAAAACCAAAAACGACATACCACGAAGTCATCTCGCCAAGTCCAAAACTTAAACGCGAAAAATTTACTCGTACCGAGAATACACAAGACGACATGAATAAGTGACGTCGCAAAACGTTAACACATGGGAAAGAATTCCAGAAAAATGAAAGGAAAACGTGGGGCGTTACAGGATCAATCTTAAAAATATTTAGATATTATTTTTCTAGTAACAAATTCGATTGATTATATTTGACAAAGGAATAATATTAGCATAATTTTAAAAATATTGATGGTATCATGTTGATGTGTGATCTCTTACTCACATAATTGGTAATTTGAGAGCATAATTATTATTTTTATCAAATGGATCAAATAGGCCAATCGAGAAAGTGAGGGGTTTGATTCTCTTACGGAAAAAAATGTCTTTATAAAAAAAATGCTTTTACCTTTTGGAAAAAGGGTAATTTACACAAAACTCTTTGAAGTTTCAGGATTTAATCATCAAATCTCCCGTCGTTCGCTAAACCCCTGACATTTCAGATTTTAATCAAATACTCCCCTCAAGCCAATTTTTATGTCAAAATGACTTAAAATGTCCCTCACATAAATTACAGTTTCACCCCTCTTTTTTGGATATATTATATTTTCCCTCTCTCTTGTTTGGATAATTACACGTTCCCCCTCTATAAAAAAAATATAAAAATTCAAAAAAATTATTTAAAATTTGAACAAATATATAAAATTTGAAATATATATAAAATTCGTAAACTATATATTAAATTTTGAAAAAATATATAAATTTTGAAATATATATATATAATTCAAAACAAATATATAAAATTCAAAAAACAAATATAAAATTAGAAAAACAATATAAAATTTGGAATATATATATAAATTCAAAACAAATTATATATAATTCAAAAAAAGATATAAAATTCATAAATAATATATTAAATTTCGAAAAAATATATAAAATTTGAAAAAAATATATGAAATTTCGAAAAAAATACATAAAATTTGAAATATATATAAAATTCGAAAAAATATATATAAATTTTGAAAAGCATATATAAATTTACCCTCATAAAAAATAGAAAGAAAATAAAAATAAAATGATAATGCTAGTATCTAAGAAGAGACAAGCAATTGGCCCACCATCTTATCCTATCTCACTTCTTCTTGTCCAACTTTCGCACATTTACCTCTTTTTCCTTTAATTTTTTGTTCATTTAAAACAATACAATCAAAAATAAAGATTTAAGTACACAACATGATATAAGTCCCCGTTCAACCTCACGTGTCTATTCCAAACCATACACCTTGTCACGTGTCACTCACGTGGTGACATAAAAAAATAAAATTCATTTTTTGAATTATGTATAGTTTTTTCAAATTTTATATATTTGTTTTGAATTATATATATATATATTAAATTTATATATTTTTTCAAAAATTTAATTTAATTTTTTGAATTATATATATATTATATAAATTTAATATATTATTTATGAATTATATATATATATATATATATTTAGAATTATATATATATATATTCGAATTTTATATAGTTTTTCTAATTTTATATTTTTTTTTTCAAATTTTATATATATTTTTTGAATTATACATATATATTTTGAATTTTATATATTATTTCGAATTTTATATATTCTTTTTCAAATTTTAATATATTGTTTATGAATTATATATATGTATTTTTCAAATTTTATATATTTGTTTCGAATTATATATATATATTTTCGGATTTAAATATATATTTCGAATTTTATATATATATATTTTTATAGATGGGGAAAGTGTAATTATCCAAACAAGAGAGGGGAAAGTGTAATATGTCCAAACAAGAGGGGTGAAACTGTAATTTATGTGAGGGGCATTTAAGTCATTTTGACATGAAAATTGGCTGAAGGGGGTATTTGATTAAAATCTAAAATGTCAGTGAGTTTAACGAACTATAGGGAGTTTGGTGATTAAATCTTAAAACCTCAGGTGATTTTGTGTAAATTACCTTTGAAAAAAACATTATTCTTACTTGCCATGTCAATCAATACTCAACTAGTCAAAAGACTCGACACCATGCACTGAAAATTGATTTCGCAAAGGTTTAGTTTATTGGGTAGACATGGATAAGTGAATAAGCACTCTAATTGTCAAGGAAACTCAAAAGAAATGAGCCACAAGAATTAAGGGATTACTTGGTTTGTATTTATGAATATAATTTTTTATTTTCTGAGAATTGAAAATCAGAAATTGTACAAAAGTATATTTGGTTTAGTTTTTTAAAAATAATTTTCCGAAAACTCAACTGTAAAATATATATTTTCAGAAAATTCATTTTTATTATTCTCAAAAAATTATTTTATGTTTTCAGAATTCTCAAACAATTTTCAGACATACAACCAAACCAAGCAGACCCTTAATCCTAAATTTTCATTCTCTCTACTTTTGAGTTGGTTTATTACTTTTAAAAATGAAACAAAAAATTTAAGTGAATAAGAGAGCTCCAAGGTTTTGTTTTATAGGTATTTTCAGTGTGAGAAAAATAAAAGTAACAGAAAATATAAAGAGTAAAAGAGTGTAACAAATCTCCCAAGTATCCTCAACAATAAAAGTGAACAAATTGGTCATATTATCTTTAACAATGAACACATTGCTCCATTAGATTTTAATATGCATGTAATATATAAATACTCATAGTAATACAATAAATCTTTTATATATTAATTTAGAGTAGTACCGTTTAATTAAGAAAACAATATAGGGCTTTCTCACCTTTATAAGTAGTAGTCTAGTACTAAAAGTTTGTGTCTTTTTGTTTGTCTTTTATACTAATAATCCTAGTTGTGTATACTCATCATAAATAGATTGAAAGTATAATTTATCATTTTTGAACTATAAACTTCATGTTTTAATACTATATTAATCCCATTTAATTTTAAAATTGAAAAAATATATAAAAACATAAAAAATATAGGATAAACTCGTTAAGTGTTTTAATTGTTAGAAGTTTGTGTATGTGTCTTTTGTGTGCTTCTCATATTAATAATCTTTATTGTAAAATCTTATCATAAATAAATTATCAATAAATCCCCCGAGGTTTGCAAATTTAATCAAATAACCCCTTATGTTCAAAAAACTCCCTCAATTTTCCAATTCGTATCAATTACCCCCCTCACCCTCACATTTTAGTCAAAATAGTTAAGATTAATTTCATTTACACCCCATAAAATTTATTTTATCTTCAATAAAACATCTTCAAGTTTGAAGAACTACATTCAGACCCCTTAAGTTTGAACAAAATATATATATCGAAAAACAAATATATACTTCAAAAATTTATCTATATATTTTGGGAAAAAATCTATATTTTGGAAAAAAATATATATTTCAAAACAAATATATATATTTTGGAAAAACAAATATATTTCAAAAATATTAAATATATTTAAAATATATATATATATATTTCAAAAAAATTATATATTCTGGGAAAATATATATATATTTTTCCAAAATATATATAAATTTCTGAAATATATATTGTAAGAAATAGTAAAATAACTCTAGCCTTTACTTCCTAGGATTGATTTTATAAATCGGTGGAAGCACATCCTATCATGGGATGAGAAATATTTATAAAAATTAAAAATAAAAATATTTAAAATAAAAAAAATTAAATATATATATATAAATTAAATTAATTGACCATAATAATGTTGAAGAACAAATTTGAAGTTTTGTAATAAGTTTAAAACAACTTTTTTAGCAAAATGAGAATTTAAATCAACATAATAGAAAGCCTTCAAATATTTTTTCTTGAATTTAATATGGTGGTGAATGCATAAGAATAATAAAAATTTCTTATAAAACTTTAATAATTTTTTTTTATGTCTTCTCTTTTCATATAGAGAATTAGTTGCACACTTTAATTATAATTTTTGTTAATAGTGATTAGTGTATAGATGTACCATTAATGATACACTTTGATTATAATTTTATCATTATAAGAATTATTATTATTTTTTATATTTAACATGATGATGAATTGATCAAAATATTAGAAATAAAAGCTAATATCTTTTGTTGTATTTAACATGATAATGAATGTTTAAGAATATAATTTTTTTTCGAAATATATATTTTTTCAAACTTAAGGGATATGAATGTAATTTTTTAAACTTGAAGAGATTTGATTGAAGATAAAACAAACTTTATGGGATGTAAATGAAATTAATTATAACAATTTTGACTGAGGGTGAGGGGATAAATGATATTAATTGAAATTTTGAGGGGGTTCTTTAAATTTTGGGGGCTATTTGATTAAATTTGCAAACCTCGGGAGGTTTATTGATAATTACCTTATATTCAATGTATAAGTAATCATTTTTAATTATTAGCTTTATATTTTAAAACGAGAGTAATATTATTAAATCAAAACATGTTAAGAAATGTATCTAGCCATCGCACTCTTATAAAGTACAAATATAAATATATATATATATAGAGAGAGAGAGATAAGGATAGATAGAGATATAGAAATAGATATATACATATATATATATATTTCAGAATAGATATATACTTCAAGCACAACTAATATATGGTTCTTGACAGTGGTCCACTTCAATCAAAATTACTTTTTAAATATACAATAGATTAAACTGAACTATAAAGTGAAAATTGAATGAATAAATAAATAAAAGCCAATGCACTACTAATTAATCACGTTCTACTAATAGAAAATTTTCTTACTTGGTGGTCCACTCTCTTAGCAAGTATTTTTTACTTTTTTATAATATTTTATTAAAATCTTAGTGGTCCTCCATTCTTAGTTGTATTGCATCCTTATCTAAAATCAATCATTTTTCAAATATATTGTAGCCGTATCACAGGTATGTGAGAGTATTTACCAGCTAAAAAAAAAAAAAAAAATCAACTACATGAAGAATGCGGAGCCTTTCTTTCTCAGTAGTCGGTCAAGTGGATGTCGATTCATGCGGGCTATCTCTAATGCATTGCTATTGCTGTTTATAAGATTGAAATGACCTCAAAATATGTGGTCCACATCAATCAAATATCTTCTCTTATTAACTGACTTTGTAGATTCATCTAATTTGCACTCAAATGAGAGCAATATTATTACGTAATCCATGAAAAGAAACGTGAAAATAATAGATAACATAAGGAATTATTATTATCTTTATCTAACCTTAATTAATTCTAACCTTAATATAGCTTTAACCTTAATTGATTCTTAGGCCCTCTTTACCTATAAATATGAACCATCGGAGTAATTGAATATCAGAAGACATGGACAAAACTCTCTTCAAGTTCGCTTTTTTGATGATGATTGTGACCATATCATCAGGTAATTCATTCTCATCAACTAGTATTTCCTATTTCTATGGTCACTTCAAAATGATGATGCATTCAGTCTATGCACAGTGTAGTCCTTTGTACATTAAGAAAATATTCAGAAATTTGATTCCATATTTAGTTCAATATTTGGTTTATGAAAAGTTGGCTTAGTGGGGACTATCGTTGTGTTTGTTATGCAGGAGCGGAATGGAATAAGGTGATAATGAAATACAAATGAGAATAATTCTTCTATTGTTTGGTTAAAATATTACTAAAATAGATATTTTTAATTTTGTTAGGGAATGAAATGACTAATCTATAGTTTTACTAATGGAATGAACTCTTATTCTCTTCCAACAGAATGCTCATTTTCATTCTACAACACGTACCAAGCTAAAGAATTCCTGCGGACCAAAGGCGGCATAAACTTTTTTTTTTTTAATGGTAAGAAACTCACACACCACACATGAGCCCATTGAGCTCAAACCCCTAACTTCCCATTTGCGGGGGAAATGTGATACCATCAAACTACAAGTCATTTGGTAAAACAACATAATCTTAATCCCAAATGGGAGGTCAAAAGTTCTATCCTACCCGAGAGACAGTGATGCTTGGTTGAGAAGTCTGTTAAAATTCTCTCTAAATATACATATTTCAGCAAAGTGTTCTTTTATTTTATTAGTTTTTGAGGACTAATATTGTAGGCATAGGTATTATTTTAGAGTGCACTCGACTCGTAGAGGAGTCTCATTTAGGGTATTGGGCTATTGGGTAGAGCCTCAGACCCGCCCCACTGAAGTTGGTATACGGGTTGACCCAACGTGTCCGACTTAAAGGCGGATTACTCATGGCAACTCAAAAGTCTTCTAAAGGTGGTCCTATTGTGGCAGCGCACATGTGGAGCTGAAAAGCGTACACAGGAGTAGTACCTCCATGGTCTACAGGTCCTAATGACATAGCAGTCTCTCAAGGGCGTTTACCACCATTTCTGCACAGCTCTAGCGGTATATGCATGTACTGCGAAGTCTATTGGGGAGTGATCCGTTGCACGACTGATCCGGCTGTGGCCACAGATGCTGCATAGCCGTGACACGTGGACAGCGTGACACCATCCTCACATTTTGTGAAGGGATTGGAAAGAGCATGTGGCATGGAGGCTTAGAGTGTAGTCTAGTCATAATAAAGACTCATAATGTGAATTCTACCCATTATTCATAATGTGGAAAGAATTCTCCTTATAGGCCCACATTATGGCCCTCATCACTTATTAGAGAAAAGTGGAGCATTGGTAGGACTTGGGGACCACTACAATTAGGGCAACATTTTGAGCAAAGTTACCTATAAATAGAGGGCAATAGTGCATTGCCTAGGGATCATCTCCTCTCTTTTGGCTCACTCATTCTTTTCACCACATTCCCTTTATTTCCTTCTCTCTTTGCTTGAAGGCTACTCCTTCAAGGACGACTGCCATTTTCTCTCTGTTTTTGCTTCCTTTGTGCTTCGGCCATGGGGAGCTGATTTCGCCTTCTTCACGTCTGACCATTCTCCTCTACTTGCTTCTATCATCTCCATCTCTTGGCCTTTAACTACTTTGGGGGTATTTCACTTCTTGGGGCTTTTGTGGTTTAGATCTATCAATGCTCACTACCCATTCTCTAGCTGTGATGAGGCTACACTCTTTGCTCTTCTCCACCATCTTTTTTCTCTCCTTTCATTCTCTTTGCTTGAGATTTTTGTCCATGGATCATGACCTCTTTGTTTTGAATTGCTAGTGGAGCCTTATCTCCATTTTTCTCCTGTTTCTTACCTTTTTCACCCACAATTTTTGGCGACCACAGTGGGAGAGAAAGGCGGGCCATATAGCATGACCAGAAGGTCATCTCGTATAGCCATGACGTCTCAAGCACATTCTTCCTCTGCACTTCCTCCACCCCATCCTCTGTCATTCAGGCCAGAGTCAGCCGCCCCTATTGGAGTTGAGAACCATACTCCTAAGGAGGCAAGCTAGCCTCCACGAGGACTCCTTCTGATCAATCGACCCCCACCAGGTCCGACGGCGACCCAGCCACAACCTTAAGGCATCACCGCTGCGGAGCCCCAGCTTAGGGAGCCACCGCTCGATCATCCCCCGGTCGCTCATGAGCAGGAGGCGACCAGTGCTCGTTCCTCCAGCCACACTATCACCAAGACGCAACACCACAGGACGGCTCGGAGCAGGTCCCATAGCGCTGCCACCTCGAGGTTAGTCGGGAGGCGCGACCGCGACGCGCTTCTCATGGAAACGTTGCTCGCTATGCAGGCCACCCAACAACAAATGTGGGAGGAGCAGAAGGCAATGCTTGCCTCTGCCAGGCCTGACGCAGCCAATGGTGCAGCTCTCACACCAGCACAGGCGCCGACATCTATCCTTCGTCGTGACATTATGGTAACGCCCCCACGTGCAGCTTCAACATTACCTCATGGCCACACCACAACGGCGTCATTAACCCCATTTGGTTCGGCTCAACAGAGCATTTCCCCCTATGTCACGTTCGATCAGTTGCGTGCTATGATGGGGTCGGGACGTGTCTCGATCGGGGCGGACCTTATTGGCGACCCGTTGCCTCCATTTCCTGTTTTTGTCCTTCAGTAAAAGCCTTCTCCGAGGCTTGTTCATTAGCACCAGTTGTAAGTAGTGCAGAGCTTTCTAATGGTTGCACATCCAACATGACCCCTCTCCTACTCTCTTCGGCTCGAATGGTTGCAATTGTTTCATTCAGTGAGGGTAATCCTTTTCCCAAGATCTGGACTCTTATAGGGTCAAATTCTGCGTTGAGGCCTACCAAGAAATCATACGTCCTTTCTTTTTCTATGAATGCCTTCAAAGCCACAACATCCTCACTATCTTTCATCTTAAGAACCTGATAGTAATCTAACTCGTGCCACAAATTTTTCAGGTTGTTTGCATACTCGGTCACATATTTGTTTCCATGTTTCGCAGCGGTCAGCTTCGTCTTGATCTCGTACACTTGGGCTGCATCTGTTTCCTTTGGATAGGTTTGTCTGATTGCTTCCCAGATTTCTTGAGCGGTAGTTAAAAACATGACAGTATCACTTATCTCGGGTACCATAACATTCCAAAGCCATGACATGACCATGGAATCTTCTTCGTCCCAAGCAACAAACTTCGGGTCTCCCTTTTTCGGCCCCGTTTCAAGGAGGTGGCTTAGCTTGCCTTTTCCTTTCAAAAAGGTTTGAACAAACTGAGACCACTTCAAATAATTCCTTCCATTCAACCTGTACGCAGCTTGAATGTTTTGTAGATCTCCGAGAACCTGCTGGACTGTAGGTTCCTCTGATTGGTTGTTGGTATGTGAAACTTCTGACATGTTGATCTCATAAACGAACTACGAACCAGCACTGAAGATCGTGATGAAATATGTTTCCCAGGCGATAGCCTAAAGCTCTGATACCATGTCACAAATATTGGGAAAAACTGAATTATATTTCATACACTTACAAATAATACAGAAGAGCCAGCCTTTTATAGGCTATTTACAAATAGGAAAGAATTAAATAGGTTACAATAGAATCCCTAGAATTAAGGAGCTAATTAATCTCAGCCTATAATCAGTAACTAAATCAGCCTATCATATATACAAAATAAATTAAATCACTTAACTCTCTCCTAAAATCTCTACACATTGATATTCTTCAACATATATATATTTCCAATATATATATATTCGAATTATATATATATATATATTTTATTTTTGAATTTATATTACATTTTTGAAATTTATATGATGTTTTCGAAAGTTATATGATATTTTTGAATTATATATATTTTTTCGAATATTATATATTTGTTTTGAATTTTATATAATTTTTTCAAATTTTATATATATTTTTTCAAATTTTATATATTTGTTTCGAATTTTATATTTTTGTTTTTGAATTTTATATATTTTTTGAAATTTAATATATTGTTTTCGAGTTTTTATTTTTTTAAAATTTATATATATTTTTTCGAATTTTATATATTTTTTTCTAATTTGATATATATTTTTCTAATTTTATATATATTTTTTTGAATTTAGTAGAGATGTTAGTTGATTAAATTCAATAGCAAAGAGGGGTTTATTGAAATTAACCCTATTTATAATAAGGGCAAACCTGACTTTTCACGGCTCAAAAGGTATCACTGCAAAACTTTTTAAAGCTCAGGGGGTGTCATTGTAAACTTGTGCTTTGATCGGAGACTAGGTGGAATTGACCTAAAACTTATGGGGTGTCACTGCAAATTAACCTGTTCTTTATGATATGGAAATTGTTTTTAGTTCGAGAGAAAAAAATATAGAAAAGAAAGAAAATCAGCACCTATATGATATGATGCATTAATTTATATCTTATCTACAGTTCCCAAATATGTTCTAGTGATAGCCATTTCATATACGGGTAGAAAATTTGTTCTTAACAATTGTGAGAATTGTGAGACATCCCGCGCGAGAATATTGTCGCTTCCAAATAAAGAGCTTTAGTATATATAAATAATAGGTGATTTTGTGTTTCTTTTTTTTTTTTTTTTCAATACACATTTTTGTAATATAATTACAACTGTAGCTCTAATATTAATTCTCCTTTTCATCATCTTAATCAATATATTATTTCCTTTAATAACCGAATTGATTTATCATGAGTGTGGATAATTCCTAGTCCTTTCTGTATGTATGGAAAATAAATAATTTGTCTGCCATGTTTAGGAAACTAGAAAAAATAATAAAATTTCCGAACATGTCAAACATATCTAAAAATTCGTGGTATCCCACAGGAGCTCCACTATTACACTGCCAAGAAGAGCAATAGTTTCTCTCGCCATCAAATTCTTCTTTTTTATACATTATTTCAGTCACTCGAGAAGACATGGAGAAGACTTCTCTTAAGATAGTTTTCCTAGTTCTCATTTTGGTCTCCACATTCGGTTTGTTTCTTTCTCTCTCACTTTACTCACATACATATATATATTAGGTGTAGTTCATTTCTTCTTTTATCTACTCGTTCACTCTACCGATGAAAAATCATGGTGTATAGCAGTAAGAAGAAGTCGTTTGGAGTTTGAAACATAAAACATATACTTTTGTATTTTTATCATTCTTTTCTTAAATTGTTTTCTTAATTAATGAGATTTCTCACTCCAAAAATAATGAAAATTGTTGGCACGTATCGAAAAAGCATGGTCCGTACAACCAAATTCAATAAGCTGCAAAAGTAAGAATTATTGCATAAAGATTTGTGCTCCTAAGTGCTTACACAAAGAATGTTCTGGCAAAGGAAGTGTTAAGTTTTGCATATGTGAGGGATGCGAATAAGAAGATAGATGGTTCATCAGTCACAATGGAATAAATATCTTACTTTATGCCAAATTACTTGTGATAGATGAAATGATTAATCCAGTAATAAAAGATGTGGTTTCATATTCTGCATTACAGTTTTATTATAAATCGCATAAGAGTAAACATTAGGTGTAGTTGATTGATATATAATTCAATTTCAATTTATAAATTAATCTTACACCGTTACAGTATAAATTATTTCAAGGGTACCAAGATTAAAATCCTATATGTACTATCAATGATTTGAGTCCATTTGGTAGTTATATAAATTGCGTCAGTCATTCTAAGTTTTCAACTCAATAAATTCTCTCACTCTAAGGGTTCGTTCAACTGCACCATTTTTGGCATTGGATTTAGGATTGCATTCTAATTCCAAATATTTGATTATTCATTTGCTCAAAATATGATTTGGATTTAGAATTGTATTCAATTCCAAATCCACCAATTCCACAATTTGAATTCCACAATGGCCGTTATAGCAGTGTGGGCCGGTTTCCACACTTGAACCGGCCGTTACAGCCCGTTACAAATCAGTATAATAATTCATCGGGATATGCTTAAGGTCAGAATCATCCTTATCAATTACGAAGAAAATATGATCTACTAATGATGAATCAAATGTCCACTAAAGATACTGCTCAAAATTAACAATTCTTTCATGAACTCCAACCAGAGCAACAATATCCACCACGAAATTCATTTTGGTGGTGAGCCATATACCTTTTTTAACATTATTTTGCATTGTTGGAAATAAATTATATCTTTTATGATTTCAATTTTTTTTTATTTAAATTTAAAATTAATTTAATAATATCATAACAAACATATTATAAACACTGAAATAACGACGACACCATTAGATTTATTAATAACTCATTTTTATATTAAATTTATTTTAAAAATTAAGTAAAATTCACTTAAATCTACAAAACAAAATCATCTTTATTCATTCATGTTGCCAAAAGTATCTAATTAGTTGGGTTAGATGTGCAAGATTTTAAAAAATTCACGATTGCGATAATCGAGTCCCGTTACGTAACCCCGATACTGACCCGAGTCCATTACAGTGACCGTTACCGTTACGGCGAACCTTGATTCCACATGAGAAGTTGTGATTTTCAATTCCAAATCTTTTCCAAGTCTTCAACCCAATAAATTCTCTCTCTCTAACAACTAATTTTTCACAACTACAAACTTATATGTATTCACAAAGACGTATATATATACATATGCCTATATATATATACAAATATATATACACACACCTATATATACAAACATATATACATTCATGTATATATATATGTACATTGTACACATAAATGTATATAAAAAAAATTATGAATACACATGTATACACACAAACTCACATATATTTACATATTCACATACATACATGTATATTACATGCACATACACATATACACATATACACATGCATATATATATATATATATATATATATATATTCATAGTTTCATACTTATATTTACATATTTAAATCCATCTATATTGTCTAATTTAATTCAAGATTTATGATATTATATATTCAAATTGAGTTTAAGATTGAAATTCATATTCAAATTGAGTTTGTGATTGAAATTCAATTATACTTGAATTCCAAGACTTATCCGAACAATGTATTTTGAATTGCAATTTTATGGAATTGTAACTTCAATTCAGTTCCAATGCAATTCCAAAATGGAGCAACCGAACGGACCCTAAGTGTCTGTTTAGTAGAGGGGTTTGGGCTGGAAAATGTGGTTTTGGGTTGTGAATTTTAGACCAAACCATGTTTGGTGGGTTGTGGGTTGGGTCAATAGTTGCATACCATGGTGTACCATTTGTGGGATTTTAGAAACCATCTCTTGAGGTGGTTTTGGTATGGTTTGGTCACTGTTCATATAAACAAAACCCATGGTTTGGTCCTACAACAACTCATAACCATCAAATTAAAATCAACCCGCAACCCCAAATTCATCAGTGGTGGACCATTCCATTCTCAACAAAAGTCAACATTGTAATGTTTGTCATTTTATTAAATAAATTAAAACCAAATAAATAATAAACAAATTAATAATTAATAATAAACCATAAATAAATAAAAATTGAATAAAATAGAATTAATAATAAATAATAAATAAATAAAAATTGAGTAATAAATATTTAAAAATAATAAATAAATTAAAAACAAATAAATCATAAACAAAAATATAATGAATAAATAATTAATAATAAATAAATAAAATTTGAATAATAAATATTTAAAAATAACAAATAAAGATAAACCAAATAAATAATAAACAAAAATAAAATGAATAAATAAATAATAAATATTTAAATATTAAATAAATTTGAAATATATATATATATATATATATATATATACTGGATAATTAATATTATTTGTGACAGGTATAACATTAATTATTGTATATTTTTACTGTAATTTTTTTTTGTTTTATTATTTGTGACAGGTATAATATCAATTACTGAACAATTTATGGGGATGTGCTGTGAAAGTATTTTTAAATGGTAAAAAAAATTTAAATTTCAAATGGAATAAGATTATAAATTTTCAAACTACATATGTGAACCAATTGAATAATTTTGCAATATGATTATATATTATTATCCAATCTTAATATTTTTTGTAAAAAACAATTCATCCTTAAATATCTTTTTATTTATATATTTTATTTTTGAGACCATATATATTTACTAAATGTTATTATAAATAAAAAAATTTCAAACCATTTCAAGTCACCAAACATGGTTTAATTTTAGAATTTCAGACTACTTTACCAAACATGGTTTGGTTTCTTCAGCTTTACTTTTTCTCAGACTAAAACCATCAGCACCAAACATGATTTCAGTTCAGAATAAAACCAACCCACACCAAAATCAAACCAAGCCAAACCAAACCAAAACCACACCATTTTCCAAACATGCACTAAGTAGTAGTTTTAAATCAGATAACAAAGAACCTATCATGACACCATGGAATGACTATTATACATTTTTTTAGGGTTATTTGCACTGAGACTCCCTGAACTTTGGGTCAATGCCACTCAGAAAGTGGTCAACACGAGTGTTGGTCACTTGCCCCCTCAATTTTGATTTTCCTTGCAATCACACCTCCTGGAGGGGTTTTTGGCACTTAAAAATAATCTTGAACCCTTTTTTCATTATTAAAGTCACATGTACGAAATTGGTTAATTTTAAAGACCAAATTGAAGGGAAAAAGGCAAGAAAGGAAAAGAAAACATGTTTCTATCACAAGTCCAAAGTTCAGGAGTATTATGGATATTTTTTGGGTGTTGGAAGTGTCTTTGTCAACTTTTCAAACCTACGATTGAACCACACTTGCCAAACATAGTATTTATTGTAATTTTTCCAGACCTTAGGGGATGTCAGTATAAATAATTATAAATTTTTTTAATATTTTTGTAAGCACGTAAAATCTCATGTATAAAGGCCTCAAATTAACCTTTTGCCCAAGGTAATATATTTTTCCCCTACTTGTTCCTACAAAACCAAAAAAAAGGTTTTTTTTTTTTCTTCTATACTTGTTCCATAAAGGGTACGACATCGAAGCCCCAACGGAGTAGGAAAAAAAATTCATCGATCCCTAAACGTTTATTCTAAATTTTTATTAACTTTTCTTAATACAACTTTTTCTTAGATTTTATTTATTATTATTACGGTTGTATATTCTTGTTAATTATTATAAAATATTGTTAATCTCATTTTTGCACTATAGAAAAATTTCTATAATACACTGGGGGTATCATATGGTTATAATGAAGGGCATTGGTTAGATAATATAATATTATATTTATATTTGATATCTGATAAGACAATGTGTTCATTTTCTAAAATAGTAGAACTGATCTGTTCATTTTTATTGTGGGGGAATACTTTGTTTACTTCTTTTTTTCGGTAAATTACTTTGTTTACTTTGTAATAATTTGAATGGGTTTATTGCACTTTTGCCTTTTTTAGCGTTTTCTCTTTCTAGTACTGTAGATATTGAAAATTATAGGCCCATATCCATTTATTAGGCCCAAGATCAGTTAAGCTAATGTACAAGTGAATAAGTAATTAGCTCACAATCCAATGTCCAAGTAGTATAATGGGTCCATCATCCCTTAGAGAATGGGTAATAACAACCCATTATCAAGAAGTAGCGGGAAGTTATTTATTAAGTGGATCATGACTCCATGTAATAAGGAGCATGACCCAATAAAATAGGAAAAACTTGTATGAGATTAAGGATATAAATACGGTCATTGGAGCTTAAATAAAATATCTTTGAGGTGAGTAAAAAAAAAAATACTTACAAGTACCAAATTCAAAATGGACATATGGCACAATGATGGGGAAAATACAATTGACACCCGCATGGGCAAATATTATCCATAAAATATTATAATTGGAAGGTCAATAATATGGAAGGCACATCTTATCTCGACGATTAGATTAATCTCTCTTTAATCCCCATTTTGAAAAAAACTAATCTAATGGTTCCATACATTTTTTAGGGAAATAATAATCTAATTAATGTGCCATAACTCGTTAATCAATCGTCCATAAAAGAAATATTCCTTCAGATAACCAAAGTTATTTGAATGATTTCGCAAATAGTAAATCCATCACCCATAGTAACAAAAGGATAAAAAAAAAAAAAGTTTCATTCACTAACAGTGTTCACTTACTCCAGGGAGCAAGATAATAATTACTTACTTTTAATATGAGTCATTAGATTTAATTTAATTACTCATATTTTAAAACTAGGCTATTAAACCAAAATCACTCTCAATTATATCAAAATCACTAATACTATATTTAATTATTCCAATATCACCCATATTATTTTAAAAAAGAGAATATTTTAATACCAAACCTAATACTTCGTCTCCCCCGTCTCTCTCTCCTCCAACCAGGCATCTTCATCCTCTTACCTTCTAATTCAACCCCTAATCCTTTTTAAGCTTTCAATCACGAGAAGTTCCAGCCAAATCGTTTAATCTTCAAGTCCTAATCTTTGAATCCCAAAGATTAGGATTTGAAGATTTAAAGGATGTTTCCTGATGGCTTTAGATGTGTATATACATGCTTCATATTAATACAGAGCATAGCTATACAAATTTACGTATCACTATGACCCTGTACATATAATGTTGATATCAGTTTCTAATTAATGCACCAATTACATTATCATATCTACACAGGAAAATTATAGGGAATATAACTATATTGAGAATATTAGAAAAACCAATGCACTGAAATTTCTGGATTTCTTTTGAATGAAAAATTTATGATTTTCTGGAATATCTGCTGTGTTTTTATGGTTTGAATTCCGAAACCGTATACGTTTTTGCATTTTCACCTTCAATCACCGGCAAATGGGTACCAATCATTTTTTCAGAATAGACCACAGGGGTGTATTGGAGTCCTTCTGAATATGTCCACTCGATTGAGTAACAGAGTGAGGGGTCTTAATATTAACTACCTTTGCCCAGGGTTTTTTTCTTTTTTGCTCTCTATTTCATGTGGTATTAAAATATAAGAAAGATGCCGGTTGGAGAGGAGAGAGACAAGGATTGGTATTAAAATAATATGAATGGTATTGGGATAATTAAATATAATATTAGTAGTTTTGGTATCATTGAGAGTGATTTTGGTTTAATAAAATAGTTTTAAAATATGAGTCATTGGATTAAATCTAAGGACTCATATTAAAAGTGAGTAATTGTTATCTTGCTCTTCTCGGAACAAGAGAACACTACTTATCATAACAATAAAAGGCATACCTTTAAAAAATTGAATTTCTAAAAATAAACTTATAATTTGAAACGTTGGGTATCATTTATGATTGTTTTCCCGGCTTTTGAGGTGGTGAGGTCCTTTTAGGTTTTTGGACAACAAACAAAATACATTCGTTACAAATTGCTATAATTTCCATATCATGATTGGACCAAAGATAACAGTGTATATTCTTTATGATATGGAAATTGTTTTTATTTCGAGAGAAAAAAAAAAAGAAAAAAAAAGAAAATCAACACCTATATGATATGATGCATTAATTTATATCTTATCTCCATTTCCCAAATATATTCTAGTGTTAGCCCTTTCCATATACAAGTAGAAAATTTGTTCTTAACAATTGTAAGACATCCCGCGCGAGAATATTGTCGCTTCCAAATGAAGAGATATAATATATATAAATAATAGGTGATTTTGTGTTTGTTTTTTTAAAAAAATACACATTTTTGTAATATAATTACAAATGTAACTCTAATATTAATTCTCTTTTTCATTATCTTAATCAATATATTATTTCCTTTAATAACCGAATTGATTTATCATGAGTGTGGATAATTCCTAGTCCCTTCTGTATGTATGAAAAATAAATAATTTGCATGCTATGTTTAGGAAACTAGAGAAAAATAATAGAATTTCCGAACATGTCAAACATATCTAAAAATTCGTGGTATCCTCTCCTATAAATACTTGCCCACAAGAGCTCCATTATTACACTGCCAAGAAGAGCAATTGTTTCTCTCGCCATCGAATTCTTCTTTTTTATATATTATTTCAGCCACTCGAAAAGACATGGAGAAGACTTCTCTTAAGATGGTTTTCCTAGTTCTCGTTTTGGTCTCCATATTCGGTTTGTTTGTTTCTCTCTCACTTTACTCACATACATATATATATATATACATATATATATATATATTAGTTGTAGTTCATTCCTTCTTTTATCTACTCGTTCACTCTACCGATGAAAAATCATGTTGTATAGCAGTAAGAAGAAGTAGTTTGGAGTTTGAAACATATAACATATACTTCTGTTTTTTTATCATTCTTTTCTAAAATTGTTTTCTTAATTCATGAGATTTCTCACTCCAAAAATAATGAAAATTGTTGGCAGGTATCGAAAAAGCATGATCGCGGAATCCATCGTTATATGAAGACGTACAACCAAATTCAATAAGCTGCAAAAGTAATAATGATTGCATAAAGATTTGTGTTCCTAAGTGCTTACACAAAGAATGTTCTGGCAAAGGAAGTGTTAAGCTTTGCATATGTGAGGGATGCGAATAAGAAGATAGATGGCTCATCAGTCACAATAGAATAAATATCTTACTTTATGCCAAATTACTTGTGATGGATGAAATGATTAATCCAGTAATAAAAGATGTGGTTTAATATTATGCATTATAGTTTTATTATAAATCGCATGAGAGTAAACATTAGGTGTAGTTGATTGATATATAATTCAATTTCAATTTATAAATTAATCTTACACCGTTACACGTATAAATTATTTCAAGGATACCAAGATTAAAATCCTATATGTGCTATCAATGATTTGAGTCCACTTGGTAGTTATATAAATTGCGTCCGTCACTCTAAGTCTTTAACTTAATAAATTCTCTCACTCTAAGGGTCCGTTCAGCTGCACCGTTTTCGGCCTTGGATTTGGAATTGCATTCTAATTTCAAATATTTCATTGTTCGTTTACTCAAAATATGATTTGGATTTGGAATTTAATACAATTTCAAATCCACAATTTGAATTCCACACATAGTTCGCCATAACGGCTGTTACGGGTCCGTAACCGCCGTTACGTAACGATTTTTGGAGTGTACGTTACCGTTATCGTTACGGGCCGTTACAGCGGTGTGGACTTGTTCCCACACTCGAACCGGCTGTTACGGCCCATTACATCCTGTTACAAATCTGTATAATAATTCATCGGGATATGTTTAGGGTCAGAATCATCCTTATCAATTACGAAAAGAAGATGGTCTACTTTTCATGAGTGTTGGAAGTGTCTTTGTCAACTTTTCAAACCACATAGGGCGATTGAACCACACTTACTAAACATTATATTTACTGTAATTTTTCCAGACCTTAAGGGGGGTCAATATAAATAATTATAAATTTTTTTAATATTTTTGTAAGCATGTAAAATCCCATGTATAAAGGCCTCATATTAACCTTTTGTCCACGGTCTCTAAAAAAATTTAATATCTCAAGGTCGGCCATGTTGTAACTGATGACTGAGTGCAATATTTTTTTGGGATAACTTCATTTACACCCCCTGAGGTTTGTCCTATCATCATTTTGACCCCTCAGGTTTGCATATCTTCATTTACACCCCTTATGGTGTGAAATGTCTAAAATACCCTTATACCAAACACCCCTTAAATCAATTTAATCCCTAAATCAATTTAAACCCTAAACCAAACACCCTTTAGAATCAATCTAACCCTCAAACCAAACACCCCAATATCTATTCAATATATTTTTTTTCTCTCTCTCCTCTATATCTCTCTCTCTCTCTAACTCTCAGATTCTCTCTCTCTCTCTCCTCTCTATCTCTCTCTCTCTCTCTCTAACTCTCACACACGCACATACACACACACACGCACATATATATATATACACACATATAGATCTATACATATATATATATAGACCCATCGGGGAGGGGGGAGGCGGTGGTGGGAGGGGGCGGCGCCGACGGGGAGGCGGTGGGAGTCGGCCGGCGACTTATATATATATATATCTGTGTATGTATATATATATATAGATCTATATATATATATGTGTATATATATATGTGTGTGCGTGTGTGTGTGTATGTGTGTGTGTGTGTGTGGTGTGTGCGTTTGAGAGAGAAAGAAAGAGAGAGAATTTTTTTTTTAATTTTATATTTATTTTCGAATTTAGTTTTTTTTTTGAAATTTAATATATATATATTTGAATTTTATATTTATTTTCAAATTTTATATTTTTTTTGAAATTTATAATTATTTTCGAAATTTAATATATATTATTAGAATTTTATATATTTGTCTTGAATTTAATATGTTTTTAAAAAAAAATTCAAAATTTATATATATATTTTATTTTATATTTATTTTCGATTTTATAATTTGTTTTGAAATTTAATATTTTTTTTTGAATTTTATATGTTTTTTTTAAAATTTTATATATTTGTTTCAAATTTTTTATGTTTTTTGTGATTTTTATATTTATTTTTGAAATTTAATATGTTTTTTTGAAAAAAAAATAATTTCAAAATTTATATATATATTTTAATTTTATATTTATTTTCGAATTTATAATATTTTTCAAATTTTAATATATATATTTTTAAATTTTATATATATTTTGAAATTTTAATACAAATTAAATTATTAAATGATGGGAGGGGGTCTAATTGATAAAAACACTATCCTTGTTTCCAAACAGAATAAGGATAAGACATTGAGGGTAGTTTAGGGATTTTAAAAAAAATTCAGGCTGATGTCATCGTTTAGGGGTCTAAGTGATGAAAATATTGAAAAATAGGGGGTGTAAATAAAGATATGCAAACCTGAGGGAGTCCAAGTGAAGATAAGACAAATCTCAGAGGGTGTAAATGAAGTTATCCCTATTTTTTTTCCCTACTTGTTCCTACAAAACCAAAAAAAGGTTTTTTTTTTCTTCTATACTCGTTCCATTAAGGGTACGACATCGAAGCCCCAACGGAGTAGGGAAAAAATTTCATCAATCCCTAAACGTTTATTGTAAATTTTTATTAACTTTTCTTAATACAACTTTTTCTTAGATTTTATTTATTATTAATACGGTTGTATATTCTTGTTAATTATTATAAAATATTGTTAATCTCATTTTTGCACTACAGAAAATTTTCTATAATACATTGGGGGTATGATATGGTTATAATGAAGGGCATTGGTTGGATAATATAATATTATATTTATATTTGATATCTGATAAGACAATGTGTTCATTTTCTAAAATAGTAGAACTGATCTATTCATTTTTATTGTGGGGGAATATTTTGTTTACTTTGTAATAATTTGAATGGGTTTATTGCACTTTTGCCTTTAGGTTGCGTTTGGTAACGGTTTGGTGCGGTGTTAGTTTTTGGTTTTGGTTTGGGTTGGGTTGAATTTGGTTTGGTTGGGTTGAATTTTAGTTCCAAATCATGTTTGGTGCAGATGATTTTGGTGTGAGAAAAAATGATGCTGAAAAACCAAACCATGTTTGGTAGAGTTGGTATGGGTTAAAATATATTAATATTAATATTAAAATTAAAATATATTAATATTAATATTTATAATATTAAAATATATTAATATATTTTTATTATATTAAAATATATTATATTTTTATTATATTAAAATATATTAATATATTTTTATTATATTAATATATTTTAATTTTAAGATTAATTTTAATATAATAATATATTAATATTAAAATTTATAATATTAAAATATATTAATATATTTTTATTATATTAATATATTAATATATTTTTATTATATTAATATATTAATATTAATATTAAAATACATTAATATTAATATTAAAATACATTAATATTAATATATTAATATCAATATAATAATATATTAATATTAATATTAAAATTTATAAATTTTAATATTGAAATATTAATATTAACATTTATAATAATATTATTTTAATATTAATATTAATATTAACATATATATTAATATTAAAATTTATAATATTAAAATATAAATATTATATTCGGTGCTACAATGATTCGGGTTGCTACAGTGGTTTGCTACAGTACCCGCACCATCCAAAACCATTAAAAAGATGGTTCCAAAATCCTTCACAAATTTGGCACCATGGTTTGCTACAGTAACGATACCATTTTTTGGCATCATTTTACCAAACATGGTTTGATACCATTTTTTGGCACCAAAACCATATTTTTGGCACCAAACCTGTTTACAAAACAAGGCCTTAGTGTTTTCTCTTTTAGTACCAAATTCAAAATGGACATATGGCACAATGATGGTGGAAAATACAATTGACACCCGCATGGGCAAATATTATCCATAAAATATTATAATTGGAAGGTCAATAATATGGAAGGCACATCTTATCTCGACGATTAGATTAATTTCTCTTTAATCCCCATTTTGAAAAAACTAATCTAATGGTTCCATACATTTTTTAGGGAAATAATAATCTAATTAATGTGCCATAACTCGTTAATCAATCGTCCATAAAAGAAATATTCCTAGATGATAACCAAAGTTATCCGAATGATTTCGCAAATAATAAATCCATCACCCATAGTGCAAAAAGAAAAAAAATTAGGATTTTCATTCACTAGTAGCATTCTCTTACTCACAGGGGAGTAGGCCTGTCAATGGATCGGATTCGGATCGGATCAGTTAAATCCAAATCCAATTTGTTAAGAAATTGGATTATCGGATTCGGATCATAATCGGGTTATCGGATTTTATTTTCAATCCGTATCTGGTTAATATCGGATTCGGATCATAATCGGATTATTGATAAGTCTATTGATAAGGATGACAAAAACTCCCGATCCGCGATCCGAATCCAATAATTCGACAGATTTTCACTTAATTAATTCATATTCGAATTTCTTCATTATAGATTATCTAATCCGAATATCTAATTAAAAAAATACAAAAATCAATAAATAGTGAAACACTAAAATTATTCACACTTTTAATGATTGTATTTATGATCAATCATTATTAATAAATAATAAAATAATAAAATAATTAACAACTAACATTTATATACATGTACATTATTAAATATATACACATATATATAAATATATATATGTATATTTTATCGGATCGGATTATTATCAGATCGGATTAGGCTAATCCAAATCCAATTTGTTAAGGAATCGGATTATCGGATTCGGATCATATTCGGGTTATCGGATTTTTTTTGCAATCCAAATCCGACTAATCGGATCGGATTCGGATCAAAATCTAATCCATTGACAGGTCTACAGGGGAGAAAGATAACAATTATTCACTTTTAATATAAGCCCTTAGATTTAATTCAATGACTCATATTTTAAAACTACTCTATTAAACTAAAATCACTCTCAATTATATCAAAACCACTAATACTATATTTAATTATCCCAATACCACCCATATTATTTTAAAAATGATAATATTTTAATACCAAACCTAATTTCTCATCCCCCGTCTCTCTCTCTTCAAACCGGGCATCTTCATCCTCTTACCTTCTAATTCAATCCCTAATCCTTTTGAAGTTTTCAATCACGAGAAGTTCTAATCTTTCAGCCAAATCGTTTAATCTTCAAGTCCTAATCTTTGAAGCCCAAAAATTAGGATTTGAAGATTTAAAGGGATGTTTCCTGATGGCTTTGGATGTGTATATACATGCTTCATATTAATACAGAGCATAGCTATACAAATTTTCATATCATATTGGAGTCCTTCTGAATATGTCAACTCGATTGAGTAACAGAGTGAGGGGTCTTACTATAAACTACCTTTGCCTAGGGTTTTTTTTTCTGTTTTGCTCTGTATTTCATGTGGAATTAAAATATAAGAAAGATGCCGGTTGGAGAGGAGAGAGACTAGGATTGGTATTAAAATAATATGAATGGTATTGGGATAATTAAATATAATATTAGTAGTTTTGGTATAATTGAGAGTGATTTTGGTTTAATAGAATAGTTTTAAAATATGAATCTTTGGATTAAATCTAAAGACTTATATTAAAAGTGAGTAATTGTTATCTTGCTTTCTCTGGAGCAAGAAAACACTACTCATTACAACAATAAAAGTCATACTCGTAAAAAGTTGGATTCTCAAAAATAGACTTATAATTTGTACAGAGGGTATCATTTATGGTTGTTTTCCGGCCTTTTGAGGTGGTGTGGTCCTTTTAGGTTTTGGACAACAAACAAAATACATTCGTTACAAATTGCTTTAATTTCCATATCATGATTGGACCAAAGACAACAGTGTATATTCTTTATGATATGGAAATTGTTTTTATTTCGAGAGAAAAAAAAAACCGAAAAGAAAGAAAATCAACACCTTGTTGGAATTTGGCAAAACTTTTTGAAGGTATTATTGGTTTCAACATCAATTCTAGCACATGGTACATGTGGAGTTGAATTTGGAAGAAGACCAACCAATGAAGACTTTGTGAAAGTTAGGTTGCCAAATATTTGGTGAAGACTTTGAAAATGAAGTAGCCAAATGAGACTTAAATGGTAGTTAGGTGGCAAACCAATTTTGAATTGTTTGGTCACTTCTAATGCCTATAAATAGAGGTGTTAGAAATGAAGCAATACACAAAAACTTGTAATCCCAAAGAAGAGAAAAACTTTAGTGATAAGCTTTGTGGGAAAATTCTCTTGGGCTTGTATTTGTTCTTATGGGTGTTTTTGGGGTGAGAGAAAATTATCGAGAGTGTGGTTGTAACAATTTTCCACATAGTGAATTTTTCTTTGGTTGTCTTTGACAACGACAGTGGTTTTTCTCCGGTTTGGAGTTTTCCACTATAAATCTTTGTGTTGTATTTTCTATTTCTCTGTTCTTTGATTTTCTGTAAAGGAGGATCTTGGGATAGGAAATTTGTGATTGTCCAAATAATCCAAATTTCCTAACACACCTATATGATATGATGCATTAATTTATATCTTATCTCCATTTCCCAAATATGTTATAGTGTTAGCCCTTTCCATATACGGGTAGAAAATTTGTTCTTAACAATTGTGAGACATCCCGCGTGTAACACCCACAATTTCCATGCATAGGTTGGCCAGGCCCATACACAAAAACTATGAGTATCTTCAATTGTCAAAAATAAGCACAGATGATAAGACATAAAATAGAGATAAGATAATAAGAGTTGATGATACCACTTATACAGGAAAGATCCCACACCCAATACATCTTTGAAATAACTTAAGTTCAAAATTATACAACTTGGGAATCCCATAACATGGACCCCTAGACCACACAAACTTATTTTAACCACAACAAGACTGAATTCCTACCCTGTAGTGGAAGGAAACTGCTGGACCGAGAATACAGGAGAGACAAATCCTCAACCCTGCAGATGCAATTGCCGAGGACCTGAAATATCAACAAAGGTGGGTCAAACCCACGAGCAAGTACATCTCTACATGATCCCAAACAGAGTACTAAAAACCATCCCCTTTCCCAGTGACACCTATCCCAAAAATATTAATATACCTTACTATACTTTATATTCCCTAGAATACCACCATGAAAATATAATTAAATTCATTACTTCTATTTATTTATTTATTTTACTAGAATACCACCGTGAAGATATAAAACAAATACCATAAATTCCTTCCATAAGTCAAATTTCCATCATCTCCATTTCCAACCATAACCACGTACCCGACAACTCAGCCATGCCGTGACAACTCATCCAAGTCCCACGGTACTAGTGAGACTGTGTTTATTAGTCAGCCTACTTGTGGTTCCTTTTTAAATCTCCCGACCATATTCCTTTTAATTAAATCTTATGATTTTACGAATTTAATAATTCACTTGTATTCTTTATTCGGGGATGTATATTCGACCGTATAAATGAATAGTTTTGACCGTATAAATATACCGTATTTCCTGGCGCTGGGGCGCTGCCCCAGATCTCGCATCACATCTTTTCTTAAGTCCTCTGTAGGAGGAACAACCAATCGTCCCTTGTACCTCAAGCCTCCATCGGAGTCAACTGAGTAGAAAGGAATCTCCCCAGATGTCGATTCCATAACTTTAGCAATGCACTACTGATCCACTTGTTGGGCCTTGACTACCCTCCGAATAATAGCAGGCGTCACCACAACACATGCCGCAAAAGCGTTAGCTAAATCATCCACTGTTCTCAGTGCATTCCACTCCGTCTCGAACAACGCTGAAAGACTAACATAGGGTCGACGACTGAGAGCGTCTGCCACTACATTAGCCTTTCCTGGATGGTATTGAATGGAGAAGTGATGATCTTTTACAAATTCCAGCCATCTGCGCTACCTCATATTCAGTTCCCTCTGCGTGAATAAATACTGCAGACTTTTATGATCACTGAACAGTCTGAAAGTCTCACCTAACAGATAGTGCCGCCAAATTCTTAGTGCAAAAACAACTGCTGCTAGTTCCAAATTATGTGTTGGGTAGTTGAAGAGGAAGACAATCATCATGAGGCAAGTTCAGCAGATCGCACAGTAGATCCTACTCACACCCAACCAATCGCAGATGAAACAAATGCCAATAATCGTGCAGTTCCGCTCGATATGGTAACCCGACTTCAAAAGATCGTAGATAAACAAGTAAAGGATCTCAGAACACAGTCACCATCCGATCTAGCCATCGAAATGACAGCTAGAATGATTAAATCTCCGTTCAGCCCCGAAATACAGCAGGCGAGAAGGCCAGATAAATTCCGGATGCCTAAATTCATTATGTTCGATGGGACACATGACCCAATTGAGCACATGTTTCATGTGGAGCAGATGATGACTCTCGATATGGCTGATGATGCACTAATGTGCAAAGATTTCTCTACAAGGATAACGGACCCCGCTCTGTTATGGTTTAGGCAATTGCCTGGTAGTTCGATCGATTCTTTCCAAACGCTGATGGAAAAGTTCCTGGTCTAGTATTTCGGAAACCGGAAGCAGAAGATGACCATTTATAATCTGTTTACGATGAGATAAGCGAAAGGTGAAATGTTGAAGAATTTCCTTTCCAGATTCAATTTGGAAATGGGAATGATACCCAGTTGTGATCAGCCAGCAGCAGTGGAAGCTTTCAAGATATCTATCGAATAAGGGACCAGCTTCCATAGATCCTTGGTAAAGTCAACACCCCTCAACATGGGTCAGTTGAATTCACGGGCGCAGGGATATCTGAGATTGGAAGAGGATGAACAAGAAAGAGGTCATCGTACGGCATTAGTCAGTGTGGAAAAAAAATCAAAGGAAAGGATAATCAAGAAGGCAGATAATACGAACAACCACCGATCGGCTCCGTACAGGCAACAGGAGAGGAGGCCAAGGTATGACATACCTGAAACTCCACTCCATACAACCTTAGCAAAGTTGTACAACGAGAATAAGGCGAAGGGTATCTTTCGCCCACCATTTCCGTTGAAAACGCCACCGGAGCTGCAGGACCGTACGAGGCACTGTGCGTTCCACAATGACTTTGGCCATTTAACCAATGAGTACAGACAATTGAGGAGGCAGGTTGAGACCTTGATAGCCAAAGGAGATTTGAAGGAGTACGTGGACAATGGAGTCAAAAATTTTGATCGGCCGAAGCCCAACAAAATTGTGGGTGGGCAGCCGGTAAAAATTATTGACACAATCCATGGGAAACCCGAAGAGGACGAGGAAAGCTGTTCGGTTCAGCGTTCACACATGCGCAATGCCAACAAGATCCGAAGGGTTGGGGAGGTGAATGTCATTCGGAACTACCCAATGCCTACAATATCATTTACACAAGAGGACTTAAGACGTGTACAACTACCACATGAAGATCCACTGGTAATTTCGATCATAGTTTCAAATTGTTTAGTTAAAAGGGTGCTAGTTGATCCAGGTAGCAGCACGAACATCCTGACTAAATCAGTTTTCGAGAAGATCGGCATCAGCACGGAGTTGTTCAGAGCAACCGCCAGTCGGCTGGCAGGCTTTGATGAAAAGAGGATTTGTCCGATCGGGGTCCTGAATTTACCAGTAACGGCCGCAAAACGAACTTTGACAGAAAATTTCATGCTAGTAGACGTACAACCTTCCTACAATCTGATCATGGGAAAATGTTGGATTCACCGAATGCAAGGAGTTCCTTCTACTCTACATCAGGTGATGCGGTGTGTTGACCCTTCAGGGAAAGGGTTTGCTGATATTCAAGGCGATCAAATGGTGGAGAAAGAATGCTATGTTATCGTCACCAAAGGTTTGAAAGACGAAAGTTCCGAACGAAGCATGTAGCAATTCCGAGCCTCCGTGATCAGACTGACGATGATGAGAAAGCCGCAGAGGATACCATCACAGTAGATCTTATCGACGGGAGCAAGGGAAGAACCACCCGAATTGGAAGGGGACTGATCCTGATGAAAGAAAGAACTTGATTTCTATGTTGAGATCAAATATTGATGTTTTCGCTTGGGAGCATAGCGACATGCCTGGGGTCGACCCAGGAACCATGATGCACATATTAAATGTCTACTCCGATGCCCAACCCGTACGGCAACGAACCAGAAGGATCAGAACCGAACGAGGAAATTTTGTAGCTGAAGAGGTTAGCCGTTTGCTAGATGTTGGCTTCGTCAGAGAAGTTCACTATCCCGTGTGGCTTTCCAATGTTGTCGTTGTACAAACGATGAACGGGAAATTCCGAATGTGCGTGGACTTCACCAACCTAAATAAAGCTTGTCCGAATGATAGTTTTCCTCTACCGAAGATTGATCGCATGATCGACGCGACTACAGGGTTCGAGCGTCTCACCTTCCTGGATGCTTATTCAGGATACAATAAAATCCCAATGAATCCAAAGGATGAAGACAAAACGGTGTTCATCACCGAACGAGGGACCTATTGTTACAAGGTCATGTCGTTCGGTCTCAAAAATGCAGGTGCGACTTATCAGCGATTGATTGATAAGATTTTCAAGACCCAGATAGGAGATATGGTGGAGGCATACATTGATGACATGGTGGTTAAAATCCAGCATAAGGATGATCATTTGAAGCACTTGGAGGATGTGTTCGCATCCCTGCGATCACACAAAATGAAGCTAAATCCGGAAAAATGCGCTTTCGGTGTATCTTCCAGACAATTCTTGGGTCACATAGTCAATAAAGATGGAATCAAAGCAAGTCCAACACAAGTTCAAGCGTTGATTCAGATGAAGGCACCTGAGTCCCCAAAGTAAATCCAGGTACTCACAGGAAGATTAGCAGCCCTGAGTCGGTTCATATCCAAATTGTCAGATAGATGCAAGCCGTTCTTCGATGTCCTGAAGTCTAAGAAAACGATTGCTTGGGGGGAGAAACAGCAAGAAGCGTTTGATCAGCTGAAACTCTATATGGCGAAACCACTAATCCTAATGGCACCCAAGAATCATGAGTCCTTAATTTTATACTTGGCAGTTTCTCCCAACGCAGTCAGTTCAGCGTTGGTAAGAGATGATGGGAACAGACAGTACCCAATTTATTATGCGAGCAAGACATTGCTTGACGCCGAGAGAAGATATTCGAAGACAGAGAAAATCATCTTGGCATTGGTCCAGGCAAAACGAAAGCTTCGGCATTACTTCGAGTCCCATCCGATCAGAATTCCAACTACATTTCCGATCAAAGCAATTTTGTCAAAACCTGACTTCTCGGGACGAACGACAAAATGGTCGATAGAACTGAACATGTTTGATATTACTTATGAGCCACGAACATCCTTAAAAGGTCAAGATGTGGTAGATTTCCTCATAGAATATGAAGCAGCCGAAGATGAGGCCTGCGACGTAAATCCAAGGTGGTTGTTTTATGTAGACGGATCAGTAAATAGTCTGGGGGGCAAGTGTGGGGATCGAACTAATATCCCCAAAAGGCACCAAATTGTAGCAGTTGATCAAACTGTCCTTTGGTAGTTCAAACAATGAGGCTGAGTACGAAGCCGTTTTAGCAGGGTTAAGGTTAGCAAAGGAGCTCCAGATCAAAGAACTGATTGTGTTCAGCGATTCTCAGTTAGTTGTAAATCAGATCACAGGAAGTTATAATACAAGCGAGGAAAGGATGTTGCAGTATAAAAATGCCATTCTGGAAGAAATGCGAAACTTTCAGGTAGTCACTTTTAAACAAATTCCAAGGACAGAAAATCATGGGGCCGATCATGTAGCAAATCAAGCATCCTCAGCAGGAGACGATATGGTCAGAATAATTCCGGTGGATGAATTATTCACTCATTCGATCGGTAAAAAGAAGGAGGTATACGTGATCCCGTATGAGCCAAGTTGGATCGATCCAATCGTTGAGTATTTATTGATCGGCGTTCTACCTGAGGATCGACGAGAAACAGGGAAAATAAGAGCAACCTCTACCAAGTATTCAGTGATCGATGGCTATCTATATCGCCGATCGTCAAGTGGGCCCTATCTGCGATGTTTGACACCATCTGAAGCACAAGAGGTACTCAAACAGTTGCACGATGGGACTTGTGGAAGCCATATTGGTGGTAGATCATTATCTCATAGAGCAATAACACAAGGATATTTCTGGCCGTACATGATCCGGGACGCAGAGGAATACGCAAGAAGGTGTGACAAATGTCAGAGACATTCGCATATAATTCATCAACCAGTAGAGCTTCTCACAGCGATGGCTTCTCCCGTTCTGTTCGCACGATGGGGGATGGATGTGGTCGGACCATTAACAAGGGCGGCTTCGAATCAAAAGCATGTGATTTTGGCCACATATTATTTCACTAAATGGGTGGAAGCGAAGACTTATGTAAGAATCACTCACACTCAAGTGATAGATTTTATTTTGAATCGTATAATCTACAGATTTGGAGTACCAAAGTACATAATGATGGACAACGGCACAAATCTGGACAATCAGTACATTCGGGCATTGCTGGACGAGTACGGGATCAATTAGAATTTATCATCTGTCAGTTATCCGCAAGCAAATGGACAAGCTGAAATAATAAACAAAACGATTTTCGCCGGGATAAAAAGAAAATTGGAGGGGATCGAAGGAAAAGGACGATGGTTAGACGAATTACCGAGGGTCCTCTGGAGCTACCGAACGACTCCTCGCAAGCCAACCGGGATGACTCTATTCGCTATGGCGTACGGAGTCGAGGCGGTAATCCCAGTTGAGTTGGAAATCCCCACAACAAGAACTCATCTATTCGATCCTGAATAGAACGAAGAAATCCTAAAAATCGAAGGTGATCTCATAGATGAAAAAAGGGAAATGGCCTCAATAAGATTGGCAGAATATCAACAAAGGTTGATGAAGAGTTATAACAAGAAAGTGAAACCAAGATCATTTCAAGTTGGCGATCAAGTACTAAGGGTGTTGGCTAGCAAATCAAACAAACTGGATCCCACATGGGATGGGCCATACACAGTAACAGAAGTGATCAGGAAAGGTGCCTACAGATTGGCTGATCAGGATAGAAAACAAATCGAACGAGCTTGGAATGCTATACACCTGAAAATGTATTTTCAATAAAATTTATGTTGATCATTTTGTATGATAAGATCCATTTCGAATCCATAAAGATATTATTCATATCTTCTCATATTTCTGTTCAAACTAAAAAAAAAAAAAAAAAAAAAAAAGGGAAAAACCCAAATGAAAAAACTTGGCCAAAATACATAAGCCAACTAGGCAAAAGACCATCATGAAGATGGCACCAATTTCCTATTTTCACAAAAACGTATATAGATACGCATAAAAAAAAGATTGTGTTCAAAAGAACGCATCATCCTGTTCAAAAAATATATAAAGCACAACAGTGCCATCTGTTCAGAAAATATCTATGCACCTTAGTGCAATCCTATTCAAAAAATATAAAGCACAACAGTGCCATCTGATCAGAAAATATCTATGCACCTAGGTGCCATCTTGTTCGAAAATATTAAAGCATATCAGTGCTATTTCAAAACTTGTCCAAAAAACGCTCACCACAGGAGCATCAGAAATGTATATAATTTTACAGACCCAAAAAATTGTTCAATGATAGAAACTTCTAGTCAAGAAGGTGGAGGATTAATATCATCAGTAGGAGGTTGCTGGCTCTCTGAAGCAGGAACGGAAGGCTCAACTGACACTTCATTTGCCACAGGCTTTGGTCGTTCTGTCGGAATGATCTCATGTAAAATAAATTGAGCTAAATCTTTTTCATCTTGGGAAGACTCAGGCTCTTCATATGGGTGAAAGACTAGGCAAGCAGCATCATGGGCGGCCGGATTATCATATGAACGGGTAGATGGATCCAATGACATTTGGTCATAACAAAATCTGAACCCGTCACAGAATTTTATATCAAAAATGTTCACATATCGCCGATGCATGTCCATACCTCCCCTTCGGCAAATCTCTAAACCTGTTTTCAGAATAGCATTAGAAGTTTCGAGATTATGGACCTGCTTCTTCAGTTCAGCATTCTGATCAGATTCCTTTTTATGAAGTTTCTTTAAGCTCTCCACCTTAAGCTCCAAGATTTTATTCTGTTTTTCAGCCAACATGGCGCATTTATCAGCTCGTAGGTATACGTCGTCAATTTTCTTTCTCTTATACTCTCCCATCTCAACAGCCTTACACAGAGCTAGAACATTGAACATAGACTGTAAAGAGAAGAGACGTTAGTAAAAAAAAAAAAAAAAACTTTGATACCTCTAGAATAGAAACATGAGCCCTAGCCAGAAGCTCGTTCTGATCAATATGTTGCTGAAAGAGTTCATCCTTGGGATGCCACATTCCACGAGCTAGAGCCATCAAGGAATCAGGATCGGACATTGCCAACGTTCGGCAATTCAGAACACTACTATCACTTTTCTCGAACTTGGGGATCCATTCGCCTTCAGGATCAAATGATGGAGGAAAGCAACAGTCTGGAATAGTGTAGCCGCTCACAGATCTTGCCTTCTTGACAAACTTCTCATGCTTTTCAGAGTCATTTCTTTTCGCATGTTCAGAAGGGGGGCCCAACAGCAATTTTTTCGGAGCGTTACCACTATCATCAGCGTTCGTCCTCTTCAAATGCCCCTCGTTTTCTTCGGATCTTCGGTCAGATCGACCATTTGGCTATTTCCTTTATCAGATGTCGAGCTGACTGGGGGAGTAGATTTTTGTGCTGCAGCACGCTTGGAGGCTATGACCGGAATCTCCATGATAGTAGCCTTTGAAGCACGAGCAACAATTAATTTCAAAGTTTGGGAAGTCAAAAGTGACTTGCTGGATGGAAGGGTTACAAACACTTTCTCGTTCAGATATTCAACACTTTCGACTGTATACAAAACATGGGCATACGATCAACAAACAAATACGTAGATCAAAGTAAAGCAGACGAAATTTGTAAAGTACAAACAATACACTTGCCAGGATTTTTGAATCCACACTTCAGTTTCTTACAAATACCGAAGGTCCTCGGCAAAGGATACGGGCCGGACGCATCCACTCTCCAATTTCCCCCAATTTTCACCATCTTATCTTTCCACTCCTTCTCAGAAGAAGGATTGCCTTCGCAAAATTTCAAGGTTGAATGGGGGTGCAGATGGTACCGACCGGGGTTTTTCCTGATCTGATCGACTTTGTAACAAAGCAAAAGATCACCCAAACCTAGGTTCAAACCTCGTTCATGATTCAGAACGAGCATAACAGATAGAACCCTGAAGAAATTATGGTTTACTTGCAAGGGGGTCAGTCCTAAAGAAAAAAGGATATTGTGATAGAACGGATGTAGGGGAAATCTAAGAACGACCAAGTGATGTGCAGAGAACAAGAATTCACCCGGTTCAACTTCTTCATAATTTTTGAAGTCTAAATCAGAAGAATACTCAGAAATCGAAACATCCTTTGGTATATCAAACTCAATTCGGTATCTATCGGCTAAAGGCAATTTACGTAATTGTTTTCGGAAAAATTTCTGAGATTTCGGTTCAATCAAATTGGGGGAAACCTCAGAGGAAGAAATAACAGGGGCATCATCAACAATCACATCCAGAGAAGGGGTTTGACTACTATCACTACTCATGATACTTTTGATTAATGAAAGAAATATGAAGGACGAAAGAGAAAAACTAACCTCTAGGAGTTCCTTGCTGGGAATCGTCTTCAAATGGAATGAATCTGCTCTTGTAAATGGGGAAGAAGTATTGAAGGAAACGAAGGAAATAAGGAAAGTGGTAGTTACACATGGCTTTTCGAATTCCCACCCTATTTCAAAAAATGAAATGGGCTTGGGAATTGGGGGCAAAGTGTGGGCCCATTTTTTCATCAGGCCCATCGTACAAAGACTTACACTGGATCAGCATACCTGTTTTAAAGCCCGAATAGAAAACAAAGCCCAAGTATAAAATAAGGCCCAAGGATATAAGCCCATTTCAGGATAAAGCCATTAAGGAAATGACCGTTTCAAATATATAAAATCAAAACTGACATAAGGTTTTATTATAACAGTTTTTGATAAGCATTAAACTTCAATTTAATGTAGATATTGTCTTTAATATGTATTAAAACCCATTCATGAGGGTTAGACCAGTTTTCATTTATAAAAGAAAGAAAAAAGAAAGGGAAAAGGATCCGAAATTGCTCCAATTCTGGCTGTTTCTTGAAATATTTGTTATCTTCTTGCCATTTGTCTATTTCATAACTTCTGTTTAAGTTACAAAGGTTGAGATTCATTCGGCATCTGCGAAAGGGTTTGCAACTACCAAGAAGAGCAATAGTTTCTCTCGCCATCAAATTCTTCTTTTTTATACATTATTTCAGCCACTCGAAAAGACATGGAGAAGACTTCTCTTAAGATGGTTTTCCTAGTTCTTGTTTTGGTCTCCACATTCGGTTTGTTTCTTTCTCTCTCACTTTACTCACATACATATATATATATATTAGGTGTAGTTCATTCCTTCTTTTATCTACTCGTCCACTCTACTGATGAAAAATCATGGTGTATAGCAGTAGAAAGAAGTAGTTTGGAGTTTGAAACATATAACATATACTTATGTTTTTTTTTTTTTTTTTATCATTCTTTTCTAAAATTGTTTTCTTAATTCATGGGATTTCTCACTCCAAAAATAATGAAAATTGTTGGCAGGTATCGAAAAAGCATGGTCACTGAATCCATCACTCTATGAAGACGTACAACCAAATTCAATAAACTGCAAAAGTGATAATGATTGCATAAAGATTTGTGCTCCTAAGTGCTTACACAAAGAATGTTCTGGCAAAGGAAGTGTTAAGCTTTTCATATGTGAGGGATGCGAATAAGAAGATAGATGGTTCATCAGTCAGAATGGAATAAATATTTTACTTTATGCCAAATTACTTGTGATGGATGAAATGATTAATCCAATAATAAAAGATGTGATTTCATATTCTGCACTACAGTTTTATTATAAATCGCATGAGAGTAAACATTAGGTGTAGTTGATTGATATATAATTCAATTTCAAATGATAAATTAATCTTACACGTATAAATTATTCCAAGGATACGTACTAAGGTTAAAATCCTATATGTACTATCAATGATTCGAGTCCCCTTGGTAGTTTTATAAACTGCGTCAGTCACCTAAAATATTATGTAGTTTTAAATCAGATAACAAAGAACACTATGGAAGGACCATTGAACATATATATAGATATATATATTTATTATTATATATATATATTTATATCATTGTCTTTGTATTAGCATCATTTTTTTTTTGTTTTTTTTGGCCTCATTATCCCAATCAGTGAGAAAAAGAGAAATACATAAACGAAACAATATTACTTTCTTCCAAATAAATAACTTGGGTAATTTGCAGTGACACCTCCTAAGATTTGGATCAATTTTACCTAATGGTCAATCAAAATTTTTTTAATAGAGAGACCCCTTGAGGTTTACAAAGTGTTGCAGTGACACCCTTTAGAGACATAAAATGACTTAAATATCCTTAATTATGTTAATTTGCATGCCAAATATCTAAGTTACCCTTACGCCTAAACTTTACCCTTCACCTCCTACACCAACCAAACTTATTACCACACCCTTATTATGTATATCTATATCTCTACTACTATAAAAGTACAAACAAAAAAAATTTCATACATTTTTAATTTATTTATTTATTTGAATAATCATAATCATTCATTTACTTATACACCAAATGTTATCACACTTTTTTGATCTTCCAACATAATGTTTTAATTATTATTAAATCTCACTAAACTATATACTACTTATAAAGGTCAAAGTAATATTTATTTTCTTATAAAATATTTATTCCTTACAAAGTTGTTTTGGACTTTTCACTAAATGTATAAATATTACTAAATTAATTAAATTATATTACACCAATTAATACAAAATTCTTTTCAACTTGTCAAAAAATATAATAATCATTATTAAATCCAACTAAACTATATATACTACTTAAAATATCAATGTCATATTTATTTATTTATAGATTTTTTTTCTTTTTAAAAGTAGTAATTAAATAATGTATTTTTTTATTAAGGTATATATTTTATTATTACTGAAAAAAATTTAGTGGTAGAATTTAATTTTAAATACATTTTTGAATATATTTTAGATGTTTTTGAATTTCTATATTTAAAATAAAATTATATATATTGAATATTTATTTATTTATTATTATTATTATTTTTAATAATAAAGGTGGTTGGTGTAGTGGTGGGGTATAATGTTTAAGAATATGGCATTAGTGGGTGCTCATATTAAAGTTTAATTTGATGTATTAAAAATTACGCAAACCCAATTCTATCAACCCAAATAAAATTTAAGTCTAATACATCATATTAATAATTACACTGCCTATAATTAATAAACTTAATTACTTTAATAAGTTATCCAATCAAGAAAATAACACTTTTTCTTCCTAATTCTTTACCTTTTTTTTTTTTTAATGAATGTTCATATTATATCTCCTTCAAATATAACTATTTTTAACATAATTAAAATTTGATTTTTAGTTAAAGAAAATAAATAAAAAATAACTAGGAGTTAGAAAGAACTAAATAAAAAAGTAACATGACATAAAAAATAATGAAAACAAAGTTTTTCAGTTAAAAATAACATACGGTCATACTTACTTTGATATGAAATTGAATTTTATTTTTTGCGAATAAAAAGATTATATTTTTTTAGATTATTTAAATGGAATTGTGCTCATTATAAATTACCCAAACCAGATTTAAATTTGTGTTTTCAATACTAGTTTATATTGTTTTCCGGTAAATAATACTAGTATATTTTGTATCATGTTAATAAAAAATTGGATTATTTACACTGACACCCCCTGAGGTTTAGAAAAATTATACCTAGATGAAACATTTGGAGAGTGTGTTTCAATCGCCCCCTGAGATTTTAAAAAATTGACAAAGATACCCCAATGATGCATATGCCCCCTCAATTAAATAATTGATTAAATGAGTAAAATCTCTGGATAATAAAATTATGCATATAACCCTTTGTGTAACAACATGAGATTTTAAAGTAGATACTTTATTGTTTTTAAATAAATTGGGTTTGTTGCCTAGAATTTAATTTTTAGCCACAAAATTGTATGTTTGTTATCTAAAATTGCATTTTTTGGAACAAAATTCCAATTGGTTGCAAATTTTTTAACTTAGTGATAAAAATATAATTCGTACCAAAAAAATAAAAAAACCATCTAGCTACACACTATTTGTTGCAAATTAATTAATTTTTAGTGACAATTTTTTTTATTGTAGATAATTAATTTTTTTTTAATAGCTTTTTGATTTGTTGCGTAAAATATAATTTTTAGCATCAAATTTGATTTTTTTTTTTAGTAATTAAAAATTTTGAATTTTTGTTGCTTAAAAATATATTTGTTTATGACAAAGTTCCATTTGGTTGTAGAATATTTGCATTTTGCAATTTGTGCCAAAAATTTAAGTTATAGCAACAAATTATTTGTTGCAAATTAATTATTTTTAAGTTTAATAAATATGTAAAAATTATTACTAATGATAGAATGAATACCATTATTGAAATTTAATTAATTGAGATTTGTCTAACAACTCTACCAATTATAAATAGAGATTATTATTCTAAGTGGACACTATTCTTTTCAAATTATTTTTATAAATAATGTTAATTAACAAGTATTATAATTTTATCTAGAAGTAATCGTTAATAGTTAAAAACACTAAAATCTACACACAAAGGGGACTAAAAAATTATGTCAGAGTCGTATATTGAATATGGTAAAAAATGATTATGATAAATAAAAAAAAATTTAAAAATAGTTAACTTGAGGATTAATAATGCTACAACACAAAAAGTTTAAAAAATTAAAGTGTAGGTATGGTTATTTTAGTCAATTCAACTTGAAGGAAAATGAAAGGAAAACATGTTTATATTGCAAGTCCAAAGTCAAGGGGTATTATGGATATTTTTTGGGTATTGAGAGTGTCTTTGTCAACTTTTTCAAATATCAGAAAGCGATTGAACCACACTTGTTAAATATTGTATCTTGCTATAATTTTCCCAAACTTCAGTGGGTATCAATATAAATAATCTTGAAAAATTACACTTTAATTTTTTTGTAAGCATGTAGAAATCCATATATAAAGGGCCTCATATTAACCACTTGTCATTGTCTCTAAAAAAATTTAATATCTCACGACCGGCCCTATTGTAACCCATGACTAGGGGTGGCAATGGGGCGGGGCTGGGCGGGGATCACATTCCCCATCCTCGAACCCGGTTAATTTCCCCGCCCCATCCCCGCCCCGGCCCCGGTAATTTTTATTTTTTTCCACCCTGCCCCGCCCCGCACCCCGGTTTGGACTGCCCCGCACCCCGCCCCGCCCCGCCCCGCACCCCGATTATATAATATTATTTTATTTTATTTTTAAATGAACAAACAATAATTCTATGTTTGTCCGTTTTTTATGTCAGTGTTGCTTATTCTATGTTGATAACAATAGTTGAACATGTTACACAGAAACATGTTCAAAATGCACATACACACTGGAGTCTAAATTCAATCTCAGTAGCAAACTCTTCATTTAGAAGTTCAATAAACAATAAACTGAAAAAAAAAAAACAGAAAATAAACAATAAAACTAATATAACATGTTTAAGTTCAATCTCAGCTCCACTGAATTCATTCCAAAAAAAACCAAAAAAAACTAAAGAAGTTCAATAAACAACACCCAACAGAGAAATCTTGATTTCCAAAAAATCTTCATTTAGTCGACTTCCTCCATCTTGCTCCCAGCATTAGCTTCCTCCAAAGGATGCATGTCATTGTCGGCACGTGAGAGTTCTAAAATTTGTGCCAAATAAAACAGAAAATATATTATCAAAATGTGAAAAAATTGAAATCATTACCAAATAAAACTAATAGAACATGTGTTATACCTTTATTGAAGAACCTTGGACATAGAATTGTCATCATCACAGTCACAAAATATATTTTCATTTGTTGCATTCATCTCGAATGGAATTCCTACAAAACAAAAAACATAATTTTTTTAAAACAATAAGTCATGGCGTTAAAAAGAAATGAGAAAAAAATGTAAATCAACAATTACCATATTCTTCAGCCAAAAGCCAACTTTGGGAACACATCAAAGCCTCCAACGTAGTTGGATGAAGACTGCTACAATGTGGACTAACCACCCTACCACCAGTACTGAAAGCAGACTCTGAGGCAACAGTAGAGACGGGAATCGCTAATATATCTTGGGCCATCTTCTGTAAGGTAGGATATTTCACTCCTGCCGTCTTCCACCACCCCAAAATATCAAAATTATCACTCTGAGGCAATAATTTCTCTTCCAAGTATGCATCAAACTCAGTCTTCTCCCCATTTTCAGGTGCAGTTTGGATAATAAATTTATCAAAATTCGACTTATACCTCAGCACACCCCCCCTAACTTCACTCACACTAGTAAGATTAGAAGATGAGCCACTTGCACCAGCTTTACCTATTTTGAACTTTCTTGCATACTCAAAAAACATATCAACACAACTTTCTCGCACTTTTTGAGCTTGCTCCATCCAATCAGCTCCATAGATTTGAGGATAGAAGAATTCATTCAATCGCATCTTATATTGTGGATCTAATACTACCGCCACTGCCAATGCCTCATGACAAACATCCCAATATTTCACATATTTTGCCAACATGTTGGTTGCCATCTCATGAATTAAAAGGCTGCTGTCATTAAGCCAATCATTCAATGCAATTCTAATTTCACAAATAGTACCAAAACACAAATTGGCAGTAGGATATTGTGACCCAGAAAATAACTCCGTGGCAGTGTAAAACAACTCCAACTTGTCACAAATTTCTTTTCCCATTTCCCAATCCTCATTGCTTGGTGATGTTTTGTAAAGTTTCTCACGTTGTTTTTGCTTCAACCGTGGGAACACATC
Organism: Cornus suecica; assembly: GCA_963922005.1. Taxonomy (NCBI): domain Eukaryota; kingdom Viridiplantae; phylum Streptophyta; class Magnoliopsida; order Cornales; family Cornaceae; genus Cornus; species Cornus suecica. The sequence goes on from OY998245.1 coordinate 65,762,028, forward strand.
TTTATATTCTATAGCAGTTACAAGCATGAGATATGTAGAGTTCCAACGAGTTTTGCAATCCATAGCTAATTTTTTGGTACATGAAACTTTTAATTGACGAGCCGCTTCTTCAAACTTTTCAGTTCTACTCGGGCTTGCACTCCAAAAATAAACGCTATCACGTATTTTTTCAATTGAATCCCATATTAATTCTAGACCATCTTTCACAACCAAATTCAAAACATGAGCACAACATCTTATATGAACAATTCTCCCACCTAGTAAAAGTGAACTCACATCAACCTTGTCAATGAGACAATATATCAAGGCATCATTGACAGAACAATTATCCAATGTAATCGTGGATAATTTTCTATCAATGTTCCAATCCAACATGGTATCAAGTAACACTTCAGTTAAAACTTCTTTATTATGTGGAGCAGGAACATATGCGAACCTAAAATTTCATAATAGAATTTCAGAATAGGTCAGCATTGTGTTTCCATAAAGTTTTTTAGTACACTGATTAAAATTTAAAAAGTTAAGCAGTTAATTCATTATGTTATTGATCTTTCCATTATGGTGTTCCATGGATGTGTCTTTTGTTCTCACTTTACATGTCCTGTGGTTTGTGAACTCAAAATATAGCTTTAGTTGAATTATCTCAGCTGACTGTATCTATTTGTTTTCTAATATATTTTGTGACTGACTTGCAGCTTCAATTCGTCCGGCATTACCCTGTCAACTACATTCCAGTAAAGAGACAGTCAATTGAAGAGTATGATCTGGAACAAGCAAGGATGTGAGGCTCTCTAATGTTTCCTCTTCCAGTTTTCAATATATATATATATATGTATTTCTACCTATATATTGCATTCATAGGTTGAAAACTACCCATTACATATACAAAGAGGAGGAGTGAATGTTTTCTTTTTTTACCCTTTTTTCATCTGTCAATTGTTAGTGATTTTATCTGATTTGTCGATTCTATGGGATCTAATATTTCAATCAAGCATGAGTTCTATTACAAGCTAAGGAACCTACGAATCTATTTACTTGTTTAAAATGTAGACGATGATGATAATAACGAGACTAATGATTGTGCAGGTTGGACCCCTCTGGAGAGAAAGTTTAAAATTTCAGAATAGAATTTCAAAAGAAAATTCATAATATCAATTCAACATAAAATTTCAGAATATAAATTTCAATATAAAATTTCAGAATATAAATTTCAACATAAAATTTCATAATAGAAATTCAAAATAAAATTTCATACCTCAAAAGTCTTCTTTGTAGTTTCCACGAATCATCAATGAAATGAACTGTTACTGCCATGAAACCCTTCCTTGAATGATTACAAGTCCACATATCCGAAGTGAGAGCGACTCTACCATTAACTTCCTCTAAAAATCTGCACGTTCTAGCCTTTTCCATGTTGTAAATCTTTAAGATATCACTTTTAATTGTATTTCGAGAAACCATCTTAAACATCGGTTGAAGGCTATTCACGAATTTTCGGAAACGACAATGGTTAACCATGGAAAGAGGATACTCGTGCACTATTATCATACATGCAAGCTCATGTCTTGAGACAGTTTGATCAAACACATGATTGCGATATGAAACTTATCCTTCAAGTGTATCCACATTTCTTTTATATGAGCTTTGCAAAACCGATTGTCTCAAACCACTACTATCCCTCTTTATTCTAGGACACCTCTTTATATGATCAAGCAAGCTCTTAGTTCCATAACTACTAGGAGCTTTCAATTTCTTATTACAATGATGACACACGCCATACACCATTCCACTCTCTGTGATTTTGCTAAAATCATTCCAAACAACTGATGTTAATTTTTTTTTTTTTTTTCATTAATAGTTGGAACACTAGTTGGGTCTTCACTATCTTTAGGAATTTCAGGGGTAGGGTTTGAAGTGGGAGCCTTAGAGGTAGCAGGAGATGCAATATCATTTATAGGCTCTCTAACTACATTTGGACTATTTGATTCTTTCTCTGACATCTTCCAATACCCTAATACCTACAACAAAATTGCACATAAAAAATCATGACGAGTGCAATATATTTTTCCCTACTTATCCCTATGAACCAAAATAAGTTTTTTTTTTCTATACTCATTCCATTAAGGGTACGAAACATCGAAGCCCAACGGAGTACGAAAAAAATTTCATGGATTCCTAAGGGCCTGTTTGGTAGAGCTGTGTTTGTGTTTGTGTTTGTGTTGAAATAAACAAAAAACATGTTTTTTGTTTTTTTGTTTATTTATTCAAAAACAGAAGTATGTTTTGTAGGGATGTTTTTTGGGTTGAAATTGAAAAATTAAAAATCAATAATTAAAAATTAATAATATAAATAATAAATAAAATAAAATAAAATATAATAATAATAAATAAATATAATAATAAAAAATGGACTAAATAATAAATTAATAAAATAAATAATAAATTACATAAAACATATTTAAAAATATAATAAAAATAAAAAATAATAAACAAAATGAAATAAATAATAATAAAAATAATAAATAAATATAATAATAAATAATAAGTAAATATAATAACAAATAAATACTTCATAATAATAATAAAAAATGAGTATAATAATAATAAATTAATATTAAATTAATAAAATATATTTTTAAATAATTAAAAATGAATAAATAATTTATAAATAAAATGAATAAAATAATAAAATAATAAAAATAAATAAATAAAATATATTTATAAATTAATATATAAATTAATAAATACTAATTTAATAATATAAATAATAAATATAATATAATATAATAATAATAATAAATGAATACAATAATAATAAATAAATATAATAAAAAAAATTGACTAAATAATAAATAATAATAATAAATTACATAAAACATATTTAAACATATAATAAAAATAATAAATAATAAACAAAATGAAATAAATAATAATAAAAAATAAATATAATAATAAATAATAAGTAAATATAATAACAAATAAATACTTCTTAATAATAATAAAAAATGAGTATAATAATAATAAATTAATATTAAATTAATAAAATATATTTTTAAATAATTAAAAATGAATAAATAATTTATAAATAAAATGAATTAAATAATGAAATAATAATAAATAAATAAATAGAATATATTTATAAATTAATATATAAATTAATAAATAGTAATTTAATAATATAAATAATAAAATAAGAAAATATATTATAAAGTGAAGAAAGTGTAAGTGATAAACACCCCAATAAACACCAAATTCATGTTTATTCTCATATGCCTAAAATTTGCCTAAAGTGAAAAAGTGTTTTTAAACACACATATCCAAAAAACACTAACCAAACAAGTTTATAAACACAAAACACATAAACAAACACAAAAATACTCCAACCAAACAAGCCCTAAAGGTTTTTTCTAAATTTTTATTAACTTTTCTTAATACAATTTTTTCTTAGATTTTATTTGTTATTATTACGGTTATATATTCTTGTTAATTATTATAAAATATTGTTAATCTCATTTTTGCACTATAGAAAAATTTCTATAATACACTGGGGGTATCATATGGTTATAATGAAGGGCATTGGTTGGATTATATAAATATTATATTTATATTTGATATCTGATATCTGATAGGACAGTCTGTTCATTTTCTAAAATAGTAGAACTGATCTATTCATTTTTATTGTGGGGAATATTTTGTTTACTTTGTAATAATTTGAATGGGTTTATTGCACTTTTGCCTTTAGTTTTTTCTCTTTCTAGTACCAAGTTCAAAATGGACATATGGTACAATGATGGTGGAAAATACACTTGACACCCGCATAGGCAAATATTATCCATAAAATATTATAATTGGAAGGTCAATAATATGGAAGGCACATCTTATCTCGACGATTAGATTAATTTCTCTTAAATCCCCATTTTGAAAAAAACTAATCTAATGGTTCCATACATTTTTTATGGAAATAATAATCTAATTAATGTGCCATAACTCGTTAATCAATCGTCCATAAATGAAATATTCCTAGATGATAACCAAAGTTATCCGAATGATTTCGCAAATAGTAAATCCATCACCCATAGTGCAAACAGAAATTAAAAAAGGATTAATTTTAGTAAATCTCCATGTGATTTTAAGAAAGATTACTTTGCCCTCCTCCTATATAGAAAATTCTCATATATTTATCAAATTGTATCAGATTGCCCACTTTTCTATAATTTTGGACCAAAATACCCCTGAGATTTAATAAAAAATGATTTAAAATTCAAAAAAACATATAAAATTAGAAAAAAACATATAAAATTAGAAACAAATATATAAAATTCGTAAAAATATATAAAATTTATAAAACAATATATAGAATTTGAAAAAACAATATAAAATTCGAAAAAAAACTTATGAAATTCGAAACAATATATATAAAATTTGTAAAAATGATTTAAAATTCGAAAAATGATTAATGATTTAATATACCCCTGTGATTTAATGAAAAATAATTTAAAATTAAAAAAAACATATAAAATTAGAATATATATATATATATATATATATATATATAATTCATAAAAATATATATATAAAATTCGTAAAAAAATATATAAAATTCGAAACAAATAAATAAAATTTAAAATTTATATATTCTTACTTGTATTCTCTTGTAACTTTAATATATTCTTTTTTTTTTACATCTTAGTTTTTTCAAATTTTATATATATATTTTATGAATTTTATATATTTTAATGAATTATATATATATATATATTTATGAATTATATATATATTTCTTATTTTATACATTTTTTTTAATTTTATATGTTTGTTTCGTATTTTATATATTTTTTTGAATTTTATATGATTGCCTTTGGTGGTTATACCACCTGCAATCTTGTAAGGCTTGGCCTTCTTGTTCTATAAAATGTTGATTTTCAAAAAAAAAAAAAATTAATAAAAAAAATGATATTTCGTTAATTTTTTTGAAAAAATATCTAAATTGTCCCAACTATAAATTGTTAGTAAACCGACTTTAAATTTTGTATAAACAAGAAGTATTATATTTTCTGACTTATAATTTCATATTCAGGATTTATAAAGTTACAAGTATAAAAACCCCTAGAACTATTAACAAGTCACCAATAAAATGCTCTTAAGCGTAAGTTATATTCATTAAATGTGTTTGAGAACTATGAGAACCCAAATGTGCCCCACCACAATTTCATAAATAAATTTCAAAATCAGTCATGCCCTCTCCTGTATAAATGGTCCAAATTTATAAAATTAAAAGTATAGAAAACACCTAGGAATAATTAACAAACATCACCAATAAAATTATTACGCGTAAGGTGTCTTCATTAAATGAGTTTGAGAGATATAAAAATCCAAATTAATTTTCCCCAACAGAATATTTCATTAATAAAATCCTAAATCAGTCATGTCCTCTCCTGTATAAATAGCCCATGCCTAAAATCTACTATCACACTGCAAAAAGAAAAAAGCAAAAGAAAAAAAATACGTCCTTTACTTATTCCTAGCGACCATCCTTCCTAATTAAACATGGAGAAGGCTTCTCTCATGACTGTTGTCTTGGTCATTCTCCTGGTCACTGTATCTGCAGGTTAATCTCTCTCTCTATATATATGGGGATATGTACAGGGACGAAAGTTTTTTTAAAAATATTTTTTACCCTAAAATTTTGAATATTTAGTTTTTAGCCCCTACTGAATTATTTTTTCCCTTAGATATCACAGAATTTATATTTCTTTACAACTAAGCCCCCATTGAAAATTTATTTTAAACCCTACTGAAATAAATATATGTCATTTATACCCAAAAAATTCACTGTAATTTTTTTTAGCCCCATTGAATTGGATCTTTAGATCCGTCACTGGATATATATATATATATATATATATATATATATATATATATATATTTTCATGCACATTTCATAAAGGTGACTAATGAAAAATTATTGGCTTGCAGAAGCTCAAGATTCAGGCCATGCGTACCCCTGTCAAAAGGACCAGGATTGCGATATTTTGAGGTTTAGGTGCATAGAACCTCCTCATATTCCTCACTGTAACACTAATCACTACTGCGAATGCCTCCCTCCTGCTGATGAACACAATGCTGCTCAAGACCGCTACCCGCAAGTGGGGCAGTGATTACTAGAAGAGTGGTAGCCTCCTAGAATAAAATGATGCTAATGGCGCTTATTTATGTGAGGTGTGGAAGAAGATTGTATCTATAGTTTATTTGCTCTTATTGGCAAAATATTATTATGCCTTATTTATCTTACATTATGATGAAATGAAATGAGTAATTAAAGAAGCAGTTTATAACTATTATTTATTTTATTTATTTTTTTTGTTTTGGAGGTTAAATAAACTTTAATAAAAAGAATAAGAATAAGGAATACAGGATATAAAAAATAGCCTTAAAGGCCTTGCAAGATACCAACTCCTAGAGCCCACCTAACTATCATAACTCCAACTAAGTGCTTAGGAGACCTTCCCAAACAGAGGCAGATGGAACAAACGATTTTGAATTAAAAAGTTTATAATAACATACATATGATCGATATAGTTTTTAGATCTCATTATGGAAATATATCAATTTTCACGGATGAAAACTTTTGTTTAATTGTTAATCTGGTGGTTTAGCAAGTCATGTAGTGTTATGTCTAGTGATCAGTTTGACCAATAGTGAAATTAATCTTTTCTAAAAAATTACTGGCCAAGGTAATGGTAAAAGAAAATGGTAGATAGTGTATCGAACTGGTTTATGTGAATAGATGATAATGTCATTAGGAATAGGGTTAAATGCAGATAACCCCCTTGAACTATTTTTTATGCATCAAACCCCCTAAACTATAACAATTTATTGCAAAATGCCCCATAGTCTTGATTTTTTTTCATAAATGACCAAAGTGCCCTTTTATTGAATTATGGTTAATGCATTTGTTATTAGTTATTAACAAAGATTATAAAATAATTAATATTAATTTGATAACATATTTACCACTCAAATATATATTCATAAATAAACACATAATTTTTAAATTTTATTTATTAAATTATGATTTAAATATAAATATTTAAAATGATTAAGTCATTAATTAACAAACTTTATGTATGTAACATTAGAAAAAAAATGTATCTCTTACTTAAGTGGGTTTAAGGTCTTTAAAATAAAATATATTATTATTTAAGTCAAACTAAACTTTAATGACAAGTTAATTATTTACAAAATAATTGCAATTATTAACTTTATGTTTTTTATTTTCATTTGAGAAATTCGTGCAGTATGCGGCCCTCCTCCTCCTCCTAATGAACACAAAGCTGCTGATGAAGGCATCAGCCTCCAAGTAGGACACTCATGATTACCCGAGAGTTGCGTCCTCTTAAGTGAACTATGGCATTCATGGTTTAAGATGTCATTTTACATACCAAAAGTACGTTCTGATACAATACAAAAAGGAATCTTGAAATAATGTTGGGGAACTTTTTTATTATTTTTATTTTTTACGAAAATTAAGCAAATTTTTATACACATTAATTGTATCTACTGAGGCTCTGGAAACAACAAAACATGGCAAGCCCAAACCCATTTTGTGAAGGCCAAAATTGGCTAGGCTCATGTACGAATGTGTGATTGATTGACCAATGATTTAAAACCCATGTAATAGGGTGAGCTCATTAGCATTATACCACTACCTGAAAGATAGGAAGTAACAACCCACTAACAATAAGTAGTGGGTGGTTACCAACTAAGTGGGTCATGATTCCATATAATTAGGGGCATGACCCTATAAAATAAGGAAGAAACTCATGAGCATGAGATATATATTTGGCCATGGGAGCCTCAATAAAATTATTCTTGATGTGAGCAAAAATATATACTTACATTTGACGCCGTCTGTGAGAACGAAATTATTTATCTCATTTGTTTCCACCTTTAGAACTCTTTCATTCTCATTCGGCAAATAACCATGGCATCTACTCGATCCACAAACAATGAAGTTTGGTTCAAAGAGGTAATGAGGCGATTGGAAGTTGTAGAGCAGAGAAACGCCGTCCTCGAATAGCAAAATACAGAGTTAATCCATCGGGTGGCATAGGGGCCGTTTCCCCTCCAAAGTTTCAATCCAACCGAGGGTGCAGATCAACAAAGGAATGACGGACCAGAGCCCTCCAATTCTCATCATGGGCGAGACGTGTCGGCCACTCGAACAGACAAAGTGTCGAGGGAAGAAGAAGAATCTTCCTATCCCATGACGAGGGAGGCCCCGACGACGCATGTCCCGACCCTGAATGACCTGCACGAAATGGCAGCCAAGATCCAGAAAGATGTGATGAAGGATTTGAAGATGCAGACCCCGGATGACCTGGCCATCCATGCAACAACAGACATGACCCAATCCCCGTTTATAGAAGAGATTGAGATAACCGAATTCCCCAAGAAGTTCTTGTTACCAATCTTCACACTCTACGATGGTATGAAAGATCCACTCGACCATATCTACCAAGTGCAGACTAAGATGACCGTATATGGGAGAAACCAAGTACTTCTATGCAAGGTATTTTCAACCAGTTTGATAGAAGCACCCCTTTTATGGTTCAGGAAACAGTCCCCCGGATCAATCAGTAGCTGGAATGACCTATGCAGACGTTTCATTGCTCAATACTTCAGCAACCGAAGGAAGAGGAAGACGATATCAAGTCTTTTCACCATGACACAAGAGAAGGGAGAGAGCCTCAAGAGCTTTTTATCCAGGTTCAACGTGGAGATGTCCTCTATCGATGACTGCGACCAATTGTTAGCAGTAGAGGCATTCCGTATGACGGCCATCCTTGGCACAAAATTTCACTTTTCGTTAGTAAAATGCCCACCTGGCAATATCGGCGAACTTAATTCCATAGCGCAAGGCTACCTCAAAATAGAAGAAGAAGAAGCAGTCAGGCAAAGAAGGGTTTCCCTGGTAACTGTGGAGGCAAAATCCAAAGAAAGAATGAAGGATTAGAAGTCTCAACGATTCGGACTACCCCAACCAACCTCATCCTCCAGACAGCCTGATAAACGTCAGCGAACAGAGGAAAGAACAACTTCGCTCAAGACCAGCCTAGGAAAACTCTTTCAAGAAAACAAGAGCAAAGGGATCTTCAGGCCTCCTCCACCGATCAGATAACCGATGGACTTAAGGGATATGACCAACCATTGCGCCTTCCACAGTGAGTATGGGCATCATACAAATGATTGCAGGAACCTTCGAAGGCAGGTGGAGCAATGATCGCCAAAGGGGAGCTTGCAGACTACCTGATGAAGGACCAACCAAGGTCAGACAGATCAAATTGAACCCCACAGAACAACCCTGAAACAGGATAACCAGTGAGGGTCATCCACATGGTCCAATGGGGCAAAGAGGATGTTGAGTCCGAGGGAAGTCGAAGGTCAAAACTATGACAGGTACACAAACTCAGGCGCGTTGGTGAAATTTGTCAAACATCCATCAGACAAGAAGAATCAAGAATTACATTTTCAGAGGCCGACATGCAGAATGTTCAGACACCTCACGAAGACCCTCTGGTAATTACTCTTTTGGTAGCTAACTATCTGATCAAGTGTGTGATGATAGATCCAGGCAGCAGAACCAATATCATGACCAAATAGGTTTTCGACAAGATCGGAATTGATGTGTCACAGCTATGCTCGACTCAGATCCCTCTGGCTGGTTTTGACGGACGACGTGTGGAGCCAATAGGAATAGTCTAGCTGTCAGTATCAGTTGCATGGCGAACCATGAAGGAAAGTTTGTGGTGGTAGACGTCAAGCCATCATACAACTTACAGATAGGACGAGGCTGGATCCATCGGATGCAAGGAGTTCCTTCAACTCTCCATCAGGTTATGCGGTGTCTTGACCTGAATGGGGTAGATGTGACAGAAATCCCTAGAGACCATGTAGCAATAAAGGAATGTTACTCAGTAACTCTGAAGAATCTGAATCCTAAAAATAAACAAGTAATGGAAGAGTCAGAGAGACCCCCATACAACGAGAAATAACAATTACAGTCAGACCCTTCTGATGAGGGTCGGGAAACCCAGGCGACTATAGAGCCTTTAGAAGAGGTGAACATCAGTCAGACGGACCACACCAAAGTCACATTCATTGGTTCATTCCTCCAAAAAGAAGAAAAAAACAAGCTGACCCACTTCCTCCAATTAAATTCAAACATCTTCGCCTGGTATCACCTTGATATGTCAGGCATAGATCCTTCAGTCGCTCAACATAACTTAAACATGGATCCAGATATCAGACCGGCGAGGCAAAAACAAAGGAGGTTCGGTGTAGAAAAGAACCAAATTATATCTGAGGAGGTGGGAAAGTTGCTGGAAGCTGAATTCATAAGAAAAGTCAAATTTCCATCATGGCTATCAAATGTAATGGTGGTTAGAAAGAAGAACGGGAAATGGAGGGTCTGCGTGGACTTCACCAATTTAAACAAAGCCTGCCCGAAGGATTGTTTTCCTCTGCCGAAGATAGATCAGATGGTTGATGCCACAACAGGATATAAGAGACTTTCATTCCTTGGTGCATACTCCGGCTACAATCAAATTCCGTTGAACCAGGCTGATGAGGAGAAAACATCCTTCATTACCGAATGAGGTACGTACTGCTATAAAGTAATGCCCTTCGGACTTAAAAATGTAGGTGCCACTTACCAGAGGCTAGTCAGAAGAATATTCAAAAGTCATATGGGGATCACAGTTGAAGCCTACATAGATGACACAGTGATAAAAAGCAGAAGGAAATATGACCACCTCCAGCATCTCGAAGAAGTGTTCGATGCACTCAGGAAATATGGGATAAAGCTCAACCCTGCCAAGTGTTTGTTCGGAGTCTCATCCGGGTAATTCCTCAGCCATATCGTCAATCGAATGGGAATTGAGGCCAACCCCTCGCAAGTCAGGGCTCTAATAAGATGTAAAGAGCCAAAAACGTAGAAAGAGGTCTAGATCCTGACAGGAAGAGTAGCTGCGCTGAGCCGATTTGTATCTCGACTAATAGATAAATGCAAGCCATTATTTCAAGCAATCAGAGGATACAAATGAAGCATATAGGGGCCAGAACAAGTCGAAGCTCTTCAAAAATTGAAACAATATCTCCAAAATCCGCTAATCCTAACCTCACCGAACCCTGGAAAGCCATAGCATCTCTACCTGGCAGTATCAGCAGCTTCGACTAGTGCGGCGTTGGTAAAGGATGACAAAAAATGCCAAAAACCAGTCTTCTTCAGCAGCAAGTCTTTATCTGATGCCGAAACCAGATATACTATGGCGGAACGAGTTATTTGTCACTGATCAATGCAAAGAGACGTTTGAGGCACTATTTCAAGACCCATCCAATTATGGTGATAACCACCCTACCCATAAGAGCCATTATGGCCAAGCCGGATCTGACTGGGAGAATCACCAGATGGGCACTGGAGCTCGGAATATTCGACATTGCATATGTGCTAAGAACAACCGTTAAGGGTCAAGCTTTAGCTGAATTTCTGCTGAAGCAGAACCTGAGTCAATTTTGATCAAGTCAGATGAACCCGAGTGGACACTTTTTGTAGATGGCTCAGTTGGATCAGCGGGGTCAGGAATTGGACTCAAAATTATAACATAGGATGGAACTCGTATCCAGCAGTCAATCCGTCTGGAGTTTCCTGATACCAACAATGAAGCTGAGTACGAAATGTTCTTAGCAGGACTACGACTAGCTCAGAGCCTCTGTATCCGATGACTCCGGATATTTAGTGACTCACAGCTAGTAGTCAAGCAAGTTCAAGGCAAATATGACGTGGGAGAAAAGTTGCAACGCTATAGGAAGTTGGCTCAGATGGAGCTAGACAGATTAGAGCAGTACACCCTCAATCAGATCCCCAGAAAGGAAAATGAAAATGCAAATCGACTAGCTAATATGGCATCCGTCAATGATCAGAATCTGACCAGTCGCCCCGATCGACAACCTTGATATCCCGAGCATTCAACAACCAGATACCATGTGCATAATACCTTGAGAGCCAAGTTGGATGGACCCCATAGTAGAGTATCTGAGGAATGGCATCCTTCCAGATGATAAAGTAGAAGCTCAGAAAATTTGCATGAAATCAGCCAGATACGCCTTACTGCATGGGCAACTTTACAGAAGATCCTTTGGTGGTCTATACCTTCGGTGCCTCACACCTTTGGAGGCATCATCAATAATGAAATAAATACATGAGGGATCGTGCGGAAATCACTCTGGAGGACGAGCGCTGACCCATAAAATCCTAAGTCAGGGGTATTTTTGGCCTTATCTCTCTCAAGATACTGAAACTTATGTTAGAAGGTGTAAAAAATGTCAATTCCACGGAGATAACATCCACCCACCACCAGAGTTACTGAATCCCATTTTCAGCCCGCATCCATTTGCGCAATGGGGGATCAATGTGGTAAGGCCACTTCCAATGGCCCTCAGATCAGTAAATCAAGCTCTAATAACAACTGATTATTTCACGAAATGGGTTGAGGCAGAGTCCTATTCCACCATCACTCATAGACACGTGATCAAGTTCATATGGACAAACATCATCTGCAGATTTGGGGTGCCGAGGGTAATAGTAATCGACAATGGAACGAATCTGGATAATTGATGGACCAGGTAGTTCTGCAGTGAACATTGAATTCAACTAAAAAATTTATCAGTTGCATACCCTCAAGGGAATGGGCAGGCCGAGAGATCCAATAAAACAATATTGAATACCCTGAAGAATAAATTGGAAGATCTTAAGGGCGCGTGGCCAGATAAACTTCTAGAGGTACTTTGGTCCTACATGACCATATCAAGACTCCCCACAGGGGAAACACCATTCTCGATGGCTTATGGAATAGAGACAGTCATTCCAACAGAGCAAGTGGTACCAACTGCCAGAACGGAGCTGTATCAAGAGGAACTGAACAACCAACAACTTGTTGATGGGTTGGATTTGCTCGAAGAAAAATGAGACCAAGCTGCTATCAGACTGGCAGCCTACTATCAGAGGGTCAGGAATGCCTTCAACAAGAAAGTCAGAAGGCGTGAATTCTAGGTGGGTGATATGGTTATAAGAAAGAAGATCGGATTAGTCAACAAACTCAAGGAGAATTGGGAAGGCCCATACACAGTCATCGAAGTCATAGGACGTGGGGCTTACCGAATCAGGCATAATGATGGTCATATGGAGCCCAATTCACAGAATGCCTCACGACTGAAGATGTATTATCCTTAACAAGCCCATCTCATTTTCTGAATAAAATAAATAGGCAGAGGTACTCAAGCCTAGCTTTATTTCTGTGTTTTAAACTTCCAAGTTTGTTATTCTAGCTGAGCCAGATCATGCTATTTTGTAATATCCTCATCTTTATAAAAGATCATCATCCTTTATCTTATAATGAGTCGGAATAACAAAAATCAAATAAAATCCAAGTATGTGATCAACATAGGCACAATAGTCTAACCATACTGAAAGAAGAATAAAATAAAAAATATTTCCTAAGTGTTGAAATGACAGAGGCAAATAGCCTGATTCACACTACCAAAGGAACAAAAATGAAAAATATTTCCTAAGTTTTGAAATGACAAAGGCAAATAGCCTGATTCACACTGCTAGAGGAACAAAAATAAAAAATATTTTCTAAGTGTTGAAATGACAGAGGCAAATAGCCTGATTCACACTTCCAAAGGAATAAAAATGAAAAATATTTCCTAAGTGTTGAAATGACAGAGGCAAATAGCCTGATTCACATTGCCAGAAGAACAAAAATGAAAAATATTTTCTAAGTGTTGAAATGACAGAGGCAAGTAGCTTGACTCACACCATCTGAGGAACAAAATTGAAAAATATTTTCTAAGTGTTGAAATGACAGAAATAAATAGCTTGATTCATACTATTAGAGGAACAAAATAAATGATGAGATGACAAAGGTAAATAGCCAGATTCATAAAACAAAAAATACTGATGAAGGTATAAGTAGTCAAAACAGTTGTTGTCATTTGGATATTACAAAATTGCTTGAAGGGCACAATAAAAATTACAATATTGGACAAAAAAAATAGAAAAGGCCTAAGTATAGCTTGGACCGCTGAAGTCCTTCCCGAATGAGTCGACATGTTGGGTCGGAGGGAAGAATTCTAAAGAAGGGTTGAGAGGGTCAGCAGGCAGATATCCCTTGATAAATTCAGTGAAGAGATTTTGAGCATACTAGCTTCAGAACTGGCATAAGGCTTCTTGACCCCTAAGAAAACATCCATGGCATCGGGGTCCTTGAACAGCTTTTTTGCCGGATCTTTCACACCAGCGTTAAAACCTTTTTGCAAGAATTCCCCAACCACTATCCGGTTCAGCCTCGCATAGTGTTCATGCATATCATTTCCGCCTTTCTTGCACATCTCCAGAGCAGACTGAGAGATGTCGAACTGATGTTGAAGGGCTTCATGGTCAGAGGCTACCTTGTCATTCTCACTGGATAACTTAGCATTCAATTCCTTTACCTAAGCAAGTTCGCCCTCCAACTCAGCAACCCAAGAAGGAAGCTCCCCTAGTTGAGCCTTCAGTTATTTTTCTCTTTCATCCCTCTCGGCCAGATCAGTCTTGAGGTGGTTGATTTCCTTAACATCAACTTCATGAATCAAGCACAAGGCATTTGCACTGAAGATAGCCTAAAAATATTCAAGTCAAAATGGATCAGTAGACAAAATAAAGCAAAGAACATAATTTGAAGTCAAGTAAGCACTTACCCCCGTTATAAGGCCGGGATTCTTATCAATAATGTCATCTGGATTAGCTTCTCTTTGGGCCTTAAGCTCCTCAGGTGTCCAGAGGTCCATAGCTCGGGCCATCATTGCACCCATCGAAGTAATACTGGGAGTAGCCTGATCAGAGGACAATGGGCTCTTGTCCTTGCCCTTATTCTTCCTCCTCTTTGCGAGTCTATCTTCGACCATGGGTTTGGTTCGGGCAGAAGAATAATAGAGTAAGTTAGGGATTGTGGTCTGCACGAGTGCAAACCCAGACGCATCACCCGCCATTGCAACTGTCATAGCTTGAGGTTCAAAAGTTGGGGCCACCTATTCATTCCCCATAGTTACTTCTTCCACCTCATCATCATCATCCTCAATTATAGGCCTGATCGGATTCATCATTATCCTGAAGCTAGTGCCCAACCTTAATATACCCTGTAAATTGGCAGGAGTAAGCAAGTTAGTGCACGTTTTATGATCCGACCAGACTTTAGACTTTAGACTTCAGCAAAGCAAAACGAGCCTCTACATCTCGAGTCACTATCTCCCTATCATCAAAACCTAAAAACTTATATACAAAGTCTATTCTAAGTTGATCACACTCAGAACAAAGGCATGTCTCCTTATGCAAAAAAAAAAAAAATGGAAGGAGGGTAAGAAGCCCAAAAACTTTAGGGATTGGCCATTCCTGAGAGTGAGGGTAGAACCAGACCCCTTTTACCAGAACCATATTTTCTTTCCAATACTTCTCTGTTCCATTACAGATGGACTGACCCTTGAAAGGGTAAAAATTGCATCTCCCATCACAATCCTTTAGAGCTACAATCTTATAGCATAGTAGCAAATCCGTCAAACCCAGTCTCAGATTCTTATCCCTATTTATCAATATCATCATAAATATTATCCTTATGAAATTTGGGTTAACCTGAAGAGGGGAGATTCCTAGGGTAAAGAAAATAAAGTGAAACAAAGGATGAAGAGGGAACTAAAGTGCTTTAATCTGAAGAACATACATCAACACCTAATTTGGACCCACTCCATCCCCCATCCTAAAATCATAAGAATGGTCATACTCCTCCAAGATCACCTCCTTAGGGATCTTGCAGTCTCTCCTCAAGCTCTTGATATTTACAGCCTTCCTCTTATGAGCTTCAAGGGGCTCGGCCGTAAACGGGACGGATCCAATGGAGACCCCTACATGAGGGACTTCAGATGCATCTACCCCTACAGAAGGGACATGAATAGAAGTCCCAACGGGTAGAATAACATGAGTAACCACCCCTTCATGCATTTCATAAGCAAGAGGTCCCTCATGGATGCCTGACACAGAAATTCCTAGACTAGATGGATTCAGGTGACTCAGTAGGGGGAGGAAAAAGAAGGCGAAGATGAAGAATAAGGGTTTACATAATGAGGGCTCGGAACATCAGATCCTCCATATTCCTGAGGAATCATCCCCTCGGTTGAAATTGAGGTATTGCTACATGACATGATGAAGAATCAGCCACTTACACAGAATATCCCGGCGAGAAGGTTGAAGAACTCCGGCAACCAAAATACAGAGAATAACGAAGAGTTGAAGATGATCGCCTAAAGCTATAGTCAAGAAATGAGAAATTAAGAATAAAAAATGAAGCCAAAAGAGGGCTTAAATACACACAGACATACCAACCGCCACCATTAAATGGTTGAGGAGGCACACCAGTTCCCAATGCTTCAAACACGGAGAAAGAGGAACAGGCAGCCGTTATTTCAAAATTCAAAGGGCACACGCCTCTTCACAATAATGATGCTAACATCATTAAGTACAACTGTAATCAATTAGTCAGTTCAATGGAATTCGGGTCAAACCCACGAACCCGTATGCCAAACCCGAATGGGGCTAGTATAAATAGCAAAAATTGACAAGCCCAAGCCCGTTTTGTGAAGCCCAAGATTGGCTAGGCCCATGTACGAATTTTTGATTGATTGGCCCATGATTTAAAACACATTTAATAGGGTGAGCCCATCAGCACTATACCACTACCTGAAAGATAGGAAGTAACAGCCCACTAATAATAGGTAATGGGTGGTTACCAACTAAGTGGGTCATGATTCCATATAATTAGGGGCATGACCCTATAAAATAAGGAAGAAACCCATGAGCATGACATATATATTTGGCCATTGGAGCCTCAATAAGATTATTCTTGATGTGAGCAAAAATATACACTTACAGGCTCGAACCGCAAGCCGTTTGATGCATTTATTTGTAAGAGACTGGTTCCGTTAGGCCATTATGCCTTTTTGAATTTTATTGAAAGCTAAAGTTGAATTGGAGGGTAGCCAAAGCATAAATATAAAAATATTCGAGGAATTAAGATTGCACGTGCTGAAATGCAAATTTTAGTGTAACATCCTGTTCCAACACTTGGTATGATATTGTTCATTTTTATGGGCCCAACCCGCATAGTTTTGTTCTTGGGCTCCTCCCCAAAATGCCTCATAAGAATTGGAGACAACTTGTGCATGCCCCCACACTTCTGGTCGGGCTTCGGCCTTGATAGCATCAGTAACAACCCGTTTCAACACTTGCTACGATATTGTCCGCTTTGAGCCCAACCAGCACGATTTTGTTCTTGAGCTCTTCCCCAAAAGGCCGCATACCAATTAGAAACAACACTCAACATATAAGCATTTCACTATCACTATACCCGAGCGATGTGGGACATCACATTTAGGATCTATTTGATTAAAATAAAATATGATGGGAAATGAAAGTAAAAGAAGAGAAAATTAATGCTACGTTTGGTATGCATGAATGAAATGGAATGCAAGTGGGAATGGAATGAGAATAAGAATGGAATGGAATAATCATTCTCATTCTTTTGTTTGGTTGAAAATATGAAGTACTTTAGGAATAGAATGAACTTAAAAAATAATTCTCAAAAATACCCCTTTTAGTGATGATATATAATTTTAATCAAAAAATATTATTTTGTAATTTTTTTTTTTTATAAAAAAATGGTGAAAGGTAATGGAAATAGTAGTGACAAACAATGGAGGTGGTGGAGGTGGTGGTAGAAGTTGGTGATATGATGGTAAAAGTGATTTGTTTATTTGAAATGTAAAATGGTTGTTTTAGTAATTTTATATTTTAAAAGTATTCCTGAGGGAATGGAATGACCATTCCATAGGTTTACTAATGGAATGGATTTTCATTCCTTAGGAATGATCATTATCATTCAACAAAGCATACCAAACAAAGCAATGGCTAAAATGAGCATTCAATTCCATCCTTTATACCAAACATGACTTACTATATATTTGATCTACCCATATATTTTTATATAATTAAAAATAAATAGTTTTGTGTTAGAGAATTTCCTTCAAATACACAATTATGTATATTTATCATTTAATAATGATAAGTATAAAAAATAATAACTTCCAAAAAAAAAGTATAAAAAATAATAATACACTTTTTGTCATGCCCCGTTCTTCCTGAGACTCCCATTCAGAGAATCAGCGAATCCCGATGTATGACATCGCTGAAAACGACCACTAGAATCAATGATAACAAGAAAATACATGGAATAAGAATGAAAATAAAGTATTCCATGTCACCTGGGTGATAGAAACTCAGAAGTGAATTCTAACGAAAATCCGGCAGAATTCCGTTTGTAAATAGAACATCATGACAACCCAAAATCAACACAACAGAATAACCTGTCCATAATAACATAAATAAAATCAATGGCACGCAACCCAACATTTTAGAAACCTACTAGGGCCAAGGTAGTGGAAAAGAATACCGCTACCTCTACACAATCCCTCTAAAATCGATAAAGCCCCAAATGCTCAAATGAAATTATAAAGAAAGGCACATGGCGATGCTGAAAAGATATAACGGCACCCCGAATCAACAAATACCCGAAATAAAATATACAATGAAATGGAATATGCCAACAGACTGGCTCCCAAGAGAAACAAGAATACACAAAAATAACTACGAATAAAAGGAATAAAACTAACTAAAAACGTCCCAATTCACCAATACCATCACCGCTGAACACGTCTTACTGCATCCACCTGCAAACCTGCAATTTGTGTGGGGGTGAGCACAACCTCGGGGGCTCACCAAAAATATCTATATAACACACTCTTAGCCGTCTAGGAAGTGCTAACCATCTCAGGTGCATGTATTTATCCTAGGTCGGTTAGTTGTCTCATTTGCCACCTACGCCAAACCGAGACCCCAATATAACCTCATCACAATCTCAAATCTAACCAAGAATCACAATAAAGCACCGAGCAACAAAAATATCACTAATGCATAAACACAGGTCAAAACAACATAAATATAAACATGTACACAAGTAAAATCCCGTAAATAACTAATCATACCGCATAGGCGTACACAATAGTTTAATACACACTCTCATCTAGAGATACTACAATAACTAACTATCTATCACACCGTACATCGAGCACATTGCTCAAAGTTCTTAGGAGGTAAATAGGTCACTCCTTAGGACTACCGAAAGGGAATAACCATAATCATGCCCACAACTAAACCACAACACCTACACAACACCGCTATCAAATCATTCCTAGAGAGTCTCACTTTCATAATTCTAACCTCAAACCTATCCTCTTATCCAGAAAAGCCAGTGAAATAATCCGTTCACTTAAATGATCATTTTTCTAAAGCCTCCTATAGTAAAGAGAATTTATAAAACCAACCAGTGATCATATGATAGGTTCACACTACTACCATCTATTCCTCAAAAGTAACATAAGTGGAAGAACTCTGTCATTAGATCAGATTCGACAATCTCAAGTAAATCTCCAATTCATACTACCTACTGAGGCATAAGAAAGGGGTACCGGAGTCATTTAGTCCCAAACAGATGCCGAGGCCCTCGGGTTTTTAAATAAAAAATGTTGAACCCCGAATGATTCAACCGATTTTTTAAGAAAAAGTTTTAGGACCCGGTCAAATCTATTTAGTTCCAATGTCTCTGAACCCACCCAAAGTACTATGAATCGCACTACATGTGCGTAAATAAGTGTCACGCCTCATACCCGAGACTAAAATAAGGAACTATAAAAATAACATACATTATGTATGCACTTAAAGGTTACCAATCCCACACTTTTCAGTATCACCATAAGATTCCAATACCACTCCAAGATTTTAATATCATCTTGCCGTAAACAAAGGATCAACTTAGTGCTCAAAACTACAAATAAGCGTCCACTCGGGAGTATGACAACTCAAACCATTATGGGTACTTTAATTTACATTCAATGGATCCTTAAGGCACATGATAGTCCAAAGTTTAACTACTGATGTGGTGTTGAATAACATGTAGTGTTAAAAACAACTCTAGTCCAGAGAAAAGGAAGAATGCTACCCTATCATACCCGGTTAGACCTCAAATCAATCATTCTTATATATCAACTAGAGTGGTATACCGACCACTTCACAATTTCATACACCGACTCATATGAAATGACCTAATTGGTCGTTGCTACATACATGTTTAAGCCCAACGCGAGTCATAACTATCCCTCTAAACGACTTAGAACTCACGGTCAAAACTACGTCTCTAGGCCACTCTCCTAGCCTAAGGGAACACGTTCATCATAACTTTCCATTTAAGGATAGCCTATGCATACAATCCCGACTCAAAGGGAAAAATTATGCCAATCCATCCTCTTTCTACTTAGTTTCACTTAACCACCTTGAATACATGTCAATCGTGGCTCCATTGACCCTGGTTCTTATTAGTATTACACTTTTTGTTTCCCAACTTTAAGTTCTTAAATCTTCATTCACATTGAGTGTTTTTTTTTTTTTTTATCATTTTCCAGGAATTTACAAATACCATCACGATCACAACCACTACGCCGTAGCGTCCAAGGGAATAATATAAATTTTAATATAATTCAGATCCAACCTGTTCGCTATAAGCAAACAATAATATCATGAAAGCTCAACAAATAATCATATAGAAAATGAATGATCAATGTCAATGTCAATGCAATGCCAATACACCCTATCTAACAAGGGACATCCAGGTATAATGTCGCCAAAGTAACACAACCACGAGGAATTTATCGACTCGTGAAATACATACCGTGTTCAAACCACGTCCTCACACGCCTCCCTAATTCCTAGAGTACTAGTTCGCCGGTAGCGAGAGACACCGCCTGGCCAGTTGTTGCGATAACCCGATGACTCACTCACACTAAAAGTAAATGAATGAGACATGAAACCACACCCAATGCAAATATGTTAATGGTGTATACAATATGCATATCATGCCTCAACAGTGAGTCAATATCAATGTAGAATATTTTGAAATGATTTATGCCTATCTTACAATCCTTGTTACACAACAAGTTCAAAATATAACCATTTTCATTTAAAGCATGCTTTATAAATAAATTAAAGAAGTAAACCACGACAATTCCATCTCTAAGTTACTCCATTTCTTAATTACCTAATTCTTGTAAATTTTACGTATCCGCATGCTTATAATTAAATGTCAATAACCGATGTCGAATAAGTCCACCTCATGAACAATCTAGCTCGCAATTTCACATATTTATAATTTACGAGAAAATTTAGAGGGAACTAGAACCAAGTCTAAGTCCAACAAAGAATTATAATTGTCCATCGCTTCCACGTATCCCCTAACACATATTTAATTTAAATAAACCACAAACAACAGGGGAACTTATCATTACTTTCTAAGTTTAAATCCAATTCCACAATTCACTAGCCTACTTTAAATTTAAAGGGCATTAGGCCGCCTCTTCAACTTAATTTAAGTAGGTTTTAATTATTTAAATTTTGTAGAGAAATAATTTAAATTAATTTATCAAGAAAATTCTATTTCCGATCTCATTTACTCCACCTATGGATATTTCATCAATTTTATAAAAATTCCTAGTTCTCGTTTATAGCTAGGAACGCTAACACCGGTTATCACACACATAAACATACGCTGGAAGTGCTAGAATTTCCTATGTTTTAACAGTGAGAAATAGATATGTATATAAAAAATCCCACATAAATAAATGCTTACAAAACAGCCCCGAAACGGCTCGCCGTGAGCAGTGTCGGCACCCGAAAATGGGGTCCACCGACCAAAGTTATCCGAAAATTTTCCCGCTCAGACTAAAATGACCGCCTTATTATCCTATTCAATATAGTTGAAAATCGTTAGCGATCAATAAATAAATTTGAACAAATCTACAAAAAATGAAACTGAAAATCATACCAAACATCTGAAATTCCTGGTGAACCACTCAACGGTTTTGCGCCAAATTTGGGTATATCGTGTATGATATCTGGAGCAAGCTATCCTCAAAATTTTGCGCCAAACGAAGCACAAATCGACACCAAGTCAACCCAACTCGGTCCGACCGAACTTGTCACTATTCGTCAGCACCATAGTTGTTGCGCCGACCACCGGCTATAGTCTTGCGACCACCACCTGCCATTGCACGACCACAACGCCGTCGTCCTTGGCTTTCGTTCCGGCGAACACCTCAGCTTTAGATCACGCATAGCGTGACCCCAACTCAATCTCTTTGTATCGTGAACTCCCCCAGCCGCCACGTAGCCGTTTATGCAACCCAAGTTGTCGTCAGCTCCGGCGAACTTCACCCCCAACTAGGTTGTGCATCAATAGGCACGACATCTCTCTCTCCCGACCTGTCTTCTTTCTCTCTCTTTTTTTTTCCCGCCGATCTGGTAAGTAGGAGAAGAGAAATCCGACTACTATCGGTGCAAACGAAGAAGAAGGATAAATAGGCATGTGGTCGTGAGCATGAAGAAGGAGAAAGACGGTAGTCGAGGTTTCTCTCTCAGCCATCATATACACGAATATACATATATATATCTCATGTATTTCATACATATATTTAAATTAAATTAAATATGTATATACCCATAATTCCATTTATTGATTAAACACTCATATATATATATTGCAAATAACAATATATATAGGCATAATTAATCCCGAAAATGTACCGGGAACCCCTAAATAAAATCACATGAGCCCGTAAATATAAACGGGACGCCCAATAATTACTATAACTAGTATAACTAGCTCGGGGTAAAAACTCAATCACCAAAACACCGGTTACATACATAACCCACCGAAACTCCTAAAACAAGAAAACGCCAAAAGTCAACCCAAAAAGTCTAAGACTACGTGTCACATAAGTATAAACACGGAGAAAAAAATAAACAAGTGAGTGCAAATATCCCTAAGCACACAAGTCAAACAAATAAGGCACGTAAAGCCACATCAACACATAGGGGCACGTAGAAACACGTAGTACAAAACACGTTAAACAAAAAAAGCACGTACATACAAACACAGAGAAAATGAACAAAGAAACTATATATACTCCTAAGCACGCTGGCTAAACAAGGCACGCACAAATCCACTTACAAGGGGACATAAAACGTCGAACCCCTAAAGCACTAAATGTTGAACTCAAACAATTGAGTCGAAACCTTAAACGTCAGACATACTGGGCATGTCGCCACACAGTCGAAGCACCAAACGCCAAACTTCAAAATGAATTCACTTAGTCAACATAAAGAATTCCCGTAAACGTTTCACCAAGTTTGAAACACTAAACGTCAAACGTCGAAAAGAAACAACATAGTCCGCACAAAAATCCACGTAAACGTTTCACTAAGTTTGAAACACTAGACGTCACCGTCAAGTCCCGTAATCACCAAAGAAACTCCACGAAGTAATCAAAGAGACAATCGTCAAGTCGTCCCGTTGAATCCAGACGTAAACGCGAAAAATTTACACGTGGGATACCAAGAATAACCATGACGTCATGAACAAATGACGTCACAACCGAAAATAAATCAAAAAGAATTCCAAGCAATTGGGAAAATAACATGGAGTGTTACACTTTTAATGTCAGTTATAGTTGGTTATATTTGAGTAAATTCTTTTGATATTTCTAACATTAAATTTTAGAGGTTTGCTTTAAAATGTATAAATAATTAATTATTAAAAAAGTTAGGTGAGCAGTTTGTTTTTAATACGACATATTCTAAGTTGTTATATAAGAGAAAACTAAGGCCATGCTTGGTATAGAATTTAAAATACAATTTTCTGTATTATGAGTTGTAAAAAACTGTAAACAACTAAAAAATACTGCTTGACACATGATTTTTAAGATTAATTTTTTGGAAATGGAGTTAAGTGAGTATCAATTTTCAGAGAACAAATTTAAGTTATTCTCGAAAACAAAATTTTGAGAACAGGCAAAACACGAAGTTAAAAATAAGTGAGGTAGATATTCCAATAGAACGACTTTGATCGCAACTTCGTCATCTCTTCTACGGTGTCATCTCCCATGTCCTTCCAACATCATATTAATATATTTCGCCCTTGATTTTTCACTGCTAAAGCTTGGTTCAAAATCGGTCATGGCTTGATGGATTGTTGCACTCTCTCTTAGGGCTTTTGCTTTCTCCCTGCTAGGGCTTCTAATTTGTCTCTCCCTTGTTTAATCTTTTCATCCAACTTAAGATCTGAAATTCTATTTTGTATTTCTGTTGTACCCAAATAAAGAAACACTCAATCAATGATTATTGGGTTGCAGCACCAGAGAATTTCAATGGAGGAAAGACAAAATGGGTTCTATAATTGGCGACACAGTGATTCTATTTTTTTCTTCAACAATCTTTTAGATTGTCGAATCTGCAATATATTTTTTTCTTCCCTCCTTTTTCGTAACTTGTTGATTCTTTAACGAGGAAGAAGGTTTGTGTAATATCCCTCAGTTATTGAATCAGAATATATATATATATATATCCTTTATGTATTATATACACGTAGTATGTGAATGTGTTCAAATAAATATATATATATATGGTATTTTTTTTTTGAAAGAATCCTATCCAAAGTTTCTAATTGGACCTCTAGAGCTCTCTCTTTTGCTGAAAAATTACAATTACTGCAATCTACCCTCTTTAGTATCCATGTCTATTGGACTAGCATCATGATTCTTCCTAGTAAGGTGTGTAAGCTTCTTAACAAGACAATGCAAACTTTTCTATGGTTTTCCCCCACTATGTCTAGGTCTAAAGCTAAGGTTAGCTGGGATCAAATTTGCACCCCAAAATTTGCAAGAGGACATGGAATTCATGATCTTAATTTCTGGAACAAGGCTGTCATTCTAAGGCATTTATGGACTCTTTGCACTACAAGACAAGATAGCATACGGAAAGTGTGGGCTCAAAGGAATCTAATCAAGAGTAGGAATATATGGGAAATGGAGGTCCCCCAAAATGCCTCATGGTTTTGGAGGAAACTACTTCAAAATAGACACTTTGCTCAACCTTTGGTTTAACACACTGGTCACAATGGTAACTACTATGATTATTTTTGACCATTGGCTCCCTTGTGGCCCCATCTTTAAGTTATTTCCTGATTTTACCCTTAATCCAATATGGCAAATCAATATATATGCAAAGGTTTCTTCTCTCTTAGTTAATGGTAGTTAGTCTGGGCCTAGACATCTTACAAATGCTTTGACTCCCTTTGTGAACCTCTCTACTATTCCTAACCCCTTAACCTGCTCAGATGACACTATTTTCTTAACTCCCTCTACCAATAAGACCTACTCTACTAGGTACACCATTAAAGCCATCTCCCCCACCCACCCTCATGTTCCATGGCACCACCTGATTTGGTTCAAGAATAAAATTCCAAAGCATTCATTCTGCCTTTGGCTTGCAATCAATGAAAAGCTCCTAACTAGAGATAAAGCTGCATTATTGTACACCATTCACCATAATGTTTGTATCCTATGCCTTCAAGCTGTTGAAAACCATAATCATCTTTTCCTCAATTGTACCTATTTTAAGCATATTTGGGATCTTATACAAGAAAAATGTGGTATCTATTCAAGGCCTAATAATTGGAAGGATTGTATACTATAGGCAACAAACAATTGAAAGGACAAATCAAAGCCTAGCAGATTAACTCTTTGGAAGCTATCTTTAGCAAGTTTCATATATTATATCTGGAAAGAAAATAAACAACAGGTTTTTTAGAGATATAACTTTACCTCCAAGGGCAACATTTCAATCCATTATTAGCTCTGTGAGATGGCGCCTATTCTCGGTCACTGAGTGGAATTGTCCTCTTGCCAAATCAATCGCTGATGACTAGAATCTACATTCTTCCTTCTTTGAGCCCATCTCTTGCAACCCTTTCTTTGCCACCAACCGTCCTCCCATCGCCCCTCATCTACCTTCGCCTTTACCATGGCAACCACCATAGCTAGTTTGAATTCCTTTGCGGTATCTGTTGATTCATCATCTAGGTTTTATGGATCACCTTGGATAGGGTAGAATATGCCTGATTTGGTTCCTGGTTTTGATGCTAGGATTTGGGGAAAATCCCTTTGTATGATAGGAATGGTTTGATCTTAAACACAATGTATTCCTATTTTTTTTTTTTGTTTATGGGCCGTCTTTGGGCTTTTGTTTTTCAGGCCTAGTTGAGCCTTTTTTCCTCTGTAAGTCCTTTGGGCTTTCTTTCTTATAAATTTATTTATTTAACGGAAAAAAAAATGTATAGATTCCAAATTTTACGAGAAAAATTATTTTGAGTAAATAACATATTGCAAGAAACTCTTAAAAATTCCATTTTTTCTTCTAACTAAACTCTTAAAAAAAATAAAAATTAATTCGCTTTTTTGTGAGAAAAGTTTAATTAAATATTGGGTTAATTACACTGACACTCCTGAAGTTTGGGGAAATTACAGCTAGATGCAACGTCTGGAAAGTGTAATTCAATCATCCCCTGAGATTTGAAAAAATTGACAAACACCCCCTAATGACCCAATAACCCATTTGACACACGATGAAAAGTCATTTTTGCCCTTTGACTTTTGTCTTCAACTACACTAGTTATAAATTGTCTTTTTTACCTTTAGCCCCCACTTTAATGAATTAAAATACTCCTTTCATAAAAACAAAATTAAATTGAAATTATTAATCTTTCAATATTTATTGGATCAAGTTTTATCACTTAAACAAAAAATCTCAATCTATCAACCCTAGGTGGATAAATAAATTAATTATTCTTAAATAAAATTCTCAACATCACATCCTTATTTGCGTTATTTTTATATAAATAAATAAAATTACATAAATAACTCCCCAATCAAAAGATAATATATATGGAAAAATTTATGTGTATTTAAGTGTAGCTAAATAAAAGTTCTAACCTACCAACCTTAATCGAGTTAATTATTTTAATTAATTATGAAAAAATAAATATTCAATTTTAAAAATAATACAGTACTCAATTTAATAGGGTGGTGTAAAGTGATATAGTTGAGAAAGGTATTTAACACCCCTGAAATGTTTTAGTTATTTTAATAATTTTATTCAAGGGCATTTTTTCACATCCTTTTTAAAGCAAATTTACTGACAGAGGTCTGAGTGTTCACAAAATGCAAACATTGCATCTAGCTGTAATTTCTCCAAATCTCAGGAGGTGTGATTGTGATTAAACCCTTAATATTTGAAAATAAAAAAAATAGATAGAACAATAAAAATAAAATGATTTACTGCTTGAGGTCTTGTATGTTTATCCCTCTCTGGCTCATCCTTTTGTGGTGGCTTTGGGGATTTTGTATTGGGGGTATGCCCCTCACTCTTTGTAAGGCTTTGCCTTCTCTAGTTTAATCAATGCTGATTTTTCAAAAAAAGAATTTGATTTTCACTTCTAATCTATGAAAGAAATTGCTTTATTGTCAAAAAATAAAAATAATAAACTAGGTGTTTAAAAACTGATATTTTTTTTCGGGGGTTTAAAAAATGATATGTAACATAAAGAAGATGTAAAGGGTTATAACTCCTTTAGAAGATCTTATAAAACTTAACTTAGTAATATTACTTAACGAGGCCCTTTTAACAAAATAAAAAACTTAAGTTTATTTTTAAAAGTTATAAAAAATGTATAGAAGGAATTAAAATTCTTATACTTATATAAATAAGGAAATTATATGTGTATGAAATGTCATTGTTGCCTTATCAAATTCCGGATAATAGTAATTAATATAGAGTTTTGATATCTTATGCTGATTTTTCAAAAAAATAAATATTAATTATTACAACATTCATATATCAATAACTAATAGTTATTATTATAACAATAAAAATAGTGGAATTTGAATAAAAATAAATAAAAACCCTTTAAACTTTTATAATCGTACAGATATATACTACAATGCTACCAAAAAGAACTTATAGTACTCCCTAAGTTCAATTTAAGTGCTCATATTCATTATTTAATCAATTCCAAAATAAGTGCTCTCATTGAAAAGTCAATGCACTTTTTTTATCAATTTACCAATTTACCCTTCAACTATTCAAGTCATAAAATATTTAAACTACAAACATCACATCACTTGATGGGACCAAAGATAAAATTAATTTTTCATTTACTATCACGCCAATAAAAGTCATCACTTTAAAAAATTGGATTATCAAAAATGGAATTATAATTTGGGAAAAAAGGGAGTATCATTTATGGTTGTTTTCCCCTTTTGAGGTGGTGAGGTCCTTTTAGGTTCTTGGACCACAAACACAAAACATTCGTTACAAATTGCTTTAATTTCCATATCATGATTGGACCAAAGATAACAGTGTATATTCTTTATGATATGGAAATTGTTTTTATTTCGAGAGAAAAAAAAAATAGAAAAGAAAGAAGATCAACACATGTTATGATGCATTAATTTACATCTTATCTCCATTTCCCAAATATGTTCTAGTGATAGCCCTTTCCATATACGGGTAGAAAAATTGTTCTTAACAATTGTGAGAATTGTGAGACATCCTGCGCGAGAATATTGTCGCTTCCAAATAAAGAGCTATAATACATATAAATAATAGGTGATTATGGGTTTTTTATTTTTTATTTTTTAAAAAATACACATTTTGTAATATAATTCTCTATTTCATTATCTTAATTAATAGTATATTATTTCCTTTAATAACCGAATTGATTTATCATGAGTGTGGATAATTACTAGTCCCTTCTCTATGTATGGAAACGAAATAATTTGCTTGCCATGTTTAGGAAACTAGAGAAAAATAATAGAATTTGCGAACCTGTCACACATATTTCAAAATTCGTGGTTTCCTCCCCTATAAATACTTGCCCACAGGAGCTCCACTATTACACTACCAAGAAGAGCAATAGTTTCTCTCGCCATCAAATTCTTCTTTTTTATACATTATTTCAGTCACTCGAAAAGACATGGAGAAGACTTCTCTTAAGATGGTTTTCCTAGTTCTCGTTTTGGTCTCCACATTCGGTTTGTTTCTTTCTCACACTTTAGTCTTTACTCTCTCACACACACACATATATATATATATATTAGGTGTAGTTCATTCGTTATTTTATCTACTCGTTCACTCTATTGATGAAAAATCATTGTGTATAGCGGTAAGAAGAAGTAGTTTGGAGTTTGGAGTTTGATTATTGGAATCGTTTACTTTTTTATCATTCTTTTCTTAAATTGTTTTCTTAATTCATGAGATTTGTCAATCCAAAAATAATGAAAATTGTTGGCAGGTATCGAAAAAGCATGGTCGTGGAATCCATCGCTCTATGAAGACGTACAACCAAATTCGATAAGCTGCAAAAGTGATAATGATTGCAAAAAGATTTGTGCTCCTAAGTGCTTACACAAACAATGTTCTGGCCAAGGAAGTGTTAAGCTTTGCATATGTGAGGGATGCGAATAAGAAGATAGGTTGTTCAACAGTCACAATGGAATAAATATCTTACTTTATGCCAAATTATTTGTGATCGATGAAATGATTAATCCAGTAATAAAAGATGTGGTTTCATATTCTGCATTACAATTTTATTATAAATCGCATGAGAGTAAACATTAGGTATAGTTGATTGATATATAACTCAATTTATAAATTAATCTTACATGTATAAATTATTCCAAGGATATTAAGGTTAAACTCCTATACGTACTATCAATGATTCGAATCCCTTTGGTTGTTATATAAATTGCGTCAGTCATCTAAAATTTTGGTTGTTATATAAATTGCGTCAGTCATCTAAAATATCAAGTTATTTTAAATCAGATAATAAAGAACCCATCCTGATACCATGGAATGACCATTGAACAAATTTTTATTTTATTTTATTATTATTATATATATATATTTATATCATTGTCTTTGTATTAGCATCCCTTTTTTTTTGGTTTGCCTCATTATCCCAATCAGCGAGAAAAAGAGAAATACATAATTCTTCCAAATAAATAACTTTGCAGTGACACCCCCTGAAGTTAGGATTATTTCTACCAAGTGATCGATCAATACTTTTTTAATAAAAACATCCCCTGATGTTTACAAAGTGTTCCAGTGACACCCCCTTAGAGACATAAAATAACTTAAATACCCTTAATTATGTTAATTTACATGTCAAATATCTAAGTTACCCTTATGCATAAACTCTACACTTCACTCACTACACCAACCAAACTTATTACCACACCCTTATTATGTATATCTATATCTCTAATACTATTTGAATAATTATAATCATTTATTTACTTATACACCAAATGTTATCACACTCTTTTGATCTTCCAACATAATGTATTAATTATTATTAAATCCCACTAAACTATATACTACTTATAAAAGTCAAAGTAATATTTATTTTCTTATAAAATATTTATTTCTTACAAAGTTCTTTTGGACTTTTCACTAAATCTATAAATATTACTAAATTAATTAAAGAGTAATTTGCAGTGACACCCCTGAGGTATTGGTCAATGTCACCTAGTGGCGTTGACCGGCCTTTTTGAACACTCACACCCCTTCTCTAAGGAAATGTCAAAACTACCCCTCATTCTTTTGTTTAATAATAGTCACATAATGAAGAATATTTAAATGACCAAACTACCCTCATCATTAAACCTCAGTAGCTCTTCCCAACCTCATCATGGAAAATGAACCTTAGAGTTCCAGATCTTGTATTTTCCTTCTTCTCTTCCCAACCTCATCATATTATGAGTAAAAGAAAACCCTTGAATTCCAACTAGATCAAACCCAATCAACCAATTCAATATCTCTCTCACGAACCTGTACAACGTCCCTTCCCCAAATCGATTCGAACAAAACAACTATGGCTTCGTCTCCGGCGAATATGCCCTCCAGCGGTGGCTACTAGACCTGTCAATGGATTGGATTTTGATCTGAATCCGATCCGATTAGTCGGATTTGGATTGCAAAAAAAATCCGATAACCCGAATATGATCCGAATCCGATAATCCGATTCCTTAACAAATTGGATTTGGATTAACCTAATCCGATCCGATAATAATCCGATCCGATAAAATAAACATATATATATTTATATATATGTGTATATATTTAATACTGTACATGTATATAATTGTTAGTTGTTAATTATTTTATTATTTATTAATAATGATTGATCATAAATACAATTATTAAAAGTGTGAATAATTTTAGTGTTTCAGTATTTATTGATTTTTGTATTTTTTTAATTAGATATTCGGATCAAATATTCTATAATGAAGAAATTCAAATATGAATTAATTAAGTGAAAATCTGTCGAATTATCGAATTCGGATCGCGGATCGGGAGTTTTTGTCATCCTTATCAATAGACTTATCAATAATCCGATTAGGATCCGAATCCGATAATCCAATTTCTTAACAAATTGGATTTTGATTTAATTGATCCGATCCGAATCCGATCCATTGACAGGTCTAGCGGCTACTACCAACTACAGAAGCTCTGATTGATGATCTATTAGATTTCTTTTTTCTCCTTTCTCTTTATAACCCTTAATATATATATATATATATATATATATATATACAACTTTGTCTTCAAGATCTGATCTATTTTCCTGCTCTTCACAACTCATAATATATACATACATATATGTGTCTATATGAATATATATATATATATATATATATATTAATATATGTATGCGTACATATATATTCACACACAAATGGGTATACAAAAGTGGCATTTTGCAAGTATTGATTTGCTCATGAAGAAGTGTTTCATTATAATTGCATATACATGTTTCTAAGATTTGGATATGTGGTAGGAGTGAGTGACAGGGACAAATTCGACATTTAACATCCCTTATAAAGAGCATTCAGGTCATTTTGTAATTAAAAGTCATCGTTGAGGGTACTTTAGGATTTTCACACCATCAAAAGGGTGTGAGTGAAAACATTTTCAAAGTTCAGGGGGTGTGAGTGTTCAAAAAAGTCGGTCGACGCCTCTAGGTGACATTGACCAATACCTCAGGGTGTCACTGCAAACTACCCTTAATTAAATTATATTACACCAATTAATACAAAATTATTTTCAACTTGTCAAAAAATATAATAATCATTATTAAATCCCACTACTTAAAATATCAAAGTCATATTTACTTATTTGTTTTATAGATTTTTTATTTTTAAAAGTAGTAATTAAATAATGTGTTTTTATTATTATTAAGTTATATGTTTTATTATTATTGAAATTTTTTTGTGGTAGAATTTACTTTTAAATACATTTTAAAATATATTTTAGATGTTTTTGAATTTCTATATTTAAAATAAAATTATATATATTGTATATATTAAATATTTATTTATTGTATATTTTTTTTTATAATAAGAGTGTGATGATAAGGGTGGTTGATATAGTGTTTAAGAATGAGGATAACTTAGACATTTCTCATAAAAATTAAATAATCGAGGACACTAAACTCAGTTATGCCTTCAGGAGGTGTCATTGCAACCCATTACAAACTTCAGGAGATGTGTTTGTTAAAAGAAATTGATCGACCACTGGGTCAAATTAACCAAACCTGCAAATTATTCAAATAACTTGAAAGTTTAAACATAAAGTTTTAAAATATCAATAAAATTATTAAAAGAAAGGGTAATTTGCACTAACACCCCCTGAGGTTAAGGTCAATTCCACCTTCGTGCCGGTCAACGCAATTTTCGTCCCAACGCCCCCTGAGGTTTGGTTTTCCTTGTAATGAAACCCCCTGGGCCAATAAAATGACCAAAATACCCTTGATAAAATTCGAAAAATATTATATGTAATGTGAAATGACCTTTATGCCCCAACCCCAAATATATAAAATTTCGAAAAACATATATATAAATTTGAAAAAATATATAAAATTTGAAAAAATGTATAAAATTCGAAAATAAATATTTAAATTTTGAAAAATATATATAAAATTAGAAAAAAATATATAAATTTCTTAAAATATATATAAATGTCAAAAAAATATATAAAATTTGAAATATATATATAATTTGAAAATTATTTAAATTCGAATATATATATTTCAATATATATATATATATTCAAAAACAAAATTCAAAAAATTATATAATTTCGAAAAACATATACAAATTTAAAAAATATATATAAAATTCAAAAAACTATATAAAATTTGAAATATATATATATTCGAATATATATATATATAAATTTTGAAAAATATATAAATTTGAAAATATATATATATTTCAAAAAATATATATAAAATTAAAAAAATATATATTTTCAAAAAAAAAATTAAAAAAATTATATAATTTTAGAAAAATATATATATATTGTTAAAATGTCATATCTTTTCTAATGAAGTGAATCAAATTACTTAGCACCAATATCAATTAGTGATCTTTATATATATATATATATATATATATATATTTATATATATGTTCCGAAATTTATATGATGTTTTCAAAATTTATATAATTTATCCGAATTTTATAAAAACAATTCGAAATTTATATATATTTGTTTCAAAATTTATATATATATTTGAATTATATATATATGTTTTGAATTTTATATATTGTTTTTGATTTTGTTTTATAATTTTATATATATTTCAAATTTATATATATAAAATGGGTATTCTCAAAATATTCGTGGACAATTCATCTATGACAAGCTGAGTTGTTGGGTACAATTTCAAAAAATATATATAAAATTCAAAAAAAAATAATTCAAAAATAATATATAAAATTCGAAAAATATATAAATTTTGAAACAAATATATATAAATTTCCAATTGTTTTGATAAAATTCGGATATATTATATAAATTTCGAAAACATCATATAAATTTCGGAAAAAATATATATATTTTGGAAAAATATATATAAAATAAGGTCGCTAATTGATGTTGGTGGTAAGTAGTTTTATTCACTTCATTAGAAAAGATATGACATTTTACCAATATATATATTTTTCTAAAATTATATAATTTTTTGAATTTTATTTTTGAAAAAATATATATATTCGAATTTATATATTTTTCAAATTATATATATACATTTGAATTATATATATATATTTAAAATTATATATATTTTTTTTGATATTTATATATGTTTTTCGAAATTATTTAATTTTTTGAATTTTGTTTTTGAAAATATATTTTTTGAAATTTATATATGTTTTTCGAAATTATATAATTTTTTGAATTTTTTTTTTGAAAAAATATATATTTTGAATTTTATATATATTTTTTGAAATATATATATTTGAATTTATATATATTTCAAATTATATATATATATTTTCGAATTATATATATATTTCAAATTTTATATATTTTTTTGAATTTTGTTTTTGAAAATATATTTTTTGAAATTTATATATGTTTTTCGAAATTATATAATTTTTTGAATTTTGTTTTTGAAAATATATATATTTTGAATTTTATATATATTTTTTGAAATATATATTCGAATTTATATATTTTTCAAATTTTATATATATATTTTCGAATTATATATATATATTTCAAATTTTATATATTTTTTTGAATTTTGTTTTTGAAAATATATTTTTTGAAATTTATATATGTTTTTCGAAATTATATAATTTTTTGAATTTTGTTTTTGAAAATATATATATTATGAATTTTATATATTTTTTTGAAATATATATATATTCGAATTTAAATATTTTTCAAAATTTATATATATTTTCGAATTATATATATATTTCAAAATTTATATTTTTTTTTTGAATTTTATATTTTTTTTTCGAAATTTTTATATTTTTTTTCTAATTTTATATATATTTTTTGAAAAGTTAAATATTTGTTTTTGAATTTTATACATTCTTTTTGAATTTTATATATTTTTTCGAATATATATATGTTTTTCGAAATTTTATATATTTGAGGTTGGTTTTTCGAAATTTATATATTTGGGGTTGGGGCATAAAGGTCATTCACATTACATATAATATTTTCGAATTTTATCAAGGGTATTTTGGTCATTTTATTAGCCCAGAAGTGTTATTGCAAGAAAAATCAAACCTCAGGGGGCGTTGGGACGAAAATTACATTAACCAGCACGAAGGTGGAATTAACCTTAGCATCAGGGTATGTTAGTGCAAATTACCCTAAAAGAAATTGACGTGTTTCTCTAGCCCACTGCCCACATACTGTATAAATAATAAATCCAATTTTTCTAATTTTTTTAATTCGTTTTATCATTGTCACTTGTCCATATATCTTATTTACATGTGGCCAAATGATGATGGAAACACTATTGACACCAGAATAGGTAAATATTATCCGTAGATGGTCAATTATATGGAAGGAACAGCTTTTCTGCACCATTAGATTAATTTCTCTTTAATCCCCATTTTGAAAACTAATTAATCTAATGTTTCCATATATTGCATAAGTAGATAATCAATGCTGTATTGCGGTGTACACTTCATTTCTCTCTCTCTCTTTTCCAATCCTACTCACAAATAGTGATTGTTGCCCACTTGGTGACAATGATGCCATTCTAATTTTTCGTTAAAAATAATTTGATTAAAGTAAAATTGAGTATGTAAAGTGTTAAAGTTAAAGACGAAGTTTTTGTTTCTATTTTTTATTTTTCTTTATTACGAAATACAAACTAATTTCATATAGTAGAAATTTCCACGAGATTACTCAGCGGATACCATTGATATAATTTCCCCAATTTCATTTTTGTTAAGTAAATAATGATCTAATTAATTGTCCATATCTCGTTAATCAATGTCCATAATATGCATGAGGTCCATTGCATAATCACCCCTCTATAAAACCCATAGAAGAATTCTCCTATTTGAACGGTAGAGAAATACCATTGCTTGCTATTTCTCATTTTCTGTCTATACTACCCAATAACCAAAACAAATGGAGTCTCTCAAGATTGCGTTCTTGGTCATCCTCTTGGTTACTGTTGCATCTGGTTTATATCTCTTTCTATATATATATATATATATATATATATTTATATATGCATGTCATTATGTTTATTCTTAGTCTACTAATATTCATGATCAGGTCCATTGATATATTCTCTATTCGAAATTTTTAACTCAAGTATTATACCAAATATTTTTCAAAAATAAAAGTTGTTAGAAACTGTTTTTGAATACGGTTGCATTGGTGTGTATCAATGTATGTATGTATGTATATATATATATATAAACAAACATGTACTGTAAAAAATCTTAAATTCATGCACATTTTTTTTAGGTAAATAATGTTAATTAAAGGTAACTAAATTCATGCACATTTTTTGTTTTAGGTAAATTCATGCACATTGCTTAAAGGTAACTAAATGAAAATTGGTTGGCAGGAGCCGCGGGACAACTACGGTGTACCAAGAAGAACGAAAAGAGCGACTGCATCCATTTAAAATGCATAAAGGGTCCTATATGCAAGAATAACATCTGCCAATGCTGTGAATCTGAAATCTTACCGTGTACTTAAGTGGGACACTGATTAACATCAGAGTTGTCATCTCTCTTAATAAGTGAAAATCCAGCTCATTAATGTGATTATCCTATGTGAGTGTGGTGATATGATGATTAATAAAGCTCATGAATTACTATGGGATTAAACATATCTTTAGTGATATCAACCTATAACTTTTTTTCTTTGTTTGTTTTCCAAGGCAATATTAACTTTCATTAAAGCCAATCAAATATGATTGCAATCTATTTGCGCTCTTAAAAGAAGAGGTATTGTGACTCTGATGGAGGGACTTCTTGTCCTGTTAGCCTTCCATACTTTGATACTGCCAATTTTTAACATTCTCACGACCAATTTGGCCAATTCACGAAAATAGATTAAATAAAATATAATAAAAAAAACAACCTAAAGGGTGTTACTTGATTGAAAAAATATATATACATTTATAACCTAGTAAGGACATCTTGTGTATATGATAGGGGTATTTTGGGTATTAGGAGGTCATGTGATAGTCACACGATCTACTAACAGTCAAATACTAATATAAGGGTGGTCACATGGGACATTTGTTACATTTTTGAATAATTAACGTACATTTTTGCGGTTAATGAATGATAGGGGTGGTATTTGATCAAAATAAAAAATTAATATTATAGGTATGTTGTTTTTAACACTTTGCCCTTTTAAAGAAAGGAACAAATAAACCACTAAGAGGCATACTTCAAACAAGAAAAACCAAACCTACTACTGGCTAGAATAATTGAGCATCTAAAATTGCAAGAGCGTCAAGTAGTACAAAAAGAAAGCTACCTGATAGTATTCTTATGGAAGCGAGATTGCTCTATAAGGTCTTCAGAAGGGATGATGAACCATGAGATCTTTATATGCATTTTTATGAATAAATAGCTTATTAAAAGAAGATCAAACAATGTCATCGCTACCAATTCGCGGAGGATCAAACAACTAATATTCCTAAAATAAATAGAATGAAATTCGAGCCACTTCCAAGTTGTATCGCTAAAAGAATCTGCAACTCTGGAATAATACCAAATTCATAAATAACTCTACCGCTTTTAGAGTAAGCATTTGACCCTTAAGAAAGTCACGGAAATTACTTTGTTTTCATTGAAAGTAATTCAAAAAGATCTATTTACATAAGAAATGTAATCGTAAATAAAACGAAATGCATTAACCCATATTCAAATGAAGAGGACATTGAATTAGCAACATCAATAATAACTTATAGACATAAATATTTACATATATATTTATAGATTGAAATGTTCATCTCCTTAGCTCATCTATCAAGCACAACATAACAATTACAAATGGGTCTTTCAAATTAATTAGTATTTAGAGCATATGGTAAAGTGGCACCACATGGAGGAGTTAAAACTTAAACTTTTGCAAGGCACATCGGTCCAATTCGTTAATGTAGTTTTGTTACAAAATGTGACTATTGACGCCACCTATTATTATCCTGGTTGGACTAGCCACATTTTAGTATTTTGAATATATAAATCATTTCTGATAAAAAGAGAGAGACCTTTTCTTCTTTTCTTTTTTTAGAGAGAGAAAGATTTTAAGAATTTCGCAATTCAATACAATAATTTGTTACTATTTAGACTAATTTTAAATTACGAAAGGAAGTGCGGTCATTCATGAATGCCCTAATCTTTTATTACATGTAAATGTAATTAATACTTTGGGCCTCATTTGCGTGGAGTCCATAGGGATGGCAATGGGGCGGGGCGGGGCGGGTATCACCCGCCCCGTACCCGTACCCGATTATTTTTCCCCGTCCCATACCCGCCCCGTCCCCGTTTAATTTTTTATTTTTCCGACCCGACCCGCCCCGGTTAGCTCCCCGCCCCGTCCCCGCCCCGTTTACGTATTATTTTTATTAAAAATATATTTTTTAATAATAAAAAATATTATTATTTTATTTCTAATTAATATTATTATTTTAGAATTTGTTTCTAGAATAAATCTATATGAAATCAAAATCAAACAATAAATCTATAATTAAGGAGAATATATATATATATAAATTTATAATTAAGGACAATATATATATGTATAAATTTATATATATAGATATAAATTTATAATTAAGGAGAATATATATATATATGTATATAAATTTATATATATATATACCTAATCGGGGCGGGACGGGGGTGCCCCATACCCGCCCCGATTATAATCGGGGAATTGATACCCGCCCCATACCCGTCCCGATTAACTAAACGGGACGGGGCGAGGTGAATAAACGGGGCGGGTTTGGGACGGGTTCGGGGCGGGGCGGGTTTTTTTGCCATCCCTAGGAGTCCACACTTAACTAGTCTATGAAAGTATTAAAAATTAGTCAAAAGATTTAATTTGTGACTTAAGGTAGATTACACTGGTTGCCCTAAAAAATCTCTTCCTCCAATTAAAAAAAAAAAAATCTAGTCAAGTTAATTAGTATCTCACTCGAACAATCTAGTGAAATATTCAATGGATCAAATTTGATCTAATCAAGATTGAATTGGACAAAAATAGTCCAATCCCAATGAGATTTGATAAGATCTCGGTGGACCAAGTTTTTTTTCCCCAGTAATTCAATGTATTAAGGAAAAAAGGGTACTAAGAAGTTGGGTTGCTCTCCAATCTTTCCTACAGTATGCATAGATACCTCTCTCTCTCTCTCTCTATATATATAGTTAATGGCTTTGTTCTTGCAAATGACTTTTTTAAGCAATAAATTCTCAATAGATACATATATATAATTGCCTTTGGTGGTTATACCCCCTGCAATCTTGTAAGGCTTGGCCTTCTTGTTCTATAAAATGTTGATTTTCAATAAATAAATAAATAAAATGATATTTCGTTAATTTTTTTGAAAAAATATCTAAATTGTCCCAACTATAAATTGTTAGTAAACCGACTTTAAATTTTGTATAAACAAGAAGTATTATATTTTCTGACTTATAATTTCATATTCAGGATTTATAAAGTTAAAAGTATAAAAACCCCTAGGAACTATTAACAAGTCACCAATAAAATGCTCTTAAGCGTAAGTTATATTCATTAAATGTGTTTGAGAACTATGAAAACCCAAATGTGCCCCACCACAATTTCATAAATGAATTTCAAAATCAGTCATGCCCTCTCCTGTATAAATGGTCCAAATTTATAAAATTAGAAGTATAGAAAACACCTAGGAATTATTAACAAAAGTCAGCAATAAAATTATTACGCGTAAGGTGTATTCATTAAATGAGTTTGAGAGAGATAAAAATCCAAATTAATTTTCCCCAACAGAATATTTCATTAATAAAATCCTAAATCAGTCATGTCCTCTCCTGTATAAATAGCCCATGCCTAAAATCTACTATCACACTGCAAAAAGAAAAAAAATACTTCCTCTACTTATTCCTAGCGACCATCCTTCCTAATTAAACATGGAGAAGACTTCTCTCATGACTGTTGTCTTGGTCATTCTCCTGGTCACTGTATCTGCAGGTTAATCTAATCTCTCTCTCTCTCTATATATATGGGGATATGTAGAGGGACGAAAGTTTTTATTTTAATATTTTTTACCCTAAAATTTTGAATATTTAGTATTTAGCTCCTACTGAATGTTTTTTTACCTTAGATATCACAGAATTTATATTTCTTTACATCTAAGCCCCCATTGAAAATTTATTTTAAGCCCTACTGAAATAAATATATGTCATTTATACCCAAACAATTCACTGTAAATTTTTTTAGCTCTACTGAATTGGATCTCTAGATCCGTCACTGGATATGTATATATATTTTCATGCACATTTCATAAAGGTGACTAATGAAAAATTGTTGGCTTGCAGAAACTCAAGATTCAGGTCATGCGTACCCCTGTCAAAAGGACCAGGATTGCGATATTTTGAGGTTTAGGTGCATAGAACCTCCTCATATTCCTCACTGTAACGCTAATCACTACTGCGAATGCCTCCCTCCTGCTGATGAACACAATGCTGCTCAAGACCGCTACCCCCAAGTGGGGCAGTGATTACTAGAAGAGTGGTAGCCTCCTAGAATAAAATGATGCTAATGGGGCTTATCTATGTGAGGTGTGGAAGAAGATTGTATCTATAGTTTATTTGCTCTAATTGGCAAAATATTATTATGCCTTATTTATCTTACATTATGATGAAATGAAATAAGTTTTTTTGGAAGTAAATAAACTTTAATAAAAAGAATAAGAATAAAGAATACAAGAGTTAAAAAATAGCCTTAAAGGCCTTACAAGATACCAACTCCTAGAGCCCACCTAACTCTCATAACTCCAATTAAGTGCTTTGGAGACCTTTCCAAACAGAGGCAGATGGAACAAACGATTTTGAATTAAAAAGTTTATAATAACATACATTTGATCGATATAGTTTTTAGATCTCATTATGGAAATATATCAATTTTCAAGGATGAAAACTTTTGTTTAATTGTTATTTAAATTTCATACAAAATACAATACTCTTAATCTGGTGGTTTAGCAAGTCATGTAGTGTTATGTCTAGTGATCAGTTTGACAAATAGTGAAATTAATCTTTTCTAAAAAATTACTGGCCAAGGTAATGGTAAAAGAAAATGGTAGATAGTGTATCGAACTGGTTTATGTGAATAGATGATAATGTCATTAGGAATAGGGGTTAAATGCAGATAACCCCCCTGAACTATAGTCATTATTGCAGATAACCCCCCTTGAACTATTTTTTATGCATCAAACCCCCTAAACTATAACAATTTATTGCAAAATGCCCCATAGTCTTGATTTTTTTTCATAAATGACCAAAATGCCCTTTTATTGAATTATGGTTAATGCATTTGTTATTAGTTATTAACAAAGATTATAAAATAATTGATATTAATTTGATAACATATTTACCACTCAAATATATATTCATAAATAAACACATAATTTTTAAATTTTATTTATTAAATTATGATTTAAATATAAATATTTAAAATGACTAAGTCATTAATTAACAAACTTTATGTATATAACATTAGAAAAAAAAGGTATCTCTTATTTAAGTGGGTTTAAGGTCTTTATAGATAAATTTTATGGGAAACATTTTTATTCTACCATAAAAAAGTTTAAACTTAAAATAAAATATATTATTATTTAAGTCAAACTAAACTTTAATGACAAGTTAATTATTTACAAAATAATTGCAACTTATAACTTTATGTTTTTTATTTTCATTTGAGAATTTATTTACTCTAATACAATTAAGGTGAATGTCTTTATTAGTATCTTCCATAAGAAAAAAGGATATGGGTATAATTTAAAGAATGGAAAATTTAAGCAGAAGGGTAAAATAGTCATTTGTAATGAAGGGGGTTAATTGCAACAAGTTAATAATTCAGGGGGTTACTTGAAGTGTAGGGGGTTTTTCTACATTTTACCCTTAGGAATATTAATAAGACTTTGGCTATAGTTAGTTCTTGCTGGATAGAATTGAGAAGCATGGCGTAGCGGAGATGGTTGGAGGGACGAACTTTCAGTGTCTGGATTAATTGTATTTAGTATATCGAGTGTGGGTTCGAATTTTCGCTCATCTGCAAGTCACAATCTCTTTAGGGCCCGCTTGGAAATTTGGTTTTGGTCTTGGTCTTGGGTGGTTTTAGTAAATCTAAAACCAATATATAATGTTTGGTAAGGAGTTGGTCTTGGTCTTGGTATAATTATATATATATATACTAATATGTATTAAAAATATATAAATATGAAAAATATATATATAAAATTGGGAAAAAATTAATTTTCGGGAAAAATTATTTTTCCAAAAAATATAAAAAATAAATTTTCGGAAAATAATTAATTTTCGAAAAAATAAAGAATTAATTTTTTCCGAAAATTAAATTTTTTCCAAAAAATAATTTTTGTCGAAAAAATAATTATTTTCCAAAAAATAAATATTTTCTGAAAAATAATTTTTTTGGGAAAAATAATTATTTTCCAAATTTTTTTTTTTATGAAAATTAATTTTTTTCCGAAAATTAATTTTTCTGTAAAATATTTTTTCCGAAAAATATAAAAAAAAATTCAAAATAATTCATATTTTTGCCCATATATATATATATATATAGGGAGAGAGAGAGAGAGAAAAAAGTCAAAATTGGTGGGCCAAAACCAGGTTTTAGTGGTTGGTTTTAAAAAGCCCAAAATCAACTCCAAAACCAGCCAACCAAATATGGTTTGGTCTTAAAGTTCAAAAATAAAACCAAAACCGGCTTGCCAAACAGGCCCTTAAGGTCTAGGTCCAGAAAGATCATCTTTGGTGGTAATACTTTTTTTTTTTTAAGAATTGAGAGGTTAATTGGAGTCATCTATGTAAATTGAAGTTGTATCATCAAATTAAATTTTTTGTATCATCATATAAAATTGTTCTTATTTTTCATTATATAAAGAACGAAAGCCGAACACATATATCAAAGGAAAGAAGTATAACAGTTGCACCTTCTTCTTATTTTTTTCGTTTTTTTTAGAATAAGTAATTATACTAATCATGAGCGATGAAGTACACTATTAACAAGGGTAAAGCTCACTAATACAATCAAAGAAAGTCAAGCCCACAACCAAACAATAATAATACTCACGGCCTTCAATTAATTTGGGTCTTTGAAGGATATAAAATGGTTATTGAGGGACTTGATTAATCTAAATCAAATAGTTTCTACTTCATTTGACTACCCTCTTGACAAAGAATTTGATCAAAAGATTCAAAATTAATTTAGGTCCCCTCTTTCTCAATTCAAATCCTAAAATTAATTGTAATTAAGATCACTTCATCTTACCTGAGCATTAAAATAAGAGTAAATACCCATATTTGCTTGTAAATGAACCCAATAGAGCAAGAGAAATTTAAATATTATGTACATGTTTTTTTTTTTTTACTATTTTTTTATTGAGGTAAATATGATACATGAAGAAAATAGTACAAACAAGGAACAGAATTCACAGCCTTTTTTTTTTTTTTTTTTGGGGTCTTTTTCTTGGGGAAATTCACTATGTACAGTTTCTTATATAC
The DNA here is from genome assembly GCA_963922005.1 of Cornus suecica. Classification (NCBI taxonomy): domain Eukaryota; kingdom Viridiplantae; phylum Streptophyta; class Magnoliopsida; order Cornales; family Cornaceae; genus Cornus; species Cornus suecica. Next base: position 65,805,741 of record OY998245.1, read on the forward strand.
AACAATTATGTCTGTCACGCCCCGAATCCGAAAACCCGGATAATGACTTAAATTTAATTAAAATTCATAAAAATATCAAATGGTCAAACTGGTCAACCGACATTGTTTATAATTCACTAGCGCGGAAGCGAAATAGAAATAATAAAATCATACCCAAATCCCGAAACCAAATCAAATTACAACACGAACACACTAGTCCAAAGCCAAACAATTACAAATCATAATAAGCACGCAATCTTTATTATTACATAAAAATGTAATTATTATAAGTTCAAATTCCACAAATATCCAGTAGCTCATGCATCATCCACCAACGGTTCTTTTCCTGAAAAATGATAAGGGGTGAGCACAAACGGCCCAGTAGAGAAAAATCATGAAGCGTAAGATTCCGCAAGTATGTAAATTAATGAATACGTATAGGGTCAAGTCTCTACCCTAGTCCAATGTCATGATATAAATGCATAAGGAATCATAATATAAACTCATGTAGAACAATTTAAATAATATCATCAAGATAATTTAAAAGTTCTATAATCACGAAATTAAAACCAATACTCTCAATACGAATTCAAATCCAACTATCACAACAGAGATAGCATCAAATTCAAAATCATCAAATGGGAAAATTATGTCGTGAAACAAACCCTAGGACATGAACTACCTGTTCATCTGCCTAGTCGTCTTGGGGCTACTAACCCTACGGTGACGTCAACCAATCGCGCGATAATTCGAGGACTTGCACCCCGGGAGCTCCTTCGTCCCCCCATTGCTCACACCACACGACCATTTCCCAAAATCAACAACCAATCCACCATTCACAATTCACAATTCATAAATGTCATTCACATGCGCACATAAGTAATAAATATATCCGCACTCCATGATCCACCTAATAAAATTCTATCGTGGCATGAATCAATGCATTTAAACACATTAATGCAATTTCACAACTCATGTCAAACATAGCACAATAAGATGATGAATCTATATATAAACATTAAGATGCATAAATGAAGATTCTTAAACTCACACGATACCCCAATAAATCCCTACCTCAAACTTGATAAAATATCCAGTAAAATACCAACAATCAAAACAATATGGTTGTGTAGAGAATGAAGAAACGAACGGTTCTCCCTTCACGCCTTCATTTGTACCCTGTTATGCCCGAAACCAATTAACACATATTGAATAATTTTTATATACATAACCATATTTATTTTTATAATAAGATTTGCCAATAAACATTCTGATATATATAAATATCTACTAAAAAATATTCGGAATTAATAGAAAAAATTTAGCTACTTAATTAAGAATCGAAAAGTTCGGTTTCGAATACTACCGTAAAACGGACAACAAGTAATCTATGATTTTTAGAAAACTCTACAGGTTTGATAAAAATATGAACTTTACAGGATACACTCCAAACCTCTAAGTAGATCTACTGTAAAATTTTCATAAGCTTTAATCAAAGGACAGTGGTCCAAAATAATTATAAAAGACAGCTTTCCTAACAGTTCCGAAAACTGAACACCCTTTACTCCAAGATTTTTACAAACCTATCCATGAATTATATGACTACCAAAATCTCCAGATTTACATATTATATACTCAAGATCAGGTGATAAAATTATAAGTACAAAATTAGAATTATAGATAGCTCAAATCGGTAACACAAGTTCCGGTTTTAAACTACAGTTAAAACTGAACAGTTACTACTCAACAATTTTTCTTACCAGTATAAATTAACTTACAATTCTTGATCTTCAGTACATATTTCCTAGACATATTCAAAATGTTATAATAAAAGTTTCAAGATTTATAAGAATACGAAACCATATGAAACAATTGGCTAAACCGAAACCGAAATCGGATCAGCAAGCAGTAAAATATCACTGGACAGCCTACTTCCGTGATTTTTAGAAAATTAAATATTTATCTACATGATCTGAAATTTTGAGAGATGATAATAGACATATACAAAATCATACTGTAAAAGTTTCAAAAATTTATAAATAATTTAACATGGTCTATAAATTTCTCAAACCGAGTAAAAAAAACAAACGGTCTGCAACAACAACAATATCCGAATAACATGTTTTTCCTAGATTTTTAATTAACTCTCTACTTATCTATAAATTCTGAAATTTTCAGGAACATATAATCACATACCTATATATGATCTGTAAAATTTTCATAAACTAATTTTGATCCATACATATATTATAAATTAGAGATCTAAAGCCTTGATTTTCACTAAACATGTAAACTAGCAATCTGGAATTTTTGAAAAATCAAATCAAATTAAATAATATAGATCACATACCGTAATTGGTATTAAACTGAAGATCGGAACACGTAGAACAACTTCCTAGTTGAGCACAAAATTGAATCCCCACTCTAAGATGCCCAAAATGTAGAGAGAAGAAGATAGGAGAAAAATAGAGAATGATGGAAAAAATGGTTTTTGCTTGATTGTTGAGAATATGCAAAAGCTAACCTCAACACATCAATATAATGGCTGAAAATTTTCATCAATAATGTCATAAAGTGGTGTCAATATAATAGATGTATGATTGAACCTTTAAATGATGGAGGAATATGCTTTTGGAAAGTTGAAGATAAAAATAAAATTAAACATGTGGAATTCGGTCACACATTTACACATAATGAATATATTGCAAAAGTTACCCTCATCTTTATCAAACTCAAAAGTAACCCCCACATTTAATTAAAATATCGAAACTACCCGATCAACGACAAAAATGAAAATTTTACAAAACATAGAAATGAACCCAAAAATTCAAATCATACAATCCTTAATGTACAAAAACACATGCAATGCCACATAATGCACAAGATAAAAAAATAATAATTTATAACCGAAGAAAAAGAAATTATTTAAATAAACCCGGTCATTACAACGTCACCTATATGTGACTATATATTAAGCCACCGTATATGCCAAGACCTAGGATTACTAATTCTTAGATCGATCCTGCAGGCGAAGAACCCAACCTGTGTCTCCAGGAATAAGACTCAGTAGAGAACCCAAGAAAATCATAGCAAAGCACATCCAAGGGACCCAAGCAACGGTAGGTGGAAGAAATGAGTTTACCATATAAAAGAAAGCGAAACAAACACAAACAACTCCAAGCTGTTCGATGGCATTTCCAACCGCGTGTGGTAACATGTTGCGGAGCATTGTTCCGCTCCACAAGAATGCGAGTCCAAAGCAAAGTGACACCAGAATGGAGGGTACAATCGAACTCATTTCCTCGGACGAGGAGCCCTTGGAATACACTGTCAAAACTCCTATGGATGTTGGTATGACATAAGTGAGTATGGTTTTCCCGAGTTCTTGATCACGAAAAACCTTGACAATCGGATTCATTCTCTCGGATTCACTTGAACCTTCCGTTGGTAATGCGAGTACTGGTTGATGTGACAATGGTATTTCTTGTGCTTTGGATTGGGGAAATAAATATTGGAGTAGGGCTTTGTACCACTTGAGGATCATCATTTCCTCTTGTTCTTGGGCTATGGTCTCAACCCTAGTACTCATGATATAATTGTGAATGTGAATATGAAATTGGCTATAAATCGACATAAGACCCCAAGGGTTCGAATTTATAGAGGATTAGGGTTGTGAGTTGGTCAAAACATCTGAGTCATCAACTACAATGCATGTGTACATATTGCTTTCACCTGGACTAATGTGTCCTCACCATCCACTCCTGTGTCGTAAACAATTTTTTATGTTTTAAATCTATGATTTGGAGTAGTGTACAACGGATTACTTACTGTAGGATGTCAAGGGTATCTAATGAACAGTCATTATTTTTCTTACATACTCCCATTTTTCTACTTATTAAAATTCCGAATTAGAATTTTCGGGTATCACATTTAAGTTTTTTTAGGATATTATATGTTGGACCTCGGCAAAATTTAATCTAGCATTAGGTAGAAGTCCCTATATATTCTTATTTCCTATATTATACAATCTTATCTTTTCTGAATAATAATAAAAAAAGAATTAAACACATTTTAAAAAAACAAGGAAAAAGAAAAAAAAAAGTGTAGGATAGTTAAATTTATTATTTTGTCTGGAGTGCAATAAAATGGTAATAAGTATATTCATTTTCTAATTAGATTATGAAGCTAAATGCATTTATTTTGTTTATGATGTAAAGAGTGTATTAATGTTTTCATTTCAACTTTAAGGCAACAGGGGAGGGGGGACAAAATATTTTGATGGTTCATTCTAGCACCAATTTTTTTTTGATTGTGCACCAAATTAATCAAGAGAATTTTCTTTTCCAAAATAAATTTAAGAGATTTTAATCAAATTTCCAATTCCGTGTTTCATTCCACATTTTCTAAATTATATTGGTGAAAGGATGCAATTTTTCTCCTTCACTCCACGTTTTTCCCTATTTGGTGTGGCTCCTTCATTTCGAAAGTGGTAGAACAAAAAAAAAAAAAAAGTGCAAATCAATTAAGGATGGGGATTAAAAAGTATGTTAAAGTTACCACACATCACTCACTACATTCCGATAAAAAAAAAAAAAAACTAATTTTTGAAGATATGTACTTCAATTCAAATTGTCTCATTTCGTCATGTGGAAACTGAACCTTTTATAACTTGAGATGGTTAAAAACAATATACTAAAAAGTATATTCCACCGGATACATAATTCTTCTTTCATAGTTTCCTCATATTTACCATCATCACCCCCATAATGGCAACATACTGAAGCGTGTATGGATTAGAGATTGATCTCCTCCTTATCTCGCCACTATTGACTTTTTAAAAAAAAAAATAATAATAATAATATTTTATACCCACTTCTAGAAGTGAAACTTGATCAATAGAGTAATGACCTATGAAGTACAAACTCAAACATTAAATTAATATATTAAAACCTTGCAGAAGAGTATTTCTATTTTCAAAAACAAAAAAAGAAAAGAAAAGGTAATGAAATAGTATAATTTATTAATTTTTGTCTATTTAGCGGTAATTAAATCCTGAATACAACCACTAGTTTGAAAAATTAGATGTAAACCTTGCTAAAAGGTTAGGCTTACCCTAATTATAATTTATGCATGGAAGTATAATGGACTAATGGTTGATCACTTAAGCAAATTATGAGGGGAAACATAATTAAAACATAAAGGAAATGAACAATTAGCAGACTTTCATTTAGATATTACTTTTTCCATATATCTTTAAAATACAATTTTTTTTTTTTTTTTTTTTTTAAAATATAGCTTGTATTAGAGGCTAAACCATAACATGAATACAAAGTAAAATCCCAGGGAAGATCCTTAAAGACACTCCCCAAATCCACCAAACTAAAAGGAACCAAAAAAGAAAAATAACTTATTTCCGCCCATCATAGCTGAGAGCATCATAGACGTGTCAGGTCTTCATCATATGAGCCCTACCAGAACCTTCAAACCATAGAACTATAGCAAAAGCTCTGAACTAGAAAGCAACCCATCTCAGACACACTACTGACTTGAAAAGAACTTTAGTTGTTGTTGGTTATCGAAGCTTGGGAGGAACCATAGACTTGCTTGAAGATAGAGTTTGGAAGTCTCTAAGTCTGAGCAAGCTTAACATTAATATCAGAGGTCTGGACATTTAGAAGGGACATAGCCTTGAACTTGACTGTGGTTAACACTTCATTGAAGAGTTCGGTTTTCAGTTCTAACTTCTCTCTTGTAAAATCTTCTATTTCTTTCAAACCAGTAGACATAAAGAGTAGCTCAAAAACACCATTTTCTGAGAAGGGAAAGCAAATCATTTCTTTTGATAATGGAGAGCCATGGTAGAAGATCTTCCCATTTATGAGAAGGACATTGAAGAGAACCTCTATCCTTAATGATCTTCCATCCCCTCATGGTTAACGGGCATTCAAAGAAGAGGTGGGGGATGGACTCATAACTAGAGCAAAACACAAAAACATTGGAAGATATGATTCCCATTTGTTGCAACCTATCTTGGGTTAGCATTCATCTATGAAGGGCAATCCATAGGATGGAAGAGTGCCTTGGGACAGCTCCTCTAAACCACGAAATAGCAGCCCATGAAGGAGGAGCTTTATGTCTTCTAATAGAATTCCATGCAGAGTCAATGCTGAACTTACCTTTGTCAATCCATAGCAGTTGGGCTTGGAGGGAGTACAATGCATGAGTAATTAAGAGAATTGGCAGAGATGAAGGCAACTCCATTGAGCTCCATCCCATAAAACCTCCACTTTACCCCATCTACCCAAACCAGAGTAGTGGATAATGTCTTCACCATACATGTCCACAAGCGCCTTGTCAAACAACCAGGGATCATGCCATAAACTAGTCCTAGCCCCATTGCCAATCTGATACCTGTGATTAACCTTAAATAAACTTCTGAGTTTAAGGATTTGCTTCCAAGTCCATGATCTGTTGTAAGAGTACTTGAGGCTCCATAAACTTTTGTCTTTGATTAGGGTAGCTTGAGCCCACTTAGCCCATATGGATAAAGGATGTGGTTGAAGCAAGCTCCACAAGTTCTTGGCCATAACAGCTTGGTTTTAGAGGTTAAGGTCTTTTATTCCAAGCCCTCCTTCACCCTTAGGTAAGCAACCATCCTCCCATGCAAACTTCCCCCCTCCAGCTTTGAGCTCATGCCCTTTCCACAGGAATCTTCTAAATAGACTAGTGATGGTTTTGATCACTGACTTAGGGATAATGAAGGTGGATAGCCAATAAACTAACGTAGCAAAGAAAACTGACTTTATCAGCTGCAATCTACCTGCATAAGAAAAAAATCTACAGTTCCATGATTGAATTCTTTTGGAGATCCTATCCACCAATATAGAACAATCATCACTATTGAGCTTAGTGGCAATTAAGGGGACCCCCAAGTATCTGATAGGTAGAACTCCAGAGCTAAACTGAGTAATGTTGAGAAAGTGGTTTCTCAAATCATCATCAATTCCAGCCATAAAGATAGAACTTTTTGAAGGATTGGGCATGAGGCCTGAGATAGAACTGAAATGGTTAAGCTTCCTCATGATTGCTTCAATGGAAGAAGTGTCACTTTTGCAAAAAACAAGCAAATCATCTGCAAACATTAAATGGTTCAGTTTGGTTTTGTTGCACCTCCAATGAAATTTGAACCCATCTTCATACTTAAGATCATTGAGCAAACCAGAAAGATTTTCCATAGCTAGCACAAACAAGTAAAGGGGCATGGGGTCCCCCTGTCTTAAACCTCTTTCACTACCAAAATACCCTTCATGACTTTCATTGAAGTTGATAAAGAACATAGGGGTTTCGATACAAGTAATGATAAGGTTCTTGAAGTGGGTAGGGGCTCCATAGGCAGTGAGGGAAACATCAATAATTTTCCAAAAAATTGTATCATAAGCTTTCTTCAAATCGATTTTCATAACAATTATACTATGAGAGTTGTTCTTATGATACTGGATCATAACTTCTTGGGAAAGCAAAATATTGTCAGCAATAGATCTCCCTTATATGAACCTAGATTGATTATCACTTATACATTCATGAAGAGCAGGCTTAATCCTATTAGCCAGAATTTCAGCAATGCACTTATAGATGATGTTACACACTGCAATAGGTCTGTAGTTATCAACAGTAGAAGGGTTATCATTCTTGGGGATGAGGGTAAGGCAAGTGGCATTGATTTCCCTTAACATTTGGCCAGTGTCAAAGAAGTTAAGAACAACCTTAAAAACTCCCATTCCTATAATTGGCCAAACAACTTTGAAGAATACACTATTAAAGCCATCAGGGCTAGGACTTTTATCATCTTTCATGTGGAAATTTTTTTGAGAAATTTCATCTAATGTCACTGGTCTGGACATCCAGTCTTTATGGAGGTTAGAGAAAGGGTATTTAATGAACTAGTTCAAAGGGGGCATTGAACAATAATAGTAGGCTTGGAAAACAGGTTCTTGTAGTGCTCAATGATAATGTTCTCGATAGAATTCCTGTCTTTAAAGATGCATCCCTCACTATCAGTAATGAATGAAATTTTGTTAAAGGATCTCCTTTGATTGGCTATCTTGTGGAAATAGGAAGTGTTTTGATCTCCAAGGTTGAGCCACTGGATTCTAGCTTGCTGTCTCAACACACTTTCTTCAGCATTGGCATACATATGAAATTCTTTCAAACACTCATGGCCCATGTCTTTCAACTCACTATTATTGGGGTCACCATCAATCAAGGTTTGAATATTGATAACCTTCTTTCTAGAATCAATAACTTTCTGAGAGAGATTAGAAAAATGAGCTTTGTTGAGGAGTTTGAGACCTTCCTTAATCATCTTCAGCTTTTGCACAATAGAGTACATTTTAGTACCCCCTAACTTGCCTAACCCAAGCCTCATCAACCATAGGCAAAAAACCATCATGAAGGGAGAGAAAATTATTATATTTGAAAGGTTTCCTAGACTCATAAGTGGCAGTGGTCATTCTAAGATGTAACACATGACATCCTATCATTGGGCTACATGTACCACATTTGGAAGAAACAAATCTACCAACATTTGTAACCGAAACTACATCTTAATTATATCTTAAAATTACAATAGGTGGAAGAACTCAACTGGAAGAAATCAATTGACAGAAGGAACTGCCAATACATGGCAGTTACAAAGAAAGTGGTTGCTGGCAGTTGTAACCGTTAGGACACGTGGCAGCCTGAGAAAAAACAGCTGGAAGTTATGAAAAAAGTGGTCTGCGACAGTTGTAACCACTAGGACACATGGCAGTTGTAACCGCTGCGGTTACATAGCAGAATTAACCGTCGGCCATGTGGCAGAATCTGAAGCAACTTGACAAGAAAATGGGTGGTTATAAGGACACTTGGCACAATTTGAAGCAAGACTGAAAACCACACCCACATGCACACTTAGGCTATAAATAAAGCACTTAGAGCCACATTAAAAGCTCTCTAGTAGCACATAAACAAATCATTTCAATGCAATTTCCTTAAATTGTCATTTACTTTATCATGTCTTTTCAATTCTAATAATTTCAATATAAGTCATGTCCTTTCAATTCCTTTCCATTCACGCATTTTAATATCCAGCACTTTATTTTCGGCCACTTTAATTTCTGCCATTTATTTTCTGTCATCTTCCGTATCATCAAACACTCAATTTTCAACAATTTACTTTCTTCCACTCATTTATCTTCTAGCACTTAAATTCCAGCAACCATTTGCTTTTTGTCACCCGATCGATTCAAAATCTGCCGCATGCACTTTTAATTCCTTGTTCTTTTGCAGCCTTGACTGTAACACCCCGTGTTATTTTCTTTTTTTATGAAATTATTTTCGATTTAATTTTGGTTGTGACGTCATGGTTATTCTTGGTATTTCGTACTTATAAATTTTTCTCGTTTTATATTTCGGACTTGGAGGGACGACATTTATGCGGGTTCTTATTGTTATCGACTACCCGGTTTCGTTTTGACGTTTAGCATTTTGTGCTTCAACTGAGCGGCGACGTGTTTTGTTTGTCAGACGTTTAAGGGTTCTGATATTTGGGTTCTTACCTCGATGTATTTATTTTGGACTATTTTAGTTAATTGGCATCCCGTGGATTTTCCGGTTCGTGTGATCACACTTGGGGGTTGATTTATTAATTTTTAGGATTTATTGGACATATATATTATTAATGGGAAATTATATATATATGGGTGTTTATATATATATATATATAATTATTTTAGATAAATATATATATATATATAATTATATATATGTATATCAGATATATACATATCTATGTAGGGAGGAAAAACGCACAGGACGATTCTCACCCACATGCGACCCACCTACTTTTTCTCCCTTTTCCATCGTGGTACCACCAGGCCAACTCCTTCTTCTTCCTCAAATCGTCGCCGACCAAGAGAGGGGGAAAGAGAGAGAGACGACATGGAGAATAGAGAGAAGCTATCGCGAGGGAGAGAGTTCGTCGGTGAAGGAGAGTCGCAGCTGGTGGAGATTCGCTGACTGGTGGTGATGAGGTGTGGCGGCGTCGCTAGCAGGAGGTCGCCGGCGACGCAGGGGGTACAGGCCTGGGTCGCGCACTGTAGCAGTTCGCGCGACAGAGGTATTTTTAGCCGGAACTTCGGCCAATTATTTGGATGACTTCCTAATATCGAATAATTGCAATTTTCAAAGGGTAGCTTCGTCTTGATGTTAGGTACGATGTGTAAAAATTTCATATTTTTTTGTTGAGCGGTTTGTCGGGAAATTCGATTTAAAGTTTTGAATTTTCGTTTGGGTTATTTTAGATTTGCCCATATTTATTAACTTATTGCTAATGGCCTTCGTATATATCGTATAGGTCGTTGAGGCGGATATTTTGGTATATTCGAAATAGTATTCGGTTAACTTTGGTCAGCTACCCCCACTTTCGGGCACGGTACTGTTCATGGTGGGCCCCACTTTGGGTGTGAACATGTTGGGACCAGATTTGAGCACGCGTTTTTGGCGACATATCGATGTATCCGGTTCGATCGTGGGCGCGATGGTTAGTTCGTAAACACGTGTCAAGAGGTAGGGGAAACTTCATTATCGATATAGATAACTCTAGGCTACTTATGTGATATTTGATTGAGCATGCTAATTATATAAAATGAATTATAAATCCTGTTTAGGATTAATTAACATGCTTGTGGGATTTATATATATATATAAATATGAGTAAAATATATATGTATCTATATATATGAGTTATTGTTTGGATGCGCGAGCTATTATTTTAATTTAGATATATTTATTTGTGAATATAAAATATGTCTATCGGTGGGTTAGGAGCGAAGCAGGATGTAGAAGTTAATTTGAGAAATTAAATGAGTATTTTTCCTGCGAAATAAATACATATTTGAACTGAATGAGAATAGGTGGTTTAATATCCACTTGAAAGTTATAGTGGGTCAGGGAAATTGTAAAGTTTGGGTTTGAACTTAAAAACGTGGTATTAGTTTTCCCTTTTGATTGTGTTTATGGAATTTAAAACATGTTAGGGGATGTGTGATAGTGAGGGACGTGAACTTAGATGTTATTCTAGTTCCCCTTATGATTGTAGATTATTGCTTATGTGAATAATTAAAGCATGTTGCATACTTAAAGAAGTGACTATATTATTTGAAAGGTGAATAAATTATAAGTTGGTATTATTGGAAACTAATGATAGGATGACGTGTTATGTTCCTATGTGATTATATTCGAGCAAGTTGTGTGTGTAATTAAATTGATTATTATTTCACGCCTATATGCCTAGGGTGATAGCTATCGCATGACGTCATTATGCTATGTCATTTCATGAGCATGTAGTCAGTAGGGACTGTGAGAAGCATGCGTTGCATTGAACACCAGACATCGGATTATGACTATCTTAGTGTAGGGGCTTTGGAGTTGGGTCACCCCGCTGTTTTGGGACTTCGGAGTGGGAGCATTCCATGGTACCACAGGGAGACTTCGGAGTTGGACCATCTCGCCAGTTCCTAGGACTTCGGAGTTGGGCCGTCCTAGATAAGTCACCATACGTGTGTTTGCCGCACTAGTTGACTGTAGGGTAGTAGAAATAGAGTTATACCTGGTTGCGACTCGGCACTGCAATTGTAGTGAGGGTCGACATTGTGAGTGTAGGTAGACGAGGACCTGTATTTCATTCGCATATCATTGCACGATATCTGCTTATTGAGGTGTGTGTATATGTTCTATAATATTTTTAATGTTGTTATAGCTGAACTGATGAATATTCAGTATGTTAAGTTGTGGATCTCACGGTTACGTAGACCGAGATAGGGTTATGATTGAACCTATTTGGTGGTGTGGTAATGGTCTCTCGAGTCCGTTAGTAATCTAGAAAGTTAGTATCAAATGTGAATTTGAGGTTTGAATGAGACGGAAGAGGTATTGATTGAAACTAGTTAGTTTTGTGGTATTGGCCAATAGTTTTCCTTTTTTATGATCTTAAGAGGTCCAAGTGATTTTATTAAGTACTCGAGGTACTGTAGTTTTGCAACCTTGTTTCTCGTGCTTAGTTCATTCTCCTGAGCATTTATTTTACTATCATTTGTATTCTAGTATGTGATTTTTGACTTATATGTCATTCCTTGAGCCATCGGTGATGGTGTGGTGCCGAACCTCTTCCTCTTGTTGTCATTTGATTTTGTGGAGTTGGAAATAGATGGATGTGTTCCGTGAGTCCAATGCATTGTTCTTCCATCATTGTCCTATTGGACATTATAGGAATCCTTGGAGTTGTAGTCACTCTTATTGGGTTGTCTTTCGAAAACGGCATTTTTCAAGTTTTGAAAACAAACTCATTCGTATTTAAAAAGGAAAAACCCGTTTTCGCCTACCCCCGTAGCCACGACATGTTTTCGTACTTTAAAAAGTGATCTCAGGATCTTCTTTAAAAAGATTTTAAACTTCTAAAAGTCGGTGATGGCGACTGGCGGAAATCGGGGGCAAGACGGTCATTTTTACTGTGTGAATTCTTAACAGAAAAACCTATTTTATAATTCTCGAGATTCTGAGATTTCGAGGCTTCTTTCTCAAGACCTCGACCTGTAGTGTTTTGAAAGGTGTTTCCTTGTTTCACATTTACTTCCGATCAGTTCTGAGTCTCGGGTATGAGGCTTGTTGTTTAGTGCACACACGTAGTGTTGCCCTTCCTTTTTTTTTGATTTTTTTTTTCCGAGTGTTTTCCCTAAACACTTGTGGTGTTCTTAACCTTGGCATTGTTGTCTCGGTTATCCGTTGGTTAGCATTGTGATCTCTTTTCCTTTACTTTGTTTCTTGACCCTTATGTGGTTATTCATGAGGGTAGCTTTCAGGTACTTTCCGTGATTTGATTTGGTTAGCTTCCTCACCTATAGTGAGAGCATTGTTGGTTTGATGGACTTTATTGAGGATAGTATTATGAGATTGATGTGGTAATGCGTCTAGTGACATTGATGAGGCGATATGATTGAGGTGATTTAGTTCTTGAGAGGTAAATTTCCTATAGGAATGGGATGATGGTTCATATATATATATATATTGATGATGATTGTGTTAGTACGTAAGGACATGAGTGTTTTCCCTCGTGTGTTCTCGGGGAGTGGTTTGTGAGCATTCCTTAGTACTATTTGTGGATTTTATATTCCTGTGGATTTCTCATTTTCTGTCTATACTACCCAGTAACCTAAACAAATGGAGTCTCTCAAGATTGCGTTCTTGGTCATCCTCTTGGTTACTGCTGCATCTGGTTTATATCTCTTTCTATATATATATTTATATATGCCTGTCATTATGTTTATTCTTAGTCTACTAATATTCATGATCAGGTCCATTGATATATTCTCTATTCGATTTTTTTAACTCAAGTATTATACCAAATATTTTTCAAAAATAAAAGTTGTTAGAAACTGTTTTTGAATACGGTTGCATTGGTGTGTATCAGTGTATGTATGTATATATATATATATATATATATATATATATAAACATGTACTGTAAAAATTCTTAAATTCATGCACATTTGTTTTTTAGGTAAATAATGTTAATTAAAGGTAACTAAATTCATGCACATTTTTTGTTTTAGGTAAATTCATGCACATTGCTTAAAGGTAACTAAATGAAAATTGGTTGGCAAGAGCCACGGGGCAACTACGGTGTATCAAGAAGAACGAAAAGAGTGACTGCATCCATTTAAAATGCATAAAGGGTCCTATATGCAAGAATAACATCTGCCAGTGCTGTGAATCTGAAATCTTACAGTGTACTTGATGCAGGGGGATCCGAGTCAGACGATGCCGAGCTGTCAGATTGCTCATTGATGGCGCTGGATTACCTGGAGCGGGAGGATCAGCGCAAGAATGGCAAGAAATCGTAATCCAGCCTAATTGGGGCAGTTTCCGTGCACGTGTCGGTTTTTTTGCCATAACTGGAGCTACGAGTGTCGGATTCGCGCCCGTGACCCCAATTCGGAAAGCTAATCTCGACGCGGATGTCGTGGCCACCAAGCCACGCTCAGTGCACATCGTTTCGAGCCCCAAATCCGCTGTTTTCCTTTTCGATTCTTTATTTTTAGTTATTTTTTGCTACTTATGGTAATTTTTTATTTGTCAATTAGGAGATGATTCTGAACCCGATTTGGGCCAGATTTTTGGCAATCTTTTTATTTTTTTCCATGTTTTGTTTTGGTAGGACTTTTAGGGTTTTGCTATTTTTGGCAAAAATCCCATTAGGGGTCGATTTTCAGCTATTTATACCCGGCTTGTGGGTTGTTTTTATTCATTCTTGATTATACTTAATTATATAAAATTCCAGAGTGTTCTCTGAATTTTGGGTCAAATTTCTCCCTTTTTCTTTCTTGCAAATTACCCGTTGCGCTAGCCTACAGAATAATCTCTATTCTGTCCGGCGTCAGTACTTAAGTGGGACAGTGATTAACATCAGAGTTGTCCTCTCTCTTAATAAGTGAAAATCCAGGTCATTAATGTGATTATCCTATGTGAGTGTGGTGATATGATGATTAATAAAGCTCATGAATTACTATGGGATTAAACATATCTTTAGTGATATCAACCTATAACTTTTTTTCTTTGTTTGTTTTCCAAGGCAATATTAACTTTCATTAAAGCCAATCAAATATGATTGCAATCTATTTGGGCTCTTAAAAGAAGAGGTATTGTGACTCTGATGGAGGGACTTCTTGTCCTGTTGGCCTTCCATACTTTGATACTGCCAATTTTTAACATTCTCACAACCAATTTGGCCAATTCACGAAAATAGATTAAATAAAATATAATAAAAAAAACAACCTAAAGGGTGTTACTTGATTGAAAAAATATATATACATTTATAACCTAGTAAGGGCATCTTGTGTATATGATAGGGGTATTTTGGGCATTAAGAGGTCATGTGATAGTCACACGATCTACTAACAGTCAAATACTAATAGAAGGGTGGCCACATGGGACATTTGTTACATTTTTGAATAATTAACGTACTTTTTTGCGGTTAATGAATGATAGGGGTGGTATTTGATCAAAATAAAAAATCAATACTATATGTATGTTGTTTTTAACACTTTGCCCTTTTAAAGAAAGGAACAAATAAACCATTAAGAGGGATACTTCAAACAAGAAAAACCAAACCTACTACTGGCTAGAATAATTGAGCATCTAAAATTGCAAGAGCGTCAAGTAGTACAAAAAGAAAGCTACCTGATAGTATTCTTATGGAAGCGAGATTGCTCTATAAGGTCTTCAGAAGGGATGATGAACCATGAGATCTTTATATGCATTTTTATGAATAAATAGCTTATTAAAAGAAGATCAAACAATGTCATCGCTACCAATTCGCGGAGGATCAAACAACTAATATCCCTAAAATAAATAGAATGAAATTCGAGCCACTTCCAAGTTATATCGCTAAAAGAATCTGCAACTTTGGAATAATACCAAATTCATAAATAACTCTACCGCTTTTAGAGTAAGCATTTGACCCTTAAGAAAGTCACGGAAATTACTTTGTTTTCATTGAAAGTAATTCAAAAAGATCTATTTACATAAGAAATGTAATCGTAAATAAAACGAAATGCATTAACCCATATTCAAATGAAGAGGACATTGAATTAGCAACATCAATAATAACTTATAGACATAAATATTTACATATATATTTATAGATTGAAATGTTCATCTCCTTAGCTCATCTATCAAGCACAACATAACAATTACAAATGGGTCTTTCAAATTAATTAGTATTTAGAGCATATGGTAAAGTGGCACCACATGGAGGAGTTAAAACTTAAACTTTTGCAAGGCACATCGGTCCAATTCGTTAATGTAGTTTTGTTACAAAATGTGACTATTGACGCCACCTATTATCGTCCTGGTTGGACTAGCCACATTTTAGTATTTTAAATATATAAATCATTTCTAATAAAAAGAGAGACCTTTTCTTCTTTCTTTTTTTTCTTTTTTTAGAGAGAGAAAGATTTTAAGAATTTCGCAATTCAATACAATAATTTGTTACTATTTAGACTAATTTTAAATTAAGAAAGGAAGTGCGGTCATTCATGAATGCCCTAATCTTTTATTGCATGTAAATGTAATTAATACTTTGGGCCTCATTTGCGTGGAGTCCACACTTAACTAGTCTCTGAAAGTATTAAAAATTAGTCAAAAGATTTAATTTGTGACTTAAGGTAGATTACACTGGTTGCCCTAAAAAATCTCTCTCTCCAATTAAAAAAAAAAAATCTAGTCAAGTTAATTAGTATCTCACTCGAACAATCTAGTGAAATATTCAATGAATCAAATTTGATCTAATCAAGATTGAATTGGACAAAAATAGTCCAATCCCAATGAGATTTGATAAGATCTCGGTGGACCAAGTTTTTTTTTCCCCAGTAATTCAATGTATTAAGGAAAACAGGGTACTAAGAAGTTGGGTTGCTCTCCAATCTTTCCTACAGTATGCATAGATACCTCTCTCTCTCTCTATATATATAGTTAATGGCTTTGTTCTTGCAAATGACTTTTTTAAGCAATAAATTCTCAATAGATACATATATATAATTGCCTTTGGTGGTTATACCCCCTGCAATCTTGTAAGGCTTGGCCTTCTTGTTCTATAAAATGTTGATTTTCAATAAATAAATAAATAAAATGATATTTCGTTAATTTTTTTGAAAAAATATCTAAATTGTCCCAACTATAAATTGTTAGTAAACCGACTTTAAATTTTGTATAAACAAGAAGTATTATATTTTCTGACTTATAATTTCATATTCAGGATTTATAAAGTTAAAAGTATAAAAACCCCTAGGAACTATTAACAAGTCACCAATAAAATGCTCTTAAGCGTAAGTTATATTCATTAAATGTGTTTGAGAACTATGAAAACCCAAATGTGCCCCACCACAATTTCATAAATGAATTTCAAAATCAGTCATGCCCTCTCCTGTATAAATGGTCCAAATTTATAAAATTAAAAGTATAGAAAACACCTAGGAATTATTAACAAAAGTCAGCAATAAAATTATTACGCGTAAGGTGTATTCATTAAATGAGTTTGAGAGAGATAAAAATCCAAATTAATTTTCCCCAACAGAATATTTCATTAATAAAATCCTAAATCAGTCATGTCCTCTCCTGTATAAATAGCCCATGCCTAAAATCTACTATCACACTGCAAAAAGAAAAAAAATACTTCCTCTACTTATTCCTAGCGACCATCCTTCCTAATTAAACATGGAGAAGACTTCTCTCATGACTGTTGTCTTGGTCATTCTCCTGGTCACTGTATCTGCAGGTTAATCTAATCTCTCTCTCTCTATATATATATGGGGATATGTAGAGGGACGAAAGTTTTTATTTTAATATTTTTTACCCTAAAATTTTGAATATTTAGTATTTAGCTCCTACTGAATGTTTTTTTACCTTAGATATCACAGAATTTATATTTCTTTACATCTAAGCCCCCATTGAAAATTTATTTTAAGCCCTACTGAAATAAATATATGTCATTTATACCCAAACAATTCACTGTAAATTTTTTTAGCTCCACTGAATTGGATCTCTAGATCCGTCACTGGATATGTATATATATTTTCATGCACATTTCATAAAGGTGACTAATGAAAAATTGTTGGCTTGCAGAAACTCAAGATTCAGGTCATGCGTACCCCTGTCAAAAGGACCAGGATTGCGATATTTTGAGGTTTAGGTGCATAGAACCTCCTCATATTCCTCACTGTAACGCTAATCACTACTGCGAATGCCTCCCTCCTGCTGATGAACATAATGCTGCTCAAGACCGCTACCCCCAAGTGGGGCAGTGATTACTAGAAGAGTGGTAGCCTCCTAGAATAAAATGATGCTAATGGGGCTTATCTATGTGAGGTGTGGAAGAAGATTGTATCTATAGTTTATTTGCTCTAATTGGCAAAATATTATTATGCCTTATTTATCTTACATTATGATGAAATGAAATAAGTTTTTTTGGAAGTAAATAAACTTTAATAAAAAGAATAAGAATAAAGAATACAAGAGTTAAAAAATAGCCTTAAAGGCCTTACAAGATACCAACTCCTAGAGCCCACCTAACTCTCATAACTCCAATTAAGTGCTTTGGAGACCTTCCCAAACAGAGGCAGATGGAACAAACGATTTTGAATTAAAAAGTTTATAATAACATACATTTGATCGATATAGTTTTTAGATCTCATTATGGAAATATATCAATTTTCAAGGATGAAAACTTTTGTTTAATTGTTATTTAAATTTCATACAAAATACAATACTCTTAATCTGGTGGTTTAGCAAGTCATGTAGTGTTATGTCTAGTGATCAGTTTGACAAATAGTGAAATTAATCTTTTCTAAAAAATTACTGGCCAAGGTAATGGTAAAAGAAAATGGTAGATAGTGTATCGAACTGGTTTATGTGAATAGATGATAATGTCATTAGGAATAGGGGTTAAATGCAGATAACCCCCCTGAACTATAGTCATTATTGCAGATAACCCCTCTTGAACTATTTTTTATGCATCAAACCCCCTAAACTATAACAATTTATTGCAAAATGCCCCATAGTCTTGATTTTTTTCCATAAATGACCAAAATGCCCTTTTATTGAATTATGGTTAATGCATTTGTTATTAGTTATTAACAAAGATTATAAAATAATTGATATTAATTTGATAACATATTTACCACTCAAATATATATTCATAAATAAACACATAATTTTTAAATTTTATTTATTAAATTATGATTTAAATATAAATATTTAAAATGACTAAGTCATTAATTAACAAACTTTATGTATATAACATTAGAAAAAAAAGGTATCTCTTATTTAAGTGGGTTTAAGGTCTTTATAGATAAATTTTATGGGAAACATTTTTATTCTACCATAAAAAAGTTTAAACTTAAAATAAAATATATTATTATTTAAGTCAAACTAAACTTTAATGACAAGTTAATTATTTACAAAATAATTGCAACTTATAACTTTATGTTTTTTATTTTCATTTGAGAATTTATTTACTCTAATACAATTAAGGTGAATGTCTTTATTAGTATCTTCCATAAGAAAAAAGGATATGGGTATAATTTAAAGAATGGAAAATTTAAGCTGAAGGGTAAAATAGTCATTTGTAATGAAGGGGGTTAATTGCAACAAGTTAATAATTCAGGGGGTTACTTGAAGTGTAGGGGGTTTTTCTACATTTTACCCTTAGGAATATTAATAAGACTTTGGCTATAGTTAGTTCTTGCTGGATAGAATTGAGAAGCATGGCGTTGCGGAGATGGTTGGAGGGACGAACTTTCAATGTCTGGATTAATTGTATTTAGTATATCGAGTGTGGGTTCGAATTTTCGCTCATCTGCAAGTCACAATCTCTTTAGGGCCCGTTTGGAAATTTGGTTTTGGTCTTGGTCTTGGGTGGTTTTAGTAAATCTAAAACCAATATATAATGTTTGGTAAGGAGTTGGTCTTGGTCTTGGTATAATTATATATATATATACTAATATGTATTAAAAATATATAAATATGAAAAATATATATATAAAATTGGGAAAAAATTAATTTTCGGGAAAAATTATTTTTCCAAAAAATATAAAAAATAAATTTTCGGAAAATAATTAATTTTCGAAAAAATAAAGAATTAATTTTTTCCGAAAATTAAATTTTTTCCAAAAAATAATTTTTGTCGAAAAAATAATTTTTTCCCGAAAAAATAATTATTTTCCAAAAAATAAATATTTTCTGAAAAATAATTTTTTTGGGAAAAATAATTATTTTCCAAATTTTTTTTTTTATGAAAATTAATTTTTTTCCGAAAATTAATTTTTCTGTAAAATATTTTTTCCGAAAAATATAAAAAAAAATTCAAAATAATTCATATTTTTGCCCATATATATATATATATATAGGGAGAGAGAGAGAGAGAAAAAAGTCAAAATTGGTGGGCCAAACCAGGTTTTAGTGGTTGGTTTTAAAAAGCCCAAAATCAACTCCAAAACCAGCCAACCAAATATGGTTTGGTCTTAAAGTTCAAAAATAAAACCAAAACCGGCTTGCCAAACAGGCCCTTAAGGTCTAGGTCCAGAAAGATCATCTTTGGTGGTAATACTTTTTTTTTTTTAAGAATTGAGAGGTTAATTGGAGTCATCTATGTAAATTGAAGTTGTATCATCAAATTAAATTTTTTGTATCATCATATAAAATTGTTCTTATTTTTCATTATATAAAGAACGAAAGCCGAACACATATATCAAAGGAAAGAAGTATAACAGTTGCACCTTCTTCTTATTTTTTTCGTTTTTTTTAGAATAAGTAATTATACTAATCATGAGCGATGAAGTACACTATTAACAAGGGTAAAGCTCACTAATACAATCAAAGAAAGTCAAGCCCACAACCAAACAATAATAATACTCACGGCCTTCAATTAATTTGGGTCTTTGAAGGATATAAAATGGTTATTGAGGGACTTGATTAATCTAAATCAAATAGTTTCTACTTCATTTGACTACCCTCTTGACAAAGAATTTGATCAAAAGATTCAAAATTAATTTAGGTTCCCTCTTTCTCAATTCAAATCCTAAAATTAATTGTAATTAAGATCACTTCATCTTACCTGAGCATTAAAATAAGAGTAAATACCCATATTTGCTTGTAAATGAACCCAATAGAGCAAGAGAAATTTAAATATTATGTACATGTTTTTTTTTTTTTACTATTTTTTTATTGAGGTAAATATGATACATGAAGAAAATAGTACAAACAAGGAACAGAATTCACAGCCTTTTTTTTTTTTTTTTTTTGGGGGTCTTTTTCTTGGGGAAATTCACTATGTACAGTTTCTTATATACAACAATTATGTCTGTCACGCCCCGAATCCGAAAACCCGGATAATGACTTAAATTTAATTAAAATTCATAAAAATATCAAATGGTCAAACTGGTCAACCGACATTGTTTATAATTCACTAGCGCGGAAGCGAAATAGAAATAATAAAATCATACCCAAATCCCGAAACCAAATCAAATTACAACACGAACACACTAGTCCAAAGCCAAACAATTACAAATCATAATAAGCACGCAATCTTTATTATTACATAAAGATGTAATTATTATAAGTTCAAATTCCACAAATATCCAGTAGCTCATGCATCATCCACCAACGGTTCTTTTCCTGAAAAATGATAAGGGGTGAGCACAAACGGCCCAGTAGAGAAAAATCATGAAGCGTAAGATTCCGCAAGTATGTAAATTAATGAATACGTATAGGGTCAAGTCTCTACCCTAGTCCAATGTCATGATATAAATGCATAAGGAATCATAATATAAACTCATGTAGAACAATTTAAATAATATCATCAAGATAATTTAAAAGTTCTATAATCACGAAATTAAAACCAATACTCTCAATACGAATTCAAATCCAACTATCACAACAGAGATAGCATCAAATTCAAAATCATCAAATGGGAAAATTATGTCGTGAAACAAACCCTAGGACATGAACTACATGTTCATCTGCCTAGTCGTCTTGGGGCTACTAACCCTACGGTGACGTCAACCAATCGCGCGATAATTCGAGGACTTGCACCCCGGGAGCTCCTTCGTCCCCCCATTGCTCACACCACACGACCATTTCCCAAAATCAACAACCAATCCACCATTCACAATTCACAATTCATAAATGTCATTCACATGCGCACATAAGTAATAAATATATCCGCACTCCATGATCCACCTAATAAAATTCTATCGTGGCATGAATCAATGCATTTAAACACATTAATGCAATTTCACAACTCATGTCAAACATAGCACAATAAGATGATGAATCTATATATAAACATTAAGATGCATAAATGAAGATTCTTAAACTCACACGATACCCCAATAAATCCCTACCTCAAACTTGATAAAATATCCAGTAAAATACCAACAATCAAAACAATATGGTTGTGTAGAGAATGAAGAAACGAACGGTTCTCCCTTCACGCCTTCATTTGTACCCTGTTATGCCCGAAACCAATTAACACATATTGAATAATTTTTATATACATAACCATATTTATTTTTATAATAAGATTTGCCAATAAACATTCTGATATATATAAATATCTACTAAAAAATATTCGGAATTAATAGAAAAAATTTAGCTACTTAATTAAGAATCGAAAAGTTCGGTTTCGAATACTACCGTAAAACGGACAACAAGTAATCTATGATTTTTAGAAAACTCTACAGGTTTGATAAAAATATGAACTTTACAGGATACACTCCAAACCTCTAAGTAGATCTACTGTAAAATTTTCATAAGCTTTAATCAAAGGACAGTGGTCCAAAATAATTATAAAAGACAGCTTTCCTAACAGTTCCGAAAACTGAACACCCTTTACTCCAAGATTTTTACAAACCTATCCATGAATTATATGACTACCAAAATCTCCAGATTTACATATTATATACTCAAGATCAGGTGATAAAATTATAAGTACAAAATTAGAATTATAGATAGCTCAAATCGGTAACACAAGTTCCGGTTTTAAACTACAGTTAAAACTGAACAGTTACTACTCAACAATTTTTCTTACCAGTATAAATTAACTTACAATTCTTGATCTTCAGTACATATTTCCTAGACATATTCAAAATGTTATAATAAAAGTTTCAAGATTTATAAGAATACGAAACCATATGAAACAATTGGCTAAACCGAAACCGAAATCGGATCAGCAAGCAGTAAAATATCACTGGACAGCCTACTTCCGTGATTTTTAGAAAATTAAATATTTATCTACATGATCTGAAATTTTGAGAGATGATAATAGACATATACAAAATCATACTGTAAAAGTTTCAAAAATTTATAAATAATTTAACATGGTCTATAAATTTCTCAAACCGAGTAAAAAAAACAAACGGTCTGCAACAACAACAATATCCGAATAACATGTTTTTCCTAGATTTTTAATTAACTCTCTACTTATCTATAAATTCTGAAATTTTCAGGAACATATAATCACATACCTATATATGATCTGTAAAATTTTCATAAACTAATTTTGATCCATACATATATTATAAATTAGAGATCTAAAGCCTTGATTTTCACTAAACATGTAAACTAGCAATCTGGAATTTTTGAAAAATCAAATCAAATTAAATAATATAGATCACATACCGTAATTGGTATTAAACCGAAGATCGGAACACGTAGAACAACTTCCTAGTTGAGCACAAAATTGAATCCCCACTCTAAGATGCCCAAAATGTAGAGAGAAGAAGATAGGAGAAAAATAGAGAATGATGGAAAAAATGGTTTTTGCTTGATTGTTGAGAATATGCAAAAGCTAACCTCAACACATCAATATAATGGCTGAAAATTTTCATCAATAATGTCATAAAGTGGTGTCAATATAATAGATGTATGATTGAACCTTTAAATGATGGAGGAATATGCTTTTGGAAAGTTGAAGATAAAAATAAAATTAAACATGTGGAATTCGGTCACACATTTACACATAATGAATATATTGCAAAAGTTACCCTCATCTTTATCAAACTCAAAAGTAACCCCCACATTTAATTAAAATATCGAAACTACCCGATCAACGACAAAAATGAAAATTTTACAAAACATAGAAATGAACCCAAAAATTCAAATCATACAATCCTTAATGTACAAAAACACATGCAATGCCACATAATGCACAAGATAAAAAAATAATAATTTATAACCGAAGAAAAAGAAATTATTTAAATAAACCCGGTCATTACAACGTCACCTATATGTGACTATATATTAAGCCACCGTATATGCCAAGACCTAGGATTACTAATTCTTAGATCGATCCTGCAGGCGAAGAACCCAACCTGTGTCTCCAGGAATAAGACTCAGTAGAGAACCCAAGAAAATCATAGCAAAGCACATCCAAGGGACCCAAGCAACGGTAGGTGGAAGAAATGAGTTTACCATATAAAAGAAAGCGAAACAAACACAAACAACTCCAAGCTGTTCGATGGCATTTCCAACCGCGTGTGGTAACATGTTGCGGAGCATTGTTCCGCTCCACAAGAATGCGAGTCCAAAGCAAAGTGACACCAGAATGGAGGGTACAATCGAACTCATTTCCTCGGACGAGGAGCCCTTGGAATACACTGTCAAAACTCCTATGGATGTTGGTATGACATAAGTGAGTATGGTTTTCCCGAGTTCTTGATCACGAAAAACCTTGACAATCGGATTCATTCTCTCGGATTCACTTGAACCTTCCGTTGGTAATGCGAGTACTGGTTGATGTGACAATGGTATTTCTTGTGCTTTGGATTGGGGAAATAAATATTGGAGTAGGGCTTTGTACCACTTGAGGATCATCATTTCCTCTTGTTCTTGGGCTATGGTCTCAACCCTAGTACTCATGATATAATTGTGAATGTGAATATGAAATTGGCTATAAATCGACATAAGACCCCAAGGGTTCGAATTTATAGAGGATTAGGGTTGTGAGTTGGTCAAAACATCTGAGTCATCAACTACAATGCATGTGTACATATTGCTTTCACCTGGACTAATGTGTCCTCACCATCCACTCCTGTGTCGTAAACAATTTTTTATGTTTTAAATCTATGATTTGGAGTAGTGTACAACGGATTACTTACTGTAGGATGTCAAGGGTATCTAATGAACAGTCATTATTTTTCTTACATACTCCCATTTTTCTACTTATTAAAATTCCGAATTAGAATTTTCGGGTATCACATTTAAGTTTTTTTAGGATATTATATGTTGGACCTCGGCAAAATTTAATCTAGCATTAGGTAGAAGTCCCTATATATTCTTATTTCCTATATTATACAATCTTATCTTTTCTGAATAATAATAAAAAAAGAATTAAACACATTTTAAAAAAACAAGGAAAAAGAAAAAAAAAAGTGTAGGATAGTTAAATTTATTATTTTGTCTGGAGTGCAATAAAATGGTAATAAGTATATTCATTTTCTAATTAGATTATGAAGCTAAATGCATTTATTTTGTTTATGATGTAAAGAGTGTATTAATGTTTTCATTTCAACTTTAAGGCAACAGGGGAGGGGGGACAAAATATTTTGATGGTTCATTCTAGCACCAATTTTTTTTTGATTGTGCACCAAATTAATCAAGAGAATTTTCTTTTCCAAAATAAATTTAAGAGATTTTAATCAAATTTCCAATTCCGTGTTTCATTCCACATTTTCTAAATTATATTGGTGAAAGGATGCAATTTTTCTCCTTCACTCCACGTTTTTCCCTATTTGGTGTGGCTCCTTCATTTCGAAAGTGGTAGAACAAAAAAAAAAAAAAAGTGCAAATCAATTAAGGATGGGGATTAAAAAGTATGTTAAAGTTACCACACATCACTCACTACATTCCGATAAAAAAAAAAAAAAACTAATTTTTGAAGATATGTACTTCAATTCAAATTGTCTCATTTCGTCATGTGGAAACTGAACCTTTTATAACTTGAGATGGTTAAAAACAATATACTAAAAAGTATATTCCACCGGATACATAATTCTTCTTTCATAGTTTCCTCATATTTACCATCATCACCCCCATAATGGCAACATACTGAAGCGTGTATGGATTAGAGATTGATCTCCTCCTTATCTCGCCACTATTGACTTTTTAAAAAAAAAAATAATAATAATAATATTTTATACCCACTTCTAGAAGTGAAACTTGATCAATAGAGTAATGACCTATGAAGTACAAACTCAAACATTAAATTAATATATTAAAACCTTGCAGAAGAGTATTTCTATTTTCAAAAACAAAAAAAGAAAAGAAAAGGTAATGAAATAGTATAATTTATTAATTTTTGTCTATTTAGCGGTAATTAAATCCTGAATACAACCACTAGTTTGAAAAATTAGATGTAAACCTTGCTAAAAGGTTAGGCTTACCCTAATTATAATTTATGCATGGAAGTATAATGGACTAATGGTTGATCACTTAAGCAAATTATGAGGGGAAACATAATTAAAACATAAAGGAAATGAACAATTAGCAGACTTTCATTTAGATATTACTTTTTCCATATATCTTTAAAATACAATTTTTTTTTTTTTTTTTTTTTTAAAATATAGCTTGTATTAGAGGCTAAACCATAACATGAATACAAAGTAAAATCCCAGGGAAGATCCTTAAAGACACTCCCCAAATCCACCAAACTAAAAGGAACCAAAAAAGAAAAATAACTTATTTCCGCCCATCATAGCTGAGAGCATCATAGACGTGTCAGGTCTTCATCATATGAGCCCTACCAGAACCTTCAAACCATAGAACTATAGCAAAAGCTCTGAACTAGAAAGCAACCCATCTCAGACACACTACTGACTTGAAAAGAACTTTAGTTGTTGTTGGTTATCGAAGCTTGGGAGGAACCATAGACTTGCTTGAAGATAGAGTTTGGAAGTCTCTAAGTCTGAGCAAGCTTAACATTAATATCAGAGGTCTGGACATTTAGAAGGGACATAGCCTTGAACTTGACTGTGGTTAACACTTCATTGAAGAGTTCGGTTTTCAGTTCTAACTTCTCTCTTGTAAAATCTTCTATTTCTTTCAAACCAGTAGACATAAAGAGTAGCTCAAAAACACCATTTTCTGAGAAGGGAAAGCAAATCATTTCTTTTGATAATGGAGAGCCATGGTAGAAGATCTTCCCATTTATGAGAAGGACATTGAAGAGAACCTCTATCCTTAATGATCTTCCATCCCCTCATGGTTAACGGGCATTCAAAGAAGAGGTGGGGGATGGACTCATAACTAGAGCAAAACACAAAAACATTGGAAGATATGATTCCCATTTGTTGCAACCTATCTTGGGTTAGCATTCATCTATGAAGGGCAATCCATAGGATGGAAGAGTGCCTTGGGACAGCTCCTCTAAACCACGAAATAGCAGCCCATGAAGGAGGAGCTTTATGTCTTCTAATAGAATTCCATGCAGAGTCAATGCTGAACTTACCTTTGTCAATCCATAGCAGTTGGGCTTGGAGGGAGTACAATGCATGAGTAATTAAGAGAATTGGCAGAGATGAAGGCAACTCCATTGAGCTCCATCCCATAAAACCTCCACTTTACCCCATCTACCCAAACCAGAGTAGTGGATAATGTCTTCACCATACATGTCCACAAGCGCCTTGTCAAACAACCAGGGATCATGCCATAAACTAGTCCTAGCCCCATTGCCAATCTGATACCTGTGATTAACCTTAAATAAACTTCTGAGTTTAAGGATTTGCTTCCAAGTCCATGATCTGTTGTAAGAGTACTTGAGGCTCCATAAACTTTTGTCTTTGATTAGGGTAGCTTGAGCCCACTTAGCCCATATGGATAAAGGATGTGGTTGAAGCAAGCTCCACAAGTTCTTGGCCATAACAGCTTGGTTTTAGAGGTTAAGGTCTTTTATTCCAAGCCCTCCTTCACCCTTAGGTAAGCAACCATCCTCCCATGCAAACTTCCCCCCTCCAGCTTTGAGCTCATGCCCTTTCCACAGGAATCTTCTAAATAGACTAGTGATGGTTTTGATCACTGACTTAGGGATAATGAAGGTGGATAGCCAATAAACTAACGTAGCAAAGAAAACTGACTTTATCAGCTGCAATCTACCTGCATAAGAAAAAAATCTACAGTTCCATGATTGAATTCTTTTGGAGATCCTATCCACCAATATAGAACAATCATCACTATTGAGCTTAGTGGCAATTAAGGGGACCCCCAAGTATCTGATAGGTAGAACTCCAGAGCTAAACTGAGTAATGTTGAGAAAGTGGTTTCTCAAATCATCATCAATTCCAGCCATAAAGATAGAACTTTTTGAAGGATTGGGCATGAGGCCTGAGATAGAACTGAAATGGTTAAGCTTCCTCATGATTGCTTCAATGGAAGAAGTGTCACTTTTGCAAAAAACAAGCAAATCATCTGCAAACATTAAATGGTTCAGTTTGGTTTTGTTGCACCTCCAATGAAATTTGAACCCATCTTCATACTTAAGATCATTGAGCAAACCAGAAAGATTTTCCATAGCTAGCACAAACAAGTAAAGGGGCATGGGGTCCCCCTGTCTTAAACCTCTTTCACTACCAAAATACCCTTCATGACTTTCATTGAAGTTGATAAAGAACATAGGGGTTTCGATACAAGTAATGATAAGGTTCTTGAAGTGGGTAGGGGCTCCATAGGCAGTGAGGGAAACATCAATAATTTTCCAAAAAATTGTATCATAAGCTTTCTTCAAATCGATTTTCATAACAATTATACTATGAGAGTTGTTCTTATGATACTGGATCATAACTTCTTGGGAAAGCAAAATATTGTCAGCAATAGATCTCCCTTATATGAACCTAGATTGATTATCACTTATACATTCATGAAGAGCAGGCTTAATCCTATTAGCCAGAATTTCAGCAATGCACTTATAGATGATGTTACACACTGCAATAGGTCTGTAGTTATCAACAGTAGAAGGGTTATCATTCTTGGGGATGAGGGTAAGGCAAGTGGCATTGATTTCCCTTAACATTTGGCCAGTGTCAAAGAAGTTAAGAACAACCTTAAAAACTCCCATTCCTATAATTGGCCAAACAACTTTGAAGAATACACTATTAAAGCCATCAGGGCTAGGACTTTTATCATCTTTCATGTGGAAATTTTTTTGAGAAATTTCATCTAATGTCACTGGTCTGGACATCCAGTCTTTATGGAGGTTAGAGAAAGGGTATTTAATGAACTAGTTCAAAGGGGGCATTGAACAATAATAGTAGGCTTGGAAAACAGGTTCTTGTAGTGCTCAATGATAATGTTCTCGATAGAATTCCTGTCTTTAAAGATGCATCCCTCACTATCAGTAATGAATGAAATTTTGTTAAAGGATCTCCTTTGATTGGCTATCTTGTGGAAATAGGAAGTGTTTTGATCTCCAAGGTTGAGCCACTGGATTCTAGCTTGCTGTCTCAACACACTTTCTTCAGCATTGGCATACATATGAAATTCTTTCAAACACTCATGGCCCATGTCTTTCAACTCACTATTATTGGGGTCACCATCAATCAAGGTTTGAATATTGATAACCTTCTTTCTAGAATCAATAACTTTCTGAGAGAGATTAGAAAAATGAGCTTTGTTGAGGAGTTTGAGACCTTCCTTAATCATCTTCAGCTTTTGCACAATAGAGTACATTTTAGTACCCCCTAACTTGCCTAACCCAAGCCTCATCAACCATAGGCAAAAAACCATCATGAAGGGAGAGAAAATTATTATATTTGAAAGGTTTCCTAGACTCATAAGTGGCAGTGGTCATTCTAAGATGTAACACATGACATCCTATCATTGGGCTACATGTACCACATTTGGAAGAAACAAATCTACCAACATTTGTAACCGAAACTACATCTTAATTATATCTTAAAATTACAATAGGTGGAAGAACTCAACTGGAAGAAATCAATTGACAGAAGGAACTGCCAATACATGGCAGTTACAAAGAAAGTGGTTGCTGGCAGTTGTAACCGTTAGGACACGTGGCAGCCTGAGAAAAAACAGCTGGAAGTTATGAAAAAAGTGGTCTGCGACAGTTGTAACCACTAGGACACATGGCAGTTGTAACCGCTGCGGTTACATAGCAGAATTAACCGTCGGCCATGTGGCAGAATCTGAAGCAACTTGACAAGAAAATGGGTGGTTATAAGGACACTTGGCACAATTTGAAGCAAGACTGAAAACCACACCCACATGCACACTTAGGCTATAAATAAAGCACTTAGAGCCACATTAAAAGCTCTCTAGTAGCACATAAACAAATCATTTCAATGCAATTTCCTTAAATTGTCATTTACTTTATCATGTCTTTTCAATTCTAATAATTTCAATATAAGTCATGTCCTTTCAATTCCTTTCCATTCACGCATTTTAATATCCAGCACTTTATTTTCGGCCACTTTAATTTCTGCCATTTATTTTCTGTCATCTTCCGTATCATCAAACACTCAATTTTCAACAATTTACTTTCTTCCACTCATTTATCTTCTAGCACTTAAATTCCAGCAACCATTTGCTTTTTGTCACCCGATCGATTCAAAATCTGCCGCATGCACTTTTAATTCCTTGTTCTTTTGCAGCCTTGACTGTAACACCCCGTGTTATTTTCTTTTTTTATGAAATTATTTTCGATTTAATTTTGGTTGTGACGTCATGGTTATTCTTGGTATTTCGTACTTATAAATTTTTCTCGTTTTATATTTCGGACTTGGAGGGACGACATTTATGCGGGTTCTTATTGTTATCGACTACCCGGTTTCGTTTTGACGTTTAGCATTTTGTGCTTCAACTGAGCGGCGACGTGTTTTGTTTGTCAGACGTTTAAGGGTTCTGATATTTGGGTTCTTACCTCGATGTATTTATTTTGGACTATTTTAGTTAATTGGCATCCCGTGGATTTTCCGGTTCGTGTGATCACACTTGGGGGTTGATTTATTAATTTTTAGGATTTATTGGACATATATATTATTAATGGGAAATTATATATATATGGGTGTTTATATATATATATATATAATTATTTTAGATAAATATATATATATATATAATTATATATATGTATATCAGATATATACATATCTATGTAGGGAGGAAAAACGCACAGGACGATTCTCACCCACATGCGACCCACCTACTTTTTCTCCCTTTTCCATCGTGGTACCACCAGGCCAACTCCTTCTTCTTCCTCAAATCGTCGCCGACCAAGAGAGGG
Source organism: Cornus suecica (assembly GCA_963922005.1). Lineage (NCBI taxonomy): Eukaryota > Viridiplantae > Streptophyta > Magnoliopsida > Cornales > Cornaceae > Cornus > Cornus suecica. The sequence goes on from OY998245.1 coordinate 65,836,596, forward strand.
GGAAAGAGAGAGAGACGACATGGAGAATAGAGAGAAGCTATCGCGAGGGAGAGAGTTCGTCGGTGAAGGAGAGTCGCAGCTGGTGGAGATTCGCTGACTGGTGGTGATGAGGTGTGGCGGCGTCGCTAGCAGGAGGTCGCCGGCGACGCAGGGGGTACAGGCCTGGGTCGCGCACTGTAGCAGTTCGCGCGACAGAGGTATTTTTAGCCGGAACTTCGGCCAATTATTTGGATGACTTCCTAATATCGAATAATTGCAATTTTCAAAGGGTAGCTTCGTCTTGATGTTAGGTACGATGTGTAAAAATTTCATATTTTTTTGTTGAGCGGTTTGTCGGGAAATTCGATTTAAAGTTTTGAATTTTCGTTTGGGTTATTTTAGATTTGCCCATATTTATTAACTTATTGCTAATGGCCTTCGTATATATCGTATAGGTCGTTGAGGCGGATATTTTGGTATATTCGAAATAGTATTCGGTTAACTTTGGTCAGCTACCCCCACTTTCGGGCACGGTACTGTTCATGGTGGGCCCCACTTTGGGTGTGAACATGTTGGGACCAGATTTGAGCACGCGTTTTTGGCGACATATCGATGTATCCGGTTCGATCGTGGGCGCGATGGTTAGTTCGTAAACACGTGTCAAGAGGTAGGGGAAACTTCATTATCGATATAGATAACTCTAGGCTACTTATGTGATATTTGATTGAGCATGCTAATTATATAAAATGAATTATAAATCCTGTTTAGGATTAATTAACATGCTTGTGGGATTTATATATATATATAAATATGAGTAAAATATATATGTATCTATATATATGAGTTATTGTTTGGATGCGCGAGCTATTATTTTAATTTAGATATATTTATTTGTGAATATAAAATATGTCTATCGGTGGGTTAGGAGCGAAGCAGGATGTAGAAGTTAATTTGAGAAATTAAATGAGTATTTTTCCTGCGAAATAAATACATATTTGAACTGAATGAGAATAGGTGGTTTAATATCCACTTGAAAGTTATAGTGGGTCAGGGAAATTGTAAAGTTTGGGTTTGAACTTAAAAACGTGGTATTAGTTTTCCCTTTTGATTGTGTTTATGGAATTTAAAACATGTTAGGGGATGTGTGATAGTGAGGGACGTGAACTTAGATGTTATTCTAGTTCCCCTTATGATTGTAGATTATTGCTTATGTGAATAATTAAAGCATGTTGCATACTTAAAGAAGTGACTATATTATTTGAAAGGTGAATAAATTATAAGTTGGTATTATTGGAAACTAATGATAGGATGACGTGTTATGTTCCTATGTGATTATATTCGAGCAAGTTGTGTGTGTAATTAAATTGATTATTATTTCACGCCTATATGCCTAGGGTGATAGCTATCGCATGACGTCATTATGCTATGTCATTTCATGAGCATGTAGTCAGTAGGGACTGTGAGAAGCATGCGTTGCATTGAACACCAGACATCGGATTATGACTATCTTAGTGTAGGGGCTTTGGAGTTGGGTCACCCCGCTGTTTTGGGACTTCGGAGTGGGAGCATTCCATGGTACCACAGGGAGACTTCGGAGTTGGACCATCTCGCCAGTTCCTAGGACTTCGGAGTTGGGCCGTCCTAGATAAGTCACCATACGTGTGTTTGCCGCACTAGTTGACTGTAGGGTAGTAGAAATAGAGTTATACCTGGTTGCGACTCGGCACTGCAATTGTAGTGAGGGTCGACATTGTGAGTGTAGGTAGACGAGGACCTGTATTTCATTCGCATATCATTGCACGATATCTGCTTATTGAGGTGTGTGTATATGTTCTATAATATTTTTAATGTTGTTATAGCTGAACTGATGAATATTCAGTATGTTAAGTTGTGGATCTCACGGTTACGTAGACCGAGATAGGGTTATGATTGAACCTATTTGGTGGTGTGGTAATGGTCTCTCGAGTCCGTTAGTAATCTAGAAAGTTAGTATCAAATGTGAATTTGAGGTTTGAATGAGACGGAAGAGGTATTGATTGAAACTAGTTAGTTTTGTGGTATTGGCCAATAGTTTTCCTTTTTTATGATCTTAAGAGGTCCAAGTGATTTTATTAAGTACTCGAGGTACTGTAGTTTTGCAACCTTGTTTCTCGTGCTTAGTTCATTCTCCTGAGCATTTATTTTACTATCATTTGTATTCTAGTATGTGATTTTTGACTTATATGTCATTCCTTGAGCCATCGGTGATGGTGTGGTGCCGAACCTCTTCCTCTTGTTGTCATTTGATTTTGTGGAGTTGGAAATAGATGGATGTGTTCCGTGAGTCCAATGCATTGTTCTTCCATCATTGTCCTATTGGACATTATAGGAATCCTTGGAGTTGTAGTCACTCTTATTGGGTTGTCTTTCGAAAACGGCATTTTTCAAGTTTTGAAAACAAACTCATTCGTATTTAAAAAGGAAAAACCCGTTTTCGCCTACCCCCGTAGCCACGACATGTTTTCGTACTTTAAAAAGTGATCTCAGGATCTTCTTTAAAAAGATTTTAAACTTCTAAAAGTCGGTGATGGCGACTGGCGGAAATCGGGGGCAAGACGGTCATTTTTACTGTGTGAATTCTTAACAGAAAAACCTATTTTATAATTCTCGAGATTCTGAGATTTCGAGGCTTCTTTCTCAAGACCTCGACCTGTAGTGTTTTGAAAGGTGTTTCCTTGTTTCACATTTACTTCCGATCAGTTCTGAGTCTCGGGTATGAGGCTTGTTGTTTAGTGCACACACGTAGTGTTGCCCTTCCTTTTTTTTTGATTTTTTTTTTCCGAGTGTTTTCCCTAAACACTTGTGGTGTTCTTAACCTTGGCATTGTTGTCTCGGTTATCCGTTGGTTAGCATTGTGATCTCTTTTCCTTTACTTTGTTTCTTGACCCTTATGTGGTTATTCATGAGGGTAGCTTTCAGGTACTTTCCGTGATTTGATTTGGTTAGCTTCCTCACCTATAGTGAGAGCATTGTTGGTTTGATGGACTTTATTGAGGATAGTATTATGAGATTGATGTGGTAATGCGTCTAGTGACATTGATGAGGCGATATGATTGAGGTGATTTAGTTCTTGAGAGGTAAATTTCCTATAGGAATGGGATGATGGTTCATATATATATATATATTGATGATGATTGTGTTAGTACGTAAGGACATGAGTGTTTTCCCTCGTGTGTTCTCGGGGAGTGGTTTGTGAGCATTCCTTAGTACTATTTGTGGATTTTATATTCCTGTGGATTTCTCATTTTCTGTCTATACTACCCAGTAACCTAAACAAATGGAGTCTCTCAAGATTGCGTTCTTGGTCATCCTCTTGGTTACTGCTGCATCTGGTTTATATCTCTTTCTATATATATATTTATATATGCCTGTCATTATGTTTATTCTTAGTCTACTAATATTCATGATCAGGTCCATTGATATATTCTCTATTCGATTTTTTTAACTCAAGTATTATACCAAATATTTTTCAAAAATAAAAGTTGTTAGAAACTGTTTTTGAATACGGTTGCATTGGTGTGTATCAGTGTATGTATGTATATATATATATATATATATATATATATATAAACATGTACTGTAAAAATTCTTAAATTCATGCACATTTGTTTTTTAGGTAAATAATGTTAATTAAAGGTAACTAAATTCATGCACATTTTTTGTTTTAGGTAAATTCATGCACATTGCTTAAAGGTAACTAAATGAAAATTGGTTGGCAAGAGCCACGGGGCAACTACGGTGTATCAAGAAGAACGAAAAGAGTGACTGCATCCATTTAAAATGCATAAAGGGTCCTATATGCAAGAATAACATCTGCCAGTGCTGTGAATCTGAAATCTTACAGTGTACTTGATGCAGGGGGATCCGAGTCAGACGATGCCGAGCTGTCAGATTGCTCATTGATGGCGCTGGATTACCTGGAGCGGGAGGATCAGCGCAAGAATGGCAAGAAATCGTAATCCAGCCTAATTGGGGCAGTTTCCGTGCACGTGTCGGTTTTTTTGCCATAACTGGAGCTACGAGTGTCGGATTCGCGCCCGTGACCCCAATTCGGAAAGCTAATCTCGACGCGGATGTCGTGGCCACCAAGCCACGCTCAGTGCACATCGTTTCGAGCCCCAAATCCGCTGTTTTCCTTTTCGATTCTTTATTTTTAGTTATTTTTTGCTACTTATGGTAATTTTTTATTTGTCAATTAGGAGATGATTCTGAACCCGATTTGGGCCAGATTTTTGGCAATCTTTTTATTTTTTTCCATGTTTTGTTTTGGTAGGACTTTTAGGGTTTTGCTATTTTTGGCAAAAATCCCATTAGGGGTCGATTTTCAGCTATTTATACCCGGCTTGTGGGTTGTTTTTATTCATTCTTGATTATACTTAATTATATAAAATTCCAGAGTGTTCTCTGAATTTTGGGTCAAATTTCTCCCTTTTTCTTTCTTGCAAATTACCCGTTGCGCTAGCCTACAGAATAATCTCTATTCTGTCCGGCGTCAGTACTTAAGTGGGACAGTGATTAACATCAGAGTTGTCCTCTCTCTTAATAAGTGAAAATCCAGGTCATTAATGTGATTATCCTATGTGAGTGTGGTGATATGATGATTAATAAAGCTCATGAATTACTATGGGATTAAACATATCTTTAGTGATATCAACCTATAACTTTTTTTCTTTGTTTGTTTTCCAAGGCAATATTAACTTTCATTAAAGCCAATCAAATATGATTGCAATCTATTTGGGCTCTTAAAAGAAGAGGTATTGTGACTCTGATGGAGGGACTTCTTGTCCTGTTGGCCTTCCATACTTTGATACTGCCAATTTTTAACATTCTCACAACCAATTTGGCCAATTCACGAAAATAGATTAAATAAAATATAATAAAAAAAACAACCTAAAGGGTGTTACTTGATTGAAAAAATATATATACATTTATAACCTAGTAAGGGCATCTTGTGTATATGATAGGGGTATTTTGGGCATTAAGAGGTCATGTGATAGTCACACGATCTACTAACAGTCAAATACTAATAGAAGGGTGGCCACATGGGACATTTGTTACATTTTTGAATAATTAACGTACTTTTTTGCGGTTAATGAATGATAGGGGTGGTATTTGATCAAAATAAAAAATCAATACTATATGTATGTTGTTTTTAACACTTTGCCCTTTTAAAGAAAGGAACAAATAAACCATTAAGAGGGATACTTCAAACAAGAAAAACCAAACCTACTACTGGCTAGAATAATTGAGCATCTAAAATTGCAAGAGCGTCAAGTAGTACAAAAAGAAAGCTACCTGATAGTATTCTTATGGAAGCGAGATTGCTCTATAAGGTCTTCAGAAGGGATGATGAACCATGAGATCTTTATATGCATTTTTATGAATAAATAGCTTATTAAAAGAAGATCAAACAATGTCATCGCTACCAATTCGCGGAGGATCAAACAACTAATATCCCTAAAATAAATAGAATGAAATTCGAGCCACTTCCAAGTTATATCGCTAAAAGAATCTGCAACTTTGGAATAATACCAAATTCATAAATAACTCTACCGCTTTTAGAGTAAGCATTTGACCCTTAAGAAAGTCACGGAAATTACTTTGTTTTCATTGAAAGTAATTCAAAAAGATCTATTTACATAAGAAATGTAATCGTAAATAAAACGAAATGCATTAACCCATATTCAAATGAAGAGGACATTGAATTAGCAACATCAATAATAACTTATAGACATAAATATTTACATATATATTTATAGATTGAAATGTTCATCTCCTTAGCTCATCTATCAAGCACAACATAACAATTACAAATGGGTCTTTCAAATTAATTAGTATTTAGAGCATATGGTAAAGTGGCACCACATGGAGGAGTTAAAACTTAAACTTTTGCAAGGCACATCGGTCCAATTCGTTAATGTAGTTTTGTTACAAAATGTGACTATTGACGCCACCTATTATCGTCCTGGTTGGACTAGCCACATTTTAGTATTTTAAATATATAAATCATTTCTAATAAAAAGAGAGACCTTTTCTTCTTTCTTTTTTTTCTTTTTTTAGAGAGAGAAAGATTTTAAGAATTTCGCAATTCAATACAATAATTTGTTACTATTTAGACTAATTTTAAATTAAGAAAGGAAGTGCGGTCATTCATGAATGCCCTAATCTTTTATTGCATGTAAATGTAATTAATACTTTGGGCCTCATTTGCGTGGAGTCCACACTTAACTAGTCTCTGAAAGTATTAAAAATTAGTCAAAAGATTTAATTTGTGACTTAAGGTAGATTACACTGGTTGCCCTAAAAAATCTCTCTCTCCAATTAAAAAAAAAAAATCTAGTCAAGTTAATTAGTATCTCACTCGAACAATCTAGTGAAATATTCAATGAATCAAATTTGATCTAATCAAGATTGAATTGGACAAAAATAGTCCAATCCCAATGAGATTTGATAAGATCTCGGTGGACCAAGTTTTTTTTTCCCCAGTAATTCAATGTATTAAGGAAAACAGGGTACTAAGAAGTTGGGTTGCTCTCCAATCTTTCCTACAGTATGCATAGATACCTCTCTCTCTCTCTATATATATAGTTAATGGCTTTGTTCTTGCAAATGACTTTTTTAAGCAATAAATTCTCAATAGATACATATATATAATTGCCTTTGGTGGTTATACCCCCTGCAATCTTGTAAGGCTTGGCCTTCTTGTTCTATAAAATGTTGATTTTCAATAAATAAATAAATAAAATGATATTTCGTTAATTTTTTTGAAAAAATATCTAAATTGTCCCAACTATAAATTGTTAGTAAACCGACTTTAAATTTTGTATAAACAAGAAGTATTATATTTTCTGACTTATAATTTCATATTCAGGATTTATAAAGTTAAAAGTATAAAAACCCCTAGGAACTATTAACAAGTCACCAATAAAATGCTCTTAAGCGTAAGTTATATTCATTAAATGTGTTTGAGAACTATGAAAACCCAAATGTGCCCCACCACAATTTCATAAATGAATTTCAAAATCAGTCATGCCCTCTCCTGTATAAATGGTCCAAATTTATAAAATTAAAAGTATAGAAAACACCTAGGAATTATTAACAAAAGTCAGCAATAAAATTATTACGCGTAAGGTGTATTCATTAAATGAGTTTGAGAGAGATAAAAATCCAAATTAATTTTCCCCAACAGAATATTTCATTAATAAAATCCTAAATCAGTCATGTCCTCTCCTGTATAAATAGCCCATGCCTAAAATCTACTATCACACTGCAAAAAGAAAAAAAATACTTCCTCTACTTATTCCTAGCGACCATCCTTCCTAATTAAACATGGAGAAGACTTCTCTCATGACTGTTGTCTTGGTCATTCTCCTGGTCACTGTATCTGCAGGTTAATCTAATCTCTCTCTCTCTCTATATATATGGGGATATGTAGAGGGACGAAAGTTTTTATTTTAATATTTTTTACCCTAAAATTTTGAATATTTAGTATTTAGCTCCTACTGAATGTTTTTTTACCTTAGATATCACAGAATTTATATTTCTTTACATCTAAGCCCCCATTGAAAATTTATTTTAAGCCCTACTGAAATAAATATATGTCATTTATACCCAAACAATTCACTGTAAATTTTTTTAGCTCCACTGAATTGGATCTCTAGATCCGTCACTGGATATGTATATATATTTTCATGCACATTTCATAAAGGTGACTAATGAAAAATTGTTGGCTTGCAGAAACTCAAGATTCAGGTCATGCGTACCCCTGTCAAAAGGACCAGGATTGCGATATTTTGAGGTTTAGGTGCATAGAACCTCCTCATATTCCTCACTGTAACGCTAATCACTACTGCGAATGCCTCCCTCCTGCTGATGAACATAATGCTGCTCAAGACCGCTACCCCCAAGTGGGGCAGTGATTACTAGAAGAGTGGTAGCCTCCTAGAATAAAATGATGCTAATGGGGCTTATCTATGTGAGGTGTGGAAGAAGATTGTATCTATAGTTTATTTGCTCTAATTGGCAAAATATTATTATGCCTTATTTATCTTACATTATGATGAAATGAAATAAGTTTTTTTGGAAGTAAATAAACTTTAATAAAAAGAATAAGAATAAAGAATACAAGAGTTAAAAAATAGCCTTAAAGGCCTTACAAGATACCAACTCCTAGAGCCCACCTAACTCTCATAACTCCAATTAAGTGCTTTGGAGACCTTCCCAAACAGAGGCAGATGGAACAAACGATTTTGAATTAAAAAGTTTATAATAACATACATTTGATCGATATAGTTTTTAGATCTCATTATGGAAATATATCAATTTTCAAGGATGAAAACTTTTGTTTAATTGTTATTTAAATTTCATACAAAATACAATACTCTTAATCTGGTGGTTTAGCAAGTCATGTAGTGTTATGTCTAGTGATCAGTTTGACAAATAGTGAAATTAATCTTTTCTAAAAAATTACTGGCCAAGGTAATGGTAAAAGAAAATGGTAGATAGTGTATCGAACTGGTTTATGTGAATAGATGATAATGTCATTAGGAATAGGGGTTAAATGCAGATAACCCCCCTGAACTATAGTCATTATTGCAGATAACCCCTCTTGAACTATTTTTTATGCATCAAACCCCCTAAACTATAACAATTTATTGCAAAATGCCCCATAGTCTTGATTTTTTTCCATAAATGACCAAAATGCCCTTTTATTGAATTATGGTTAATGCATTTGTTATTAGTTATTAACAAAGATTATAAAATAATTGATATTAATTTGATAACATATTTACCACTCAAATATATATTCATAAATAAACACATAATTTTTAAATTTTATTTATTAAATTATGATTTAAATATAAATATTTAAAATGACTAAGTCATTAATTAACAAACTTTATGTATATAACATTAGAAAAAAAAGGTATCTCTTATTTAAGTGGGTTTAAGGTCTTTATAGATAAATTTTATGGGAAACATTTTTATTCTACCATAAAAAAGTTTAAACTTAAAATAAAATATATTATTATTTAAGTCAAACTAAACTTTAATGACAAGTTAATTATTTACAAAATAATTGCAACTTATAACTTTATGTTTTTTATTTTCATTTGAGAATTTATTTACTCTAATACAATTAAGGTGAATGTCTTTATTAGTATCTTCCATAAGAAAAAAGGATATGGGTATAATTTAAAGAATGGAAAATTTAAGCTGAAGGGTAAAATAGTCATTTGTAATGAAGGGGGTTAATTGCAACAAGTTAATAATTCAGGGGGTTACTTGAAGTGTAGGGGGTTTTTCTACATTTTACCCTTAGGAATATTAATAAGACTTTGGCTATAGTTAGTTCTTGCTGGATAGAATTGAGAAGCATGGCGTTGCGGAGATGGTTGGAGGGACGAACTTTCAATGTCTGGATTAATTGTATTTAGTATATCGAGTGTGGGTTCGAATTTTCGCTCATCTGCAAGTCACAATCTCTTTAGGGCCCGTTTGGAAATTTGGTTTTGGTCTTGGTCTTGGGTGGTTTTAGTAAATCTAAAACCAATATATAATGTTTGGTAAGGAGTTGGTCTTGGTCTTGGTATAATTATATATATATATACTAATATGTATTAAAAATATATAAATATGAAAAATATATATATAAAATTGGGAAAAAATTAATTTTCGGGAAAAATTATTTTTCCAAAAAATATAAAAAATAAATTTTCGGAAAATAATTAATTTTCGAAAAAATAAAGAATTAATTTTTTCCGAAAATTAAATTTTTTCCAAAAAATAATTTTTGTCGAAAAAATAATTTTTTCCCGAAAAAATAATTATTTTCCAAAAAATAAATATTTTCTGAAAAATAATTTTTTTGGGAAAAATAATTATTTTCCAAATTTTTTTTTTTATGAAAATTAATTTTTTTCCGAAAATTAATTTTTCTGTAAAATATTTTTTCCGAAAAATATAAAAAAAAATTCAAAATAATTCATATTTTTGCCCATATATATATATATATATAGGGAGAGAGAGAGAGAGAAAAAAGTCAAAATTGGTGGGCCAAACCAGGTTTTAGTGGTTGGTTTTAAAAAGCCCAAAATCAACTCCAAAACCAGCCAACCAAATATGGTTTGGTCTTAAAGTTCAAAAATAAAACCAAAACCGGCTTGCCAAACAGGCCCTTAAGGTCTAGGTCCAGAAAGATCATCTTTGGTGGTAATACTTTTTTTTTTTTAAGAATTGAGAGGTTAATTGGAGTCATCTATGTAAATTGAAGTTGTATCATCAAATTAAATTTTTTGTATCATCATATAAAATTGTTCTTATTTTTCATTATATAAAGAACGAAAGCCGAACACATATATCAAAGGAAAGAAGTATAACAGTTGCACCTTCTTCTTATTTTTTTCGTTTTTTTTAGAATAAGTAATTATACTAATCATGAGCGATGAAGTACACTATTAACAAGGGTAAAGCTCACTAATACAATCAAAGAAAGTCAAGCCCACAACCAAACAATAATAATACTCACGGCCTTCAATTAATTTGGGTCTTTGAAGGATATAAAATGGTTATTGAGGGACTTGATTAATCTAAATCAAATAGTTTCTACTTCATTTGACTACCCTCTTGACAAAGAATTTGATCAAAAGATTCAAAATTAATTTAGGTTCCCTCTTTCTCAATTCAAATCCTAAAATTAATTGTAATTAAGATCACTTCATCTTACCTGAGCATTAAAATAAGAGTAAATACCCATATTTGCTTGTAAATGAACCCAATAGAGCAAGAGAAATTTAAATATTATGTACATGTTTTTTTTTTTTTACTATTTTTTTATTGAGGTAAATATGATACATGAAGAAAATAGTACAAACAAGGAACAGAATTCACAGCCTTTTTTTTTTTTTTTTTTTGGGGGTCTTTTTCTTGGGGAAATTCACTATGTACAGTTTCTTATATACAACAATTATGTCTGTCACGCCCCGAATCCGAAAACCCGGATAATGACTTAAATTTAATTAAAATTCATAAAAATATCAAATGGTCAAACTGGTCAACCGACATTGTTTATAATTCACTAGCGCGGAAGCGAAATAGAAATAATAAAATCATACCCAAATCCCGAAACCAAATCAAATTACAACACGAACACACTAGTCCAAAGCCAAACAATTACAAATCATAATAAGCACGCAATCTTTATTATTACATAAAGATGTAATTATTATAAGTTCAAATTCCACAAATATCCAGTAGCTCATGCATCATCCACCAACGGTTCTTTTCCTGAAAAATGATAAGGGGTGAGCACAAACGGCCCAGTAGAGAAAAATCATGAAGCGTAAGATTCCGCAAGTATGTAAATTAATGAATACGTATAGGGTCAAGTCTCTACCCTAGTCCAATGTCATGATATAAATGCATAAGGAATCATAATATAAACTCATGTAGAACAATTTAAATAATATCATCAAGATAATTTAAAAGTTCTATAATCACGAAATTAAAACCAATACTCTCAATACGAATTCAAATCCAACTATCACAACAGAGATAGCATCAAATTCAAAATCATCAAATGGGAAAATTATGTCGTGAAACAAACCCTAGGACATGAACTACATGTTCATCTGCCTAGTCGTCTTGGGGCTACTAACCCTACGGTGACGTCAACCAATCGCGCGATAATTCGAGGACTTGCACCCCGGGAGCTCCTTCGTCCCCCCATTGCTCACACCACACGACCATTTCCCAAAATCAACAACCAATCCACCATTCACAATTCACAATTCATAAATGTCATTCACATGCGCACATAAGTAATAAATATATCCGCACTCCATGATCCACCTAATAAAATTCTATCGTGGCATGAATCAATGCATTTAAACACATTAATGCAATTTCACAACTCATGTCAAACATAGCACAATAAGATGATGAATCTATATATAAACATTAAGATGCATAAATGAAGATTCTTAAACTCACACGATACCCCAATAAATCCCTACCTCAAACTTGATAAAATATCCAGTAAAATACCAACAATCAAAACAATATGGTTGTGTAGAGAATGAAGAAACGAACGGTTCTCCCTTCACGCCTTCATTTGTACCCTGTTATGCCCGAAACCAATTAACACATATTGAATAATTTTTATATACATAACCATATTTATTTTTATAATAAGATTTGCCAATAAACATTCTGATATATATAAATATCTACTAAAAAATATTCGGAATTAATAGAAAAAATTTAGCTACTTAATTAAGAATCGAAAAGTTCGGTTTCGAATACTACCGTAAAACGGACAACAAGTAATCTATGATTTTTAGAAAACTCTACAGGTTTGATAAAAATATGAACTTTACAGGATACACTCCAAACCTCTAAGTAGATCTACTGTAAAATTTTCATAAGCTTTAATCAAAGGACAGTGGTCCAAAATAATTATAAAAGACAGCTTTCCTAACAGTTCCGAAAACTGAACACCCTTTACTCCAAGATTTTTACAAACCTATCCATGAATTATATGACTACCAAAATCTCCATATTTACATATTATATACTCAAGATCAGGTGATAAAATTATAAGTACAAAATTAGAATTATAGATAGCTCAAATCGGTAACACAAGTTCCGGTTTTAAACTACAGTTAAAACTGAACAGTTACTACTCAACAATTTTTCTTACCAGTATAAATTAACTTACAATTCTTGATCTTCAGTACATATTTCCTAGACATATTCAAAATGTTATAATAAAAGTTTCAAGATTTATAAGAATACGAAACCATATGAAACAATTGGCTAAACCGAAACCGAAATCGGATCAGCAAGCAGTAAAATATCACTGGACAGCCTACTTCCGTGATTTTTAGAAAATTAAATATTTATCTACATGATCTGAAATTTTGAGAGATGATAATAGACATATACAAAATCATACTGTAAAAGTTTCAAAAATTTATAAATAATTTAACATGGTCTATAAATTTCTCAAACCGAGTAAAAAAAACAAACGGTCTGCAACAACAACAATATCCGAATAACATGTTTTTCCTAGATTTTTAATTAACTCTCTACTTATCTATAAATTCTGAAATTTTCAGGAACATATAATCACATACCTATATATGATCTGTAAAATTTTCATAAACTAATTTTGATCCATACATATATTATAAATTAGAGATCTAAAGCCTTGATTTTCACTAAACATGTAAACTAGCAATCTGGAATTTTTGAAAAATCAAATCAAATTAAATAATATAGATCACATACCGTAATTGGTATTAAACCGAAGATCGGAACACGTAGAACAACTTCCTAGTTGAGCACAAAATTGAATCCCCACTCTAAGATGCCCAAAATGTAGAGAGAAGAAGATAGGAGAAAAATAGAGAATGATGGAAAAAATGGTTTTTGCTTGATTGTTGAGAATATGCAAAAGCTAACCTCAACACATCAATATAATGGCTGAAAATTTTCATCAATAATGTCATAAAGTGGTGTCAATATAATAGATGTATGATTGAACCTTTAAATGATGGAGGAATATGCTTTTGGAAAGTTGAAGATAAAAATAAAATTAAACATGTGGAATTCGGTCACACATTTACACATAATGAATATATTGCAAAAGTTACCCTCATCTTTATCAAACTCAAAAGTAACCCCCACATTTAATTAAAATATCGAAACTACCCGATCAACGACAAAAATGAAAATTTTACAAAACATAGAAATGAACCCAAAAATTCAAATCATACAATCCTTAATGTACAAAAACACATGCAATGCCACATAATGCACAAGATAAAAAAATAATAATTTATAACCGAAGAAAAAGAAATTATTTAAATAAACCCGGTCATTACAACGTCACCTATATGTGACTATATATTAAGCCACCGTATATGCCAAGACCTAGGATTACTAATTCTTAGATCGATCCTGCAGGCGAAGAACCCAACCTGTGTCTCCAGGAATAAGACTCAGTAGAGAACCCAAGAAAATCATAGCAAAGCACATCCAAGGGACCCAAGCAACGGTAGGTGGAAGAAATGAGTTTACCATATAAAAGAAAGCGAAACAAACACAAACAACTCCAAGCTGTTCGATGGCATTTCCAACCGCGTGTGGTAACATGTTGCGGAGCATTGTTCCGCTCCACAAGAATGCGAGTCCAAAGCAAAGTGACACCAGAATGGAGGGTACAATCGAACTCATTTCCTCGGACGAGGAGCCCTTGGAATACACTGTCAAAACTCCTATGGATGTTGGTATGACATAAGTGAGTATGGTTTTCCCGAGTTCTTGATCACGAAAAACCTTGACAATCGGATTCATTCTCTCGGATTCACTTGAACCTTCCGTTGGTAATGCGAGTACTGGTTGATGTGACAATGGTATTTCTTGTGCTTTGGATTGGGGAAATAAATATTGGAGTAGGGCTTTGTACCACTTGAGGATCATCATTTCCTCTTGTTCTTGGGCTATGGTCTCAACCCTAGTACTCATGATATAATTGTGAATGTGAATATGAAATTGGCTATAAATCGACATAAGACCCCAAGGGTTCGAATTTATAGAGGATTAGGGTTGTGAGTTGGTCAAAACATCTGAGTCATCAACTACAATGCATGTGTACATATTGCTTTCACCTGGACTAATGTGTCCTCACCATCCACTCCTGTGTCGTAAACAATTTTTTATGTTTTAAATCTATGATTTGGAGTAGTGTACAACGGATTACTTACTGTAGGATGTCAAGGGTATCTAATGAACAGTCATTATTTTTCTTACATACTCCCATTTTTCTACTTATTAAAATTCCGAATTAGAATTTTCGGGTATCACATTTAAGTTTTTTTAGGATATTATATGTTGGACCTCGGCAAAATTTAATCTAGCATTAGGTAGAAGTCCCTATATATTCTTATTTCCTATATTATACAATCTTATCTTTTCTGAATAATAATAAAAAAAGAATTAAACACATTTTAAAAAAACAAGGAAAAAGAAAAAAAAAAGTGTAGGATAGTTAAATTTATTATTTTGTCTGGAGTGCAATAAAATGGTAATAAGTATATTCATTTTCTAATTAGATTATGAAGCTAAATGCATTTATTTTGTTTATGATGTAAAGAGTGTATTAATGTTTTCATTTCAACTTTAAGGCAACAGGGGAGGGGGGACAAAATATTTTGATGGTTCATTCTAGCACCAATTTTTTTTTGATTGTGCACCAAATTAATCAAGAGAATTTTCTTTTCCAAAATAAATTTAAGAGATTTTAATCAAATTTCCAATTCCGTGTTTCATTCCACATTTTCTAAATTATATTGGTGAAAGGATGCAATTTTTCTCCTTCACTCCACGTTTTTCCCTATTTGGTGTGGCTCCTTCATTTCGAAAGTGGTAGAACAAAAAAAAAAAAAAAGTGCAAATCAATTAAGGATGGGGATTAAAAAGTATGTTAAAGTTACCACACATCACTCACTACATTCCGATAAAAAAAAAAAAAAAACTAATTTTTGAAGATATGTACTTCAATTCAAATTGTCTCATTTCGTCATGTGGAAACTGAACCTTTTATAACTTGAGATGGTTAAAAACAATATACTAAAAAGTATATTCCACCGGATACATAATTCTTCTTTCATAGTTTCCTCATATTTACCATCATCACCCCCATAATGGCAACATACTGAAGCGTGTATGGATTAGAGATTGATCTCCTCCTTATCTCGCCACTATTGACTTTTTAAAAAAAAAAATAATAATAATAATATTTTATACCCACTTCTAGAAGTGAAACTTGATCAATAGAGTAATGACCTATGAAGTACAAACTCAAACATTAAATTAATATATTAAAACCTTGCAGAAGAGTATTTCTATTTTCAAAAACAAAAAAAGAAAAGAAAAGGTAATGAAATAGTATAATTTATTAATTTTTGTCTATTTAGCGGTAATTAAATCCTGAATACAACCACTAGTTTGAAAAATTAGATGTAAACCTTGCTAAAAGGTTAGGCTTACCCTAATTATAATTTATGCATGGAAGTATAATGGACTAATGGTTGATCACTTAAGCAAATTATGAGGGGAAACATAATTAAAACATAAAGGAAATGAACAATTAGCAGACTTTCATTTAGATATTACTTTTTCCATATATCTTTAAAATACAATTTTTTTTTTTTTTTTTTTTTTAAAATATAGCTTGTATTAGAGGCTAAACCATAACATGAATACAAAGTAAAATCCCAGGGAAGATCCTTAAAGACACTCCCCAAATCCACCAAACTAAAAGGAACCAAAAAAGAAAAATAACTTATTTCCGCCCATCATAGCTGAGAGCATCATAGACGTGTCAGGTCTTCATCATATGAGCCCTACCAGAACCTTCAAACCATAGAACTATAGCAAAAGCTCTGAACTAGAAAGCAACCCATCTCAGACACACTACTGACTTGAAAAGAACTTTAGTTGTTGTTGGTTATCGAAGCTTGGGAGGAACCATAGACTTGCTTGAAGATAGAGTTTGGAAGTCTCTAAGTCTGAGCAAGCTTAACATTAATATCAGAGGTCTGGACATTTAGAAGGGACATAGCCTTGAACTTGACTGTGGTTAACACTTCATTGAAGAGTTCGGTTTTCAGTTCTAACTTCTCTCTTGTAAAATCTTCTATTTCTTTCAAACCAGTAGACATAAAGAGTAGCTCAAAAACACCATTTTCTGAGAAGGGAAAGCAAATCATTTCTTTTGATAATGGAGAGCCATGGTAGAAGATCTTCCCATTTATGAGAAGGACATTGAAGAGAACCTCTATCCTTAATGATCTTCCATCCCCTCATGGTTAACGGGCATTCAAAGAAGAGGTGGGGGATGGACTCATAACTAGAGCAAAACACAAAAACATTGGAAGATATGATTCCCATTTGTTGCAACCTATCTTGGGTTAGCATTCATCTATGAAGGGCAATCCATAGGATGGAAGAGTGCCTTGGGACAGCTCCTCTAAACCACGAAATAGCAGCCCATGAAGGAGGAGCTTTATGTCTTCTAATAGAATTCCATGCAGAGTCAATGCTGAACTTACCTTTGTCAATCCATAGCAGTTGGGCTTGGAGGGAGTACAATGCATGAGTAATTAAGAGAATTGGCAGAGATGAAGGCAACTCCATTGAGCTCCATCCCATAAAACCTCCACTTTACCCCATCTACCCAAACCAGAGTAGTGGATAATGTCTTCACCATACATGTCCACAAGCGCCTTGTCAAACAACCAGGGATCATGCCATAAACTAGTCCTAGCCCCATTGCCAATCTGATACCTGTGATTAACCTTAAATAAACTTCTGAGTTTAAGGATTTGCTTCCAAGTCCATGATCTGTTGTAAGAGTACTTGAGGCTCCATAAACTTTTGTCTTTGATTAGGGTAGCTTGAGCCCACTTAGCCCATATGGATAAAGGATGTGGTTGAAGCAAGCTCCACAAGTTCTTGGCCATAACAGCTTGGTTTTAGAGGTTAAGGTCTTTTATTCCAAGCCCTCCTTCACCCTTAGGTAAGCAACCATCCTCCCATGCAAACTTCCCCCCTCCAGCTTTGAGCTCATGCCCTTTCCACAGGAATCTTCTAAATAGACTAGTGATGGTTTTGATCACTGACTTAGGGATAATGAAGGTGGATAGCCAATAAACTAACGTAGCAAAGAAAACTGACTTTATCAGCTGCAATCTACCTGCATAAGAAAAAAATCTACAGTTCCATGATTGAATTCTTTTGGAGATCCTATCCACCAATATAGAACAATCATCACTATTGAGCTTAGTGGCAATTAAGGGGACCCCCAAGTATCTGATAGGTAGAACTCCAGAGCTAAACTGAGTAATGTTGAGAAAGTGGTTTCTCAAATCATCATCAATTCCAGCCATAAAGATAGAACTTTTTGAAGGATTGGGCATGAGGCCTGAGATAGAACTGAAATGGTTAAGCTTCCTCATGATTGCTTCAATGGAAGAAGTGTCACTTTTGCAAAAAACAAGCAAATCATCTGCAAACATTAAATGGTTCAGTTTGGTTTTGTTGCACCTCCAATGAAATTTGAACCCATCTTCATACTTAAGATCATTGAGCAAACCAGAAAGATTTTCCATAGCTAGCACAAACAAGTAAAGGGGCATGGGGTCCCCCTGTCTTAAACCTCTTTCACTACCAAAATACCCTTCATGACTTTCATTGAAGTTGATAAAGAACATAGGGGTTTCGATACAAGTAATGATAAGGTTCTTGAAGTGGGTAGGGGCTCCATAGGCAGTGAGGGAAACATCAATAATTTTCCAAAAAATTGTATCATAAGCTTTCTTCAAATCGATTTTCATAACAATTATACTATGAGAGTTGTTCTTATGATACTGGATCATAACTTCTTGGGAAAGCAAAATATTGTCAGCAATAGATCTCCCTTATATGAACCTAGATTGATTATCACTTATACATTCATGAAGAGCAGGCTTAATCCTATTAGCCAGAATTTCAGCAATGCACTTATAGATGATGTTACACACTGCAATAGGTCTGTAGTTATCAACAGTAGAAGGGTTATCATTCTTGGGGATGAGGGTAAGGCAAGTGGCATTGATTTCCCTTAACATTTGGCCAGTGTCAAAGAAGTTAAGAACAACCTTAAAAACTCCCATTCCTATAATTGGCCAAACAACTTTGAAGAATACACTATTAAAGCCATCAGGGCTAGGACTTTTATCATCTTTCATGTGGAAATTTTTTTGAGAAATTTCATCTAATGTCACTGGTCTGGACATCCAGTCTTTATGGAGGTTAGAGAAAGGGTATTTAATGAACTAGTTCAAAGGGGGCATTGAACAATAATAGTAGGCTTGGAAAACAGGTTCTTGTAGTGCTCAATGATAATGTTCTCGATAGAATTCCTGTCTTTAAAGATGCATCCCTCACTATCAGTAATGAATGAAATTTTGTTAAAGGATCTCCTTTGATTGGCTATCTTGTGGAAATAGGAAGTGTTTTGATCTCCAAGGTTGAGCCACTGGATTCTAGCTTGCTGTCTCAACACACTTTCTTCAGCATTGGCATACATATGAAATTCTTTCAAACACTCATGGCCCATGTCTTTCAACTCACTATTATTGGGGTCACCATCAATCAAGGTTTGAATATTGATAACCTTCTTTCTAGAATCAATAACTTTCTGAGAGAGATTAGAAAAATGAGCTTTGTTGAGGAGTTTGAGACCTTCCTTAATCATCTTCAGCTTTTGCACAATAGAGTACATTTTAGTACCCCCTAACTTGCCTAACCCAAGCCTCATCAACCATAGGCAAAAAACCATCATGAAGGGAGAGAAAATTATTATATTTGAAAGGTTTCCTAGACTCATAAGTGGCAGTGGTCATTCTAAGATGTAACACATGACATCCTATCATTGGGCTACATGTACCACATTTGGAAGAAACAAATCTACCAACATTTGTAACCGAAACTACATCTTAATTACATCTTAAAATTACAATAGGTGGAAGAACTCAACTGGAAGAAATCAATTGACAGAAGGAACTGCCAATACATGGCAGTTACAAAGAAAGTGGTTGCTGGCAGTTGTAACCGTTAGGACACGTGGCAGCCTGAGAAAAAACAGCTGGAAGTTATGAAAAAAGTGGTCTGCGACAGTTGTAACCACTAGGACACATGGCAGTTGTAACCGCTGCGGTTACATAGCAGAATTAACCGTCGGCCATGTGGCAGAATCTGAAGCAACTTGACAAGAAAATGGGTGGTTATAAGGACACTTGGCACAATTTGAAGCAAGACTGAAAACCACACCCACATGCACACTTAGGCTATAAATAAAGCACTTAGAGCCACATTAAAAGCTCTCTAGTAGCACATAAACAAATCATTTCAATGCAATTTCCTTAAATTGTCATTTACTTTATCATGTCTTTTCAATTCTAATAATTTCAATATAAGTCATGTCCTTTCAATTCCTTTCCATTCACGCATTTTAATATCCAGCACTTTATTTTCGGCCACTTTAATTTCTGCCATTTATTTTCTGTCATCTTCCGTATCATCAAACACTCAATTTTCAACAATTTACTTTCTTCCACTCATTTATCTTCTAGCACTTAAATTCCAGCAACCATTTGCTTTTTGTCACCCGATCGATTCAAAATCTGCCGCATGCACTTTTAATTCCTTGTTCTTTTGCAGCCTTGACTGTAACACCCCGTGTTATTTTCTTTTTTTATGAAATTATTTTCGATTTAATTTTGGTTGTGACGTCATGGTTATTCTTGGTATTTCGTACTTATAAATTTTTCTCGTTTTATATTTCGGACTTGGAGGGACGACATTTATGCGGGTTCTTATTGTTATCGACTACCCGGTTTCGTTTTGACGTTTAGCATTTTGTGCTTCAACTGAGCGGCGACGTGTTTTGTTTGTCAGACGTTTAAGGGTTCTGATATTTGGGTTCTTACCTCGATGTATTTATTTTGGACTATTTTAGTTAATTGGCATCCCGTGGATTTTCCGGTTCGTGTGATCACACTTGGGGGTTGATTTATTAATTTTTAGGATTTATTGGACATATATATTATTAATGGGAAATTATATATATATGGGTGTTTATATATATATATATATAATTATTTTAGATAAATATATATATATATAATTATATATATGTATATCAGATATATACATATCTATGTAGGGAGGAAAAACGCACAGGACGATTCTCACCCACATGCGACCCACCTACTTTTTCTCCCTTTTCCATCGTGGTACCACCAGGCCAACTCCTTCTTCTTCCTCAAATCGTCGCCGACCAAGAGAGGGGGAAAGAGAGAGAGACGACATGGAGAATAGAGAGAAGCTATCGCGAGGGAGAGAGTTCGTCGGTGAAGGAGAGTCGCAGCTGGTGGAGATTCGCTGACTGGTGGTGATGAGGTGTGGCGGCGTCGCTAGCAGGAGGTCGCCGGCGACGCAGGGGGTACAGGCCTGGGTCGCGCACTGTAGCAGTTCGCGCGACAGAGGTATTTTTAGCCGGAACTTCGGCCAATTATTTGGATGACTTCCTAATATCGAATAATTGCAATTTTCAAAGGGTAGCTTCGTCTTGATGTTAGGTACGATGTGTAAAAATTTCATATTTTTTTGTTGAGCGGTTTGTCGGGAAATTCGATTTAAAGTTTTGAATTTTCGTTTGGGTTATTTTAGATTTGCCCATATTTATTAACTTATTGCTAATGGCCTTCGTATATATCGTATAGGTCGTTGAGGCGGATATTTTGGTATATTCGAAATAGTATTCGGTTAACTTTGGTCAGCTACCCCCACTTTCGGGCACGGTACTGTTCATGGTGGGCCCCACTTTGGGTGTGAACATGTTGGGACCAGATTTGAGCACGCGTTTTTGGCGACATATCGATGTATCCGGTTCGATCGTGGGCGCGATGGTTAGTTCGTAAACACGTGTCAAGAGGTAGGGGAAACTTCATTATCGATATAGATAACTCTAGGCTACTTATGTGATATTTGATTGAGCATGCTAATTATATAAAATGAATTATAAATCCTGTTTAGGATTAATTAACATGCTTGTGGGATTTATATATATATATAAATATGAGTAAAATATATATGTATCTATATATATGAGTTATTGTTTGGATGCGCGAGCTATTATTTTAATTTAGATATATTTATTTGTGAATATAAAATATGTCTATCGGTGGGTTAGGAGCGAAGCAGGATGTAGAAGTTAATTTGAGAAATTAAATGAGTATTTTTCCTGCGAAATAAATACATATTTGAACTGAATGAGAATAGGTGGTTTAATATCCACTTGAAAGTTATAGTGGGTCAGGGAAATTGTAAAGTTTGGGTTTGAACTTAAAAACGTGGTATTAGTTTTCCCTTTTGATTGTGTTTATGGAATTTAAAACATGTTAGGGGATGTGTGATAGTGAGGGACGTGAACTTAGATGTTATTCTAGTTCCCCTTATGATTGTAGATTATTGCTTATGTGAATAATTAAAGCATGTTGCATACTTAAAGAAGTGACTATATTATTTGAAAGGTGAATAAATTATAAGTTGGTATTATTGGAAACTAATGATAGGATGACGTGTTATGTTCCTATGTGATTATATTCGAGCAAGTTGTGTGTGTAATTAAATTGATTATTATTTCACGCCTATATGCCTAGGGTGATAGCTATCGCATGACGTCATTATGCTATGTCATTTCATGAGCATGTAGTCAGTAGGGACTGTGAGAAGCATGCGTTGCATTGAACACCAGACATCGGATTATGACTATCTTAGTGTAGGGGCTTTGGAGTTGGGTCACCCCGCTGTTTTGGGACTTCGGAGTGGGAGCATTCCATGGTACCACAGGGAGACTTCGGAGTTGGACCATCTCGCCAGTTCCTAGGACTTCGGAGTTGGGCCGTCCTAGATAAGTCACCATACGTGTGTTTGCCGCACTAGTTGACTGTAGGGTAGTAGAAATAGAGTTATACCTGGTTGCGACTCGGCACTGCAATTGTAGTGAGGGTCGACATTGTGAGTGTAGGTAGACGAGGACCTGTATTTCATTCGCATATCATTGCACGATATCTGCTTATTGAGGTGTGTGTATATGTTCTATAATATTTTTAATGTTGTTATAGCTGAACTGATGAATATTCAGTATGTTAAGTTGTGGATCTCACGGTTACGTAGACCGAGATAGGGTTATGATTGAACCTATTTGGTGGTGTGGTAATGGTCTCTCGAGTCCGTTAGTAATCTAGAAAGTTAGTATCAAATGTGAATTTGAGGTTTGAATGAGACGGAAGAGGTATTGATTGAAACTAGTTAGTTCTATGGTATTTGCCAATAGTTTTCCTTTTTTTATGATCTTAAGAGGTCCAAGTGATTTTATTAAGTACTCGAGGTACTGTAGTTTTGCAACCTTGTTTCTCGTGCTTAGTTCATTCTCTTGAGCATTTATTTTACTATCATATGTATTCTAGTATGTGATTTTTGACTTATATGTCATTCCTTGAGCCATCGGTGATGGTGTGGTGCCGAACCTCTTCCTCTTGTTGTCATTTGATTTTGTGGAGTTGGAAATAGATGGATGTGTTCCGTGAGTCCAATGCATTGTTCTTCCATCATTGTCCTATTGGACATTATAGGAATCCTTGGAGTTGTAGTCACTCTTATTGGGTTGTCTTTCGAAAACGGCATTTTTCAAGTTTTGAAAACAAACTCATTCGTATTTAAAAAGGAAAAACCCGTTTTCGCCTACCCCCGTAGCCACGACATGTTTTCGTACTTTAAAAAGTGATCTCAGGATCTTCTTTAAAAAGATTTTAAACTTCTAAAAGTCGGTGATGGCGACTGGCGGAAATCGGGGGCAAGACGGTCATTTTTACTGTGTGAATTCTTAACAGAAAAACCTATTTTATAATTCTCGAGATTCTGAGATTTCGAGGCTTCTTTCTCAAGACCTCGACCTGTAGTGTTTTGAAAGGTGTTTCCTTGTTTCACATTTACTTCCGATCAGTTCTGAGTCTCGAGTATGAGGCTTGTTGTTTAGTGCACACACGTAGTGTTGCCCTTCCTTTTTTTTTTATTTTTTTTTTCCGAGTGTTTTCCCTAAACACTTGAGGTGTTCTTAACCTTGGCATTGTTGTCTCGGTTATCCGTTGGTTAGCATTGTGATCTCTTTTCCTTTACTTTGTTTCTTGACCCTTATGTGGTTATTCATGAGGGTAGCTTTCAGGTACTTTCCGTGATTTGATTTGGTTAGCTTCCTCACCTATAGTGAGAGCATTGTTGGTTTGATGGACTTTATTGAGGATAGTATTATGAGATTGATGTGGTAATGCGTCTAGTGACATTGATGAGGCGATATGATTGAGGTGATTTAGTTCTTGAGAGGTAAATTTCCTATAGGAATGGGATGATGGTTCATATATATATATATATTGATGATGATTGTGTTAGTACGTAAGGACATGAGTGTTTTCCCTCGTGTGTTCTCGGGGAGTGGTTTGTGAGCATTCCTTAGTACTATTTGTGGATTTTATATTCCTGTGGATTTCTCATTTTCTGTCTATACTACCCAGTAACCTAAACAAATGGAGTCTCTCAAGATTGCGTTCTTGGTCATCCTCTTGGTTACTGCTGCATCTGGTTTATATCTCTTTCTATATATATATATATATATATTTATATATGCCTGTCATTATGTTTATTCTTAGTCTACTAATATTCATGATCAGGTCCATTGATATATTCTCTATTCGATATTTTTAACTCAAGTATTATACCAAATATTTTTCAAAAATAAAAGTTGTTAGAAACTGTTTTTGAATACGGTTGCATTGGTGTGTATCAGTGTATGTATGTATATATATATATATATATATATATATATATATATAAACATGTACTGTAAAAATTCTTAAATTCATGCACATTTGTTTTTTAGGTAAATAATGTTAATTAAAGGTAACTAAATTCATGCACATTTTTTGTTTTAGGTAAATTCATGCACATTGCTTAAAGGTAACTAAATGAAAATTGGTTGGCAAGAGCCACGGGGCAACTACGGTGTATCAAGAAGAACGAAAAGAGTGACTGCATCCATTTAAAATGCATAAAGGGTCCTATATGCAAGAATAACATCTGCCAGTGCTGTGAATCTGAAATCTTACAGTGTACTTGATGCAGGGGGATCCGAGTCAGACGATGCCGAGCTGTCAGATTGCTCATTGATGGCGCTGGATTACCTGGAGCGGGAGGATCAGCGCAAGAATGGCAAGAAATCGTAATCCAGCCTAATTGGGGCAGTTTCCGTGCACGTGTCGGTTTTTTTGCCATAACTGGAGCTACGAGTGTCGGATTCGCGCCCGTGACCCCAATTCGGAAAGCTAATCTCGACGCGGATGTCGTGGCCACCAAGCCACGCTCAGTGCACATCGTTTCGAGCCCCAAATCCGCTGTTTTCCTTTTCGATTCTTTATTTTTAGTTATTTTTTGCTACTTATGGTAATTTTTTATTTGTCAATTAGGAGATGATTCTGAACCCGATTTGGGCCAGATTTTTGGCAATCTTTTTATTTTTTTCCATGTTTTGTTTTGGTAGGACTTTTAGGGTTTTGCTATTTTTGGCAAAAATCCCATTAGGGGTCGATTTTCAGCTATTTATACCCGGCTTGTGGGTTGTTTTTATTCATTCTTGATTATACTTAATTATATAAAATTCCAGAGTGTTCTCTGAATTTTGGGTCAAATTTCTCCCTTTTTCTTTCTTGCAAATTACCCGTTGCGCTAGCCTACAGAATAATCTCTATTCTGTCCGGCGTCAGTACTTAAGTGGGACAGTGATTAACATCAGAGTTGTCCTCTCTCTTAATAAGTGAAAATCCAGGTCATTAATGTGATTATCCTATGTGAGTGTGGTGATATGATGATTAATAAAGCTCATGAATTACTATGGGATTAAACATATCTTTAGTGATATCAACCTATAACTTTTTTTCTTTGTTTGTTTTCCAAGGCAATATTAACTTTCATTAAAGCCAATCAAATATGATTGCAATCTATTTGGGCTCTTAAAAGAAGAGGTATTGTGACTCTGATGGAGGGACTTCTTGTCCTGTTGGCCTTCCATACTTTGATACTGCCAATTTTTAACATTCTCACAACCAATTTGGCCAATTCACGAAAATAGATTAAATAAAATATAATAAAAAAAACAACCTAAAGGGTGTTACTTGATTGAAAAAATATATATACATTTATAACCTAGTAAGGGCATCTTGTGTATATGATAGGGGTATTTTGGGCATTAAGAGGTCATGTGATAGTCACACGATCTACTAACAGTCAAATACTAATAGAAGGGTGGCCACATGGGACATTTGTTACATTTTTGAATAATTAACGTACTTTTTTGCGGTTAATGAATGATAGGGGTGGTATTTGATCAAAATAAAAAATCAATACTATATGTATGTTGTTTTTAACACTTTGCCCTTTTAAAGAAAGGAACAAATAAACCATTAAGAGGGATACTTCAAACAAGAAAAACCAAACCTACTACTGGCTAGAATAATTGAGCATCTAAAATTGCAAGAGCGTCAAGTAGTACAAAAAGAAAGCTACCTAATAGTATTCTTATGGAAGCGAGATTGCTCTATAAGGTCTTCAGAAGGGATGATGAACCATGAGATCTTTATATGCATTTTTATGAATAAATAGCTTATTAAAAGAAGATCAAACAATGTCATCGCTACCAATTCGCGGAGGATCAAACAACTAATATCCCTAAAATAAATAGAATGAAATTCGAGCCACTTCCAAGTTATATCGCTAAAAGAATCTGCAACTTTGGAATAATACCAAATTCATAAATAACTCTACCGCTTTTAGAGTAAGCATTTGACCCTTAAGAAAGTCACGGAAATTACTTTGTTTTCATTGAAAGTAATTCAAAAAGATCTATTTACATAAGAAATGTAATCGTAAATAAAACGAAATGCATTAACCCATATTCAAATGAAGAGGACATTGAATTAGCAACATCAATAATAACTTATAGACATAAATATTTACATATATATTTATAGATTGAAATGTTCATCTCCTTAGCTCATCTATCAAGCACAACATAACAATTACAAATGGGTCTTTCAAATTAATTAGTATTTAGAGCATATGGTAAAGTGGCACCACATGGAGGAGTTAAAACTTAAACTTTTGCAAGGCACATCGGTCCAATTCGTTAATGTAGTTTTGTTACAAAATGTGACTATTGACGCCACCTATTATCGTCCTGGTTGGACTAGCCACATTTTAGTATTTTAAATATATAAATCATTTCTAATAAAAAGAGAGACCTTTTCTTCTTTCTTTTTTTTCTTTTTTTAGAGAGAGAAAGATTTTAAGAATTTCGCAATTCAATACAATAATTTGTTACTATTTAGACTAATTTTAAATTAAGAAAGGAAGTGCGGTCATTCATGAATGCCCTAATCTTTTATTGCATGTAAATGTAATTAATACTTTGGGCCTCATTTGCGTGGAGTCCACACTTAACTAGTCTCTGAAAGTATTAAAAATTAGTCAAAAGATTTAATTTGTGACTTAAGGTAGATTACACTGGTTGCCCTAAAAAATCTCTCTCTCCAATTAAAAAAAAAAAATCTAGTCAAGTTAATTAGTATCTCACTCGAACAATCTAGTGAAATATTCAATGAATCAAATTTGATCTAATCAAGATTGAATTGGACAAAAATAGTCCAATCCCAATGAGATTTGATAAGATCTCGGTGGACCAAGTTTTTTTTTCCCCAGTAATTCAATGTATTAAGGAAAACAGGGTACTAAGAAGTTGGGTTGCTCTCCAATCTTTCCTACAGTATGCATAGATACCTCTCTCTCTCTCTATATATATAGTTAATGGCTTTGTTCTTGCAAATGACTTTTTTAAGCAATAAATTCTCAATAGATACATATATATAATTGCCTTTGGTGGTTATACCCCCTGCAATCTTGTAAGGCTTGGCCTTCTTGTTCTATAAAATGTTGATTTTCAATAAATAAATAAATAAAATGATATTTCGTTAATTTTTTTGAAAAAATATCTAAATTGTCCCAACTATAAATTGTTAGTAAACCGACTTTAAATTTTGTATAAACAAGAAGTATTATATTTTCTGACTTATAATTTCATATTCAGGATTTATAAAGTTAAAAGTATAAAAACCCCTAGGAACTATTAACAAGTCACCAATAAAATGCTCTTAAGCGTAAGTTATATTCATTAAATGTGTTTGAGAACTATGAAAACCCAAATGTGCCCCACCACAATTTCATAAATGAATTTCAAAATCAGTCATGCCCTCTCCTGTATAAATGGTCCAAATTTATAAAATTAAAAGTATAGAAAACACCTAGGAATTATTAACAAAAGTCAGCAATAAAATTATTACGCGTAAGGTGTATTCATTAAATGAGTTTGAGAGAGATAAAAATCCAAATTAATTTTCCCCAACAGAATATTTCATTAATAAAATCCTAAATCAGTCATGTCCTCTCCTGTATAAATAGCCCATGCCTAAAATCTACTATCACACTGCAAAAAGAAAAAAAATACTTCCTCTACTTATTCCTAGCGACCATCCTTCCTAATTAAACATGGAGAAGGCTTCTCTCATGACTGTTGTCTTGGTCATTCTCGTGGTCACTGTATCTGCAGGTTAATCTCTCTCTCTCTCTATATATATATATATGTGGGGATATGTACAGGGACGAAAGTTTTTATTTTAATATTTTTTACCCTAAAATTTTGAATATTTAGTATTTAGCTCCTACTGAATGTTTTTTTACCTTAGATATCGCAGAATTTATATTTCTTTACATCTAAGCCCCCATTGAAAATTTATTTTAAGCCTTACTGAAATAAATATATGTCATTTATACCCAAAAAATTCACTGTAATTTTTTTTAGCCCCACTGAATTGGATCTTTAGATCCGTCACTGGATATATATATATATATATATATATATATATATTTTCATGCACATTTCATAAAGGTGACTAATGAAAAATTATTGGCTTGCAGAAGCACAAGATTCAGGTCATGCGTACCACTGTCAAAAGGACCAGGATTGCGATATTTTGAGGTTTAGGTGCATAGAACCTCCTCATATTCCTCACTGTAACGCTAATCACTACTGCGAATGCCTCCCTCCTGCTGATGAACACAATGCTGCTCAAGACCGCTACCCCCAAGTGGGGCAGTGATTACTAGAAGAGTGGTAGCCTCCTAGAATAAAATGATGCTAATGGGGCTTATCTATGTGAGGTGTGGAAGAAGATTGTATCTATAGTTTATTTGCTCTAATTGGCAAAATATTATTATGCCTTATTTATCTTACATTATGATGAAATGAAATAAGTAATTAAAGTAGCAGTTTATAACTATTATTTATTTATTTTAATTATTTTTTTTTGGAAGTAAATAAACTTTAATAAAAAGAATAAGAATAAGGAATACAAGAGTTAAAAAATAGCCTTAAAGGCCTTACAAGATACCAACTCCTAGAGCCCACCTAACTATCATAACTCCAATTAAGTGCTTTGGAGACCTTCGCAAACAGAGGCAGATGGAACAAACGATTTTGAATTAAAAAGTTTATAATAACATACATATGATCGATATAGTTTTTAGATCTCATTATGGAAATATATCAATTTTCAAGGATGAAAACTTTTGTTTAATTGTTATTTAAATTTCATACAAAATACAATACTCTTAATCTGGTGGTTTAGCAAGTCATGTAGTGTTATGTCTAGTGATCAGTTTGACAAATAGTGAAATTAATCTTTTCTAAAAAATTACTGGCCAAGGTAATGGTAAAAGAAAATGGTAGATAGTGTATCGAACTGGTTTATGTGAATAGATGATAAAGTCATTAGGAATAGGGTTAAATGCAGATAACCCCCCCTGAACTATAGTCATTATTGCAGATAATCCCCCTTGAACTATTTTTTATGCATCAAACCCCCTAAACTATAACAATTTATTGCAAAATGCCCCATAGTCTTGATTTTTTTCATAAATGACCAAAATGCCCTTTTATTGAATTATGGTTAATGCATTTGTTATTAGTTATTAACAAAGATTATAAAATAATTGATATTAATTTGATAACATATTTACCACCCAAATATATATTCATAAATAAACACATAATTTTTAAATTTTATTTATTAAATTATGATTTAAATATAAATATTTAAAATGACTAAGTCATTAATTAACAAACTTTATGTATATAACATTAGAAAAAAAAAGGTATCTCTTATTTAAGTGGGTTTAAGGTCTTTATAGATAAATTTTATGGGAAACATTTTTATTCTACCATAAAAAAGTTTGTAGGGGTTCGCAAGATTTAGATGATATGAAGATAGTTTCTGCACAAGTTCGTCAGCCAAAATAACAATATAATCAGTTTTTATTACTTTTGATTCGCCTTACAGAGAAATGGAGGAAAAGATAGCAAGTCCAAATCATTGAGAAGTACTTTCTCTCTCTAGGATTTTCTCTCTCCTGGTCTCTGAAAAGTCCCCCCTCTTTGCAAGTGGGCACCTCTATTTATAGACGCGGCCGCTCAATAAAAGTCGCGGTTGGTATTGCCACGTCATCACCTGTTTCGCGACATGGTTCCGTCGCCCTCGCGGATTCACTTGCCACGTCAGCACCTGTCTCGCGACCTGGTTCCTGCGTACTTAATCCGTGATTTAAATACCTTGTACAGTATTATTCCACGCCCATGACTACGCAAAACGGATTCGCGTACTCTTATGCGTAACTAATACTGCACACCATAAATACCTTGCACAATATCATCCGCGAAACGAATTCGCGGATCATATTATGCACCAAACCCTGTGATCCGCGCCTGTTGCATCGCAGATCCGATTTATCCTTAGCCAAGGATGCCTTTATAGCTTTGCTGGGCCATAACCAATCATGCATGCCTTGGTTATGTTCCTGAATACTAGCGGCCTCTCTAAGGTATTTTTACTTAGGATGGTGTAAATAAGGTCGCGACCCACTACTTACTCATCCCAAGCATTTCCCTTAGATTCCGCATAGTACTCACCACGCGAGCAGCATATAGGGTTATGAGTTACTGATGCGAGCTATAAAACACACCAGTTCCTCATACTTCCCTCTGTGTAATGCAAGCTCTCGCGTAAAAAAAACCATATTTGGGCTAGTTCCCCAAGTAATCGATTACTTGGGCCAATCTCCCAAATCATCTTTTACTTGGGCCGGTTTCCCCAAATATACCAAACCTGGGCCATATCCCAAATAAATACAGGTTGGGCCATATCCCAGATAATTTAATCCTTGGGCCATTATCCCAATGAGTTATTTAGCCGTTATGTTATTTCGCGAATCGTTACTCTTTACATTTTTCCCCATTGCACTTTTGATACTTGGCCAAGTATTAAAAGTTCAATAACCTGTAGCCTTGCGAATTAAATCCCTGCTTCGAAACTGCTTTTCCCCGGTTTAAAGTGCAATAACCTTTGGCATTTCTCCTGCAGATTTATTTCCCCGGTTTCACTTCTCTTGATCCGCGAACATTCTTTCTTGGTCCTTTTCTGTTTTTCCCATGAATTTCGTGCACATGCTTATTTTACTTTCTCCGTACCTTTATTATTTTTCGTAAATTATTATTATCCTCTGATCCATGATATTTGAATCTGCGGCAACCTTGGCGCCGGTTCGGCTTCCGCGATCATTAATGGCACCTTCTAGGTTTCCGGGCCCTTCCCCTATAAAAGTTGCTCTTGTCTATTTCATTTCACTTTTTCCTCTTGCCTTCATTTTTTCTGCTTTTACTGCTTCAAATCTTCTTAGTGTTATGTTTAATCCTCTATTTTCTTCGCGGTCTACTTTCTTTAACCTTTACTCCTTTTATTTTCAATCCTTTATTTCAATGGCCAAATCATCTACCCCCAAACTTTTAGTTCCTCCATCTGGGTCTATCCCTTCTGTTCCCCAACCAACAGAATGGAGAAAGGCCCCATTTTTTGAGAATTCCCATGATCATTTCTGGAGTTCCATTGAGAACCTTCCTCCCGCGGGAGATATTGCGGATGAACCCATGTTTATTCATTTTGACGGTGAAGCACCCCTAGCCAATATCCCACCTTCCTCACTTCTTCGCCTCCTTATTGAAAGAGGTGATGTCCCATATTCTTTAATAGAATATGAAGGACATGTGTCACCTATTACCCACTGGAGGATGTGGTCCAGCCACATACTCAGTCAGGACAGGCACCGTGAGACTATTAGGCAGACAGGTTTACTTGAGTCCATAGAACTCTTTTCGGACCTATCTGTTCGTCGAGACGCGGATGCACTCAATCTGTTGGTGTCGCGATGGAGCTCTTTCTCGCACACCTTTGTAACCTCTTGGGGGGAGTTTACCCCAACCCTAGAAGACGTGTACGTGCTGTTTAGGCTCCCTATTTTCGACTCGCGATCCCTAGATACCCCAGCCTTCAGTGAGGCAGACCAAGTGATTCATTCTCACCTCCAGTCCTGCGCAGCTTATGCCGCGAAAAGAGGTAGTCGTTTCAAGGATGGTGCCATACTTGACGAGGCACCTTTAATAAAAAGTGCTAAGTTGAAGTACTCGAGTTAGTGTCATCACTTCTTCAGGGAGTATGAACCAAAACTTCCTCTTCTCCGCGGTCAAGACCGCGAATCGGTGCCTGGTCCAGAATTCAATGGTGACTTTGAGTTAGCTGGATTTTTAGCTTATTGGTTGGACCGCTACATTTTCCAGGGGCGTCCTGAAGATGGACCCAATAAACTAGTATTTTTGATGGCTTCTATAGCCTCGCGGGGTATAAGGCTTCCCTTAGCCCCCCTCTTTCTGGGAACCCTCTATTCTCAGTTGGACACTTTATCCAACGATTTTCTGAGGTCAGTTGGTAGATATGACATAAGCACCCATGTCCCCTGCCTTTTCCTTATGCTCTTTATCTTCGAAAGATTCCCAAAATATGCACCCAAGCCCCTTAGTTTTTCATCTTCAAACCCTGATTCCCCTACTCTCAGATCGCGAGCCGCTCGCTGGTCCGGCCTTCTTTCCACCAAGCGACTTGAGGATTTCATTGACTTCAGTCGTAATTTCTCTTGGAGGCCTTATACAATGCCTTTAGATGGTATTTATTTTCCTTCTTTCTATCCCATGGAGGAACAAACCGCTTATGGTTATCAACACCATGAGGAGCTCATCTTTGCCTCTTTTTCCTTTGGTTGCTGCTTGCCCGTTTTTAATGATTCCTTTTCGCGGACCACACCCTATAATCCTTCGCGAGTAGCCCGTCAACTGGGTTTTGAGCAAGCTATTCCGGTCTATGTTGCTCATCAATCAGGTGATTCTCCTGACAGCTACGACGCGGCCCTGGTGAGGTACCGCGAGGAATATGAGAAAAAACATGAAGAATTCTCCTTTGCCATTTTTATTCCCGCGAGATCTCGAGCAGGATGCCGAACCGCGGCATATATTGATTTTTGGCTTCAAGTGACAACAGATTTTCAGACTTTTGTGATGGGTCCTCCTAGACCAATTGCCCCTGTAAAAATATTCATGGGAGACTCATCTCTGAAATTGCACAAGCCCCATGGTTCCCGCGGCTTTTATAGCAGGGTTTCCCTTCCAGCACCTGTCGATCATGCAGGCCCAAGTACTTCGAATCCGGTCAACAAGAAACAGAAAATTTTGAAGGAGAAAAAGGGTAAATCCAAAGCTCCTCCTGCGCCTAAACGGAAGCGTTCCGAGCGTGTCGAAGTCACCACCTCTATTCCGGTTCATGAGGAACCTATTTCTAAACGCTTGGTAATAAAGTTATAACTTAATACTTTATTCTTACTCACTGTTGTCAACTTTGTTTCTAATATATCTAAGATTACTTTATTTGTTTTCAGAGATCCGCGAGATCGGTTGTCACATCGCCATCGCGACCTTCTTCACCAATAGCCCCCTCAATAGTAGTTAATACTACGGATGACCCCCTCGACTATATCCCTTTGTCTCTGCGGAGAAGAGAGCACAGAGCCCAGATTTTAGAGGCTGCTGCTAATCATTCCTCCGAGGATGATGAGGTAGATATTATTCCCTTGATCCGCAGAAGGTCGAATCCTTCTACCTTGATCTCTCCTGACAGATTTGGAGTTGAACCTATTGCTTTTCAGTCACATCAAGATCAGGCTGAACCATCTTCGCGGATTGTAGAATTACCTAAAAACACAAGCTCCTTATTGGATACGGTTGCCAGGGTCGTGTAGGACATTCATGCTTCTGATCCCTTACTTTCATGTATTTCCTAACTTGTTTTAAATCTTCCTTTATCTTTCATACTTCTTGTGCCTTCATTATACTTATTGTTTTATATACCCTTGTACAGCTCGCGGTCTTGGAACAGATGCCAATCAGGAAGCTGACCATTCTATTGATGACTCTGATCGCGAGATAGCTGATATACTCTCAGACTTCCCTGATCAAGGAAAAGAGAATGCATCGCAAATATCTAAAGTCGCGAGGAATATTTTACTCTCAGATTCAGATGATGGGGATGATCTTCCCATTTCTTCCATTATCCGTAAGGATGCTCATCCATCTGTTACGACTTCATCCCACATTGACCAATCCGCGGTCCCGACAACAAATTTTGACGTTTAGCGTTTTGTGATTCAACTGAGCGGCGACGTGTTTTGTTTGTCAGATGTTTAAGGGTTCTGATATTTGGGTTCTTACCTCGATGTATTTATTTTGGACTATTTTAGTTAATTGGCATCCCGTGGATTTTCCGGTTCGTGTGATCACACTTGGGGGTTGATTTATTAATTTTTAGGATTTATTGGACATATATATTATTAATGGGAAATTATATATATATGGGTGTTTATATATATATATATATATATATAATTATTTTAGATAAATATATATATATATAATTATATATATGTATATCAGATATATACATATCTATGTAGGGAGGAAAAACGCATAGGACGATTCTCACCCACATGCGACCCACCTACTTTTTCTCCCTTTTCCATCGTGGTACCACCAGGCCAACTCCTTCTTCTTCCTCAAATCGTCGCCGACCAAGAGAGGGGGAAAGAGAGAGAGACGACATGGAGAATAGAGAGAAGCTATCGCGAGGGAGAGAGTTCGTCGGTGAAGGAGAGTCGCAGCTGGTGGAGATTCGCTGACTGGTGGTGATGAGGTGTGGCGGCGTCGCTAGCAGGAGGTCGCCGGCGACGCAGGGGGTACAGGCCTGGGTCGCGCACTGTAGCAGTTCGCGCGACAGAGGTATTTTTGGCCGGAACTTCGGCCAATTATTTGGATGACTTCCTAATATCGAATAATTGCAATTTTCAAAGGGTAGCTTCGTCTTGATGTTATGTACGACGTGTAAAAATTTCATATTTTTTTGTTGAGTGGTTTGTCGAAAAATTCGATTTAAAGTTTTGAATTTTCGTTTGAGTTATTTTAGATTTGCCCATATTTATTAACTTATTGCTAATGGGCTTCGTATATATCATATAGGTCGTTGAGGCAGATATTTTGGTATATTCGAAATAGTATTCGGGCAACTTTGGTCATCTACCCCCACTTTCGGGCACGGTACTGTTCATGGTGGGCCCCACTTTGGGTGTGAACATGTTGGGACCAGATTTGAGCACGCGTTTTTGGCGACGTATCGATGTATCTGGTTCGATCGTGGGCGCGATGGTTAATTCGTAAACACGTGTCAAGAGGTAGGGGAAACTTCATTATCGATATAGATAACTCTAGGCTACTTGTGTGATATTTGATTGAGCATGCTAATTATATAAAATGAATTAGAAATCCTGTTTAGGATTAATTAACATGCTTGTGGGATTTATATATATATATATATATATATATATATATTGTTTGGATGTGCGAGCTATTATTTTAATTTAGATATATTTATTTGTGAATATAAAATATGTCTATCGGTGGGTTATGAGCGAAGCAGGATGTAGAAGTTAATTTGAGAAATTAAATGAGTATTTTTCCTGCGAAATAAATACATATTTGAACTGAATGAGAATAGGTGGTTTAATATCCACTTGAGAGTTATAGTGGGTCAGGGAAATTGTAAAGTTTGGGTTTGAACTTAAAAACGTGGTATTAGTTTTCCCTTTTAATTGTGTTTATGGAATTAAAAACATGTTAGGGGATGTGTGATAGTGAGGGACGTAAACTTAGATGTTATTCTAGTTCCCCTTATGATTGTAGATTATTGCTTATGTGAATTATTAAAGCATGTTGCATACTTAAAGAAGTGACTATATTATTTGAAAGGTGAATAAATAATAAGTTGGTATTATTGGAAACTAATGATAGGATGACGTGTTATGTTCATATGTGATTATATTCGAGCAAGTTGTGTGTGTAATTAAATTGATTATTATTTCACGCCTATATGCCTAGGGTGATAGCTATCGCATGACGTTATTATGCTATGTCATTTCATGAGCATGTAGTCAGTAGCACTGTGAGAAGCATGCGTTGCATTGAACACCAGACATCGGATTATGACTATCTTGGTGTAGGGGCTTTGGAGTTGGGCCACCCCACTGTTTTTGGGACTTCGGAGTGGGACCATCCCATGGTACCACAGGGAGACTTCGGAGTTGGGCCATCTCGCCTGTTCCTAGGAGTTCGAAGTTGGGCCGTCCTAGATAAGTCACTATACGTGTGTTTGTCGCACTGGTTGACTGTAGGGTAGTAGAAATAGAGTTATACCTGGTTGCGACTCGGCACTGCAATTGTAGTGAGGGTCGGCATTGTGAGTGTAGGTAGACGAGGACCTGTATTTCATTCGCATATCATTGCACGATATCTGCTTATTGAGGTGTGTGTATATGGTATATAATATTTTTAATGTTGTTATAGCTGAACTGATGAATATTCAGTATGTTGAGTTGTGGATCTCACGGTTACGTAGACCGAGATAGGGTTATGATTGAACCTATTTGGTGGTGTGGTAATGGTCTCCCGAGTCCGTTAGTAATCTAGAAAGTTAGTATCAAATGTGAATTTGAGGTTTGAATGAGACGGAAGAGGTATTGATTGAAACTAGTTAGTTCTATGGTATTTGCCAATAGTTTTCCTTTTTTTATGATCTTAAGAGGTCCAAGTGATTTTATTAAGTACTCGAGGTACTGTAGTTTTGCAACCTTGTTTCTCGTGCTTAGTTCATTCTCCTGAGCATTTATTTTACTATCATTTGTATTCTAGTATGTGATTTTTGACTTATATGTCATTCCTTGAGCCATCAGTGATGGTGTGGTGCTGAACCTCTTCCTCATGTTGTCATTTGATTTTGTGGAGTTGGAAATAGATGGATGTGTTCCGTGAGTCCTATGCACTGTTCTTCCATCATTGTCCTATTGGACATTATAGGAATCCTTGGAGTTGTAGTCACTCTTATTGGGTTGTCTTTCGAAAACGGCATTTTTCAAGTTTTGAAAACAAACTCATTCGTATTTAAAAAGGAAAAACCCGTTTTCGCCTACCCCCGTAGCCACGACATGTTTTCGTATTTTAAAAAGTGATCTCAGGATCTTCTTTAAAAAGATTTTAAACTTCTAAAAGTCGGTGATGGCGACTGGCGGAAATCGGGGGCAAGACGGTCATTTTTACTGTGTGAATTCTTAACAGAAAAGCCTATTTTATAATTCTCGAGATTCTGAGATTTCGAGGCTTCTTTCTCAAGACCTCGACCTATAGTGTTTTGAAAGGTGTTTCCTTGTTTCACATTTACTTCCGATCAGTTCTGAGTCTCGGGTATGAGGCTTGTTGTTTAGTGCACACACGTAGTGTTGCCCTTCCTTTTTTTTTTTGATTTTTTTTCCGAGTGTTTTCCCTAAACACTTGTGGTGTTCCTAACCTTGGCATTGTTGTCTCGGTTATCCGTTGGTTAGCATTGTGATCTCTTTTCCTTTACTTTGTTTCTTGACCCTTATGTGGTTATTCATGAGGGTAGCTTTCAGGTACTTTCCGTGATTTGATTTGGTTAGCTTCCTCACCTATAGTGAGAGCGTTGTTGGTTTGATGGACCTTATTAAGGATAGTATTATGAGATTGATGTGGTAATGCGTCTAGTGACATTGATGAGGCGATATGATTGAGGTGATTTAGTTCTTGAGAGGTAAATTTCCTATAGGAATGGGATGATGGTTCATATATATATATATTGATGATGATTGTGTTAGTACGTAAGGACATGAGTGTTTTCCCTCGTGTGTTCTCGGGGAGTGGTTTGTGAGCATTCCTTAGTACTATTTGTGGATTTTATATTCTTGTGGATATTAGAGGTGAGTGTTGTGAGTGTGATTATCCCTGGTTGGATTCTCTAGTGAGCGCTTGGTGATTGTTAGTTTGGACTTGGGTGTCGTGTACTTAGTGTATGTTTATGTGAGTAATGTAGAATACTGGCCTTGGATTGATACGCACGAGGCATAGTGTTATCTTGTGTATCCGTACTACATGTCTGGTACTTATTCGTTATATATATACGTTTACATATATATATATATATGGGTATGCGTTTACCACGTGATAGAGATTGTCGTTAGCATCGTATTCTATGCTTTGTGACATATTGTGTTTCCCTGAGTTATGTGGGGTTATTTGGGTTATTGTATTGTCGTGAGTGTCATGTGGGACGATGGATTGACCTAGGGTAGATGCATGTACACGTATTGGTTAGTACTACTTAAACGGTTAAAGGATGTAACGATTATGATTTCCTTTCTCCTACGGGTCTCGATGAGCTCCCCCGACGTGGTTTGCCCTGGTGGTTTACACCAGTTTACAAGAAATGTTTCGGCTAGGTACATACAGTGCAGCAGTACCTTTCTTTTATTTTTCTTGTTACAGGTTTTAGAGTTATACAGGGTGATGCGGTTACGGTTACAGCGCAACTGGATTGGGGGACGATAGTTATCTACTGTCTTCTTTATCTTTTAGTTTATTTACCCATGTTATATGGGACTGCCATGTAATTCTATTGGGAGTCAGTCTGTTGGCATATCCCTATTGATGTATCTTTATTTTCCTGTATTTATTAATTTAGGATATCATTGTATCCCTTCGGCACTGCCATGTGTCTTTCTGTATTCTTATTCGATCATTTGTGGCTCTGTTGATTATAGAGGGTTATGTAGGGGTAGCAGTGGTTTCTTTCCACTACCTCGGCCCTAGTAGGATTGACGAATGTTGGGCTGTGAGCCATTGATATTATAGCACGTATTATTGGCAGGTTATCTGTTCTGTTGTATTTCTGGGATGTTTTATTTACAGATGGAACTCTACCGAATTTTTGTTAGAGTTACCAGGTGGCGCTCTAGTGATCCTAGACTCCAAGACAGGAGGTCTAGTGGATTTTGGGGCGTTACATTGACACTTTAAGTCATTTTCATTAAGGCACAAAAAGAACCCTGCTAGGAGTTTCATATTCATTCTCCTACACAATCACCTAACCACATTCCAAAAAGGATACTCGTTGTTCTTCTACCATCTTTGATTCTTCCGAAAATCTAGCACGCCCGCATTCCATTCCACCAACAAATATTTTTAGCGACAACATAATTGGCACGCCCGATGGGACCGTGTCAAGGTTACCATTATGATATTGTACTCAATGCTCCAGGCACATATGACTAAACCACCGACTATTTAGCCATATCACAATCTACCACAGGCGAACCTTTGTTCCTTAGCCCCTTTGGCAAGTCTTCCAATGACCATGCCAATGACATGGCCTGAGGCCCCGTCGTAACCAAATCCCCGGTTCAGCAGCTACCACAACCATTTCTGTCACCACCACAACCGCAGGTACATTCCACATGGCTCGAAGATTTGAAAAAATGAAGGCAATGTTGCACATACTTAAGAAGTCCATTTCTTCTCAAATTAAGCCACCTGCCAACATTATGAAATTGGTATCCCAGACGATTCTTCAACCACTAGTTCAATCTTCGACCATACAGGCACCAGTGGTTCTTCCACCAGTGACTACCTAGCCAATTCAGAATCTGCCGTAAGCGTCAATTCAGCCACAGGCAGAAGATCTGTCATTCCACCATCTGCCACAGCCATATCTGTCACAATCACAACATCATGAGTTTCCTCTAAATCTGCCAGAAAAATATCTGCCGGATCTAGGGGCAATCAACAACGTGTGTGGCAGAAACCACCATTTCTTCCTTTAGTGTCGAAGTAAGAAGCACTCGGCCAGATGGCAGATCCGCCAACTATTCCGCCAGGTCACTTTCTGCCGCAGACGCTAAAACAACCGCAATCAGAAATTCTGCCATTCCAGCAATGGCCAAAGGTGTATCTGCCACCGCCACAACATCAGATATTTCCTCCGAAACTACCTGGAAAAGATCTTCCAGGCCCGTGGGGCAATGAACATTATTGGCAGAATTCACCGCAACCATCGGCACACGGGGGGCAACAGATGGCCAATTAGTTACATGTTTGGCCAAATCACAAAAACTCCAGCAACATAACACAAAACACTACACATTATGTATCTTCAATTCCTTGCACTTTTAATAAAGTCTTATCTT
Source organism: Cornus suecica (assembly GCA_963922005.1). Taxonomy (NCBI): domain Eukaryota; kingdom Viridiplantae; phylum Streptophyta; class Magnoliopsida; order Cornales; family Cornaceae; genus Cornus; species Cornus suecica. Next base: position 65,876,895 of record OY998245.1, read on the forward strand.
TCAATTCCTTACTTTTCTTACAATTACTTTCATTGCATTTCAATTCACTTTCTTTGCATTCCAATTCATGCACTGCAATTTTAATTCACTAGTTATAGCAATTTCAACACTAAAATTCCTTTTCATTAAGGCAAGAAACAACTTAACCAGGAGTTTAGTATCTTTCTTTTATTCAATCTCCTAATCTATTTTCAAAAATGATACAAGTTGTCATTCGTTTCACTTGATTCTTCAACGAATCTGGCACGCCCATGATATTGACAAAAATAAGAAATAACAGAACCCTGACTTTCATTAAAAAAAGAAGAAGTGTTATTCCCACTTTCACATCATGATCATCAGATTTGCCCTAATTCCAATTTGAGTTCTTCAAATTTTAATAATTCTAGTTATTTGAATTTTTTTCTCACTTAGATCCCCTCCCTACTAACATTAGTTAAAAATTCCGTTTATTGGTTGATAACACCCTTTAATCAGTAGCTAAATTGTCCAATTTATCCTCAGAATGCATAAAATAACTTATTTGACCTCGGTGTTGAATATGCATTTACAAAATTATCCCTCATTAAACAAGCAAAAATACAATTATACCCTCTGCCCCACACATACATATATATTCTACATACATACATAAGTATGTACATATGTATAGAGTTTCATATATGTATAGAGCCGCTTGGATTTTTAAATGGCTGGCTTGGAGATTCATATAGTTTTTTCAATTGATCTTCTTTTATTATACCATATAATTATTTGTTTGCAATATATATGTGTATTCACACCCAATTTGATTTTCAGGCATGTTTGGGGTTATGGATATGCAGGGCCGGCCTTGTGGCCAGGCGGCCGTTTGGGCCGCTTAGGGGCCCAGGGCCAATAGGGGTCCAAAATAATTTTCTTTATTTTTAAGTAGTATAGGTTCAAAATAAAATTTTGAATTAAAAGTCCAAATAAAATGAACCCAGCAGGTTAACCCAATCTTTAAGTAATATAAGCCCAAATAAGTAATATTAGCCCAAAAAATACAATATGTCCAATTTATATATTTATTTCGGGGTCCCTATTGGGTTTCATATAGTTGCATATCGTGGATTACAAGAATTGAAAATCGACAGCCTCCAAACTCCAAGTCTTGACCCAGTCCCTCATTTTATCTCTCAAATTTCCAAAAAAATCTTCATTCATTGCTCCCTCTTCCAATTCTACAACACTCACCTAACCGTAAAACCCAATCATAGATTCACAACAATTATATCTCAAGATTAGTACTATATACTTTGTCTACCTTTTTCTTGGTCTTGTCACTAGTGTAACCTAATTTTTAAACAATTAATAGATTATTTTGGGGTTTAATTTGGTTTTATAATTAGAATTTTCAGTTGTGTAATTTTTTCTTCCTATAGCAGTTTATATAATTTTATAGGCCAAACTTTGTACATTTTGCTCAATTATTCTTTCAATTTTGATATGAGAATTATATTTTAGATGTTACTGTAGTTGTTAGCATTAACACATTTATCTATTTGTTAAGCTACTGGAATTTATTTGAATATGAAGTACTGTACTTATGAAAATGGTTCAGTGTTTGGAATTATGATGCCCTGTCAAATTTAAAAAAGTGGTTAGCTTGAATTTTGTTTTTTAAATTCGAGGAAGTCTTCCCCATAATATAAAATTTTTAAATAGATTCACAAAACTATAATTTTTGACGATTTTAAAAATACCATTAGATTGTATTCTGGAGCCCAAAAAAACTTTTAGGCTTTACTCCTTACTAGCGCCCCAAAATAATGTTGCACTATAGGGCCGGCCCTGTGGATAGGTTTGATTTCGAGACACAATTAGTGCTAATTTTCAGTGATAATCCAAAAAGGGAATTAGGAAAAAAATCAAAAAAGTTGCTTTCACGCTCTCTTAATGAAGAACTTTGACCATTTTGAGATATGGTGGTCCATGGATCTGCTAGGTTTCATGGGAAAGAACGTAGACAAAGTTTTAGTTTCGCTGTGGTGATCGTCGATGGAGCCGGATTTTGTGGTGCGTGGTCGCTGGATGGAGAGATAAAAAGAGTTTTGGTACAGGAGGATATTGATTGCTGGTGATGGTGTGCCGGAGCGGAGGCAGGGTGATGCGTGGTGGTGCAGCGACAGATTTTGGGGGCGGGGATCGGTGGGGGACGGTCGGTGGTGGTGGTGCGATGGTGTGCCTGTGTGGTGGTGTAGGGAGAATCTTGAATGTTCATAAGTTTGGTGTGCGGCCGGAAAAAGAGAGAATGGTGGTGGGTGATGGAGTTGGGGTTTTTTGGGGTCATTCGGTGGTAAGGACGTTTAAGTCTTTTCATAAATATTATTTCTTATTTCTTTTAGCAGCCACAGTGATTAGTGTCCACAAAATTCTCTCTTTCCAATTCTTTTTCTCTCATTAGAATTGTTATCTCGCCCCTTCTAACATTATTTAATGCTACCTAGCATAAACATATATATGTATCTCAAATTGATATTTTAACATAAAGTTATTCAGATAAGGAGCGATCATTAGTCGTTGGTTGTTAGTTAATGACTTCTTTCTTTGAGGTTAAGAAGAAAATTTGAAGTCTGAAGCAAGTTGTTGTTTGAAGAACCACCCAGTACTCATTAAGGTACAAATTCGGATGCACTTGCGCAAAGTGGTGAAAAAGTGACAGAGGATTTTGCGCATTTACGCAGACTTGCGTACCTACCGAATACTCGGTGGGAGTTTCACTGAGTCCTCGATGACCCATATGTGAAAATTAATTAAGGGAAGACTTTATGACTCCAATTTTGATTGGGATGTGATTCATATTGACTTATCCATCAAGTTTACCTCTCATATATATACATAGGTTATTTATATTATATAAGGGGGTTGTGTGTGTGACGCAAACAGAAAATCGTGGTGTGATCAAGCACAAAAAGTGAGTTTTGTGAGATACAAAGATAGATAAAGAAAAAGAGATACAAAACGGTATTTCTTGGTGTGAGTGAAATACCGGTGAGGGTGAGCGATACAGGCGTGAGTATACGGTGTGTGCGTGCGTGTGTATGATATGCAGATCATCCCCTTGTAATCCTCTCATTGATTATAGTGAAACGGTGTTCTCCGTGGACGTATGCTTGTTTTGGCTGAACCACGTATATATCTTGTGTTGTTTGTGTTTGGTGTGTGTTTGTGCATTTTATGATTTGCAATTGTTTATGGCTTCGCTATTAGGGTTAGCAAACCCTAGTTTTGTTCTTCGGCGGGTGTAAAAACCCTAACAAGTGGTATCAGAGCTTCAGGTTGAAGCAGAGAATAAGCCCTTACGTCTTGGTCAAGATTCGAAGATCAGAGTTATTTGAGATCAAAAACCATCCATACCAGGAGCTTTGTCTTGTCAAGACGAAGCCAAGACTGTGAAGCGCATCGCCATTGGAGGTTCCACGTGCCGCCGCAAGTGTCTGCTGACAAAACTAGTCTAGTCACACGCTCCCCGAAGAAGACGAGTGAAGTCTTCACCGAGTACTCAACGAAGAACTACCGAGTACTCGGCCACATCAGTAGTGACGTCAGTGCCACATCATCAGGGACTGCCATGTCATCAACAAAAGGCGTTCTGATCAGCAAGAGGTTCAGTGGGAGTTATGGATGAAGAAAAAACAGCGATGATCGAGAAGTTTGATGGTGCAAACTTTTCCTATTAGAAGATGCAAATTAAGGATATGTTATACCAGAAGAATTTGTTCTTACCATTAGAATGGAAGAAGCCAGAATCGATGAAAGAAGAGGATTGGACAATCCTAGATTGAAAGGTTCTCGGTACGATCAGACTGACGTTGTCAAAGTTCGTCACCTTCAACATCAAGAATGTGAAGACAACAAAGTTTCTCATGGATGCTCTTTCGAGCATGTATGAACAGCCGTCTGGTGCGAATATGGTACATCTCATCACTAGATTGACAAATCTGAAGATGTCCGAGAATGGGAAGGTTAGTGACCACCTTAGTGCCTTTAATAAAAATGTTGAGCAGTTGGAATCAGTTGATATGCCAATCACTAGCAAAATGAAATCGGCTTTTTTTATAAGCCAATTGCCAGAGAGTTGGAGCGCTACAAAGGCTGCAATCAGTAAGTGTTTAGGGGTGGAACCGTTACAGTATGATTCCGCAGTAAGTATGATACTCACAGAAGATATCAGAAGATAGAGTGAGTCAAGCTCTTCTAACAGTGGCTCAGCATTGAATGTCGACACCAAAGGCAAAGGTTTGAAAATAAGGAATGACAGAAGTCAAAGACGTGGCTGTTCCAAGTCGAGACAGGGGTTTCAAAATTCCATTGAGTGTTGAAATTGTGGCAAACTTAGTCATTACAGAAACCAGTGCAGACCCCCACAGAGTGTAGCGGATGATAAAACTAAAGTGAATCTTGTTTTAGAAAATAATGCGTTGATATGCTCTTTGGAGAGCAAGACGGATTTTTAGGTCTTGGACTCTGGAGCATCATTACATGCCACCTCAAGTCAAAAGCTCTTCAAGAGCTAGACACCTGGAAACCTTGGCAAGGTTTATCTAGGTGACGATTACCCCTGCAGTATTGTTAGCAAGGGAGAAGTACATATCAAACTCAGTGGATTGATATGGAAACTAAGAGATGTGAGACATATTTCAGACTTGAGGAAGAACCTAATCATAGTAGGTCAGTTGGTGAGTGAAGGTAATGTGACCACTTTTAGTGAAGATAAGTGGAAAGTTTCAAGGGGGCTATGACTATAACACGAGGAAAGAAAGAAAGTACGCTCTACACAACCACCAATTTTAGCACAATGATTGCAGTTGCAAGAGGCAAGGAGGATCACAACTAGTGGCACCAGAGGCCTAGTCACATGAGTGAAAAGGAGCTCGCAGTTATGTTCTCGAAGGAAAAACTACTAGTAAAATCGATTGACATCGACTTCTATGAGTGTAAGCAGAAGAGGGATACTTTCCAGAGCAACAACAGAAGTCTCACAGTGGAGAAACTTGAGTTAGTTCACATGGGTGTCTGGGGGCCAACAACTGTCTCATCTCTTGGCGGAAAGTCCTATTTTGTGACTTTCATTGATGACCATTCCAGGAGGATATGGGTTTACTTCTTGAAGCATAAATCTGAGGTGTACGATGTGTTCAAGAAATGGAAAGCCAAAGTAGAGAAGGAGACAAGGTTGAAGGTAAAGAAAATGATATCCGACTTTGGTGGAAAAAACGAAGACTCCGGGTTCAAGAAATTTTGCTATGAGAACATGTATCAAACTAGAGAAGATTGTTCCAAGTACACTACAGCAGAATGTACGAACCAGAAAGTGACTGAGATAGCCAGAAGCATGCGCATTTAGATAGGATTGTCAGCACAGTTCTGGGCAGAAGCAGTCAGTACAACATCGTATCTTATGAATCATGGTCCATCAGTACCATTGGAGCACAAAATACCAGAAGAGGTATGGAGCGGTAAGGCATAGAGTGATCCCTATGTATGTTGAGATAGAAGATGTTCTAGACAGTGAGAGTCATCAGTCAGAAGAACATGTAGCAGATAACAAGACTCAACAGGTTGATACACCGCATAATTTGTTTCTTACAGATGGAGATAAACTAGATGATGATGAAGTATGCAGTTCAGTAGATGCGATCCAGTGGGAGCTTGCGATGGAAGATGAGAAGAAGTGGAAGCTAACCGAGTTGCCGGTAAGGAAGAAAACTCTCCATTCTTCGGTTGTGAAACTGAATACCATTCATTCAAGTATTGATGAAGTAGAGGGTTTACATCTAGAGTTGTTAGATGGCAAGTCTTCTTTCCTCCAAGGTGACCTAAATAAGGAGTTTTATATGCAGCAACCGGAAAGTCTCTTAGTGAAAGGGAAAAAGAAGGCAGGCGGGACAAAATTTGCAAGGCGAAGTCAGAAGCGACAGTGGTTGCAAGATAAAGTGGCCAGAAACAACAGAGATTGCAGGTTCTGTAGAAGGCTAGATATTGCTTATGTAGTGGAAGCTATCGGTATAGTCATATTGACCAAAGTGGTGACAAGAAAGAAACTGAAGTTGTGCGCAACTTCAGTGGGTCTTCAAGCTTGAAGACATAAATGAGAGCATCGTTAGAAGTACTGATCATTGATAGAGTTGATTGATGGATGGAAAGTCGTTAAGTGAGAGATTGTTAGTTAATGAATCCTTTCTTTAAGGTTAAGAAGAGAATTTGGAGAAAATTTGAAGTCTGAAGCAAGTTGATGTTTGAAGAATCACCGAGAACTCGGTAAGGTGCAAACTTGGGCGCACTTATGCAAAGTGGTGAAAAAATGGCAGAGGGTTTCGCGCACTTGCGCGCGTTTACGTGGACTTGCGTACCCACCGAGTTCTCGGTGACCTAGATACGAAAATTAATTAAGGGAAGACTTTATGACTCTAATTTTGATTGGGATGTGATTCCTATTGACTTGTCCATCAAGTTTACCTTTCCTATTATATGAGGGGGTTATGTGTGTGACACAAACAGAAGATCGTGGTGTGATCAAACACAAAAAGTGAGTTTTGTGAGATACAAAGATAGAGAGAGAAGAAGAGATACAAAGTGGTATTTCTTGGTGTGAGCGAAACACCGGTGAGGGTGAGCAATACAGGCGTGAGTATACAGTGTGTGTACATGTGTATGATCTGCGAATCATCCTCTTGTAATCCTTTCATTGATTATAGTGAAAATGTGCTCTCTGTGGACGTAGGCTTGTTTTGGTCGAACTACGTATATATCTTGTGTCGTTTGTGTTTAGTGTGTGTTTGTGCATTTTATGATTTGCAATTGTTCGTGGCTTGGCTATTAGGGTTAGCAAACCCTAGTTTTGTTCTTGGGCTGGTGTCAAAACCCTAATAGTTGTGTGTGCATATATAAAGAGTCTTGATCTTTTAGAGGTTGTTTGGTAGAAAATGTGCCAAAATTTTGGTTTTGGGCTATGAAGTATAACCCAACCCATGTTTGGTGGGGTGTGGTTGGTTTAATAGTACCAACTGATGGTGTACTAAATGGGGTGTTTTTCAAACCATCTCTTGACATGATTTTTGTATGATTTTATTACTGTTGAACCAAACCAAAACCATTTTCCAAACCATATCTTAGCCCCATGAGTTGGTATGAGTTTTGTGTGCGTGAGTGTGTTTGTGTTATATATATATATATATATATATATATATATATATATATATATATATATATACATACACACAAACATATACATATATATATATATTTATTTAATTAAAAAAATTATTTAATTAAATTAAAGAACTAAATAAAAGTTACCAAATAATAAAATATAATTAATAATAAATAAATAAAAATTGAGTAATAAATATTTAAAAATAATAAATTGATTAAAAAAACATTGAAATTTCAAATTGAAAATGATTGAATAATTCTTGCAATATGGTGAAATATTATTATCCAATATTAATATTTTTTGTAAAAAAAAAAATTCATCATTTACCTAACATGATTTGGTTTCAGAATTTCAGCTCATACCAACTCTACCAAACATGGTTTATTTTTCCAACTTTACTTTTTCTAACACCAAAATCATCTGCACCAAACATTAATTCAGTTCAGAATAAAATCACACCAAACCCAACCCAACTCAAACCAAAACCAAAAACCAACACCGCACCGGTTGCTAAACAAGCACTAAATGTTAATGTCGGTACTAAAAAGATAAGAAATGGTGGATTCCACCTAATATTTTGATATTAAAATAAAAACTATTATTTGTTATTATACATTAGATCTCGTAACGTCCCACATTGCTCTGGTATAGGTTTATTGATGTGTTTATATGTGCATGTGTGTCTCTAATTGGTATGAGACCTTTTGAGAAGGAGCCCAAGAATAAAACCGTGAGAGTTGAGCCCAAAACGGACAATATCATACCATCATTGAAGTTGGGGTATTCTAATAATTTTGAATGAAAAAATAAGGGTTCAAATATAACTGCAAGGATAACAAGGGTAAAATAAAAAGTTTGGTCCATAATATGTCTTTTTTGACCAATAAAGTAAATTTAAGGCATTAACTTTGAACAAAAGGGATAAAATGTTACAACGAATGTGCAATTAAGGGAGATTTCTGATATTATTGAAACGGTAGAAGAATTGAGTGCAATTATGCCATAATTTAAGGGAGGTTTGTGTAATTATTCCAATAAAATAATGAACTTTGTCAACCCGACAATAAGTACGGTGGAGGCACAAAAGTGGCTCAAAGGCCCAAGAGATCTATGATTAGAGCCTTCCGGGTTTTTTTTTTTTTTTTTTTTTTTTGCCTCTTTAGAGACTTTTTGTTAAACCAACACACAGGTAAACCAGTTACCATCAAGACACAGGTGAAACAATAAAAGGAATCCATTTAGAAACACTACTATAAAAGGGAGAAGAACAAGTTCCACCCAGAGGCATAAAAAAAACATCTACAGGGACGCAAGGGGCATTACCATTGTCTAATGGAGAATAGAGAAAGCAGAGCAAAATCCAAATGCAATGGCGCTCAGAGGGGTCTCAAGTGTGCTAAAGCTGTTTCCATACAACTGAAGGAGCATTTTGTTTCCAACATTCAACAAGAAATACAATAAATCTCAAATTTGAACTGTATATACGAATCGTACAGATTTTAGGCAAACAAAATAAAGTTGGAAGAAATGTTTACCTCAGTTAATGAATGAAATTAAGTCTTTTGAATTCTCCATGATCAACATTGTGCAGCTCATGATGTCCCATAGATGTAACCACAATGTAGTGAGGCCAAAGAGACCAGACTTTAGTCTGTAACAGTGGTTCTCAGAGCTTTATTTAAACAAAGTAAGCAGTTCAAGTCTTACTATATAATATGTACAAATGTGTATATATATATTTAAGAAAGATGATTTAAACGGTTCTATACCTGTGTACAGCTTTGATGGTTGCTCCAAACAATATTTAATTATTTGCAATAGATAGACCCAAACAAGTCAAGTCCACTCTTACATGAGTCATATCTGTCATTGGAGAAGATATTGGTACAGGGGAATAAATCCATGTGATACCCAAATTAATAATAAAAAGAGATCTAACACATACATGAATTCTATCACTTGCTCGTGAGGAATGTGATGAATATCACTCATTCTAATTGATTTGAGATTTCACTTCAAATTTATGAAATCTATCACTTATTCGTGACGAATACAATGAATATCACTCATTCTAATTGATTTGAGATATCACCTCAAATTTATGAAATCTATCACTTATTCGTGACGAATACAATGAATATCACTCGTCCTAATTAATTTAAGATACCACCTCAAACTTATTCCCGGTAATCACTAATTCCGTCGTTGACCCGTAGAAGACTCGAAATGAGGATGAACCCATCAACTATTCCTGTGGTGGCCATAAGCCCAACTTCTGGAAAAGTCTGGTTGTGCATCTTATCTCATCTCTTTCTAGAAATGGTCAATGTTTTAAAAGATCAATAATTCTCTGGGCATGCGTGATAGTGTTTTTACCTATTGTCTTGGCCTAAAAAAAAATATTAACTTTTTTCTTGTGGGCTGTGTAACCAGTGTTCAAGTTAAAAAAAAAATTTGGGAGATTTTAGGGTATAAATGATATATATATTTTTTTTTTTGAGATTTAAAATAAATTTTCAGTGGGGCTTAGTTGTAAAAAAATTTAAATTCTGTGATATTTAAAATAAAATAAAAAATCAATGGAGACTAAATACAAAATATCTAAAATTTTAAGGTAAAAATAAAAAAATTCAACGGGCCATATCCCCCACTAGTTCTTCATTAAATCTGTTCATGCGGTGTTCAATACTATTTGAAAACATGTTTAGTAATGTCAAAGTTTTCAAAAACTGTTTACCAAGCTATAATTTGGACACTTTTTTTGTTCTTCTAAAAAGTACTAATGGAAAAAAAAAAAAAAAAAAAAAAAAACCAAAGTTTGAATTAGTGTATAATATCATACAAGAAACTAATTGAGACTAGAGACGTGTCAAAACATGTTATTTTGAATCTGATATTGCAACTTTTCATGCATTAGATTTTTTTTCTCTTACCTTGGCATTAATACAGCATGGAAAAACTTGTGTTATATGGGTTCCACAAATGGCGTGTTTCTAATTTCTTATTGGTTGAGTACTGCTCCTTAACCATGGAGCATGACACTTGAGTAATAAAGTCAACCCTTCAATTCCTAATTAATTAGAGTTGAATGACTCAGTCAAACGATAATAAACTATTTTAATTTTTTATTATTATTTTACATTTTTTTTCTTTCCAAATTTGTTCTCAAGGATTTTTTAGTTGAGAGTGGGTTTGGAAAACTTGTTTTTTGTATTTATTTACTGTCTTCAAATATAAAAACTGTTTTTGTATTTGTCTTTATTTTTTTCAGTAAAAAAATGTTTGGATCAAAATTTGTATTGAAAAATAAAATGATATTGGTGGACAGCGGTGACCGGCGGCGGCGGCGGTGGTGGGTGACTGGCGGTGGGGTCCGGCGGCGCCCGGAGGTGGTGGGGCCGGCAGCGGCAACCGGTGGCGGGGGTGGTGGTGGTTGGTGGCGGCGGCGATGGGGACGGTGACGGAGGTGGTACCTTAAACAGTGAAAAAATTCAAAAAATAATTAAAAGTTGTATTTGGTGTTTTCACCACTTTTATTCACTATTCACAAAAAAATAATTTTTTTAAAGAAAAAAAAAGTAAACAATTAACGCGTTTGTCAAATATATTTTTATTTTTAAAATAAATGAACAATAAAAAAACAAAACCATTTTCGCAACCCTGAATGACTTGGTCACAGGATACATTTCCCTCCTTCCCTGCAAGATTCTCTAGTTGAAGTGTTCGTCTCATCTCCTAGTTCTAAGAAAAGGTCAAAGTTTTACAATCTATTGTTTTCTTTGAGAATTTGTGTCTCACATGGTTTTATTTATTAGTATTTCTGTTTCTTAAATGTTTTTGGTTAAGAAATGTTAATTAAGAAAGAGTAGAACAATGCATAATTTTTTTTTATCTTAGGGCATGTTTGGAAATTGGTCTAATCTGATTTTGTTATTCTGGTCTTGTCTGATTTTGTTCTATATCTAAACTTTGTTTGGTAATGATTTGGTCTGATTTCAAAATTTATTAAATATATATATAAACATATATACACTTAATTTGAAAAAATATTTAAAATTCAAAAAATATATATAAAATTTGAAAAAATTATAGAAAATTCGTAAAAAATATATAAAATTCAAAATATATATATATAATTCAAAAAACATATAAAATTCAAAAAAAAAAATTAAATTTGGAAAAAACATATAAAATTCGAAAAAACATATAAAATTCGTAAAACATATATAAAATTCATAAAAATATATATAAAATTCGAAATATATATATAAATTCGTAAAACATATATAAAATTCGAAATATATATATAATTAAAAAAACTGATAAAATTCAAAAAATTATATAAAATTTGAAAAAATATATAGAAAATTCGTAAAAAATATATAAAATTCAAAAAATATATATAAAATTCAAAAAACATGTAAATTTTTGATAATCTTGTATGATTTTCCTACCCCTTTTTCTGGATAATCTTTTATGAATATACTATTTTGAAAAAATATATATATATATTTCAATTTTATAAATTATTTTTTCAAAATTTATATATTTTTTCAAATTTTATATTATTTTCGAATTTTATATATATATTTTGAATTATATATATATATTTCAAATTTTATATATATATTTCAAATTTTATATTATTTTCGAATTTTATATATATATTTTGAATTATATATATATTTCAAATTTTATATTATTTTTAAATTTTATATATTTATTTCAAATTATATATATATTTTTGAAATTTATATATATATTTGAAATCATATATATATATAGAGAGAGAAAGAGAGAGTCTTGTATACACATGCCAAACATGGTCCGATTTTCAAATCAAAGACCAGACCAAACCAAACAAGCATTTAGTATTTTAAGCTAAACGCTTACACAATACCTTGCATCACCTGCAAATCAATTACATAATTATTGTTGCATAAACCATATAAAATCACTCGTGAATAACTACCGTAAAATTGTTGAATCCACGCAAAATATTGTGTTGCACCAGAGCGGATGTAGAAGTTTCTTAGAAATTTGAATCACCAACATTATTCTACTCCAAAATGAGTGTTTATCTATTTATTTATTTATTATATATATACATAAAAATTGCTATATAGAACTTACGCCTTCACTTACCTATCACCCTAAAATAAAAATTAATTAAACCAAACCTCTTCGTAATATAATCAAGGGTTAATTACAGCTAAACTCCCTCGAGATATTTCAAATAATTGGTAGATTCTCTGTCGTTTGGTAAATTACAGCTATACCCCCTCAAGTCGATCGACTTATTTTCGGTGACTGATAATGTGAAATTATATCTTTATTCATATATATATATCATTTAAAAGATTTAAAATTATTATTTTATCAATTACTTATTTACAAAGATAATTTTGATCTTATTATAAACTTTAAATGAGGGTATTTTGATATTTTTACATGTCTTTTGCATTTATTTGAGGGTATTTAAGATATTTCATATCTGAAAAAAGCAATGACATTAGCATTAACCGAGTTTGATCACGCTGGTAGGGGATATTTGTTATAATTTACAAACTTGAGGGGGTCTAGCTATAATTTACCAAATAATAAAAGGTCTACCTAGTATTTAACATATCTCTTGAGGATCTAATTGTAATTAACCCAATAATCAATGAACGTCTAACAACCGCCACACATGGTATAAAAAATTCCAGGGCAATTTTTCAAAAACACGGCTTTGAAAGCAATAATGAAGCTTCCTAGTCGTTTAAATTTCATGACCTTTTCTTCCACAAGCCACACCCAATATATATTCTACCTACATGCACAGCCCCAAGAGCCACACCATGGAATGAAAGAACATGGGTATTAAGATGCATCCAAATTCACTAGAAAAAGTTATTTTTGTTGTTGCTTTTGTGACAGCCTTTGGTCTTCGACGACTACCATATGAGAAAATAGATGGAACCCAAGTGCCAACCATTGTCTTCAAGGACAAACCTTCCTTCTTTACTGCATTTCTGTTGGCTCTCAATTTCGCATTCACCGGAGCAGTAATGACCATATCTCTACGCGGCAAGGGAATTCAGAGAATTGCTATGCACAGTCGCCGTCTTGCTATCGTTTCCATAGCAACAGCAGTAGCAATACCAGTGTGTTTAGTCTTACCCCAAAGTACTTTTGGAGGTTGCAGTCAAGTGCATGCCCGTCTCTTCAGCTCTTAAACTGATGTGTCTGGTATTTAATAATATGTGAAATGTAAGTATATGTTTTTAGGGAAAGCATATGTGCCACCCTTTGTCTCTTTCTTTCTTCTTCTGGATCTCTTCCTTGGTGAAAGACACCACTGTATCATAATAATAAAGGTTGTTCTTAGAGGAGGTAAACTAGTCTTGTAATTAAAATTAAGAAATACATGTATATATGTCTGTGAAATAATGATGTTCTTAGTATGTATATATTGTTGGAAATCACTAATGGTGATTCCTTAAACCCAGGATCAACACAATAAATGAGAGAACGAAACTTTTATTCTTAAACTCACACTTTCAACAATACAAAGCTTGTCCTCTCTTTTTTTCTTTTTCTCACACTCTATATATCAAAACCTATCTCTAACTTCTGAATAATACACTACACATTACCTCTCTATTTATAAGCATACAAAACTAATAAACAAGCTTTGAATGTTCAACCTATAGGTGTGAACATTTGACTACTTTTGTAGCCACCATCTTTGAAGTTGCATGGCCACTTTTGTTTAGTCTTTGAAGGCATGCTTCTAGATGGCTCCATGTTTTTCTTTATTTCCCACTTGATGAATCAAGTTTAATATTTTCAACATCCCCCTTTAAACTTGATTCGGGAATCTTCTGCATTACTTGCAGCTTCTTCAGTCTTATGGACTTGTCTTGGAATTTCTGCATTCCTTGCAACTTCATAGATCTTATGGACCTATCTTGTACTTTCTGGTTCTGCCTTTCCAGTTTTGCACAGAGATGGTTGACTCTCTTCTTCATAGTCAAGTCCACGACTAGCGACAAACACCTCGAACTGAACCGAGTCGACCTGCCTGAACTCTGAAGAGATACCATTTTCTTTCCCCGTACTTCCTTTTCCTGGAACCATTACCGAGACATTACATTCCTTCTTCAGAGTATTGAACTTGTCTGGCTTCACTTTTCTATACTTGTAGTCTTTCACGAACAAACGAGTTTTGTATCTCTGAACTTCGCCTTTTCCACTTCTCGTCTTATGGACGCACTTCAACCCAGTTGACTTATGGCCTTCTGGTGGACTACTCTGCTTCTTCTCTATGGTGAACATCTCTTCATCCATATCTGTCTTCCATTCCTTCTCTTGAATGGCTTCGGTGAAGCTAACCGGATCTTCTTCTAACTAGTCTCTGGTCCAGTATCTTTCACCCGGATCCACTTCTAACTTCTTTCTGTCAGGTACGGGAGCAATTTTTGTCACTGTTGGTGGCACTGTTGGTGACACTTCTTCTTCTTCAATCACGGGTTCCTTGGGCTCCGCTTCTTCTTCAAAAATCCAGCTAACAGGATTCTCATATTGAGCCATCAGCAGTATTTCGTTTAGCTCATTTGTGTCTTTCTTTGCAAAGTACACATGTTTGTCATTTTCATCTTCTTCTATTAGCTCTCTTATGCATTCACGGGCATAGTGGCCGTATCTGTTGCAGTTATAACACTTTACTTTTCTTCTCCCATCTTCACCTCTGAATGTATCTTCTCTTCCTTGATAGCCACGATTTCTGCCTCGACCTCTTTGTGAATTTCCCCATCTCTCTTCTCTGGCTGAGAACTTTGCCTGCAGGACTTGCTCGTCCTCTCGGATGTTTGAGGTATTCTTCTTGTCGATTCGCTGTTCATGGATTTCAAGCGTGGCTTGTAACTCATCAACAGTGATGACATCCAGATTCTTCGATTCTTCAATGGCTACAACCACGTACTCAAATTTTGAATTGAGCGATCTCATTATCTTCTCGAGCACACGTACATCTTCAATCTTTTCTCCACATCCTCTGATTTGATTGACAATAGTCAATATTCTGGTAAAGTACTCAGAAATTGATTCCCTTTCTTTCATCTGCAGCAATTCAAATTCCCCCCTTAGACTTTGAAGTCTAATTTTTATCGTCTTTTCAATTCCTCGATTTGTTTTACGAAGAATTTCCCATGCTTGCTTGGCGGTGTTGACGGCGGAGATCTTCTCAAAACTTGCTTCATCTACACTCTGATAAAGCAGATATAAAGCCTTTTTGTCCTTTCGTCTTTCTTCTTTAAGCTCGGCCTGTTGGACCTGGCTTAGATTATCTATTTCTTCGGGTTCGTCATACCCGAGATCGATCACATCCCACAAATCTTGTGAGGCTAAAAGGACTCTCATCATGATACACCACTTCTCGTAATTATCTTTGTTTAGTCGCGGAAGCTGGGGCTGGAAAAAATTGCTGGAGGATGCCATCGGATTTGCTTAAGCACTTGAGGTGCTTATTTCTGAAAAATTGGTGTTGAATTTGGTCAAACCAATCGCACGGTTGCGTCCGGAGCGTTCCGTTTAGTCAAAACGACTATTCGTTTACTCAAATCGGAGTTAAAATGAGTACGGAACGGACAAAATACTAACGAGGGGTAAATCTGTAAATTTTTAGAAATTCTGCTGACGTGGAGGTGACACGTGTCGGCTCCTAATTGGTGCCACGTGCCGGCTATTGGCTGGTCCACGTGTCCACTGATGGTTGGTACACGTGTCAACTGAATACTGGACCACGTGCTGATGACGTGTCAAGGCTGACGTGGCACGGGCGATGACGTCACGGATGACGTGTCTGGCGCGTGCGCGCGTAGGTGCGCATGGGATTCACGCGCGGCTGGAGGTTGAAGATGAACCAGGTGCGTGGCTGCGCGTAGGGCTCACTCGCCTAGCTTGTGGCGGCGCGTGAGGGCGCGTGCGGTGGTGTATTGGCCTGAAAATTTCGGGGTTACGTTCCTGATGGGACGGAGAAGTTAGAAATGTGCTCAAACTTGTGGTTTGGACAACTATGGCTCACAAATAGGCTTTGAAACCTTCGGCTCTGTTTTTGAAAAAAAATCTTCTGGGTTTGCTCAAGCTTCACCAAGCTCTGATACCACTGTTGGAAATCACTAATGGTGATTCCTTAAACCCAGGATCAACACAATAAATGAGAGAACGAAACTTTTATTCTTAAACTCACACTTTCAACAATACAAAGCTTGTCCTCTATTTTTTTCTTTTTCTCACATTCTATATATCAAAACTTATCTCTAACTTCTGAATAATACACTACACATTACCTCTCTATTTATAAGCATACAAAACTAATAAACAAGCTTTGAATGTTCAACCTATAGGTGTGAACATTTGACTACTTTTGTAGCCACCATCTTTGAAGTTGCATGGCCACTTTTGTTTAGTCTTTGAAGGCATGCTTCTAGATGGCTCCATGTTTTTCTTTGTTTCCCACTTGATGAATCAAGTTTAATATTTTCAACATATATATGTTATGCAGTGCCTATAACACCCTGTGTTATTTTTCTTTTTCCTGAAATTATTTCTGATTTAATTTTAATAATGACGTCACTTGTTCATGACGTTCTGGTTATCTTGGTATTTCGTGCATGTAAATTTTTCGCGTTTAGTTTTAAAGTCGATTAGACGACATTACGGTTTCTCTTTGACGACTACGCGAGTTATTGTTACCGGCTACACAATTTTGTTTTGACGTTTAACATTAGTGTTTCGACTGGGCAACGACACGTTTTATTTGATCGGGCTTGTTAGGTGTTCCGGTTGTTGGGTTCCTACCTCGGTGTATTTATTTCGGATTATTTTAGTTAATTGGTGTCCCGTCGAATTACCAGTTCGCGTGATCACACTTGGGAGTTGGTCCGTTATAATTTTGGATTAATTATGCCTATATAGATTATTATAAATAATTATATAGAGGTGGGTTGTTTTGTAATTATGAATAATATGAGGGTTACTTGTGTAATTTAGCATATATATGTATATGTATATGCACATGTCTGCAGATCTTCTTTAGACGCAACCCAACTCACGCATATCTCCTTTTTCCTCCTCTTCTCTTCACACGAAAAATGCAACTTCTCCTCTTCTTCATTGTCGGTTGTTTAGAGAGAGAGAAAGAGAGCTTGGGCTGGAGAAGAGTCGCGCGCAGAGGCGCGACCCATGGTGAGTTGCCGGCTGGAGCAGCGTCAACGACAGAGGGGCCCGGCGACTTGCAGGTGCGGCGGTGACTCAGGCAAGGCGATGATGAAGCAGGTGATGGCTGTTGGTGGGTCGCGCAATAGCGACGCACAGTAGAGGCGGAGCAGGCCGGTTCGGCCGGAGCTTCGGGTTACCGGTTTGACGACTTCCGGTGGTCCGATGATCACGATTTTTGGTAAGTAGCCTCGTCTTGACTTAGTGCTCATCATACTAAAATTTCGTAATTTTCCGTTGAACGTTGTCGGGAAATCGCGTTTATAGGTTATAATTTTTGTTTGGGTTATTTTAGATTTACCCAAATTGATTAACCTATTACTAATGGGCTTCGTATATATCGTATAGGTTGTCGAGGCGGACGTTTTGGTATATTCGAAATATTATTCGGGTGACTTTGGTCGGCGGGCTCCATATTCGGGCACTGGTACTGTTCACGACGAGCCATTTCGGGCTGTTCTATAAGCGTAAATTTAGGTGGGAATTTTTATTCTCACTTCCGTATCATTGACGTGGTTGGGTGTGCAAATTCGTATTTATTTTAATTTAGATATATTAAATTATGAATTTAAATATCTATAATTGGGTTAGAATCGAGGCAGGACTTAGGAATTAATTTGAGAAATTAATTAAATTATTTTTCTGCTAAATTAAATAAATTCCTATTTGAATTGCAAGATAATAGGTGACTTAGTAAACCCTTGAGAATTAAAATGGGTTAGAAAGATTTGTAAAAGTTAGACGTGAACTTAGAACGTTATACTAGTTCCCTTTTTACTATGTTAGGGATATGTGAACGTGAGGGACGTGAAAACTTAGACGTTATGCTAGGTTCCCATATTGATACATGGATTATTTGCTTTAATTGTTTTAAAGGCATGTTAAGAGAAATTGAAATATTTTTCTAGAGAATTAAAGAAAATATATTGTTTGAAACATGAATTGTACATGAACTTGTTTCCATGTGATTTAAATGTCTTTATTATATTTTAAAAGCATGTTAAAAAGATTATGAGATTCATGTTGGTATCATGTGAATATTTTCATAAATATGATGCATTACATATTTATGTTGCGACATGATTTTTATTGAGTATACCATGTCGTGTAAGTATATGGATGTTAGTGCATGTAGTGCATGGGTTCACCTTTTGCAGAGAAAATTCATTTGGTGTGGTCTACATCCTTTGCGTGTGGTGCTTGAGTAGACTTGTGTTTGGATCGTCGTAACAACTAGCCAGGGGGTGTTTTTTGCTCCCACGGAACTAATCTTCCGAGAAACGCAGACGCTAGGGGGGACTTGTTTCAATCTTAGGTGCACGACTGGGTCGTGGTGGATGTCTTCCTTGGTTAAAAGTGTGAAGTGTCAAAAGCACTTGGGAAGAATGGTACGATGAGTCTACCTTCTTTAGTGAGCTTGTATCCTCAGGGGAATGGTGGAGAAGGATCTGTTCACCCTTGGGAATGGTGTGTTTTTGTGTGCTTATCATGAGTGTGTTGAGTCACATTGCATGGCATAACATTTATATGATTCCATTGACATGTATATGTGATATTATTACATGTGATGTTGGATCATGTTTATTATGTGCTATTATTACCCGTGGATTTTGGAGCATGTTCATTATGAATATGGCAAAATAAATTCATATTTTATAAAATACTCAATTGGAAGTGAATAATGTGAAAACATGAATTAAATGCGGTAATTGTAAAAATATAATGAGTTATATTCTTATACTTATGATAATATATATTTTTGTACCCTTGGGGGAGGTTAAGTATATTGGCATAGTGACCTCTGTGGTTAGTTGAGGTTAGTGATGGACTGTAGAGTTGATTTTGAGTTGATGCCTTAGAGAAGACGGTTAATAGTTTTGTGATTGTGGTTAGTTGTGTGACATCTTTAGAGATTTGAGGTCAGGGATTGATTCTAGTATCAATTGAGATTTGAGGCCTTAGAGAAGGTGGGTGATAAGATTGTGAACTTAGTAGATGTTGTTGTATAGACCTTTAGGTGCTTGTCATTCTTTTGAGGAATGAGTTATCAACTGTATTTGAGATTTTGATTGGGCTAGAAGAGGTCATGGTTGAGGTGATTTTATTAAGTACTTGGGGTACTGTAATGTTGTTTCTTATGCTTTGTTCATCCTTCTAAGCATTCCTTGTACAATGTTTTATACACTGATATGTGATCGTTGACTTCTATGTTACTCCTTGAGTCATCGGTTACGGCGTGGTGCCGAACCTCTTCCTTATGTTATTAATTGATTTCGTGGGGTTGGAAATGGATAGTTGTGTTTCGTGAACCCAATGTAGTACTCTTCCTTCCTTGTCCTCAAGGACATTATAGGAATCTGTGGAGTTGTGTTCACTCTTATTTGGCTATCTTTCGGAAACGGTGTTTTCTAAGTCTTGAAATAAACTATTTGTATTTAAAAGGAAAAACCCGTTTTCGCCTACCCCCGTAGCAACTAAAAGTTTTAGCACTTTATAAAATGATCTTAGGATCTTCTTTAAAAAGATTTTTAACTTCTAAAAGTCGGCGATGACAACTGACGGAGATCGGAGGCAAGACGGTCATTTTTACTGTGTGGTTTCTTAAAGGAAAACTATTTTATTATTTTTCTCGAGATTCTAAGATTTCGAGACTTATTTCTCAAGATCTCTCCCTGTAGAGTTTTGAAAGGTGTTTTCTTGTTCACCTTTGCTTTGATCATTTTTAAGTCTCGGGTTTGAGGCTTGTTGTTGTTCAGTGCACACATATAGTGTTGCATTTCCCTTCTTCTTGGTTATTTGATGTCACCACCTAGATGATTTGAGTTTTAGTACGTTAGGGGCATGGATGCCGAATGGATTGGTTCAAGTTTTAAAACAATTTTTTAAAAACTATTGAATCCCCGAGATTCATCTTTTTATAACTTCCACTCTCAGCCATTCGCTTTTGGTTTCCTTGTTCAGGTGTTTCTACTAAACACTTGTGGTGTTCTTAACCTTGACGTTGTTGTCTCGGTTATCTGTTGGTTTAGTATTGGAACTTCTTTTCCCTTGCTTTGGTTCCTTGACTTTTATGGGGTTGTCATGAGAGTAGTGTTCAGGTATTCTCCGAGATTCAACCGTTTAGCATTCCTTATCCATAGTGAGAGTGTTGGTGATTTATTGACCTTGTTGGAGATAGCATTTGAGGTTTTCATATGATGAGGTGATTTCATCCTTAAGGTATAGATTTTCTTTAGGAATGGGATGATGCTTCTTATATATATATATAGATGACGATTGTGTTAGTACGCAAGGACATGAGTATTTTTCTTCCTGTGTTCTCACGGAGTGGGATTTGAGCCTTCCTTGGTACTAGTTGTGGATTTGATTCCTGTGGATATTAGAGGTGAGTGTGTTTTCCCTCTATTTTGGATTTTCGGATTTGTGTTGTGAGTACTTAATGATTTTTTAGATTAGATCTAGGTGTCGTGTACCTAGTGTACGTTATGAGAATAGTGTAAACTACCGGTGTTGGTACTTGGAGTACGAGTCTTAGTTGTACCTTATAGACTCATGTTGTGTACTTATATATATGTATATATATATTCCCGATATATATACTCGTTTACGATAGCATATGAGTACGTGCCTTGGGTTTTCGTGGTTGAGTTACATGGTGGGCTATGTATCTTGCTAGATAGTTTAGCATTATATAAACAGTTAGAGGATGTGGCAGTTAGGATATTATTTTTCCCACTGAGCTTATTTGCTCACAGGGGTATTTCATCGCTCCGTGGTATTCCACGCCAGGTTGCAAGAAATGTTACGGCTACGGGCAACATGCGGTGCAACGACAGTTTTCTTTTGTTTTCCTTGTTACAGGTTTTGGAGTTGCGCAGGGTGATGCGGTTACGGTTGCAGCGCGATTGGTTTGGGGACGATAGTTATCTTCTGTCAGTTTCTTTACCCATGTTGTGGGATTGTCATATATTTTTCATGGGAGCCAGTCTGTTGGGATATCCCTATTGGTGTATCTTTTATTTCCATTTATTATTTCAGGATGTTATTGTATCTATTCTGTACTGCCATGTGCTTTTCTGTATTCTTATTCGTGTGATTGTATCTTATTTGTGGCTCTGTTGATTATAGAGGGTTGTGTAAGGGTAACGGTGTTTCTTTCCACTGCCTGGCCCTAGTAGGATTGATAAATGTTGGGCCTGTGAGCCACTGTTATTATTGAACTATTATTTTGTTGTGGTTGGGTGTCCGGATGTTCCATTTACAAACAGAACTTTGCCGGATTTTCGTTAGATTCCGCTGCTTTGTTCTATCATTCAGTTGGGTATGAAATATACCATTTTTATCATTATTCCATATGTTTACATGGTTAATGATATCTTAGTTGGTCGTTCGTATTAAGGATCACATCCTGGATTCCTTGGATGTCCCGGTTCGGGAGTCTTAGGAATTTATGGACGTGTTAGTTTGTTATCAGAGGATACTATTGAGTTTCTAGTATTCGATTAGACATGGAGTATATTTTTCATTGTTATTCCATGTATTTCTTTATTATTGTTGACTCTAGTGGTCGCTTGACTGACGTCATCCCTTGGAAATTCGCTGATTCTCCGGGTTAGAGTTTCGGGAATTTTAGGGGCGTGATAGGGCCGGTCCTGAAAATTTCTAAAATGGATACATCCAATTTTGTCCATATTTCAAGTAGATTCCTTGCGCTTCGAAATATGTCCAAATTATTTTATTACATTTAAATCATTAAAACTAATTTTTTTCAAAAGACGAAATTACTCTTCCATATTTAAAGCCAAACCCTGGGTTCCTCCCACCACCACCACCAGTTCGTTCCATATTTCATTGTTTGTCCACATTTCACTCTAATTCCTCAAACCACTCTCTCTACACTCTCCTCCCACCACCATCCTCTGCCATGAACCGCTGTCTCTTTGTCAAAGTGAGACAATAATCAAGCGCTCTCGCGCAACCCCGATCTCATGAAGTTGAAACACAAACTGTACCGAATCTTCTCCATTTGCAAAACTCAGTCGGTTGCCATTTTTCTTAAGCCACGAATGTTGAAAAGTAAACTTGATATTGATCAACCATATCCATTCATCACATGCATACCACAAATGTCAAGATTAGCTGCAAGAAAACCATGCGTGAGTTGTTCACGCTCAAATCTTCAAAAGTCAAGAATGGTTGCAACGAATATTTTCTTTGTCAGTTTATATATTTCAATCCTATATATAGGTGTGTGGTATTGTATTGAATAAGAACAAGAAGCTAGAAAGAAAATCAGAGTGTGAGAGTAGAGAAAAGCTTTATATTATATTTTTGTGTTTGAAATAAAAAGATTGTGTTTTTCATATATTTGAGTGTATCCTGGGTTATTAAATCACCTAAAGTGATTTTCAACATGGTATCAGAGCTTGGTGAAGCTTGAGCAAGCCTAGAAGTGAATAACAAAAACAGAGCTGAACCTTTCAAAGCCTATTCGTGAACCACAATTGTTCAAACCACAAATTTGAGCATAGAACTAGCTTCATCGTTCTAGCAGGAACGTAACGGCGAAAAGATCATAGCCATACGCTTCTGCACGCACCTCCACAAGATCGGCGAGTGAAGCCCATGTGCATCCCACGCACCGAGTCGTCTTCAACCTCTGGACACACGTGACATCCATGCATTGCCATGTCATCAGTGATGTCATCCTCTGTCACGTCAGCTGCCATGTCACCTTGCCACGTCACCTATTGCCATGTCAGCTCCACGTCAGCAAATTTCTGGAAAATTACCAAGTTTCCCCTCGTTGGTATTTTATTCGTTTCGGGCTCATTTTAACTCCAATTTGAGCAAACGAAGAGTCGTTTTTGACTAAACAGAACGCTTCGGACGCAACCGTGTAGTCGGTTTGACCAGATTCAACACCAATTTTCAAAAGTAAGTACCTCAAGTGCTTAAGTAAATCCGATGGCGTTCTCCAACAATTTTTTCTAGCCCCAGCTTTCGTGTTTGGATAAAACCAATTACAAGAATTGGTCTATCCAAATGAAATTCCTTCTTGCCTCACAAGATTTGTGGGACTTTATCGAGACTGGTTATGACGAGCCAGTTTAAAAAAAATAAAGATCGATTGAGCGAGACCCAAAAGGTCGTGTTCAAAGAAGCCCGAAAAAAGGACAAGAAGGCGTTGTACCTGCTTTATCAAAATGTTGATAAAACAAGTTTTGAAAAGATCTCAGCCGTCAACACCGCCAAGCAAGCATGGGAAATTCTTCGAAAAGCACATCGAGAAATTAAAAAAATAGTTAAAGTTTGACTCCAAGTTCTAAGGGGTGAATTTGAACTATTGCAAATGAAAGACATGGAGTCAATTTCTGAGTACTTTACCAGAACATTGACTATTGTGAATCAAATTAGAAGATATGATGAAAAAATTGAAGATGTTCGTGTGCTTGAAAATATTATGGTCTCCCTCAACTCAAAGTTCGAGCATGTAGTTGTTGCTATTGAAGAATTAAAGGACCTAGATGCAATGACAGTAGATGAGCTGATGGTCACGCTAGAAATTCACGAACAAAAAATCAACAAGAAGAACACCTCAGGTACTCTAGAGCAAGCTCTTCAGTCAAATCTAACATTTAAAGAAAATAAGGAAGAGCGATGGGGAAATTCACAAAGAGGACGAGGTGATGGATCCAGAGGCGGCGGTGGAAGAACCAATTTCAATACCAAAATAAATAATCAAGGTGGAAGAAATCAATCTTTCAGAGAATGAGGCTGTGGAAACAACTTTAATAATCGCCAGAATTATGACAAAAGCAATGTGCAATGCTATAACTGCAACAAGTATGAACACTACAACAACGAATGCAAAGGAAACACAGTTGTTGAAGGAGGCGAACAAGTAAATTTTGCCGAGAAAGAAGAAAATGAGCCGAGATCAATGCTACTGATGGCTCAAAATGAAAATACCGGCAAGGGCAAGTCTCATTTGGTGATTTCATAAAAATCCCAGTAAAAGGAAAAGGGCAATATTCTGATCAAGCTCAAGAATGGAGATCATGACTTCATATCCAATGTTTACTATATTCCAGATATGAAGGACAATATTTTGAGTCTCAGACAGCTCCTGAAGAAAGGCTACGACATCAGTATGAAGGATTTGTGTCTAATAATTAAAGATACAAATGAAAATCTTATTGCTCGAATAAAGATGTCAAAGAATAGGATGCTTCCTATTCAAATCCAGCACGATGCAGCGAAGTGTTTAAAATACAGTTATTGAAAATAAGGACTAACTATGGCATTTGAGATACGGGCATCTCAACTTTGAGGGCTTGAAGTTGCTCGCAAGCAAGAAGATGGTGAAGGGACTATCTTACATCAACCGTCCTAATGAAGTACGTGAATGTTGTGTACTTGGGAAACATCACAGACCAAGCTTTGCTAAAGAAGTCAAATGGCGATCAACAAATCTGTTGGAGCTCGTTCACACAAATGTGTGTGGTCCACTGAAGCCAATATCATATGGAAAGAGCAGGTATTTTCTTACCTTCACTGATGATTATAGCAGAAATACATGGGTGTACTTCTTGCAGAAGAAATCAGAAGTATTTGACAAGTTCCAAGAATTTAAAGCTCTTGTTGAGAAGCAGAGCAGCCACAATATCAAGACGTTGCAGTTAGATCAATGAGGAGAATATATGTCGAATGCATTCCAGAATTACTACAAAGAGCACGACATCTGACAACAAACAACACCATCTTATACACCTCAGCTAAATGGTGTTTTTGAAAGGAAGAATCGCATAATCTTGGACATGGTCAGAAGTATGCTGAAAAGAAAGTCAATGCCCAAGTAATTTTGGGCTGAAGTGGTATCTTGTGTTGTTTATCTGTTGAATAGGTGTCCAACCAGAAGACTCCAATTCAAAACACCTGAAGAAACTTGGATTTCATATAAGCCGAACGTCAATCACCTCAGACTTTTTGGATATATTACTTACACCAAGATTCCAGAAGCCAGAAGAACCAAGCTCAACGACAAAGGACAAAAATGTATCTTTATCAGCTATGGTGACAGAACAATAGGATATAAGTTGTTTAATCCCATCACCAAGGAAGTAATTATGAGCAGGGAAGTGATAATTGAAGAAAATGAAGCTTGGAGTTGGGATCAGAATGAAGATGGAAAAACTAAGGAGCTTGTACTTGAAGAAGATGAAGAAGTAGAAAAAAAAACTTGCAATGAAACCCCAAATTCTACCACATCAATCTCCTGTACCTGCAAGAAATGATCATTCATCGTCATCATCATCAAATGAAAGATCAAGTGAAAGACTTAGAAAAGTGAGAAGCCTGAGGGAACTATATGAAGCCACTGAAGAAGATCAAGACCAGAATTTGCTATGTCTATTTCTGGATAGTGATCCTGTCAACATCACAGAAGCCATCCAAGAGAATAAGTGGAAGTCACCAATGGATGAAGAAATCAAGGCCATAAACAAGAATGACACATGGGAGCCGTGTAGTATACCAAAAGGTCAAAAGCCTATTGGAGTCAAATGGGTCTATAAGATAAAGAAGAATGAAAAATGTGAAGTTCAGAGATACAAAGCTCGCCTGGTTACAAATGGCTACAAACAGAGACAGGGACTAGACTATGGTGAAGTATTTGCTCATGTTGCCCGATTAGAGACAATCAGACTGATGATATCTATTGTTGCTCAGAATATATGAAAGTTGTACCAACTTGATGTGAAGTCATCATTTCTGAACAGATTTCTAGAAGAAGAAATCTATGTCGAACAACCGCTGGGATATACAAATGACGGACATGAAGACAATGTGTACAAGTTGAAGAAAGCTCTTTATGGACTGAAGCAAGCTCCACGTGCATGGAATAAAAGAATTGACAAGTATTTCGATGATAATAGGTTTGAGAAATATCCATATGAACATGCATTGTACCTGAAGAAAGGTCCAGAAGGAAGTGTACTATTTGTAGGTCCGTATGTTAATGATTTGATCTTCACAGGAAACAACCCAGCCATGTTTGAAGAGTTCAAGAAAATCATGATTCAAGAATTCGATGTGACAGACATAGGTCTGATGTCACACTTTCTTGGAATTGAAGTGAAGCAGAATGTTGAAGGAATCTCAATCTGCCAAAGTAGATATGCAAAGGAGATTCTCAAAAAGTTCATAATGGAATCAAGCAATCCAATATCAACTCCGGTGGAAAGCAGCGTGGAACTCATAAAGAATGAAGACGGAGGAAATATTGATCCAACATACTTCAAAATTTTAGTTGGAAGTCTTCGGTACCTGACTGGTACCAGACCAGATATACTCTACGGAGTTGGATTGATCAACAGATACATGGAGGAACCAGATCAATCACATCTGAATGTTGCAAAGAGAATACTCCGCTACATTAAATGTACAATCAATGATGGTTTTCTATATACCTCAACTGATGAATTAAGATTCACTGGCTATTCAAATAGTGATTGGGGTAGAGATTTGGATGAAATAAAAAACACAACTAGATTTGTGTTTTTCATTGGAGATACAACATTCACATGGTCATCCAAGAAACAACCGATAGTAACGCTATCATCATGCGAAGCTGAATATATAGCAGCCAGCTCAACTGTGTGTCATACTATTTGGTTGAGAAATGTGTTGGAGCATTTATGTTTTCCACAAGAAAATTCTACAGAGATTTTCATTGATAATCGTTCAGCAATTGCACTTACAAAGAATCCAGTCTTCCATGAACGAAGCAAGCCTATTGATACACAGTATCATTTCATCAGGGAGCATGTACAGAATTGAGAAGTGGAATTAATATCTTGCAAGACAAATGATCAAATTGCAGATATTTTTACAAAGTCATTGAAGCAAGACATGTTCAACAGACTGAAGATGATGTTAGGAATGCAGAAGTGTGGAGAATCAAGTTTAAGGGGGAATGTTGAAAAGTAAATTTGATATTGATCATCCATATCCATTCATCACATACATACCACAAATGTCAAGATTAGCTGCAAGAAAACCATGCGTGAGTTGTTCACGCTCAAATCTTCAAAAGTTAAGAATGGTTGCAACGAATATTTGTTTTGTCAGTTTATGTATTTCAATCCTATATATAGGTGTGTGGTATTGTATTGAATAAGAACAAGAAGCTAGAAAGAAAATCAGTATGTGAGAGTAGAGAGAAGCTTTGTATTCTGTTTTTGTATTTGAAATAAAAAGATTGTGTTTTTAATATATTTGAGTGTATCATAGTTATTAAATCACCTCAAGTGATTTTCAACAGCGAATGGTTTGGTGGGTTTGACTTTCAATGGGTAAAGTGCACAAAACCCCCCTAAACTATTGCACTTTTGCAACTAATTCCCCTTAACTAAATCAAATCCCCTTGAACTATCAATATGTTGTAGTTTGCCCCAATTTTATTGCAAAAAATATCCTACCCTTACTATAATATTTGATAATAGGCAAATGATGTTAACCCCCCTATGGTTTGAAAAGTGTATCGGAAACTAGGAATGATCATAGGGCGGGGTGGGGCGGGGATCGCCTCCCCCATCCCTGAACCCGGTTAAATTTTGGTGCCCCGAACCCACCCCGTCCCGGATACCTTTTTTTGTTCTCCGCCCCGCCCCGCGCCCCGGTTCTCAAGACATCACCCAAACAGTTTCACAAGACATCACCCAAATAACCCTTTTAATTAGAGGTATTTCGATCCAAAAAACATAGTACTCCAATTTAATTTCACAAGTTTAAGAAAATTTGCACACGAATGGGAACTTCAAATCTCCTTCTTCAAGTCAATTTCAAAAAAATCATCCTAAACCTTGATTTCATCAAAAGGAATAATCCCAAACAAATCAAAAACTCGTATTTCTAGGGTTAACTTAGAAATCAGAAATTATTCAAAAAGAAGAGATTCTAGTTTCAACCATTTTGATTAATTTTCTTGCCAACCAAAATCCTAAACTTCATACATACATATATATATATATATATATGTGAAGATGAAAACATGGTGATATATAACTATATAACTATATATATGTCTACTTGTAAAGATAGAGGGTGTGTACTAAATTAAGGTCGCAACGAGCGGCGGTAAGGGCGCAGTGGCGAGAGGCTCTCGTGAAGAGTGAGTGTGTGTAGTCTGCGCCGCTTGTGAAGGGTGAGGGAAGGACTCACAGTCTAGGGGTAAGCTAGAAGTAGGGTTTCTATACGCCTTCTTATATATGTGGCCATATTTGTAATATACAACATATATAAAGGTAATATGGTAAATGATTAATTGGGGCAGTGGTTCCCTATACCCGCCCCGAATATAGTCTAGGATTTTTTTTTCTGCCCCGATTAATTTAATCGGGCCCCAAACTTGGGATAAACCGGGCTGGGCGGGGCGGGTATATGCCCCTACCGGAAACTCACCATCCACTTCATTTTGTACAGATAACCCCCACTTGTTTGCCAAAAGTGTCTACTGTGACCCCCCATGACACTGTTCAGGGCACTTTTTCGGCTAGAAATATATGATGTGTGTTCCTCATGATTTATATTTATCTAAATTTCCGAAATGCCCTTGCCCACTTACCAAACTATCCCTCTTTTAGAATATGATATATATGACTATATGTATATCTATTATCTTCTCCAAGAAATCCAATTGAAAATTTTGGAAACCCATTTCGGAGATTGATTCAGAAACTCACTTTTCTTCGAGGTTACAACTTGATTTTTTCGATTTTCTGAAACCCAATTGAAAATTCACTTTTATTAGAGATTACAACTTGATTTTTTTGAATTTTCCAATAAACCCAATTGATTGAAAACCCATTTCAAAGATTAATTTGGAAACTCATTTCAGAGACTGATTTGGAAAAACCCAATTGAGAGATTGATTTGGGAAGAACCCAATTGGCGTGGGCCACTGGAGATACACACGGCGAACTCGGTGACAGACGATGACCGGAGCCGAAACTTACAGGAGCTGCGCTGTCGCGGCCTTTGGATGAGACGCAACAGAGTTTTATCACCATGACATAACTTTTGGACTTCTATAGGGAAGAATTTTATAGAATAGACCAGGCAAAAGAAAAGATTTTGAAGTCTTAATGAGTGGACATAAAACAATACCTTACATCATCATCACCACGAATAATTCCACCGCCGTAGCCAATTTCATTCCAATGTGAGAAGCATGAAAAGGGTTATATCGATCTTCCATCATGGAACTTCAGTAGGTTTAACCAGATTATATCCTCGAAGCAACAATGACCACGTATTTAAAGATTGATGGCAACAATATTTAGGGGAAAAGGCAAACTTAATTTTCACACTAAAACTACTAGTTACAAACACATATATACATAAAGCCAACCTCCACCTTCTTGGTCCTAACCAACATTGCTTGGTGGTGAAAGAGAGAGGTTTCGGGGTTATGCGAAGGTTTGAAATCTCTTCTGACATTTTATTTATATTTTTTTAAAAATATAAAACACTAATTTAAAAGTAACCTAGTAAATTCCTACATCAGGCACCAGAAAAGAATTTGGTGGGAGTGTTCGCCCAAATTATTAAATATAAGGGATTTATAAACTATGAAGGGGTTTCCTGCATAATTTCCAAACCATAAAGGAGTTTTATATCCATTTGCTCATTTGATAATTCTTTAAATTATATTAATATTATTTCACCTAATTAGAGTATTAATTATACCATTCACCTTAATATATTAGAATAAATATACCCTCAAATATATTTTTTTAAAAAAAGATTTAATTTGTAATTATTTTATTTTAAAGTTAATTAACTTGTTATTAAAATTTAATTTGATTTAAATAGTAAAACTAATTATTTTCATTAAAGTTTTTTTATGCCAAATAAAAACTTCTTTCATAGAAATCTATTCATAAATAAATCACAAATGACTTAGAAAATTAACACCTTTTTGTTTTCTCATATTATATTTATAAATAGTTTTAATGAATTAATAAAACAGTTTAAAATATTCTTTATTTTTTATTTAAACAACCTAAAAGAATTATTCAAATAATAAAGATTTAAAATTATGGGTAATTTTATGAAAGTTTAAAAGGAGAATATGCCATCAAATTACTATTAATTATTTCATAATCCAAGTTAATAAGTAAACTATATTTAGCTAAATTTATTAAATAAAGGGCATTTAGGTCATTTAAGAAACTTTTTTAAGAAAATGGTGCATTTTGCAAAAAGAATGTGATTGTTTAGGGGTTTTGTTGCACCATTTATAGTTCAGGGGGTTATTTGCAAATTGAATCATAGTTCAGGGGAATTTATTGCATTTAATCCTTAATATAAAGAAAAGTAATATAGTTAAATACATATATGTATACATATAATTTTATATACATATATTATATATATGTTTGGGACTTCTATAATTCCTCCCAAAAATTCTCATGCCCAATAAAATTTTCCGACTTGTAAATTTGGCGGGCTTTGGGTTAGACCCGAACCCAATCTAAAATCCGAATTTAAAAATAAATTTAAATTTAGATATTCAATTAATATGATTAGGGGGCTTCAAAACCGGTTCGATTCCGGTTTTTATGGAACCAGAACCGGTTTTATTGGTTCCTTAAAAGCCGAACCGAACACCCAATGATGGTTCGGTTCTGGCTCCTTCTATTTTAAAAAAAATTTAATAAAAACACCAAATATAAAAATATAATATAATTATAAACTAAACTAAAGAGAGTACTATTTCAAAATTTTAATTATTACAAACCCAAAGTTAATTAATACATAAAATTATAACTTATAATTTTAAATATAATATATATATATATATAAAGGTAAGAATATAACACTAATAAAAATATATATATATAAAAAATGGTTTAGTTCTAGTTCCGTTCGATTCCAAAAAGGTAAGAATCAAGACCTAAACCGAACCTAAAATTTCGATTCTTTGATTTTTGAAACCGGAATCGAAACCAAAACCGAACACGCCTGTTCCGGTTTGTTCTTGAACAACCCCTAAACATGTGATTGTGCCCTTTCAACTATATGATCCTTTCCTTGGCCTTGTTTGGCCTTTATAACATGCTGAATTTTTTTAAAAATAAATTATGATGTCGTACTGTTTCTCTAGAAGAAGCTTAACCCAGAACTAAGAGTTACTCCAAAAATAAAATAGAATATAAAATCCGATATATATATATACTAAGAATACAAGTTCTAAATTAATGTATTGTTGATTATTCTTAGGTGAGTTATTCTAGGAACAATAATTGTTATACTACTGATCGAGTAACTTACTATACATAGCTCAGTGTCATATTCTCACAGCTTTTCTCTCTTATCGAAAAATTAAAAAATTAAAACCGGTCATAGCAATTGTATTATAATAGTGGTAATTAAGGACTTTTTTCTCAACGATCCTATTCAGCACAAGCTTTGCTTCAACTTCCAATAATAATTAAAACAATAATAAAAATATTGTCAACTAGGAGATGGTGTATGAAAACAATATAGTTAAGCAAATCTAATATGAGTTTAATAACACTAACATGCTAAGATACTGTTGTTTAGGGGCTTTGAACAAGAACAAAATTTGTATCTAAGTAGACAATAGACAATACCATTCTTTAGCTACACATATTTGGAGGAAGATTACACAATTAGTTGCTGGAGGGGGAAAAAAAAAAAAAAACCTTTCTGGAGGAAGATGTTTGAAAGGGTAAAGTAAATGCTTAATTTCATGTTGCACACTTGCATGACTTTATCAAATGTGGGCTTTGGGTGAATAGATAATAAAGGGTCTATTATTTTGATATTTTTGAAATGATTTTTAAGAATTATAAAAGACATTTTTTGAAAATAAATCTTATAGAAAACGTCCTTTCCAAACTAAATTTTACCGACATGTCAATTTAACATACTTTTTAAACAGTTTATTTTTTTCTCTTTTCTTTTTCCTGAATGATATTTTAAGGACAATACTTGAGTCCTCCTCGGGGAGGATGAAGTTGGTCCTCCCCTTTTACTTGGTCCAATAAAATTATGACACGTGATTGGAATTAATCAAAGAAGAATATAAATGGGTATTATTCATTATGCTTGGATCCTCATCAGTGAGGATCAACTTGGTCATTACCTCTTATTTGCACCAATATAATTAAGACACATGGCATATGTTAATTAAAAAACATAAATGGGTATTACCCATTATTTATGGGATTCAACCCGAATTTGAATTATTCTTTTTTCTCTTATTCACTTAAAAAAAATCTCATGGGCAATTTAACGTCATACATATGTGTGTACACTTATTTATATATATAGATTGATATATGCGTGTACATTTATATTTATATATAGATTGATACACACACACACACACACACACACACACACACATATATATATATATATATGCTATGTATAGTGCAATTGAATCCAAAGGATGATAAAATCTTTTGTGTTTTTGTAGTATCATCAATTTGGTGCGGTGAGCGGCACTTTACACACAAGATTTTTGACTTTCTTCTCCAAATTTGTATACTTCAATCACTTTATTTTTATTTTTTCTTATTTGTGTTCATAATATTTTGTATCCAAATCATTTATATATCTTTGGATTTTACGGAATATAGAGAAGTACCTATCACAATATCGAATAATATTCGTGGATTGTGACTTTTTTCTTATTTGTGTTTAAGGAAAGTGTGCATGCATATATGTATGACGTTAAACTGCCCATGAATTTTTTTTTTTAAAAGTGAATAAGAGAAAAAAGAAGAATTCAAATCCGGGTTGAATCTTATAAATAATGGGTAATACCCATTTCTATTTTTTAATTAATATATGCCACATGTCTTAATTCTATTAGTTCAAATAAGGGGCGAGGACCAAGTTGGTCCTCACTGGTGAGGACCCAAGTATTGTCCCTTGATTTTTCATTCTTTCAAATCAATTATATAATTATATACTAGAAAACATTCATTAAACATATCAATTTATATTCTTAAAAACATTTATGCATTGACACAAACTCTTGTTGGAAATGAAATTACTTTTCCATTCTTTCAACATATATTTTATTTAATGTTGTTGGAAATTCATAATATCTATTAGCAAGTGTTAATTTATTTATTTATTCTTTTATTTTTATTTTTATAATTCCATGTTATTAACAAGAAACAAGAGAAAGAATACAAGGAGAAGAAAAAAAGACTAAAAGCCAACCAAGGCATGCAAGCCAATAAGCTCAACAAGCCCAGAGAAACAAAGCCAAAAACAAGGGTTGGAAACCCCTGCAACAAAGGACCCAGAAATTTTCATAGATGAGCTAATGTAGGGGGATTCGAGTCAGACGATGCCGAGCTGTCAGATTGCTCATTGATGGCGCTGGATTACCTGGAGCGGGAGGATCAGCGTAAGGATGGCAAGAAATCGTGATCTAACCTAATTAGGGAAGTTTCCGTGCACGTGTCATTTTTTTTGCCATAACTGAAGCTACAAGTGTCCGATTCGCGCCCGTGACCCCAATTCGGAGAGCTAATCTCGGCGCGCACATCATGGCCACCAAGCTCCGCTGGGTGCACATCGTTTCGAGCCCTAAATCCGCTGTTTTCCTGTTCAAATCTTTATTTTTAGTTAATTTTTGTTATTTATGGTAATCTTTTATTTGTCGATTAGGAAATGATTCTGAACCTGATTTGGGCCAGATTTTTGGCAATCTTTTGATTTCTTTCCGTATTTTGTTTTGGTAAGACTTTTAGGGTTTTGCTATTTTTGGTAAAAATCCTATTAATGGTCGATTTTCAGCTATTTAAACCCGGCTTGTGGGTTGTTTTTCATTATTCTTGATTATAAACAATTTTTATTAAATTCCAGAGTGTTCTCTGAATTTTGGGTCGAATTCTCCTATTTTTTCCTTGCAAAATTACCTATTGCACTAGCCTGCAGAATAATCTCTATTCTGTTCGGCGTCATGAGCCAAAGACCTCAGAACCTGGATTATAAATGAACATTTTAGAAACCACAAACAATCAATCAAACCACTTCAGACTTCACGATATGAGATTTTCATTTTATTTACCCAAAAAAAAATGAGATTTTAATTTTTATTTATTTTATTTTTGTTTGCATAACTTGGTTAATTTTGAAAGACCATATTTGAAGGCATTCGAAATATTGCATTGATGAACATTTTTGACATACCAATTACTATACAATTTGGAAGGGTGAAAAGAAGAGTGGACTAAAAGAAACAAAAAAGGAAATTTTCATATTTCATTAAAATTCATACAATAATGGTAAAACCCAATCTATATTGTTTAATTAATTCCAGCCACGTATCGTAATTTTATTGAATCAAGTAAGAGGGGAGGACCAACTTCATCCTCCCGGGGAGGACCCAAGTATTGTCCGTATTTTAATGCATCTAATACTGAAGCAAACATGCCCGAGATATTTTGAGCAAAGATTTCCTCACTTAGTGAGTTAAAAAATTGTTTGTTGGGTAATTTATGTATTTTAATGCATCTAATACTGAAGCAAACATGCCCGAGATATTTTGAGCAAAGATTTCCTCACTTAGTGAGTTAAAAAATTGTTTGTTGGGTAATTTATGTATTTTTCCATTTATATATATATATATATATCTTTATTTTAATTAACAAACATCAAGAAACATCAACAATTCTTGCATTTTTGTTGTTTTGGTATAATTGAGGCTAATTGTGAACCTTCGGGTGCTAGGGTTCACTGGTGGATTTTAATCGCTGTGGTATTCCCCTTGGATCTTGAAACTAAAACCTTTATTTTGACTTACTTTCTAATATACCACTCGTTATAAAAATAATTAGGATCGAGTATTTTCAAGTAATTTGGAATTTTGGACTAGGTAATTTCCTCTATGCAATTAAGAGTAAATATATTTGAGCATAGTATGTGTCAAATCTCTGTAGATAATTGGTCTGAAACAAAAATTATTACAGTTTAGAGGTAAAAAAAAATAGAGAGAGATTGGAGTACTCTATCTAAATTGAAGTACTAGTGTCATCTAAGTAAATTTGCCTAATTTTTTCATAAAATGAAAAATAAACAACCAAAGAAATCAAAGACAAGAAATGTCACAGGTGCACTAGTTAATTAGTAATTGAAGGATCTAAATTAGTTGTTGAGGGCCGAGACTTCATTAATCTAAATCACTTAGTTTTCAGTTGACTCGACTAACCCGGGTTTTCTTTTTTTTAAATTAACTTGAAATTATAAAATCATATGTAATTAAGATCATGCCATCAAACCTGACAAATTTAATAAGAGTGATATATATACACATATTTGCTTGTAAATGAAACCAACAGAGCATGACAATAGATAATATATACATTTAATTTATACATGAAGAATTGTACAAACAAGGCGAGCTACTTGCATGACAACCGAACACCCGATTTATTGAGAGCAAAAATAAGCAAAGGAAGACAATTCACACACTTCAACCACTACATAGCTCAAGGAGTTATGTAGAGCTCGGGAGCTTCCCATAATACATATAAAGTTTTTTTATATACAACAATCATGTCACTTATTATAATTGAAGATACATACATATATATATATATATATATATATATATATATATATAATATTAAGCCACCTTATAGGCTAATGCCATGATCAAAGATTACTTGCTAGATTGACCAAATATCTTCTGCAGTCGAAGAAGCCACCCGGTGTCTGTGGGAAGAAGACTCAGTAGAGAAGTCAAGACAGTGATGAAAAAGCAAGAGCAAGGGACCGAAGCATATTCAGGTGGAAGAAATGAACTAACCACATAAAAGAAAGCGAAAAACACACAAACTGTTATATATTAGCATATATATATATAATATGATTACTTTGTTATATTAACTTGTCCCACATCGGAAGATTGAGAAACCTACTTCTATATTCTCACCTATAAATATAGGGCTTCTCTTATTAAATTGAACACACAGAAATAGAGAGAGAGAGTTAGGAATAATATAGGTTTATATTATTCCGGTGATACAGGCGTGAGTATACACAGTGTGTGTGCGTGTGTGATCTGCGAATCACTCCCTTGTAATCCTCTCAGTGATTTTTAGTGAAACGGTGCTCTCCGTGGACGTAGGCTTATTTGGCTGAACCACGTGTATATTCTTGATCTGGTCCAGATCTGATTTTTTTGAGTGCCCTAAATCAGAAACCGACCACACCAGGAGCTTCGTCTTGACGAGACGAAGCCAGCAGTGTCAAGCACGTCTCCGGAAAGTTCTTCACGCGCCGCCTGAAGTTCCGGCCAGTTTTTTGGCTTCGTCGAGTAGCAGTTTCGGTTCGGCGTGATTTTCCGGAGCATCGTTTATCGGAACGAGGCTTATATCTACGGAAAGAGAATTCGAAGCCCGATGTTTTGGCGCAAGAATCAGCCCAATCAGAGCAGGGCTGCGCTCGCACGCACCCCGAGAAGGTACTGACTTCGTGATTAAATTTCTGTCTTTTGTGAGAATTTGTTTTAGCCCATTTGGAGTCGTTTTTGACCCGTTTTGGACTCGGTCAGAGGCGTTCTTAAGGTTTTGAGCCGCCCCCGAGACAACCGTATTCTCGGTTTTGCACTCCGAATATCTCTAATAGGCTCAGTGGGAGCTTTGGGAGAAGAAAAGACAGTAATGATCGACAAGTTTGATGGTACAAACTTTACCTATTGGAAGATGCAAATTGAGAATGTGTTATTCCAGAAAATTTTGTATCAACCGCTAGAAGAGACGAAACCAGATTCGATGAAAGAAGAGGAGTGAAATATCCTAGATCGAAAGGCTCTTGGTACGATCAGATTGACGTTGGCAAAATCTGTTGCCTTCAATATCAGGAAAGAGAAGACTGCAAAGTCTCTCATGGAATCTCTTTCAAAGATGTACAAACAGCCGTCTGGAGCAAATACATTACATCTTATCAGCAGATTGACGAATCTGAAGATGTCCGAGAATGGGAATGTTGGTGAACATCTCAGTAAGCTTAATGACATTTATGGGCAGTTGGAATCAATTGAAGTAGTGTATCAAGACAAGGTGAAATCAGCTTTTCTCCTTAATCAATTGCCAGAGAGCTGGAACGCCACAGTGGCTGCAATCAGTAATTCTTCAGGGATAGACCCGTTGAAGTATGATACCGTTGTGAGTATGGTACTCATAGAAGATATCAGAAGAAAGTCGTCAGACTCTTCAAGCAGTGGCACAGTATTGAATGTCGACACCAGAGGCAGAGGTTCGAACAGACTGAAAGGCGGAAACCAAAAGCGTGGTCATTCCAAGTCGAGACGGGGAAGATCACAGTCTCGAGGTCCCAGAAATTCCAAAGCAATCGAATGTTGGAATTGCGGCAAGACTGGTCATTTAAGGAACCAGTGTAGATCCCCGCAGAAGGTAGCGGATGACAAGACAGAGGCAAATATTGTCTTAGAAGAAGCAGATAATGCACTGATATGCTCTTTGGAGAGCAAAACAGAGTCTTGGGTTTTGGACTCTGGAGCATCATTCCATGCCACCTCAAGTCGAGAGCTCTTTGAAAGCTATGCACCTGGAAACCTCGGCAAGGTTTATCTAGGTGACGATCAACCCTGCAGTGTTGTTGGCAAGGGTGAAGTACATATCAGACTCAACGGATCGATATGGAAGCTGAAGGATGTCAGACACATTCCAGACTTGAGGAAGAACCTGATCTCAATAGGCCAGTTGGCGAGTGAAGGTTATGTGACCACTTTCAGTGAAGATAAGTGGAAAGTTTCCAAGGGAGTTATGACTATAGCACGAGGAAAGAAAACAGGTACGCTGTACACTACCACCAAGGCTAGCACATTTATAGCAATTGCAGAAAGCAAGGAGGATCATAATTTGTGGCACCAGAGGCTAGGTCACATGAGTGAAAAGGGACTCAAGGTTATGCTCGCAAAGGGAAAGCTACCAGGTCTAAATTCGATTGATATCGACTTCTATGAGGATTGCGTATTTGGTAAGCAGAAGAGGGTTAGTTTTCAGAAAATTGGCAGAGAACTCAGAAAGGAGAAGCTTGAGCTAGTTCACACTGATGTCTGGGGGCCAACAAATGTCTCATCTATTGGCGGAAAGTCCTATTTCGTCACCTTCATCGATGCCCATTCCAGAAAGGTATGGGTTTATTTCTTGAAACATAAATCTGAAGTGTACGGTGTGTTCAAGAGTTGGAAAGCTATGATAGAAAATGAGACGGGTTTGAAGATCAAGAGATTACGATCCGATAATGGTGGAGAGTATCAGGACACCGGGTTTAAAAGATTTTGCTATGAGAACGGTATCAGATTAGAGAGAACTGTTCCACGTACACCACAACAGAATGGCGTAGCAGAACGGATGAACCGGACATTGACTGAGAGAGCCAGATTCATGCGCATTCAGGCAGGGTTGCCGAAACAGTTCTGGGCAGAAGCAGTCAGTACATCAACGTACTTAATCAATCATGGTCCATCAGTACCATTGGAGCACAGAATACCAGAAGAGGTCTGGAGCGGTAGAGAGATAACATTTTTACATTTAAAAGTTTTTGGTTGTGTTGCATATGTACATGTTAGTGACACTATGAGGGGTAAGCTTGATCCCAAGTCACAAAAGTGTATTTTCATTGGCTATGGTGGTGACGAGTATGGTTACCGCATATGGGATGATCAGAACCGAAAACTGATCCGAAGCAAAGATGTAGTGTTCAATGAAAATGTTATGTACAAGGACAGACACACAACAACCTCAGAGCCTAAAGCACAGAGTGATCCTATGTGTGTTGAGTTAGATGATGTTCAAGACAGTGAGAGTACTCAGTCAGATGAACATATACTCAACAGGTTGATACACCGCAATCTCCGACTCATATTCCTGTACCTAGGAGGTCTTCACGGCAGCATGTGCCGAATCGGAGATACATGAATTATTTGTTGCTCACAGATGGAGGTGAACTAGAGTACTTTGGTGAAGCATGCAGTGCA
Source organism: Cornus suecica (assembly GCA_963922005.1). Lineage (NCBI taxonomy): Eukaryota > Viridiplantae > Streptophyta > Magnoliopsida > Cornales > Cornaceae > Cornus > Cornus suecica. The sequence goes on from OY998245.1 coordinate 65,916,392, forward strand.
GCAGATGCGAGCCAGTGGGAGCTTGCAATGGAAGATGAGATGAAGTCCCTTATTTCTAACAAGATATGGAAGCTAACCGAGTTGCCGGTAGAAAAGAAAGATCTCAATAATAAATGGGTCTACAGAGTCAAAGAAGAACATGATAGTTCTAAGAGGTACAAGGCGAGACTTGTAGTAAAAGGATTTCAGCAGAAAGCAGGAATTGACTACACCGACGTATTTTCTCCGGTTGTGAAACTGACTACCATTCCTTCAGTTCTTAGCATTGTTGCATCAGAGGGTTTGCACCTAGAGCAGTTAGATGTCAAAACTGCTTTCCTCCATGGTGACCTAATGGAGGAGATTTATATGCAGCAACCGGAAGGTTTCTTAAAAAAAGGGAAAGAGAAACTTGTGTGTAAGTTGGAAAAGAGCTTGTATGGTTTGAAACAAGCTCCAAGACAGTAGTACAAGAAATTCGATGGATTTATGCAGAGACATGGTTATATCAAGTGCAACGCTGACCATTGTTGCTACTTCAAGAGGTTTGACACGAGTTACATTATCCTCCTACTTTATGTTGATGACATGTTAGTAGCTGGATCTAATTTTGCGGAAATCAGTAAGTTAAAGAAGCAGTTGGCAAAAGAGTTCGAGATGAAGGACTTAGGCACAGCGAAGTAGATTCTTGATATGAAAATCATCAGAGACAAGGAGAAGGGAATTTTGTAGTTGTCTCAGGCTGACTACGTTGAACGGGTTTTGAAGCGGTTCAACATGAGTGATGCTAAGTCAGTTAGCACACCTTTGGCTAGTCATTTTCGATTATCCAAAAAGAAGTCTCACAAGTCAGAAGCAGAGAGGAACAACATGGCCAGTATTCCATACGCTTCAGCTATTGGTAGCTTGATGTATGCAATGGTTTGTACAAGACCAGATATTACATATGCAGTGGGAGCAGTCAGCAGGTTCATGTCCAATCCAGGAAAGACTCACTGGGAAGCAGTGAAGTGGATATTGCGATATCTACGAGGTACCACAAACATATGCCTTTATTTTGGAAAGGGTGAAGTGAATTTACATGGCTATGTAGATTCAGATTTTGCTGGTGAGATAGATCACAAAAGAAGCACTACTGGTTATGTCTTTACAGTAGGTACTACAGCAGTCAGTTGGATTTCGCAGATACAGAGGATTGTAGCGTTATCTACTACAGAGGCTGAGTATGTAGCCGTGACAGAGGCTAGCAAAGAGATGATTTGGTTACAGGGTTTGTTGGCAGAGTTGGGATTCGAGCAAGGAAATAGTGTTTTGCATAGTGATAGTCAGAGTGCTATACATCTGGCGAAAAATTCAGCATTTCATTCGAGAACCAAGCATATAGATCTTCGTTATCACTTTATCAGATCTCTATTAGAGGATGAAGTATTAACACTTAAGAAGATTCAAGGAAGCGAGAATCCGGCCGACATGTTGACCAAAGTGGTGACAACAGAGAAACTGATGTTGTGCGCAACTTCAGTTGGTCTTCAAGCTTGAAGACAGAAATGAGGGCACCGAGCACTGATCATTGATGGAGTTGATTGATGAAGGCAAAGTCATCAAGTGGGAGATTGTTATATATTAGCATATATATATAATATGACTACTTTGTTATATTAACTTGTCCCGCATCGGAAGATTGGGAAACCCACCTCTATATCCTCACCTATAAATATAGGGCTTCTCCTGTTGACACTACAAGAAATTATGGTTTTTGGGACGGTCAAAACCGTCTCTAAAAGTCCAAAAACCGTCACTAAAAGTCATCATGGACCGTGCTTAAAAAAAGCGTCTTAGCTACTCTTTTGGGACGGTATTTTTGGAGCGTCGCTAATAAAGACGTTTTAGTGACGGTATAGACCGTCGCTATTAAATTTACTATTAGGGACGCTTTATACCGTCACTAATAACACCGTCCCTAATAAGTGACTTTTTGGGACGGTAGATAGTGTCACTATTTAATTTACTATTAGGGACGCTTTATACCGTCACTAAAAACACCGTCCCTAATAAGTGACTTTTTGGGACGGTAGGTAGTGTCACTATTTAATTTACTATTAGGGACGCTTTATACCGTCACTAATAACACCGTCCCTAATAAGTGACTTTTTGGGACGGTAGGTAGTGTCACTATTTAATTTACTATTAGGGACACTTCATACCGTCACTAATGACACCGTCCCTAATAAGTGACTTTTTGGGACGGTAGGTAGTGTCACTATTTAATTTACTATTAGAGATGCTTTATACCGTCACTAATGACACCGTCTCTAATAATTGACTTTTTGGGACGGTATGTAGTGTCACTATTTAATTTACTATTAGAGACATTTTATACCGTCTCTAATATGTGACTTTTTGGGACGGTAGGTAGTGTCACTATTTGTTATATTATTCCGTCACAAATATTATTTGTCACGGTTTTGGAGTGTCTCAAATAATTATTTTAACTGTCATTAATAATTCATTTTTCTCATATTACCATTTTCAATATGAATCATAAAATTATAAATACCTGATTCGTAAAATAAATAACAAATATAAATTTGGCACAATACAATAAAATAATAAACTTTCATAAATCCATTTAGATGTTTACATTAAAGCAACACCTATAAAGGAGCAACATGTACAAAATAAATAAGAAGCTCCATCCAACACCTACAAGAGAGCAAACTGTTCAAAAAAAAAATTAACCATCCTATCAACTTCCCAGCACTAAAAGAGTTTCATGACCAAAAAAAGGAAGACAAATAATCTAGAAATTAATTCAAACTTCCTACAAAAGTGATCACTCCCTCTCTAACTATAATCATTTGGCAATCACGTGGTAGTGTCGGGGGTGGTGTCGGTGGCAACTGTTGTTGCTACTGGTGGTGGTGGTGCTGTCGTCGACTGGTGGTGCTGAGAGTATTGGAACCATGGCGGTGCTGAAGATTGTTGATACTGCCACGGTGGTGGCTGCTGACAGTTGTTGAACCACGGTGGTGGCTGTTGATTTTGTGCAACCAACATCTCTAACATTTTGTTTGTTTTCTCCTGTTGCAGCCGCAAATTTGCCACTTCCTCCTCCAATTTCTCAGCTCTTTCTTCACCTCTCTCGAACCTTTTCCGAGACGCCTCGTCGTAAGATGATGATGCACGCTTTCGATTAGGAACAATGTAGCCATTTCCAAGCCCACTTGGATATCCTTTCCTAACACCCATGTGTTCAAGCAATATCTCCACATCATTTGTGCTTGAAATGGTACCATCAGAATTATTTGAAACTTGAGCAAATTTTTCCTTCATTTCCTCCTACAATAAAACATATTTGACAAACATAATTAATTTCACAATGCACATACTATCCTCGTAATTAATTTTATATATGCTTTCAAAGATAATCAACATTAGTGGCTATGTAAATCCTAATACATAGAAACACCATTCGCCTGGTACAAAAGCAAATTCTGATGATGATTTATGATAAAATGACTTCATTTCTGTGTTACTATTCATTGAACATGCTGATCCAACTTTCATGGGTCCTTCAGTTCAGCACATACACAGATGCATCGGGGATTAATCCCGAGACGTGCAAACACTAAAATACAAAAAAATAAAATAAGAATAATAATAATAATGCAACCATCAGAAGCTATACAATAGAACCGCTGACCTCTAATTAATCGTTTCTGTTTCTTAACATCAAGTCGAACCCCTATGCTGTACAGCCAATTCATCGCGACAACAAACGGTCTTAATTTGCTAGAATATGACATTCGAAATATGATTTTCTATAAACAAACAGTAATACATTGGTTCATACCTTCTGGCAACTAAGCTCCCACAAAACTATATGCACTAACTATGCAAGGAATGAAAAGCATAGCACTCCCCTAATTCAAGTAGGTTATGAGTTCCTAACTATGCTTTTCATTTAATTTATTTTTTTGGACTCCACTGAACAATAACATATTAAGAATAAGAATATTGGTTTACAAGTGTGAATAAGAATATTTGGAAGCTTAGTTCATTAGTTGCTTTATGGAAATTCCACATGCAATGTTCTAAACAGGTTTGCCAAAAGCATTATCTAATCCACATAACCTACTAAAAAAGAAGTATTATCCATCTTTAAAGCTAATGAATAGTGTGCTTTTGGAGCCCTAAGCAAAGCCTAAGAACCTTTTTATGTGCTATTTTATCATAGATATAAACAATATTTTGATATTTCTATGAAAAGCAGGGCCAGTGAGAGAAAAACAGAAGCAATGAATTCACACTTCTATTCATAAGTCATAGTTCACTGTTGTGATAGAATTGTTATAGACTCGGCCAATATTAATTTTAAAAATAAATGTTAATATTGCGTAACAAGATTCTTCCAAAAGTGTCATAAACCGAATGGACTCGGCCAATATTGATTTTAAAAATAAATATCAATATTGCATAACCGGATCCTTCCAAAAGCGTAACGGTAATGGAAAAATACGTAAGGTATACCAACCATGTTCCTCTCTATTTTCCAGCTCAGTCCCCATTCTTATAAGGCGCAGTTGCCGGGCAACATGAATCAGGTTCATTCCATATGCCCCCCAAGAGCTAAAGAGGCGAAAATTTCACTGTCCGGTGCCTTAATTTGTTTAGGAATAAGAGTAGTAGCAATAAATTGAATTCTCAGATTCAATAAAAACCAATCACTGCAAACAAAAACTAAGCTAACAAGTACAAATAACAGATTATAAGCCAACAAGCACCAATACTTATATTTATATAAATATATAGATGTATCATGTATGTATATATTTAAAGGAGCATAGCTCATATCAAACGAGGGAGGAGAGAAAGCCAAAGCAGCAAGCAGAAAACTATTGGGATTGACCAAGTGTCGGGAGTCATGGCGTTTTCTTTGGCTTTGATTAAAAAATATTAACGTGAAATACCCCCTCTGTCTCTTTCTTTGACCACTTTGAAATTGCAATTTGTCATGATCTATTTATGCAATTACAATATGCACACGCACAAACACATATAGTTCATTTATATAATCTTTATCTATATCTCTATTGCATTTGAAAATATCAAGCAAGCAAAAAGACATGAACCCACAAAATTCTCTCATCTGTGTTTCAACTTATTTGGGGTTTTTCTGATATATGTATCAAAGACTTCAAAATTTTGTTCCAAGGTTTTCATGGGGAAAAATGGGGTTAGCTCTTGGTTGACTATAGTGAAGAAGGCTTTCAGATCACCGACAAAGAGCAGCAGAAGGAGAGAAGAGCATGAACAAGAAGAAGAAGAGAAGGTAATACTAATTCATTAACTCAAATGCTGCATATGTACATATAAATATGTTTAGTACTACAATGAATGGTTAATTTTGATGGGTTGATGCTAAAATATATCAAATGCAGATAACATGACATAGAAGTTATAAACTTCAATCATCTATGGAAATCATATTGTAGAAAGAAAACTAGTACACCCAATATTTGTCATATTCATCAGTAATAGACAGTCAAAACACTTCATATTATATACTATTGATGACATAATAATACTAAATTAACCATGTGTTTCAACCATGTGTTTACAATCAAGAGTGGTGAGATATAAACTAAACACACACACACATACAAAATTATATAAACCTATGTAGACAACAGAAACTGAATTTCCAGAGTATCTGATTTCTACTAAATACATATCCAATCAAACACAGATACACTTGTACAAAACACACCCACGCATATAATTATATATAAGTGAACATATATAAAACAGTGTGATGGAGCGATCAAATTCCCAATTACTCAAGCCACAATTGTATGACTCTTTAATTCATACCAAAAAATACATGTGTGTGTGTATATATATATATATATAGAGAGAGAGAGAGAGAGAGGTGGGGAGAACCAGGGAGTAAGAATTGGCCATGGAGATCGATGATTTGACTTGCCACAGTAGAGAAATGGTGGAGGATGTGAGATGATTGATCGATTGCTTTAATTTTATCATCTTCAATTTGATATGGGTTTGAGCGATTTCTTGTATTTTCCTCTGTTTTCTCAGCAAACAAACAGATGGCAGAAAATTCACAGAATTTGGGGGATCGATAAATTGCAAAATGAAAGCGAAAATTACCTTAAAATTAATGAATGGGTGGATAAAGAAACATATATACCAGAATACTAGGGTTTCAATGCCGACATACATCATCTTCAATATACATATATATTTATGCATATATCTATGAAATATAGAAAGAGAAAGAGAGCAGTGGATCGATCATACCTGGATCTGAAAGAGGTGAGGGTGTGTTAAAGGTCGTGAGAGGTGAGGGTGTGTTGATCGCCATGAGAGGTGAAAGTGTGTTGATGGGTGAGGGTAGGGTTCGAATCGTACAAGAACAAGGCTAGGAGAGGTAAGTTTGATAAGGGTTGAGAAGTGGATGAGAATTGGTTGAATGACGTGTAACTCTCTCATCCATACATATAATGTCTTATTTTTCATTTCTTTTCAATATATATTTTATTTCTTGCGTAATGTTTGGCGCTAGGATTTTTTCACCCTTTTTGGCGGTATTTTTTGGCGCTAAAAGAAGCATGCCTTTTTAATTTCACCAATTTTGGGTTTCAGGCACATATTAAAATTAGTATGACTAAAAATGGGGTCTTCAGAACGGTTCAAAAGAGTGTCACTAAGGCCTGTTTCGTAGGTTGTTTGGTTCCACTTGATTTTGTCTGGTTTTTATTTTCAGGGATCAGACCATATTTGTTTGGATTTGGTTTCAAAATTTGGAACCAAACCAAATGGAGTTTTTTTGGAACCAGAATTTTTGAAGATTCAACCAGGTCTAGTCTGTTCTTATTAATAAAATATATATATAAATAATTAAAAATGAATAAATAATAATAATAAATTAAGTAAAACATATTTTAAAAATAAAATATAAATAATAATATTAAACAAAATGAATTAAATAATACCTAATAATAATAATAAATTAATATAATAATAATAAATAAATGAATAAATAATAAAATATATTTATAAATAATCAAAAATGAATAATTAATAATATAAATAATAAATTAAATAAAACATATTTAAAAAATAATAATAAATAATACATAATAATAATAAAAAATGAATACAATAATAATAAATAAATATAATAATAAAAAATGGACTAAATAATAAATTAATAAAATATAATTGTAAATAATTAAAAATGAATAAATAATAATAATAATTTAATAAAATAAATAATAAATTACATAAAACATATTTAAAAATATAATAAAAATAATAAATAATAAATAATAAATAATAATAAAATGAAATAAATAATAATAAATAAATATAATATTAAATAAGTAATACATAATAAATAAATATACTAATAAATAATAAGTAAATATAATAATAAATAAATACTTATTCATAATAATAACAAAAAAATGTGTATAATAATAATAAATAAATATTAAATTAATAAAATAATAAAATATATATTTAAATAATTAAAAATGAATAAATAATTTATAAATTAAATGAATTAATAAATAATGAAATAATAATAAATAAATATAATATATTTATAAATTAATATATAAATGAATAAATAATAAATTAATAAAATATACTAAAAAGTGAAGAAATAATAAATAAATAATACATAAATAAATATTATAATAAATAATAAATAAATAGTAAGACCAGACCGTATCAAACAGACCAAACCTGACCACATCGGATCGGACCAAACTAGACTAGACAGATCGCCTACTAAACATGGCCTAAAAGGTCTGTCCCTAATGGGGTATGTTTTGTTTTTTTTTTCCAGATTAATTAAAATTTTATAGGGGAATATTTTACCCGATTTTGTTTTTATTGTTTTAATGAAAAACTCAAATTTTGAAAAATGAGATAATAATTAAATATTAAAAAAATTAAAATGCTAATAAATAATATTTTTTTATAAAAGATCATTGGTGTTATATCAAATAAAATTAATAAAAAATTTAATAATATCCTAAATATAATGTCATTTATTATTTATATCATTTATAAATGAGGAATACAAAGTTCATATTATCATATAATTAACATTGTGAAAATGTACAAAAAAGAATTTAAAAAGTATTTACACACTTGTTCGTATAGATATATATATATATGGAGTTGGTGTTGTCCACACAGTGTTTTACGTCCCGTGCAATTTGAAATATTTACACACTTTTTTCTCACACCAAAACCATCTGCACAAAACATGGTTTTAGTTCAGAATAAAACAACACCAAACCCAACCCAACCAAAAACCAACACCGTACTGCTCCGGTTGCCAAACAGGCACTACCCCAATTTTTTTATAAATTTTTTTTGAAATATTTAAAATGTTAAGTTTGGAAGCAATATAGTAGCACTACAAAAATAAAATAAAATAAAATTCTAAGACCAATTACTATATATTTCTCTAGCCGTTTCATGGATTCTCTATATCTTATAAGGCACTCACTCGTCTTATTCAAAATAGTGACTTCAATTGAGTAAATCCTCAATTCAAAGTACGTAGTTTGATTGAGTTTAATTGAAAAAAATTCTCAATTAAAAATAGTGAAATTGATTTCAATTGAGTGAAATTGAGTAAATTAATCTACAATTCAAAATAGTAAATTTGAATTCAATTGAGTAAACCCACAATTAAAGTAGTATAATTGAGTGAAATTAAGTTCAATCCCTAATTCAAAGTAGTGATATTGAGTAAATATCTCAATTCAAAGTAATTTAATTGAATGAAATTGATAAAATTCTCAATTCAAAGTATTTTAATTGAGTAAAATTGAAAAAATCCTCAATTTAAAATAGTGTAATTGATTGAAATTGAGTAAATTCTCAATTCAAAGTAATAAAATTGCGTAAATTCTCAATTCAAAGTAGTAAAATTGAGTAAATTCTCAATTTAAATTAGTTTAATTGAGTAAAATTGAAACAATCAACAATTTAAAGTAGTGTAATTTAGTGAAATTAAGTTCAAATCATCAATTCAAAGTAGTGAAATTGAGAAAATCACTCTATTAAAAATAGTTTAATTGAGTGAAATTAATAAAATCCTCAATTATTCAAAGTAGTGAAATTGAGTAAAACCCTAATTCGAAGTAGTTTAATTGAGTAAAATTGAAAATTCATCAATTCAAAGTAATGAAATTGAGTACAACCCCAATTGAAATTGTTTAATTGAGTAAAATTGAAAAAATCCCTAATTTAAAGTAGTGTAATTGAGTGAAAAAATAAGAAAAAATAGAGTATTTTACAAATACCCTTTTAGTGACGGTTTGTTTGGACCGTCACTAATAGAGTCCCTTTAGTGACGGTTTGTTGCGACCGTCACTAATAGGCCACATTTAGTGACAGTTTTTCCGGACCGTCACTAAAAATGACCCCTTTAGTGACGGTTCATTTGTACCGTCACTATTAGACCTTTAGTGACGGTTTGTTTGGATCGTCACTAATTCAGCCCTTTAGTGACGGTTTGTTGGGACCGTCACTAATAGAGATCCTTTAGTGACGGTTTGTTTGAACCGTCACTAAAAGTCCACATTTAGTGACGGTTTTCGGGACCGTCACTAAAAATGACCCCTTTAGTGACGGTTTTTTTGTACCGTCACTATTATCCCTTTAGTGACGGTTTATTTTGACCGTCACTAATAGACACCCTTTCGTGACGGTTTATTTGGACCGTCACTAATAGACACCTTTCGTGACGGTTTATTTGGACCGTCACTAATAGGTACCCTTTCGTAACGGTTTATTTGGACCGTCACTAATAAGCAACCTTTAGTGACGGTTACTTTTGCCCGTCACTAATAGGCCACTTTTAGTGACGGTTTTTAGCCCGTCACTAATAGACCGTCCCTAAAAGCCTTATTTCTTGTAGTGTGAATTGAACACACAGAAATAGAGAGAGAGAGTTAGGAATAATATACGTTTATATTATTCCGGTGATACAGGCGTGAGTATACACAGTGTGTGTGCGTGTGTGATCAGCGAATCACCCCCTTGTAATCCTCTCAGTGATTTTTAGTGAAACGGTGCTCTCCATGGACATAGGCTTATTTGGCTGAACCACGTATATATTCTTGTGTCGATTGTTTGGTGTGTTTTGTGTGCGTTTTCTGATTTGCAGGTGTGCACGGCTTCGTACATAAGGTGTGCGAACCCTAACACAAACAACTCCAAGTTGTTCAATGGCATTTGTTAGGGCGTCAGGTAAGGTGTTTCGGAACAATATTCCGTTCCACAAAGCCGTGACTCCAATGCAAATTGCCACTAGAATTGAGAAATCTCTGGGGTGGAATGTCAACACTCCTATGGATATTGGTATAACATAGGTCAGAAGTGTTTTTCCGAGTTCTTGATCTCGATAAACTTTGACAATGGGATTCACCGAGGGAGATGAAGGGTTTGAGGAAAGATCTTCCAAGGTAGATGGAAGACTTTCCATAGCCTTGGAGTCAGAAATGCCTTGTGTTTTTGGCTGTGATAGTGGTAGTTCTTGTGGTGGTTCTGATTTGGGAAATAGAGATTTGAAACAAGAGATGATTGCAACTAACACATAATAAGGTGCTTGGTACCACTTAGGGTTCATCACTTCCTATTTTTCTTTGGCTATGGACTCAACCCTAATGATGATATATAGCTAGGTTCTGATGATTTGGGAAATAGATTTGGTAGGGTTTAGGATCTGATTTATAGAACTCGAGGTCTGTTAAGATACTGTGATTTAGTATAAAAAAAACTGACTCATAATCTACAAGGCTTGGCCTTTTAAAATAGAATCTCTTCTCAGCATGGACTAATATGTCATCATTCATCATTTACAACTTTGCTGATTTTTCAAATTATGTCCTGTTGAGAAATATACACCCGGCTTACAATGTGGCATCGAGGTCATTATTCATTTAAAAAATCTGAATTTATATTACATGCAAGTAGGTACTTTTAGACTTTTACCTGCTTTCAACCTTTGTTTTTTTTGGTATTTTTTTTTTAAACTTACTATTGTAAATCTCCTTATTTCTGATTTCAAACAATTTGCGTGATTTGTTTTTAGGAAAAAAAATACAGGAAGAGCTTGAAAAATAAAAAAAGACAAGGAAATTAGGTGCCACGCCCCGTTATTCCCGAGACTCCAATCCGGAGAATCAGCGAATCCCGAGGTATGACGTCACGGAAAACGATAACTAAGATTAACAATAACATCGAAATACATGGAATATGAAAGAAAATGAAGTATTCCATGTCATCTGAGTGATAGAAACTCAGTAAAGAAATTCTAACGAAAATCCGGCAGAGTTCCGTTTGTAAATGGAACATCCGGACAACCCAAAATTAACACAATAGAACAACCTGCCCATAATAACAGAAATAGAATCAATGGCACGCAGCCCAACATTCCAGAAACCTGCTAGGGCCGAGGTAGTGGAAAAAAATACCAATACCTCTACACAACCCCTCTAAAATCAATAGAGCCCCAAATGCTCAAATGAAATTATAAAGAAAATCAGATGGCGATGCCGAAAGGGTATAAAGGCACCCCAAAACAAAAAATATCGACTGAGCCACCAAGCTCAAATAAGAATATGTAAAACTCGATGGTAGTGCCGAACAGATACAATGGCACCCCAAAATAATAAATACATGGACTAAAAATATAACACAAGGGAATTTGCCAACAGCCTGACTCCCAAGAGAATAAAAGAACGCACAAGTATGACTACGGAAGGAGGAATAAAACTACCGTCCCAAATCACCCGTATCGTCGCTGCCGAGCATAAGCAATGTTGCGTCCACCTGCAAACCTGCAACCTGTGTGGGGGTGAGCACAACCTCGGGGGCTCACCAAAATATCAAAACATCACACTAATAGCCATCTAGAAAAAGCTAACCATCCCGTGTGCATGCATCTATCCTAGGTTGGTCAGTTGTCTCATGTGGCACCCACGCCAAACAGAGACCCCAAAATAATCTCATCACTAACCTCAAGTACAAAAAAATAAACAACACATGTATACGTATATATATATATATAACGTCCTGTAAATAACTAATCATGTCACCTAGGCCATAGACAACCAATCTGAACTCCACTCTCATCTAGAGATACTACAAGGACTAATTATCTATCATACCATGCACCTAGCACGCTGCTCAAGGTTCTCAGGAGGTAAATAGATCACTCACTAGGACTACCGAAAGAGAATAACCACAATCACACCCACGACTAAACCACAACGCCTACACAACACCGCTATCAAATCATTCCTAGAGAGTCTCACTCTCATAATTCTAACCTCAAACTTATCCTCGTATCCACAATAACCAGTGAAATAATCCATTCACTTAAAGGATCTTTTCTTTAAAACCCCTTATAGTAAAGAGAATTTATAAAATCAACTAGTGGTCATATGGTAGGTTCACACCACTACCATCTATTCCTCGAAAGTAACATAAGTGGACAAACTCTGTCATTAGATCAGATTCAACAATCTCAAGTCAATGTCCAATTCATACTGCCTGCTGAGGCACAAGAAAGGGGTACCGGAGTCATTTAGTCCCAAACGGATGCCGGGGCCCTCGGGTTTTTAAAGAAAAATGCTGAACCCTGAAGGATTCAACCGATTTTTTAGAAAAAAGTTTAGGACCCGGTCAAATCTATTTAGTTCCAATGTCTCCGAACCCACCCAAGGTATTACGAATCGCACTACGTGTGCATAAATCAGTATCATATCTCCTACCCGAGACTAAGACAAAAAAAACTATAAAAACAAAGTGTGCCTTATGTATGCACAAAAAGGTAATCAATTCCATACCCACCAGTATCCCTATAAGATTTCCATAATACTTTAAATCTCAATATCACTATACCACAAACAAAGGATCAATACCATCCTCAAACATTGACAGTCTGTCTCAAAATTACAATCAAACGTCCACTCGGGAGTATGACAACTCAAACCATTATGGGTACCTCAATTTACATTCAATGGATCCTTAAGACACATGATAGTCCAACATTCCACTACGGATGTGATGCTAAATAATATGTAAAGTTAAAACAACTTTAGTCCAGAGAAAAGGAAGAATGCTAACCTATCATACCTGGTTAGACTGCATCACTCTTCTCTCATCCTCACACGGCGAGACCATGCCCTCCACCTCCATTTTCAGTCGCCAGTCATGGCGCGAGAGAGAGAGAGGAACGGCGAGAGAGGAACGACCAGGACTGGTTGCCGCAGCAGCAGCTGCGGCTGGAGCAGGGCTGGGACAGGCGGCGCCGGCCAGGAGCAGCGGTGGATGTGGTCGGCGGCGGCATGGTGGTGACGCGCAGGTGGTGGCGCAAGGAGACGGCCAGAGCAGTGGCGCGTAGGCTGGGGCAAATTCGGCCAGGCTTCGGCCATTTTTTCGGCGACCTTCCGGTGATCGGTTTGAGCCGATTTTTGGTGAGTAGCTCCATATATACTGGTATTCGTCATACATTAATTTCTTGATTTTATGTTGAACGATTTGCCCAGAAATCGTGTTTATAGGTTATAGTTTTCGTTTAGGTTAATTTAGATCTACTCAAATTAATTAACCTATTATTAATGGGCTTCGTATATATCGTATAGGTTGTCGAGACGGACATTTTGATATATTCAAAATATTTTTCGGACGATTTTGGTCGGCGGGCTTCATTTTCGGGCGCCGATACTGTGCTGGTTCGGGCTATTCGGTAACGTATTATTAGGTAGGAAATTATATTTCTCACTCTGCATTATTGAAGTAGTTTAGGGGTGCAAAACCCTTATTTAATTTAATATAGATATATTAAATTGTTAATTTAAATATCTATAATTCGTTTAGAATCGGAATTGGACTTAGGAATTAGTTTAAGAAAATTAATTAAATTATTTCCTATGTAATTAAATATATTCCTAATTTAATTGAATAGGAATAGGCGGCTTAGAAATTCCCTTGAGAATTAAATGAGTTAGTAGAGATTCGTGAAAATTTAGACGTTGTGCTAGGTTCCCTTTGCGATACGTGAATTAATTGCTTTAATTTATTTTAAAGGCATGATAAGGGAATTTGAAATATTTTCTAAAGAATTAAAGAAAAGATATATTTGAAAACATGAGTTGTATATGAAATTATTTTCATATGATTTAAATGCTTTATTGTATTTTAAAAGCATGTTAAAAAAAGATTTCGAGAATTATATTGGATTCATGTGGATATTATATATAAATATGATGCATTACATATTTATATTGAGACATGATTGTCATTGAAACCTAGATGCATATAGTGTTGGTATATGCGGTTTATGAAATCATATTTATGTTGGGGCATGATTGTCATTGAAACTGGATGCATATAGTGTTGGTATATGCGGTTTGTGAAATCATGTGGGGTGTCTTTGTGTCGAATCGTCGCAACAACTGGCCAGGGGGTGTTCCCATCCTGCGGAATAATGAGCCGTGAATGGGGTATAGGGTGAGTCGTCTCATTCTCAAAGTCGCGGGTCGTCTCGTGCATCCGTCATACGGATCTTTGGTCATGGGTCGTCTCGTGCAAACCGTCTTCCTTGTTGAAAGTATAGTGTCAAAAACACTTGGGAAGAATCGGTGCGGTACTCTTTCTCCTTGTAAATGGGTGGAGTGCGTATTCGTTAACCACGTGATGTGGGCAAAGGGTGGTGTATGAGTCACATGGTATATGCATGACATTTATGTGATTTTATTTGACATGTATACGTGATATTATTACATGTAATGTTGGAGCAGGTTTAATATGTGTTATTATTGCCCGTGGGATTTTGGAGCATGTTATGTATGAATATTGTGAAATTAAATTCATATTTTATAAAATACTCAGTTGAAAGTATTTAATGTGGAAGAAAATGATAATATGCCATAATTAATAAGTATAATGAAACGTATATCCTTGTACTTGTTGTATACTTTAGTACCCTTGGGGGAGGTTATGCGTGTTGGCATAGTGATCCATGTGGCTAGTGGTGGATCGTAGGCTTGACTTTGAGTTGAGGCCTTAGATATTGTGGTTAGCATCCTTGTGATTGTGGTTAGTAACCTTGTGATTGTGATTAGTAGTTTGGTGATCGTGGTTAGTTGTGTGAACTCTTTTGGAGATTTGAGGTTATGGATGATTTTTGTGTCAATTGATAATTGAGGCCTTAGAGAAGGCGAGTGATGAGTTGTGTGAGATTTTGATTGATGAGAAGAGGTTATGATTAGGGATTCATTAAGTACTCGAGGTACTGTAGTCTAACAGTCTTGATTCTTATGCTTAGTCCCTTCCCTTAAGCATTCCTAGTACTGTGTTTTGTACACTAGTACGTGGTCGTTGACTTGTATGTCATTCCGGGATTCGTTGGTTACGGCGTGGTGCCGAACCTCTTCCATGTGGTGTCATTGTGGAGTTGGAAACGGATGGTTGTCTTCCGTAAGTCCAACGTGTCGTTCTTCCTTTGCTGTCCTTTTGGGCATTGTAGGAATCTGTAGAGTTGTGTTCGCCCTTATTCGACTGTCTTTCAGAAACGGTGTTTTCTAAACTCTTTATATTTAAAAGGAAAAACCCGTTTTCGCCTACCCCCGTAGCAATGAAAAGCTTTAACACTTTATAAAATGATCTTAGGATCTTCTTTAAAAAGATTTTTAACTTCTAAAAGCCGGTGATGGCAACTGACGGAGACCGGGGGCAAGACGGTCATTTTTTACTATGTGGTTTCTTAAAAGGAAAAACTATTCTATTACTTGTCTTGAGATTATGAGATTTCGAAACTTCTTTCTCAATATCTCATCCTGTAGAGTTTTGAAAGGTGTTCCATTGTTTCACATTTGCTTCCTATCATTTCTATGTCTCGGGTATGAGGTTTGGTGTTGTTCAGTGCACACATATAGTGTTGCCCTTCCTTTCTTCTTTATTTTTGATGTCACCACTTAGGTGATTCGAGTTGTTCCACATGCTAAGGGCATGGGTACAGAGTGGATTGGGTTCCTTGTCCAAGTGTCCTCCCTAAGCACTTGTGGTGTTTTAACCTTGACATTGTTGTCTCGGTTATCTGTTGGTTCAGCATTGGGAAGTCTTTTCATTCACTTTCCTTTGGTGACCCGGAGGTGGTCGTTCTGGTGAGTTAAGTTCGTGTACTCTTAGTGATTTGGTTGAGTGGTTTCCCTCGCCTACAGGGAGAGTGTTAGTGATGTGGTTGACCCTATTGATGATAGTATTAGGAGGTCGATACGACTTATGATACGGTGATATGATTGAGGTGATCTAGCCTTAAGAGGTAGATTTCCTCTAGGAATAGGATGAGGTTTGTTATATATATATATATTATACATTTACAATATATATATACATATAGATGACGGTTGTGTTAGTATGCAAGGACGTGAGTGTTTTTCCTCCTGTGTTCTAGGGGAGTGAGTTATGAGTATTCCTTAGTATTAGTGGTGGATTTCGATCCTTGTGGATATTAGAGGTGAGTGTGATTCCCTCTGTTTGGAGTTTCTTGTTAGCGTCGTGAACGCTGGATGATTTGTTAGATTGGACCTTAGTATCGTGTACCTAGTGTACGTTGGTGAGAGTAGTGTAGACTACTGGTGTTGGTACTAGGAGTATGAGTCTTAGTTGTATCTTATAGGCTCATGTTGTGTATTTATAAATATATATATATATATATATCCCCTATATACTTAGTACGGTAGTATATGAGCACGTACCTTGGGTTTTCGTGGCTGGGTTATGTTGTGGACTATATATCTCACTGGGTGGTTTAGCATTATCTAAACTATTAGAGGATGTGGTAGTTAGAGTATCCTTTCCCACTGAGCTTATTTGCTCACAGGGGTATTTCATTTACCCCCTGGTATTCACACGCCAGGTTGCAGGAAATATACGGCTATAGGCAGGATGCAATGCAACGACAGCTTTCCCTTGTTTCCTTGTTACAGGTTTGGAGTTGCGTTGGGTGATGCGGTTATGGTTGCAGTACGACTGGTTTGAGGACGATAGGTATTTACTGTTAGCTTCTCTCCCTATTGTTATGGGATTGTTATGTATTTTCTTTTGGGAGCCAGTCTGTTGGCATATCCCTGTTGATGTATCCTTTATTTCCTGTATATATTCTTTCAGGAGGTTATTGTATTTATTTTGCACAGCTAGGTGCATTTCTTGTATTCCTATTCGAGCATTTGTGGCTCTATTGAGTTTAGAGGGTTTGGAGGGGTTTTGGTTTCTTTCCACTACCTCGCCCCTAGTAGGATTGATGAATGTGGGGCTTGGAAGCCATTGTGATTATTGAATTGCTATTGGCAGGTTCTTGTGTTGTGGTTGTTGTCCGGATGTTCCATTTACAAACGGAACTCTGCCGGATTTTTGTTAGATTCCGCTGCTTAGTTTATTATCCATTTGGGTATGAAATATACCATATTTATCATTAACCCATATGTTTTCACAGTTAATGATGTCTTAGTTGGTCATTCATATTAAGGATCACATCTTGGATTCCTTGGATGTCCCAGTTCGGGAGTCTTAGGAATTTCGAAGCGTGTTTGTTGGTATCTGAGGATACTATTGAGTTCTAGTATTCTATTTGGCATGGAGTATATTTCTCATTGTTACTCCATATATCTTCTTGTCATTCTTGACTCTAGTAGTCATTTGACTTACGTCACCCTTTGAAGATTCGCTGATTCTCTATATTAGAGTTTCGGGAATTCTAGGGGCGTGATAGTAGGGTATCAGAGTGTGTCATTCTTACCTTTTTTTGGGTGTTTGATAACTGAATGTCATTTGTTCCAGTTTCCTTTTACTTCCGCATTCACTCCCCTAGCTCTTAGGCTTGGGTTTCGGAGTCCTAGGAATTCAGGGCGTGACATGTTCCCACGATTGAAGTAACGTGAGAAACTTTACAAAACATTGCCAACCAATGAGGATTGGGAAATGGGAAAAAAAATTTGTGACAAGTTGGAGTTGTTTTACTCTACCACTGAGTTATTTTCTGGGTCACAATATCATACTTCCAATTTATTTTTTGGTTATATTTGTGAAATTAGAGTTGCATTGTATAATTGGCTTGACGACAAAAGTTTTATAATTCATGAGATGGTACGCAACATGTTGGCAAAATATGTGAAATATTGGGATATTTGTCATGAGGCATTGGCAATGGCGATAGTGTTAGATCCACAATATAAGATACGACTGGTTGAATTCTTCTATCCTGAAATTTATGGAGCTGAATGTAAGGTACAAGCTCAAAAATTACAAGAAAGTTGTGCTAATATGTTTTCCGAGTATTCAAGAAAGTCCAAAAAGGTGAAAATAATGCAAGTGTTTCGTCTTCTAATCTTACTAGCGTGAGTGATGTTAAGGGGGGGGGGGGGGGGGTGTTGAGATATAAGTCAAATTTTGGTAAATTTCTTAGTCAAAATGCACCTGAAGATGGGGAGAAGACCGAGTTTGACTCGTACTTGGAAGAGAAATTGTTGCCTCAGTCGAATGATTTTGATATTTTGGGGTGGTGGAAGACTGCAGGAGTGAAATATCCTACCTTACAAAAGATGGCCCAAGATATACTAGCGATTCCAGTGTCTACCGTTGCCTCAGAGTTTGCTTTCAGTACTTGTGGTAGGGTTGTTAGTCCACATCGTAGCAGACTTCATCCAACTACGTTGGAGGCTTTGATGTGTTCCCAAAGTTGGCTTTTAGCCGAAGAAAATGGTAATTGTTGGTTTACTTTTCTTCTCATTTTTTATTTTTTATTTTTTTATAGCCATGATTTATTGTTTTTAAAAAAATTATGTTCTTGGTTTATAGGAATTCCATCCGAGGTGAATACAACAAATGATAATATATTTTGTGATTGTGATAATGACAATTCTCTAATGTCCGAGGTTCTTGAATAGAGGTATAATACATGTTCTTTTAGTTTAATTTGGTAATGATTTCAATTTTTTATATTTTGATAATATATTTTTTGTTTTATTTGGCAAAGTAAGAACTCTCAAGTGTCATGAGTATGTCATGCGGAAGCTGATGCTAAGGGGAGCAATATGAAGAAGCTGACTGATATTATGTGAATGAGGTATTTAAGTTTAAAGTTCAGTTTTCAAGATGTTATTGGGGCTCTCAAGTTAGGGTCTGGACAAGTATTTTGTAATAGCTTTTATATGTTAATTTCTTTTTGCTATAGATGAATTTCATCTATTGTCTACTCTATGAATTGCATCTATTGTTTTGTAATGGGGAGTGGATTCTAGTATGTTTTATATTTTTTTTACAATATTTCATCTATTGTTTTTGCTATGAATGAAGTTTATAAACTGTTTTTTATATTTTTTTTACATTTCAAAGTTAATGATTTTAATTTTTTACATTTCATCTATTATTTTTGCAATGAACGAATTTCAAAATGTTTTTTATAAAAAAAATTATATAAAAAAGGGAAAAAAATTGTATATAACCGGGTCGCGGGGCAGGGATAACCGGGTCACGGGACGGGGTAGGGTGGAAAATAAAAAAAATAATCAAAAACGGGGCCGGTATGGAACGGAAAAATTAAACCGAATTCGGGGATGGGGAATATGATACCCGCCCCATTGTCATTCCTATATATTGATTAGGAGTTAGTTGTGTACATATGCATGTGGAATTAAAATTGAGCTACCAGCTGGTTATATTCTTAATAAACTTAATTAAAATTCAAAATTATAATTAATCAAGTTAAGCAAATAATCATAAAAAACTTGTTAGGACCATGTATCATCTCTAGTGTGCTATTTTGGTTTTGTCTTTTCATAAAATAAGGACAAAATTTTTGGGTGGTAGGCTGGTAGCATAATTTATTGGTTCATATTAAATAATTGACTCTTTATAGAGATCAAAAATTGGTTATATCCACTAATTAATAAAAAGAGTCCATGACATAGATTTCTATTCATGAATTCATTGAGTTTGTGTGTCTATATAAATGATTATATGTATATGTAAAAACATGTATGTGTTTAGGGATATTATCACTTTATTGTTTCAAAATAGATTAACTAATCCCTTATGATTCTAAAATCTCCATACGTTATTCAATTTGATCAAATTATCTCCTCTTAGGCCAATTACCGTAAGTTCCGTTAATGTACAGTACATGTGTCAGTCACGTGATGTCTTAATTTTGTTTTATTATCCAAAATGTTGCACTTGATCAAGTAAAAAATATAACTATTATCATAAAACCTCCCCTGCTTTTATTTTTTATTTTTCTCAAATACCTCCATATGGTGTAGGAAGGTAAAGAGAACGTGAGGGAGGTTAATTGATCTATTTTGAAGCCACGTGGATGATATTATTATTAAACTCCACGTGGCTATGGGTTAGTAAGTGCTTTTTAGCGGGTGAAACGAAATTATTTTGGTAAGGAGGTTTTAATCATTTACTACTGCTGCTGGCGGAAGGTGACAAAAATTGAAGTGGAAATTTTGAATAATTTTGAATAATATGAGAGTTTTTAGAACTAGAGAGGTTAATTGATCTATTTTAAACCACATCCATTTATTTATTTTCAATGTTATGCAGATCAACCATTTAATGATGTGCAAGACACTAGATAAATGTTATCGAGGCTCTCTGACCGCAATGTGGCATGGGACTTTGATATATGCATTGACTTATTCATAGCATTTGGCAGAAAAAAATAATAATATATATTTTTTCTACTCTCAAGTTATGAAGTTCAGATTGTCATAAACATGCAGTGAACCAATTATTGATTCTTGAGAAGATAAATCTGTACAAAATCAAGCATCGGATAAGAAGCGTCATAGAAGAAACATGAAAATAAGATAAATTGAAGTGGAATTTTAAAAAGGGTTAACTTCATTTACACCCCCTGAGGTTTGTCTTATCTTCACTTTGACCCCCTCAGGTTTGCATATCTTCATTTACACCCCTTCATGGCGTGAAATGTCTAAAATACCCTAATACCAAACACTCCTTAAATCAATTTAATCCCTAAATCAATTTAAACCCTAAACCAAACACTCCCTTAGAATCAATCTAACCTTCAAACCAAACACTCCAACATTTATTTAATTTAAATTTATTTTATTCTCTTTCTTTCTCTCCTATCTATCTCTCGTCTCTCTCTCCTCTCTCTCTCAGACACACCCACACACACACCCACACACGCATACACACATATATATATACACACACATATATAGATCTATACATATATATACACACACATATTTTCGACCCATCGGTCGAAAATAGAGGGAGGCGGTGGTGGGAGGGGGGCGGCGCCGACGGGGAAGCGGTGGGAGGGGGTCGGCGCCGACGGGGGAGATCTATATATATATATATATGTGTGTGTATATATATGTATAGATCTATATATATATGTGTGTGTGTGTGTATATATATGTATAGATCTATATATATATGTGTGTGTGTGTGTATATATATGTATAGATCTATATATACATATATGTGTGTGTGTATATATATATATATATATATGTGCGTCTGTGCAGAGTGAGTGAGTGAGTGAGTGTGTGTGTGTGTGTGTGTGAGAGAGAGAGAGAGAGAGAGAGATAAATATATTTTTAATTTTATATTTATTTTCGAATTTAGTATTTTTTTTGAAATTTAATATATATATTTTTGAATTTTATAATTATTTTCAAAATTTATAATTTTTTATATTTTTTTCGAATTTTATAATTATTTTCGAAATTTAATATATATTATTAGAATTTTATATGGTTTTTTTTTAATTTTATATATTTGTCTTGAATTTAATATGTTTTTAAAAAAAATTCAAAATTTATATATATATATTTTATTTTATATTTATTTTCGATTTTATAATTTTTTTCGAAATTTAATATATATTTTTGAATTTTATATGTTTTTTTTAATTTTATATATTTTTTTCAAATTTTTTATGTTTTTTGTGATTTTTATATTTATTTTCGAAATTTAATATGTTTTTTTGAAAAAACAAATAATTTCGAAATTTATATATTTTTTTATTTTATATTTATTTTCGAATTTATAATTTTTTTCAAATTTTAATATATATATTTTTGAATTTTATATATTTTTTGAAAATTTAATACAAATTAAATTATTAAATGATGGGAGGGGGTCTAATTGATAAAAACACTATCCTTGTTTCCAAACAGAACAAGGATAACACATTGAGGGTAGTTTAGGGATTTTAAAAAAAATTCAGGCTGATGTCATCGTTCAGGGGGTCTAAGTGATGAGAATATTGAACAGTAAGGGGTGTAAATGAAGATATGCAAACCTGAGGAGTCAAAATGAAGATAAGACAAACCTCAGGGGGTGTAAATGAAGTTAACCCTTTTAAAAATAAGGGAGCATATTGAGAGAAAATAAAAACAATATCAAATCTTTCAGTGAAAAAATTGTTTTGAAATTCTGATTTTTCTAGCATATAATTATAAAAACAATATCAAGCCCCTTGGGTGCACTGAAGTAAGATCCACTTGAAAATATGATCATTTCAGTGAAGTGATGTCTTGGAAATTAACAAAATAAAAAAATACACAAAAGAATTGTATGGTATATGATCGAAGTACCCATTAAGAATAAAACAAAATGAATTTATAAATCAGCAAATGTACAATAGATAGTATGATACTGATTAAAAGTAATATTTTTCAATTTACAAGCTGTAGAAAAAAATGAATAAGCTCTTCAACATATTGAGCCAAACTCAAAGTAATTTTCAATTTTAAATAGTATAACCATGATTAAAATAAACATTTTATACATTTACAAGCTGTTGAACTTGAACAAAATGGATAAGCTCGTCAATACATTGACATGCTCAAACTAGTTTTGAATCTAATTGGGCTTCGGAACCCCACGAAGATGTTTACTTGAATAATTTCTTGACCCGATAAACTTGAACTTGGAATTGGGCCTGAGCCCATATAGTCACACATCCATACAAAGATTATCATAGACCTCAATTATTCTTAGAAATCGGTATATCATGTAATAAATAAAAAATTGATGTAAATTGTCCATATTTTTATCATATTGTTCAAAGCTGAATATTTCTTTTTTTAATAAAATCATTGTAAGTTTGATATAAAACATCAAAAACAAAATGAAATTGAAATCAGACCAAAAATAAAATTAATATTCATGGACCTGGTGTACATAATGATAGTTATTATTATCATAATATATATATATATATATTAATTCAATATAATTTAACTTTTTTGGCACTTGACATCATTATTAGGCTGCAAATGAACCGAGTCGAGCCGAACTTTGAGTTGTTCAGGCTTGACTCGTTCGTTTGTTAGCTTTGCTTGGGCTCATGACGGGCCCTAAAATTTGTGATTAGGCTTGGATTCGTCATGAACCTGAAAAGCTCAAGTTCGGCTCGTTTAAACAAAAAGAATAATTAATATATAATTTGGTTTAAGCTCGTTTTCAAGCTCGTCATACTCGTTTACTAATATTACATTTTTATTATAAAATTTCAATCACTTGCAATCAAATGAAATATGAAACAATATTTACAATATTATTAAGCAAAAAACTCAATTTAAATGTGTAATTACGAACTAATATGAGCTTATGTTCATGAATTCAAACGAGCCTATATAAGCTCATGTTCACGAACATATACGAGTCGAGCCCGCCATTGCTCAAGTTCGGCTCGTTTGTTAAACGAGCCTGGAAATCGAGATTAAATTCGGCTCATTTGTTTAACGAACGAGTCCGAATCAAACCCTTAATGAGCTGAACCCGAACTGCTCATGAACAATTCGGTTCATTTGCAGCCCTAACCACTCTACCTAAAATGAATTATTTTGGAAATTCTGAAAGACCTTTGAAAAAGTAACACCGAACCCTCGATTCGGTGCGGTGCGCTCCTAGTGGTGGAAGGTGTATAATAGCGCCAAAAACAAGTTCTAAAAGATATATATCCCGTGAATAGATATATTTTTGTGGTGGAACCAATTTCACCAACTGAAACCAAGTATGGCATGTTCTTCTCTACTCTCAATATCTGCAATTTCTTCAATTAACCCAACACTACCCAGTCTCACCAGAAAACCTAGGATGACCCCAAGAGCCGTGGCTAAAGAGCTCTACTTCAACCATGATGGTTCTGCTACAAAGAAGCTTCTGGTCACCATAATTTCACACCACAATTTTTTTCTTTTATTTTTTACAATTTGATATTAATTAGCAATGTACATTGCTAGATATAATTAAGTTGCTGTAATTAATAATGGGTTGGGTTTGTTTTGGTGCAGGCAGGGGTGGACATGGTGGCACAACTGGTTGGGGTCACTTTGGTCCTAAAGGGAGGAATGTGGTGTTGCAGAACAAGTATGGACCTCCCAAAATTGTTAATGATGGTGAAACTATTCTCAAAGAGGTAACCAAAATATTTCCCCCCACCAATCTTCTTATTTTATTTATTTATTTATTTTGTCTACTTATTTTGCTCCCATATTCTATATCTTATAAATTTCACTTCAAAGTGTATCTAAGGGGATGGTAATTTCATTCATAATTTCTGATGGGAGTTTGAGAACTTGAAGAAAATATTTAATGATGAGAATTTACTATTATGATATGAAATATAGTGAGGATTAACTATAAAGAGGTACAAAAAAGTTTGCATTTTTTCTATTTATTTAGGTTCAATTATTAAAAAATGGAGGAGGAATTTGACATTGCAATAACCATAGAATCAAGATGGAACTGCTAATAGGGAGGAGTGCATCTAAGGTATTGTATAATCAACATATCCCCTTAGGAAACAAGATATGCGTACAATGTGTGTGGCGGAAATGCGAATATTGAAATGAGTTTGCGGTAAGACTGAAAAATAGAGATTTAGAAATGACCACATTCGGGATATGGTTGAAGTAGCACAAATTGAAGATAAAATTAGAGGATATTGGCTTGAACACTAAGAAGACCTTTAGATGTGTCAGTTCTACGGAAAAGTGACATAATCTAGATTGAGTATAATAATAGGAGAAGAGGAAGATCAAAGTCAATTGCTTTGAGTTAGTAAAGACGAATATGATATCTTGTTGTTTGATTTAGGTTATGGCCTTTGGACAGAAGTGATCATGTAACCTACCACTAGAAGTTGGGAAAGAGGCTTCTTGTTGTATTATCTAGATAGATTTTTTTCATGTAATGTATAGAACATTGTGTTAAATTGGTGAATTATTGAGTAGGTTGGCTCATTTTGAGATCATAATTTTCTGGCTAAGTACTTTCCCATCCTAAATGATATATCTTTGTTTCTTCTAGATTGAGCTAGAAGACCCTTTGGAAAACGTTGGAGTGAAATTGGTAAGGCAAGCTGGTGCGAAAACAAATGATCTTGCCGGTGATGGTTCAACAACATCTACAGTGATCGCTCAAGGTCTAATTAAAGAGGGTGTCAAGGTATATATCCTATGTTGTTGTGCCTCTTCATATGGAACTTTCTTTCATGTTATTTACTAATTTTTTCCTTTTACTAGGTTATTGCAGCAGGCATGAATCCTGTCCAAATAGCGCGTGGGATTGAGAAAACTGCTAAAGCCCTTGTTTCTGAACTTAAATTGATGTCCAGAGAGGTAAATAGTACTATCACTATGATATCATTTCGAGCTAAAATGAAAAATAGTGGGAATATATAGAAAAACAAGATGTCTCAAGCATAGAAGAATAGATTCCACCTTTTGGATTTAACCAAAATTGAAGAATTATGCATTTCATGACTGCCACAATTTTTTAACATTCCAGGTTGAGGATAATGAGATTGCATATGTTGCAGCCGTTAGTGCGGGGAATGATTATGAAATGGGAAACATGATATCAGATGCCCTTCTGAAAGTTGGAAGGAGGGGTGTGGTCACAATTGAGAAAGGGAACTGTTTCGATGACGCCAGACAGAATAGAGATTATTCTGCAGGTTAGTGCAATAGATAATTTGCAAAGAAAAGAACAGGAATATTTCGACCCAAAATTTCAGAGAATATTCTGGAATTCAATAAAATTGTTTATAATCAAGAATGAATAAAAACAACCCACAAGCCGGGTTTAAATAGCTGAAAATCGACCCCTAATGAGATTTTGGCCAAAAATAGCAAAACCCTAAAAGTCATACCAAAACAAAATACGGAAAGAAATTAAGAGATTGCCAAAAATCTGGCCCAAATCGGGTTCAAAATCATCTCCTAATTGACGAATAAAATATTACTATAAATAGTAAAAATTAACTAAAAATAAAGATTTGAAAAGGAAAACTGCAGATTTGGGGCTCGAAATGATGTGCACCGAGCGTAGCTGGTGGCCACGACGTCCGCGCCGAGATTAGCTTTCCGAATTGGGGTCACGGGCGCAAATCCGACACTTGTAGCTCCAGTTATGGCAAAAAAACCAACGCGTACACGAAAACTGCCCCAATTAGGCTAGAATCACGATTTTTTGCCATCCTTGCGCTGATCCTCCCTCTCCAGGTAATCCAGCGCCATCAATGAGCAATCTGACAGCTCGGCATCGTCTGACTCGGATCCCCCTGCATCAGTCACCCCGGGTTGGAAAGAACTTGTCCTCGAGTTCATGGCATCATCAGCAGATTCCGCAAAGCAAGGAGTCAGGTGTTTCACATTAAAAACATCAGAAGTCTTCAAGTGACTAGGGAGACGCAACCTGTATGCGTTGTCCTTAATCTTCTGCAATATCTCACAGGGTCCAATCTTCCGCTCCTTAAGCTTATTATACTCGCCAACAGGGAAACGATCACGAGTTAATACAGCCCAAACAAAATCACCAACATCAAAAAGTACCTAACGACGATGATTGTCCGCTCGAGCTTTGTACTTGGCATTACTCTCGTGAATGGCCAGTTTCACCTGCTCATGGATGCCTCGAAGATGTTGGGCCAACTCATCTGCCCTAGGATGCAAACGGCCCACACGTGGAATGGGCGCTAAGTCCAGTACTCCAGATGGATTCTGACCAAAGACGATCTCAAAAGGACTCATTCTTATGGTCCTGCTCGATGACCTGTTGTAGGCAAATTCTGCTTGAGGTAATGCCAGATCCCACTGCTTGGGTTTAGTGCCTGCTAAACACCTCAATAGATTGCCTAGACTCCGATTCACCACTTCGGTCTGACCATCCGTCGGGGGGTGATAAGCGCTGCTGAAATTCAGCTTCGAACCCAGCTTTCCCCATAAGCTCCTCTAGAAATTACTGATGAACTTAGTGTCTTGATCTGAAGTGATGGATCGAGGAACATCATGGAGACGCACAATCTCCCTGAAGTAAAGATGGGCTATTCGGGCAACATTCATGGTTTTCCTGCAAGGTACAAAGTGGGCCATCTTGGAAAACTTGTCAACCACAACTAAAATAGAATCACAGGCCCGTTGGGTACGGGGTAAGCCCAACACGAAGTCCATGCTGACATCGAACCAAGGACCTTCAGGAACCGACAAGGGGGTGTAAAGGCCTGCATTAGTGAGGACACCCTTGGACCTTTGGCATACATAACAACGCTCCACAAAGTGAGCCACGTCACTGGTCAATTTGGGCCAATAATAATCAGAAGCAATAAGGGCCAATGTCTTGTCTCGCCCGAAGTGACCCTCATTATGAAGTTCACTAATAATCTGTTGCCTTAGCGAACAATCTGGAATGCACAATTGTAGCCCACGAAACAAATAACCATTATGCAAAAGGAAATCATGACGATGACCAGATGTTACCTCCTGAATGATCTTTCCAAAGGAAGGATCTGTGGCATACAAATTAGTGAAAGTTTCAAATCTTGTGACTCGGGTACTCATGGTGGTGAGGAGTAAAGTGCGACGACTAAGGGCATCTGCAACACGGTTCAGGTTCCCTGATAAGTGCCTCAGGGAAAAAGTGAACTCTTGTAAGTACGCCACCCATTTGGCATATCGTCTACTCAACTTGTGTTCTCCATTGATGTACTTCAGGGCCTCAAGATCAGTAAGAAGGATGAATTCCTTATGCACAAGGTAGTGACGCCAATGACTTAAGGACTGAACGATGGTGTAGAACTCCAGGTCGTAGGTGGAGTAATTCTTCTTGGATCCCGACAGCTTCTCACTGAAAAAAGCTATAGGTCGCCCTTCCTGACTTAGAACCCCACCAATGCCAATTCCAGATGCATCACAATTCAACTCAAACACTTTATCAAAATCAGGGAGTGCCAACACCGGTGCCTCCGTCATCTTCTGATTGACCAGTTGAAAACTAGTTTCTGCCTCCTTAGTCCAGTGGAAATCACGTCCCTTGAGGCACTCTGTGATAGGAGCAATCAGAGTGCTGAAATTTTTGATGAAGCGGCGGTAAAAAGATGCCAACCCGTGGAAACTCCTGACATCATGCAAGGTTTTTGGCTGGGGCCACTCCAAGACTGCATCTATCTTCGACTGATTTGCATGAACACCATCAGTAGACACGACAAAACCCAAAAAAGTTACAGAAGTAGTGAAGAAAGAACACTTCTTCTGATTAACAAACAGGCGTTCCTTCCTGAGCATATCAAAAACTGCACGGAGGTGATCAAAGTGTGAGGCCCATGTAGGGCTATAAATAAGGATATCGTCGAAGTAGACTACCACGAATTTCCCCATGAAAGACCGTAAAACTTGATGCATAAATCTCATGAACGTGCTGGGCGTATTAGACAATCCAAATGGCATGACCATCCACTCATACAACCCATGCTGTGTCTTAAATGCCGTCTTCCACTCGTCTCCAGGCCTTATTCGGATTTGGTGGTATTCGCTCTTAAGGTCAATTTTGGAGAAGACCTTAGAATCGGACAGTTGATCTAGCATGTCATCCAGGTGGGGAATGGGAAATCTGTACTTCACCGTAATTCTGTTGATGGCTCTGCTGTCTATACACATGCGCTAGGAACCATCTTTCTTTGGCACCAGCAAGACATGAACAGCACATGGGCTCATACTCTCACGGATGTAGCCCATCTCCATCAACTCTATTACCTGTCGCTGCAACTCTTCAGCTTCCTTTGGGCTGAGGCGGTATGCTGGTCTATTGGGTAAACTCGAGCCCGGGATTAGGTCGATCTGATGCTGAATATCCCTCATAGGCGGCAGTCCAGGAGGAAGGTCTTCTGGCATCAAATCAGAGAATTCCGAAAGCATCTGTTGGACCTCCGTGGGTAATTGTGGAACCTCACCTGTTGCACTATTTCCACAAGGCAGTAAAGCATAAACTACATGTTCACGCTCAAATTCAACCAAAAACCTGGACATAGAAAGCAAATTGTTACTATTGACAACCGGGGTAGGATTGGGTCCTTCCCGTCGAGGTGCCAACACAATCCTTTTCCCTTTGATACTAAGGGAATAGGTATTCTTCCGTCCGTCATGTACCATACTTCGATCATATTGCCAAGGTCTTCCTAACAGTATATGACATGCATCCATAGACACTACATCACACCAAGCATTATCGAAATATTTCTTACCAACAGAAAAAGACACTAAGCATCGTTTATCTACTGTTACCTCACTTCCTTTATTCAGCCAGGACAGTTTGTACGGCTTGGGATGACGATATGTCTTCAATTGCAATTTCTGGACAGCGTCTTCAGAGACTACGTTCTCGCAACTGCCACTATCAATAATCATCTTGCAGACTTTATCGGCCACGGTGCAAGTTGTGTGGAAAATATTGGTTCTTAACCAGTCATTTTCGGAATCGCCTCTAGGAGTCAGTAGGCTCTTACGAATGACCAGAGTTTCATGGCCGTCTCCATACAATACATCCTCATCTCTTTCCTCGTCATACACTGGCTCATCATACCATCCCTCAGGCTTGGCTTCCATGTCTTCCTCAAGCAGTAGATTTTTGCCCGTCTGACTGGCAGGCTTCCTGCAATGGGTTGCTATATGCCCATGTTCACCACATCGAAAACACTTAATAGAAGGGTTAGGATTACCCTTTGGTGGCTGCTAGGGAGGTCGGGATTCTTGAGGGCGAGATGGCCTACTGCTTTGGTCATTTCTGATGATGGGTCGTCTATTCTGTTGTTTCTCTACAGCAAGGGCACGCTGGTAGGCTTCAGAAACTGTCCACAACGAGTGAAGGCTGAGGGCATCCTGTAGAGGTTGTCGTAAACCCCCCAAATATCGCGCCACCATCTATTCTTCTGTCTCAGTTAGATCATTCCGAGCGATCAACTGATAGAACTCCTCCGTATAATCTTCCACCGATCTCATCCCTTTCCTCAACGAATGAAGTCGTTGAAACAGGGTTTGAGTATAGCTAAAGGGAAGGAAATGGCTATTTATCTTCTTCTTCATCTTCTCCCAATCAGTGATCTTGGCCTTGCCCTGCCTGGTTCTTGAACGTGTCAACTGTTCCCACCACGCAGATGCTCTACCCTTGAGTTTGATAGCCACCAATTTCACTTTGACACGGTCTGGGACCTCTTTATAATCGAAAATCAGTTCTACTTCATTCAACCAATCAATAAAGCAATCGGCTTGTAACGTACCAGAAAACTCGAGCAGGTCTACTCTGAAGCTGAGATCTCCATGACGGTACTGATTGTGATACGGATTTTCAAAGGTGGAATTGTCGGTATCAGAATCTTCCACAGCATGATTACCGATTTCCTGCACCGTCAGGCGCTGGGTTAACTCTGCTACTTGCCTCTGCAAATCCTCAATCATAACATCCTGAATGTTACGATCACGGTGCGGGGCTTCCTCAATCGGAACCTGCCCACCACGACCACGACCACGAATATTAGCCATCGAGAACTGATGGAAATACCGCCTCAGGAAGATGCTGGGCTCTGATACCAATTAACGCCGGACAGAATAGAGATTATTCTGCAGGCTAGTGCAATAGGTAATTTGCAAGGAAAAGAACAGGATAATTTCGACCCAAAATTTCAGAGAATACTCTAGAATTCAATAAAATTGTTTATAATCAAGAATGAATAAAAATAACCCACAAGCTGGGTTTAAATAGCTGAAAATCTACCCCTAATGGGATTTTTGCCAAAAATAGCAAAATCCTAAAAGTCATACCAAAACAAAATACGGAAAGAAATCAAAAGATTGCCAAAAATCTGGCCCAAATCGGGTTTAGAATCATCTCCTAATTGACAAATAAAATATTACCATAAATAGCAAAAATTAACTAAAAATAAAGATTTGAAAAGGAAAACTGCGGATTTGGGGCTCGAAACGATGTGCACCGAGCGTAGCTGGTGGCCACGACATCTGCGCCGAGATTAGCTTTCCGAATTGGGGTCACGGGCGCAAATCCGACACTTGTAGCTCCAGTTATGGCCAAAAAACCGACGCGTGCACGGAAACTGCCACAATTAGGCTAGAATCACGATTTCTTGTCATCCTTGCTCTGATCCTCCCTCTCCAGGTAATTCAACGCCATCAATGAGCAATCTGACAGCTCGGCATCGTCTGACTCGGATCCTCCTGCATCATTCGAGAACAGTCTACAGATTGTAGAAGGGATGCATTTCGATCATGGATACTTGTCGCCATACTTTGTTACCGACCGACAGAAGAAGATAGTGGAATTCCATGATTGCAAGGTAGGCCTATCGGTTGAATTAAAGTTTTGGTTATTTTCATATGGAGTAACTAGAGGGTGTGGAATTCTTTGTTGCAGTTGCTTTTGGTTGACAAAAAAATCATGAACCCAAAGGAGATGTTTAAAATATTGGACAATGCGGTTAAGGAGAAGTACCCAATTGTGATAGTTGCGGAGGGCATTGAGCAGGAAGCTCTGGCTCCAGTAATTAGGAACAAACTCAGGGGCGTGCTGAAGGCAGCTGCTATTAAAGCTCCTGCCTTTGGCGAGCGCAAGAGCCAATATTTAAATGATATCGCTATCTTGACTGGAGGTAGTAAACAATTACTACAATATAAGATTGCTAGTGTATTTCATGTGAATAAGTGTTTTTAAGTCAATCTTAACAACACCTCTGAAGATGAGCTTGAGAACTTATGGTTAAAAGAGTAACCAATACAAACGGGCCATTTGACTCCAACAAAGTGGTCCCTCTTTGAAGTTCATAGTATTTATAGTCACAAATCCACCATTTAGGCCCTTTTGAATTTTCTTTGAATACGCTGCTTTTGGGCATTTTGGACTGAAAAACTGTTTCAAATAGTGTTTGGCTAACTTTTGGAAAGAGCTTCTGAGCCTTAGAAGAGCATTTTGAAGTAGCTAGTGGGTACGAGCTTCTCAAAAATGTTTCTGCTTCTCTCTTTTTTCTTAAGTAAAAGCAGAAGCAGAAGTTCTGCCAAACAAGACCTTATAGTAGGAGCTCTTTTAAACAATCTTATTATGGCAATAAACAATCTTATTATATTGCTAATTCAAAAGTAATATTTCATGACCACATATACTCGTCTCGTATGGAACAATTGGCGCTTTTATTGTTTGAAGTTGTCTAAATTCACATCATAATAGTCTTCACATTTTCACATTTCTAAACACATCATTAGTTCTGCGGGGACTGTAATTAGGGATGACATAGGGTTAACCCTCGAAAAGGCTGATAAAAGTTTATTGGGGACTGCTACTAAGATGGTGATAACTAAGGATTCTACACTAATAGTTACTGATGGAAGCACTCAAGCGGCTGTCAAGGAGAAGGTTACTCAGCTCCAAAGACTTGTTGAGGTGCACCAGCTCTTTCCCTAATATTATCTATGCTGATTTTTGTCGTCTCATTTTATTAAGGTTTCAAATATCTAGTCTAGTTGCAAATTCAATACTTGACTAAACTAAATATTTGGGAATTTCGATCGACTAAATTTGCACAAGTGTTATGGATAATTCTTCATTTCTTCTTTTATAAAAAGGTTCCTTTCTCAGAGTTGGAGGTAGGATTGTGAAGGATATCTATTATAGTCCACTGCTTGCATTTTGTACAACTTTAGCCTTCTTGAGAATACTGACAGAACTGTGGCTTCTTGTGCAGAACACCAACGAGAATTTTGAGAAGAAAATATTAAATGAAAGAATAGCGAGGTTATCAGGAGGGATTGCTATACTTCAGGTAAGTGGGAAGTTGGCTTCTTTGCAAACTGGAGTTTCGGGGTGTGATTGGTTACAGCCTGTTGAATCTAATGCTATCAACTGAAATAGGTAGGGGCACAAACACAAGTAGAGTTGAAGGATAAACAACTGAGAATCGAAGATGCTTTGAATGCGACCAAGGTAGCTAGTTGCTGTCGCGATGATTAAGTTAATAATTCACCGGTTAGTATTAGTAAGCTCTTGCAATCTTATCTTACAGGCAGCTATTGAGGAAGGAGTCGTAGTTGGTGGCGGCTGTTGCCTTTTAAGGCTGTCTTTAAAGGTGCATGGTGTCAAAGAACTTCTCGACAATGAAGAACAGAAGGTAATTCCCTTTTTATGTTTTTTGTTTATGTTCAGTTTGGCTTCTTATAAAATTCTCAGTTCAGTGATTTGCTTTATGTGTTGTTTATAGTTAAAAGCTCAAGTTACTTCTGTTTCCTTAAAATTTGCCGTTTTATTTTGTCTATCTTGTTTAAATTTCCCAAATTCGTCTAGTAAAATGCCATTTTGTCCCATTGTTTGTTTGTATAATTTTTAATGTTTTGTCCAAAAATGTGTATACAGATTGGAGCTGACATCTTTAAAAGAGCTTTGCTCTATCCTATAAGACAGATAGCCAAAATTGCTGGTGTAAATGGGAATGTTGTGATAGAGAAGGTATCTGCAGACTTGTGCATTTATATAATTTTTTATAGTGTTTCTATTAAAATCTAGCTCGAAAGTGGAAAATCGATCCTTTAAGATGTCTTTTTAAATCACATTTTGCAGGTTCTCACCATGGATGATGCAAGGTATGGATACAATGCAGCGACAGACCAATACGAGGATTTTATGGCTACTGGAATCCTCGATCCATCAAAGGTAATGCCACTGCACTTTTAGAATGATGGGAGTGTGAACAAAAAAGGATGCATGCTTATAGCATAATCACTCATAGAGAGGCAAAAATGGCCGGTTTTTATTTTATAATTTTTCGGTAAGACAGAAAAGCAGTGAGAATGTGACTTTTAGCTATATATAGTAAGTTATTCAGTAATATAGTAATTATTGCTCCTAAAATAACTCACCTAAGATGCTCCTAAAATAATTCCCTTGATAAGAATCAACTTCCTGCCAAATGGTCTATCAAGAATCATCTCAGGGGTAAAAACAAACACCATAAAAGAGCTACTCCCTACCCTAAAGAGTAAGATATTTAAAGAAGGGGAGTAAATACAGTGCAAACGCCACCAGAAAATATTATTCCTCAACATCATTAGAGTTGCCTTGAGCATAAATGGAGTCTGGGAGGTTCCAAGTCTGTGCCATCTTCACATTCACTTCAGAAAACTTGATGTTTTGGAGAGAAATAGCTTTGAACTTAACTGTATTAAGCACCTCATTATAGACTTGGTTGTCAGTTCTAGCCTCCCTTGTATAATTATAATTAGTTGGAGGAAGAAAAAAACAGAAAAAATACCTTTGTGGAGGAAGATGTTTGAAAGTGTTAAGTAAATGCTTAATTTGATGTTGCACACTTGCATGACTTTATCAAACGTGGCCTTTGAGTGAATTGAGAAATAAAGGGTTTATTATTTTGATATTTTTGAAATGATTTTTAAGAATTATAAAATACAATTTTTCGAAAATAAATCTTATAGAAAACGTCCTTTCCAAACTAAATTTTACAGAACCTGTCAATTTAACATACTTTTGAACAGTTAAATTTTTTTTTCTCTTTTCTTTTTCCTGAATGGTATTTTAATGCATCTAATACTGAAGCAAACATGCCCGAGATCTTTTGAACAAAGATGTCCTCACTTATATTATGTATTTTTTCCCTTTATATATATATATATATATGTATATATGTTTCCTTTTTTTTTATTAGCAATTATCCTGAAACATCAACCATTCTTGCATTTTTTGTTGTTTTGGTATAATTGAGGCTAATTGTGGACCTTTGGCTGCTAGGTCACTGGTGGATTTTAATTGCTGTGGTATTCCCCTTGAATCTTGAAACTAAAAACTTTATTTTGACTTGGTTTCTAATATGCCACTCCTTATAAAAATAATTTGGACCGAGTATTTTCCAGTAATTTTGGACTAGGTAATTTCCTCTATGAAATTAAGAGTGAATATTTTTGAGCATAGTATGTGTTAAATCTGTGTAGATTATGAAACAAAAATTATTACATTTTAAGAGTAAAAATGAGAAATTGGAGTACTCTATCTTTGGATTAGTGTCATCTAAGTAAATTTGCCTAATTTCTCATAATATAAAAAATAAACAACCAAAGAAATAAAAGAAAAGAAATGTCACAGGTGCACTAGTTAATTAGTAATTGAAGGATCTAAATTAGTTGTTGAGGGCCGAGACTTGATTAATCTAATCGCATAGTTTTTTGTTTTTTTTTTATAACTTGAAATCATAAAATCATATGTAATTAAGATCATGCCATCAAACCTGACAAATTTAATAAGAGTGATATACACATGTTTTCTTGTAAATGAAACCAACGGATCATTACAATGGATAATACATTTAATTTATACATGAAGAATTGTATAAACAAGGCCAGCTAAGCTTGCATGACAACCGAATACACGGATGATTCAGAGCAAAAATAAGCAAAAGAAGACAGTTCACACACTTCAACCACTACATAGCTCAAGGAGTTCTGTAGAGCATGGGAGCTTCCCATAATATATATACAGTTTTTTATATACAACACTCATGTTACTTACTATCTCCGTCCCATTTTAGTTGTCCAGTTTTGACCAAAATCTGTGAGTGTTTTTTGGTCAAATATGGACATGTAAATTGGGACAGAGGAAGTATAATCGAAGATACATGCATATATAATATTAAGCCACCATATATGCTAATGCCATGATCAAATATTAGATTGACCAAATATGTTCTGCAGTCGAAGAACCCACCGGGTGTCTGTGGGAATAAGACTCAGTAGAGAAGTCAAGACAGTGATGAAAAAGCAAGACCAAGGGACCGAAGCATATTCAGGTGGAAAAAATGAACTCACCACATAAAAGAAAGCGAAAAACACACAAACAACTCCAACTTGTTCAATGGCATTTGCTAGGGCGTTAGGTAAGGTGTTTCGGAACAATATTCCGATCCACAAAGCTGTGACTCCGATACAAAGTGCCACTAGAATTAAGAAATCTCTGGGAAGGAATGTCAACACTCCTATGGATATTGGTATAACATAGGTCAGAAGTGTTTTTCCGAGTTCTTGATCTCGATAAACTTTGACAATGGGATTCACTGAGGGAGATGAAGGGTTTGAGGAAAGATCTTCCAAGGTAGATGGAAGACTTTCCACAGCCTTGGAGTCAGAAATGTTTTGTGTTTTTGGCTGTGATGTTGGTAATTCTTGTGGTGGTACTTCTGATTTGGGAAATAGAGGTTGGAACAAAGAGATGATTGCAGCAAACACATCAGAAAAAAATGGCTTAGGGTTCATGGCTTCCTAATTTTCTTTGGGTATGGATGATATATATATGGCTAGGTTCTGATGATTTGGGAAATAGGTTTAGGATCTTAATTTCTTTGGGTATGGAAGATATATATAGAGCTAGGTTCTGATGACTCATCATCTAGAATGCATGCACACTCTAAATGCAACTTGTTGTCACCATGGACTAATATATGTCTTCATTTGTCATTACATGTATATATATATATATATATATATATATATTTGTATACTTTCTTCTCATAATGGACTTTTAACCTACTTTCAACCTTAGTTGAATTTACCCGGGAAAGAAAAAAATAAATCTACTATATGTAAATCTCCTTATTTCTAATTTCAAACAATTTGCTTGATTTTATTTATAAAAAAAAATACAATAAAAGCTTGAAAAATAAAAATAAAAGACGAGAAAATTAGGTATGTTAATTTTGTTGAGTTAAGTAAACAACAGAAGGATGATTGGTTGATTCATTTTTTATGAAGATCAAATTAAGCTATTAACCGAAAATGAAATAAAATCAAACTCAGCCTAAATAGACTCTGAAAATTTATGCAGTTCTTTTCTTTTCTTTTTTCCAGGTAAGTCAATATATTAGAAAATAATGAACAAAGGGAAAATCCCAAAAGAGGCCTAAGGCCTAACGAGCGTCACATGTTTTGATATTCAGATTTGAACTGCAAATTAAGATATTTTTTATTTTGTTTTATTTATTTTTATTTTTTAAATTAACCTCAGTCAAATGCGATATGTTCCAAGTACAATTGGTAAAGAAGGTAAATTTATGAAACAAAAAAGTAGTGTAGATGAAGGATGTATCTATGAGAAATTATTTAAAGTACTGCAAATAGCTAAATTACATTTCAACAATTTTACTTAGAAGAATAAAAAAATTAATGAAGATACAAGACTCACTATCTGAATTAATTTGTCTCATTGAGTTATCTAGAAACTGAACCACTCAAAATATATTGCACCATATATATATACACATATATACTCCGATGTGCAAGTCCTCTTCCTTGGTGGTTAAGTTTACAAAACCCGCACAATAGCAACATATTCTACAAAATTGACGTATACTAATTCTCTGGAATGGCAAAAGTCAAAATGTCATAACACTAGAAGTAGTAGTTTTTTTTTTTCGATAAATAACTCTAGAAGTAGTAGTTGTTAGTCCACTTACGTTTCTTCACGAGCTCAAAGATTCTTGTCATATTAGAGGCACTTATATGAAAAGATTCAAACTTGTTAGATATGGTCTTAGGAGACTTAATAAGGAGACAAACTTCCTAAGCAAGTTGGAGAAGCTAGAAGGAAAGTTTTGAATGTTCAAATGCAAATTGATGCGAGGCCTTATTATCAAAATTTGATTAGGGTAAAAAATGAATGCCTTCACAAGTTCTACAGTCTTGCTAAGGCTTCTAGAGTTAATTGATAATACTTTGATTTAATATTTTATTTTAAATCAAAGTATTATCAATTAAAAAATAATAATAATAAGTTTCTTTTTTTTTAGGTAAAAGAAAAAAAAATTTTGTTAAATGAATCTAGTCACCAGTTTCCGTCAATGAAGGTTCTTCCTCCCATTTCTTTATTTTTGTGTTGAGTTTCAACACTATGGATATTCTTATGCTTTGTAGGACCATTTATAGAGGCAATTGTTAAAGAAATATATGAAAAATTAAAATATCAAAGTTTAAGTAAATACGGCTCTGCTCTCTATCATTGAAATGGTAAGAGATAAAGTACTTAATTGTACTTTATATATATATAATTTTAAAGTAAGCACTTAAGACATTAGTAGGAACAATCTTAAATTATTCATTAAAGCACGAGTATGTGATGCAGTAGGGGCATCCGTTTTCCACTTGGCGGAGCGTAGATCCATGGCTGGTTGAAACCTTGTTTTTTGAAAATAAAAAACTGAAAAAAGAAAAAAAAAATCCGGTAAATAAACTGAAAAAAGATATATATATATATATATACACACCCCTTGTGGTGTTTCAGACTTGTCCTAAATGTACTTCTCATGTGTCCATTGCGTATCTCGCAGAGTGTCCTCGCCGCATTAGACACATGACCCGCCATCGGACACTAGCCTCCATGCTTTTAGGGCAGTGACTCATTTCAATTGAAAAGAACAGTAATGAAGGGTGGGGAGGGGGGAAGGGAAAAATTCCTGTAAGGTCTTACTTTTTAATATAAAAAGGCAAAAAAATCCTAAAATATTTTGGATAATGTTGGGGTCTTCATGAGAATTAATTTGGTCTTCACTCCTTATCAATATAATTAAAACACATGTTTAATATTAATTTTAAAATATAATTAATTACATTTACACCCCTTGTTTAAGGAAAAACAACTCATTCATTTACACCCCTTCCTCAACCTCCTCCTCCATCCCAACCCTAGCCCTAGCCCTAGCCCTAGCCCTAGCCCTAACCCTAATCCAAATTGGCCTGATCAAGAAACCCCGCTAAACGATTCCCATATGTCGAATTCTTACACTGTGCCTCCTCAAATTCCTTTCCAACAAGATACACGTAGGATCACTCTTACACAAGCCCAGAGATCTGGAAAGAATAGGCATGTTGCATGTGAAGCCGAAAATTGAAAGGCAGCATGACGATGATTGAGCAGTTTGGTTTGGCTGAAAGCGGTGGCCTCAACTTCATTTCCTGACAATTTATGTATTTATGATGTTTTAGCGCTGGTTGAGAATTGTTTGGTTTAGCACTGATTGATAATTGCTAAAACTTGCAGCAAGCAAAGTTTTATATACTTTGTTAAATCAGATTGAAATTAAATTTTATTCTTTTAGCTTTGCAGAGTTAGATTTATGTTGGGTTCTATGACTTCTACTAGATGAATTGGACATAAGATTTGGTACAGAGTTATATATAAATATGGTGATGGGGGTGGTGATAGGAGGTGGAGAGGAGAGGAAGAATTGAATCTACTATTATTAAATTATATAAATTACAATATATTAAAAATATATATCTATTATAGATTTATATGAATAAAATATTTTTATATTTTATTTTAACATTAAAATATAAATATATATGTCTGAATATCAAGGTATTATATTTTCACTACTAAATATTCATTTATATTATTATTAGAGTTACAATTGACAAGTAAAATCTTTCATTTATATACAAAAATAAAAATTAATTTATTTTATAACTAAAAATTGCTATTTATGTGTGTAATTTAATATTTTTTTGGGTGAATTAAAATATTTTGTATTTTGTATTTTAATTTAAAATAAAATATTTTGCGTAGTGTGTCTAATATTATTGAAAATATGTTTCAAAATTAAAATAAACAATAAAAACTTGTGTTAGTTTACAAGTTTGATAAATATAAATATTTTTCAAAAATAATAAATGTAAATATAAATAATAAAAACTTACGTTAGTTTACAAGTTTGATAAATATAAATATAAATGTAAATACTTGTGTTAGTTAAATATGTAAATATTTTTTTTTGATTAATTTCATTTACACCCCCTGAATTTTGAACAATATAATATTTTTTAAACTAAGGGGTCAAATTGATATATTAAAATAGGGATATGGTCAAGGGTAGTTTAGGTATTCAAAATTATGTTAGGTATGAAAAGATACCAAAAGTGGTCAGGAGTGAAAATGAAAATCTTTTGCTTAAGTAAGGAGTGTAAATGCAGTTATGCAAATTTGGGGGTCAAAATGATATATAGATAAAGTTCAGGGGTGTAAATGAAATTAATCATATTTTTTAATGGGTTAAGTACAGAAAACACCCCTGTAGTATAAATACGGTGCGAATAACACCATATACTTTGAAAATACGTGTATTGACACCAGCACTTTTGGAAAACGTGCGAACACCCCCTGCAAGTTTCGAAAACGTGCGAATACCCCCTTCTTTGACTTTTATACTCTCTTAAATACCCATTTTACCCTTTTTCTTCAAAATATATATATAAATTTTGAAAATTAAATTTCAAAGCCAATATATAAAATTGAAATTTGAAATTTATATATATATAATTCGAAACCAATATATATATCTAATAAAATTTTCAAAATTTATATATATAAAATTCGAAATATATATATAATTCGTAAAAATATATATATAAATTTAAAAATATATATATAAATTTCGAAAAATAAATATTAAATTTCGAAAAATATATATAAAATTTGAAAATATATATATAAAATTCAAAAAAACATATAAAATTCGAAACAAATATATAAAATTAAAAACAATATATAAAATTCAAATAGTTGTGCAAATAGAAGTATAAAAAATAAAAGTAATCAAAGTACAATATACCAAAACAAAATTTAAAGTCAAAGAAAGTAGAAAATAAAAGTATATTTTCCCTGAATTTTACATATATTTTTCCGAATTTTATATATGTTTTCGAATTCTATATTTTATTTTCCAAATTTAATATATTTTTTTCGAATTTAATATTTTTCCTGAATTTTATATATTTTTTTCAAAATTTATATATGTTTTCGAAATTTAAATATATTTTTTGAATTTATATATGTTTTTCCAATTTTATATAATTTTTTGAAATTTAGATTTTTCTTTTCAAAATATATATTTTTTCGAATTTTAAATTTTTTTGAAATTTAATATATATATTTTTGAATTATATATATATTGTTTCAAATTTTATATATTTATTTCGTATTTTTTTTATATATTTTTATAATTTTATATATATATTTGAAATTTATATATGTTTTCGAATTTTATATATTTTTTTGAATTTTATATTTGTTTTCGAATTTTATATATTTGTTTCGAATTTTATATATATTTTTCAAATTTTATATATTTGTTTCAAATTTTATATATTTTTTCGAATTATATATATATATTTCAAATTATATATATTTGTTTCGAATTATATATATATATATTTTCAAAATGTATATATTTGTTTCAAATTTTATATATATATTTCGAATTTTATATGTTTTTTTCAAAATTTATATATATATTTCGAATTTTATATGTTTTTTTAGAAATTTATATATTTTTCAAAATATATAT
This sequence comes from Cornus suecica, assembly GCA_963922005.1. Classification (NCBI taxonomy): domain Eukaryota; kingdom Viridiplantae; phylum Streptophyta; class Magnoliopsida; order Cornales; family Cornaceae; genus Cornus; species Cornus suecica. The sequence continues at coordinate 65,958,153 of OY998245.1, forward strand.
ATATATTTTTATATATTTTTCATTTTTTTGAAATTTATATACTAAGGACATATATGTTATTTTACACGAAATGTGGTCAATTCGCACATAAATGAAAGGTTTGGGGTGAAATCAAACTAGAGGGTGTTATACGCACAATATGCATAGTATAGGGGTGTTAAAGACTCGCGACCCATTTTTTAATTGAAATTAGACATATGTCTAAATTCTATTAGTCCAAATAAGGGGTGAGGACCGAAACATTGTCTAAATATTTTTATGTAGATGTTAAATTTTAGGGTAAAGTGCAAATAACTCCCTGAATTATGGTCAATTTCGCAAAGAGCCCCTCAAGTATAATTTATGCAGAAAACTCACTATGACATGTAGTTGCAAATTTCCCCAATTTCTTCAATTTTTTTGATAAATGACCATAATGCCCTTTCTTATTTAACATAGGTTACAGAATAATCTATACAAATTTGATAATATATCCTCCATGAAAAATTGCATAAGTTCACTCATAATTTTTAAATTAATTACCTAAATAATGATTTTAGATTGTTTAAATAAAATTATGCAAGATTTTTAAAATAATTAAGTAATTACTTGCAATATTTATATATCACACAATTTTTTTTTGTTATTTAACTAATTTATAAATTCTTTATGAATGTAGATCTTAGGAAAAATATTTTTATTTTAGCATTTAAAAAGTTTAAATTTAGGGTAATAAATTTTATACATTAAATCCAACAAAACTTTAATAACAAGTTTATTACTTTAAAAATCAATAATTACAACTTATACATTTTTTTATTTTATTTTTTAGAATATACTTAATCCGAATACGATTAAGATGAATGGTATTATTTAAAATCTTACAAAACAAAAAATATAGTGGTATAATTAGAAGAATGAATTTTTATTATTAACAAATGGTAGGATGATCTTTTGCAAGGGAATTGGGGCTTATTGCAATAGATTGATAGTTCAGGGTGGGTGACTTTTAGTTGAGGGGGGTTAGTTGCAAAACTGAGATAGTTTAGGGGGATTTATTGCACGTTACCCACCCTAAATTTTACTTTTGAAATTAAGTCCTAAATTTCTACTCCCTCTTTCCCAAAATAAGTGTTTATATTTGACTTTTCAAAAAAAAATTGGAGTATTTTATGTTTTCGATTTTGACCCTTTGAAAATATAGTATAGTTTTAGTTTTTAATGGAGTCCATTATTTTTTGAAGTTAATGAAAAATGATAAGTTGAGAAAGTATAAGATTATATTGAATTAAGATTCGAAAGATGACACTTATTTTGGGACGAATGGAGTAATATTTCTATTTATATTCTTAATAAATTTATTTTGATGATAAATTTATTCAATAATTAATACATAATTTTTTTTATGTTTTAGTTATTAATAATATTGTATTACGGATTTAAATAATAATTGATCTAATTTGAATTTAATTTAATAAACTTAAATGCATACCAAATTTTCTAAAATAATAATAAATAATTATATATATAAATAATTTAAAAAATCATTAAATTTTGATAATTTAATGTAAGTGTCGATGAAAAAGTTGAATTAAAAGTTTGTATTTAGTTTAATATCTTCTATTTTGATAAGGTGTAAATGGATTATTTAGTGATTTAAGACTTAAATGGAAAGGAAACTCAAAAGTAGGATGTATTGGTCCAAAGTAAAATATTTTAGGACTTCTTTGTCTTTTATTGTAAAAAGTAGGACTTAATATGAATTTTTTTCAAAAAAAGAAAAAAAGAATTTAAAATTTAGAAGAATATATATATATATATATATATAAAGAAAGAGATATTTTTTAATCGTCAATAATAGTATTAATTTACCGGGACATATAATTTAAGTAGTAATTGATGAAAGGTTACATACTGTACATACAGTTTAGTCCCAGCTGGTTTGTTCCAATTTTAGTAAGTCTTGATTACATTATAAGACATTTATTTTTTTTCAAGTATTTCTTAGCATACGTAAAAGAGTTTACTCTAAATTCTAATTTATTTTTATAAACACAATGAGAAAGTTTAAGATTTTCTCCTTTCATTTATTTTCCTTTTCCTCTTACTATGTTGTTGTGGAATATTTCTTTTCCCTCTTATTCATCCTATGGGAAAATGATTTAATTTGTTGCTTGGGAAACTAGGGGAGCGGAATTTGTGAAGGCCGGCCTCTTGAAGTGAGAGTCCTCATAAAAGTGAATTCGTAAATTTACAACAGGCCTAGTTCTAAAATATGGGTTCTGTACTAAAGAAAATGTAGCATTAACAGAAAAAGGCCTTGCGGTTACAAAAATGTAGCATTAATTCATTTATTTACCCAAAAAAAAAATATAGCATTAATCTCATTATGTTTGGCTTATATTTTTCAGTTGAGGCCTGGTTTAAGCAAGATGCAATTTTTAAACCTAATTGAAACCAACTGATTTTATTAAAAAACAAGGAGTGTTGCATAAGTTTAAACAAAGTAGATTTGAGGTGTGCTATATGGTTGAGGATAAGAACTATGAAGAATCTTGAGTAACACTCAAACCTAAGCTCGTTCTGTTACGGGAAGAATTAGTGCTAGAAAGCTTAAGGCAAAGAGATTAATGAGAAGAGAGTATTCTATTTATTAGAGTGATGCAATCTAATATCACAAACACCATATCTTTAGCTGCAGCCAACTTGGACCTTGATGAGCATGGACGACTTAACTTGCATGCTTAGTCGGTGATTGTCATTTGAATAATGAACCACGGGTATTACATTTCAATATTTGGGAAAAGTAGTTCTAATTTATATATAGAAAAATATGTCATTAGAAACCAAATGCCTAATAACTAAGTGGTACATGTCCTTACTCTCTCTCAAGGGTTCAAGTCTCGTTAAGGCAGACGAGTGAGTGAATAACGCAACAAGAAGATAAACTAAGCTTGAAAAGATAGTATATACCATGTATTATGCTTTTATAATTTTAAAAACATTTTTTAAGATGAATTTAATAAAAACATGGGTGACTTGTGCAAAGCACCCCTCCAAACAAATCAGGTAAGACACATACTATCTGCGATCGTAATCCCAACAAATTATTTGCTTCGGCAAGAATCAAACATGCATGAAGATGAAACCTAATACTTTTTGAGTTACTAATAAGAAAGAAAATATAAGAAGAGAATGTACGAATATTAGAAGGTACATGCCTCTAAAGCCAGCAAAAGACCGGCTTGAGGCCCATGCAGCCTTACAACTAGGGATGACAATTAGGCGGTTGGGGGTGCTACTTTTCTCAATCCCCATAACCAAAATCGTTAAAAAATTTATCCCCCATAACCGTCCCAAAACCGTTTAAAATTTTCACCCTTACCTCCATAATCACCCCATTAAACCATTTTTTTCCCTAAGAGTAACATTTTGATCTATATAGGAAAAAATCAGTTATTCAATTGATTTAATCGTAATAATTTGTAGCACAAAAACAAAACAAGCAATTAGATAATAATTTCTAACACAAAAATAAATTTAAAATAAACAATTCAAATCTAGATAAAACAAACTTTAATCAAAGTCTCTAATTCTAATAATACAAAATAATAGTTGACAATAAATTTGTAATCAATAGTCAAATACGACTCCATAACAAAAACTATAAGTCCACTTCATAACAAAAACTAAGATCTTATTTGGCATAACTTCTGTTTATGGCTTTACGCAGAAGAAAAAGAGAAGCAAAAGTTGTTTTGAGAAACTGATACCCCCAGCTTTTTTAAAACGTTATTCCAAGGTCCAAAAGTTCTTCTAAAAATTTTGCCAAACACCGTTCAAAACAGTTTTTTCCTCGAGAAAATCAAAAGTAACGTTTGAAAAGTCAATCCAAACAAAGTCTAACAGTCCACTCCATAACAAAAACCAACAAGCCCACTATTGGGACATTAAAAAAAACTTATTTAAGGATATTATTGTAATTTTAATATAAAAAATTATAAATATATATATATAATTATGTAATCTTAATATAAATTTTTATTATTATTATTATGCGGTTTGGTGCAGACGGTTCCTCGATAGAAAAACCCCTCAAACCGTCCCCGACTCATAACCATCATTTTTTTTTATTTTTCACCTCACAACCAACCCATTTATAAATGAGGCAGTTAAAAACTATTTAAAATTGGGCGGTTGCCATCACTAACTACCATCACACCACAGGTGAGAATATCTACAACGATCCATGGGGTTGCAACAAAACAATCAATAAAAAGGAGAAGAGCAAGTTCCTCCGAGAGGCATCAAAAATAGTCTGTGTGTGGATATACATTGTTAAATATGTGTTCATACAACTGAAGGAACATTTTGTTATTATTTTTCTTTTCGGTAATAAGCATCATTTTGTTTCCAACATTAAACTATGAAATGCGATCTATATATAACCTCAAATTGGAATTGTATAGCTTGTAGACTCACAAAATTAAGTTGGAAGAACTATATACTAACCTCATGAGTATTCATGATCAACCAAACCAATGAAAGACAGTCTTTGAACTCATGATCTCCATCAACAATGTGCAGCTCATGATGTTCCATGTATGTAGCTAGCTAGCCATATTGTAATTAGGCCAAAGACTAGAATTGTGTCTGCAACAGTGGTTTTAAAGCTTTACGTCAACAAATTAAGCCGCCCAATATACATTTGTATACATACATATATATATATATATATATATATGTATATATAGGGTAATTTGCATTGACACCCCTTGAGGTATTAGTCAATTGTAGGTAGATAACTGTTAACGCATTATTTTGTATTGACACCCCCTGAGGTTTGTAAAGTATTGCAATAACACCCCTTGGAGGTATAAAATGACTTTAGTGCCTTTGATTAATTTAATTTTCGCGTGAAATCTCTAAGTTACCCCTACCTAAACCCCACACTTTACTCATTACACCAACCACTCTTATAATCACACTCTTATTATTAAAAAATCCATAATAAATAAATAAGATATACAATATATATAATTTTATTTTAAACATAAAAATTTAAAAACAACAAAAATATTTTGAAATATATATTTAAAGGTAAATTTTTTCCCTAAAATTTCATCAATAATAATACTAAACAAAATCCATTATTTAATTACTACTCTTGATTTTGATTATATTACTATATAAATAATTCTTAAAAAAATTAAAGGGTTATATCTAATAAACATTATAGGTATTACATATCTAATAATATATATATAAATTTTTATGTACGAATAAAAATTTATTTTATATATTTTATACTTATGGGTGAAAAAGCTAAGAAACAAGAGAAAAACAAAAAGAAGGCTCCACTAGCAAGTCAGAATAAAGAGATCACAATCCATGGTCGAAAATCTCAAGTAAAGAGAATGAAAGGAGAGAAAAGAGATGGTGGAGAAGAACAAAGAGTGTAGCCTCATCACAGCTAGAGAATAGGTAGTGAGCATTGATAGATCTAAACCAAAAGCCCCAAGAATGAAATACCCCCAAAATAGCTAAAGACCAAAAGATGGAGCAGAGATAAGCAAGTAGAGGAGAAGGGTCAGACGTGAAGGCAAAAATCAGAGCTCTATGGCTGAAGCACAAAGGAAGCCAGAAACAGAGAGAAAATGGATGCCGTCCTTCAAGGAGTAGCCTCCAAGCAAAGAGAGAAGAAAAGGAAAAAAGGAATGTTGTGTGAGGGTGAGTTAGCCGAAAGAGATGAGAGGATCCCCTAGGCAATGCACTATTGCCCTCTATTTAAAGTGACTTGGCTCAAAATGTTTCACTAATTGTAGTGGTCCTCAAGTCCTATCAATGCTCCACATTTCTCTAATAAGTGATGAGGGCCATAATGTGGGCCTATAAGGAGAATTATTTCCACATTATGAATAATGGGTAGAATTCACATTATGAGCCTTTATTATGACTTGACTACACTCCAAGCCTTCATGCCACATGCTCTTTCCTATCCCTTCAAAATGTGAGGATGGTGTCTCGCTGTCCACGTGTCATGGCTACGCAGCATCTGTGGCCACAGCCGGATCAGTCGTGCAACAGATCACTCCCCAATAGCCTTCGCAGTACATGCATATACCGCTAAAGTTGTGCAGAAATGGTGGTAAACGCCCTTGAGAGACTGGTACGTCATCAAACCCGTAGACCATAGAGGTACTACTCAAGTGTACGCTCTTCAGCTCCACAGGTGCGCTGCCACAATATGACCACCTTTAGAAGGCTTTTGAGTTGCCACGAGTAATCCGCCTCGAAGTCGGACACATTGGGTCAACCCGTATACCAACTTCAGTGGGCGCGAGTTCGAGGCTCTACCCAGTAGCCCAGTACCCTAAATAAGACCCCTCTACGAGTCGAGTGCATCCTAAAATAATACATATGCCTACAGTTTGCCCCCTGTGCATGCGAGGTACCACCTCAAAGTTGGGCTTGCATGCACACAACATGCCCCATATATACAATATTTATATTCCCATTGTCCCTATTTATATATATGGATACGTAATTATAGTGTACATATGTACATTAAAAATATGTTATGAAAAGTAATAAACACAATAAAAAAAGTAGGGGTGATCAAATGAACGGTAAGGACGGCGGCAAGGAATGAAAATAAGCAAGGACAAGGTAAAAGAAACTAAAATGAAAGGAAATTTAAAAGAAAAATAAATTATGTAAATATAAATTTTGAATATGCGAAATCGAGAAATAAAATATGTAAAGAAGAAATAAAGAAGTAAATAAAACAAAACAAAATAAAGGAAAGGCAAAACCCTTTTTTTTTTGCAAGTACATATATTTTAAAAATCACATGTAAGGGTATGACAATAATTTGCAAAAGGAATTTTTTATTTGATTAGTAATCACCATAAATAACATGGTAAAAATAAGGAATAAATTAAATTTCAATAATACATATATATATATATATATTCTTTTGAATAAGTAAGTAAGTTTTTTTTATAAAAAAAAATGTACACGTGCACATATACCCATGTGTGTGTATATAGATATATTAGTATATAAAAAGGGTAAGTTTAGAAATTTGAACCAACAGTTTCCTTCTCAAAAACGAACTGGTGCCAAAACACAAAAGAGGAAAAGGGCAGTGAGACAAAATAATAATGGCAGCTCCCTGCAAAAAGGTTCCTTTTCACCACCCCCATTATGGCAACGCTTCGCTAGACACCACTCCCCGGAATTGGTGCAGTCACGGTTGGGGAGTGCGCAGAGAGGCGGCTTACAAATACCTTTCCAGATTAGGGAAATGGGACAAAAACTATCAAGTGTACGACTCTGCAACTACTAATTTCATTGTGAGAGAAAGCAAAAGCTTGAAGAAATAGTGAACCAGAGAGAGAAAGAGGGAAATCAAGAAAGAAAGAAGAAAGAGAAAGATGAAGGAGGGAGAGAAAAAGAAAGAGAGAAACACAAGAGAGAGGCAGCGAAAAGGAGAGGGAAAGAAAAACCCCTTTTCTGTAGGAGCCATGCTACCTTCGAAGGCACACGACGGCACAGTTCCTGGCGACGACGAATGGCAACATGCCCTTTTCTTCGGCAAGGAAGTCGACTTATTTTGGCACCAGGCCCGACATCATCAACCAAACCTTGCAATTTTGGGCAAGCCAGTACTATTAGAGGGCGATGCCCTCTCCACATCGGGTACCTAATGAAAACCGGGGAAGAGTATACGGTTTCCCATCGAGAGGGGAGATTTCCCCTACTCAAACCTCCAATTCGAAGGCCATACAACACCAATCTTTGAATGGAATTATTGGTGTGGGCACATTTTCTCAAGGCCAAACTATGTGGAAACCCTTAGCCGTGCCTCAGTCCTGACAGCCATTGATTCAGGTCGCCGTGTCAACATTCAGCGCCCAAACCCCTCTTTACAAGCCCTAATTTCGCGTTGGAACACAGATACCCATACTTTTGTTGCCCCCTAGGGAGAGTTTACCCCAACACTAGAAGACGTGAAATCCCTAATGCACCTTCCTTTAATTGGGGAACACAATTTTAAACCCCATACCATTCCTCCGGAGTGCCAAACCATAGTAGACTTCTTGGAGGCCTCTTTTACTCATGTCGCCTACCTTAATACCACCGTGAAGATAAAAGGCAAGTGCAAATTTGCAAACTGGGCAATGTACTTTTTTACCTATCCCGCATCAGGCCGACCCCTTCACCCCGACAATACCCAAGGCGTGCCTCTGGATAGTCCCCATCATTTGGCCGCCTTTCTGGCACTTTAGCTTGCACGCCATGTGTTCAAAGGGCGTCCTAACGACTGTATGAGTAAGAGGGTTTTGAACCTGGCGGCCCAGATGGCTCTTGGCAGGACCATCGCACTAGGGCCACTTTTCCTTGGGACACTATACAAAAGACTCGACTCAGTGGTGGCTGGAATGCGCCACTCAATAGGCCGTTGTGAAGTGCGAGCGCCTGTGTCCATCCTTTTCCTATCTCTATTCATAATGGAGCGCTTTCCTGAGTTCTTTCCCACACCACATACTTTAGAGGCTGCCAGACCGTTCGAAGATCCTTGGGGCTTCAGCCGTGCTCCAAGATGGTCCGACATTGTTCTCTGTGACTATCTCAGCCTGGTGCTGGACCTGGAAGACGAATTCCAATTCAAGCCCTACTCTGCAAGTCTCCCTGGCTTCCCTGCCCAATCCCTATTCGGCGAAGAACCACGCATGCTCAATCCTGCCCCTAACTCGTCCCGTTCAGATTTCGAACTCCTGCTGATCCTAAGAAAATGCTCCTTGCCTGCCTGGTTTGAGGATAGTGTGCCTCTTGCTAGTTACAACCCTCATCGGGTCACCTGCCAGTTTGACTTTGACCAAGGTGTCCCTACTGCTCTGGCCACTGCATTAGGCTTCGCCCTTAGTTCATAAAGATTCTTTGTTGGGAGCCTGTCATTCTTAAATAATCCTCCTTGTCCATTTTGTTATACCATCACGCCACCGTCATGGTGACATCACACCGTCATTTGATGTTTTCTGGAGGTCAAACCTTGACGTCCTGTAGGCTTTTATCCAGTCGTCAGCTCGCAGAAGTGAGCCCAGGGTTATTGACAAGGACGACATGGTGGTGCTTTACTCTTCTGCCTCATTCTCTATAGGAAGTCCCAGCTATGTGGTGGGACATGCTATTACCGATGTGCCGATGTTTTCCCGCGACATGTTCCCGCCAAGGCGAAGATCAAGGTTAAAAAGGGTAGTTCGCACCATTCTGTTGGAACCTTTTGATGTACGGCCTCCACAAGGTCAAGCCCCTATAGTCCCTGAGCAACCAATTCCTCAAGCTCCTGCAACATAAAACCGTCCGACCTCGTCAAGGCGAAGGCCTACTCAGGACGAAGCAGGGTCCTCAGTTCCTTCCCATAGGCGTCCTAGTGCATCTATCAATGTAAACCATCCAATCCTGTACTTAAGGAAAATTTATTAGTACATTTATTGCCCCTCTTGGGTGGGTTTTCTTTATTTTACATACATATATATATATATATATATATATATATAGCCAAGTGCCTCCTCGGAGTCGCAGCCTCTGTCTGTTGCGAGCAGGACAAGATCGTCGAGGAGGAGGACCGATGCCCCCGGCCTGGCGGTTCCTCCTGACAACATTGCCGACGTTTTCAATGATGCGGATTTTCTTCGCACTGAGACTCCATGGGGCGCGGCGCAGAGGATTCCAACTTCTGAAGATTTAAATGCTCTAACCAGTTCCTCCTTAAATGCAAGATTCGGCGCCTCGCATTCTTCAGGAACTCAAGAGTCCATTCACTCAGGTATAAATACCCATCCCCCTTACCTATTTTTCATTCACATTTCAAACACAAGTCTTAGAAACTTTTTAGAAAGAGAAAATATAAGTTAAGAGAGAGAAAAAGAGAGAGAGAGAGAGAATGGTGGCCATGGGTAAGACCAATCTCCCTCTTTATACTTCATTTTCATCCGACAGTGATGATGGCGTTCCTCTTGCAGATCGCTTCAAGAGGAGTGTCCCTGCCAAGAAGACTCCTATTCCAGAGGAGGGGGACAGTCAAGATAAGGTTCCCTTAGGCCACCGGCGTCCCAAGAGACAGGCGTCCTCAAATGCTCCCGGTCTGGCAGTGAAGAAGCCACGACATTCCGCTCGTAAAACCAGTGCATTCAAGTCCCCTTCTTCATCCCCTTCAGACTCAGTCCCTGTCGAAGTATCCTCTGATGAGGGAGTGGTTGATCCTCCCAAGGGTGATCGCTCGGCTTCCCCTCATGTCCCTGAAAGTTTTCCCCGTCAGACTCCCAAAAATACCCCACGCCAAACCGCTGCCGCAGATCCTAGACCCACCACTGCATCAAGAGGCTCAGTTCCTCAGGCGGGGAATCCTATGCCTAACCTTAGTCCACCAGACTTGCCCAAATGGAGGGGCTTCTACTGCAGTGGGAATTCCATTCCAACCCTGAATCGCCTTGCTATCACCCATCCTGGGATGTTTGACGGCTCCAACATAGCCTTTGAACAAGCCCAGACACCCATGCTTGATGGATTCGCTCGGTATTTCCAACAAGTGGTCAGGGCCACTGTGGGGGACGTGACTCTACAGGCCTTGAAGGATGCCAGGAGGTTTGCTGCCCAGGCCGTGCAATTTGGGATCAATATGGATTGGTTCACAGAGAAGCTGGATAAGATTGAGGCGAGGGACGATGGTGGTGTCATGCGCCTGGCTGGTGAGAACGCCCATGCCGAATCTGTGAAACTCAGGGAAGAGGCAGCCCAAATAAGGAGGGCGTCGAAGTGCTGTTGGAGAACGCTGCAAAGAATGACGCTGAGGTGATGCACAAGGAAGTAGAGGCTATTCGGCTACTGGAGGCCACTGATGGGCAATGGGAAATGGATCGCGTGAGGGACACTGATCCTTTTATTTTGCCATGAAGATCCATCTTGCTACCTAATTCCTGCAAACTCTTGAAAACAATATTTTTTTTTTTAGCTATTAGAAACAATTTCACACATTTTGATAATTTTTGGGGGATGTAAAACATTATCACAGGTACAATATTGCGCCTACCTGAAGGCGGGCATTACTATTCTTTTTGGAAGCGTGCTCTGGCATGCTTGACTTTGCACTCCTTTTTGAGTGACACACATTTTTTGTTATCTAATAGTTTATTTAAATTAATGCCTATTTATGAATGCTATTTTGGTTTTGCATATGCTTTGTTTTGTTTTGCTTGTTTTTTTTTTAATGTGCAGGTTGTAGCATGGAAGGCACTGGCTTGACTGCTCATGCAAGTAGATAAAAAGGGGAGACGTTGTCGCGGCACATGCGCCTTCTTGCAAACCTTACACGGAAGAGAAGGCTGAAGCGCACATTCAAGGCTACTTTCTTGTATTGAAGCTTCGCCATGATAGAGGTTTGAGGCTTGTCTTATGTAATATTTACCATTTAGAATAATACTTGTAATCAAAAAAATGTAAAGCATGCCTTCGTGAATAAAATATTTTTCACTAAGTAAGGATCTTTCTATATATATATATATATATATATATTTTTTGTTTACATGTATGCCTACATATATGTTGCGACTTCTTTGTGCAAATAACCTAACTAAAAGGAAATAACTATAAGGACAGAAGGTTGAGAGGGGAAGATCCAGCTCTTCTAACAACCTACCTAACCTAAGCAAAAAAAAAAGAAATAAGGGAATAAAGAAATGAAAAGTAGAAATGGAATGTCTTGGATGAGGCGCGATGAAGTCAGAGGTGGCCAGATGAGATTTCCCTAAGGATAAAATCTCTTGATCCACTTTGCGTTAAGGGGGCCAGTCCTGAATCCGGTTCCAACCTCGATCAGCTCATAGTAACCGTTAGGTGAGGCTTTGGCTATGGTGTAAGGTCCTTCCCACTTGGGTGCGAATTTCCTTGGGTTTTGGCCCCTCATCACAGCGCCAACCGTCTTCAGGACTAAGTCTCCTTTAAGGAAAACCCTTTCTCTGACAGAAGTATTGTAGGCCTTTACAATCCTGGCCCTATACTTCTATGATGCTACTGATGCAGCATCCCTCCTTTCATCCAAGACTTTCAATACATCACCTTTGCTGACCACCATCAACCCGCATGAGGCCGTGAAACGTGCATATGGCACCGCCAACTCCTCGGGTAATACGGCATCGACTCCATACACTAAAGCGAACGGAGTCTCCTGGGTTGCCCGTCGCTTGGAAGTACGATAGGCCCGTAACGCCATTGGTAACTGGTCAGCCCAACCCTTGCCATGATCATGCAACATCTTGCTCAGGATCCGGATCAGAGTCTTGTTGGTGGCCTCGGCCTAGCCATTGCCCTTGGGGTAGTAAGGCGTGGAAGTGTGATGCAATACCTGATACTGTTCCAGGAGAGCCCCTACGTCCTTGTTCACAAAGGGCGTCCCATTGTCGGATAGAATGGTGTGTGGCACCCCAAACCGACAAATGATATGCTCCTTTATAAACCTGACCACAACAGCCGCAATGGTCCGCCTTAGTGGAATAGCCTCGACCCATTTGGTGAAGAGCTCAGTAGCGGCCAAGATCCAGGCGTGCCCTCCGGACTTGGGCGTGATAGGTCCAATAATGTCCAATGCCCAAGTGTGGAATGGCCAAGGCGTGGATAAAGAATGAAGGCTAATAACAGGGGTGTGGATAAGGTTGTCATGCTTCTGACAAACCTCACACCATCGTACGTGAGTAGCAGTGTCCTTCTCCATCGTGGGCCAATAATAACCACAATTAACCAAGTGCTGATACAGCTTTGCGCCACCCTGATGGTCACGCTGGTGCGCCTCAGTCATGACAATGGTGGCTTCCTCATGGTTGATGCACTTCAACGGCTTCCCACAGAATCCTTTGCGATAAAAAGTGCCTTCAAGGAGGAAGAAACGTGTCGCCTTCTTCCTGACAAGTGCCGCATCCATTCGGTGGTCGGGTCCCTTGCCCTCCTAGAGGAAGTTGATGTACGGCCTTCGCCAGTCAAACAAGTAGGCCTGAAAAGCACTCTCATCACCTTGAGGGGTGCGAGCACAGAGAACACAACTCCTTTGAACGTCCTTAGCGGCTGCCGTCATTCCGGGCCAATAGAAACCTCTGCACTGGATCCTCCGGTAAAGAATAACGTTCTCCACGCCACATACAATCTGGTGAGTCTCCTCAAGAATGGTAGCACCTTCCTCCTCGGAGACACATCGAGCTAGTACACCCTTGAGCCCCTTAAAGTAAAGGTCCCCTTTGATAAGTACAAATCTTTTAGTTGTTGGCCCGTCGAAACCCTCATTTGCCAAGCTTTCCATGATAGAGACACGCCAATCATCGACCCTTATCGAGTCAGAACCTTCCGTCGTCGTGGGGGCAGAGCACTTCCACACCTCCAATGATAAGCCATCCTGCTCAAGTCTGATATTTGATGCCAGAGTTGCCAGAGCATCAGGGAAGCGGTTCCTACATCTAGAAACATGGGTAAACTCCACAGCGTCGAAATGTTTAAGCAACAGCTGCGCCTGGGTATGATAAGGAGCAAGGTTGGCCTCCTTCACAGCGAACTCGCCTGTGACCTGCTTAATGATGAGCTGAGAGTCACCCTTGACCTTTAAGCGCCGGATACCCCGTCTATGTGCTTCTCTGAGCCCTAAGAGCAACGCTTCATACTCGGCCTCGTTGTTGGAGCATGGAAAATCCAACTGATAGGAAAGATGGACCTGAGGCCCTCCACTGCTCGGTGTGAGGATGATACCGGCCCGACCATTATGGGCAGTGGACGTCCATTGAATGAAAGCTCCCATTCCTCGACCTCGGCCATCAACAGGTCGGTCGAGCCCTAGCTACAAGAAGAGTGAGATAAAAGATCCGCCAGAGCCTGCCCTTTAATAACCGTGGGTCGCATACACTGAATGTCTATCCCTCACAAGCCCATCAACCACTTGGTCAGACGTCCACCAGAAGGAGGCTGGGTCACCATGTAGCGTACCGGTTCGCTCTTGGTCATTAGCTCCACAGTGTGCATGGACAAGTAATGCCAGAACTTCTTCGCGGCGAAAACCAACGCAAGACATTGCTTCTTAACTACAGTGTATCGAAGTTCGGTGCCATAGATGACCCTACTAGCATAATAGATAGGTCGTTCACGCTTATCCTCCTCCTGGGCGAGGATTGCCCCCAGTGAATGGTCGATCGCTGAAACGTAGAGTTGGAGGGGCACTCCTCGCCTAGGTACAGTCATGGTTTCCGGTGCAGCCAAGATCCTCTTGATGGCCTCAAAGCTCTGCTGACTCTCAGGGGTCCAAACATAAATAACGTTCTTCTTAAGAAGAGGTAGAAATGGCTGCATGAGCTCGGCGAGATCAGGAATGAAACGTCGCAGGTAGGAAATCTTGCCGATAAATCCTCTAAGCTGCTTCAGTGAGCATGGTGGATCCAGAGCGATGATAGCCTCTGTCTTGTCACCATCGACCTCAATACCCCGTTGATGCACGATAAATCCCAATAAGTTCCCTCTGGTCACGCTAAAAATACACTTTGCCGGGTTCATCTTCAGCTGGTAACGCCTGCACCTGTCGAAGACCTTCCTTAAATCGTCGATGTGGTCCGTTGGCAGCTTCGACTTGACCACTAGATCATCCACATAACACTCAACAGAAACGTGGATCATGTCATGGAAAACAGCAGTCATGGCCCTTTGGTAGGTCGCTCTTGCGTTCTTTAGTCCAAACGGCATTACAGTGAAATGAAAGTTCCCCATCAGAATGCGAAAAATGGTTTTGGGTGCGTCTTCCTCAGACATCCTGATTTGATTATAACCACTGAAATCATCCATAAAAGAGAACATTTCGTGCCCAAAAGTGACATCCACAATGGCATCGACGTTTGGAAAAAGGAACTCATCCTTTGGCACGCCTTGTTAATGTCCCTGAAATCGATGCAGACCCGAACCTTTCCATTATTATTTTGTACAGGGACCACATTGGCCAACCATGTCGGGTGCTGAATGGGCCTGATGAAACCGTCCTGCAATAAACGCTGGACCTTCTCCTTAATTTGACCTTCGATCTCCGGCGTAAATACTCAGGAAGCTTGCTTCCTTGGTACAGCTTCTGGTTCAACATTCAGACGGTGCATGACCAGGTCGGGGTCTAGTCCAAGCATCTGGTCGTAACTCCAAGTGAATACATCTTGATACTCTTTGAGTAGGCCCACCAGTCGCTCCTTGAACTCGACAGATAGATCGCGATTGATACAAACCATATGGGGCTGCTCCCCTGCCTTAGCCAGATCGACCTCCTCAACACCCTTTTTCTGGGCTGCAGCTAGACCTGAATGCTGATCATCCTGCTTCATTGAATCCTCGATGGGAATGGCTGCCTCTGCCAGAAAATGGTCGTCGCAGGGGTCGTGCGCCTGCACTAGGGCGTCCGGCCCCTCGCACCGTCACAACTAGTAAACGTAGCTTTCATCAGCCTTGCGCACCTTCCTGCAAAGCTCCTCGTCATTCTCTGTCTTCCGCTTTCCCTTCTGGGAGATGACCATCATAACGTTGTCGTCATTAGATTGGGCAATATCCTCCCAGTCGGGCAATGGGGTAGCATAAGCCTTGCCTTCCTTAAGGCCCACGTCCACAGCCGAAAAGTTGGTAAAGTAAATTGCATCCGACAAATGCACCTCGCTCAGAGAGAAGGGGTTCCTTGTGGCTTTAACAGTAGTAGTCCTAGTGCCCCAATTGGCCTTCATGACCTGATGGTACGAGGAAGGGACTACACCATGGAGGTGCATCCAAGACCTCCCCAACAGAACATGGTAGGATGGCTCCCCTTCAATGATATGGAATCGGACAGGCCCTCGGATGTCCCCCACCTGCAGGTCGGCGGTAACATAACCCAAGGTCTTTTGTCTTATTCCATTGAAACCTGAAATGTCGATTGGCCTCCCGGTCACGGCTTCATCCTTAATCCCGGCCTTCCTCATGATGGTGACTGGCATGATGTTGACAGAAGCGCCATTGTCCAGGAATGCCCTCCTGAAGTCCACCCCATTGATAGTAGCAGGTACGTATAATGGGCGGTTGTGGGGCCTTCAATAAGCTTGTCCGCCTCGAAGAAGGTGACTTCCCTATCATGGTCAGGCTTCGCCGAGATGTTGGGCTCATCCCTCCTAGCCTCCGTTCTGGCTTTGCAAATGACCTTGAACAGCACCTTAGTCACCTCAGCTCTGGAATCCGAATCAAGCTTGAGCTTGTCGAAAAATTCCCTCATGAGGCCAGTCATTTGGGTCATACGGTCCAGGGTGCCCCTCTGAATTTGCTCGCCCAACCAGGCTACCTCCTCGCCCTGAAGCTCCTCCAATGTGCCACGATCCTCACATGAGATGACATGAACCCCTACATCGTGGCGTGGGAAAGGATTGTCATGTACATCCTGTCTCTTCAAAATCTCCAGCTCCCCCGACTTCATCTTCTTTTGGAAAAGGTCACGCAGACTCCAACACTCCATCAACGAATGCCTAGTACCACGGTGGAAATGACAAAAGTGTGGATCGTTCACCAGATCCTTATGATTCTCCTCTAAAGAAGGTGGAAGGCTAACAACCTTGTCGCGGATCCACTAGTTCAGTACGGCAAGGACCTGCCTACGACTACAAGGGAAATGTGGTGGAGTCAACTAAAATTGCTTCCTTTGCTGGTCAGCCGATGCCATGAAGGCATCCTTGTCCTTCGTAGGCTCCTCAGAAAACTGCTCATCATCCTCGACAACAACCGCCATAATGGAGACAGGGCGTGGTGCCTGCCAAACATGACATCCTCGGGGACTGGCCACCCGGTCAGCCAAACATCTCATTTTGACCATAAGATCAGAAAATGTGCAGATATCAAGGGCGACTAGATAGAGGAAGTACTCCCTATCCATCCCATCGATGCAAATCCGGACCAAGTCCTCCTCTTTGGAAGCCTCATAAAATTCCAATGTACGCTCTCAGAATCGCGTCACATAAGCCATCACATCCTCATTGCTCTTCTGAGTGAGCTTAGTGAGGGATATTAAAGTAACCTTCTCGTCAACCTGGTAGTACTTGCTATAAAAACATTGCATCATCTCCTCCCAACTAGTCACCGAACCAGGTTCGAGGTTGTGGTACCAAGTGTACGCACGGTTAGTCAGTGACTTGGGGAACTCCCTCAACTTCAATGCCTCGTTGGAGGCATGGTCCCCCAAATGGCCAATGAAACACCCAATATGCTCCTTAATGTTGCCCTTCCTTCCATCAAACTGTCGGAACTTAGGCGTAATGTACTCAGCTGGATACGGTTGCTGAAGGATAAAAACAGGAAATGGAGGCAACGGGTTTCCAATAAGGTTCGCCCCGGTCGAGACACGTCCCGACCCCATCATAGCGTGCAAATGATCGAACGTGACATAGGGGGAAGCGCTCTGCTGAGCCGAGCTAAATGGGGTTAAAGACGCCGCTGTAGTGTGGCCATGAGGTAATGCTGAAGTTGCACGTGGGGGCGTCACCATAAAGTCACGACGAAGGATAGATATCGGCGTTATTGCTGGCATGAGTGTTGCGCTAGTGGCTGCATCAGGCCTGGCAGAGGCAAACATTGTTTTCTGTTCCTCCCATATTTGTTGTTGGGTGGCCTGCATAGCGAGCAACATTTCCATTAGAAGTGCATCGCGGTCGCGCCTCCAGGCTGACCTCGAGGTGGCAGCGCTATGGGACCTGCTCTGAGCCGTCCTGTGGTGTTGCGTCCTGGTGACAGTGCGGCTGGAGGAACGAGCACTGGTCACCTCCTATTCACGAGCGACCGGGGGATGGTCAAGCGGTGGCTCCTTGAGCTAGGGCTCCGCTGCGGCGATACCCTGGGGCTGTGGCTGGGTCACCGTCGGACCTGGTGGGGGTCGATTGATCAGAAGGAGCCCTCGTGGAGACTAGCTCGCCTCCTCAGGAGTATGGTTCTCAACTCCAATTGGCGCGGCTGACTCTGGTCTGAATGGAAGATGAGGGGGTGGAGGAAGTGCAGAAGAAGAAAATGCTTAAGACGTCATGGCTATGTGAGATGACCTTCTGGTCATGCTATATGGCCCGCCTTCTCTCCCACTGTTGTCGCCAAAAATTATGGGTGAAAAAGCTAAGAAACAAGAGAAAAATGGAGAGAAGGCTCCACTAGCAAGTCAAAACAAAGAGGTCACAATCCATGGTCGAAAATCTCAAGCAAAGAGAATGAAAAAAGAGAAAAGAGATAGTGGAGAAGAACAAAGAGTGTAGCCTCATCACAGCTAGAGAATAGGTAGTGAGCATTGATAGATCTAAACCAAAAGCCCCAAGAATGAAATACCCCCAAAATAGCTAAAGACCAAGAGATGGAGCAGAGAGAAGCAAGTAGAGGAGAAGGTCAGACGTGAAGAAGGCGAAAATCAGAGCTCCATGGCCGAAGCACAGAGGAAGCCAGAAACAGAGAGAAAATGGCAGTCGTCCTTCAAGGAGTAGCCTCCAAGCAAAGAGAGAAGAAAAAGAAAAAGGGAATGTTGTGTGAGGGTGAGTCAGTCGAAAGAGAGGAGAGGATCCCCTAGGAAATGCACTATTGCCCTCTATTTATAGGTGACTTGGCTCAAAATGTTTCTCTAATTGTAGTGGTCCCCAAGTCCTACCAATGCTCCACATTTCTCTAATAAGTGATGAGGGCCATAATGTGGGCCTATAAGGAGAATTCTTTCCACATTATGAATAATGGGTAAAATTTACATTATGAGTCTTTATTATGACTTGACTACACTCCAAGCCTCCATGCCACATTCTCTTTCCTATCCCTTCAAAATGTGAGGATAGTGTTGCGTTGTCCACGTGTCACGGCTAAACAACATCTGTGGCCACAGCCGGATTAGTCGTGCAACGGATCACTCCCTAATAACTTTCGCAGTACATGTATATACCGCTAGAGCTGTGCAAAAATGGTGGTAAACGCCCTTGAGAGACTGCTACATCATCAGGACCCGTAGACCATAGAGGTACTACTCCCGTGTACGCTCTTCAGCTCCACAGGTGCGCTACCATAATAGGACCACCTTTAGAAGGCTTTTGAGTTGCCACGAGTAATCCGCCTCGAAGTCGGACACATTGGGTCAACCCGTATACCAACTTTAGTGGGGCGGGTCCGAGGCTCTATCCAGTAGCCCAGTACCCTAAATGAGACCCCTCTACGAGTCGAGTGCATCCTAAAATAATACTTATGCCTACAATTTTAATAAATTTTGATAATATAATGGTAGAATTTATTAGATACATAATACCTATAATGGAATATCTTATTTAGATAAGTAATACCAAAGAAAACTCCATTCCATTATGAAATTTGATGATATAATAATATAATTTCATAGATATGTAATACCTACAATGGGTAATGTCTAAGATATTTTAAATAAGATATTCCATTATATTACCAATTTTCATTTAAATTATTGATTGGTAATAGTATAAATATATATATATATATATATTATTTTTTCGTACATAACAAATTATATATATATTACTAGATATGTAATACCTATAATGGTTTTTGATATAACCATTTAATATTTTTTGAGAAATATTTATATAGTAATATATTAAAAATTAAGAGCAGTAATTAAATAATGAATTTTTCTTAATATTATTATTGATGAAATTTTTTTAGTGGTAGAATTTACCTTTAAATATATATTTCAAAATATTTTTGATATTTTTGAATTTTTGTATTTAAAATGAAATTATATATATTGTATATTTTAGTAGTATTTATTTGTTGTAGAGTTTTTTAATAATAAGAGTATGATGATAAAAGTGGTTGATGTAATGGGTAAAGTGTAGGGTTTATGCATGGGATAACTTAGAAATTTCATATAAAAATTAAATTAATCAAGAACACTAAAGTCATTTTATGCCTCCAATGAGTGTCATTGTAACACTTTATAAATCTTAGGAAATGTCAATGCAAAATAATACGTTGACTGCTATCTATTTACAATTGACCAATACCTAAGGGGGTGTCAATGCAAATTACCCATATATATATATATATATATAGACGCACATACATATATTATGTATAAGAGTAAATTGAGATGATTTAAATTAAAACTTTGAATACAATATATGCAGCTTCAGACACGCTATTTTCCAATTCCATATAGAACTCAACAAAGTCAAGTCCACTCTTAACTTTAAATAATTAATTCATAATCGTCATTGACGCGTGAAAGACTCGAAATGAGGTTGAACACGTCAACTAACAATTCGTGTGGTGGCCATAAGCCCAACTCTTCTTACTGGAAAAGTCTGCGGTTGACTTGCATGTTTATCATAGCACTATTTTGCATTGATACCCTGATATTTATAAAGTATTGCAATAATATCTCTTGGAGGTATAAAATGAGTTTAGTATCCTTAATTAATTTAATTTTTTTGTGAAATTTCTAAGTTACTCCTACCTAATCCCCATATTTTACCCATTATTACACCAACCACTCTTATAATCACACTCTTATTATTAAAAACTCTATAATAAATAAATAAGATATACAATATATATAATTTTATTTTAAACATAAAAATTTAAAAACATCAAAATATTTTGAAAAGTATATTTAAAGGTAAATTTTCCCCCTAAAATTTCATCAATAATAATACTAAAGAAAATCCATTATTTAATTACTGCTATTGATTTTGATTATATTACTATATAAATATTTCTCAAAAAAAATAAAGGGTTCTATCTAATAAACATTATAGGTATTACATATCTAATAAAATATATATAATACCTATAATTATATATATATAAAATATATATATAAAATATATATAAAAAAATTCTATTCGTACATAAAATTATATATATTTTATACTATTGTCAATCAATCATTTTAATAAAATTTGATAATATAATGATATAATTTATTAGATATATAATACCTATAATGGAATATCTTATTTAGAAACGTAATACCAAAGAAAACCCCATTCCATTATGAAATTTGATGATATAATAATAAAATTTCTTAGATATGTAATACCTACAATGAGTAAAGTGTAAGCTATTTTAAATAAGATATTCCTTTATATTACCAATTTTTATTTAAATTATTGATTGACAATAGTATAAATATATATATATATATATTATTTTTTCGTACATAACAAATTATATATATATTATTAGATATGTAATACCTATAATGGTTTTAGATATAACCATTTAATATTTTTTGAGAAATATTTATATAGTAATATATTAAAAATTAAGAGCAATAATTAAATAATGAAATTTTTTTAGTGGTAGAATTTACCTTTAAATATATATTTCAAAATATTTTTGATATTTTTGAATTTTTATATTTAAAATAAAATTATATATATTGTATATTTTAGTAGTATTTATTTGTTGTAGATTTTTTAATAATAAGAGTATGATGATAAGAGTGGTTGGTGTAATGGGTAAAGTATAAGGTTTAGACATGGGATAACTTAGAGATTTCATATAAAAATTAAATTAATCAAGGACACTAAAGTCATTTTATGCCTCCAATGAGTGTCATTGTAACACTTTGCAAATTTTAGAAAGTGTCAATGCAAAATAATGTCTTGACGGCCATCTATTTACAATTAACCAACACCTAAGAGAGTGTCAATGCAAATTATCCATATATATATATATATATAGACACACATACATATATTATGTATAAGAGTAAATTGAGATGATTTAAATTAAAACTTTGAATACAATATATGCAGCTTCAGACACGCTATTTTCCAATTCCATATAGAATTCAACAAAGTCAAGTCCACTCTTAACTTAAATAATTAATTCATAATCGTCATTGACGCGTGAAAGACTCGAAATGAGGTTGAACACGTCAATTAATAATTCGTGTGGTGGCCATAAGCCCAACTCTTCTTCCTGGAAAAGTCTGTGGTTGACTTGCATGTTTATCACATATCCTTCTACGAAAACTCCTATGTTTTACATTGTCTAAATTATCGTTTGAGACAAAACTATATATGAATATATTATTTTAGATAAAATTGATTTACAATTCGTGTGATGGCCATAAAATTGATTTTTCAGTTGCTTTAGATACTATTTTATTTGAATATATAATATATTATAAAATCATATACGAAATGTTTTGTGTTTGAATAATACTCATGACTTCGTATAAAAGAAACAATAATATTACTTGTACCACGCCCACACACAACAAATATATATGGAATATAAAGTGTAATATTAAAAATATTTTGTATACAAGAAGCGCGTACAAGGCTACAAGCGATGTGACTTATGTTGGAGCAAGTGATCAACCTGAATAAAATAAAGGATAAATTGCTTAAAGCCCTCCTTAAATTTATTATTTTTTCCTACCATACTCCCTCAACTAATTATACCCCCTCAACTTTCATTTTCTTGCACCATGGACTTGCTTTCAAATTTTTTAACCCTTTTATCCTCCAAACTTTTTGTATTTCCACCTTACTTTTAATCATATCCTTATTATTCTATTTCTTAATTCTTTAAATTACAAAAATATTATTTATTTTAGTTAGAATATTAATTATGCCATTTACCTTTAATGTATTAGATTAAATATATTCTCAAATGTTAAATTTTTTTTTTTGTAAGTTTTAATTATTTTATTTGTAAATCAATTAACTTGGTATTAAATTTTAGTTTGATTTAAATCATAAAACTCAATCCTAATTAATATATTCATAAATAAATCACAATTTATGAAAACAATATATATATTTTGAACAAAATATATATATATATTGGAAAATGATATATATTTCGGAATATATATATAATTCGTCAAAAAAATATATTTTCCGAATTCTTTTTAAAAAATATGAATTTTTTTCGAAAAATAATTTTTATGGGAAAAATATATATTATGTTCCAAAATATGATTTTTTCCGAAAAATAATTTTTATTGAGAATAATATATATTATTTTCAAAAATATGAATTTTTTCCGAAAAATAATATTTTTGAAAAAATATATATTATGTTCCAAAATATGATTTTGAGTCATAATATCTAAACTATCATCAATAGTATATGAGGGTTTAGTGAAATCAAACCTTCAAAAAAATATGTATATTTTGGAATATATATATATATTGGAAAATGATATATATTTCGGAATATATATATATATATATGATTCGTCAAAAGTATATATTTTTTGAATTGTTTTAAAAAATATGAATTTTTTATGAAAAATATACATTATTTTCTAAAATATAAAAATATATATTTCGGAAAAAAATTATATTATTTTCGGAAAAAAATCATATTTTGGAAAATAATATATATTTTTCCCAAAAAAATTATTTTTCGGAAAAAATCATATTTTGGAACATAATATATATTTTTCCCAAAAAATTTATTTTTTGGAAAAAATTCATATTTTTTTAAAACAATTCAAAAAATATATATTTTTGAAGAATTATATATATATATATTCCAAAATATGTATCATTTTCCAATAAAACTTAATTTGATTTAAATCATAAAACTCATTATCCTAATTAATTTTTTTTTTGCCAAATGAAACTTTCTTTTCATAAAAATATATTCATAAATTGTGATTTATTTATGAATATATTAATTAGGATTGAGTTTTATGATTTAAATCAAACTAAAATTTAATAACAAGTTAATTGATTTACAAATAAAATAATTAAAACTTACAAAAAAAAAAAATTTAACATTTGAGAATATATTTAATCTAATACATTAAAGGTAAATGGCATAATTAATATTCTAACTAAAAGAAATAATATTTTTGTAATTTAAAGAAATAAGAAATATAATAGTAAGGATATGATTAAAAGTAAGGTGAAAATACAAATGGTTTGGAGGGTAAAAGGGTAAAAACATTTGAGGGCAAGCCCATGGTGCAACATTTTATGAAATTTTAGGGGGTTCTAAGCTCATTTCATAGTTGAGGGGGTATAATAGGGAAAGAGAGTAAACTTGAGGGGGGTTTTAAACAATTTACCCTAAAATAAAACCTTAGACTAACGCGTGGTGACGTGTAAGTAAGCGTATTATAAATAGTTGGGTTAATCCCACTTTTCTCCTCTGAAGTTTGTTCTAATTCTACTCTCTCAAATTTTAAATCTCTCAATTACACCTTTGGATTTATTTTTGGTCGAGTTAAATGCCAATGAAGCTTCTTGGAAACTTCTTGGAAAATACAAGGGGGGTTATAGTTTCATAATAATAGTCAAAATCAATGAACCTCACTTGAAGGTATCTATTATAGTCAATGTAAGTGCCAATGAAGCTTCTTGGAAGCTTCTTGGAAACTTCTTGGAAAATACAAGTTATTTGGAGACCATGTCTAGTATATATGGCAATGGTTCATCTCCTTGGTATTAAACAACTTGGGTACAATCATTTTTCTCTCAAATTAATAAGATGCATAAGAAATCATTAGACGAAGTGATTCTTGGAGTAGCCTTTGTAACTGTCTTTGCTCTTCCAGTGCTGCAATATGAGAAAATAGGTGACAACCAAGTCCCAACTCTCATCTTCAAGGACAAACCTTCCTCCTTTACTGCATTTGTTTTGGCGCTCAATTTTGCCTTCACTGCTGCTCTAATGGCTATATATCTACGTGAGAGGTGTCGGAGATTTGCTAGCCATTTTCGCGTTCTTGCTCTTGTTTCCATAGCAACAGCAGTGGCAATACCCATGTGGTTAGTCTTGCCCTCAGCTTTTGAATTGCGCCATCAACTTAGTGCCCATCTTGATCTTTAGTTCCTAACACCGGGAATATTTCGTTTCTGAGCAGAAGAGCCGTTTTCAAGTATTGTTCGATCGATATGAGGTTCTATTATTTTTCAGCCGTTTTGGACTCTTTTGTGTTGTTTGTGTGTGTGTAACTATTATAGTAAGAGTTTGTTCTGCCAATTCACCAGCTTCACTTCATCTAGTTGCATCTTTGTGCCACCACCAAGTACATGTTTTGAATGTAAAATACAGGTTCTTGTTTTTTTACTATTCTATATTATTTTGGTTTTTGAATGGACATGAGAAGATAATGAATCTGTGGTTTCTGGTTGTATAGAAAACCCAGAATTGAATTAAGGGTTAATAGCAAAAAAAACCCCTCAACTATACATTCTCTCTAACTAAATCCCTTGGTGTGCACTAAACCTCCCTGGACTATACTTTTCGTGCTGAAAATCCCCCCAAATTATAGTTTTTTCTTCACAATTATAACACCGTTAAGTTAAATTGCACTGGGATCCCCTGAAGTTCTTGTTAATTTCGCTCGCCCCTTGAGATTTCATTTTCCTTGCAATGACACCCCTTAAAGTGGTGAAATGACCGGAATGCCCTTATTTTGTCTCCCCTATTCATGAAATAAATATCTAGATGGTAAAATTACCTCCATACCCCAAGATTAGAACCTTATAATATTTGGGGATATTTCCAAATATTTTTTCTTAGTTTATGAATTAAATATCTAGTTTCATTAGAACTAGATATCTAGTTTTTCGAATATTTATTAGAACCTTATGAAATAAATATTTAGTTTTTTGAATATTTATCAAGATGGAAATTTCAGGTTGATCATTTATTTCTTAGTTTTTATTCAAAATTTTATTTTTGAATGGGTTTTTTTTTTGTAAGTATTATTACTATTAGTTACATAGTTGTCTTTCATCAAGCAACAAGACACAATCATTATAGAGAATCTCATATGGCCAAATTTTGTTCAAAATATTTTTCTTAAATGAAGTTGGAGCCTTACTAGAAGCAGTGTGTGACATAGAAATTCAAGTGAGTGGCAAAATTGTTACCTTAAAGTTTCAATGTATATATACGGTCGTAAAAATTTAGTTCTTAGAAAGTGAGTATTTATTAGGTTGAAGATTTGGAATAGGAAGTCACAAAATTTGTTCTTAACGATTAACACTTGTTGCTTGCCGAAATATATTTGTCTTATATCTTTATTCCATATTTTATGAAATATCCATTAGAGTTACATTTTAATTAATGTATATTAATTAATTAATATTTTTTAAAAAATATGAAAATATTTATAACCTCTTACTCTATATCTTTTGAAATATTCATTTGTATCACTTCAAGTAATGCATATTAATTAGTTATTATTTTTATTTAAAAGTTTTGAAATATTTCCAACCTCTTTTCTTTAACTTTTATTTTGAAAAAAATATTTGGAAATATCCCCAAATATTATAGGGTTCTAATCTTGGGGCATGGAGGTAATTTCACTACCTAGATATTTATCTCATGAAATAGGGGAGACAAAACAAGGGCATTCCGGTCATTTCACCCCTTTAAGAGGGTGTCATTGCAAGGAAAATAAAATTTCGGGGCGCGAGCAAAATTAACGAAACTTCAGGGGATTCTAGTGTAATTTTACTTAACGGTGTTATAACTGTGCAAGAAAAACTATAGTTTGGGAGATTTTCAGCACCTAAAATAATTTAAGGGGGTTTAATTAGAGAGAGGGTATAGTTGAGGAATTTTTTGTTATTAACCCTTGAATTAATGAGTACGAGAAAAGATGGGTTTGTGATTTACTTTATTTAGCCTTTAAAAACATTGTTTATTATTTAATTCTTTTATTGGATGCTTAAAATACAGTAGCACTTTTTTAATTTTATATATATTTATATATATAAAATATATATATATATATATAAATATATAAAATAAAAAATATATATCATTCTATATATATTAATATATATTATTTTTTAAATTTTATATATATATATATATATATT
This sequence comes from Cornus suecica, assembly GCA_963922005.1. Lineage (NCBI taxonomy): Eukaryota > Viridiplantae > Streptophyta > Magnoliopsida > Cornales > Cornaceae > Cornus > Cornus suecica. The sequence goes on from OY998245.1 coordinate 65,985,001, forward strand.
ATTTATATATATTTAATAATATTATTTTATTATTATTATTATAAAATAAAAAATATATATTTATATATATTATTTTTTAATTATATATATTTTTATATATATATTTAATAATATTATTTTATATTATTATTATAAAATAAAATTTATATATTATTCTATATATATTCATATATATTATTTTTTAATTTTATATATTTATTTATATATATATATTTATAAATATAGGAGAGAGAGAGAAAAAAAAAAAAAAAAAAGTCAAAAAAGGTGGGCTAAACCAAGAAAGACCAACTTTTTTTTTGTCTTTCATCACTTACAAAAATGAGGGTTTGGTTTTAATAGGTTTTGAAATGTTTTGTCTTAAAAACCTAAAATTAACTTACCCAAATATAAATTAGTTTCTAAAATAAAAACAAAACAAAACAAAATCCCAAAGACCAAGACTGGTTCAACCTCAATTTTCTCCACGCATAAAAATATTTCTGTTTCACTATGATGGGTACATCAGCTGCTAACATCATGGCAGTGCAAAACCCATCAGTTGCATGCAGTATGTATTATGGAGTATGTTTCTTCTCAAATGACACAATCTAACATATTCCTGTAATACATTTGATAAAAGTCTTGTTGCCGACTAATGTAAAAAATCTCATCAGCCGCATGCAGTGTGTATTCTCTCTCTGGGTCGAGGGTTAAATTCCGTCTTCTAGTTACAAATTGTCCGACTGCCCTGATAACAGCAAGATGATTCTCTATATGGGAAGCGTGCGCAGAGTGGGGGACTTCTACTATTTTATACATATTTTTTTCCGAGTCATCTCTGCGTACCATGCTTGATCTCAGAGAACATTTCTTGAGCAATTGTATTGAACTTTCTGTCTTTCTCTCCAACGATCAGCAGAAGGGTCAAATGAAGTCAATTTTAGTATATAGGGGGAGTTTTTTCAGAAATTGTGAACATGTGTTCATGACAGAGACAAATTACTGAAATAAACATAGATAACTCCTTAAAGCAGCCTTAGGGAGGTCCATTGGAAAAAATGGCAGTTTATTTCATACGGAAATTATGCCGGGGGGGGGTTGTTGGTCAAGCTCTGAAATCTTGAAGTTCAATGGTCCTCCTGTTATATATTGGCATATATATATATAATATGACTACTTTGTTATATTAACTTGTCTCACATCGGAAGATTGGGAAACCCACCTCTATATCCTCACCTATAAATATAGGGTTTCTCCTATTGAATTGTATACACAGAAATAGAGAGAGAGATTTAGGAATAATATACGTTTATATTATTCCGGTAATCCTCTCAGTGTCGATTGTTTGGTGTGTTTGTGTGTGTTTTCGGATTTGCAGGTGTGCACGGCTTCGTACATAGGGTGTGCGAACCCTAACAAGTGGTATCAAAGCGTTTTCTGATCCTAACAGTGGTATCAGAAACCGACCACACCAGGAGCTTCGTCTCGACGAGACGAAGCCACAAGTGTCAAGCACGTCGCCGGAAAGTTCATCACGCGCCCCCACGCGCCGCCTGAAGTTCCGGTCAGTTTTTTCGCTCCGTCGAGCAGCAGTTTCGGTTCGGCGTGATTTTCCGGAGCATCGTTTATCGGAACGAGGCTTATAATATATCTACGGAAAGAGAATTCGAAGCCCGACGTTTTGGCGAAAGAATCAGCCCAATCAGAGCAGGGACACGCCCGCACGCACCCCGAGAAGGTACTGATTTCGTGATTAAAATTCTGTCTTTTGTGCGAATTTGTTTTGGCCCGTTTGGAGTCGTTTTTGAGGTGTTTTGGACGCGGTCAGAGGCGTTCTTAAGGTTTTGAACCATCCCCGACACAACCGTATACTCGATTTTGCACTCCGAATATCTGTAATAGGCTCAGTGGGAGCTATGGGAGAAGAAAAGACAGTAATGATCGACAAGTTTGATGGTACAAACTTTACCTATTGGAAGATGCAAATTGAGGATGTGTTATTCCAGAAAAATTTGTATCAACCGCTAGAAGGGACGAAGCCAGATTCGATGAAAGAAGAGGAGTGGAATATCCTAGATCGTAAGGCTCTTGGCACGATCAGATTGACGTTGGCAAAATCTGTTGCCTTCAATATCAGGAAAGAGAAGACTGCAAAGTCTCTCATGGAAGCACTTTCGAAGATGTACGAACAGCCGTCTGGGGCAAATACATTACATCTTATCAGCAGATTGACGAATCTGAAGATGTCCGAGAATGGGAATGTTGGTGAACATCTCAGTAAGCTTAATGACATTTATGGGCAGTTGGAATCAATTGAAGTAGTGCTTCAAGACAAGGTGAAATCAGCTTTTCTCCTTAATCAATTGCCAGAGAGCTGGAACGCCACAGTGGCTGCAATCAGTAATTCTTCAAGGATAGACCCGTTGAAGTATGATACCGTTGTGAGTATGGTACTCACAGAAGAGATCAGAAGACAGTCGTCAGACTCTTCAAGCAGTGGCACAACATTGAATGTCGACACCAGAGACAGAGGTTCGAATAAACAGAAAGGCGGAAACCAAAGGCGTGGCCGTTCCAAGTCGAGACAGGGAAGATCACAGTCTCGAGGTCCCAGAAATTCCAAAGCAATCGAATGTTGGAATTGCGGCAAGACTGGTCATTTAAGGAACCAGTGTAGATCCCCGCAGAAGGTAGCGGATGACAAGACAGAGGCAAATATTGTCTTAGAAGAAGCAGATGATGCACTGATATGCTCTTTGGAGAGCAAAGCAGAGTCTTGGGTTTTGGACTCTGGAGCATCTTTCCATGCCACCTCAAGTCGAGAGCTCTTTGAGAGCTATGCACCTGGAAACCTCGGCAAGGTTTATCTAGGTGACGATCAACCCTGCAGTGTTGTTAGCAAGGGTGAAGTACATATCAGACTCAACGGATCGATATGGAAGCTGAGGGATGTCAGACACATTCCAGACTTGAGGAAGAACCTGATCTCAATAGGCCAGTTGGCGAGTGAAGGTTATGTGACCACTTTCAGTGAAGATAAGTGGAAAGTTTCCAAAGGAGCTATGACTATAGCACGAGGAAAGAAAACAGGTACGCTGTACACTACCACCAAGGCTAGCACATTTATAGCAATTGCAGAAAGCAAGGAGGATCATAATTTGTGGCACCAGAGGCTAGGTCACATGAGTGAAAAGGGACTCAAGGTTATGCTCGCAAAGGGAAAGCTACCAGGTCTAAATTCGATTGATATCGACTTCTGTGAGGATTGCGTATTCGGTAAGCAGAAGAGGGTTAGTTTTCAGAAAAGCGGCAGAGAACTCAGAAAGGAGAAGCTTGAGCTAGTTCACACTGATGTTTGGGGGCCAGCAAATGTCTCATCTATTGGCGGAAAGTCCTATTTCGTCACCTTCATCGATGACCATTCCAGAAAGGTATGGGTTTATTTCTTGAAACATAAATCTGAAGTGTACGGTGTGTTCAAGAGTTGGAAGGCTATGATAGAGAATGAGACGGGTTTGAAGATCAAGAGATTACGGTCCGATAATGGTGGAGAGTATCAGGACACCGAGTTTAAGAGATTTTGATATGAGAACGGTATCAGATTAGAGAGAACTGTTCCACGTACACCACAACAGAATGGCGTAGTAGAACGGATGAACCGGACATTGACTGAGAGAGCCAGAAGCATGCGTATTCAGGCAGGGTTGCCGAAACAGTTCTGGGCAGAAGCAGTCAGTACAGCAGCGTACTTAATCAATCGTGGTCCATCAGTACCATTGGAGCACAGAATACCAGAAGAGGTCTGGAGCGGTAGAGAGGTTACACTTTTACATTTAAAAGTTTTTGGTTGTGTTGCATATGTACATGTTAGTGACACTTTGAGGGGTAAGCTTGATCCCAAGTCACAAAAGTGTATTTTCATTGGCTATGGCGGTGATGAGTATGGTTACCGCATGTGGAATTATCAGAACCGAAAACTGATCCGAAGCAGAGATGTAGTGTTCAATGAAAAGGTTATATACAAGGACAGACACACAACAACCTCAGAGCCTATAGCACAGAGTGATCCTGTGTGTGTTGAGATAGATGATGTTCAAGACAGTGAGAGTACTCAGTCAGACGAACATATTGCATATGAAAATACTCAACAGGTTGATACACCGCAGTCTCCGACTTCTATTCCTGTACCTAGGAGGTCTTCACGGCAGCATGTGCCGAATCGGAGATACATGAATTATTTGTTGCTCACAGATGGAGGTGAACCAGAGTATTTTGATGAAGCATGCAGTGCAGCAGATGCGAGCCAGTGGGAGCTTGCGATGGAAGATGAGATGAAGTCCCTTATTTCCAACAAGACATGGAAGCTAACCGAGCTGCCGATAGGAAAGAAAGCTCTCCATAATAAATGGGTCTACAGAGTCAAAGAAGAACATGATGGTTCTAAAAGGTACAAGGCGAGACTTGTAGTAAAAGGCTTTCAGCAGAAAGCAGGAATCGACTACACCGACATATTTTCTCCGGTTGTGAAACTGACTACCATTCGTTCAGTTCTTAGCATTGTTGCATCAGAGGGTTTGCATCTAGAGCAGTTAGATGTCAAAACTGCTTTCCTCCATGGTGACCTAATGGAGGAGATTTATATGCAACAACCGGAAGGTTTCTTAGAGAAAGGGAAAGAGAAACTTGTGTGTAAGTTGGAAAAGAGCTTGTATGGTTTGAAACAAGCTCCAAGACAGTGGTACAAGAAATTCGATGGATTTATGCAGAGACATGGTTATATCAAGTGCAACGCTGACCATTGTTGCTACTTCAAGAGGTTTGACATGAGTTACATTATCCTCCTACTTTATGTTGATGACATGTTAGTAGCTGGATCTGATTTTGCGGAAATCAGTAAGTTAAAGAAGCAGTTGGCAAAAGAGTTTGAGATGAAGGACTTAGGCACAGCGAAGCAGATTCTTGGTATGAGAATCATCAGAGACAAACAGAAGGGAATTTTGCAGTTGTCTCAGGCTGACTACGTTGAACGGGTTTTGAAGCGGTTCAACATGAGTGATGCTAAGTCAGTTAGCACACCTTTGGCTAGTCATTTTTCGATTATCCAAAAAGCAGTCTCCCAAGTCAGAAGCAGAGAGGAACAGCATGGCCAATATTCCATACGCTTCAGCTATTGGTAGCTTGATGTATGCAATGGTTTGTACAAGACCAGATATTGCATATGCAGTGGGAGCAGTCAACAGGTTCATGTCCAATCCAGGAAAGACTCACTGGGAAGTAGTGAAGTGGATATTGCGATATCTACGAGGTACCACAAACAGATGTCTTTATTTTGGAAAGGGTGAAGTGAATTTACATGGCTATATAGATTCAGATTTTGCTGGTGAGATAGATTACAGAAGAAGCACTACTGGTTATGTCTTTACAGTAGGTACTACAGCAGTCAGTTGGATTTCGCAGATACAGAGGATTGTAGCGTTATCTACTACAGAGGCTGAGTATGTAGCCGTGACAGAGGCTAGCAAAGAGATGATTTGGTTACAGGGTTTGTTGGCAGAGTTGGGATTCGAGCAAGGGAAGAGTGTTTTGCATAGTGATAGTCAAAGTGCTATACATCTGGCGAAAAATTCAGCATTTCATTCGAGAACCAAGCATATAGATCTTCGTTATCACTTTATCAGATCTCTATTAGAGGATGAAGATTCAAGGAAGCGAGAATCCGACCGACATGTTGACCAAAGTGGTGACAACAGAGAAACTGAAGTTGTGCGCAACTTCAGTTGGTCTTCAAGCTTGAAGACAGAAATGAGGGCACCGAGCACTGATCATTGATGGAGTTGATTGATGAAGGCAAAGTCGTCAAGTGGGAGATTGTTATATATTGGCATATATATATATAATATGACTACTTTGTTATATTAACTTGTCCCACATCGGAAGATTGGGAAACCCACCTCTATATCCTCACCTATAAATATAGGGTTTCTCCTATTGAATTGTATACACAGAAATAGAGAGAGAGAGTTAGAAATAATATACGTTTATATTATTCCGGTGATACAGACGTGAGTATACACGATGAGTAACAAGGTTTATGACACATGGAAATGCTGTTGAAATTATATCTGCCAACTGTAAAGTACTTTACTTGGGAACCAGAATGGTTTATAGGCTGCTGCATGTGCAGAAGTGATCTGTGTTGTAGACAATGATATATAATGACCACAGCCCACTCACTAGTAAATATATATATATATACACATAAATTTTAGGTAAGTGGTCCATGTGAATGTGTTTATCTACTATTCATAAAATCAATGAAGTGATCTTCTAGAGGTATCTGTAGCATCCAGTCAGAATATTTAAATCCACTTGATTATCAACAGCGTCCGACCGACTCAGTTTCCAACTGAGACCAATAATGAAGAAAAGTACTTCCAGTCTTAGAGCTTCAACTAAATTTGATACTAGTCAAATTAGGATTAAGAATAGCCGCTAATTGGAGCTTTTTATAGCTTCACATTGAATGTTTGTTCAGGCTTGAATTGGCATCAATTAAACAAAACTAACTTTGTGTTGCGACTCTGTCAAACATGTCCTTATACTTGCAAAAATGGAAAAGCAGGCTCATGTTGAAATACAGAGACAAAATGAAGTTGAGGTGGAAAAACAGATCAGAAGCATTAAGATAACAATGTGTGAAGGATCATGACGGCTTGGATGCTTGTCAACCATTATATATGTGAATGGAAAGCATCCTTCCAGCATCTGAGAAATGCGGTTGCTTCTTGTCCTCCTCCCAATCTGTTATGATGCAATATTGAAGGTAATTGGTAACATTTAAAGAATATGACAGGACCGGCCATTCAAAGGAGAACTAGATAATTGGAATTTTCAAAAACTCGACTTATTTGTGTGAAACCTTCAGATAATTGTACCCATAAGGTCTTCAGTTTGAAATCCAAGCAGTTTTCACAATTCAGTTTTGACCAATATACCAAATTAAAGTCTTTATGCTACCATTCAGATCTGCCAAGAAAATGTTAAACCAACTGTGTTGTAATTAATTTTGCATCTGACTAAAAAATTTGAGCAGATCAAGCATTACATTTCCTTTCCTAAGTAACAATATAGCCCTTCAATCCAACAATAGATACTTCCATTGAGGCAGAACAATTATATTCAGGATGAAGCAACAAAGACTGCAGAGAGAGAGAGAGAGAGAGAAGGTATACCTGAACAATCACATCAGGTTGTGCCCAACTCCTGACAGAATTCGAGAGTAGAAAATGATCAAGATGATCAACAAATAAAAAGTTCTCTTCAATTTCCACGAAAGAAGCAAAGTACTTTCTCAAACTTAAGCCTGACAAGATGTCAGCTACAACCGGCCATGAAAGATGTTTAGCCAGAAGAAGAGCTGCCCATAGTCATCCTCAGTGTGGATTGCACCAAGAAGTAAAAGCCCTCGATTCGCCCCATGAATCACTTTTAGAACCTCTGCAATTTGGCCTTGAATATTATCACATGCATATGAATGTTGCAATTGGATATAATTAGTAAATGGTTCCGCACTTGACATACAAAAGTCTAGTCCCTTTAAACAGCTCAACATCCATTCCCTTGAACTATTGTCTAATGGTTCCCTAAATGGACAGTTGATATGAACAGGACTGTAGGGATTTCACAAGTAAATGTAACTACTTATATTGAGCAATCTGAAGCTTCTATTCAGGTCTAGCTAAAGGACAAAAAGAGCATAAAAAAAATTATCAAGGATTTCACAAGTTTTTAAACATCCATTTGCAGCTAGAAAATAATACTGGATCAAAAAAACAAAAAACAAAATTTTAAAAACAGATAAATAAAATTAGCAAATAAAATTAGAGGAAACTTATCATATCCTTTTGTTGTTCCTTATTTTTTTTACTATTTACGAAAACACTTTTCAAATTGAGAATAAACAGTAAAAAGGGTTGGCAAATACGTTTTTGTTCTCATGAACAATGTCAAAAAATAAAAACAGAATAGAAAACAACATTTTCAAACGCACCCTAATGTTGTATAGTGGTATGTGACTTCAGTGTATTTTCTAGGATATTCTTCACAGGCCGCAAGACTTTATTTATTTATGTTTGATTTTGCCCCATTTGGTGGAGTGACAAAAAGGATACTTTGGTCATACCTAAGAAGCAAATTGTAGCTGGTAATGGAGTATTTAAATGCCAAGTACCTTCTATTTCAATGCAAGTTTCTCTAATTTAATCAATAAGGTTTAAGAGTAATTTTATGAATTTTTAAATTAAATGAAGGGTACAAGAGTAATTTGGAATGTCATTGTAAGAAAAATGAAAATTCAAAAACAGTTGGATCACAATTACATTGACCACTTTTTAAATGAAATTGAGCGAAAATTTAGGGTGTCTGAGTGCAAATAACCCTAAAATAAAATATGAAACCGTTATACTGTCTTGTTGTGTTGACCATTCTTAGGTGAGTTGTTTAAATGCAATAAACCCCCCTATACTATTTTCTCTTTCTTCAAATAACCCCCCAATCTATGCTTTTGGCAAAAAACCCCCATACTATCCCCTTTTTAGCACTTAACCCCCCTCATCTATGTGCACAGTTATAACACCGTTAGTGGACATTTATTAGATAGTTTTACCCTTCATTAAATAAGGCTTTGTTTGGCCAAACAACTCATACAAATATAAAAAATATATAAATAATATTTGGAAAAAGCAATTTCTGAAAAATATAAATATCTTAAAAAATACATGTAAAAAAAGTCAAAAAAATCTGAGAAAAAAAAAAATCGGGAAAATTTTTTTTTTCGAAAAAATCCGGGAAATAAATTAATCTGGAAAAAAATCGAAAAAAAAATTCTTGAAAAAATTTCTAAAAATGTTTTTTGGAAAAAAAATTAAATATTTAGAAAAATATTTTGGGAAACATTTATATTTTTTCCGGACTTTTTCTAGTAATATATTTTTGGAAAAAATATATAAATAATATTTGGAAAAAGCAATTTCTAAAAAAATATAAATATTTTAAAAAATACGTGTAAAAAAAAATTAGCTTTCGTTCAGATATCTGGAGCCAATCTTTGGGTTAATAGAGACCACACTGACTATTATGCTTGCCTGATGAAGTAGTAATTAATCATCATCAATCAGCATAAGATAATTTGTTAAGTGGAGAAATTGCCACAACAACAATACTGCTTCCTTGAAAAACTAACTGACTTTTTTTACATGTATTTTTTTAGAAATTGCCTTTTCCAAATATTATTTATATATTTTTTCCAAAAATATATTACTAGAAAAAGTCCGGGAAAAATATAAATGTTTCCCAAAATATTTTTCTAAATATTTAATTTTTTTTCCAAAAAACAGTTTTAGAAATTTTTTCAAGAATTTTTTTTTCGATTTTTTTCCAGATTAATTTATTTCCCGGATTTTTTCGAAAAAAAAAATTTTCCCGATTTTTTTTTTCTCAGATTTTGATTCCTATATATTAATCTGGAAAAAATTTTCCAAATTTTTTTTATTATATATTCCAGGAATTGTTTTTTCGATTTTTTTCCAGAAATTTTCCAAAAAACTTTTTCCCGGATTTTTTCCAGAATTTTTTTTCCCGGATTAATTCCCAAAATATTATTTTCCAGAATTTTTTTTGAAATATATATTTTCCAAATATTTATATTTCTTCCAAAATATTTTTTTGAATTGTTTTTACATATTTTTTATATTTATTTTTCAGAAAATTTTATTTTTTTCAAAAAAAATATTTCTTATAACAAGGGGGTAGATTGATCTTTTCTAGAATATATAATTTTTTTATGAAATAAATATTTCTTCCCAATATTATTTTTTAATATATAAAGTGTGTGTTGTCACAGGTGCATTGATTGTGGGAGATTTGCATTGCCACGTCACTAAAGTTGAAAGCTTAAGTTGGTTTGGCCAAACAAAGCCTTATTTAATGAAGGGTAAAACTGTCCAAACAAATGTCCACTAACGGTGTTATAACGGAATTGGGTAAATTGCAACATTTACATAGTTTAGGGGGCAATCCTTTAGTGTAGGGGGTTACTTTAGAAAGAGAAAATAGTATAGGGGGGTTTTTTGCATTTAACCCGTTGTTTTATGAGCAATAATTGTTATATTACTGAATAACTTACTATATATAGTTAAAAGTCACATTCTCACAGCTTTTCTGTCTTACCGAAAAATTATAAAATAAAGGGTTAAATGCAATAAACCCCCCTATACTATTTTCTCTTTCTAAAATAATCCCTACACTAAAGAATTGCCCCCTAACTATGTAAATGTTGCAATTTACCCAATTCCGTTATAACACCGTTAGTGGACATTTGTTTGGACAGTTTTACCCTTCATTAAATAAGGCTTTGTTTGGCCAAACCAACTTAAGCTTTCAACTTTAGTGACGTAGCAATGCAAATCTCCTACAATCAATGCACCTGTGACAACACACACTTTATATATTAAAAAATAATATTGGGAAGAAATATTTATTTCATAAAAAAATTATATATTCTAGAAAAGATCAATCTACCCCCTTGTTATAAGAAATATTTTTTTTGAAAAAAATAAAATTTTCTGAAAAATAAATATAAAAAATATGTAAAAACAATTCAAAAAAATATTTTGGAAGAAATATAAATATTTGGAAAATATATATTTCAAAAACAAATTCTGGAAAATAATATTTTGGGAATTAATCCGGGAAAAAAAATTTCTGGAAAAAATCCAGGAAAAAGTTTTTTGGAAAATTTTTGGAAAAAAATCGAAAAAACAATTCCTGGAATATATAATAAAAAAAAAATTGGAAAATTTTTTTGGGAAACATTTATATTTTTCCCGGACTTTTTCTAGTAATATATTTTTGGAAATAATATATAAATAATATTTGGAAAAGGCAATTTCTAAAAAAATATAAATATCTTAAAAAGTACATGTAAAAAAAGTCAGTTAGTTTTTCAAGAAAGCAATATTGTTGTTGTGGCAATTGCTCCACTTAACAAATTATGTTATGCTGATTGATGAGATTAATTACAACTTCATCATGCAAGCATAATAGCCAGTGTGGTCTCTATTAACCCAAAGATTGGCTCCAGAAATCTGAACAAAAGCTATTTTTTTTTGACTTTTTTTACACGTATTTTTTAAAATATTTATATTTTTTTAGAAATTTCTTTTTCCAAATATTATTTATATATTTTTTCCAAAAATATATTACTAGAAAAAGTCCGGAAAAAATATAAATGTTTCCCAAAATATTTTTCTAAATATTTAATTTTTTTCCAAAAAACATTTTTAGAAATTTTTTTTTGATTTTTTTCCAGATTAATTTTTTTTCCCGGATTTTTTCCAAAAAAATATTTTTCCTGATTTTTTTTTTTCTCAGATTTTTTTTGACTTTTTTTACATGTATTTTTTAAGACATTTATATTTTTCAGAAATTGCTATTTCCAAATATTATTTATATTTATATGAGTTGTTTGGCCAAACAAAGCCTTATTTAATGAAGGGTAAAACTGTCCAATAAATGTCCACTAACGGTGTTATAACTGTGCGCATAGATGATGGGGGTTAAGTGTTAAAAAGGGGATAGTATGGAGGGTTTTTTGCCAAAAGCATAGATTGGGGGGTTATTTGAAGAAAGAGAGAATAGTATAGGGGGGTTTATTGCATTTAACCCTAAAATAAAAACCGGCCAAACCAACTGTACTATAATAGTGGTAATTAAGGACTTTTTTTCTCAATGATCCTATTCAGCATAAGCTTGCTTCAACTTCCAATAATAATTAAAACAATAATCAAAATATTGCTTATTAAAAAAGGAGATCGATGGTGTGTGAAAGCAATATAGTTATTCAAATCTAATATGTGTTTAATAATAATATTAACATGCTAAGATACTATTGAACAAGAACAAAATTTGTATCTAAGTAGACAATAGACAATACCGTAGTAAACAACACTAGTACCGTATAGTAATATGTGTAGTAAGATTGTTACTACACATATTTGGGAGGAAGGTTACATAATTAGTTGGAGGAGGAAAAAAACAGAAAAAATACCTTGCATGACTTTATCAAACGTGGCCTTTGACTGAATTGAGAAATAAAGAGTTTATTATTTTCATATTTTTGAAATGATTTTTAAGAATTATAAAATACAATTTTTCGAAAATAAATCTTATAGAAAATGTCCTTTCCAATCTAAATTTTACAGAACATGTCAATTTAACATACTTTTAAACAGTTATTTTTTTATTTCTCTTTTCTTTTTCTTCAATGGTATTTTAATGCATCTAATATTGAAGCAAACATGCCCGAGATACTTTGAACAAAGATTTCCACACTTAGGGTGCATTTGGTAACGGTTTGGTGCGGTGTTAGTTTTTTGTTTTGGTTTGGGTTGGGTTGGATTTGGTTTGGTGTGATTTTATTTTGGTTCCAAATCATGTTTGGTGCAGATGATTTTGTTGTGAGAAAAAATGATGCTGAAAAACCAAACCATGTTTGGTAACTTGGATGGTTTCACATTTTATTTATAAATATTAAAATTTTGTAATATTAAAATATATTAATATACTAATATATTAATATTAAAATATATTAATATATTATATAAAAATATATTAATATTAATATTAATATATTAAAATATTAATATTAAAATTTATAAAATTAAAATATATTAATATATTAATATTATAAAAATGGGATTTGGTTTGGTGTGGGTGAGATGGTGCAAGAGTGCTACACTTGGTTTGCTACAGTGGGTTTGCTACAGTGCCCGCACCACCCAAAACCATCAAAGTTAATGGTTCCAAAAATGGACCCAAATGATTTGCTACAGTGCCGAATCAACATCAATCTTACCAAACATGGGTTGGTACCATTTTTTCACACCAAAACCAAAAAAATGGCACCAACCCATGTTACCAAACACCACCTTAGTGAGTTAAAATTTTGTTAGGGTAAATTATGAATTTTTTTCCTTTATATATATATGTATATATATTTCCTTTTTTTTTATTAACAATTATCCTGAAACATCAACCATTCTTGCATTTTTTGTTGTTTTGGTATAATTGAGGCTAATTGTGGACCTTTGGCTGCTAGGGTTCACTGGTGGATTTTATTCGCTGTGGTATTCCCCTTGGATCTTGGAACTAAAAACTTTATTTTGACTTGGTTTCTAATACGCCACTCCTTATAAAACTAATTTGGACCGAGTGTTTTCAAGTAATTTTGGACTAGGTAATTTCCTCTATATGAAATTATAAGAGTAAATATTTTTGAGCATAGTATGTGTTAAATCTGTGTAGATAATTGTTCTGAAACAAAAACAATTACATTTTAAGAGTAAAAATGAGAGATTGGAGTACTCTATCTAAATTGAATTAGTGTCATCTAAGTAAATTTGCCTAATTTCTCATAATATAAAAAATAAACAACCAAAGAAATCAAAGACAAGAAATGTCACAGGTGCACTAGTTAATTAGTAATTGAAGGATCTAAATTAGTTGTTGAGGGCCGAGACTTGATTAATCTAATCGCATAGTTTTTTATTTTATTTTTTATTTTTTATAACTTGAAATCATAAAATCATATGTAACTAAGATCATGCCATCAAACCTGACAAATTTAATAAGAGTGAGATACACATGTTTTCTTGTAAATGAAACCAACAGAGCATTACAATGGATAATACATTTAATTTATACATGAAGAATTGTACAAACAAGGCCAGCTAAGCTTGCATGACAACCGAATACACGGATTATTCAGAGCAAAAATAAGCAAAAGAAGACAATTCACACACTTCAACCACTACATAGCTCAAGGAGTTATGTAGAGCATGGGAGCTTCCCATAATATATATACAGTTTTTTATATACAACACTCATGTTACTTATAATCGAAGATACATACATATATAATATTAAGCCACCATATATGCTAATGCCATGATCAAAGATTACTCGTTAGATTGACCAAGTATGTTCTGCAGTCGAAGAACCCACCGGGTGTCTGTGGGAATAAGACTCAGTAGAGAAGTCAAGACAGTGATGAAAAAGCAAGACCAAGGGACCGAAGCATATTCAGGTGGAAGAAATGAACTCACCATATAAAAGAAAGCGAAAAACACACAAACAACTCCAACTTGTTCAATGGCATTTGCTAGGGCGTTAGGTAAGGTGTTTCGGAACAATATTCCGTTCCACAAAGCTGTGACTCCGATACAAAGTGCCACTAGAATTAAGAAATCTCTGGGAAGGAATGTCAACACTCCTATGGATATTGGTATAACATAGGTCAGAAGTGTTTTTCCGAGTTCTTGATCTCGATAAACTTTGACAATGGGATTCACTGAGGGAGATGAAGGGTTTGAGGAAAGATCTTCCAAGGTAGATGGAAGACTTTCCATAGCCTTGGAGTCAGAAATGTTTTGTGTTTTTGGCTGTGATGTTGGTAATTCTTGTGGTGGTACTTCTGATTTGGGAAATAGAGATTGGAACCAAAAGATGATTGCAACAAACACATAATAAGGTGCTTGGTACCACTTAGGGTTCATGGCTTCCTAATTTTCTTTGGGTATGGATGATATATATATAGCTACGTTCTGATGATTTGGGAAATAGATTTGGTAGGGTTTAGGATCTTAATTTATAGAAATTGAGGTCCGTTAAGATACCGTTAATTAGTAAAAAAAAATCTGACTCATCATCTACAATGCATGCACACTCTTAAATGCAAATTCTTCTCACCATGGACTAATATGTCTTCATTTGTCATTACATGTATATATATATATATATATATATATATATACATTTGTATACTTTCTTCTCATAATGGACTTTTAACCTTAGTTGAATTTACCCGGGAAAAAAATAAGTAAACCTACTATACGTAAATCTCCTTATTTCTAATTTCAAACAATTTGCTTGATTTTTTTTTTTTATAAAAAATACAATAAAAGCTTGAAAAATAAAAGACGAGAAAATTAGGTATGTTAATTTTGTTGAGTTAAGTAAACAACAGAAGGATGATTGGTTGATTCATTTTTTATGAAGATCAAATTAAGCCATTTACCGAAAATGAAATAAAATCAAACTAAGCCTAAATAGACTCTGAAAATTTATGCAGTTCTTTTCTTTCTTTTTTTCCGGGTAAGTCAATATATTAGAAAATATTGAACAAAGGGAAAAACCCAAAAGAGGCTTAAGGCCTAACGAGCCTCACATGTTTTGATATTCAGATTTGAACTGCAAATTAAGATATTTTTTATTTTGTTTTATTTATTTTTATTTTTTAAATTAACCTCAGTCAAATGCGATATGTTCCGAGTATAATTGGTAAAGAAGGTAAATTTATGAAACAAAAAAGTAGTGTAGATGAAGGATGTATCTATGAGAAATTATTTGAAGTACTGCAAATAGCTAAATTACATTTCAACAATTTTACTTAGAAGAGTCAAAAAATTAATGAAGATACAAGACTCACTATCTGAATTAATTTGTCTCATTGAGTTATCTAGAAACTGAACCTTTAACCTGAGAAGGTGAAAAATATTTTTACTCAAAATATATTCCACCATATATATATACATATATACTCCTATGTGTAAGTCCTCTTCCTTGGTCGACAAGTTTACAATACCTGCCAACACAATGGCAACATATTCCACAAAACTGACGTATATTAATTGGAGATTGATGACGATAAAAACGAAAAAAAAAAAACATTATTTTCGGCCATTGTTGGCATTTGATTTGTGAGACCTTTTCCTAGCTCTGTGGCCACTAATTATCTGGAATGACAAAAGTCAAAATGTCATAACTCTAGAAGTAGTAGTTTTTTTTTTCGATAAATAACTCTAGAAGTAGTAGTTGTTAGTCCACTTACGTTTCTTGACGAGTTCAAAGATTTTTGTACAACTGATTCCCAGTAGACTAGTGAAATAAATATATATAAGGACCACAATACAGAAGAAGAAAAAGGAAATAAATAATATATATGTCCATTAAATCACAATCAGGATAATAATACTTCAACAAAAGAGTGACTTTTATCTCGACTCATAACCTTTTAAAAAAATTACATTTGAAACCAGTCATGGATCAACAAAGTCTTTCAGTGGGGGTGACATCTAAGAACAATGTTTTAGTTTAAAATCAAGATAATTAATACAGATATACAGATGTTAATTGATAATACTTTGATTTAATACTTTACTTATTCATTATTGTTCAACTTGTAAATATTTCTTATGTTTAATGATAAAATACTTTACTTAATTATATCTTTATAATTAAGGAAGATTTTTTTTTTGGAATTAATTATCCGAGCTAGGTTATATTTGTTTGGGCTACCAAAGATTTTTTGAAAAACTTTAGTTGGGTCATATATATATTTATTTCTATAAAAATAAATATAAAAAAACATAAGATTTTTTTTTTAAAAGACTCAACTTATATGACGATTCGAGTGAAATCTGTATGACTTGGAAAGAAAAAGAGGTTGGACAGAAAACAAAGGGCTGGTTTGGAGTGTGTGGACTATTTCGGTACGCTTTATAGTATTATTGATCATAAGAGCCTTATAATGGTGAAAGAATGATGTACAAACACCGATTCAACTTATAGGTCGATTCAAGTGAAATCAGTTCCGCTTAGAAGGAAAAGGAGATTAGACATAAAGAAAATGGCTAGTTAGGAGAGTGTGAACTATTTTGGTACGCTTTTTTGTATTGTTGTCCATACTAGCCTTATAATGCTTAAACAATGATGTACAAACACCGATTCAATTTATATGACGATTCGAGTGAAATCCGTCCCACTTAGAAAGAAAAGGGGGTTGGATAAAAAGATAAGGGTCAATTAGAAGAGTGTGGACTATTTTGGTACGCTTTATAGTACTGTTGTTCATAAGAGCCTTATAATGGTGAATGAATTATGTACAAACACCGATTCGACTTATAAGACGATTTGAGTTAAACCCGACTCACTTAGAAAAGGAGGTTGGAGAGAAAGAAATGGGCCAGGTAGGAGAGTGTGGACTATTTTGGTACACTTTATAGTATTGTTGTCCATAAGAGGCTTATAATGGTGAAGGAATTATGTACAAACACCGATTCAACTTATAGGACGATTCGAGTGAAATCCATACCACTTAGAAAGAAGAGGAGGTTGGAGAGAAAGAAAATGGTCAGGTACGAAAGTGTGGACTATTTTGGAACGTTTAATAGTATTAATATCCAAAAGAGCCTTATATTGGTGAAGGAATTATGTACAGACACCGATTCAACTTATATGATGATTCTAGTGAAATTCGTCCCACTTTAAACGAAAAAGAGATTGGACTGGAAGAAAAGGGCCGGTTAAGAGAGAGTGGACTATTTTTGTACGTTTTTTTGTATTGTTGTCCATACTAGCCTTATAATGGTGAAGCAATAATGTACAAATACCGACTCAACTTATATGACGATTGGAGTGAAATTCGTCCCACTTAGAAAGAAAAGAAGGTTGGAGAGAAAGAAAATGGCTAGTTAATAGAGCGTGGACTGTTTTGGTACCCTTTATATTATTGTTTTCCATAAGAGCCTTATAACGGTGAAGGAATGATGTATAAACACCGATTTAACTTATATGACGATTCGAATGAAATCCGTACCACTTGGAAAGAAAAAGAGGTTTGACCGAAAGCAAATGGCCAGTTAGGAGAGTGCGGACTATTTAGGTACGCTTTATAGTCTTCTTTTCCATAAGAGCCTTACAATGGTGAAAGAATGATGTACGAACACCGATTCAATATATATGACGATTCAAGTGAAATCTGTACGACTTTGAAAGAAAAAGAGGTTGGACAGAAAACAAAGGGCTGGTTTGGAGTGTGTGGACTATTTTGGTACGCTTTATAGTATTGTTGCCCATAAGAGCCTTATAATGGTGAAAAACTGATGTACAAACACCAATTTAACTTATAGGACGATTCAAGTGAAATCCATCCCACTTAGAAGGAAAAGGAGATTAGACATAAAGAAAAGGGCTGGTTAGGAGAGTGTGGACTATTTTGGTACGTTTTTTTGTATTGTTGTCCATACTAGCCTTATAATGCTTAAACAATGATGTACAAACACCGATTCAACTTATATGACGATTCAAGTGAAATCCATCCTATTAGGAAACAAAGGGGGTTGGATAAAAAGATAAGGGTCAATTAGGAGAGTGTGGACTATTTTGGTACGCTTTTATAGTACTGTTGTTCATAAAAGCCTTATAATGGTGAATGAATTATGTACAAACACTGAGTCAACTTATAGGACAATTTGAGTTAAACACGTCCCACTTAGAAAAGGAGGTTGGAGAAAAAGAAATGGGTCAAGTAGGAGAGTGTGGACTATTTTGGTACGCTTTATAGTATTGTTGTCCATAATAGGCTTATAATGGTGAAGGAATTATGTACAAACACCGATTCAACTTATAGGACGAATCGAGTGAAATTCGTCCCACTTAGATAGAAGAGGAGGTTGGAGAGAAAGAAAAGGGTCAGGTACAACAATGTGGACTATTTTGGAACGCTTAATAGTATTGTTATCCAAAAGAGTCTTATAATGGTGAAAGAATTATGTACAAACACCGATTCAACTTATAGGATGATTCGAGTGAAATCCGTCCCACTTTGAACAAAAAAAAGATTGGACAGAAAGAAAAGGGTCAGTTAAGAGAGTGTGGACTATTTTTGTACATTTTTTTGTATTGTTGTTCATACTAGCCTTATAATGGTGAAGCAATAATGTACAAATACCGACTCAACTTATATGACGATTGGAGTGAAATTCGTCCCACTTTAAAAAAAAAAAGGGGGTTGGAGAGAAAGAAAAGGGCTAGATAGGAGAGTGCGGACTATTTTGGTATGCTTTATAGTCTTGTTATCCATAAGAGACTTACAATGGTGAAAGAATGATGTACGAACACCGATTCAACTTATATGACGATTCGAGTGAAATTTGTACGACTTGGAAAGAAAAAGAGGTTGGACAGAAAACAAAGGGCTGGTTTGGAGTGTATGGACTATTTCGGTATGCTTTATAGTCTTGTTGTCCATAAAAGACTTACAATGGTGAAAGAATGATGTACGAACACCGATTCAACTTTTATGACGATTCGAGTGAAATTTGTACGACTTGGAAAGAAAAAGAGGTTGGACAGAAAACAAAGGGCTGGTTTGGAGTGTGTGGACTATTTCGGTACGCTTTATAGTATTATTGATCATAAGAGCCTTATAATGGTGAAAGAACGATGTACAAACACCGATTCAACTTATAGGTCGATTCAAGTGAAATCAGTTCCGCTTAGAAGGAAAAGGAGATTAGACATAAAGAAAATGGCTAGTTAGGAGAGTGTGAACTATTTTGGTACGCTTTTTTGTATTGTTGTCCATACTAGCCTTATAATGCTTAAACAATGATGTACAAACACCGATTCAACTTATATGACGATTCGAGTGAAATCCGTCCCACTTAGAAAGAAAAGGGGGTTGGATAAAAAGATAAGGGTCAATTAGAAGAGTGTGGACTATTTTGGTACGCTTTATAGTACTGTTGTTCATAGGAGCCTTATAATGGTGAATGAATTATGTACAAACACCGATTCGACTTATATGACGATTTGAGTGAAATCCATCCCACTTAGAAAGAAGAGGAGGTTGGAGAGAAAGAAAATGGCCAGGTACGAAAGTGTGGACTATTTTGGAACGTTTAATAGTATTAATATCCAAAAGAGCCTTATATTGGTGAAGGAATTATGTACAGACACCGATTCAACTTATATGATGATTCTAGTGAAATTCGTCCCACTTTAAACGAAAAAGAGATTGGACTGGAAGAAAAGGGCCGGTTAAGAGAGTGCGAACTATTTTTGTACGTTTTTTTTTGTATTCTTGTCCATACTAGCCTTATAATGGTGAAGCAATAATGTACAAATACCGACTCAACTTATATGACGATTGGAGTGAAATTCGTCCCACTTAGAAAGAAAAGTGGGTTGGAGAGAAAGAAAATGGCTAGTTAATAGAGCGTGGACTTTTTTGGTACCCTTTATATTATTGTTTTCCATAAGAGCCTTATAACGGTGAAGGAATGATGTATAAACACCGATTTAACTTATATGATAATTCGAATGAAATCCGTACCACTTGGAAAGAAAAAGAGGTTTGACCGAAAGCAAAGGGCCAGTTAGGAGAGTGCGGACTATTTCGGTACGCTTTATAGTCTTCTTGTCCATAAGAGTCTTACAATAGTGAAAGAATGATGTACGAATACCGATTCAACATATATGACGATTCAAGTGAAATCTGTATGACTTTAAAAGAAAAAGAGGTTGGACAGAAAACAAAGGGCTGGTTTGGAGTGTGTGGATTATTTCGGTACGCTTTATAATATTGTTGTCAAAAAATTTTTTTTTCTTTTTTGGTAAATGAAAAAGAAAAAAAAGTTGTTAAATGAATCTAGTCACCTGTTTACGTAAATGAAGGTTCTTCCTCCCATTTCTTTATTTTTGTGTTGAGTTTCAACACTATGGATATTCTTATGCTTTGTGGGACCATTTATAGAGGCAATTGTTAAAGAAATATATGAAAAATTAAAATATCAAAGTTTAAGTGAATACGGCTCTGCTCTCTATCATTGAAAGGGTAAGAGATAAAGTACTTAATTGTACTTTATATATATAAAATTTTAAAGTAAGCACATAAGACATTAGTAGGAACAATCTTAAATTATTTATTAAAGCACAAGTATGTGATGCAGTAGGGGCATCCGTTTTCCACTTGGCGGAGCGTAGATCCATGGCTGGTTGAAACCTTGTTTTTTGAAAATAAAAAACTGAAAAAAGAAAAAAAAAATCCGGTAAATAAACTGAAAAAAGATATATATATATATATATATATACACACCCCTTGTAGTGTTTCAGACTTGTCCTAAATGTACTTCTCATGTGTCCATTGCGTATCTCGCAGACTGTCCTCGCCGCATTAGACACATGACCCCGCCATCGGACACTAGCCTCCATGCTTTTAGGGCAGTGACTCATTAGTCATTTCAATTGAAAAGAACAGTAATGAAGGGTAGGGAGGGGGGAAGGGAAAAATTCCTTGTAAAGGTCTTTCTTTTTAATATAAACAGGTAAAAGAAGTCCTAATATATTTTGGATGATGCTTGGTCTGACCAGTGAAGACTAATTTGATTATCACTTTTTAAATTAAAACACATGTTCAATATTAATTAAAAAATATAATTAATTGCATTTACACCCTTTTTTAAGGAAAAACAACTCATTCATTTACACCCCTTCCTCAACCTCCTCCTTCATCCCAACTCTAGCCCTAGCCCTAATCCCAACCCCAGCCGCCTGTACCCCAACGCCGCCGCCGACCAGTACTACCCCAAAACCCAAATTGGCCTGATCAAGAAATCCCTCTAAACGGCTCCCATATGTCGAATTCTTACACCGTGCCTCCTCAAATTCCTTTCCAACAAGATACACGTAGGTTCACTCTTACACAAGCCCAGATATCCGGAGAGAATAGGCATGTTGCATGTGAAGCCGGAAATCGAAAGGCAGCATGAAGATGATTGAGCAGTTTGGTTTGGCTGGAAGCGATGGCCTCAACTTCATTTCCTGACAATTTATGTATTTATGATGTTTTAGCGTTGATTGAGAATTGTTTGGTTTAGCGTTGATTGATAATTGCTAAAACTTGCACCAAGCAAAGTTTTATATACTTTGTTAAATCAGATTGAAATTAAATTTTATTCTTTTAGCTTTGCAGAGTTAGATTTATGTTGGGTTCTATGACTTCTACTAGATGAATTGGACATAAGATTTGGTACAGAGTTATATATAAATATGGTGATGGTGGTGGTGGGAGGAGGTGGAGAGGAGAGGAAGAATTGAATCTAGTATTATTAAATTATATAAATTACAATATATTAAAAATATATATCTATTATAGATTTATATGAATAAAATATTTTTATATTTTATTTCAACATTAAAATATAAATATATATGTTTGAATATCAAGGTATGATATTTTCACTACTAAATATTCATTTATATTATTATTAGAGTTACAATTGACAAGTAAAATCTTTCATTTATATACAAAAATAAAATTTATTTTATTTTATAACTAAAAATTGCTATTTATGTGTGTAATTTAATATTTTTTTGGGTGAATTCAAATATTTTGTATTTTAATTTAAAATAAAATATTTTGTGAAGTGTCTAATATTATTGAAAATATGTTTCAAAATTAAAATAAACAATGAAAACTTGTGTTAGTTTACAAATTTGATAAATATAAATATGAATATAAATATTTTTCAAAAAAAATAAATGTAAATATAAATAAATAAAACTTATGTTAGTTTACAAGTTTGATAAATATAAATATAAATGTAAATATTTTAAATGTAAATACTTGTGTTAGTTAAATATGTAAATAATTTTTTTGGTTAATTTCATTTACGTCCCCTGAATTTTGAACAATATAGTCTTTTTTAAACTGAGGGGTCAAATTGATATATTAAAATAGGGATATGGCCAAGGGTGGTTTAGGTATTCAAAAATTATGTTAGGTCTAAAAAGATACCAAAAGTGGTCAGGGGTGTAAATGCAATTATGCAAATCTGGGGTCAAAATGATGTATAAACAAAGTTCAGGGGGTGGAAATGAAATTTATCATTTTTTTAATTGATATTAGACATGTGTCTTAATTCTATTGGTCCAAATAAATGGTGAGGACCAACTTGGTCCACTAGTGATGACCCAAACATTGTCCGTCCAAATATTTTTATGTAGACGTTAAATTTTAGGGGTAAAGTGCAAATAACTCCCTGAATTATGGTCAATTTTGAAAAGAGCACCTCAACTATAATTTATGCAGAAAACTCACTATGACATGTAGTTGCAAATTACCCCAATTTCTTCAATTTTTTTGATAAATGACCATAATGCCCTTTCTTATTGAATTATACTTATGTATTTTTCTTATTAACATAGCTTATGGAATAATCTATACAAATTTGATAATATATCCTCCATGAAAAATTGCATAAGTTCACTCATAATTTTTAAATTAATTACCTAAATAATGATTTTAGATTGTTTAAATAAAATTATGCAAGATTTTTAAAATAATTAAGTAATTACTCGCAATATTTACATATCACACAATTTTTTTTTGATATTTAACTAATTTATAAATTCTTTATGAATGTAGATCTTAGGAAAAATATTTTTATTTTAGCATTTAAAAAGTTTAAATTTAGGGTAATAAATTTTATACATTAAATCCAACAAAATTTTAATAGCAAGTTTATTACTTTAAAAATCAATAATTACATCTTATACATTTTTTTATTTTATTTTTTAGAATATACTTAATTTGAATACGATTAAGATGAATGGTATTATTTAAAATCTTAAAAAAAGAAAAAATATAGTGGTATAATTAGAAGAATGAATTTTTATTATTAAAAAAGGGTAGGATGGTCTTTTGCAAGGGAATTGGGGCTTATTGTAACAGATTGATAGTTCAGGGTGGGTGACTTTTAGTTGAGGGGGTTAGTTGCAAAATTGAGATAGTTTAGGGGGGTTTATTGCACGTTACCCTAAATTTTACTTTTGAAATTAAGTCCTAAATTTATACTCATTCTTTCCCAAAATAAGTGTCTATATTTGACTTTTTAAAAAATTTTGGAGTATTTTATGTTTTCAATTTTGACCCTTTGAAAATATAGTATAGTTTTAGTTTTTAATGAGTCCATTATTTTTTAAAGTTAATGAAGAGGAATAAGTTGAGAAAGTATAGATTATATTAAATTAAGATTCGAAAGAGAACACTTATTTTGGGATGAATGGAGTAATATTTCTATTTATATTCTTAATAAATTTATTTTGATGATAAATTTATTCAATAATTAATACATAATTTATTTATTTTTATGTTTTAGTTATTAATAATATTGTATTACGGATTTAAATAATAATTGATCTAAATTGAATTCAATTTAATAAACTTAAATGCATACCAAATTTAGTAAAAATAATAATAAATAATTATATATAAAAATAATTTAAAAAATCATTAAATTTTAATAATTTAATGTAAGTGTCGATGAAAAAGTTGAATTAAAAGTTTGTATTTAGTTTAATATCTTCTATTTTGATAAGGTGTAAATGGATTATTTAGTGATTCAGGACTTAGATGGAAAGGAAACTCAAAAGTAGGATTTATTAGTCCAAAGTAAAATATTTTAGGACTTCTTAGTCTTTTATTGTAAAAAGTAGGACTTAACATGAATTTTTTCAAAAAAAAAAAAAGAGTTCGAAATTTAGAGGAATATATATATATAGAAAGATATATTTTTTAATCGTCAATAATAATATTAATATACCGGGACATATAATTTAAGTAGTAATTGATGAAAGGTAACATACTGTACATACAGTTTAGTCCCAGCTGGTTTGTTCCAATTTGAGTAAGTCTTGATTACATTATAAGACATTTATTTTTTTCAAGTATTTCTTAGCATACGATAAAAGAGTTTACTCTAAATTCTAATTTATTTTTTCAAACACAATGAGAAAGTTTAAGATTCTCTCCTTTCATTTATTTTCCTTTTCCTCTTACTATGTTGTTGTGGAATATTTCTTTTCCCTCTTATTCATCCTATGGGAAAATGATTTAATTTGTTGCTTGGGAAACTAGGGGAGCGGAATTTGTGAAGGCCGGCCTCTTGAAGTGAGTGTCCTCATAAAAGTGAAAACGTAAATTTACAACAGGCCTAGTTCTAAAATATGGGTTCTGTGCTAAAGAAAATGTAGCATTAACAGAAAAAGGCCTTGCGGCTACAAAAATGTAGCATTAATTCATTTATTTACCCAAAAAAAAAATATAGCATTAATCTCATTATGTTTGGTTTATATTTTTCAGCTGAGGCCTGGTCTAAGCAGGATGCAAATTTTTAAACCTAATTGAAACCAACTGATTTTATTAAAAAAACAATGAGTGTTGCATAAGTTTAAACAAAGTAGATTTGAGGAGTGCTATATGATTGAGGATAAGAACTATGAAGAATTAGTGCTAGAAAGCTCAAGGCAGAGAGATTAATGAGAAGAGAGTATTCTATTTATTATGAGTGATGCAATCTAATATCACAAACGCCATATCTTTAGTTGCAACCAACTTGGACCTTGATGAGCATGGACGGCTTGACTTTCATACTTGATCGGCGATTACCATTTGAATAGTGAACCACATGTATTACATTTCAACATTTGGGAAAAGTAGTTCTAATTTATCTAGAGAAAAATATGTCATTAGGAACAAAATGCCTAATAACCAAGTGGTATTTGTCCTTACTCTCTCTCAAGGGTTCAAGTCTCGTCAAGGCAGACGAGTGAGTGAATAATGCAACAAGAAGATAAATTAAGCGTGAAAAGATAGTATATACCATGTATTATGCTTTTATAATTTTTAAAACATTTTTTAAGATGAATTTAATAAAAACATGGGTGACTTGTGCAAAGCACCCCTCCAAACAAATCAGGTAAGACACATACTATCTGCGATCGTGATCCCAACAAATTATTTGCTTCGGCAAGAATCGAACATACATGAAGATGAAACCTAATACTTTTTGAGTTACTAATAAGAAAGAAAATATAAGAAGAGAATGTTAGAATATTATAAGGTACATGCCTCCAAAGCCAGCAAAAGACTGGCTTGAGGACCATGCAGCCTTACAACTAGGGATGGCAATTGGGCGGTTGGGGGCGGTACTTTTCTCAATTCCCATAACCAAAATCCTAAAAAAAATTATCTCCCATAACCGTCCCAAAACTGTTTAAAATTTTCACCTTTACCTCCATAACCACCCCATTAAACAATTGTTTTTTTTCCTAAGAGCAACATTTTGATCTATATAGGGAAAAATCAGTTATTCAATTGATTTAATTGAAATAATTTGTAGCACAAAAAGAAAACAAGCAATTAGATAATAATTTCTAACACAAAAATAAATAATTCAAATGTAGATAAAATAAACTTTAATCAAAGTCTCCAATTCTAATAATACAAAATAATAGTCGACAATAAACTTGTAAATCAATAGTCAAATACGTCTCCATAACAAAAACTACAAGTCCACTCCATAACAAAAACTAAGGCCCTATTTGGCATAACTTCTGCTTTTGGCTTTACGCAGAAGAAAAAAAGAAGCAAAAGTTGTTTTGAGAAACTGGTACCCCAATTTTTTTAAAACGCTATTCCAAAGCCCAGAAGCTTTTCTAAAATTTTTGCCAAATACCGTTCAAAACAGTTTTTTCTTCCAGAAAACCAAAAACAGCGTTTGAAAAGTCAATCCAAACAGAACCTATCAGTCCACTCCATAACAAAAACTAACAAGCTCACTATTGGGACATTAAAAAAAAATTATTTTAAGGATATTATTGTAATTTTAATATAAAAAATTATAAATATATATATAATTATGTAATCTTAATATAAAAAAATAAATAATTATTATGCGGTTTGGTGCGGGCGGTTCCTCGATAGGAAAATCCCTCAAACTGTCCCCCGGCTCATAACTAGGGATGGCAATGGGGCGGGTCGGGGCGGGTATCACCTCGCCCCGTCCCCGTACCCAATTATTTTTCCCCGCCCCGTCCCCGTTTAATTTTTTTTCCCCGACCCGCCCCGTCCCGTACCCGCCAACTCCCCGCCCCGATTACTTTTTTTTTTTTTTCTTTTTTTGAATGGTAAGAAATTCACACACCACACCCACAATGTCTCCTAAGAGGCTCGAACTCCTCACCTTCCCAATTTGGGAGTGAGATTATACTATTGGAACACATGTGTGTTGGTTTACGTATTATTTTTCCCCCAAATAACAATAAAATCCCAAAATCAAACCTAACTATAAGAGATCAAAATCAAACAATAAATCTATATGAAATCAAAATCAAAAATTTCAAAAGCATAATAAACAACTTGTCAATACATGTTTATTCATATATATAGATAAATATATATATATAGCTAATCGGGGCGGGTTCGGGGCGGGGCGGGGGTGCCCCATACTAGCCCCGATTATAATCGGGAAATTTTTTTCGTCCCATATCCGCCCCGGTTAGCTAAACGAGGCGGGGCGGGGTGGATAAACGGGGCGGATTCGGGGCAAGGTGGGTTTTTTTGCCACCCCTACTCATAACCATTGTTTTTTTTATTTTTCACCCCACAACCACCCCATTTATAAATGGGGCGTTCACAGCGGAGTGGGGTTTTTTGCCATCACTAGTTCCAACGCGCACAGCTACACTAACTACCATCACGCCACAGGTGAGAATATCTACAACGATCCATGGGGTTGCAACAAAACAATCAATAAAAAGGAGAAGAGCAAGTTCCTCCGAGAGGCATCAAAAATAGTCTGTGTGTGGATATACATTGTTAAAAATGTGTTCATACAACTGAAGGAACATTTTGTTATAATTTTTCTTTTCGGTAATATGCATCATTTTGTTTCCAACATTAAACTATGAAATGCAATCTATATATAACCTCAAATTGGAATTGTATAGCTTGTAGAATCACAAAATTAAGTTGGAAGAACTATATACTAACCTCATGAGTATTCATGATCAACCAAACCAATGAAAGACAGTCTTTGAACTCATGATCTCCATCAACAATGTGCAGCTCATGATGTTCCATGTATGTAGCTAGATAGCCATACTGTAATTAGGCCAAAGACTAGAATTGTGTCTGCAACAGTGGTTTTAAAGCTTTACGTCAACAAATTAAGCTGCCCAATATACATATATATATATATATAGAGAGAGAGAGAGAGAGAGAGTAATTTGCATTGACACCCCCCGAGGTATTGGTCAATTGCAATAGATGACGGTCAAAGCACTATTTTGCATTGACACCCCCTGAAATTTGTAAAGTATTGCAATGACACCCCTTGGAGGCATAAAATGACTTTAGTGCCCTTAATTAATTTAATTTTCGCTTGAAATCTCTAAGTTACCCCTACCTAAACCCCACACTTTACCCATTACACCAACCACTCTTATAATCACACTCTTATTATTAAAAAATCTATAATAAATAAATAAGATATACAATATATATAATTTTATTTTAAACATAAAAATTTAAAAACATCAAAATATTTTGAAAAATATATTTAAAGGTAAATTTCCCCCCTAAAATTTCATCAATAATAATACTAAAAAAAATCCATTATTTAATTACTGCTCTTGATTTTGATTATATTACTATATAAATATTTCTCAAAAAAAATAAAGGGTTATATCTAATAAACATTATAGGTATTACATATCTAATAAAATATATATATAATTTTATGTACAAATAGAATTTTTATATATATATTTTTATATTATTGTCAATCAATCATTTTAATAAAATTTGATAATATAATGGTAGAATTTATTAGATATATAATACCTATAATGAAATATCTTATTTAGATACGTAATACCAAAGAAAACCTCATTCCATTATGAAATTTGATGATATAATAATAAAATTTCTTAGATATGTAATACCTACAATGAGTAAAGTGTAAAATATTTTAAATAAGACATTCCATTATATTACCAATTTTTATTTAAATTATTGATTGGCAATAGTATAAATATATATATATATATTATTTTTTCGTACATAACAAATTATATATATATTATTAGATATGTAATACCTATAATGGTTTTAGATATAACCATTTAATATTTTTTGAGAAATATTTATATAGTAATATATTAAAAATTAAGAGCAGTAATTAAATAATGGAATTTTCTTACTATTATTATTGATGAAATTTTTTTAGTGGTAAAATTTACCTTTAAATATATATTTCAAAATATTTTTCATATTTTTGAATTTTTATATTTAAAATAAAATTATATATATTGTATATTTTAGTAGTATTTATTTGTTGTAGATTTTTTAATAATAAGAGTGTGATAATAAGAGTGGTTGGTGTAATGGGTAAAGTATAGGGTTTAGGCATGAGATAACTTAGAGATTTCATATAAAAATTAAATTAATTAAGGGCACTAAAGTCATTTTATGTCTCCAATGAGTGTCATTATAACACTTTACAAATCTTAGGAAGTGTTAATGCAAAATAAGGGGGTGTCAATGCAAATTATCCATATATATATATATATATAGACACACATACATATATTATGTATAAGAGTAAATTGAGATGATTTAAATTAAAACTTTGAATACAATATATGCAGCTTCAGACACGATATTTTCCAATTCCATATAGAATTGAACAAAGTCAAGTCCACTCTTAACTTAAATAATTAATTCATAATCGTCATTGACGCGTGAAAGACTCGAAATGAGGTTGAACACGTCAATTAACAATTCGTGTGGTGGCCATAAGCCCAACTCTTCTTCGTGGAAAAGTCTGTGGTTGACTTGCATGTTTATCACATATCCTTCTACGAAAATTCTTATGTTTTACATTGTCTAAATTATCGTTTGAGACAAAACTATATATGAATATATTATTTTAGATAAAATTGATTTACAATTCGTGCGGTGGCCATAAAATTGATTTTTCAGTTGCTTTAGATACTATTTTATTTGAATATATAATATATTATAAAATCATATACGAAATGTTTTGTGTTTGAATAATACTCATGGCTTCGTATAAAAGAAACAATAATATTACTTGTACCACGCCCACACACAACAAATATATATGGAATATAAAGGTCCGTTTGGATACCCTATTTTCTGTTTTTGTTTTTTTACTGTTCATCAGATCAAAAAAAAAACACGTTTGGCAAACACGTTTTCTGTTCACTTTTTTTTCCCCAAGAAAACTGTTTTCTGTGAATAGTGTGTAAAAGTGGTGAAAACACCAAATACAACTTTTAGTTGTTTTTTGAGTTTTTTCACTGTTTAGGTGGTAAAAACAGTGAAAACACCAAATCCATAAAATACAACTTTCACCAAATAAAAGTGGTGAAAACACCTTCATCCAAACTCTTTTATTTTTTAGTTTTTTGCTGAAAAAAACAAAGACAAATACAAAAATAATTTTTATATTTGAAGACAGAAAACAAATACAAAAAACAGGTTTTCCAAACGCACCCAAAGTATAATATTAAAAATATTTTGTATACAAGAAGCGCGTACAAGTAGACCTGTCAATGGATCGGATTTTAATCCGAATCCGATCCAAATCCGATCCGATTAGCCGGATATGGATTGAAAATAAAATCCGATAACCCGATTAGGATTCGAATCCGATAATCCGATTTCTTAACAAATTGGATTTAGATTTATGTCATCCGATCCGATAATAACCCGATCCGATATAAAATATATTTATATATATATAAATATATATTTGATATTTTTATGTGTATATATTTAATACTGTACATGTATATAAATGTTAGTTGTTAATTATTTATTAATAATGATTGATCATAAATACAATTATTAAAAGTGTGAATAATTTAATGTTTCAGTATTTATTATTTTTTGTATTTTTTTAATTAGTTATTCGAATAAGATATTCTATAATGAAGAAATTCAAATATGAATTAACTAAGAGAAAAATCGTCGAATTATCGGATTCGGATCGCGGATCGGGAGTTTTTGTCATCCTTATCAATAGACCTGTCAATAATTTGATTATGATCTGAATTCGATATTAACCGGATATGGATTGAAAATAAAATCCGATAACCCGATTAGGATCCGAATCCGATAATCCGATTTCTTAATAAATTAGATTTGAATTTAACTAATCCGATTCGAATCCGAATCCGATTTATTTACAGGTCTACGTACAAGGCTACAAGCGATGTGACTTATGTTGGAGCAAGTGACCAACCTGAATAAAATAAAACGTTAGACAAACGCGTGGTGACGTGTAAGTAAGCGTATTATAAATAGTTGGGTTAATCCCACTTTTCTCCTTTGAAGTTTGTTCTAATTCTACTCTGACCCTCTCAAATTTTAAATCTCTCAATTACACCTTTGGATTTATTTTTGTTCCACTTCCGGGGGGGGGGATGCCAATGCCAATGAAGCTTCTTGGAAACTTCTTGGAAAATACAAGGGGGGTTATAGTTTCATAATAATAGTCAAAATCAATGAACCTCACTTGACGGTATCTATTATAGTCAATGTAAGTGCCAATGAAGCTTCTTGGAAAATACAAGTTATTTGGAGACCATGTCTGGTATATATGGCAATGGTTCATCTCCTTGGTATTAAACAACATGGGTACACTCATTTTTCTCTCAAATTAATAAGATGCATAAGAAATCATTAGACGAAGTGATTCTAGGAGTAGCCTTTGTAACTGTCTTTGCTCTTCCAGTGCTGCAATATGAGAAAATAGGTGACAACCAAGTCCCAACTCTCATCTTCAAGGACAAACCTTCCTCCTTTACTGCATTTGTTTTGGCGCTCAATTTTGCCTTCACTGCTGCTCTAATGGCTATATATCTACGTGAGAGGTGTCGGAGATTTGCTAGCCATTTTCGCGTTCTTGCTCTTGTTTCCATAGCAACAGCAGTGGCAATACCCATGTGGTTAGTCTTGCCCTCAGCTTTTGAATTGCGCCACAAACTTAGTGCCCATCTCGATCTTTAGTTCCTAACTCTGGGAATATTTCGTTTCTGAGCAGACGAGCCGTTTTCAAGTAGTGTTCGATCGATATGAGGTTCTATTATTTTTCAGCCGTTTTGGACTCTTTTGTGTTGTTTGTGTGTGTGTGTAACTATTATAGTAAGAGTTTGTTCTGCCAATTCACCAGCTTCACCTCATCGAGTTGCATCTCTGTGCCACCACCAAGTACATGTTTTGAATGTAAAATACAGGTTCTTGTTTTTTTACTATTCTATATTATTTTGGTTTTTGAATGGACATGAGAAGATAATGAATCTGTGGTTTCTGGTTGTATAGAAAACCCAGAATTGAATTAATGAGTACGAGAAAAGATGGGTTTGTGATTTACTTTATTTAGCCTTTAAAAACATTGTTTATTATTTAATTCTTTTATTGGATGCTTAAAAAACAGTAGCACTTCGAAAATGCTCATTTCAAGTGTTGTTTGGTAATATATATGATACATCTAGTTATGGCATGTTTGGAAACGCTCCCGCTCCTGTTTTTAAACGGGTTTGGAAGCTGAAGCGTAGCGAAACGAGTTTTTTCTGAAGCGGAAGCATATTTGGTGTTGATGATTCTGATATGAGAAAAATGAAAGATGAAGCATGCAGAACATGTTTGGTAGAACTGCTGATTTCCTAAAATGTGAAAACAAAAATTGTTTGGTGAATTCAAATGATTTGAGATTCTATTTTTTTTTTTTGGATTTTAAATTGAATATAAGAAATTAATAAGTTCTACAATTAAAAAAAAATAAAAATTGTATTGCACAAGGCCTCTTATTTGGATATTGTAAATAATTTTTTTATTTCTTGTAAACTATAAAAATTTTTGTAGATAAATTCTAAATTATAATATTGTATTGCACAAGACCTTTGGTTATAATATATTATTTTGGGTAAAGTGCATAAAACCCTCCTCAACAGTTGTCCCATGAGCACAAAACCCCCCTCAACTCCAAAAGGGGCAAAAAAAATCCCTCAACTATCCTAATTCGGTGCAATTTACCCCATCCCTATTGCAAAATTATAATTTTATCTTTAAAAATATAAAATAAATTATTTTAAGAGATAATTAATATATATATAATTCAAAAAACAATATATTAAAATTTGAAAAAATTTTAAAATTCGAAACAAATATATAAAATTCAAAAAATATATATATGTAAAATTCAAAAACAATATGTTAAATTCCGAAAAAAATTAAAATTTGAAACAAATATGTAAAATTTGAAATATATATGTATAATTCAAAAAATATATATTAAATTTCAAAAAAAAAAAATTCAAAATTTATATATAATTTTCAAATTTTATATATTTTTCGAAATTTATATATTTTTTTCGAATTTTATTTTTTGAAATATATATATTTTGAATTTTATATAATTTTGAAAATTTATATATATATTTCACAATTTATATACTTTTTTCGAATTTTATATTTTTTTTCGAATTTTATATATTTTTTAAAAATTTATATATATATTTCGAATTTTATATATTTTTTGAAATTTAAAATAATTTTTTGGAATTTTATATATTTATTTCTAATTTTATATATTTTTTAAAAATTTATATATTTTTTTCGAATTTTATATATTTTTCGAAATTAAAAATATTTTTTTGGAATTTATATATTTATTTCTAATTTTATATATATTTTCGGAATTAAATTTTTTTTAAAAAATTTATACACCTTTAAGCAAACCTAACATGTTGCAAAGAATTTGGGAGCAATTGAGAGAATTTGGGAGCAACTTATAATGGGCCCCACTAAAAATAGTGACGGGAGCAAGTGGAAGCAAGGTAAGCCTTTGCATTCAAATTTGAGGTTTTGCTCCAGCCTGCTTCCAGATTTTGGAAGCGGGAGCAACCAACCAAACAACCCTGCTATGTGAACAGTAATAAAAACATGAGCAAAAGTAGGAAGCGGGAGCGTTACCAAACATGACCTTAATTTCTTAAGCTTGCTTGCCATATTTTCAACTAACAATATAATACAATTTCTTTTTTGTTTATTTTTTTTTTCCGGTGAATCGTTTCGTTATTCTCGTAAGATTAATTTTGGAGATCCATTTAGGAAGTTTCAAAGAAAGGGTCCGAACCCTTGAGATTAATTTTCCTATCATTTCACGAATTGAAGAGGTTTGAACAATTGATAGGGAAATTAGAAGGCACGAGATTAGCCCCACGAATAGTGAAGTCAAAATAAATAAAAAATTGGAATGAGATTATCGTCCGAGTATAAAGCTAATATAAAGGACAAATTTGTCTTTTTTTCAGCAGTATCGGTTCGTCTGTATGGGAAGCGTGCCCAGAGTGGGGGACTTCTACTATTTCATACATGTTTTTTTCCGAGTCATCTCTGCGTACCATGGTTGATCTCAGAGAACATTTCTTGAGCAATTGAACTGAACTTTCTGTCTTTCTCTCCAACGATCAGCAGGAGGGGTACTTTGCAGTGCTTCAAGTCTTCCCACAACGACCTGTCAAGGAAGAAGGTGAAAACAGAGAAGGGTCAAATGAAGTCAATTTTAGTATATAGGGGGAGTTTTTTCAGAAATTGTGAACATGTGTTCATGACAGAGACAAATTACTGAAATAAACATAGATAACTCCTTAAAGCAGCCTTAGGGAGTGTGATGTGCACACCATAGAGGACATTTGATCGAACTAGGAGGTCCATTGAAAAAATGGCAGTTTATTTCATACGGAAATTATGCCAGGGACCGGGGGGAATCAAAACAACTCCCAAGGGGGTGGAATTGTTGGTCAAGTGCCCAGACTGACATGGCTCTGAAATCTTGGGGTTCAATCGTCCTCCTTAAGGCTACCGTCAACAGGGGTCCTTGGTTTAAATTGGAGCTGCCATGGTCTAGAGCAGGAGGGAAACAGTCCCGCCTAAAGGGTATGAATACTATCTAAACAAAGGATAACAAGAAGAAAAACAATAGTAAAAATGAAACAGTAAAATACTCTCCTCCAACACCCCCGAACTGGAAACAACAAACAAGCATCTAATTTTTTACCCGAAAAAAAATACAGTAGCATGAAAAATGGAAAATGGAAAAAACTCAAGGCTGCCTCCCAACACTTAAATCAGACAAGGCTTTTACCAGAATGTTCACGTCTTCATGCTGCAAGCGGCTTGCAACTACTTGTTTAAAATGGGGATGGCTTCTTAAGCTGCACATATGCAGAGAAGTGATAGGTGATTAATGACTATTACATAAGTTCACAAACATTAAGTATAACTAAAGCAAGAATGGAATAGAATTTTGATGGGGATCAACAAGTACCTATACCACAGATCACCTGTGTACCAGGTGTCTTAGAAGAGTTCTACGCCAAGGGAAACGAGAAAGCATGCTCTGAAATCGTCTTTAGCCCTACGGAACTTTCTTGCTCCAACATCCTTTAATCCAGGGCTTCCGGTTATCATGACAGCCCCTTCAACCTTACAAGACAGTTATAACATTTTCAGTAACTGTTGAAAACATAGAAAACTCAATGACATAAAATCAAATTAAAAAACTCCATAAATATGCCTTATAACTGCATCTTAAAGCAGCCATGTACAGAGAAATCCTTGCTCCCATTGAGTATTCAACAAGCATGACTCTTCCAGGAGTGATGCAATGTATAATATATCTGAAACTACCTCGATTGACAAATTTGGTTCTTGTATTGATTGCCTTCATGATAGAAATCCAGTCCTCACCAGTTCCAAGAAACCCGTGAAGAAACACAATTATATCATTCAGCAGAAACCCAGTCGTGGAAGAGCAAATTTTTTAGAAGAAGCATTAATTCAAGTGGCTAAAGTTTTCCGGGGCAGAGCCAGAAATTTACAGTAGTGGAGGCAAAAGACAAGGCATATTCTTTTGCATCAATGTAACATTACCGAACCTTAAATAAAAATCCATTTACATTTTTTAATTATTAGAGACATCTGTCTTAATTTTATTGGATCACGTAAGAGAAGCTGATGAATTTGGTCATCCTTTCTAGGGAGGACCCAAGTTTTATCCGATAGATAATGCCTAGTAATAGAATTTCATGATAACTCGTACTTTAGTGATATATATAGATAATGCTTAGTAATATGGTTGCCTGACAACCTACAACAATCGGTAGAGTCGGCATGGTTGCGTTAAACCTAAGCCGTTGCACAAAAGAACCGGTAGAACTGGAACCAAATCGGAACCGGATTTTAATTTACGGTTCGGTTCCAAGGGCCAACGTTTCGGTTCCGATTCCCAATTTTCAAAAATTGTAAAATTCGGTTTGGGTCCAGTTCTCGCCTCTCTGGAACCGAACCGAACCAGAACCGATTTTTATAATACATATATATATATTAATACTATATAAAGTCAGTTCTTTAATAATAAACTTAAGTTTAGATATAATGTTGGAAATAGTTTGGAAAAAACAGTAATTAAACCCAACTTTGAGCTTAAATAATTATGGGACCTGTAATGGTTAAAATATTTGGCCCAATTATAGATGGGCCACTGGACTGATGGGCCGACGACAGATGGGCCACTGGACTGATGGGACGATGACGGACGGGCCAAAGACCGATGGGCCGGAAGGTGGATGGGTTGAAAACAAGCAGGCCGAAAACAGCAATGGGCCCATGGAAAATTCTAGAAACTAAAGTGTGGTCCACAAGGCAAGGAGTAATCCAATTATAGTAGAAAGAGTCCAAAAAAGGTTAGGGTTGATCAAATCCCTTGATTTAAGGGATTGATAAACCTGGGTACATGGGCTTGACCCATTTATCGTAATTTGTATAAATAGATGACTTTGATTAATGAGAAGGGATCTGAAATTTTACCCCAACTTCTATTGTGTAACTTTTCTGCATTTACACAATTGGCGCCGTCTGTGGGAAACCCTATTATTGAAATCCTTTTTCAATAAAGTTTCTCACCCTCTGCAAAAAAGCTAAGATTCGTACCAACAATGGCGATCACACGTTCACAACATACCGATTTACCTCCAAACGGAGGCCAGCAACCAGAAGATCCGATCAGACGAGCCCTAGAGGAGAGGACTGCCGAGTTAGAAAGGCAGAACGCTGAATTGGCGGCAAAATTGGCTCAACTACAGAATCCACAGGAGATCCATGACGACGAGCAGTCCGGACAGCACGAACGGTCTGTAGGCCGCCAGACACACATGGATGACCTACACGCTAGAGCCCATAACGATCGTGAGGAGCAGGCAGAGTCATCCCTACAGGTTCTTGGGGCGCATAATCCGGAGGAGGTCCTGACCATGAAAAAACTGGAGGAAATCATGTCCAGATTCCAGCGGGATGTGCTTAGGGACCTGAAGGTACAGACCCCAATCGATCTGGCATCTGAGGCATCCATAGACGCCGTTCAGACACCATTCACCACCTCGATCACCAGCGTGCCGTATCCGGAGAGGTTCAGATTACCGAAGTTCACCTTATTCGATGGTACAAAAGATCCAACAGAGCACATCTACCACGTTCATACCAAGATGAATGTGTA
This sequence comes from Cornus suecica, assembly GCA_963922005.1. Classification (NCBI taxonomy): domain Eukaryota; kingdom Viridiplantae; phylum Streptophyta; class Magnoliopsida; order Cornales; family Cornaceae; genus Cornus; species Cornus suecica. Next base: position 66,022,308 of record OY998245.1, read on the forward strand.
CAATGAAAACGAGGCCTTACTCTGTAAAGTTTTCCCCACCAGCCTGACCGAAGCAGCCCTCCTGTGGTTCAGAAAGCAACCGCCCCGATCGATCGGTAGCTGGCTCAGACTCTGCGAGTTATTTATTGCCCAATACTTTGGCAATAAAAGGCAGAAGAAAACTATCTCCAGTCTGTTCACCATGATCCAAGAGAAAGGCGAATCCCTGAAAAGTTTTGTCTCACGGTTCAATGTGGAGATGTCTTCAATTGACAATTGCGATCAGCATTCAGCCGTCGAAGCCTTCAGAATGGCCCTGATCCCTGGAACGAAGTTTCATCAGTCCCTGGTCAAGAGGCCGCCAGCCGATATTGGAGAGCTCAACTATAGGGCACAAGGGCACCTCCGAATAGAAGAGGAATTGGCCATACGACAAAGAAGGACTGCCTTTACAACAGTAGAGGCCAGAGCGTCCGAACATTCCAGGATAAAGGATCGGGCGTCAGACCGGAAGAGACCGAACGCACCTCCTGCTCCTTCCCCAGCCCCAGAAAAACGACCAAGGTTTGAGGAGAAGGTCACCCCCTTGAAAGTGACCTTGGCAAAACTGTACCAGGAAACAAAGGGCAAAGGAATCTACCGGTCGCCACCTCCCATCAGGCAGCCAATGGACCAAAGGGATATGTCGAGGCACTGCGCCTTCCATGGCGAGTACGGGCATCACGCTAATGAATGCAGGAGCCTCAGAAGATAGGTGGAAGCCATGATTGCAAAGGGAGAATTAACAGAGTATGTTGCCAATGAGGGAGCCCGATCAGATCAAGCGACGCATGCCCCTACCAAGGGAGCTATGGGACAACCCGTACGAGTCATTCACATGGTCCATGGAGGGCCCAGTCGGTCAGAAGCGGAAGAAGCTCGTAGATCACAGATGCGGCAAGCTCAGAAGTTACGAAGGGTTGGAGAAGTCACCAAGTTTCGAAGCCCGAAAGAGGATGCCCGAATTATTTTCACCGCTGCGGATATGCAGGATATTCAGACACCTCATGACGATCCCCTAGTTATCTCCCTCATGGTCTCCAACTGCCTGATCAAGAGGGTACTGGTCGATCCAGGAAGCAGTGCCAACATTATCACCAAATGGGCCTTTGAGAAATTGGAAATCAATCCCCAGGAGATAGTCCCATCCAGAAGCCCGATAGCAGGATTCGATGGAAAGAGAGTAGAACCAGTAGGGGAAATCCAACTACCAGTAATGGCATCAAGGCGCACACTCCGAGAGACTTTCGTGGTGGTGGATGTCAAACCTTCCTATAATCTCCTCATGGGAAGGGGATGGATCCATCGTATGCACGGAGTCCCTTCTACCATGCATCAGGTCATGCGGTGCATTGATCCGAACGGAATCGACGTAGTCGATATCAGGGGCGATCAGGTAGCAGCAAAGGAGTGTTACGCCGTCACTATGAAAAGCTTAAAAAGGAGAACGGAACCGGAACAAAAGTCACAGTCCAAGACAATACTTGATCCCAAATAGCAATTACAGGAGGGCGGTTCGGGATCACCAGTAGCAGTTGAACCACTACTGGAAGTTCAAATTTGTCACAATCGCCCTGAGAGGTTTACCTATATTGGTTCAGGCCTCAATCCACAGGAAAAAGAGGAAATAGAATCCCTTCTCCGATCCAATGCTGACATATTTGCGTGGAGCCATATGGACATGACCGGTATTGATCCATCAGTTGCCCTGCATTCTCTCAATGTGGATCCCAGTGCAAAGCCCGTTAGACAGAAACAAAGACGAATGGGTGCCCATCGAAACCAGATCATAGCCAAAGAAGTTGATCGACTACTGCAAGCAGGATTCATAAAAGAGGTCCAGTATCCTTCCTGGTTGGCAAATGTGGTGGTGGTCCAAAAGAAGAACGGCAAGTGGAGGGTATGTATCGACTTCACTGATCTGAACAAAGCGTGCCCAAAAGACTGTTTCCCTTTACCAAAGATCGACCAGATAGTGGATGCCACCGCAGGATTCGAACGTTTGAGCTTTCTGGATGCATACTCTGGCTATAACCAGATCCGAATGGCTCCGGAGGACCAGGAAAAGACTGCCTTCATCACTGAGTCAGGTACATTTTGTTATACAGTTATGCCTTTCGGACTAAAGAATGCAGGTGCTACCTATCAGAGGTTGGTCAGAAGGGCGTTCCAAGGGATGATGGGATCCACCATCGAAGCCTACATCGATGACACGGTGGTAAAAAGCAAGGAGAAAGGAGACCATCTAGCCGATCTGCAGCAGGTATTCAGCACCCTCCGGAAGCATAATATGAAGCTCAATCCGGCCAAATGTTCTTTCGGAGTATCCTCAGGCCAGTTTTTGGGGCACATAGTTGACCGGACGGGAATACAGGCTAGCCCTGCACAAGTCAAAGCTCTCATAGAGACTGCTGAGCCTAAGTCCTGGAAAGAAATCCAGGTACTAACCGGAAGAATAGCGGCCCTCAGTCGTTTCATCTCCCGGTTAACCGATCGGTGTAGGCCGTTCTTTCAAGCAATAAGAGCGGCACGAGGAGAAGTCTGGGGGCCCGAGCAAGCGGAGGCACTGCACAAACTCAAAAGTTACATGACGAAGCCCCCGATCCTGGCAACCCCTGAAGCCGATGAGCCGTTGCACCTATATCTGGCCGTTTCAGTAACATCTACCAGCGCCGCTCTGGTCAAGGAGGGCAAAGGGTACCAGACACCGGTTTTCACACCAGCAAATCCCTTGCTGAGGCAGAGACCCGTTATTCAAAGCAGGAGAAACTGGTACTATCACTGATCAATGCTAAGCGGCGTCTCCGTCATTATTTCGAAGCGCACCCGATCATAGTTCCAACTGTAGCACCGATAAGATCCATAATGGCGAAGCCTGAGTTATCTGGGAGAATCTCAAAATGGGCAATTGAACTAGGGATTTTTGACATAACCTACGTCCCCCGAACGGCCATCAAAGGACAGGCAGTAGCTGACTTCCTGTTAGAAACAGAAACTAATGACTCCACAGAGGAAGGTGAGCTTGGACTATGGGTCATATTCGTAGACGGATCGTCCAACGTCAACGGAGCAGGGATCGAGATAGTACTCGTAACACCGGATGATACTAAAATCCAACAATCCGTTAGATTGGAATTTCCAGCCTCTAACAACGAAGCAGAATATGAGGCCCTCCTTGCAGGAATTCGGTTGGCCCGAAGCCTTCAAGTCCAAAAGGCAGTAGTACGAAGTGATTCCCAGCTAGTCGTACGACAGTTAAATGGGGAGTACGAAACCCGAGAGCCGAAAATGGAAGCATACAAGACTCTGGTTCTAAAGGAGGCTGAAGAGTTCCAGCAAATAAACTTTGAACAGATTCCCAGAGGAGATAACTCTGTAGCAGATCATCTGGCTAACCAAGCCTCCGCAGCAGGAGAAACTTTGACTCGCACTGTACCGATGGATTTTGTCGTCCGATCTAGCTTGGAACCCCCCGAAGAAGTAATGGTTATCCCGTGGGAACCAAGTTGGATGGATCCGGTAGTAGATTATCTGAGATTTGGCACATTGCCTGAGTCAAAATCAGAAGCCCGGAAGATTAGAATGAAAGCAGCCAGATATGCCCTGTACAACGGCCAACTATATCGGAAGTCTTTTTCCGGACCATATTTGAGATGTCTCACCCCATCAGAAGCATCGGCAGTCATGGAGGAGATTCATGCTGGAGCTTGTGGCAATCACTCTGGAGGAAGGTCCCTAGCTCATAAAGTCCTCACCCAGGGGTACTTCTGGCCCTACCTGGCAAGAGATGCTGAAATTTATGTCAGACATTGCAAAAAATGCTAGTTTCATGGAGATGCCATTCATCCACCGCCTGAGTTCTTAAACCCAACTATTGTCCCTCACCCTTTTGCCCGATGGGGGATGGACATAGTGGGGCCCCTTCCTCAGGCAATACGATGTACAACGCATGTTCTCCTGGCTACCGATTATTTTACCAAATGGGTGGAAGCGGAAGCATATCCCACCATAACAGGTAGCCATGTCATAAAATTCATCTGGAGCCACATCATCTGTAGGTTCGGCCTACCCCGAACCATAATGATGGATAATGGCACCAACCTGGACAACAGAAGGGTTCAAGCATTCTTAGCAAAGCATGGGATCAATCAGAACACTTCTTCCGTCGGCTACCCGCAAGGAAATGGGCAAGCCGAAAGGACGAATAGAACAATTTTTGACACATTGAGGAAAAAACTTGAAGACGCAAAAGGAGCATGGCTAGAGAAATTGCCTGAGGTATTGTGGTCTTATCGGACTACTCCAAGACAGCCAACCGGGGAAACCCCTTTCGCCATGGCTTATGGGGCTGAAGCAGTTATCCCGACCGAGCTAAGGGTACCTACTCTAAGGAGTCAAGCATGGGAAGAAGGACCGAACAATCAGCATTTAGCCCATGATCTGGATCTCCTAGAGGAAAGAAGGGAAGCTGCTGGGATAAGACTAGCTGCCTATCAGCAGCAAGTAAGAGCACGATTCAATCAGAAAGTCAAAAGGAGAGAATTCCAAGTAGGCGACATGGTCCTCAGAAGGAAGATTGGGATTATAGGCAAATTACGGGAGACATGGGAAGGACCTTACACAGTGGTTGAGGTTATCGGTCGCGGGGCCTATCGGGTTCGGAAGAACGAAACAGGCCGCCTTGAATCCAACTCCCAAAATGCTTATCGGTTAAAGAGGTATTATCCTTAGATAGTTATTTTTCTTATTGATAAATAAGACTGTGTCTTACTTTGACACCATTGTTACGAAGTATCTGTGCCCGATATAGGCACCTCTGCTTCATGATTTTCGAATTCATCTCAATAAAGATAGAGTTTAACTTTATACAAGGTTTCATGATAAAATCGAGCCTCAGGGGCCAAATGCCCGAAGGCTTTATGTTCATTGAAATTTTCCTAAGTGTTTGAGTTCAAACCTGATTTGAACTAACCAGAGGATAAAATTAAGCCTCAGGGGCCAAATGCCCGAAGGCTTCACAATTTACTAAAATTTTTCTAAGTGTTTGAGTTCAAAACTGATTTGAACTAACCAGAGGATAAAATCAAGCCTTAGGGGCCAAATGCCCGAAGGCTTTATGTTCATTGAAATTTTCCTAAGTGTTTGAGTTCAAACCTGATTTGAACTAACCAGAGGATAAAATTAAGCCTCGGGGGCCAAATGCCCGAAGGCTTTATGTTCATTGAAATTTTCCTAAGTGTTTGAGTTCAAACCTGATTTGAACTAACCAGAGGATAAAATTAAGCCTCGGGGGCCAAATGCCCGAAGGCTTCACAATTTACTAAAATTTCCTAAGTGTTCGGGTTCATACCTGATTTGAACCAACCAATAGGATAAAATCAAGCCTCAGGGGCCCTTTGCCCGAAGGCTTTGTGATTCATTAAAATTTCCTGGATGTGTGAAATCAAAGTAAATTTGTAGCCTCAGGGGCCATATATGTCTGAAGGCTCAATTGTCTCATAAAAACTCACACAAAAGACGAATAGTTGCTGGAAAAAGAAATAAAGGTTCTTGATTCATTAAAAATAAAGGTTACAAGAAAATTAGCCCATTGGGGGAAGCAAAAAATTGCCCTAAGCTACTGTTCGGGGGGATGGTATTCTTCCCCTTTCAGGATAGCGGCGAAGCGCTTTTCGTTCTCAGAGGTAGGAGGGTTATCATAAGGAAAAGGTATTCCCATATGAGCATCAAATTCCTCTGCGGTCTTGAATTCCTGGGATTCCAGAGGGATGTGCTCCATTTCATGCCTCCGCCGCCAGGCCCTGACCGCTCGGATGTCGCAGATGACGCTGTATCTTTTGAACATGTCGAGCCCTCCCAGACGACATAATTCTACCTTTTCCCGCTCAAAGGACAGAAGCCTTTCTGATTCTGCCAAGAGTCTATCAGACTCAGTTTTTTCAGCTGCCATCCTCCGGACAACCTCTTTCGCTTTTTCCAGCTCGGCAGCCAAAACCACCTTTTCGGCAATCAGGGTTTGCTTTTCCGCCTCACCAGTTTCCAGAAGAGTCTTCTGTTCAGAAACAGTCTGGCGGAGTCCATCCGTCTCCTTGACCAGAGAGACCCGATGGATTTCATTCTGCTTTATTTGGGCCTTCATACCGGCCATCTCCTTAACATCAGTCTCAAGGAGGCTGTTGTATGCCTGAATGCCGTAGAGAAGCTGCACAATGAAGGTCGGATTATTACACAGATAATGATCAGCAAATGAAATAAAGAACACGAAAGGATGAACAAAATCTTTTACCTCCATAGCCATTATCGAAGTCTTCTTAGCCAGATCAGTTCTGGTGATCTTTGACTGAGCCACCCTGTCAGCTGGTGTCCAGACCCCTTTGGCCATAGCCCGAAGAGCCTCCGGATGGTTGAGGGTGATTTGATCAGCACAGACTGGAGTTCCGTCTGGCAGCAGAAACTTAGGCTCCCAAGGAGTCAGAGCTTGGGATGATTCAGGGGCTGCTGGAGCCTTGCTTGAAGAAGAAGCATTTTCGGCTTGTGTCCTAGCCCTTTTAGTTGCATTGGATCGGGTCCTCACAGCTGGAGCATTTGCAGGAGGCGGAGGAGGAACCGATGGGGTCAGCACTGCTGGCGCTACCGGGCTTTGAGCAGGTGGAGGCACCGAAGACGAAGGCGGTGCTGTTGACAATGGCACAACATCAACAAGCGTAATACCTTCGGGAACTTGAGGGATTCTGGCGGACATAGGTTTGTCGGGCAAGTCCATCCTGTCAACACCAGCGCCCAAGTTAGAGATCGATTCAATATTTTCCATGGTCAGCAGGTCAGTAGCCGATCGGGTCTTGCCCCAAACATGGGTTCTCAAGAGGCCTATCCGCTGTTTTATAAAGGTAAGGGGAAGATCCTTGTCCTCATAACCTAGAAATTTGAAGGCATAGTCTCCCCGGTGAAGGTCACAATGTTCACAGAGGCAAGAAGCCTTATGAAGTGGGCGGTAGACAGGCAGGCGAATGGGACCGAATTTGTTGGGGATCGGGAAAATACGAGAAAAAGGGTACGACCAATTGCCGCTCACTACGACCATTCGTTCTTTCCATCCCTTATCCGATTTTTCAGTATCGGTACAGATGCTGCGGCCGTGAAAGGGGAAAAGGTTGTATCTACCTCTACTCGCTCTGGCATTTTGGAAAAAATAACAAAGGAGGAGGTCGGCTAGGCCTAGGTTCAGATCCATATCCCTATTGTACAACAGTAGCATGGATATGATCCTAATGCTGTTCGGGTTCAATTGAAGGGGATGCAACCCAAGCATGAAGAACACATAGTGAAAAAAGGGATGAAGAGGAAACCTCAGAACCCTAAGATGAGATGCCGATAGCAGAATGCTACCGGGGGCTAGGCCCTGGCTCTGGGTAAAGTCTAGGTAGCCAGGATAGGGGGACACGTCAACGTCCTGGGGAACGTGGGTCTCAGCCCGAAGGTGTTTGACGTCCACTTCAGGTCGGGTCCTCTTAAGTGGGGCCACTACAAATGGTTCAGAAGGCTTGGTTTTCGCAGGACCGGTCGTTGAGGAACCCGGAAGGTCAGTACTTTTAAGAGTAGTTTTTCTGGTTCCTCTAGGAACAGGCTGGGGAGACTCACTGCCAGTGGAATCGGTGCCTGAGGAAGTAGGTAAAACTACTTCCTCTACCGACCGGGTATCGTCACTATCGGACATAATGTTAAGAAATGTAGAAGAGACAGAGGGAGGTAAAGGTGATAAATTAAAGAGAGAAGAAAGGAAGAAAACCGATCGACTTACTTAGTTAGTGAAAGAAGAGTTACAGAAGCTCTGAGTAGCAGCAGGTTTCTATGATTTCTGAGATGAACGACGGAATGAATGACGGCAATGGCAAAGGAACAAATCCCAGCAATGGAGAGCTAAAGAAAGCAAAAAGCGAGAACAGAGAATAGCAAAATATGAACTGTGATGTGAAGTGATGAAAGATGGGGTTTTTATAGAAGGAGAAGAGGAAGCCAAAAAGGCTGCACGAAGACCGAAAGACACGCCACAGCCGTCATGGTGCAAGATTTGAGGGAGTAGTGGCCGCACGTTTTGGCATGTCATTAAATAGGCAATGATGACATGCCAACTCATTATCTTCATTTCCCATAAAAGCAATTAGTATATATATACATAGGTAGTTACATTTATTAGGTCATGGGTTTTGGAAAGAATGTCAAAGCCCATAACCTCAGGGGCCTGTGTAATGGTTAAAATATTTGGCCCAATTATTGATGGGCCACTGGACTGATGGGACGATGACGGACGGGCCAAAGACCGATGGGCCGGAAGGTGGATGGGTTGAAAACAAGCAGGCCGAAAACAGCAATGGGCCCATGGAAAATTCTAGAAACTAAAGTGTGGTCCACAAGGTAAGGAGTAATCCAATTATAGTAGAAAGAGTCCAAAAAAGGTTAGGGTTGATCAAATCCCTTGATTTAAGGGATTGATAAACCTGGGTACATGGGCTTGACCCATTTATCGTAATTTGTATAAATAGATGACTTTGATTAATGAGAAGGGATCTGAAATTTTACCCCAACTTCTATTGTGTAACTTTTCTGCATTTACAGGACCCGAACTCCGAATTTAACGGGACCAAGCACTAATGTGTTCTCCTTGGTGTGGAGATCAAGTTGGTATAATTACATGTTCAAAACTATTAATTATTGAATGAGAAATTATATCTCAAAGTGACCCACTTGAACTTGGGTAATGATGTTTGTCCCACATTGGAAATAAAGTGAAGTGTAAAAGTGTTTTTATATGGTTGCATTGAATGGGTGACTTGAATAACTAGAGGCATGGGAGGAGAGCTAGACCATGCATGAACCATGCAAGTCTTAGCCTAACCACACACGCGCGCGCGCCGCGCGCCCGCCCGGTCCGGGCCGTGGTCGTCGGTTCTACCCAATGTAGTTTTATTTTTTGCCAAAACTGCAAATGTCTCTTCTGAAGAGATACGTCTACAGTTTTACATAAATAGTTTCAGCACCCATTGGAATGGATACCAATACAGTTGTAACACATTTTCTTCTCTATATCTATAGGTTGCAGTTCATTCATAACACACGCTTTTTAATTCTGCCAGAAAAATACTCTCCCTACATTCGCATATACACACATACATATACATAGGTTTGGGTTTGAGTACAAACACAGAACTTGAGTTCGCCGGTCTTCACCATTGCAGTGCTGCAACAGTGAAGGAGAAATCCGTTCTATCTTGGGAGACATTTGTTCAGAATCCTTAAGCACCGTAGAGGGAGCAATTTTGCCTTAAGGAAACTGTGGTATCACACAGGGCTCGGATTATTTCTGATCTTCTGCGATTATTGTATTTTTAGGTCAGTTTCCTTTAATTATTGCAATATATATATTTGTATGCATGATATATTTATATACATATAACAGAAGCATGTTTAGATAACAATCTTAAGGCAAAATTTGTGTTTCTTTCATGTTCTGTTATAGATATATTTCTGCAAGTATATATATAGTTCGTGCATATATATATTATTTATACATGTTACAATTTGCAGTATATTTTCTGTTATAGTTGTATAGATATATATTTCGTACATATATATATATTTTGTCTGCACTGTAGTACGGTACGTAGTATATACATTGTCAAATTGTACTCATATATATGCATGGATTGTGGAGTTTGTATTTTGTTTTAATGCAAACACTGTGAAAGTGTATTCATCTATATGCATGTTTATAAACTGTTGGATTTTGGTATATTAAGTTTGCATTCTCATATATATAATTACCTTATTCTGTTATTTACATAGATACAGCATATTGTTATATATATTCTGATAATTGGAGATATATTATATATATATTCTGATAATTGTACTGCTCTGTTTTTAATATCTGATATATATATATATATATATATATATATATATATATACTGATTCTGTTATATATATTTATATATATATCTTCTGATTTTATATTCTGATATATATATATATTATGTTATATTATTTACTGATATATATATATTCTGTGTATATAATTTTATATTATATATTCGGTTTTTTATATATATATCTATATTATATTCAGAAAATAGTTTATATATATATGTAATTATATTAACTATTAATATAATTATATATATATGTTTGAATCAAGTCCAGTATATATTGGTTGTTTATATAATTTTGGAATTTTATTTCGGAATTTTATATATATACATCCTGTTTGTTGTATTGCAGTGTAATTTTTGTGTTATTATAATATTGTGCGGGAAACAGTACATAAAGCAGATTTCTGTTTGTGTAATAGAAATGGCTACTGGTAATCCAACCACAATCAATGTCCCACATGGGGAGAAGCCTGAAAAGTTCAATGGCTCTGATTTTAAGCGTTGGCAACAAAAGATGTTGTTTTATCTTACTACTTTGAATCTGGCCAAGTTTTTAATGGAAGCAATTCCATCAGTGGCCGAGGGTAAAACTGATAAAGATAAACTGGCTGCAGTGGATGCATGGAAGCATTCTGATTTCTTGTGCAGGAACTATATCCTTAATGGATTAGATAACACACTGTATAATGTATACAGTGGTGTGAAAACTGCAAAGGAGTTATGGGAATCATTGGATAAAAAATATAAAACTGAGGATGCTGGCACGAAGAAATTCATTGTCGGCAAATTCTTAGATTTTAAAATGTTAGATTCCAAAACTGTACTCAGCCAAGTGCAACAGATTCAAGTGTTTCTTCATGACATTCATGCAGAAGGTATGTCTCTTAGTGAGTCATTCCAAGTGGCGGCTATAGTTGAAAAACTACCACCACTTTGGAAAGATTTTAAGAACTACCTGAAGCATAAACGCAAGGAGATGACTCTTGAAGAGTTGATAGTTCGCCTGAGGATTGAAGAGGACAATCGTAAGTCTGAAAAGAAAAGTAGTGCATGGCATCCTATGGAGTCAGAAGCAAATATTGTGGAGGAAGGATCATCTTCAAAGACTAAAAAGAGAAAGTTAAGTGATGAAGGTCCAAGTAAAGGATCTAAGAAGTTCAAAGGCAAGTGCTTCAATTGTGGAAAGCTGGGACATCTCTCTAAAGACTGTCGAAAGCCAAGGAACTTCAGAAACACTAGACCCCAAGCGAATGTGACGGAGGCAGATCGACTTGCCAATGATGTAGGCGATATGAACCTTGTTGTTGTGGTTTCAGAGTGCAATTTGGTGGGCAATAACAAAGAGTGGTGGGTGGACACTGAAGCTACTCGTCACATCTGTGCCAATAGGTGGATGTTCACTGCTTATCAACCTATGAAAAATGGAGAACAACTCTTTATGGGTAATTCTTCATCTTCTAAGGTAGAAGGTAGTGGAAAAGTGATCCTGAAAATGACTTCTGGAAAAGAGGTGACTCTGAATAATGTGTTACATGTGCCGGATATTCGCAAGAACCTAGTGTCTGGATCTCTGCTAAGCAAAAATGGCTTTAAATTAGTCTTTGTATCCGATAGTCTTTGCGATACCCGGACATGAGATGTATTTGATTGTTGCACCTCAATCTCATGGAAGGTCTAGTACACAGTTGTTCTATATTGACGCAGAGACTAAGGACTACACTACTATATCTATGGATATTATTCCTATAGTACGTGATTTCCAAGACGTATTTCAGGAGATTTTAGGGCTACCTCCGAATCGTGAGATTGACTTTGTTATCGACTTAGCTCCAGGCACCCGGCCTATTACTAAAACACCATACCGGATGGCACTAGTAGAGATGTGGGAGCTGAAGGATCATATTCAACAACTTCTTAGTCAGGGTTTCATTCACATGAGTACTTCACCCTTGGGAGCACCGGTGTTGTTCGTGAAGAAGAAGGATGGTTCTCTTTGTCTTTATATTGACTACAGGGAGCTAAATAAAGTCACAATTCGCAACAAGTATCCATTGCCTAGGATTGATGACTTATTTGATCAGTTGAGGGGAGCCACTTACTTCTCCAAAATAGACTTGAAGTCAGGGTATCACCAACTTCGTGTTAGGGAGTAGGATGTGCCTAAGACAACATTCCTCACTCGATATGGGTCATATGAGTTTCGTGTCATGCTTTTTGGACTGACCAACACTCCAACTATTTTCATGGATTTGATGAATAGGGTATTCCGATAATTTTTTGGACTAGTTTGTCATTTTGTTCATTGGTGACATCTTGGTCTCTTCTAGGTCAGAGGAGGATCATGTCAGGAATTTGGAGATAGTGTTACAGACAATTAGAGATCATCAGTTTTATGCAAAGTTTGAGAAATGTGTTTTCTGACAAAAGGAAGTAAAGTTTTTGGGGCATGTAATGTCATAGATAGGTTTATTGGTGGATCCAACAAAAGTCTCAACGGTTCTGGAGTGGGGACAACCTACCTCACCTACAGAGATTCACAATTTTATGGATTTAGCTGGGTATTATCGCAGGTTCATTCAAGGTTTTTCAAAGATCGTCGGTCCACTCACTCATTTGACTAAAAAGGGAGTGTCATTCATTTGGGATGACCACTGCCAAACAACCTTTGATGAATTGAAGACGAATTTGACATCTATACATGTTCTAGCTACCCCACATAGTGGAATTGAATATCTTGTTTTTATAGACGCCTCATTGCAGGGTTTGGGGTGTGTGTTGATGCAGGAGGAGATACCAGTATCTTATGTTTCACGTAAGCTCAAGCCACATGAGCTTAACTACCCGACACACGATTTGGAATTAGCAGCAGTTGTTTTTGTACTGAGGATTTGGAGGCACTATCTGTTAGGCGAAACTTTCAGACTATTCAGTGATCACAAGAGTCTGCAATATCTATTCACGCAGAGAGAACTGAATATGAGGCAACGCAGATGGCTGGAATTTGTAAAAGACTATCACTTCTCCATTCAGTACTATCCAGGAAAGGCTAATGTAGTGGCAGACGCTCTCAGTCGTCGACCCTATGCTAGTCTTTCAACTTTGTTTGAGACTGAGTAGAATGCATTGAGAACAGTGGATGATTTAGCTGACACTTTTGCAGTGTGTGTTATGGTGACGCCTGTTATTATTCAAAGGGTAGTCGAGGCCCAACATGTGGATCAACAGTGCATTGCTAAAATTATGGAATTAACATCTGGGGAGATTCATTTCTACTCAGTTGACTTTGATAGAGGCTTGAGGTACAAAAGACGATTGGTTGTTCTTCCTACCGAGGACTTGAGAAGAGATGTGATGAGAGAGGCTCATAACTCTCTGTTTGCGGTACATCCTGGAGGAGATAAGATGTACCAGGATATGAAGCGCCAATTTTGGTGGGCTGGAATGAAGAGAGATGTTGTTATTTTTGTCTCCACATGCAGTACTTGCTAGATGGTGAAGATTGATCGCCAGAAACCGCCGGGATCATTACAACCACTGCAAGTGCCTGAGTGGAAATGGGAGAGCATTTCCATGAATTTCATTGAGGGACTATCTACTTCTCCTCAAAACCATAATTTTATTTGGGTGATTGTTGATAGACTTACCAAGTCTACCCATTTTCTACCTATTCATTCATATTTTACATCGGAGCAGTTGGCGAAGCTTTACATCGCTGAGATAGTAAAACTTCATTGGATTCCTTTTCTATTATATCAGATAGAGATCCAAACTTTGTATCTGGATTTTGGGCAAGTTTTCAGCAGGCCTTAGGTACAGCATTGCATCTAAGTATAGCTTACCACCCGCAGACAGATGGTCAGACTGAGAGAGTTAATCAGATTTTGGAGGATATACTTCGAGCTTGTGTCCTTGATTTCAAGGGCAATTGGCAGTTCTACTTGCCGCTGTTAGAGTTTGCCTACAACAATAGTTACCAGAAGACCATCGGTATAACACCCTTTGAGGCCTTGTATGGTCGACCATGTAGATCTCCAGTATGTTGGATGGGAGTTGGATAGAGCAAATTCCTAGATCCTGAGTTCATCAAGGATACTTCAGAGAAAATTACTCTTATTCGAGATCGTATGAAGACTGCTCAGAGTAGACAGAAGAGTTACGCTGATCGTCGGACCCGAGCCTTAGAGTTTAGAGTGGGAGATCAGGTTCTACTGAAGGTGTCTCCCATGAAGGGAGTGATGCGATTTGGGAAAAAGGGGAAACTATCACCTCGCTTTGTAGGTCCTTTCATGATTACCGACATGATTGGACTAGTGGTTTATCGTTTAGCTTTACCTGATCATATGCACAGGGTGCATAACGTTTTTTATGTTTCTATGTTGCGGCGATTTCTCTGTGATGATGATGTCTATTAGCATATAAATGTGGGAGAAATTGAGTTGCAACTGGATGCGACCTATGTGGAGCAGCCTTATCGTATTCTGGATCGTAGGGATCAGGTACTCCACACGAAAGTCATTCCTCTTGTACGTGTTTAGTGGAGTCATCACAACGAGGCAGAGTCCACTTGAGAAATAGAGGATGAGGTTCGTGCTAAGTATCCAGAGTTATTTATTTCAGGTATGTGCTGAATTCCAGGGATGGAATTCCTTTATAAGGTGGGAAGAATGTAATACCCCGTATTTAAATAATGATTATTTTATTTGGTTATTTATTTCAGATGGCAGGTTGGGTATTTAGATTTTTGAGTAAGGATGCTCTAGTCATTTTATGAAGGCTAGGTATGTTTCGTAAATAGATGAATTATTAAGGGGCATGGTAGTCATTATGGTTATGACACTTTTGTGATTTTGGTATATCTAGGGGCATTCTAGTAATCTACCTAAACCTATTATATATACATCATTAACTTCAGATTTTGTTATCATCTCATTCTCTACTACTACTTCTTCTTCATAATTTTCCCCCAAAATTGTGAGGGTTGAGAGGTTATGGTTGGATCGGATCCGGATTTATGGTGGTATAAGCTCTCCAAATCAAGCAAGACATATGTTTTACTCTTCCTCTTTGTACTAAAATTCGTAACCTTTGTTTGGTGCTCTTATAAATTGTTATACATTAATTTCGTATATATATACTTATGAGTATTAACATGTTCAAATATGTATTGATATGTAGTTTTATGAACATGTATGTGTAGATCCGTAGTTATATGTGTAGATATGTAGTTATATGAACATGTATGGGTAGATCCGTAGCTATATGTATTGATATGAAGTTATATGAACATGTATGTGTAGATCCATAGATATATGTCTATATGTATAGATTCGTAGTTATATGAGCATGTATGTATAGATCCATAGCTATATGGTTATATGTATAGGTCAGTAGCTATATGAGCATGTATATATAGATCCGTAGTTATATGAAAACATATGTATAGATCTGTTATAATATGTTTGTATTTACGTATATATATGATGATATATATTTTGTTATACATTTATGTATAGATCCGAGAGTATATGTATAGATCATGTATATATGTATAGATTTATGATATATATAACCACTCATGTATAGATCGGTTATCGTAGGTTTTGATTCATGACTACATATGATAGTATATATTTTGTTTATACGGATATATTTATTTGTAGTTATTTGTACAGATCTGTTTTACCATGTTCATGTCTATGCATATATACGATGGGTATTATATTATGTGTAGATAGACGTGTATGGATTTATGTATAAATGTATAGATCTGTGAGCTTACATATATGTCTTGTTATTATGAATTATGTTGAGATATATATGATTTGAACTACATATAGAAATCTGAATATAGAAATATTTTAGGTTTCAATGTTGACAATGAATTATAATAATGTCATTAGAGAAACACTGTTTATATTATGTAATTATTTTTCTCTATTTTCTTTGTTCATTGATTTATATGTTATTATGATTCCCCACAAATTATACTAAAATACGTATATTCGACCGTATAAATGAACAGTTTTGACCGTATAAAATACAGTATTTTCTGGCGCTGGGGCGCTGTCCCAGACCCCGCCAGGGGGGCGCTTAGGAAATGTCGCGTCACCCCCCCAGATCCCCAAGACTCGACGTTATAAATTGTTATACGTTCCCAAGTAAAAAATATAAGTGAATTAATAATTTCATAAAATCACAAAAATTTATTAAATAATTATGGTTAAGGGAGTTAGAAGGAACCACAAGGAGGCTGACAAATAAATGCAGTCTCACTAGTACCACGAGATATGATTGAGTTGTCACGACTTGATTGATTTGTCGGGTACGTAGTTATAGTTGGGTATTGAGTTGTCCCGACATGATTGATTTGTCGAGTACATGGTTATAGTTGGGTATGGAAGTGTTGGACAAAATTGACATGGGGGAATAAATTCTTATACCTATTATATGAGGGTATATCAATAACTATGATTATAGTTAAATATATTATTATTATTATTATTATTTATACTATAATTTTGGGTGTCACTGGGAAAGGGGATGGATCTTGGTACTTTGTTTGGGATCAAGTAGAGTTGTACTTGCTCGTGGGCTTGACCCACCTTTGTTGTTATTTCAAGTCCTTAGCAATTCCATCTGCAAGGTTGAAGTCTTGCTCGTTTGTCCATTCGATCCAACGGTTATTCTTTCTATCCCAGGGTAAGATCAAATTTATCTTATGCTCTTCCTTTATGAGTTGTTCTAGGGGTCCCCGTTTATGGGATTCCCAAGTTGTACGGTGTGGAACTTATTATATTCTGAGGATGTATTGGGTGTGGTCTCTTTTATGTATAAGTTGTACCTTTGATTCTTATTTATGTTACTATATCTCTATTTTATGTCTTATTATCTGTGCTTACATTTATCAATTGCAGACGCTTCTAGTTTTTTGTGCATGGGCCTGACCAACATATGCATAGAAATTTGGAGTGTCACATTTGGCTGCTAGGGTTCACTGGTGGATTTTATTCGCTGTGGTATTCCCCTTGGATCTTGAAACTAAAAACTTTATTTTGACTTGGTTTCTAATATGCCACTCCTTATAAAACTAATTTGGACCCAGTATTTTCATGTAACTTTGGACTAGGTAATTTCCTCTATGAAATTAAGAGTAAATATTTTTGAGCATAGTATGTGTTAAATCTGTGTAGATAATTGTTCTGAAACAAAAATTATTACATTTGAAGAGTAAAAATGAGAGATTGGAGTATTGAAGTAGTGTCATCTAAGTAAATTTGCCTAATTTCTCATAATATAAAAAATAAACAACCAAAGAAATCAAAGACAAGAAATGTCACAGGTGCACTAGTTAATTAGTAATTGAAGGATCTAAATTAGTTGTTTAGGGCCGAGACTTGATTAATCTAATCGCATAGTTTTTTTTTTTTTTTTTTTATAACTTGAAATCATAAAATCAAATGTAATTAAGATCATGCCATCAAACCTGACAAATTTAATAAGAGTGATATACACATGTTTTCTTGTAAATGAAACCAACAGAGCATGCATTACAATGGATAATACATTTAATTTATACATGAAGAATTGTACAAACAAGGCCGGCTAAGCTTGCATGACAACCGAATACACGGATTATTCAGAGCAAAAATAAGCAAAAGAAGACAATTCACACACTTCAACCACTACATAGCTCAAGGAGTTATGTAGAGCATGGGAGCTTCCCATAATATATATACAGTTTTTTATATACAACACTCATGTTACTTATAATCGAAGATACATACATATATAATATTAAGCCACCATATTGTTGTAAATCACTAATAGTTATTAAACTACCCAGGATACACACTTAATTGAGAGAACGAAACTTTTATTTCCAAATCTCGCACTTTCAAAAATACAAAACTCTCTCTCTCTTTTTTCCTTTCTTTTCTCACACTCTAGCTTCTAGCTTCTAATTTACTACACTACCATACAATCTCTATATATAGACATGAAATATATAAGCTGACAAACAACATTTTCATTTGCCGCCATTATTGACTTTGGTAGATATTGGCGTGAACAATCTTCACGCATGGTTTGGCTCCACTCACACATGGTTTTGGTGGCAGCCTTTTTTGACCTCTTGGTTGATGCATGCACTTGAAGGTGTATCAAGTTTATTTTCAACACATATATGCTAATGCCATGATCAAAGATTACTCCTTAGATTGACCAAATATGTTCTGCAGTCGAAGAACCCACCCGGTGTCTGTGGGAATAAGACTCAGTAGAGAAGTCAAGACAGTGATGAAAAAGCAAGACCAAGGGACCGAAGCATATTCAGGTGGAAGAAATGAACTCACCACATAAAAGAAAGCGAAAAACACACAAACAACTCCAACTTGTTCAATGGCATTTGCTAGGGCGTTAGGTAAGGTGTTTCGGAACAATATTCCGTTCCACAAAGATGTGACTCCGATACAAAGTGCCACTAGAATTAAGAAATCTCTATGGAATGTCAACACTCCTATGGATATTGGTATAACATAGGTCAGAAGTGTTTTTCCAAGTTCCTAATCTCGATAAACTTTGACAATGGGATTCACTGAGGGAGATGAAGGGTTTGAGGAAAGATCTTCCAAGGTAGATGGAAGACTTTCCACAGCCTTGGAGTCAGAAATGTTTTGTGTTTTTGGCTGTGATGTTGGTAATTCTTGTGGTGGTACTTCTGATTTGGGAAATAGAGATTGGAACCAAGAGACGATTGCAGCAAACACATAATAAGGTGCTTGGTACCACTTAGGGTTCATGGCTTCCTAATTTTCTTTGGGTATGGATGATATATATATAGCTAGGTTCTGTTGATTTGGGAAATAGATTTGGTAGGGTTTAGGATCTTAATTTATAGAAATTGAGGTCCGTTAAGATACCGTTAATTAGTAAAAAAAATCTGACTCATCATCTACAATGCATGCACACTCTAAATGCAAACTCTTCTCACCATGGACTAATATGTCTTAATTTGTCGTTACATGTATATATCTTTGTATACTTTCTTCTCATAATGAACTTTTAACCTACTTTCAACCTTAGTTGAATTTACCCGGGAAAGAAAAAAATAAACCTACCATACGTAAATCTCCTTATTTCTAATTTCTAACAATTTGCTTGATTTTTTTTAAAAAAAAAAATACAATAAAAGCTTGAAAAATATATAAAAAAATAAAAATAAAAAAAAGACGAGAAAATTAGGTATGTTAATTTTGTTGAGTTAAGTAAACAACAGAAGGATGATTGGTTGATTCATTTTTTATGAAGATCAAATTAAGCCATTTACCGAAAATGAAATAAAATCGAACTAAGCCTAAATAGACTCTGAAAATTTATGCAGTTCTTTTCTTCTTTTTTTTCCGGGTAAGTCAATATATTAGAAAATATTGAACAAAGGGAAAAACCCAAAAGAGGCCTAAGGCCTAACCAGCCTCACATGTTTTGATATTCAGATTTGAACTGCAAATTAAGATATTTTTTTATTTTGTTTTATTTATTTTTATTTTTTAAATTAACCTCAGTCAAATGCGATATGTTCCGAGTATAATTGGTAAAGAAGGTAAATTTATGAAACAAAAAAGTAGTGTAGATGAAGGATGTATCTATGAGAAATTATTTAAAGTACTGCATATAGCTGAATTACATTTCAACAATTTTACTTAGAAGAGTCAAAAAATTAATGAAGATACAAGACTCACTATCTGAATTAATTTGTCTCATTGAGTTATCTAGAAACTGAACCTTTAACCTGAGAAGGTGAAAAATATTTTTACTCAAAATATATTCCACCATATATATATACACATATATACTCCGATGTGTAAGTCCTCTTCCTTGGTCGAGAAGTTTACAATACCCGCCAACACAGTGGCAATATATTCTACAAAACTGACGTATATTAATTGGAGATTGATGACGATAAACGAAAAAAAAACATTAGTTTCGGCCATTGTTGGCATTTGATTTGTGAGACATTTTCCTATCTGGTGGCCTCTAATTATCTGGAATGATAAAAGTCAAAAATGTCAGAATTCTAGAAGTAGTAGTTAGTTTTTTGGGTAATTTGCATTGACACCCCCTGAGGTTAGGGTCAATGGCAACAAGATTGAGGTCAACGTTTGTTTGGCACTCACACCCCCTAAGATTTTAATTTCGTTACAATGACACCCCCTAGGCTGGTGAAATGACTAGAATGTCCCTTTAATTGTTTCATTTATTATATTAGGGTAATATATAAAGTGTGAAATTACCCATATACCCAAACACTTCACCCCTCTAAAATTACTAATTACACTTTCACCCCTTATTACAAAATATATATACATATATTACGAAAATTACAATTTAATTTTTTTTCTTTATAATATAATTTGTATATATAATTACGAAAATTAAAATTACGAAAATATATATATATAATTTGTAAAAAATATATAGAATTTGAAACAATATATAAAATTAAAAAAAACATATAAAATTTGAAACAAATATTTAAAATTCGTAAACAATATATAAAATTCAAATATATATATATAAAGTGTGATTGAAGTTTAAGTGGACAAGTCTCAGAGTCATTAGCCAAGGTAACAGATCATCTCCAGCTCTCTGCAGAGCTATATTAATGGTCACGATGGCGACACATGCCCCACGATGGTGACCGAAATCAGATTCGAACCGATACTTTATTAAAATATTTTAATCAAAATTAAATATATTAATATTTGGATCAAAATTAACGGTTCGGTTCCGATTCTCATTTTTAAAGAACAGAAAGTATCGGTTCGATTCAGGTTTCAGTCGGAATCAAAAGCGAACCGCATCGTGAATATATTAATATTTGAATCAAAATTAACGGTTCGGTTCCGGTTCTCATTTTTAAAGAATCAAAAGTATCGGAACCGAACCGTTAATTTTGATCCAAATAAAAAATTACTTTCGGTTCTTTAAAAATGAGAACCGGAACCGAACCGTTAATTTTGATCCAAATATTAATATATTTAATTTTGATTAAAATATTTTAATAAAGTATCGGTTCAATTCCTATTTCGGTCACCATCGTGGGGCATGTATCGCCATCGTGACCATTAAAATAGCTCTGTAAAGAGCTGGAGAGGATTCGTTACCTTGGTTAATGACTCTGAGGCTTGTCCACTTAAACTTCAATCACACTTTATATATATATATATATATATATATATATATATATATATATTTGAATTTTATATATTTTTTAGAATTTTATATGTTTTTCGAATTTTATATATTGTTTACGAATTTTTTATATTTGTTTCGAATTTTATATGTTTTTTTTTTAATTTTATATATTGTTTCAAATTTTATATATTTTTTCGAATTTTATATGTTTTTTCAAATTTTATATATTTTTTACAAATTATATATATATATATATATTCATAATTTTAATTTTCGTAATTATATATACAAATTATATTATAAAGAAAAAAAATTAAATTGTAATTTTCTTAATATATATATATATATATTGTAATAAGGGGTGGAAATGTAATTAGTAATTTTAGAGGGGTGAAGTGTTTGGGTATATGGGTAATTTCACACTTTATATATTACCCTAATATAATAAGTGAAATAATTAAAGGAATATTCTAGTAATTTCACCAGTTTAGAGGGTGTCATTGCAACAAAATTAAAATATCAGGAGGTGTGAGTGCCAAAAAAATATTAATCACAATGGTTGGGTGTCAATGCAAATTACCTAGTTTTTTCGATAAATAACTCTAGAAGTAGTAGTTGTTAGTCCACTTACGTTTATATATAAGGACCACAATACAGAAGAAGAAAAAGGAAATAAATAATATATATGTCCATTAAATCACAATCAGGATAATAATACTTCAACAAAACTCGACTTTTATCTCGACTCATAACCTTTCAAAAAACATTACATTTGAAACCAGTGATGGATCAACAAAGTCTTTAAGTGGGGGCGACATCTAAGAACAATTTTTTAGTTTAAAATCAAGATAATTAATACAGATATACAGATGTTAATTGATAATACTTTGATTTAATACTTTACTTATTCATTATTGTTCAACTTGTAAATATTTCTTATGTTTAATGATAAAATACTTTACTTAATTATATCTTTATAATTAAGGAAGAATTTTTTTTCTTTTTTTGTTTTGGAATTAATTATCCGAGCTAGGTTATATTTGTTTGGGCTACCAAAGATTTTTTGAAAAACTTTAGTTGGGTCATATATTGTAAGTGTTGAAATTTACTCACATCAATGAATGTTTTATTGAGGCTCTCAAGGCCATATATATGATTTTAAGCTCATGGATCATGCGCCTAAATACATGGGGTCATGACCCACTTCTTCAATAACTACCCATTACTTCAGGTAGTGGGTTGTTACTCCCTGTTTTCAAGGAAATGGCCTAATGCTGATGGGCTTGTTTCTATTTTATGGATTTTATACATGGGTCATTTATCATCTATATATACATGGGCTTAATTGATTTTGGGCCTTACAAATGGGTTTGGACCTATTATTTTCACTATTTACACTAGCCCCATTCGGGTCTGGCATACGTATTCGTGGGTTTAACCCGAATCATGACTAGATGAATGCTTTACAGCTGTGCACGGTGACGTCACCACCATCATTGTGAAGAGGCGTGTGGTTTTCGAATTTCATAAAGGCGGTTGTTGGTTCACATTTCACTGTATTCGAGGTCTTGGGAGCCGGTGTGCCTCCTCAGTCATTTAATGATGGTGGTTGGTATGTCTGATAGTATAAAAGCACTCCTTTGGCTTTCATTTTTTACTCTCATTTTCTCAATTCTTGTGTGAAAATTCCTAGTAGTGCTCTAGCTCTTACCGCCGCTCATATTTTGGCTGCCGGAAGTTCCTCTATCTTCTCGCCGGTTTTTTTCGTGTAAGTTGCCATATTCTTTTCACTATGTCTGATAGTAGTACTTCAAAATCAACTAAATGAGCAATTCTTCGGGAATATGGGGGATCTAATGCTCCGAGCCCCCCTTCTGCAAACCCATCTTCTTCATCCTATCCTTCTTCTTCTTTGCCCATTCCCAATCTCCTGAACCTACCCGGCTTAGGAGTTTTTGCGCCGGACCATCAAGAGGGAATTTCCGTTTCCGACCCGCATAAGGGGGTAGACGCATCTACCAGTCTGTCTGTTGGGGCCCTTATCTCTGTTTCTTCTGTAAGGGTTGAGGCACTTGAAGTCATACCTGTTGGGATCTCCACTGAATCAGCCTTGTTTGTGGCCGAACCTCTTGAAGCCCATAAGAGGAAAGTCGTGAACATCAAGAGTTTGAGGAGGGATTGCAAGATCCTAAAGGAGGTGATCCTGAAGGAGTATGACCCTTCCTATGATTTTAGGATAGGAGATGGAGTGGGTCCGGATGAGGT
Organism: Cornus suecica; assembly: GCA_963922005.1. Classification (NCBI taxonomy): domain Eukaryota; kingdom Viridiplantae; phylum Streptophyta; class Magnoliopsida; order Cornales; family Cornaceae; genus Cornus; species Cornus suecica. The sequence goes on from OY998245.1 coordinate 66,045,710, forward strand.
GTTGTTGTCTGCCCTTCAGATAAAAGCACTTCAGTTCCCTCTTCACCCTCTATTCCATTTCATTTTCTTTACCTTAGGGATTGCCCCTCTTCAGGTCAACCCAAACTTCATCCGAATAATATCAATGTTGATTTTGATAAACAGAGACAAAAAGTTGTCATTAGGTCTGGCAGATCTGCTACTCTGTTATAAAATTGTGGATTTGAAGGATTGTGAGGGGAGATACAACTTTTATCCCTTCAAGGGTCGGGCGATCTGTAATGGGATAGAAAAAACGGAGAAGTATTGGAAGGAGAAGATGGTTTTGGTTAAGGGGGGTTGGTTTTATCCCTATTCTAAAAAATGGCCGATCCCAAGTGTTTTTAAGCGTCTGGCCTTTCTTCCATTTTCTTTTATTCATAAGGAATCGTGCCTCTGCTCTGGGTGTGATCAACTTAGAGCAAATTTTGTATATAAGTTTTTAGGTTATGATGATACTGACATAGTGGCTCAGGATGTAGAGACCCGTTTTTCTTTACTAAAGTCTAGGGTCTGGTCATACCGTAAATCGTGCGCTGACCTGCTTACTCCTGCCAATTTGCAGGGTATATCAAGTTAGGAGCCAGTTTCAAGATCATGATGGATCCGATCAGACCTGTAATCGAGGATGATGATGATGATGATGATGACGTGGAGGAGATAATTGTGCCACCAACAGGACACGAACAAGTGCCTCTGAATTCTTAACTTCAGGTTGTGACCGTTGCTATGGCGGATGATGCTTCTGGGTCTGCACTTGTGCAGACCACTATCCCTGAATTACTTCACTCCTCTTCTGCCCGAACCAGGCCAGTGGGCGAGGAGAGACCCACTAAGAGAAGGAAGCATAAGGGTAAGGATAAGAGTTCTACTTCCTCTGACCAATCTGCTTCTAGTTTTACCTCAATGGCTGCAATGATAGCTCGGGCAAAGGACCTTTGGACACCAGAAGAGCTTGAAGTGCAGAGAGAGGCCAACCCTGACCTCATTGTTGGTCGTACTCCAGGCCTGTTACTGGGGGTACGTGTCTGCTTGATTTTATGTTTATTCTCGCTCTATTCTTTAATGCTGATCCACTTTGCCTTAAAATTTCTTTTTAGGCTCTCTTCAGTGTCAATGCATTGTTCCTTGCTAACGAGGCAGATGTAAAGGAAGTCGAGCGTCTCAAGACCGACTTGGCCGAGAGGGATGACAGGGAGAATGAATTGAAGGCTCAGCTGGGGGAGCTTTCTTCCAGGGTTGCTCAGTTGGAGGATGAACTTGCGCGGGAGAAAGAGATGAATGCTAAGTTGTCTAGCGAGAAGGAGAAGCTTGCATCTAATCATGAGGCTCTTCAGCACTAGTTCGGTATCTCCCAATCAACCTTGGAGATGTGTAAGAAATGAGGGCTTGACATGCATCAGCACTATTCAAGGATGAACATGATAGTGGCTGGTGAATTCTGGCGGAAGGGCTTCATTGTTCGAGAGAAGGATCCAGCAAAGAGGAAGATTAAGGACCCTGATGCCATGGATGAGGCCTTAGGGGTAAGGAAGCCGTATGCCAGTCCTGAGCCCAGTCATGCTTAAAACATTTTTATAGAATTCCTCAAAGGGTATCTTACTGCTGACCCCCTCAACCCCTCTATAGAGTTCTTTCCCCCAACCGAGCATGTAAATTCCTTAGGGCCTGTTTTGTAACATGGTTTGGTGCAAAAAATATGGTTTTTGGTGTGAAAAAATGGCACCAAACCATGTTTGGTAAAATGATGTGAAAATTTGGTTCGGTTACTGTAGCAAACCATGGTGTTAAAATTGTGAAGGAATTTGGAACCATCTTTGTGGATGGTTTTGTATGGTGCGGACACTGTAGCAAACCACTATAGCACTGTAGCACCCCACTGTAGCACTGTAGCAACCCGAATCACTGTAGCACCGAATATAATATTTATATTTTAATATTATAAATTTTAATATTAATATTAATATATATATATTAATATTTAACATATATATATTAATATTAATATTAATATTATAAATTTTAATATTAATATATTATTATATTAATATTAATATATTAATATATTTTAATATAATAAAAATATATTAATATATAAATAAAATATATTAATATATTTTAATATAATAAAAATATATTAATATATTTTAATATTATAAAAATATATTAATATATTTTAATATTATAAATTTTAATATTAATATATTAGTATATTAATATATTTTAATATTACAAAATTTTAATATTTATAAATAAAATGTGAAACCATCCCAAGTTACCAAACATGGTTTGGTTTCAGAATTTCAACCCATACCAACTCTACCAAACATGGTTTGGTTTTTCAGCATCACTTTTTCTCACACCAAAACCATCTGCACCAAACATGATTTGGAACCAAAATAAAACCACACCAAACCAAATCCAACCCAACCCAAACCAAAACCAAAAACTAACACCGCACCAAACCGTTACCAAACGCAACCTTAGGGAAGGACTTCAGTGGTCCAAGCCACACTTAGGCTTCTCTATATTCGTTTGTAATGTTGTACTTTGTTCTATGTCCCTCGGATAATTTTTGTAATACAAGACAACGATTTTGTTTATTAACCAGAGATGCATTTTTATTTGCTTCTGTCATTTAATTCCTCTGTTGATGTGAATCAGGTTAATTTGCCTCTACTCTAAACATTTTAATCTTGTGGAAGTGTGAGTCAGGCTTATAAGTCTCTGTCTTTTCATCACTTAGGAAATATTTTCAATTTTATTCCTCTGGAAGTGTGAATCAGGCTTATCAGCCTCTGTCATTTTATCACTTAGGAAATATTTTCAATTTTATTCCTCTGGAAGTGTGAATCAGGCTTATCAGCCTCTGTCATTTTATCACTTAGGAAATATTTTCAATTTTATTCATCTGGAAGTGTGAATCAGGCTTATCAACCTCTGTCATTTCATCACTTAGAAAATATTTTAAATTTTATTCCTTTGGAAGTGTGAGTCAGGCTTATAAGCTTCTGTCTTTTCATCACTTAGGAAATATTTTCAATTTTATTCCTCTGGAAGTGTGAGTCAGGCTTATAAGCCTCTGTATTTTCATCACTTAAGAAATATTTTCAATTTTATTCCTCTGGAAGTGTGAATCAGGCTTATCAGCCTATGTCATTTCATCACTTAGGAATTATTTTATTATTGACTTCTATGAATCAGGCTATTTGATTGCAAGAAGGATGGTCATCTCTTATTATAACCAGGGAATTACAAAGATAGCAACATCTGACTGAGTCAGAATAACAGACTTGGAATTTTTTTAAAAGCATATCAGTAAAGCTAGGCTCAGATACCTCTGCTTAATTATTTTGAAAATGAAATGAATTTGTCAAGGATAGTACATCTTCAGTCGTGAGGCATTCTGTGAATTGGGTTCCATATTGCCGTCATTATTCCTGAGGTGATAAGCCCCACGTCCTATGACCTTTGTGACTATGTATGGCCCTTCCCAATTCTCACTGAGCTTTTCGACTAACCCGATCTTCTTTCTTAATACCATATCGCCCACCTGGAACTCTCCTCTTCTGACTTTTTTGTTGAAGGCATTCCTGACCCTTTGATGGAAGGCTGCTAGCCTGATGGTGGTTTGATCTCATTTTTCTCCGAGCAGGTCCAGTCCATCAACAAGTTGTTGGTTGTTCAGTTCCTCCTGATACAACTCTGTTCTGGCTGTTGGCACTATTTGCTCTCTTGGGATGACTGTTTCTGTTCCATAAGCCATTGAGAATGGTGTTTCTCCTGTAGGGATTCTTGATGTTGTTCTATAAGACCATAGTACCTCTGGAAGTTTGTCTGGCCATATTCCCTTATGGTCTTCCAACTTCTTCTTCAGGGTATTCAGTATTGTTCTGTTGGATCTTTCGGCCTGGCCATTTCCTTAAGGGTATGCAACTGATGATGTTCTTAACTGAATCCCATGTTCATTGCAGAATTGTCTGGTCCACTGATTATCCAGATTCGTTTCATTGCCGATCACTATCACCCTTGACACTCCGAATCTACAGATGATATTGGTCCATATGAACTTGATTACATGCCTGTGAGTGATGGTGGAGTAGGATTCTGCCTCAACCTATTTTGTGAAGTAATTAGTTGTTATCAGTGCTTGATTTACTGATCTGAGAGCCATGGGAAGTGGTCCAACTGCATCGATCCCCTATTACGTAAATGGGTGTGGGCTGAAAATGGGGTTCAGTAGTTCTGGTGGCGGATGGATGAAGTCTCCATGGAACTGACACTTCTTACATCTTCTAACATAAGCTTTAGTGTCTTGGGAGAGATAAGGCCAAAAATATCCTTAGCTTAGGACTTTATGGGCCAATGCTCGTCCCCCTGAGTGATTTCCGCATGACCCTTCATGGATTTCCTTCATTATAGCTGATGCCTCTGAAGGCGTGAGGCATCGAAGGTATGGACCCCCAAAAGATCTTCTATAAAGCTGGCCGTGTAGCAAGGCGTATCTGGCTGACTTCATGCGAATTTTTTGAGGCTCTGCTTTATCGTCAAGGAGGATGCCATTCCTGAGGTACTCTGTTATGGGGTCCATCCAACTCGGCTCCCAAGGTATTGCGCACACGAAATCTGGCTGATGGATGCTCGGGACATCAAGGTAATCGATCGGGGCGACTCTGGTCAAATCCTGATCATTGACTGACGCCATGTTAGCCAATCGATCTGCATTTTCATTTTCCTCCCTGGAGATCTGACTGAGGGTATACTGCTTCAATCTGTCCAACTCCATCTGAGCCAACCTCTTATAGAGCTGCAGTTTTTCCCCTGCATCATTCTCGCCTTGAACTTGCTTGACCACTAGTTGTGAGTCACTACATATACGAAGCCTTCTAATACAGAGGCTCTGAGCTAGTCGTAGTCTAGCTAGGAGTGCCTCGTATTCGACTTCATTATTGGTAGCAGAGAACTCCAGATGCATTGATTGCTGGATTCGGGTTCCGTCTGGTGTTATAATTTCAAGCCCGATTCCTGAGCCTGCTGATCCAACCGATCCTTCTACGTAGAACATCCATTCGGGTTCATCTGAATCCTGTAGAATTGATTCTGGTTCTGCTTCCAGGAGAAAATCAGCTAAGGCTTGACCTTTAATGGTTGTTCTTGGCACATATGTGATGTCGAATGTCCCGAGTTCTAACACCCATCTGGTTATTCTTCCCGTCAGATCAGGTTTGGCCATGATGGCTCTTATAGGCATGGTGGTTGGTACCGCGATTGGATGGGTTTCAAAATAGTGCCTCAGTCGTCTCTTCATATTGATTAGAGAAAGAACGACTCGTTCCGCCATAGTGTATCTGGTTTCAGCATCAGATAGGGACTTGCTGCTGAAGAAGACTGGCTTTTGGCACTTTTTGTCATCCTTCACTAGCGCTGCGCTGGTTGAGGCTGCCGATACGGCAAGATATAATGCAGTGGCTCTCCAGGATTTGGTGAGGCGAGGATTGGTGGATTCTGGAGATACTGCTTTAATTTTTGAAGGGCCTCGGCTTGTTCTGGTCCCCATATGCTTCATTTTCCACCTCTAATTGCTTGAAAAAATGGTCTGCATCGGTCTATTAATCGGGATACGAACCTGCTCAATGCGGCTACCCTTCCTGTCAGAATTTGGACCTCTTTTTGCATTTTTGGCTCTTCGCAGCTTATCAGAGCCTTGACTTGTGATGGGTTGGCCTCAATTCCTGTTCGGTTGACGATATGCCCAAGGAATTGTCCAGATGAGACTCCGAACGAGCACTTAGCGGGGTTGAGCTTCATCCCGTATTTTCGGAGTGCATCGAACACTTCTTCAAGGTGCTTGAGATGGTCGTCTTTCCTTCTGCTTTTTACCATTGTGTCATCTATGTAGGCTTCAACCGTTGTCCCCATCTGACTTTTGAATATATTTCTTACAAGCCTCTGGTAGGTGGCACCTGCATTTTTAAGTCCAAAAGGCATTACTCTGTAGCAGTACGTACCTTCTTCGGTAATAAAGGATGTTTTCTCCTCATCAGCCTGATTTATCAGGATTTAGTTGTAGCCGGAGTATGCGTTAAGAAAAGAGAGTCTGTCATATCCTGATATGGCATCCACCATCTAATCAATTTTTGGCAGAGGAAAACAATCATTTGGGCATGCCTTGTTTAAATTGGTGAAGTCCACGCAGACTCTCCATTTCCCATTCTTTTTTCTGACTGCCACCACATTTGATAGCCATGATGGGTACTTCACTTCCCTTACGAATCCAACTTCTAGCAGTTTTTCCACCTCCTCGGATATGATTTGGTTCATTTATACTCCGAACCTCCTCTACTTCTACCTCACTGGTCTGACCTCTGGATCAAAGTTTAGGTTATGCTGAGAAATCGAGGGATCTATGCCTGGCATATCAAGATGAGACTAAGCGAATATGTCTGAGTTTGATTGGAGGAAGTGGATCAGCTTATTCTTTTCTTCTTTCTGGAGGTACAAGCCGATAAACGTGACTTTGGTGAGGTCTGTCTGACTAACATTCACCTCTTCTAGGGGCTCCGTCGTTGCCTGAGTTTTCTGACCCTCAAAGGAAGGGTCTGACTGTAATTGTTATTTCTCGTTGTATAGGATCTTATCTGACGCTTCCACGACTTGTTTGTTCTTTGGATTCAGATCCTTCAGGGATACTGAATAGCACTCCTTCGCTGTTATCTGGTCCCCAGGGATATCTGTCACGTCCACTCCATTCGGATCAAGACACCGCATAACCTGATGAAGAGTCGAAGGAACTCCTTGCATCCGATGGATCCACCATCGTCCCATCAGTAGATTGTACGATGGCTTGACGTCCACCACAACAAAGTCTTCTTTCAAGGTTCGACGTGTAGCCGATACTGATAAATGGACTACCCCTATTGGCTCAACACGTCGTCCGTCAAATCTGGCCAGAAGTGTTCGAGTTGGGCATAGCTGCGATACATCAATTTCGATTTTGTCGAAGGCCCACTTCGTCAAGATGTTGATACTGCTTCCTGGATCAATCATTACACGTTTGATCAGACAATTAGCTACTAGAAGAGTGATTACCAGAGGATATTCATGGGGTGTCTGAATGTTCTGCATATCGGCCTTTGAAAACGTAATTCTTGATTCTTTTTGGATGAGGGTTGTTTGATAAACTTCGCCGATTCGTCTGAGTTTGTGTGTTTTTCTTAGCTTTGACCTTCTTCTTCCTTCGGCCTCCAATACCACTTCACCTCCTTGGATCATGTGGATGACCCTCACTAGTTGTCCCGCTGTAGAGTTATTCAGCTATGTCCTGTGTGGCTTGTCCGGTCTTGGCTGATCATTCATTATGTAGTCTGCAAGTTCCCCTTTGGCGATCATTGCTTCGACCTGCCTTCGGAGGTTCCTGCAGTCATTTGTATGATGGTCATACTCACTGTGAAAGGCACAGTGCTTGGTCATGTCCCTCAACTCCATCGGTTGTCTGATCGGAGGAGGTGGTCTGAAAATCCTTTTGCTTTTGTTTTCTTGGAAGAGTTTTCCAAGGCTGGTTTTGAGCGGAGTGGTTCTTTCTTCCATTCGTTGATGCTTATCTGAAATTCTGGATGATGAGGTTTGTCGGGATGGCTCGAGTCGTTGAGGCCTTTGATCCCTCATCCTTTCTTTGGACTTTGCCTCCACCGTTACCAGTGAGGCTCTTCTCTGCCTGACTACTTCCTCTTCTTCTATTCTGAGATACCCTTGTGCTCTGGAATTGAGCTCACCAATGTTGACAAGGGGTCGTTTTACTAGTGAAGAGTGGAATTTTGTGCCAGGGATGACCGCCATACGGAATGCTTCTACTGCTGACAATTGGTTGCAGTCATTAATAGAGGATATCTCCACGTTGAATTTGAACAAAAAGCTCTTCAGGTTTTCTCCCTTTTCTTGGGTCATGGTGAAAATGCTTGATATCGTCTTTCTCTGCCTCCGGTTGCTGAAGTACTAAACGATGAAACGCCTGCAGAGGTCATTCCAGTTACTGATGGATCCGGGGGACTGCTTCCTGAACCATAGAAGTGGTACTTCTGTCAAACTGGTTGAAAAGACTTTGCACAGAAGTGCTTGGTTCCTCCCATAAACGGTCATTTTGGTCTGCACCTGGTAGATATGATCGAGTGGATCCTTCGTACCATCATAGAGTGTAAAAGTTGGTAGTACAAACTTCCTCGGGAATTCTGTTGCCTCAATTTCTTCTGTGAATGGAGATTGGGTCATATCTGTAGTTGCATGGATGGCCAGATCGTCAGGGGTCTGCAACTTTAAATCCTTTATCACATCTCTCTGGATTTTGGCAGCCAATGTGTGCAGGTTGTTCAGGGTCGGGACATGTGTTGCTGGTACTTCCCTTGTTATGGGATGAGAGGATTCTTCCTCTTACCTCGGCACCTTGTCCCTTTGGGTGGTTGATACGTTTCGCTCATGATGGGAGTTGGAGGGCTCTGACTCGTCGTTCCTTAATTGATCTGTTCCATCTACTAGATTGGAATTTTGGAGAGGAAAAAGGCCCTTAGCCACTCGATTGAGTAGCTCAGCATTCTGCTGCTCAAGGGTGGCGTTTCTCTGCTCTACAGCTTCCAATCGCCTTATGACTTCTTCGAACCTGACTTCATTGTTCGTTGATCGAGTAGACACCATGTTTTACCAATTGAAAATGAAAGTGTTGTGAGTGAAAAAATATTTTGATTTTTCCCACAGACGGCGCCAAATGTAAGTGTTGAAATTTACTCACATCAATGAATGCTTTATTGAGGCTCTCAAGGCCATATATATGATTTTAAGCTCATGGATCATGCGCCTAAATACATGGGGTCATGACCCACTTCTTCAATAACTACCCACTACCTTCAGGTAGTGGGTTGTTACTCCCTGTTTTCAAGGAAATGGCCTAATCCTGATGGGCTTGTTTTTATTTTATGGATTTTATACATGAGTCATTTATCATCTATATATACATGGGCTTAACTGATACTGGGCCTTACAAATGGGCTTGAGCATATTATTTTCACTATTTACATATATATATTTATTTCTATAAAAATAAAAATATGTTTTTTTTTTGAAAAGACAAAAAAATAAAAAATAAACTTAGGTAAATGAAAAAAAAAAAAAAGTTGTTAAATGAATCTAGTCACCAGTTTCCGTAAATGAAGGTTCTTCCTCCCATTTCTTTATTTTTGTGTTGAGTTTCAACACTATGGATATTCTTATGCTTTGTAGGACCATTTATAGAGGCAATTGTTAAAGAAATATATGAAAAATTAAAATATCAAAGTTTAAGTGAATACGGCTCTGCTCTCTATCATTGAAAGGGTAAGAGAAAGTACTTGAATTTACTTTTTATATATAAATTTTTAAAGTAAGCACATAAGACATTAGTAGGAACAATCTTAAATTATTTATTAAAGCACGAGTATGTGATGCAGTAGGGGCATCCGTTTTCCACAATTCCACTTGGCGGAGCGTAGATCCATGGCTGGTTTTTTGAAAATAAAAAACTGAAAAAAGAAAAAAAAAATCCGGTAAATAAACTGAAAAAAGATATATATATATATATATATACACACCCCTTGTGGTGTTTCGGACTTGTCCTAAATGTACTTCTCATGTGTCCATTGCGTATCTCGCAGTGTCCTCGCCGCATTAGACACATGACCCGCCATTGGACACTAGCCTCCATGCTTTTAGGGCATTGACTCATTTCAATTGAAAAGAACAGTAATGAAAGGTGGGAAGGGGAAAAGGGTAAAATTCATTGTAAAAATCTTACTTTTTAATATAAAAAAAAACAAAGAAGTCCTAAAATATTTTGGATGGGTACTCACGCTAACTGTCTTCACTTCTTATTTAAATCAATTGAATAAAATACATATCCAATATTAATTAAAAAATATGATTAATTGCATTTAAACCCCTTTCGCAACTCATTCATTTACACACCCTTCCTCAACCTCCTCCACCATCCCTAACCCTAATCCCAACCCCCGCCGCCTGTACCCCAACGCCGCCGCGACCAGTACTAAACGGTTCCCATATGTCGAATTCTTACACCGTGCCTCCTCAAATTCCTTTCCAACAAGATACACGTAGGTTCACTCTTACACAAGCCCAGATATCCGGAGAGAATAGGCATGTTGCATGTGAAGCCGGAAATCGAAAGGCAGCATGAAGATGATTGAGCAGTTTGGTTTGGCTGGAAGCGATGGCCTCAACTTCATTTCCTGACAATTTATGTATTTATGATGTTTTAGCGTTGATTGAGAATTGTTTGGTTTAGCGTTGATTGATAATTGCTAAAACTTGCAGCAAGCAAAGTTTTATATACTTTGTTAAATCAGATTGAAATTAAATTTTATTCGTTTAGTTTTGCAGAGTTAGATTTATGTTGGGTTCTATGACTTCTACTAAATGAATTGGACATAAGATTTGGTACAGTTATATATAAATATGGTAATGGTGGTGGTGGGAGGAGTTGGAGAGGAGAGGAAGAATTGAATCTAGTATTATTAAATTATATAAATTAAAATATATTAAAAATATATATCTATTATAGATTTATATGAATAAAATATTTTTATATTTTATTTCAACATTAAAATATAAATATATATGTTTGAATATCAAGGTATTATATTTTTACTACTAAATATTCATTTATATTATTATTAGAGTTACAATTGACAAGTAAAATATTTCATTTATATAAAAAAATAAAAATTAATTTATTTTATAACTAAAAATTTCTATTTATGTGTGTAATTTAATATTTTTTTGGGTGAATTCAAATATTTCGTATTTTGTATTTTAATTTAAAATAAAATATTTTTTGAAGCGTGTCTAATATTATTGGAAATATGTTTCAAAATTAAAATAAACAATGAAAACTTGTGTTAATTTACAAGTTTGATAAATATAAATATTTTTCAAAAAAAATAAATGAAAATATAAATAATAAAAACTTATGTTAGTTTACAAGTTTGATAAATATAAATATAAATATTTTAAATGTAAATACTTGTGTTAGTTATATATGTAAATAATTGTTTTTGGTTAATTTCATTTACACGCCCTAAATTTTGAACAATATAACCTTTTTTAAACTGAGGGGTCAAATTGATATATTAAAATAGGGATATGGCCAAGGGTAGTTTAGGTATTCAAAATTATGTTAGGTCTGAAAAGATACCAAAAGTGATTAGGGGTGTAAATGAGGAGTTTTTCCTTAAGTAAGGAGTGTAAATGCAATTATGCAAATATGGGGGTCAAAATGATGTATAGACAAAGTTCAGGGGTGTAAATGAAATTAATCCTATTTTTAATTGATATTGGACATGTGTCTAAATTCTATTGGTCCAAATAAGGGGTGATGACCAACTTATTCCTCACAGGCGAGGACCCAAACATTGTTGAAATATTTTTATGTAGACGTTAAATTTTAAGGTAAAGTGCAAATAACTCCCTGAATTATGGTCAATTTTGCAAAGAACCCCTCAACTATAATTTATGTAGAAAACTCACTATGACATGTAGTTTCAAATTGCCCCAATTTCTTCATTTTTTTTGATAAATGACCATAATGCCCTTTCTTATTGAATTATACTTATGTATTTTTCTTATTAACATAGATTATGGAATAATCTATAAAAATTTGATATTATATCCTCCATGAAAAAATGCATAAGTTCACTCATAATTTTTAAATTAATTACCTAAATAATGATTTTAGATTGTTTAAATAAAATTATGCAAAATTTTTAAAATAATTAAGTAATTACTCGAAATATTTATATATCACACAAATTCTTTTTTGTTATTTAACTAATTTATAAATTCTTTATGAATGTAGATCTTAGGAAAATATTTTTATTTTAGCATTTAAAAAGTGTAAATTTAGGGTAATAAATTTTATACATTAAATCCAACAAAATTTTAATAGCAAGTTTATTACTTTAAAAATCAATAATTACAACTTATACATTATTTTATTTTATTTTTTAGAATATACTTAATGCGAATACGATTAAGATAAATGGTACTATTTAAAATCTTAAAAAAGAAAAAATATAGTGGTATAATTAGAAGAATGAATTTTTATTATTAAAAAAGGGTAGGATGGTCTTTTGCAAAGGAGTTGGGGCTTATTGCTACAGATTGATAGTTCAGGGTGGGTGACTTTTAGTTGAGGGGGGTTAGTTGCAAAACTAAGATAGTTTAGGGGGGTTTATTGCATGTTACCCTAAATTTTACTTTTGAAATTAAGTCCTAAATTTCTACTCTCTCTTTCCCAAAATAAGTGTCTATATTTGACTTTTCAAAATAAATTAGACTATTTTATGTTTTCAATTTTGACCCTTTGAAAATATAGTATAGTTTTAGTTTTTAATGGAATTCATTATTTTTTGAAGTTAATGAAGAGGAATAAGTTGAGAAAGTATAAGATTATATTGAATTAAGATTCGAAAGAGGACACTTATTTTGGGAGGAATAAAAGTATGAAAGTGGACACTTATTTTGGGACGAATGGAGTAATATTTCTATTTATATTCTTAATAAGTTTATTTTGATGATAAATTTATTCAATAATTAATACATAATTTATTTGTTTTTATGTTTTAGTTATTAATAATATTGTATTATGGATTTAAATAATAATTGATTTAATTTGAATTTAATTTAATAAACTTAAATGCATACCAAATTTAGTAAAAATAATAATAAATAATTATATATAAAAATAATTAAAAAAATCATTAAATTTTAATAATTTAATATAAGTGTCGATGAAAAAGTTGAATTAAAAGTTTGTATTTGGTTTAATATCTTCTATTTTGATAAGGTGTAAATGGATTATTTAGTGATTTAGGACTTAAATGGAAAAGAAACTCAAAAGTAGGACTTATTAGTCCAAAGTAAAATATTTTAGGACTTCTTTGTCTTTTATTATAAAAAGTAGGACTTAACATGAATTTTTTCAAAAAAAAAAAAAAAGAGTTCGAAATTTAGAGGAATATATATAAAGAAAGAGATATTTTTTAATCGTCAATAATAATATTTTTTTTCGGTTAATAAATAATTAATAAAACAAGAAAAGAATTACAAGAGTGGGTGGGCCTAGACCCATAGAAACAGACGGGATGAGAGTTCAAAAGGGGAAAAAAAGAAACAAGCCCTAGAATAAGCTGGCAAGGCGCAAAAGGATTTTGACTTCTCCCGACAAGGGATTAGCAATTGGACTTCATGAGGCAAAAGGATTTTGACTTCTCCTAACAAGGAATCAACACTGGGTCTTCATGAGCCGATTGCAGACTTGAAGGTGTAGTGTTTCAAATAGCAAAGATGGAGACCATCCAACACACAGTAAAGGAACTGCTCAATCAATCAAGGGGGATCAGGCGGTTAGGTTTGTTGGTGGGTCGGTGAGTGTGAAGGGCAGGGAGAGGAAGATGAGGGTTTGTGCTGTGAGGGAAGGTAAAAAGAGGGTTTCTGCTATTGGGATAATGGAAGGAAGAGGGTAAATTCTAGTCGTTGGCTATCGATTCAGCAAGAGGGCATTGAGACATTTGCACAGAGAACAGGTGGTGGCGAGCGGCATCAACAATAGCTTTAAGCGTCTTTTCAGCAGGTAAGCATTTGTCATTGAATAATCTATTATTTCATTCCTTCCATATATGGTAGACGAATCCAGATAGGGCAAGTTTCCATGAATTAATTCGACTTTGTTTTAGACTTTTCTTCCAATTGTTTGCTGCACATCTGATGAAAATAGTCCATGAAGTAGAGTAAGAATAGAAGCCACACTTGTGCCGAATGCCCTCCCAAACTTTCCTGGAATAATTGCATTTCAGGAAGAGATGGTCATGTGTTTCAGCATCATTAAGGCACAGGACACAGACATTGGGTTGGAAAAGGTATCTAGGACTAGGGCTGTCCTTAGTTTGCAATTTACCTAGGATGGCAAGCCATAGACAAAAAGATTGTTTTGGTATCATGAATTTGAACCAAACAAGCTTGTGCCAGTGAACTTGAGGGGTGTGGTTTGAGAGGGATAGAAGGGTGTGTTTTGTGCTAAAGGTTTTGTGGGGAGAAGGAAGCCATTGAATTATATCAGGGAAGGAGGTGGGAGGGGAAGGAATAGAGGCTAGGTCACAGTGAGGGCGTAGGCTATTTTTGAGCTAGGCCAGATCCATTGTCCCCCTTCGATCAAGGTAGAAACTCTGTTATGTGTGTTGGAAAGCCATCTGGGCCTGTGAGAATTTGAGAGAACACTGTAGAGAGGACCACATGGCAACCAATTGTCAAACCAAGCTTGTGTTGACATGCCATTTCCAATCTTGTGCTTGATTAGTGGCTGAGCAGTTTGTTTGAGTTGCAAGATTTTCCTCCAAAACCAAGAACTGTTTGGATGGATCATGATTTCCCATAGACTTCTTCCTTTGAGTAGATTTGCTTCCACCCATTCCTTCCATATGTTGCAGGGGTTTTCTGTGCATAGGATCCAAATATGTTTGAGCACGGCAACCTTGTTCCATTGCTTTATATCCTGTAGTCCCAGGCCATCAACATTTTTGGGAGTGCAAATTTGGTTCCATGGAACCTTAGCTTTCCCTTTAGTCACGGACTGTCCTGCCCATAGAAATCTTTGAAGAGTGTTATTAATTATAGTATAGACCTTTTTAGGAAGGATGAACAGGTTGGACCAATAAACATGGATATTAAAGAGGGTTGCTTGAAGGAGTTGTAATCTTCCTGCAAAAGAAGGGCCCTAGCAGTCCAACTAGATATTTTGGCAAGCATGCTATCAGTGAGAGTTTTGCAGTGGCTAGTTGAGAGTCTAGAGGAGATGAGAGGAAGACCTAGGTATCTTATGGGAAGGTTACCAATTGGGAAGTTAAAAATGTTACAGATACCTTCTTTGATGGGATCCTGAACTCCACTAAATAAAATATGGCTTTTACCATGGTTGGGGGTTAATCCAGAAAAGCTTGAGAATGTGTCAATGGAATCCTTAATGACCTGGGCAGAAATAGGATCCCCCCAAAGAAGAGAAGAATGTCATCAGCAAAAGATAAATGTGAGAGCTTTGTGGCTTCACATCTCCAGTGGTAGCTAAAATTTGGTTGGAGGGCAATGAGGGAGTTTGTAATAGAGGACAAAACATCCATAGCAATTACAAAAAGATAGGGGGATAGAGGGTCACCCTGTCTTAGCCCTTTGACACTATTAAAATACCCACAAGGTTCACCATTGATTGACACAGAGAATGATGCAGCGGAGATGCATGTTTTAATCCATGAGGTGAAAGTAGAAGGGAAACCCATGAGGTGCATAACATCAATGATAAATTGCCAACTTAGAGAGTTAAAAGCTTTATGCAAGTCAACTTTCAGAGTGCATCTAGGGGAGTTTGAGTCCTTGTGATACCCTCTTAAAAGTTCATGAGCCAAAATAATGTTATCCCCAATCCTTCTCCCTTTGATAAAGGCATTTCTGTGCCTTATCAATGAGAGTAGGTAAGAAAAGCTTTAGCTTATTTGCTAAAAGTTTAGAGATGCATTTGTACAAAACATTACAATATGAAATTGGCCTGAAATCACAAGGAGAATATGGGTTAGGGATTTTTGGAACAAGGGCAAGATAAGTAGAATTAATCTGCCTAAGCATTTTCCCATTCATAAAAAATTGTTTTATTGCTGAGGTTATTTCAGGGCCAGTGATATGCCAAGTTTTTTTTAAAGAAAAATGAGTTGAAACCATCTGGTCCTGGGGATTTTGAGGATTTAATGGAAAACAAACAATCTTTAATTTCAAGATCAGTTGGAATAGAGCACAACAATTCAAAGGCATCATCAAGAAGGGTTTTAGTAATAAAAGGGGAGAGATTTTGAAGACCTGGGTAAGAGTGGTTGTCGGTACCAATGAGCTTTTGAAAGAAAGATTTGAAACAGTCCTTGATATCATCAGATTTTGTTGATCTTCCACCATTAGCTAGGCACACACTGGTGATCCTCTTTTTGTTGAGTCTGTTTTGAATACTTTTATGGAAATAGCTAGTATTCTGATCCCCAAGAGCTAGCCATTGGATTCTGGATTTTTGATGAATGAGTTGTTCTTCCAGCTTTGCAAGGCCAATGTAGGCTGATGTTAGCTCTTTTTCCTTTTTCCTTGTCTCCATGTTGCTAGGGTCCCTATCCAATAGAGCCTGACAATCAGCTAGGGAAGCTTTAGCCTCATTGGCTCTGGTGGTAATATCACTGAAGGCGTTGTGATTCAGGTCCTTTAGGGCAGCTTTAAGGAGTTTCAGTTTAGAAGTAACCTTGAACATGGTAACCCCTGCAATGTTAGTGTTCCAAATCCTTTCAACAATGGGGAGGGTGTTCCACCCAAAAGTTGAAAATTTTGAAAGGAGTTTTTTTCCTAGCTGGAGGGTCACCAAGATTGACCACCATGGGGCTGTGGTCAAAGCAGGGAGGAGGGCAAAAAAGAGCACTCGAAAATGGGAAGCAGGAAAGCCAAGTGCCATTGCAGAGAACTCTGTCCAATTTCTCAGCTATGAATCCATTACCTTGAACTTTATTTGACCAAGTGAAAAAATGACCACTATGTCTAAGGTTCTCAATTTCCATATCAATAATAAATTCATTGAAAGTATTCAAACTAGGGCTCCAGACATCATTCCCCCCAAATTTTTCAGAAGGATATCTTAGATCATTAAAATCTCCAAGAAGAGTCCAAGGATTCCCTCTCAGCTGGTTGCCAATAGCCTTGAGATCAGCCCAGTGTTTAAGCCTGTCTTCACTTATGTTCTGGCCATAAATGAATGTGACATAAAACTTTGTTCATGAGTTATGGTAGTTGACAACAATGTGAATCAGTTGATCAGTCATAAAGAGACATTTGAGATCTATAGAATAAGTATTCCATAGGATTTAGATCCTACCAAGGGGGGCATGAATGGAGTTGTGAATAAGAGGCCAGGAACTAATGGCTTGATGAACAGAACCAATATTAGGCTCCCTAGTTTTTGTTTCAAGAAGCCCCTCAAAGTCAAAATGGTTTTCTCTTATATAATTTATTAATTGATGAAAGGTAACATACTGTACATACAGTTTAGTCACAGCTGGTATGTTCCAATTTTAGTAAGTCTTGATTACATTATAAGACATTTATTTTTTTCAAGTATTTCTTAGCATACGTAAAAGAGTTTACTCTAAATTCTAATTTATTTTTTCAAACACATTGAGAAAGTTTAAGATTCTCTCCTTTCATTTATTTTCCTTTTCCTCTTACTATGTTGTTGTGGAATATTTCTTTTCCCTCTTATTCATCCTATGGGGAAATGATTTAATTTGTTGCTTGGGAAACTAGGGGAGCAGAATTTGTGAAGGCCGGTATCTTGAAGTGAGAGTCCTCATAAAAGTGAAAACGTAAATTTACAACAGGCCTAGTTCTAAAATATGGGTTCTGTGCTAAAGAAAATGCAGCATTAACAGAAAAAGGCCTTGCGGCTACAAAAATGTAGCATTAATTAATTTATTTACCCAAAAAAAAAATATAGCATTAATCTCATTATGTTTGGTTTATTTTTTTCAGCTGAGGCCTGGTCTAAGCACGATGCAAATTTTTAAACCTAATTGAAACCAACTGATTTTATTAAAAAACAAGGAGTGTTGCATAAGTTTAAACAAAGTAGATTTGAGGAGTGCTATATGGTTGAGGATAAGAACTATGAAGAATCTTGAGTAACAACTCAAACCTAAGCTCTGTTACGGGAAGAATTAGTGCTAGAAAGCTTAAGGCAGAGAGATTAATGAGAAGAGAGTATTCTATTTATTATGAGTGATGCAATCTAATATCACAAACATCATATCTTTAGCTGGAGTCAACTTGGATCTTGATGAGCATGGACTGCTTGACTTGCATGCTTGGTCGGTGATTACCATTTGAATAATGAACCACGTGTATTACATTTCAACATTTGGGAAAAGTAGTTCTAATTTATCTACAGAAAAATATGTCATTAGGAACCAAATGCCTAATAACCAAGTGGTACATGTCCTTGCTCTCTCTCAAGGGTTCAAGTCTCGTCAAGGCAGACGAGTGAGTGGATACCGCAACAAGAAGATAAACTAAGCGTGAAAATATAGTATATGCCATGTATTATGCTTTTATAATTTTAAAAACATTTTTAAAGATGAATTTAATAAAAACATGGGCGATTTGTGCAAAGCACCCCTCCAAACAAATCAAGTAAGACACATACTATCTGCGATCGTGATCCCAATAAATTATTTGTTTCGGCAAGAATTGAACATGCATGAAGATGAAACCTAATACTTTTTGAGTTACTAATAAGAAAGAAAATATAAGAAGAGAATGTACGAATATTATAAGGTACATGCCTCCAAAGCCAGCAAAAGACCGGCTTGAGGCCCATGAAGCCTTATAACTAGGGATGACAATTGGGCTGTTGGGGGCGGTACTTTTCTCAATCCCCATAACCAAAATTGAAAAAAAAATTATCCCCCATAACCGTCCCAAAACCGTTTAAAATTTTCACCCTTACCTCTATAACCATCCCATTAAACCATTTTTTTCCCTAGGAGCAACATTTTGATCTATATAGGAAAAAATCAGTTATTCAATTGATTTAATCGCAATAATTTGTAGCACAAAAACAAAACAAGCAATTAGATAATAATTTCTAACACAAAAATAAATTTAAAATAAATAATTCAAATCTAGATAAAACAAACTTTAATCAAAGTCTCCAATTCTAATAATACAAAATAATAGTTGACAATAAATTCGTAAATCAATAGTCAAATACGACTCCATAACAAAAACTACAAGTCCACTCCATAACAAAAACAGAAGTCCTATTTGGCATAACTTCTGCTTCTGGCTTTACACAGAAGAAAAAGATAAGCAAAAACTGTTTTGAGAAACTGGTACCCCCAGCTTTTTTAAAACGTTATTCCAAGGCCCAAAAGCTCTTCTAAAATTTTTGTCAAACACCGTTAAAAATAATTTTTTCCTCCAGGAAGCCAAAAGCAGCGTTTGAAAAGTCAATCCAAACAGAGCCTAACAGTCCACTCCATAACAAAAACTAACAAGCCCACTATCGGGACATAACAAAAACTTATTTAAGGATATTATTGTAATTTTAATATAAAAAATTATAAATATATATATAATTATGTAATCTTAATATAAAAAAATAAATAATTATTATGCGATTTGGTGCGGGTGATTCCTCGATAGGAAAATCTCTCAAACCGTCCCCGGCTTATATTTTTTCACCCCACAACCACTAAATGGGGCGGTTTGACGCCGGACAGAATAGAGATTATTCTGCAGGCTAGTGCAATAGGTAATTTGCAAGGAAAAGAACAGGAGAATTCGACCCAAAATTTCAGAGAACACTCTGGAATTCAATATAATTGTTTATAATCAAGAATAAATAAAAAACAACCCACAAGCCGGGTTTAAATAGCTGAAAATCAAGGATTTTACCAAAAATAGCAAAACTCTAAAAGTCTTACCAAAGCGAAATACGGAAAGAAATAAAATGATTGCCAAAAATCTGACTCAAATTGGGTTCAGAATCAATTCCTAATTGACAAATAGAAAATTACCATAAGTAGTAAAAATTAACTAAAAATAGAGATTTGAAAAGGAAAACAGCAGATCACGATTTCCTGTCATCCTTGCGCTAATCCTCCTGCATCACGGTTCCCCAGCGGAGGAGGATTTTTTGCCATCACTAGTTCCAACACACACAGCTACACTAACTACCATCACGCCACAGGTGAGAATATCTACAACGATCCATGGGGTTGCAACAAAACAATCAATAAAAAGGAGAAGAGCAAGTTCCTCCGAGAGGCATCAAAAATAGTCTGTGTGTGTGAATATACATTGTTAAAAATGTGTTCATACAACTGAAGGAACATTTTGTTATTATTTTTCTTTTCGGTAATAAGCATCATTTTGTTTCCAACATTAAACTATGAAATGCGATCTATATATAACCTCAAATTGGAATTGTATAGCTTGTAGACTCACAAAAATAAGCTGGAAGAACTATATACTAACCTCATGAGTATTCATGATCAACCAAACCAATGAAAGACAGTCTTTGAACTCATGATCTCCATCAACAATGTGCAGCTCATGATGTTCCATGTATGTAGCTAGCTAGCCATACTGTAATTAGACCAAAGACTAGAATTGTGTCTGCAACAGTGGTTTTAAAGCTTTACGTCAACAAATTAAGCCGCCCAATATACATATATATATATAGGGTAATTTGCATTGACACCCTAAGGTATTGGTCAATTGCAGGTAGATGACGGTTAACGCACTATTTTGCATTAACACCTTCTGAGGTTTGTAAAGTGTTGCATTGACACCCCTTGGAGGCATAAAATGACTTTAGTGCTCTTGATTAATTTAATTTTCGCGTGAAATCTCTAAGTTACCCCTACCTAAACACCACATTTTACCCATTACACCAACCACTCTTATAATTACACTCTTATTATTAAAAGATCTATAATAAATAAATAAGATATACAATATATATAATTTTATTTTAAACATAAAAATTTAAAAACATCAAAAATATTTTGAAAAATATATTTAAAGGTAAATTTTTCCCCTAAAATTTCATCAATAATAATACTAAAAAAAATCCATTATTTAATTATTGCTCTTGATTTTGATTATATTACTATATAAATATTTCTCAAAAAAATTAAAGGGTTATATCTAATAAAAATTATAGGTATTACATATCTAATAAAACATATATAAATTTTTATGTACGAATAGAATTTTTTATATATATTTTATACTATTGTCAATCAATAATTTTAATAAAATTTGATAATATAATGATAGAATTTTTTAGATATATGATACCTATAATGAAATATCTTATTTAGATAAGTAATACCAAAGAAAATCCCATTCCATTATGAAATTTGATGATATAATGATAGAATTTCTTAGATATGTAATACCTACAATGTTTATTTTAGTAGTATTTATTTGTTGTAGATTTTTTAATATTAAGAGTGTGATGATAATTAAGAATTGTTGGTGTAATGGGTAAAGTGTAGGGTTTAGGCATGGGGTAATTTAGAGATTTCACATAAAAATTAAATTAATTAAGGGCACTAAAGTCATTTTATGCCTTTAATGAGTGTTATTGTAATACTTTACAAATCTCAGGGGGTGTCAATACAAAATAATGTGTTGACCGCCATCTATTTATAATTAACCAATACCTCAGGGGGTGTCAATGCAAATTACCCATATATATATATATATAGACACACGCATACATATATTATGTATAAGAGTAAATTGAGATGATTTAAATTAAAACTTTGAATAGAATATATGCAGCTTCAGACACGCTATTTTCCAATTCCATATAGAATTGAACAAAGTCAAGTCCACTCTTAACTTAAATAATTAATTCATAATCGTCATTGACGCGTGAAAGACTCGAAATGAGGTTGAACACATCAATTAACAATTCGTGTGGTGGCCATTAGCCCAACTCTTCCATGAAAAGTCTGTGGTTGACTTGCATGTTTATCACATATCCTTCTACGAAAATTCCTACGGGTGCGTTTGGAAAGCCTGTTTTTTGTATTTGTTTTATGTCTTCAAATATAAAAGCTGTTTTTGTATTTGTCTTTGTTTTTTCAGGAAAAAACTAAAAAGAAAAAAGCGTTTGGATGAAGGTGTTTTCATCCCTTTTATTTGGTGAAAATTGTATTTTATGAATTTGGTGTTTTCATTATTTTTACCACCTAAACAGTGAAAAAATTCAAAAAACAACTAAAAGTTGTATTTGGTGTTTTCATCACTTTTACACACTATTTACAGAAAACAGTTTTCTTGGAGAAAAAACAGTGAACAGTAAACGCGTTTGCCAAACGTGTTTTTTTTTTTGGTCTTGTGAACAGTAAAGAAACAAAAACAAAAAACAAGGTATCCAAACGGACCCTATGTTTTACATTGTCTAAATTATCGTTTGAGACAAAACTATATATGAATATATTATTTTAGATAAATTTGATTTACAATTCGTGTGGTGGCCATAAAATTGATTTTTCAGTTGCTTTAGATACTATTTTATTTGAATATATAATATATTATAAAATCATATACGAAATGTTTTGTGTTTGAATAATACTCATGGCTTCGTATAAAAGAAACAATAATATTACTTGTACCACGCCCACACACAACAAATATATATGGAATATAAAGTATAATATTAAAAATATTTTGTATACAAGAAGCGCTTACAAGGCTACAAGCGATGTGACTTATGTTGGAGCAAGTGACCAACCTGAATAAAATAAAACCCTAGAGTAACGCGTGGTGACGTGTAAGTAATCGTATTATAAATAGTTGGGTTAATCCCACTTTCCTCCTCTGAGATTTGTTCTAATTCTACTTTGACCCTCTCAAATTTTAAATCTCTCAATTACACCTTTGGATTTATTTTTGTTCCACTTAGATCCCCTTTGTGACCACGTTACCTCTTACTGCTATCGAAAATAAATAAGTTCCCCTCACAAAACACATGTTTTTCCCAATATTCAAGGGCAAAGAGGCAATTGCATACACAAATTACCATTAATAAAGTTTATATAGTCTATCTCATGAGAAGGTAACTGGAATATTTGTTTGAAATTCGAGAATGTAAAATTAGGACAAACCTAGGGTGAAAGTGAGATTAACTTTTATAGTTTCATAATACTGATAATAGTCAAAATCAATGAACCTCACTTGAAGGTATTATAGTCAAGGTCAAGTTAAATGTAAGCTTCTTGGAAAATACTATAATCTAGGTCAAGTTAAATGTAAGCTTCTTGGAAAATACTATAGTAAAGGTCAAGTTAAATGTAAGCTTCTTGGAAAATACAAGTTATTTGGAGACCATGTCTAGTATATATGGCAATGGTTCATCTCCTTGGTATTAAACAACTTGGGTACACTCATTTTTCTCTCAAATTAATAAGATGCATAAGAAATCATTAGACGAAGTGATTCTAGGAGTAGCCTTTGTAACTGTCTTTGCTCTTCCAGTGCTGCAATATGAGAAAATAGGTGACAACCAAGTCCCAACTCTCATCTTCAAGGACAAACCTTCCTCCTTTACTGCATTTGTTTTGGCGCTCAATTTTGCCTTCACCGCTGCTCTAATGGCTATATATCTACGTGAGAGGTGTCGGAGATTTGCTAGCCATTTTCGCATTCTTGCTCTTGTTTCCATAGCAACAGCAGTGGCAATACCCATGTGGTTAGTCTTGCCTTCAGCTTTTGAATTGCGCCATAAACTTAGTGCCCATCTCGATCTTTAGTTCCTAACTCTGGGAATATTTCGTTTCTGAGCAGAAGAGCCGTTTTCAAGTAGTGTTCGATCGATATGAGGTTCTATTATTTTTCAGCCGTTTTGGACTCTTTTGTGTTGTTTGTGTGTGTAACTATTATAGTAAGAGTTTGTTCTGCCAATTCACCAGCTTCACTTCATCTAGTTGCATCTCTGTGCCACCACCAAGTACATGTTTTGAATGTAAAATACAGGTTCTTGTTTTTTTACTATTCTATATTATTTTGGTTTTTGAATGGACATGAGAAGATAAAGAATCTGTGGTTTCTGGTTGTATAAAAAACCCAGAATTGAATTAATGAGTACGAGAAAAGATGGGTTTGTGATTTACTTTATTTAGCCTTTAAAAACATTGTTTATTATTTAATTATTTTATTGGATGCTTAAAAAACAGTAGCACTTCGAAAATGCTCATTTCAAGTGTTGTTTGGTAATATATATATGATACATCTAGTTAATTTCTTCAGCTTGCTTGCCATATTTTCAACTAACAATATAATACAATTTCTTTTTTGTTTATTTTTTTTTCCGGTGAATCGTTTCGTTATTTTCCTAAGATTAATTTTGGAGTTCCATTTAGGAATTTTCAACGAAAGGGTCCGAACCCTTGAGATTAATTTTCCTATCATTTCACGAATTGAAGAGGTTTGAACAATTGATAGGGAAATTAGAAGGCACGAGATTAGCCCCACGAATAGTGAAGTCAAAATAAATAAATAAAATGGAATGAGATTATTGTCCGAGTATAAAGCTAAGGACAAATTTGTCTTTTTTTCAGCAGTATTGGTTCGTCTGATTGTTTCTGTAAAGGGTTAAATATAAACATGTGAAAAATACTACGGAAATGACAACATTAAGATTATGCTCCAGAACAAAGTTTGTCATCTCCATTGATATGGTGCAATATAAATATAATGTACCTCCTATTTAAACTTGCACTCTCTTCCTCGGGTTCCAATATTGTAGCAAGCAATTTGATGACAATACTGAAATGTATTTACTTGTGAAGTGACCATCTGAAACCATGTTAGACTGATACTCTGACCTAGTCTAAGAATCCTGATTTCTTTTTCAAACAACTGAATGCCTTGGCAGGTGCAATAACACTGCAATTGTTTGGATAATATTGGTATTAAAAATGAGTATGAAAGGAATATTAATTTTTATATGGGCAATACTTAAGTTTTATTACATGAAGTTTGTCCTCTCCGCTGATGTAGTTCAATATAATTTGGACACGTGATTAGAATTTTTTTTAAAAGAAAAATTAACATAGAAGCTAGTTAAAATTAATTCTTTTTAAAAAGATTTTGACCACGTGTCCATATTATATTGGACCATATCAATAGAGAGGACAAACTTTGTGCTCGTGGAGCAGAATCTTAGTGTTGTCATTTCGGTAGTAGTATTTTTCCAAGACCAAGACAGGTTCAACCTCAATTTTCTCCCCCGCATAAAAATATTTCTGATTCACTATGATGGAGACATCAGCTGCTAACATCATGGCAGTGCAAAACCCATCAGTTGCATGCAGTATGTATTATGGAGTATGTTTCTTCTCAAATGACACAATCTAACATATTCCTGTAATACATTTGATAAAAGTCTTGTTGCCGACTAATGTAAAAAATCTCATCAGCCGCATGCAGTGTGTATTCCCTCAGGGTCGAGGGTTAAATTCCGTTTTCTAGTTAAAAATTGTCCGACTGCCCTGATAACAGCAAGAGGATTCTCTATATGGGAAGCGTGCCCAGAGTGGGGGACTTCTACTATTTCATACATGTTTTTTTCCGAGTCATCTCTGCGTACCATGGTTGATCTCAGAGAACATTTCTTGAGCAATTGTACTGAACTTTCTGTCTTTCTCTCCAACGATCAGCAGGAGGGGTACTTTGCAGTGCTTCAAGTCTTCCCACAACGACCTGTCAAGGAAGAAGGTGAAAACAGAGAAGGGTCAAATGAAGTCCATTTTAGTATATAGGGGGAGTTTTTTCAGAAATTGTGAACATGTGTTCATGACAGAGACAAATTACTGAAATAAACATAGATAACTCCTTAAAGCAGCCTTAGGGAGTGTGATGTGCACACCATAGAGGACATTTGATCGAACTAGGAGGTCCATTGAAAAAATGGCAGTTTATTTCATACGGAAATTATGCCAGGGACCGGGGGGGAATCAAAACAACTCCAAAGGGGGTGGAATTGTTGGTCAAGTGCCCAGACTGACATGGCTCTGAAATCTTGGGGTTCAATGGTCCTCCTTAAGGCTACCGTCAACAGGGGTCCTTGGTTTAAATTGGAGCTGCCATGGTCTAGAGCAGGAGGGAAACAGTCCCGCCTAAAGGGTATGAATACTATCTAAACAAAGGATAACAAGAAGAAAAACAATAGTAAAAATGAAACAGTAAAATACTCTCCTCCAACACCCCCGAACTGGAAACAACAAACAAGCATCTAATTTTTTACCCGAAAAAAAATACAGTAGCATGAAAAATGGAAAATGGAAAAAACTCAAGGCTGCCTCCCAACACTTAAATCAGACAAGGCTTTTACCAGAATGTTCACGTCTTCATGCTGCAAGCGGCTTGCAACTACTTGTTTAAAATGGGGATGGCTTCTTAAGCTGCACATATGCAGAGAAGTGATAGGTGATTAATGACTATTACATAAGTTCACAAACATTAAGTATAACTAAAGCAAGAATGGAATAGAATTTTGATGGGGATCAACAAGTACCTATACCACAGATCACCTGTGTACCAGGTGTCTTAGAAGAGTTCTACGCCAAGGGAAACGAGAAAGCATGCTCTGAAATCGTCTTTAGCCCTACGGAACTTTCTTGCTCCAACATCCTTTAATCCAGGGCTTCCGGTTATCATGACAGCCCCTTCAACCTTACAAGACAGTTATAACATTTTCAGTAACTGTTGAAAACATAGAAAACTCAATGACATAAAATCAAATTAAAAAACTCCATAAATATGCCTTATAACTGCATCTTAAAGCAGCCATGTACAGAGAAATCCTTGCTCCCATTGAGTATTCAACAAGCATGACTCTTCCAGGAGTGATGCAATGTATAATATATCTGAAACTACCTCGATTGACAAATTTGGTTCTTGTATTGATTGCCTTCATGATAGAAATCCAGTCCTCACCAGTTCCAAGAAACCCGTGAAGAAACACAATTATATCATTCAGCAGAAACCCAGTCGTGGAAGAGCAAATTTTTTAGAAGAAGCATTAATTCAAGTGGCTAAAGTTTTCCGGGGCAGAGCCAGAAATTTACAGTAGTGGAGGCAAAAGACAAGGCATATTCTTTTGCATCAATGTAACATTACCGAACCTTAAATAAAAATCCATTTACATTTTTTAATTATTAGAGACATCTGTCTTAATTTTATTGGATCACGTAAGAGAAGCTGATGAATTTGGTCATCCTTTCTAGGGAGGACCCAAGTTTTATCCGATAGATAATGCCTAGTAATAGAATTTCATGATAACTCGTACTTTAGTGATATATATAGATAATGCTTAGTAATATGGTTGCCTGACAACCTACAACAATCGGTAGAGTCGGCATGGTTGCGTTAAACCTAAGCCGTTGCACAAAAGAACCGGTAGAACTGGAACCAAATCGGAACCGGATTTTAATTTACGGTTCGGTTCCAAGGGCCAACGTTTCGGTTCCGATTCCCAATTTTCAAAAATTGTAAAATTCGGTTTGGGTCCAGTTCTCGCCTCTCTGGAACCGAACCGAACCAGAACCGATTTTTATAATACATATATATATATTAATACTATATAAAGTCAGTTCTTTAATAATAAACTTAAGTTTAGATATAATGTTGGAAATAGTTTGGAAAAAACAGTAATTAAACCCAACTTTGAGCTTAAATAATTATGGGACCTGTAATGGTTAAAATATTTGGCCCAATTATAGATGGGCCACTGGACTGATGGGCCGACGACAGATGGGCCACTGGACTGATGGGACGATGACGGACGGGCCAAAGACCGATGGGCCGGAAGGTGGATGGGTTGAAAACAAGCAGGCCGAAAACAGCAATGGGCCCATGGAAAATTCTAGAAACTAAAGTGTGGTCCACAAGGCAAGGAGTAATCCAATTATAGTAGAAAGAGTCCAAAAAAGGTTAGGGTTGATCAAATCCCTTGATTTAAGGGATTGATAAACCTGGGTACATGGGCTTGACCCATTTATCGTAATTTGTATAAATAGATGACTTTGATTAATGAGAAGGGATCTGAAATTTTACCCCAACTTCTATTGTGTAACTTTTCTGCATTTACACAATTGGCGCCGTCTGTGGGAAACCCTATTATTGAAATCCTTTTTCAATAAAGTTTCTCACCCTCTGCAAAAAAGCTAAGATTCGTACCAACAATGGCGATCACACGTTCACAACATACCGATTTACCTCCAAACGGAGGCCAGCAACCAGAAGATTCGATCAGACGAGCCCTAGAGGAGAGGACTGCCGAGTTAGAAAGGCAGAACGCTGAATTGGCGGCAAAATTGGCTCAACTACAGAATCCACAGGAGATCCATGACGACGAGCAGTCCGGACAGCACGAACGGTCTGTAGGCCGCCAGACACACATGGATGACCTACATGCTAGAGCCCATAACGATCGTGAGGAGCAGGCAGAGTCATCCCTACAGGTTCTTGGGGCGCATAATCCGGAGGAGGTCCTGACCATGAAAAAACTGGAGGAAATCATGTCCAGATTCCAGTGGGATGTGCTTAGGGACCTGAAGGTACAGACCCCAATCGATCTGGCATCTGAGGCATCCATAGACGCCGTTCAGACACCATTCACCACCTCGATCACCAGCGTGCCGTATCCGGAGAGGTTCAGATTACCGAAGTTCACCTTATTCGATGGTACAAAAGATCCAACAGAGCACATCTACCACGTTCATACCAAGATGAATGTGTACAATGAAAACGAGGCCTTACTCTGTAAAGTTTTCCCCACCAGCCTGACCGAAGCAGCCCTCCTGTGGTTCAGAAAGCAACCGCCCCGATCGATCGGTAGCTGGCTCAGACTCTGCGAGTTATTTATTGCCCAATACTTTGGCAATAAAAGGCAGAAGAAAACTATCTCCAGTCTGTTCACCATGATCCAAGAGAAAGGCGAATCCCTGAAAAGTTTTGTCTCACGGTTCAATGTGGAGATGTCTTCAATTGACAATTGCGATCAGCATTCAGCCGTCGAAGCCTTCAGAATGGCCCTGATCCCTGGAACGAAGTTTCATCAGTCCCTGGTCAAGAGGCCGCCAGCCGATATTGGAGAGCTCAACTATAGGGCACAAGGGCACCTCCGAATAGAAGAGGAATTGGCCATACGACAAAGAAGGACTGCCTTTACAACAGTAGAGGCCAGAGCGTCCGAACATTCCAGGATAAAGGATCGGGCGTCAGACCGGAAGAGACCGAACGCACCTCCTGCTCCTTCCCCAGCCCCAGAAAAACGACCAAGGTTTGAGGAGAAGGTCACCCCCTTGAAAGTGACCTTGGCAAAACTGTACCAGGAAACAAAGGGCAAAGGAATCTACCGGTCGCCACCTCCCATCAGGCAGCCAATGGACCAAAGGGATATGTCGAGGCACTGCGCCTTCCATGGCGAGTACGGGCATCACGCTAATGAATGCAGGAGCCTCAGAAGATAGGTGGAAGCCATGATTGCAAAGGGAGAATTAACAGAGTATGTTGCCAATGAGGGAGCCCGATCAGATCAAGCGACGCATGCCCCTACCAAGGGAGCTATGGGACAACCCGTACGAGTCATTCACATGGTCCATGGAGGGCCCAGTCGGTCAGAAGCGGAAGAAGCTCGTAGATCACAGATGCGGCAAGCTCAGAAGTTACGAAGGGTTGGAGAAGTCACCAAGTTTCGAAGCCCGAAAGAGGATGCCCGAATTATTTTCACCGCTGCGGATATGCAGGATATTCAGACACCTCATGACGATCCCCTAGTTATCTCCCTCATGGTCTCCAACTGCCTGATCAAGAGGGTACTGGTCGATCCAGGAAGCAGTGCCAACATTATCACCAAATGGGCCTTTGAGAAATTGGAAATCAATCCCCAGGAGATAGTCCCATCCAGAAGCCCGATAGCAGGATTCGATGGAAAGAGAGTAGAACCAGTAGGGGAAATCCAACTACCAGTAATGGCATCAAGGCGCACACTCCGAGAGACTTTCGTGGTGGTGGATGTCAAACCTTCCTATAATCTCCTCATGGGAAGGGGATGGATCCATCGTATGCACGGAGTCCCTTCTACCATGCATCAGGTCATGCGGTGCATTGATCCGAACGGAATCGACGTAGTCGATATCAGGGGCGATCAGGTAGCAGCAAAGGAGTGTTACGCCGTCACTATGAAAAGCTTAAAAAGGAGAACGGAACCGGAACAAAAGTCACAGTCCAAGACAATACTTGATCCCAAATAGCAATTACAGGAGGGCGGTTCGGGATCACCAGTAGCAGTTGAACCACTACTGGAAGTTCAAATTTGTCACAATCGCCCTGAGAGGTTTACCTATATTGGTTCAGGCCTCAATCCACAGGAAAAAGAGGAAATAGAATCCCTTCTCCGATCCAATGCTGACATATTTGCGTGGAGCCATATGGACATGACCGGTATTGATCCATCAGTTGCCCTGCATTCTCTCAATGTGGATCCCAGTGCAAAGCCCGTTAGACAGAAACAAAGACGAATGGGTGCCCATCGAAACCAGATCATAGCCAAAGAAGTTGATCGACTACTGCAAGCAGGATTCATAAAAGAGGTCCAGTATCCTTCCTGGTTGGCAAATGTGGTGGTGGTCCAAAAGAAGAACGGCAAGTGGAGGGTATGTATCGACTTCACTGATCTGAACAAAGCGTGCCCAAAAGACTGTTTCCCTTTACCAAAGATCGACCAGATAGTGGATGCCACCGCAGGATTCGAACGTTTGAGCTTTCTGGATGCATACTCTGGCTATAACCAGATCCGAATGGCTCCGGAGGACCAGGAAAAGACTGCCTTCATCACTGAGTCAGGTACATTTTGTTATACAGTTATGCCTTTCGGACTAAAGAATGCAGGTGCTACCTATCAGAGGTTGGTCAGAAGGGCGTTCCAAGGGATGATGGGATCCACCATCGAAGCCTACATCGATGACACGGTGGTAAAAAGCAAGGAGAAAGGAGACCATCTAGCCGATCTGCAGCAGGTATTCAGCACCCTCCGGAAGCATAATATGAAGCTCAATCCGGCCAAATGTTCTTTCGGAGTATCCTCAGGCCAGTTTTTGGGGCACATAGTTGACCGGACGGGAATACAGGCTAGCCCTGCACAAGTCAAAGCTCTCATAGAGACTGCTGAGCCTAAGTCCTGGAAAGAAATCCAGGTACTAACCGGAAGAATAGCGGCCCTCAGTCGTTTCATCTCCCGGTTAACCGATCGGTGTAGGCCGTTCTTTCAAGCAATAAGAGCGGCACGAGGAGAAGTCTGGGGGCCCGAGCAAGCGGAGGCACTGCACAAACTCAAAAGTTACATGACGAAGCCCCCGATCCTGGCAACCCCTGAAGCCGATGAGCCGTTGCACCTATATCTGGCCGTTTCAGTAACATCTACCAGCGCCGCTCTGGTCAAGGAGGGCAAAGGGTACCAGACACCGGTT
Organism: Cornus suecica; assembly: GCA_963922005.1. Lineage (NCBI taxonomy): Eukaryota > Viridiplantae > Streptophyta > Magnoliopsida > Cornales > Cornaceae > Cornus > Cornus suecica. The sequence goes on from OY998245.1 coordinate 66,076,885, forward strand.
TTCACACCAGCAAATCCCTTGCTGAGGCAGAGACCCGTTATTCAAAGCAGGAGAAACTGGTACTATCACTGATCAATGCTAAGCGGCGTCTCCGTCATTATTTCGAAGCGCACCCGATCATAGTTCCAACTGTAGCACCGATAAGATCCATAATGGCGAAGCCTGAGTTATCTGGGAGAATCTCAAAATGGGCAATTGAACTAGGGATTTTTGACATAACCTACGTCCCCCGAACGGCCATCAAAGGACAGGCAGTAGCTGACTTCCTGTTAGAAACAGAAACTAATGACTCCACAGAGGAAGGTGAGCTTGGACTATGGGTCATATTCGTAGACGGATCGTCCAACGTCAACGGAGCAGGGATCGAGATAGTACTCGTAACACCGGATGATACTAAAATCCAACAATCCGTTAGATTGGAATTTCCAGCCTCTAACAACGAAGCAGAATATGAGGCCCTCCTTGCAGGAATTCGGTTGGCCCGAAGCCTTCAAGTCCAAAAGGCAGTAGTACGAAGTGATTCCCAGCTAGTCGTACGACAGTTAAATGGGGAGTACGAAACCCGAGAGCCGAAAATGGAAGCATACAAGACTCTGGTTCTAAAGGAGGCTGAAGAGTTCCAGCAAATAAACTTTGAACAGATTCCCAGAGGAGATAACTCTGTAGCAGATCATCTGGCTAACCAAGCCTCCGCAGCAGGAGAAACTTTGACTCGCACTGTACCGATGGATTTTGTCGTCCGATCTAGCTTGGAACCCCCCGAAGAAGTAATGGTTATCCCGTGGGAACCAAGTTGGATGGATCCGGTAGTAGATTATCTGAGATTTGGCACATTGCCTGAGTCAAAATCAGAAGCCCGGAAGATTAGAATGAAAGCAGCCAGATATGCCCTGTACAACGGCCAACTATATCGGAAGTCTTTTTCCGGACCATATTTGAGATGTCTCACCCCATCAGAAGCATCGGCAGTCATGGAGGAGATTCATGCTGGAGCTTGTGGCAATCACTCTGGAGGAAGGTCCCTAGCTCATAAAGTCCTCACCCAGGGGTACTTCTGGCCCTACCTGGCAAGAGATGCTGAAATTTATGTCAGACATTGCAAAAAATGCTAGTTTCATGGAGATGCCATTCATCCACCGCCTGAGTTCTTAAACCCAACTATTGTCCCTCACCCTTTTGCCCGATGGGGGATGGACATAGTGGGGCCCCTTCCTCAGGCAATACGATGTACAACGCATGTTCTCCTGGCTACCGATTATTTTACCAAATGGGTGGAAGCGGAAGCATATCCCACCATAACAGGTAGCCATGTCATAAAATTCATCTGGAGCCACATCATCTGTAGGTTCGGCCTACCCCGAACCATAATGATGGATAATGGCACCAACCTGGACAACAGAAGGGTTCAAGCATTCTTAGCAAAGCATGGGATCAATCAGAACACTTCTTCCGTCGGCTACCCGCAAGGAAATGGGCAAGCCGAAAGGACGAATAGAACAATTTTTGACACATTGAGGAAAAAACTTGAAGACGCAAAAGGAGCATGGCTAGAGAAATTGCCTGAGGTATTGTGGTCTTATCGGACTACTCCAAGACAGCCAACCGGGGAAACCCCTTTCGCCATGGCTTATGGGGCTGAAGCAGTTATCCCGACCGAGCTAAGGGTACCTACTCTAAGGAGTCAAGCATGGGAAGAAGGACCGAACAATCAGCATTTAGCCCATGATCTGGATCTCCTAGAGGAAAGAAGGGAAGCTGCTGGGATAAGACTAGCTGCCTATCAGCAGCAAGTAAGAGCACGATTCAATCAGAAAGTCAAAAGGAGAGAATTCCAAGTAGGCGACATGGTCCTCAGAAGGAAGATTGGGATTATAGGCAAATTACGGGAGACATGGGAAGGACCTTACACAGTGGTTGAGGTTATCGGTCGCGGGGCCTATCGGGTTCGGAAGAACGAAACAGGCCGCCTTGAATCCAACTCCCAAAATGCTTATCGGTTAAAGAGGTATTATCCTTAGATAGTTATTTTTCTTATTGATAAATAAGACTGTGTCTTACTTTGACACCATTGTTACGAAGTATCTGTGCCCGATATAGGCACCTCTGCTTCATGATTTTCGAATTCATCTCAATAAAGATAGAGTTTAACTTTATACAAGGTTTCATGATAAAATCGAGCCTCAGGGGCCAAATGCCCGAAGGCTTTATGTTCATTGAAATTTTCCTAAGTGTTTGAGTTCAAACCTGATTTGAACTAACCAGAGGATAAAATTAAGCCTCAGGGGCCAAATGCCCGAAGGCTTCACAATTTACTAAAATTTTTCTAAGTGTTTGAGTTCAAAACTGATTTGAACTAACCAGAGGATAAAATCAAGCCTTAGGGGCCAAATGCCCGAAGGCTTTATGTTCATTGAAATTTTCCTAAGTGTTTGAGTTCAAACCTGATTTGAACTAACCAGAGGATAAAATTAAGCCTCGGGGGCCAAATGCCCGAAGGCTTTATGTTCATTGAAATTTTCCTAAGTGTTTGAGTTCAAACCTGATTTGAACTAACCAGAGGATAAAATTAAGCCTCGGGGGCCAAATGCCCGAAGGCTTCACAATTTACTAAAATTTCCTAAGTGTTCGGGTTCATACCTGATTTGAACCAACCAATAGGATAAAATCAAGCCTCAGGGGCCCTTTGCCCGAAGGCTTTGTGATTCATTAAAATTTCCTGGATGTGTGAAATCAAAGTAAATTTGTAGCCTCAGGGGCCATATATGTCTGAAGGCTCAATTGTCTCATAAAAACTCACACAAAAGACGAATAGTTGCTGGAAAAAGAAATAAAGGTTCTTGATTCATTAAAAATAAAGGTTACAAGAAAATTAGCCCATTGGGGGAAGCAAAAAATTGCCCTAAGCTACTGTTCGGGGGGATGGTATTCTTCCCCTTTCAGGATAGCGGCGAAGCGCTTTTCGTTCTCAGAGGTAGGAGGGTTATCATAAGGAAAAGGTATTCCCATATGAGCATCAAATTCCTCTGCGGTCTTGAATTCCTGGGATTCCAGAGGGATGTGCTCCATTTCATGCCTCCGCCGCCAGGCCCTGACCGCTCGGATGTCGCAGATGACGCTGTATCTTTTGAACATGTCGAGCCCTCCCAGACGACATAATTCTACCTTTTCCCGCTCAAAGGACAGAAGCCTTTCTGATTCTGCCAAGAGTCTATCAGACTCAGTTTTTTCAGCTGCCATCCTCCGGACAACCTCTTTCGCTTTTTCCAGCTCGGCAGCCAAAACCACCTTTTCGGCAATCAGGGTTTGCTTTTCCGCCTCACCAGTTTCCAGAAGAGTCTTCTGTTCAGAAACAGTCTGGCGGAGTCCATCCGTCTCCTTGACCAGAGAGACCCGATGGATTTCATTCTGCTTTATTTGGGCCTTCATACCGGCCATCTCCTTAACATCAGTCTCAAGGAGGCTGTTGTATGCCTGAATGCCGTAGAGAAGCTGCACAATGAAGGTCGGATTATTACACAGATAATGATCAGCAAATGAAATAAAGAACACGAAAGGATGAACAAAATCTTTTACCTCCATAGCCATTATCGAAGTCTTCTTAGCCAGATCAGTTCTGGTGATCTTTGACTGAGCCACCCTGTCAGCTGGTGTCCAGACCCCTTTGGCCATAGCCCGAAGAGCCTCCGGATGGTTGAGGGTGATTTGATCAACACAGACTGGAGTTCCGTCTGGCAGCAGAAACTTAGGCTCCCAAGGAGTCAGAGCTTGGGATGATTCAGGGGCTGCTGGAGCCTTGCTTGAAGAAGAAGCATTTTCGGCTTGTGTCCTAGCCCTTTTAGTTGCATTGGATCGGGTCCTCACAGCTGGAGCATTTGCAGGAGGCGGAGGAGGAACCGATGGGGTCAGCACTGCTGGCGCTACCGGGCTTTGAGCAGGTGGAGGCACCGAAGACGAAGGCGGTGCTGTTGACAATGGCACAACATCAACAAGCGTAATACCTTCGGGAACTTGAGGGATTCTGGCGGACATAGGTTTGTCGGGCAAGTCCATCCTGTCAACACCAGCGCCCAAGTTAGAGATCGATTCAATATTTTCCATGGTCAGCAGGTCAGTAGCCGATCGGGTCTTGCCCCAAACATGGGTTCTCAAGAGGCCTATCCGCTGTTTTATAAAGGTAAGGGGAAGATCCTTGTCCTCATAACCTAGAAATTTGAAGGCATAGTCTCCCCGGTGAAGGTCACAATGTTCACAGAGGCAAGAAGCCTTATGAAGTGGGCGGTAGACAGGCAGGCGAATGGGACCGAATTTGTTGGGGATCGGGAAAATACGAGAAAAAGGGTACGACCAATTGCCGCTCACTACGACCATTCGTTCTTTCCATCCCTTATCCGATTTTTCAGTATCGGTACAGATGCTGCGGCCGTGAAAGGGGAAAAGGTTGTATCTACCTCTACTCGCTCTGGCATTTTGGAAAAAATAACAAAGGAGGAGGTCGGCTAGGCCTAGGTTCAGATCCATATCCCTATTGTACAACAGTAGCATGGATATGATCCTAATGCTGTTCGGGTTCAATTGAAGGGGATGCAACCCAAGCATGAAGAACACATAGTGAAAAAAGGGATGAAGAGGAAACCTCAGAACCCTAAGATGAGATGCCGATAGCAGAATGCTACCGGGGGCTAGGCCCTGGCTCTGGGTAAAGTCTAGGTAGCCAGGATAGGGGGACACGTCAACGTCCTGGGGAACGTGGGTCTCAGCCCGAAGGTGTTTGACGTCCACTTCAGGTCGGGTCCTCTTAAGTGGGGCCACTACAAATGGTTCAGAAGGCTTGGTTTTCGCAGGACCGGTCGTTGAGGAACCCGGAAGGTCAGTACTTTTAAGAGTAGTTTTTCTGGTTCCTCTAGGAACAGGCTGGGGAGACTCACTGCCAGTGGAATCGGTGCCTGAGGAAGTAGGTAAAACTACTTCCTCTACCGACCGGGTATCGTCACTATCGGACATAATGTTAAGAAATGTAGAAGAGACAGAGGGAGGTAAAGGTGATAAATTAAAGAGAGAAGAAAGGAAGAAAACCGATCGACTTACTTAGTTAGTGAAAGAAGAGTTACAGAAGCTCTGAGTAGCAGCAGGTTTCTATGATTTCTGAGATGAACGACGGAATGAATGACGGCAATGGCAAAGGAACAAATCCCAGCAATGGAGAGCTAAAGAAAGCAAAAAGCGAGAACAGAGAATAGCAAAATATGAACTGTGATGTGAAGTGATGAAAGATGGGGTTTTTATAGAAGGAGAAGAGGAAGCCAAAAAGGCTGCACGAAGACCGAAAGACACGCCACAGCCGTCATGGTGCAAGATTTGAGGGAGTAGTGGCCGCACGTTTTGGCATGTCATTAAATAGGCAATGATGACATGCCAACTCATTATCTTCATTTCCCATAAAAGCAATTAGTATATATATACATAGGTAGTTACATTTATTAGGTCATGGGTTTTGGAAAGAATGTCAAAGCCCATAACCTCAGGGGCCTGTGTAATGGTTAAAATATTTGGCCCAATTATTGATGGGCCACTGGACTGATGGGACGATGACGGACGGGCCAAAGACCGATGGGCCGGAAGGTGGATGGGTTGAAAACAAGCAGGCCGAAAACAGCAATGGGCCCATGGAAAATTCTAGAAACTAAAGTGTGGTCCACAAGGTAAGGAGTAATCCAATTATAGTAGAAAGAGTCCAAAAAAGGTTAGGGTTGATCAAATCCCTTGATTTAAGGGATTGATAAACCTGGGTACATGGGTTTGACCCATTTATCGTAATTTGTATAAATAGATGACTTTGATTAATGAGAAGGGATCTGAAATTTTACCCCAACTTCTATTGTGTAACTTTTCTGCATTTACAGGACCCGAACTCCGAATTTAACGGGACCAAGCACTAATGTGTTCTCCTTGGTGTGGAGATCAAGTTGGTATAATTACATGTTCAAAACTATTAATTATTGAATGAGAAATTATATCTCAAAGTGACCCACTTGAACTTGGGTAATGATGTTTGTCCCACATTGGAAATAAAGTGAAGTGTAAAAGTGTTTTTATATGGTTGCATTGAATGGGTGACTTGAATAACTAGAGGCATGGGAGGAGAGCTAGACCATGCATGAACCATGCAAGTCTTAGCCTAACCACACACGCGCGCGCGCCGCGCGCCCGCCCGGTCCGGGCCGTGGTCGTCGGTTCTACCCAATGTAGTTTTATTTTTTGCCAAAACTGCAAATGTCTCTTCTGAAGAGATACGTCTACAGTTTTACATAAATAGTTTCAGCACCCATTGGAATGGATACCAATACAGTTGTAACACATTTTCTTCTCTATATCTATAGGTTGCAGTTCATTCATAACACACGCTTTTTAATTCTGCCAGAAAAATACTCTCCCTACATTCGCATATACACACATACATATACATAGGTTTGGGTTTGAGTACAAACACAGAACTTGAGTTCGCTGGTCTTCACCATTGCAGTGCTGCAACAGTGAAGGAGAAATCCGTTCTATCTTGGGAGACATTTGTTCAGAATCCTTAAGCACCGTAGAGGGAGCAATTTTGCCTTAAGGAAACTGTGGTATCACACAGGGCTCGGATTATTTCTGATCTTCTGCGATTATTGTATTTTTAGGTCAATTTCCTTTAATTATTGCAATATATATATTTGTATGCATGATATATTTATATACATATAACAGAAGCATGTTTAGATAACAATCTTAAGGCAAAATTTGTGTTTCTTTCATGTTCTGTTATAGATATATTTCTGCAAGTATATATATAGTTCGTGCATATATATATTATTTATACATGTTACAATTTGCAGTATATTTTCTGTTATAGTTGTATAGATATATATTTCGTACATATATATATATTTTGTCTGCACTGTAGTACGGTACGTAGTATATACATTGTCAAATTGTACTCATATATATGCATGGATTGTGGAGTTTGTATTTTGTTTTAATGCAAACACTGTGAAAGTGTATTCATCTATATGCATGTTTATAAACTGTTGGATTTTGGTATATTAAGTTTGCATTCTCATATATATAATTACCTTATTCTGTTATTTACATAGATACAGCATATTGTTATATATATTCTGATAATTGGAGATATATTATATATATATTCTGATAATTGTACTGCTCTGTTTTTAATATCTGATATATATATATATATATATATATATATATATATATATACTGATTCTGTTATATATATTTATATATATATCTTCTGATTTTATATTCTGATATATATATATATTATGTTATATTATTTACTGATATATATATATTCTGTGTATATAATTTTATATTATATATTCGGTTTTTTATATATATATCTATATTATATTCAGAAAATAGTTTATATATATATGTAATTATATTAACTATTAATATAATTATATATATATGTTTGAATCAAGTCCAGTATATATTGGTTGTTTATATAATTTTGGAATTTTATTTCGGAATTTTATATATATACATCCTGTTTGTTGTATTGCAGTGTAATTTTTGTGTTATTATAATATTGTGCGGGAAACAGTACATAAAGCAGATTTCTGTTTGTGTAATAGAAATGGCTACTGGTAATCCAACCACAATCAATGTCCCACATGGGGAGAAGCCTGAAAAGTTCAATGGCTCTGATTTTAAGCGTTGGCAACAAAAGATGTTGTTTTATCTTACTACTTTGAATCTGGCCAAGTTTTTAATGGAAGCAATTCCATCAGTGGCCGAGGGTAAAACTGATAAAGATAAACTGGCTGCAGTGGATGCATGGAAGCATTCTGATTTCTTGTGCAGGAACTATATCCTTAATGGATTAGATAACACACTGTATAATGTATACAGTGGTGTGAAAACTGCAAAGGAGTTATGGGAATCATTGGATAAAAAATATAAAACTGAGGATGCTGGCACGAAGAAATTCATTGTCGGCAAATTCTTAGATTTTAAAATGTTAGATTCCAAAACTGTACTCAGCCAAGTGCAACAGATTCAAGTGTTTCTTCATGACATTCATGCAGAAGGTATGTCTCTTAGTGAGTCATTCCAAGTGGCGGCTATAGTTGAAAAACTACCACCACTTTGGAAAGATTTTAAGAACTACCTGAAGCATAAACGCAAGGAGATGACTCTTGAAGAGTTGATAGTTCGCCTGAGGATTGAAGAGGACAATCGTAAGTCTGAAAAGAAAAGTAGTGCATGGCATCCTATGGAGTCAGAAGCAAATATTGTGGAGGAAGGATCATCTTCAAAGACTAAAAAGAGAAAGTTAAGTGATGAAGGTCCAAGTAAAGGATCTAAGAAGTTCAAAGGCAAGTGCTTCAATTGTGGAAAGCTGGGACATCTCTCTAAAGACTGTCGAAAGCCAAGGAACTTCAGAAACACTAGACCCCAAGCGAATGTGACGGAGGCAGATCGACTTGCCAATGATGTAGGCGATATGAACCTTGTTGTTGTGGTTTCAGAGTGCAATTTGGTGGGCAATAACAAAGAGTGGTGGGTGGACACTGAAGCTACTCGTCACATCTGTGCCAATAGGTGGATGTTCACTGCTTATCAACCTATGAAAAATGGAGAACAACTCTTTATGGGTAATTCTTCATCTTCTAAGGTAGAAGGTAGTGGAAAAGTGATCCTGAAAATGACTTCTGGAAAAGAGGTGACTCTGAATAATGTGTTACATGTGCCGGATATTCGCAAGAACCTAGTGTCTGGATCTCTGCTAAGCAAAAATGGCTTTAAATTAGTCTTTGTATCCGATAGTCTTTGCGATACCCGGACATGAGATGTATTTGATTGTTGCACCTCAATCTCATGGAAGGTCTAGTACACAGTTGTTCTATATTGACGCAGAGACTAAGGACTACACTACTATATCTATGGATATTATTCCTATAGTACGTGATTTCCAAGACGTATTTCAGGAGATTTTAGGGCTACCTCCGAATCGTGAGATTGACTTTGTTATCGACTTAGCTCCAGGCACCCGGCCTATTACTAAAACACCATACCGGATGGCACTAGTAGAGATGTGGGAGCTGAAGGATCATATTCAACAACTTCTTAGTCAGGGTTTCATTCACATGAGTACTTCACCCTTGGGAGCACCGGTGTTGTTCGTGAAGAAGAAGGATGGTTCTCTTTGTCTTTATATTGACTACAGGGAGCTAAATAAAGTCACAATTCGCAACAAGTATCCATTGCCTAGGATTGATGACTTATTTGATCAGTTGAGGGGAGCCACTTACTTCTCCAAAATAGACTTGAAGTCAGGGTATCACCAACTTCGTGTTAGGGAGTAGGATGTGCCTAAGACAACATTCCTCACTCGATATGGGTCATATGAGTTTCGTGTCATGCTTTTTGGACTGACCAACACTCCAACTATTTTCATGGATTTGATGAATAGGGTATTCCGATAATTTTTTGGACTAGTTTGTCATTTTGTTCATTGGTGACATCTTGGTCTCTTCTAGGTCAGAGGAGGATCATGTCAGGAATTTGGAGATAGTGTTACAGACAATTAGAGATCATCAGTTTTATGCAAAGTTTGAGAAATGTGTTTTCTGACAAAAGGAAGTAAAGTTTTTGGGGCATGTAATGTCATAGATAGGTTTATTGGTGGATCCAACAAAAGTCTCAACGGTTCTGGAGTGGGGACAACCTACCTCACCTACAGAGATTCACAATTTTATGGATTTAGCTGGGTATTATCGCAGGTTCATTCAAGGTTTTTCAAAGATCGTCGGTCCACTCACTCATTTGACTAAAAAGGGAGTGTCATTCATTTGGGATGACCACTGCCAAACAACCTTTGATGAATTGAAGACGAATTTGACATCTATACATGTTCTAGCTACCCCACATAGTGGAATTGAATATCTTGTTTTTATAGACGCCTCATTGCAGGGTTTGGGGTGTGTGTTGATGCAGGAGGAGATACCAGTATCTTATGTTTCACGTAAGCTCAAGCCACATGAGCTTAACTACCCGACACACGATTTGGAATTAGCAGCAGTTGTTTTTGTACTGAGGATTTGGAGGCACTATCTGTTAGGCGAAACTTTCAGACTATTCAGTGATCACAAGAGTCTGCAATATCTATTCACGCAGAGAGAACTGAATATGAGGCAACGCAGATGGCTGGAATTTGTAAAAGACTATCACTTCTCCATTCAGTACTATCCAGGAAAGGCTAATGTAGTGGCAGACGCTCTCAGTCGTCGACCCTATGCTAGTCTTTCAACTTTGTTTGAGACTGAGTAGAATGCATTGAGAACAGTGGATGATTTAGCTGACGCTTTTGCAGTGTGTGTTATGGTGACGCCTGTTATTATTCAAAGGGTAGTCGAGGCCCAACATGTGGATCAACAGTGCATTGCTAAAATTATGGAATTAACATCTGGGGAGATTCATTTCTACTCAGTTGACTTTGATAGAGGCTTGAGGTACAAAAGACGATTGGTTGTTCTTCCTACCGAGGACTTGAGAAGAGATGTGATGAGAGAGGCTCATAACTCTCTGTTTGCGGTACATCCTGGAGGAGATAAGATGTACCAGGATATGAAGCGCCAATTTTGGTGGGCTGGAATGAAGAGAGATGTTGTTATTTTTGTCTCCACATGCAGTACTTGCTAGATGGTGAAGATTGATCGCCAGAAACCGCCGGGATCATTACAACCACTGCAAGTGCCTGAGTGGAAATGGGAGAGCATTTCCATGAATTTCATTGAGGGACTATCTACTTCTCCTCAAAACCATAATTTTATTTGGGTGATTGTTGATAGACTTACCAAGTCTACCCATTTTCTACCTATTCATTCATATTTTACATCGGAGCAGTTGGCGAAGCTTTACATCGCTGAGATAGTAAAACTTCATTGGATTCCTTTTCTATTATATCAGATAGAGATCCAAACTTTGTATCTGGATTTTGGGCAAGTTTTCAGCAGGCCTTAGGTACAGCATTGCATCTAAGTATAGCTTACCACCCGCAGACAGATGGTCAGACTGAGAGAGTTAATCAGATTTTGGAGGATATACTTCGAGCTTGTGTCCTTGATTTCAAGGGCAATTGGCAGTTCTACTTGCCGCTGTTAGAGTTTGCCTACAACAATAGTTACCAGAAGACCATCGGTATAACACCCTTTGAGGCCTTGTATGGTCGACCATGTAGATCTCCAGTATGTTGGATGGGAGTTGGATAGAGCAAATTCCTAGATCCTGAGTTCATCAAGGATACTTCAGAGAAAATTACTCTTATTCGAGATCGTATGAAGACTGCTCAGAGTAGACAGAAGAGTTACGCTGATCGTCGGACCCGAGCCTTAGAGTTTAGAGTGGGAGATCAGGTTCTACTGAAGGTGTCTCCCATGAAGGGAGTGATGCGATTTGGGAAAAAGGGGAAACTATCACCTCGCTTTGTAGGTCCTTTCATGATTACCGACATGATTGGACTAGTGGTTTATCGTTTAGCTTTACCTGATCATATGCACAGGGTGCATAACGTTTTTTATGTTTCTATGTTGCGGCGATTTCTCTGTGATGATGATGTCTATTAGCATATAAATGTGGGAGAAATTGAGTTGCAACTGGATGCGACCTATGTGGAGCAGCCTTATCGTATTCTGGATCGTAGGGATCAGGTACTCCACACGAAAGTCATTCCTCTTGTACGTGTTTAGTGGAGTCATCACAACGAGGCAGAGTCCACTTGAGAAATAGAGGATGAGGTTCGTGCTAAGTATCCAGAGTTATTTATTTCAGGTATGTGCTGAATTCCAGGGATGGAATTCCTTTATAAGGTGGGAAGAATGTAATACCCCGTATTTAAATAATGATTATTTTATTTGGTTATTTATTTCAGATGGCAGGTTGGGTATTTAGATTTTTGAGTAAGGATGCTCTAGTCATTTTATGAAGGCTAGGTATGTTTCGTAAATAGATGAATTATTAAGGGGCATGGTAGTCATTATGGTTATGACACTTTTGTGATTTTGGTATATCTAGGGGCATTCTAGTAATCTACCTAAACCTATTATATATACATCATTAACTTCAGATTTTGTTATCATCTCATTCTCTACTACTACTTCTTCTTCATAATTTTCCCCCAAAATTGTGAGGGTTGAGAGGTTATGGTTGGATCGGATCCGGATTTATGGTGGTATAAGCTCTCCAAATCAAGCAAGACATATGTTTTACTCTTCCTCTTTGTACTAAAATTCGTAACCTTTGTTTGGTGCTCTTATAAATTGTTATACATTAATTTCGTATATATATACTTATGAGTATTAACATGTTCAAATATGTATTGATATGTAGTTTTATGAACATGTATGTGTAGATCCGTAGTTATATGTGTAGATATGTAGTTATATGAACATGTATGGGTAGATCCGTAGCTATATGTATTGATATGAAGTTATATGAACATGTATGTGTAGATCCATAGATATATGTCTATATGTATAGATTCGTAGTTATATGAGCATGTATGTATAGATCCATAGCTATATGGTTATATGTATAGGTCAGTAGCTATATGAGCATGTATATATAGATCCGTAGTTATATGAAAACATATGTATAGATCTGTTATAATATGTTTGTATTTACGTATATATATGATGATATATATTTTGTTATACATTTATGTATAGATCCGAGAGTATATGTATAGATCATGTATATATGTATAGATTTATGATATATATAACCACTCATGTATAGATCGGTTATCGTAGGTTTTGATTCATGACTACATATGATAGTATATATTTTGTTTATACGGATATATTTATTTGTAGTTATTTGTACAGATCTGTTTTACCATGTTCATGTCTATGCATATATACGATGGGTATTATATTATGTGTAGATAGACGTGTATGGATTTATGTATAAATGTATAGATCTGTGAGCTTACATATATGTCTTGTTATTATGAATTATGTTGAGATATATATGATTTGAACTACATATAGAAATCTGAATATAGAAATATTTTAGGTTTCAATGTTGACAATGAATTATAATAATGTCATTAGAGAAACACTGTTTATATTATGTAATTATTTTTCTCTATTTTCTTTGTTCATTGATTTATATGTTATTATGATTCCCCACAAATTATACTAAAATACGTATATTCGACCGTATAAATGAACAGTTTTGACCGTATAAAATACAGTATTTTCTGGCGCTGGGGCGCTGTCCCAGACCCCGCCAGGGGGGCGCTTAGGAAATGTCGCGTCACCCCCCCAGATCCCCAAGACTCGACGTTATAAATTGTTATACGTTCCCAAGTAAAAAATATAAGTGAATTAATAATTTCATAAAATCACAAAAATTTATTAAATAATTATGGTTAAGGGAGTTAGAAGGAACCACAAGGAGGCTGACAAATAAATGCAGTCTCACTAGTACCACGAGATATGATTGAGTTGTCACGACTTGATTGATTTGTCGGGTACGTAGTTATAGTTGGGTATTGAGTTGTCCCGACATGATTGATTTGTCGAGTACATGGTTATAGTTGGGTATGGAAGTGTTGGACAAAATTGACATGGGGGAATAAATTCTTATACCTATTATATGAGGGTATATCAATAACTATGATTATAGTTAAATATATTATTATTATTATTATTATTTATACTATAATTTTGGGTGTCACTGGGAAAGGGGATGGATCTTGGTACTTTGTTTGGGATCAAGTAGAGTTGTACTTGCTCGTGGGCTTGACCCACCTTTGTTGTTATTTCAAGTCCTTAGCAATTCCATCTGCAAGGTTGAAGTCTTGCTCGTTTGTCCATTCGATCCAACGGTTATTCTTTCTATCCCAGGGTAAGATCAAATTTATCTTATGCTCTTCCTTTATGAGTTGTTCTAGGGGTCCCCGTTTATGGGATTCCCAAGTTGTACGGTGTGGAACTTATTATATTCTGAGGATGTATTGGGTGTGGTCTCTTTTATGTATAAGTTGTACCTTTGATTCTTATTTATGTTACTATATCTCTATTTTATGTCTTATTATCTGTGCTTACATTTATCAATTGCAGACGCTTCTAGTTTTTTGTGCATGGGCCTGACCAACATATGCATAGAAATTTGGAGTGTCACATTTGGCTGCTAGGGTTCACTGGTGGATTTTATTCGCTGTGGTATTCCCCTTGGATCTTGAAACTAAAAACTTTATTTTGACTTGGTTTCTAATATGCCACTCCTTATAAAACTAATTTGGACCCAGTATTTTCATGTAACTTTGGACTAGGTAATTTCCTCTATGAAATTAAGAGTAAATATTTTTGAGCATAGTATGTGTTAAATCTGTGTAGATAATTGTTCTGAAACAAAAATTATTACATTTGAAGAGTAAAAATGAGAGATTGGAGTATTGAAGTAGTGTCATCTAAGTAAATTTGCCTAATTTCTCATAATATAAAAAATAAACAACCAAAGAAATCAAAGACAAGAAATGTCACAGGTGCACTAGTTAATTAGTAATTGAAGGATCTAAATTAGTTGTTTAGGGCCGAGACTTGATTAATCTAATCGCATAGTTTTTTTTTTTTTTTTTTTATAACTTGAAATCATAAAATCAAATGTAATTAAGATCATGCCATCAAACCTGACAAATTTAATAAGAGTGATATACACATGTTTTCTTGTAAATGAAACCAACAGAGCATGCATTACAATGGATAATACATTTAATTTATACATGAAGAATTGTACAAACAAGGCCGGCTAAGCTTGCATGACAACCGAATACACGGATTATTCAGAGCAAAAATAAGCAAAAGAAGACAATTCACACACTTCAACCACTACATAGCTCAAGGAGTTATGTAGAGCATGGGAGCTTCCCATAATATATATACAGTTTTTTATATACAACACTCATGTTACTTATAATCGAAGATACATACATATATAATATTAAGCCACCATATTGTTGTAAATCACTAATAGTTATTAAACTACCCAGGATACACACTTAATTGAGAGAACGAAACTTTTATTTCCAAATCTCGCACTTTCAAAAATACAAAACTCTCTCTCTCTTTTTTCCTTTCTTTTCTCACACTCTAGCTTCTAGCTTCTAATTTACTACACTACCATACAATCTCTATATATAGACATGAAATATATAAGCTGACAAACAACATTTTCATTTGCCGCCATTATTGACTTTGGTAGATATTGGCGTGAACAATCTTCACGCATGGTTTGGCTCCACTCACACATGGTTTTGGTGGCAGCCTTTTTTGACCTCTTGGTTGATGCATGCACTTGAAGGTGTATCAAGTTTATTTTCAACACATATATGCTAATGCCATGATCAAAGATTACTCCTTAGATTGACCAAATATGTTCTGCAGTCGAAGAACCCACCCGGTGTCTGTGGGAATAAGACTCAGTAGAGAAGTCAAGACAGTGATGAAAAAGCAAGACCAAGGGACCGAAGCATATTCAGGTGGAAGAAATGAACTCACCACATAAAAGAAAGCGAAAAACACACAAACAACTCCAACTTGTTCAATGGCATTTGCTAGGGCGTTAGGTAAGGTGTTTCGGAACAATATTCCGTTCCACAAAGATGTGACTCCGATACAAAGTGCCACTAGAATTAAGAAATCTCTATGGAATGTCAACACTCCTATGGATATTGGTATAACATAGGTCAGAAGTGTTTTTCCAAGTTCCTAATCTCGATAAACTTTGACAATGGGATTCACTGAGGGAGATGAAGGGTTTGAGGAAAGATCTTCCAAGGTAGATGGAAGACTTTCCACAGCCTTGGAGTCAGAAATGTTTTGTGTTTTTGGCTGTGATGTTGGTAATTCTTGTGGTGGTACTTCTGATTTGGGAAATAGAGATTGGAACCAAGAGACGATTGCAGCAAACACATAATAAGGTGCTTGGTACCACTTAGGGTTCATGGCTTCCTAATTTTCTTTGGGTATGGATGATATATATATAGCTAGGTTCTGTTGATTTGGGAAATAGATTTGGTAGGGTTTAGGATCTTAATTTATAGAAATTGAGGTCCGTTAAGATACCGTTAATTAGTAAAAAAAATCTGACTCATCATCTACAATGCATGCACACTCTAAATGCAAACTCTTCTCACCATGGACTAATATGTCTTAATTTGTCGTTACATGTATATATCTTTGTATACTTTCTTCTCATAATGAACTTTTAACCTACTTTCAACCTTAGTTGAATTTACCCGGGAAAGAAAAAAATAAACCTACCATACGTAAATCTCCTTATTTCTAATTTCTAACAATTTGCTTGATTTTTTTTAAAAAAAAAAATACAATAAAAGCTTGAAAAATATATAAAAAAATAAAAATAAAAAAAAGACGAGAAAATTAGGTATGTTAATTTTGTTGAGTTAAGTAAACAACAGAAGGATGATTGGTTGATTCATTTTTTATGAAGATCAAATTAAGCCATTTACCGAAAATGAAATAAAATCGAACTAAGCCTAAATAGACTCTGAAAATTTATGCAGTTCTTTTCTTCTTTTTTTTCCGGGTAAGTCAATATATTAGAAAATATTGAACAAAGGGAAAAACCCAAAAGAGGCCTAAGGCCTAACCAGCCTCACATGTTTTGATATTCAGATTTGAACTGCAAATTAAGATATTTTTTTATTTTGTTTTATTTATTTTTATTTTTTAAATTAACCTCAGTCAAATGCGATATGTTCCGAGTATAATTGGTAAAGAAGGTAAATTTATGAAACAAAAAAGTAGTGTAGATGAAGGATGTATCTATGAGAAATTATTTAAAGTACTGCATATAGCTGAATTACATTTCAACAATTTTACTTAGAAGAGTCAAAAAATTAATGAAGATACAAGACTCACTATCTGAATTAATTTGTCTCATTGAGTTATCTAGAAACTGAACCTTTAACCTGAGAAGGTGAAAAATATTTTTACTCAAAATATATTCCACCATATATATATACACATATATACTCCGATGTGTAAGTCCTCTTCCTTGGTCGAGAAGTTTACAATACCCGCCAACACAGTGGCAATATATTCTACAAAACTGACGTATATTAATTGGAGATTGATGACGATAAACGAAAAAAAAACATTAGTTTCGGCCATTGTTGGCATTTGATTTGTGAGACATTTTCCTATCTGGTGGCCTCTAATTATCTGGAATGATAAAAGTCAAAAATGTCAGAATTCTAGAAGTAGTAGTTAGTTTTTTGGGTAATTTGCATTGACACCCCCTGAGGTTAGGGTCAATGGCAACAAGATTGAGGTCAACGTTTGTTTGGCACTCACACCCCCTAAGATTTTAATTTCGTTACAATGACACCCCCTAGGCTGGTGAAATGACTAGAATGTCCCTTTAATTGTTTCATTTATTATATTAGGGTAATATATAAAGTGTGAAATTACCCATATACCCAAACACTTCACCCCTCTAAAATTACTAATTACACTTTCACCCCTTATTACAAAATATATATACATATATTACGAAAATTACAATTTAATTTTTTTTCTTTATAATATAATTTGTATATATAATTACGAAAATTAAAATTACGAAAATATATATATATAATTTGTAAAAAATATATAGAATTTGAAACAATATATAAAATTAAAAAAAACATATAAAATTTGAAACAAATATTTAAAATTCGTAAACAATATATAAAATTCAAATATATATATATAAAGTGTGATTGAAGTTTAAGTGGACAAGTCTCAGAGTCATTAGCCAAGGTAACAGATCATCTCCAGCTCTCTGCAGAGCTATATTAATGGTCACGATGGCGACACATGCCCCACGATGGTGACCGAAATCAGATTCGAACCGATACTTTATTAAAATATTTTAATCAAAATTAAATATATTAATATTTGGATCAAAATTAACGGTTCGGTTCCGATTCTCATTTTTAAAGAACAGAAAGTATCGGTTCGATTCAGGTTTCAGTCGGAATCAAAAGCGAACCGCATCGTGAATATATTAATATTTGAATCAAAATTAACGGTTCGGTTCCGGTTCTCATTTTTAAAGAATCAAAAGTATCGGAACCGAACCGTTAATTTTGATCCAAATAAAAAATTACTTTCGGTTCTTTAAAAATGAGAACCGGAACCGAACCGTTAATTTTGATCCAAATATTAATATATTTAATTTTGATTAAAATATTTTAATAAAGTATCGGTTCAATTCCTATTTCGGTCACCATCGTGGGGCATGTATCGCCATCGTGACCATTAAAATAGCTCTGTAAAGAGCTGGAGAGGATTCGTTACCTTGGTTAATGACTCTGAGGCTTGTCCACTTAAACTTCAATCACACTTTATATATATATATATATATATATATATATATATATATTTGAATTTTATATATTTTTTAGAATTTTATATGTTTTTCGAATTTTATATATTGTTTACGAATTTTTTATATTTGTTTCGAATTTTATATGTTTTTTTTTTAATTTTATATATTGTTTCAAATTTTATATATTTTTTCGAATTTTATATGTTTTTTCAAATTTTATATATTTTTTACAAATTATATATATATATATATATTCATAATTTTAATTTTCGTAATTATATATACAAATTATATTATAAAGAAAAAAAATTAAATTGTAATTTTCTTAATATATATATATATATATTGTAATAAGGGGTGGAAATGTAATTAGTAATTTTAGAGGGGTGAAGTGTTTGGGTATATGGGTAATTTCACACTTTATATATTACCCTAATATAATAAGTGAAATAATTAAAGGAATATTCTAGTAATTTCACCAGTTTAGAGGGTGTCATTGCAACAAAATTAAAATATCAGGAGGTGTGAGTGCCAAAAAAATATTAATCACAATGGTTGGGTGTCAATGCAAATTACCTAGTTTTTTCGATAAATAACTCTAGAAGTAGTAGTTGTTAGTCCACTTACGTTTATATATAAGGACCACAATACAGAAGAAGAAAAAGGAAATAAATAATATATATGTCCATTAAATCACAATCAGGATAATAATACTTCAACAAAACTCGACTTTTATCTCGACTCATAACCTTTCAAAAAACATTACATTTGAAACCAGTGATGGATCAACAAAGTCTTTAAGTGGGGGCGACATCTAAGAACAATTTTTTAGTTTAAAATCAAGATAATTAATACAGATATACAGATGTTAATTGATAATACTTTGATTTAATACTTTACTTATTCATTATTGTTCAACTTGTAAATATTTCTTATGTTTAATGATAAAATACTTTACTTAATTATATCTTTATAATTAAGGAAGAATTTTTTTTCTTTTTTTGTTTTGGAATTAATTATCCGAGCTAGGTTATATTTGTTTGGGCTACCAAAGATTTTTTGAAAAACTTTAGTTGGGTCATATATTGTAAGTGTTGAAATTTACTCACATCAATGAATGTTTTATTGAGGCTCTCAAGGCCATATATATGATTTTAAGCTCATGGATCATGCGCCTAAATACATGGGGTCATGACCCACTTCTTCAATAACTACCCATTACTTCAGGTAGTGGGTTGTTACTCCCTGTTTTCAAGGAAATGGCCTAATGCTGATGGGCTTGTTTCTATTTTATGGATTTTATACATGGGTCATTTATCATCTATATATACATGGGCTTAATTGATTTTGGGCCTTACAAATGGGTTTGGACCTATTATTTTCACTATTTACACTAGCCCCATTCGGGTCTGGCATACGTATTCGTGGGTTTAACCCGAATCATGACTAGATGAATGCTTTACAGCTGTGCACGGTGACGTCACCACCATCATTGTGAAGAGGCGTGTGGTTTTCGAATTTCATAAAGGCGGTTGTTGGTTCACATTTCACTGTATTCGAGGTCTTGGGAGCCGGTGTGCCTCCTCAGTCATTTAATGATGGTGGTTGGTATGTCTGATAGTATAAAAGCACTCCTTTGGCTTTCATTTTTTACTCTCATTTTCTCAATTCTTGTGTGAAAATTCCTAGTAGTGCTCTAGCTCTTACCGCCGCTCATATTTTGGCTGCCGGAAGTTCCTCTATCTTCTCGCCGGTTTTTTTCGTGTAAGTTGCCATATTCTTTTCACTATGTCTGATAGTAGTACTTCAAAATCAACTAAATGAGCAATTCTTCGGGAATATGGGGGATCTAATGCTCCGAGCCCCCCTTCTGCAAACCCATCTTCTTCATCCTATCCTTCTTCTTCTTTGCCCATTCCCAATCTCCTGAACCTACCCGGCTTAGGAGTTTTTGCGCCGGACCATCAAGAGGGAATTTCCGTTTCCGACCCGCATAAGGGGGTAGACGCATCTACCAGTCTGTCTGTTGGGGCCCTTATCTCTGTTTCTTCTGTAAGGGTTGAGGCACTTGAAGTCATACCTGTTGGGATCTCCACTGAATCAGCCTTGTTTGTGGCCGAACCTCTTGAAGCCCATAAGAGGAAAGTCGTGAACATCAAGAGTTTGAGGAGGGATTGCAAGATCCTAAAGGAGGTGATCCTGAAGGAGTATGACCCTTCCTATGATTTTAGGATAGGAGATGGAGTGGGTCCGGATGAGGTGTTGTTGTCTGCCCTTCAGATAAAAGCACTTCAGTTCCCTCTTCACCCTCTATTCCATTTCATTTTCTTTACCTTAGGGATTGCCCCTCTTCAGGTCAACCCAAACTTCATCCGAATAATATCAATGTTGATTTTGATAAACAGAGACAAAAAGTTGTCATTAGGTCTGGCAGATCTGCTACTCTGTTATAAAATTGTGGATTTGAAGGATTGTGAGGGGAGATACAACTTTTATCCCTTCAAGGGTCGGGCGATCTGTAATGGGATAGAAAAAACGGAGAAGTATTGGAAGGAGAAGATGGTTTTGGTTAAGGGGGGTTGGTTTTATCCCTATTCTAAAAAATGGCCGATCCCAAGTGTTTTTAAGCGTCTGGCCTTTCTTCCATTTTCTTTTATTCATAAGGAATCGTGCCTCTGCTCTGGGTGTGATCAACTTAGAGCAAATTTTGTATATAAGTTTTTAGGTTATGATGATACTGACATAGTGGCTCAGGATGTAGAGACCCGTTTTTCTTTACTAAAGTCTAGGGTCTGGTCATACCGTAAATCGTGCGCTGACCTGCTTACTCCTGCCAATTTGCAGGGTATATCAAGTTAGGAGCCAGTTTCAAGATCATGATGGATCCGATCAGACCTGTAATCGAGGATGATGATGATGATGATGATGACGTGGAGGAGATAATTGTGCCACCAACAGGACACGAACAAGTGCCTCTGAATTCTTAACTTCAGGTTGTGACCGTTGCTATGGCGGATGATGCTTCTGGGTCTGCACTTGTGCAGACCACTATCCCTGAATTACTTCACTCCTCTTCTGCCCGAACCAGGCCAGTGGGCGAGGAGAGACCCACTAAGAGAAGGAAGCATAAGGGTAAGGATAAGAGTTCTACTTCCTCTGACCAATCTGCTTCTAGTTTTACCTCAATGGCTGCAATGATAGCTCGGGCAAAGGACCTTTGGACACCAGAAGAGCTTGAAGTGCAGAGAGAGGCCAACCCTGACCTCATTGTTGGTCGTACTCCAGGCCTGTTACTGGGGGTACGTGTCTGCTTGATTTTATGTTTATTCTCGCTCTATTCTTTAATGCTGATCCACTTTGCCTTAAAATTTCTTTTTAGGCTCTCTTCAGTGTCAATGCATTGTTCCTTGCTAACGAGGCAGATGTAAAGGAAGTCGAGCGTCTCAAGACCGACTTGGCCGAGAGGGATGACAGGGAGAATGAATTGAAGGCTCAGCTGGGGGAGCTTTCTTCCAGGGTTGCTCAGTTGGAGGATGAACTTGCGCGGGAGAAAGAGATGAATGCTAAGTTGTCTAGCGAGAAGGAGAAGCTTGCATCTAATCATGAGGCTCTTCAGCACTAGTTCGGTATCTCCCAATCAACCTTGGAGATGTGTAAGAAATGAGGGCTTGACATGCATCAGCACTATTCAAGGATGAACATGATAGTGGCTGGTGAATTCTGGCGGAAGGGCTTCATTGTTCGAGAGAAGGATCCAGCAAAGAGGAAGATTAAGGACCCTGATGCCATGGATGAGGCCTTAGGGGTAAGGAAGCCGTATGCCAGTCCTGAGCCCAGTCATGCTTAAAACATTTTTATAGAATTCCTCAAAGGGTATCTTACTGCTGACCCCCTCAACCCCTCTATAGAGTTCTTTCCCCCAACCGAGCATGTAAATTCCTTAGGGCCTGTTTTGTAACATGGTTTGGTGCCAAAAATATGGTTTTTGGTGTGAAAAAATGGCACCAAACCATGTTTGGTAAAATGATGTGAAAATTTGGTTCGGTTACTGTAGCAAACCATGGTGTTAAAATTGTGAAGGAATTTGGAACCATCTTTGTGGATGGTTTTGTATGGTGCGGACACTGTAGCAAACCACTATAGCACTGTAGCACCCCACTGTAGCACTGTAGCAACCCGAATCACTGTAGCACCGAATATAATATTTATATTTTAATATTATAAATTTTAATATTAATATTAATATATATATATTAATATTTAACATATATATATTAATATTAATATTAATATTATAAATTTTAATATTAATATATTATTATATTAATATTAATATATTAATATATTTTAATATAATAAAAATATATTAATATATAAATAAAATATATTAATATATTTTAATATAATAAAAATATATTAATATATTTTAATATTATAAAAATATATTAATATATTTTAATATTATAAATTTTAATATTAATATATTAGTATATTAATATATTTTAATATTACAAAATTTTAATATTTATAAATAAAATGTGAAACCATCCCAAGTTACCAAACATGGTTTGGTTTCAGAATTTCAACCCATACTAACTCTACCAAACATGGTTTGGTTTTTCAGCATCACTTTTTCTCACACCAAAACCATCTGCACCAAACATGATTTGGAACCAAAATAAAACCACACCAAACCAAATCCAACCCAACCCAAACCAAAACCAAAAACTAACACCGCACCAAACCGTTACCAAACGCAACCTTAGGGAAGGACTTCAGTGGTCCAAGCCACACTTAGGCTTCTCTATATTCGTTTGTAATGTTGTACTTTGTTCTATGTCCCTCGGATAATTTTTGTAATACAAGACAACGATTTTGTTTATTAACCAGAGATGCATTTTTATTTGCTTCTGTCATTTAATTCCTCTGTTGATGTGAATCAGGTTAATTTGCCTCTACTCTAAACATTTTAATCTTGTGGAAGTGTGAGTCAGGCTTATAAGTCTCTGTCTTTTCATCACTTAGGAAATATTTTCAATTTTATTCCTCTGGAAGTGTGAATCAGGCTTATCAGCCTCTGTCATTTTATCACTTAGGAAATATTTTCAATTTTATTCCTCTGGAAGTGTGAATCAGGCTTATCAGCCTCTGTCATTTTATCACTTAGGAAATATTTTCAATTTTATTCATCTGGAAGTGTGAATCAGGCTTATCAACCTCTGTCATTTCATCACTTAGAAAATATTTTAAATTTTATTCCTTTGGAAGTGTGAGTCAGGCTTATAAGCTTCTGTCTTTTCATCACTTAGGAAATATTTTCAATTTTATTCCTCTGGAAGTGTGAGTCAGGCTTATAAGCCTCTGTATTTTCATCACTTAAGAAATATTTTCAATTTTATTCCTCTGGAAGTGTGAATCAGGCTTATCAGCCTATGTCATTTCATCACTTAGGAATTATTTTATTATTGACTTCTATGAATCAGGCTATTTGATTGCAAGAAGGATGGTCATCTCTTATTATAACCAGGGAATTACAAAGATAACAACATCTGACTGAGTCAGAATAACAGACTTGGAATTTTTTTAAAAGCATATCAGTAAAGCTAGGCTCAGATACCTCTGCTTAATTATTTTGAAAATGAAATGAATTTGTCAAGGATAGTACATCTTCAGTCGTGAGGCATTCTGTGAATTGGGTTCCATATTGCCGTCATTATTCCTGAGGTGATAAGCCCCACGTCCTATGACCTTTGTGACTATGTATGGCCCTTCCCAATTCTCACTGAGCTTTTCGACTAACCCGATCTTCTTTCTTAATACCATATCGCCCACCTGGAACTCTCCTCTTCTGACTTTTTTGTTGAAGGCATTCCTGACCCTTTGATGGAAGGCTGCTAGCCTGATGGTGGTTTGATCTCATTTTTCTCCGAGCAGGTCCAGTCCATCAACAAGTTGTTGGTTGTTCAGTTCCTCCTGATACAACTCTGTTCTGGCTGTTGGCACTATTTGCTCTCTTGGGATGACTGTTTCTGTTCCATAAGCCATTGAGAATGGTGTTTCTCCTGTAGGGATTCTTGATGTTGTTCTATAAGACCATAGTACCTCTGGAAGTTTGTCTGGCCATATTCCCTTATGGTCTTCCAACTTCTTCTTCAGGGTATTCAGTATTGTTCTGTTGGATCTTTCGGCCTGGCCATTTCCTTAAGGGTATGCAACTGATGATGTTCTTAACTGAATCCCATGTTCATTGCAGAATTGTCTGGTCCACTGATTATCCAGATTCGTTTCATTGCCGATCACTATCACCCTTGACACTCCGAATCTACAGATGATATTGGTCCATATGAACTTGATTACATGCCTGTGAGTGATGGTGGAGTAGGATTCTGCCTCAACCTATTTTGTGAAGTAATTAGTTGTTATCAGTGCTTGATTTACTGATCTGAGAGCCATGGGAAGTGGTCCAACTGCATCGATCCCCTATTACGTAAATGGGTGTGGGCTGAAAATGGGGTTCAGTAGTTCTGGTGGCGGATGGATGAAGTCTCCATGGAACTGACACTTCTTACATCTTCTAACATAAGCTTTAGTGTCTTGGGAGAGATAAGGCCAAAAATATCCTTAGCTTAGGACTTTATGGGCCAATGCTCGTCCCCCTGAGTGATTTCCGCATGACCCTTCATGGATTTCCTTCATTATAGCTGATGCCTCTGAAGGCGTGAGGCATCGAAGGTATGGACCCCCAAAAGATCTTCTATAAAGCTGGCCGTGTAGCAAGGCGTATCTGGCTGACTTCATGCGAATTTTTTGAGGCTCTGCTTTATCGTCAAGGAGGATGCCATTCCTGAGGTACTCTGTTATGGGGTCCATCCAACTCGGCTCCCAAGGTATTGCGCACACGAAATCTGGCTGATGGATGCTCGGGACATCAAGGTAATCGATCGGGGCGACTCTGGTCAAATCCTGATCATTGACTGACGCCATGTTAGCCAATCGATCTGCATTTTCATTTTCCTCCCTGGAGATCTGACTGAGGGTATACTGCTTCAATCTGTCCAACTCCATCTGAGCCAACCTCTTATAGAGCTGCAGTTTTTCCCCTGCATCATTCTCGCCTTGAACTTGCTTGACCACTAGTTGTGAGTCACTACATATACGAAGCCTTCTAATACAGAGGCTCTGAGCTAGTCGTAGTCTAGCTAGGAGTGCCTCGTATTCGACTTCATTATTGGTAGCAGAGAACTCCAGATGCATTGATTGCTGGATTCGGGTTCCGTCTGGTGTTATAATTTCAAGCCCGATTCCTGAGCCTGCTGATCCAACCGATCCTTCTACGTAGAACATCCATTCGGGTTCATCTGAATCCTGTAGAATTGATTCTGGTTCTGCTTCCAGGAGAAAATCAGCTAAGGCTTGACCTTTAATGGTTGTTCTTGGCACATATGTGATGTCGAATGTCCCGAGTTCTAACACCCATCTGGTTATTCTTCCCGTCAGATCAGGTTTGGCCATGATGGCTCTTATAGGCATGGTGGTTGGTACCGCGATTGGATGGGTTTCAAAATAGTGCCTCAGTCGTCTCTTCATATTGATTAGAGAAAGAACGACTCGTTCCGCCATAGTGTATCTGGTTTCAGCATCAGATAGGGACTTGCTGCTGAAGAAGACTGGCTTTTGGCACTTTTTGTCATCCTTCACTAGCGCTGCGCTGGTTGAGGCTGCCGATACGGCAAGATATAATGCAGTGGCTCTCCAGGATTTGGTGAGGCGAGGATTGGTGGATTCTGGAGATACTGCTTTAATTTTTGAAGGGCCTCGGCTTGTTCTGGTCCCCATATGCTTCATTTTCCACCTCTAATTGCTTGAAAAAATGGTCTGCATCGGTCTATTAATCGGGATACGAACCTGCTCAATGCGGCTACCCTTCCTGTCAGAATTTGGACCTCTTTTTGCATTTTTGGCTCTTCGCAGCTTATCAGAGCCTTGACTTGTGATGGGTTGGCCTCAATTCCTGTTCGGTTGACGATATGCCCAAGGAATTGTCCAGATGAGACTCCGAACGAGCACTTAGCGGGGTTGAGCTTCATCCCGTATTTTCGGAGTGCATCGAACACTTCTTCAAGGTGCTTGAGATGGTCGTCTTTCCTTCTGCTTTTTACCATTGTGTCATCTATGTAGGCTTCAACCGTTGTCCCCATCTGACTTTTGAATATATTTCTTACAAGCCTCTGGTAGGTGGCACCTGCATTTTTAAGTCCAAAAGGCATTACTCTGTAGCAGTACGTACCTTCTTCGGTAATAAAGGATGTTTTCTCCTCATCAGCCTGATTTATCAGGATTTAGTTGTAGCCGGAGTATGCGTTAAGAAAAGAGAGTCTGTCATATCCTGATATGGCATCCACCATCTAATCAATTTTTGGCAGAGGAAAACAATCATTTGGGCATGCCTTGTTTAAATTGGTGAAGTCCACGCAGACTCTCCATTTCCCATTCTTTTTTCTGACTGCCACCACATTTGATAGCCATGATGGGTACTTCACTTCCCTTACGAATCCAACTTCTAGCAGTTTTTCCACCTCCTCGGATATGATTTGGTTCATTTATACTCCGAACCTCCTCTACTTCTACCTCACTGGTCTGACCTCTGGATCAAAGTTTAGGTTATGCTGAGAAATCGAGGGATCTATGCCTGGCATATCAAGATGAGACTAAGCGAATATGTCTGAGTTTGATTGGAGGAAGTGGATCAGCTTATTCTTTTCTTCTTTCTGGAGGTACAAGCCGATAAACGTGACTTTGGTGAGGTCTGTCTGACTAACATTCACCTCTTCTAGGGGCTCCGTCGTTGCCTGAGTTTTCTGACCCTCAAAGGAAGGGTCTGACTGTAATTGTTATTTCTCGTTGTATAGGATCTTATCTGACGCTTCCACGACTTGTTTGTTCTTTGGATTCAGATCCTTCAGGGATACTGAATAGCACTCCTTCGCTGTTATCTGGTCCCCAGGGATATCTGTCACGTCCACTCCATTCGGATCAAGACACCGCATAACCTGATGAAGAGTCGAAGGAACTCCTTGCATCCGATGGATCCACCATCGTCCCATCAGTAGATTGTACGATGGCTTGACGTCCACCACAACAAAGTCTTCTTTCAAGGTTCGACGTGTAGCCGATACTGATAAATGGACTACCCCTATTGGCTCAACACGTCGTCCGTCAAATCTGGCCAGAAGTGTTCGAGTTGGGCATAGCTGCGATACATCAATTTCGATTTTGTCGAAGGCCCACTTCGTCAAGATGTTGATACTGCTTCCTGGATCAATCATTACACGTTTGATCAGACAATTAGCTACTAGAAGAGTGATTACCAGAGGATATTCATGGGGTGTCTGAATGTTCTGCATATCGGCCTTTGAAAACGTAATTCTTGATTCTTTTTGGATGAGGGTTGTTTGATAAACTTCGCCGATTCGTCTGAGTTTGTGTGTTTTTCTTAGCTTTGACCTTCTTCTTCCTTCGGCCTCCAATACCACTTCACCTCCTTGGATCATGTGGATGACCCTCACTAGTTGTCCCGCTGTAGAGTTATTCAGCTATGTCCTGTGTGGCTTGTCCGGTCTTGGCTGATCATTCATTATGTAGTCTGCAAGTTCCCCTTTGGCGATCATTGCTTCGACCTGCCTTCGGAGGTTCCTGCAGTCATTTGTATGATGGTCATACTCACTGTGAAAGGCACAGTGCTTGGTCATGTCCCTCAACTCCATCGGTTGTCTGATCGGAGGAGGTGGTCTGAAAATCCTTTTGCTTTTGTTTTCTTGGAAGAGTTTTCCAAGGCTGGTTTTGAGCGGAGTGGTTCTTTCTTCCATTCGTTGATGCTTATCTGAAATTCTGGATGATGAGGTTTGTCGGGATGGCTCGAGTCGTTGAGGCCTTTGATCCCTCATCCTTTCTTTGGACTTTGCCTCCACCGTTACCAGTGAGGCTCTTCTCTGCCTGACTACTTCCTCTTCTTCTATTCTGAGATACCCTTGTGCTCTGGAATTGAGCTCACCAATGTTGACAAGGGGTCGTTTTACTAGTGAAGAGTGGAATTTTGTGCCAGGGATGACCGCCATACGGAATGCTTCTACTGCTGACAATTGGTTGCAGTCATTAATAGAGGATATCTCCACGTTGAATTTGAACAAAAAGCTCTTCAGGTTTTCTCCCTTTTCTTGGGTCATGGTGAAAATGCTTGATATCGTCTTTCTCTGCCTCCGGTTGCTGAAGTACTAAACGATGAAACGCCTGCAGAGGTCATTCCAGTTACTGATGGATCCGGGGGACTGCTTCCTGAACCATAGAAGTGGTACTTCTGTCAAACTGGTTGAAAAGACTTTGCACAGAAGTGCTTGGTTCCTCCCATAAACGGTCATTTTGGTCTGCACCTGGTAGATATGATCGAGTGGATCCTTCGTACCATCATAGAGTGTAAAAGTTGGTAGTACAAACTTCCTCGGGAATTCTGTTGCCTCAATTTCTTCTGTGAATGGAGATTGGGTCATATCTGTAGTTGCATGGATGGCCAGATCGTCAGGGGTCTGCAACTTTAAATCCTTTATCACATCTCTCTGGATTTTGGCAGCCAATGTGTGCAGGTTGTTCAGGGTCGGGACATGTGTTGCTGGTACTTCCCTTGTTATGGGATGAGAGGATTCTTCCTCTTACCTCGGCACCTTGTCCCTTTGGGTGGTTGATACGTTTCGCTCATGATGGGAGTTGGAGGGCTCTGACTCGTCGTTCCTTAATTGATCTGTTCCATCTACTAGATTGGAATTTTGGAGAGGAAAAAGGCCCTTAGCCACTCGATTGAGTAGCTCAGCATTCTGCTGCTCAAGGGTGGCGTTTCTCTGCTCTACAGCTTCCAATCGCCTTATGACTTCTTCGAACCTGACTTCATTGTTCGTTGATCGAGTAGACACCATGTTTTACCAATTGAAAATGAAAGTGTTGTGAGTGAAAAAATATTTTGATTTTTCCCACAGACGGCGCCAAATGTAAGTGTTGAAATTTACTCACATCAATGAATGCTTTATTGAGGCTCTCAAGGCCATATATATGATTTTAAGCTCATGGATCATGCGCCTAAATACATGGGGTCATGACCCACTTCTTCAATAACTACCCACTACCTTCAGGTAGTGGGCTGTTACTCCCTGTTTTCAAGGAAATGGCCTAATCCTGATGGGCTTGTTTTTATTTTATGGATTTTATACATGAGTCATTTATCATCTATATATACATGGGCTTAACTGATACTGGGCCTTACAAATGGGCTTGAGCATATTATTTTCACTATTTACATATATATATTTATTTCTATAAAAATAAAAATATGTTTTTTTTTTGAAAAGACAAAAAAATAAAAAATAAACTTAGGTAAATGAAAAAAAAAAAAAAGTTGTTAAATGAATCTAGTCACCAGTTTCCGTAAATGAAGGTTCTTCCTCCCATTTCTTTATTTTTGTGTTGAGTTTCAACACTATGGATATTCTTATGCTTTGTAGGACCATTTATAGAGGCAATTGTTAAAGAAATATATGAAAAATTAAAATATCAAAGTTTAAGTGAATACGGCTCTGCTCTCTATCATTGAAAGGGTAAGAGAAAGTACTTGAATTTACTTTTTATATATAAATTTTTAAAGTAAGCACATAAGACATTAGTAGGAACAATCTTAAATTATTTATTAAAGCACGAGTATGTGATGCAGTAGGGGCATCCGTTTTCCACAATTCCACTTGGCGGAGCGTAGATCCATGGCTGGTTTTTTGAAAATAAAAAACTGAAAAAAGAAAAAAAAAATCCGGTAAATAAACTGAAAAAAGATATATATATATATATATACACACCCCTTGTGGTGTTTCGGACTTGTCCTAAATGTACTTCTCATGTGTCCATTGCGTATCTCGCAGTGTCCTCGCCGCATTAGACACATGACCCGCCATTGGACACTAGCCTCCATGCTTTTAGGGCATTGACTCATTTCAATTGAAAAGAACAGTAATGAAAGGTGGGAAGGGGAAAAGGGTAAAATTCATTGTAAAAATCTTACTTTTTAATATAAAAAAAACAAAGAAGTCCTAAAATATTTTGGATGGGTACTCACGCTAACTGTCTTCACTTCTTATTTAAATCAATTGAATAAAATACATATCCAATATTAATTAAAAAATATGATTAATTGCATTTAAACCCCTTTCGCAACTCATTCATTTACACACCCTTCCTCAACCTCCTCCACCATCCCTAACCCTAATCCCAACCCCCGCCGCCTGTACCCCAACGCCGCCGCGACCAGTACTAAACGGTTCCCATATGTCGAATTCTTACACCGTGCCTCCTCAAATTCCTTTCCAACAAGATACACGTAGGTTCACTCTTACACAAGCCCAGATATCCGGAGAGAATAGGCATGTTGCATGTGAAGCCGGAAATCGAAAGGCAGCATGAAGATGATTGAGCAGTTTGGTTTGGCTGGAAGCGATGGCCTCAACTTCATTTCCTGACAATTTATGTATTTATGATGTTTTAGCGTTGATTGAGAATTGTTTGGTTTAGCGTTGATTGATAATTGCTAAAACTTGCAGCAAGCAAAGTTTTATATACTTTGTTAAATCAGATTGAAATTAAATTTTATTCGTTTAGTTTTGCAGAGTTAGATTTATGTTGGGTTCTATGACTTCTACTAAATGAATTGGACATAAGATTTGGTACAGTTATATATAAATATGGTAATGGTGGTGGTGGGAGGAGTTGGAGAGGAGAGGAAGAATTGAATCTAGTATTATTAAATTATATAAATTAAAATATATTAAAAATATATATCTATTATAGATTTATATGAATAAAATATTTTTATATTTTATTTCAACATTAAAATATAAATATATATGTTTGAATATCAAGGTATTATATTTTTACTACTAAATATTCATTTATATTATTATTAGAGTTACAATTGACAAGTAAAATATTTCATTTATATAAAAAAATAAAAATTAATTTATTTTATAACTAAAAATTTCTATTTATGTGTGTAATTTAATATTTTTTTGGGTGAATTCAAATATTTCGTATTTTGTATTTTAATTTAAAATAAAATATTTTTTGAAGCGTGTCTAATATTATTGGAAATATGTTTCAAAATTAAAATAAACAATGAAAACTTGTGTTAATTTACAAGTTTGATAAATATAAATATTTTTCAAAAAAAATAAATGAAAATATAAATAATAAAAACTTATGTTAGTTTACAAGTTTGATAAATATAAATATAAATATTTTAAATGTAAATACTTGTGTTAGTTATATATGTAAATAATTGTTTTTGGTTAATTTCATTTACACGCCCTAAATTTTGAACAATATAACCTTTTTTAAACTGAGGGGTCAAATTGATATATTAAAATAGGGATATGGCCAAGGGTAGTTTAGGTATTCAAAATTATGTTAGGTCTGAAAAGATACCAAAAGTGATTAGGGGTGTAAATGAGGAGTTTTTCCTTAAGTAAGGAGTGTAAATGCAATTATGCAAATATGGGGGTCAAAATGATGTATAGACAAAGTTCAGGGGTGTAAATGAAATTAATCCTATTTTTAATTGATATTGGACATGTGTCTAAATTCTATTGGTCCAAATAAGGGGTGATGACCAACTTATTCCTCACAGGCGAGGACCCAAACATTGTTGAAATATTTTTATGTAGACGTTAAATTTTAAGGTAAAGTGCAAATAACTCCCTGAATTATGGTCAATTTTGCAAAGAACCCCTCAACTATAATTTATGTAGAAAACTCACTATGACATGTAGTTTCAAATTGCCCCAATTTCTTCATTTTTTTTGATAAATGACCATAATGCCCTTTCTTATTGAATTATACTTATGTATTTTTCTTATTAACATAGATTATGGAATAATCTATAAAAATTTGATATTATATCCTCCATGAAAAAATGCATAAGTTCACTCATAATTTTTAAATTAATTACCTAAATAATGATTTTAGATTGTTTAAATAAAATTATGCAAAATTTTTAAAATAATTAAGTAATTACTCGAAATATTTATATATCACACAAATTCTTTTTTGTTATTTAACTAATTTATAAATTCTTTATGAATGTAGATCTTAGGAAAATATTTTTATTTTAGCATTTAAAAAGTGTAAATTTAGGGTAATAAATTTTATACATTAAATCCAACAAAATTTTAATAGCAAGTTTATTACT
Organism: Cornus suecica; assembly: GCA_963922005.1. Taxonomy (NCBI): domain Eukaryota; kingdom Viridiplantae; phylum Streptophyta; class Magnoliopsida; order Cornales; family Cornaceae; genus Cornus; species Cornus suecica. Next base: position 66,109,565 of record OY998245.1, read on the forward strand.
TTAAAAATCAATAATTACAACTTATACATTATTTTATTTTATTTTTTAGAATATACTTAATGCGAATACGATTAAGATAAATGGTACTATTTAAAATCTTAAAAAAGAAAAAATATAGTGGTATAATTAGAAGAATGAATTTTTATTATTAAAAAAGGGTAGGATGGTCTTTTGCAAAGGAGTTGGGGCTTATTGCTACAGATTGATAGTTCAGGGTGGGTGACTTTTAGTTGAGGGGGGTTAGTTGCAAAACTAAGATAGTTTAGGGGGGTTTATTGCATGTTACCCTAAATTTTACTTTTGAAATTAAGTCCTAAATTTCTACTCTCTCTTTCCCAAAATAAGTGTCTATATTTGACTTTTCAAAATAAATTAGACTATTTTATGTTTTCAATTTTGACCCTTTGAAAATATAGTATAGTTTTAGTTTTTAATGGAATTCATTATTTTTTGAAGTTAATGAAGAGGAATAAGTTGAGAAAGTATAAGATTATATTGAATTAAGATTCGAAAGAGGACACTTATTTTGGGAGGAATAAAAGTATGAAAGTGGACACTTATTTTGGGACGAATGGAGTAATATTTCTATTTATATTCTTAATAAGTTTATTTTGATGATAAATTTATTCAATAATTAATACATAATTTATTTGTTTTTATGTTTTAGTTATTAATAATATTGTATTATGGATTTAAATAATAATTGATTTAATTTGAATTTAATTTAATAAACTTAAATGCATACCAAATTTAGTAAAAATAATAATAAATAATTATATATAAAAATAATTAAAAAAATCATTAAATTTTAATAATTTAATATAAGTGTCGATGAAAAAGTTGAATTAAAAGTTTGTATTTGGTTTAATATCTTCTATTTTGATAAGGTGTAAATGGATTATTTAGTGATTTAGGACTTAAATGGAAAAGAAACTCAAAAGTAGGACTTATTAGTCCAAAGTAAAATATTTTAGGACTTCTTTGTCTTTTATTATAAAAAGTAGGACTTAACATGAATTTTTTCAAAAAAAAAAAAAAAGAGTTCGAAATTTAGAGGAATATATATAAAGAAAGAGATATTTTTTAATCGTCAATAATAATATTTTTTTTCGGTTAATAAATAATTAATAAAACAAGAAAAGAATTACAAGAGTGGGTGGGCCTAGACCCATAGAAACAGACGGGATGAGAGTTCAAAAGGGGAAAAAAAGAAACAAGCCCTAGAATAAGCTGGCAAGGCGCAAAAGGATTTTGACTTCTCCCGACAAGGGATTAGCAATTGGACTTCATGAGGCAAAAGGATTTTGACTTCTCCTAACAAGGAATCAACACTGGGTCTTCATGAGCCGATTGCAGACTTGAAGGTGTAGTGTTTCAAATAGCAAAGATGGAGACCATCCAACACACAGTAAAGGAACTGCTCAATCAATCAAGGGGGATCAGGCGGTTAGGTTTGTTGGTGGGTCGGTGAGTGTGAAGGGCAGGGAGAGGAAGATGAGGGTTTGTGCTGTGAGGGAAGGTAAAAAGAGGGTTTCTGCTATTGGGATAATGGAAGGAAGAGGGTAAATTCTAGTCGTTGGCTATCGATTCAGCAAGAGGGCATTGAGACATTTGCACAGAGAACAGGTGGTGGCGAGCGGCATCAACAATAGCTTTAAGCGTCTTTTCAGCAGGTAAGCATTTGTCATTGAATAATCTATTATTTCATTCCTTCCATATATGGTAGACGAATCCAGATAGGGCAAGTTTCCATGAATTAATTCGACTTTGTTTTAGACTTTTCTTCCAATTGTTTGCTGCACATCTGATGAAAATAGTCCATGAAGTAGAGTAAGAATAGAAGCCACACTTGTGCCGAATGCCCTCCCAAACTTTCCTGGAATAATTGCATTTCAGGAAGAGATGGTCATGTGTTTCAGCATCATTAAGGCACAGGACACAGACATTGGGTTGGAAAAGGTATCTAGGACTAGGGCTGTCCTTAGTTTGCAATTTACCTAGGATGGCAAGCCATAGACAAAAAGATTGTTTTGGTATCATGAATTTGAACCAAACAAGCTTGTGCCAGTGAACTTGAGGGGTGTGGTTTGAGAGGGATAGAAGGGTGTGTTTTGTGCTAAAGGTTTTGTGGGGAGAAGGAAGCCATTGAATTATATCAGGGAAGGAGGTGGGAGGGGAAGGAATAGAGGCTAGGTCACAGTGAGGGCGTAGGCTATTTTTGAGCTAGGCCAGATCCATTGTCCCCCTTCGATCAAGGTAGAAACTCTGTTATGTGTGTTGGAAAGCCATCTGGGCCTGTGAGAATTTGAGAGAACACTGTAGAGAGGACCACATGGCAACCAATTGTCAAACCAAGCTTGTGTTGACATGCCATTTCCAATCTTGTGCTTGATTAGTGGCTGAGCAGTTTGTTTGAGTTGCAAGATTTTCCTCCAAAACCAAGAACTGTTTGGATGGATCATGATTTCCCATAGACTTCTTCCTTTGAGTAGATTTGCTTCCACCCATTCCTTCCATATGTTGCAGGGGTTTTCTGTGCATAGGATCCAAATATGTTTGAGCACGGCAACCTTGTTCCATTGCTTTATATCCTGTAGTCCCAGGCCATCAACATTTTTGGGAGTGCAAATTTGGTTCCATGGAACCTTAGCTTTCCCTTTAGTCACGGACTGTCCTGCCCATAGAAATCTTTGAAGAGTGTTATTAATTATAGTATAGACCTTTTTAGGAAGGATGAACAGGTTGGACCAATAAACATGGATATTAAAGAGGGTTGCTTGAAGGAGTTGTAATCTTCCTGCAAAAGAAGGGCCCTAGCAGTCCAACTAGATATTTTGGCAAGCATGCTATCAGTGAGAGTTTTGCAGTGGCTAGTTGAGAGTCTAGAGGAGATGAGAGGAAGACCTAGGTATCTTATGGGAAGGTTACCAATTGGGAAGTTAAAAATGTTACAGATACCTTCTTTGATGGGATCCTGAACTCCACTAAATAAAATATGGCTTTTACCATGGTTGGGGGTTAATCCAGAAAAGCTTGAGAATGTGTCAATGGAATCCTTAATGACCTGGGCAGAAATAGGATCCCCCCAAAGAAGAGAAGAATGTCATCAGCAAAAGATAAATGTGAGAGCTTTGTGGCTTCACATCTCCAGTGGTAGCTAAAATTTGGTTGGAGGGCAATGAGGGAGTTTGTAATAGAGGACAAAACATCCATAGCAATTACAAAAAGATAGGGGGATAGAGGGTCACCCTGTCTTAGCCCTTTGACACTATTAAAATACCCACAAGGTTCACCATTGATTGACACAGAGAATGATGCAGCGGAGATGCATGTTTTAATCCATGAGGTGAAAGTAGAAGGGAAACCCATGAGGTGCATAACATCAATGATAAATTGCCAACTTAGAGAGTTAAAAGCTTTATGCAAGTCAACTTTCAGAGTGCATCTAGGGGAGTTTGAGTCCTTGTGATACCCTCTTAAAAGTTCATGAGCCAAAATAATGTTATCCCCAATCCTTCTCCCTTTGATAAAGGCATTTCTGTGCCTTATCAATGAGAGTAGGTAAGAAAAGCTTTAGCTTATTTGCTAAAAGTTTAGAGATGCATTTGTACAAAACATTACAATATGAAATTGGCCTGAAATCACAAGGAGAATATGGGTTAGGGATTTTTGGAACAAGGGCAAGATAAGTAGAATTAATCTGCCTAAGCATTTTCCCATTCATAAAAAATTGTTTTATTGCTGAGGTTATTTCAGGGCCAGTGATATGCCAAGTTTTTTTTAAAGAAAAATGAGTTGAAACCATCTGGTCCTGGGGATTTTGAGGATTTAATGGAAAACAAACAATCTTTAATTTCAAGATCAGTTGGAATAGAGCACAACAATTCAAAGGCATCATCAAGAAGGGTTTTAGTAATAAAAGGGGAGAGATTTTGAAGACCTGGGTAAGAGTGGTTGTCGGTACCAATGAGCTTTTGAAAGAAAGATTTGAAGCAGTCCTTGATATCATCAGATTTTGTTGATCTTCCACCATTAGCTAGGCACACACTGGTGATCCTCTTTTTGTTGAGTCTGTTTTGAATACTTTTATGGAAATAGCTAGTATTCTGATCCCCAAGAGCTAGCCATTGGATTCTGGATTTTTGATGAATGAGTTGTTCTTCCAGCTTTGCAAGGCCAATGTAGGCTGATGTTAGCTCTTTTTCCTTTTTCCTTGTCTCCATGTTGCTAGGGTCCCTATCCAATAGAGCCTGACAATCAGCTAGGGAAGCTTTAGCCTCATTGGCTCTGGTGGTAATATCACTGAAGGCGTTGTGATTCAGGTCCTTTAGGGCAGCTTTAAGGAGTTTCAGTTTAGAAGTAACCTTGAACATGGTAACCCCTGCAATGTTAGTGTTCCAAATCCTTTCAACAATGGGGAGGGTGTTCCACCCAAAAGTTGAAAATTTTGAAAGGAGTTTTTTTCCTAGCTGGAGGGTCACCAAGATTGACCACCATGGGGCTGTGGTCAAAGCAGGGAGGAGGGCAAAAAAGAGCACTCGAAAATGGGAAGCAGGAAAGCCAAGTGCCATTGCAGAGAACTCTGTCCAATTTCTCAGCTATGAATCCATTACCTTGAACTTTATTTGACCAAGTGAAAAAATGACCACTATGTCTAAGGTTCTCAATTTCCATATCAATAATAAATTCATTGAAAGTATTCAAACTAGGGCTCCAGACATCATTCCCCCCAAATTTTTCAGAAGGATATCTTAGATCATTAAAATCTCCAAGAAGAGTCCAAGGATTCCCTCTCAGCTGGTTGCCAATAGCCTTGAGATCAGCCCAGTGTTTAAGCCTGTCTTCACTTATGTTCTGGCCATAAATGAATGTGACATAAAACTTTGTTCATGAGTTATGGTAGTTGACAACAATGTGAATCAGTTGATCAGTCATAAAGAGACATTTGAGATCTATAGAATAAGTATTCCATAGGATCTAGATCCTACCAAGGGGGGCATGAATGGAGTTGTGAATAAGAGGCCAGGAACTAATGGCTTGATGAACAGAACCAATATTAGGCTCCCTAGTTTTTGTTTCAAGAAGCCCCTCAAAGTCAAAATGGTTTTCTCTTATATAATTTATTAATTGATGAAAGGTAACATACTGTACATACAGTTTAGTCACAGCTGGTATGTTCCAATTTTAGTAAGTCTTGATTACATTATAAGACATTTATTTTTTTCAAGTATTTCTTAGCATACGTAAAAGAGTTTACTCTAAATTCTAATTTATTTTTTCAAACACATTGAGAAAGTTTAAGATTCTCTCCTTTCATTTATTTTCCTTTTCCTCTTACTATGTTGTTGTGGAATATTTCTTTTCCCTCTTATTCATCCTATGGGGAAATGATTTAATTTGTTGCTTGGGAAACTAGGGGAGCAGAATTTGTGAAGGCCGGTATCTTGAAGTGAGAGTCCTCATAAAAGTGAAAACGTAAATTTACAACAGGCCTAGTTCTAAAATATGGGTTCTGTGCTAAAGAAAATGCAGCATTAACAGAAAAAGGCCTTGCGGCTACAAAAATGTAGCATTAATTAATTTATTTACCCAAAAAAAAAATATAGCATTAATCTCATTATGTTTGGTTTATTTTTTTCAGCTGAGGCCTGGTCTAAGCACGATGCAAATTTTTAAACCTAATTGAAACCAACTGATTTTATTAAAAAACAAGGAGTGTTGCATAAGTTTAAACAAAGTAGATTTGAGGAGTGCTATATGGTTGAGGATAAGAACTATGAAGAATCTTGAGTAACAACTCAAACCTAAGCTCTGTTACGGGAAGAATTAGTGCTAGAAAGCTTAAGGCAGAGAGATTAATGAGAAGAGAGTATTCTATTTATTATGAGTGATGCAATCTAATATCACAAACATCATATCTTTAGCTGGAGTCAACTTGGATCTTGATGAGCATGGACTGCTTGACTTGCATGCTTGGTCGGTGATTACCATTTGAATAATGAACCACGTGTATTACATTTCAACATTTGGGAAAAGTAGTTCTAATTTATCTACAGAAAAATATGTCATTAGGAACCAAATGCCTAATAACCAAGTGGTACATGTCCTTGCTCTCTCTCAAGGGTTCAAGTCTCGTCAAGGCAGACGAGTGAGTGGATACCGCAACAAGAAGATAAACTAAGCGTGAAAATATAGTATATGCCATGTATTATGCTTTTATAATTTTAAAAACATTTTTAAAGATGAATTTAATAAAAACATGGGCGATTTGTGCAAAGCACCCCTCCAAACAAATCAAGTAAGACACATACTATCTGCGATCGTGATCCCAATAAATTATTTGTTTCGGCAAGAATTGAACATGCATGAAGATGAAACCTAATACTTTTTGAGTTACTAATAAGAAAGAAAATATAAGAAGAGAATGTACGAATATTATAAGGTACATGCCTCCAAAGCCAGCAAAAGACCGGCTTGAGGCCCATGAAGCCTTATAACTAGGGATGACAATTGGGCTGTTGGGGGCGGTACTTTTCTCAATCCCCATAACCAAAATTGAAAAAAAAATTATCCCCCATAACCGTCCCAAAACCGTTTAAAATTTTCACCCTTACCTCTATAACCATCCCATTAAACCATTTTTTTCCCTAGGAGCAACATTTTGATCTATATAGGAAAAAATCAGTTATTCAATTGATTTAATCGCAATAATTTGTAGCACAAAAACAAAACAAGCAATTAGATAATAATTTCTAACACAAAAATAAATTTAAAATAAATAATTCAAATCTAGATAAAACAAACTTTAATCAAAGTCTCCAATTCTAATAATACAAAATAATAGTTGACAATAAATTCGTAAATCAATAGTCAAATACGACTCCATAACAAAAACTACAAGTCCACTCCATAACAAAAACAGAAGTCCTATTTGGCATAACTTCTGCTTCTGGCTTTACACAGAAGAAAAAGATAAGCAAAAACTGTTTTGAGAAACTGGTACCCCCAGCTTTTTTAAAACGTTATTCCAAGGCCCAAAAGCTCTTCTAAAATTTTTGTCAAACACCGTTAAAAATAATTTTTTCCTCCAGGAAGCCAAAAGCAGCGTTTGAAAAGTCAATCCAAACAGAGCCTAACAGTCCACTCCATAACAAAAACTAACAAGCCCACTATCGGGACATAACAAAAACTTATTTAAGGATATTATTGTAATTTTAATATAAAAAATTATAAATATATATATAATTATGTAATCTTAATATAAAAAAATAAATAATTATTATGCGATTTGGTGCGGGTGATTCCTCGATAGGAAAATCTCTCAAACCGTCCCCGGCTTATATTTTTTCACCCCACAACCACTAAATGGGGCGGTTTGACGCCGGACAGAATAGAGATTATTCTGCAGGCTAGTGCAATAGGTAATTTGCAAGGAAAAGAACAGGAGAATTCGACCCAAAATTTCAGAGAACACTCTGGAATTCAATATAATTGTTTATAATCAAGAATAAATAAAAAACAACCCACAAGCCGGGTTTAAATAGCTGAAAATCAAGGATTTTACCAAAAATAGCAAAACTCTAAAAGTCTTACCAAAGCGAAATACGGAAAGAAATAAAATGATTGCCAAAAATCTGACTCAAATTGGGTTCAGAATCAATTCCTAATTGACAAATAGAAAATTACCATAAGTAGTAAAAATTAACTAAAAATAGAGATTTGAAAAGGAAAACAGCAGATCACGATTTCCTGTCATCCTTGCGCTAATCCTCCTGCATCACGGTTCCCCAGCGGAGGAGGATTTTTTGCCATCACTAGTTCCAACACACACAGCTACACTAACTACCATCACGCCACAGGTGAGAATATCTACAACGATCCATGGGGTTGCAACAAAACAATCAATAAAAAGGAGAAGAGCAAGTTCCTCCGAGAGGCATCAAAAATAGTCTGTGTGTGTGAATATACATTGTTAAAAATGTGTTCATACAACTGAAGGAACATTTTGTTATTATTTTTCTTTTCGGTAATAAGCATCATTTTGTTTCCAACATTAAACTATGAAATGCGATCTATATATAACCTCAAATTGGAATTGTATAGCTTGTAGACTCACAAAAATAAGCTGGAAGAACTATATACTAACCTCATGAGTATTCATGATCAACCAAACCAATGAAAGACAGTCTTTGAACTCATGATCTCCATCAACAATGTGCAGCTCATGATGTTCCATGTATGTAGCTAGCTAGCCATACTGTAATTAGACCAAAGACTAGAATTGTGTCTGCAACAGTGGTTTTAAAGCTTTACGTCAACAAATTAAGCCGCCCAATATACATATATATATATAGGGTAATTTGCATTGACACCCTAAGGTATTGGTCAATTGCAGGTAGATGACGGTTAACGCACTATTTTGCATTAACACCTTCTGAGGTTTGTAAAGTGTTGCATTGACACCCCTTGGAGGCATAAAATGACTTTAGTGCTCTTGATTAATTTAATTTTCGCGTGAAATCTCTAAGTTACCCCTACCTAAACACCACATTTTACCCATTACACCAACCACTCTTATAATTACACTCTTATTATTAAAAGATCTATAATAAATAAATAAGATATACAATATATATAATTTTATTTTAAACATAAAAATTTAAAAACATCAAAAATATTTTGAAAAATATATTTAAAGGTAAATTTTTCCCCTAAAATTTCATCAATAATAATACTAAAAAAAATCCATTATTTAATTATTGCTCTTGATTTTGATTATATTACTATATAAATATTTCTCAAAAAAATTAAAGGGTTATATCTAATAAAAATTATAGGTATTACATATCTAATAAAACATATATAAATTTTTATGTACGAATAGAATTTTTTATATATATTTTATACTATTGTCAATCAATAATTTTAATAAAATTTGATAATATAATGATAGAATTTTTTAGATATATGATACCTATAATGAAATATCTTATTTAGATAAGTAATACCAAAGAAAATCCCATTCCATTATGAAATTTGATGATATAATGATAGAATTTCTTAGATATGTAATACCTACAATGTTTATTTTAGTAGTATTTATTTGTTGTAGATTTTTTAATATTAAGAGTGTGATGATAATTAAGAATTGTTGGTGTAATGGGTAAAGTGTAGGGTTTAGGCATGGGGTAATTTAGAGATTTCACATAAAAATTAAATTAATTAAGGGCACTAAAGTCATTTTATGCCTTTAATGAGTGTTATTGTAATACTTTACAAATCTCAGGGGGTGTCAATACAAAATAATGTGTTGACCGCCATCTATTTATAATTAACCAATACCTCAGGGGGTGTCAATGCAAATTACCCATATATATATATATATAGACACACGCATACATATATTATGTATAAGAGTAAATTGAGATGATTTAAATTAAAACTTTGAATAGAATATATGCAGCTTCAGACACGCTATTTTCCAATTCCATATAGAATTGAACAAAGTCAAGTCCACTCTTAACTTAAATAATTAATTCATAATCGTCATTGACGCGTGAAAGACTCGAAATGAGGTTGAACACATCAATTAACAATTCGTGTGGTGGCCATTAGCCCAACTCTTCCATGAAAAGTCTGTGGTTGACTTGCATGTTTATCACATATCCTTCTACGAAAATTCCTACGGGTGCGTTTGGAAAGCCTGTTTTTTGTATTTGTTTTATGTCTTCAAATATAAAAGCTGTTTTTGTATTTGTCTTTGTTTTTTCAGGAAAAAACTAAAAAGAAAAAAGCGTTTGGATGAAGGTGTTTTCATCCCTTTTATTTGGTGAAAATTGTATTTTATGAATTTGGTGTTTTCATTATTTTTACCACCTAAACAGTGAAAAAATTCAAAAAACAACTAAAAGTTGTATTTGGTGTTTTCATCACTTTTACACACTATTTACAGAAAACAGTTTTCTTGGAGAAAAAACAGTGAACAGTAAACGCGTTTGCCAAACGTGTTTTTTTTTTGGTCTTGTGAACAGTAAAGAAACAAAAACAAAAAACAAGGTATCCAAACGGACCCTATGTTTTACATTGTCTAAATTATCGTTTGAGACAAAACTATATATGAATATATTATTTTAGATAAATTTGATTTACAATTCGTGTGGTGGCCATAAAATTGATTTTTCAGTTGCTTTAGATACTATTTTATTTGAATATATAATATATTATAAAATCATATACGAAATGTTTTGTGTTTGAATAATACTCATGGCTTCGTATAAAAGAAACAATAATATTACTTGTACCACGCCCACACACAACAAATATATATGGAATATAAAGTATAATATTAAAAATATTTTGTATACAAGAAGCGCTTACAAGGCTACAAGCGATGTGACTTATGTTGGAGCAAGTGACCAACCTGAATAAAATAAAACCCTAGAGTAACGCGTGGTGACGTGTAAGTAATCGTATTATAAATAGTTGGGTTAATCCCACTTTCCTCCTCTGAGATTTGTTCTAATTCTACTTTGACCCTCTCAAATTTTAAATCTCTCAATTACACCTTTGGATTTATTTTTGTTCCACTTAGATCCCCTTTGTGACCACGTTACCTCTTACTGCTATCGAAAATAAATAAGTTCCCCTCACAAAACACATGTTTTTCCCAATATTCAAGGGCAAAGAGGCAATTGCATACACAAATTACCATTAATAAAGTTTATATAGTCTATCTCATGAGAAGGTAACTGGAATATTTGTTTGAAATTCGAGAATGTAAAATTAGGACAAACCTAGGGTGAAAGTGAGATTAACTTTTATAGTTTCATAATACTGATAATAGTCAAAATCAATGAACCTCACTTGAAGGTATTATAGTCAAGGTCAAGTTAAATGTAAGCTTCTTGGAAAATACTATAATCTAGGTCAAGTTAAATGTAAGCTTCTTGGAAAATACTATAGTAAAGGTCAAGTTAAATGTAAGCTTCTTGGAAAATACAAGTTATTTGGAGACCATGTCTAGTATATATGGCAATGGTTCATCTCCTTGGTATTAAACAACTTGGGTACACTCATTTTTCTCTCAAATTAATAAGATGCATAAGAAATCATTAGACGAAGTGATTCTAGGAGTAGCCTTTGTAACTGTCTTTGCTCTTCCAGTGCTGCAATATGAGAAAATAGGTGACAACCAAGTCCCAACTCTCATCTTCAAGGACAAACCTTCCTCCTTTACTGCATTTGTTTTGGCGCTCAATTTTGCCTTCACCGCTGCTCTAATGGCTATATATCTACGTGAGAGGTGTCGGAGATTTGCTAGCCATTTTCGCATTCTTGCTCTTGTTTCCATAGCAACAGCAGTGGCAATACCCATGTGGTTAGTCTTGCCTTCAGCTTTTGAATTGCGCCATAAACTTAGTGCCCATCTCGATCTTTAGTTCCTAACTCTGGGAATATTTCGTTTCTGAGCAGAAGAGCCGTTTTCAAGTAGTGTTCGATCGATATGAGGTTCTATTATTTTTCAGCCGTTTTGGACTCTTTTGTGTTGTTTGTGTGTGTAACTATTATAGTAAGAGTTTGTTCTGCCAATTCACCAGCTTCACTTCATCTAGTTGCATCTCTGTGCCACCACCAAGTACATGTTTTGAATGTAAAATACAGGTTCTTGTTTTTTTACTATTCTATATTATTTTGGTTTTTGAATGGACATGAGAAGATAAAGAATCTGTGGTTTCTGGTTGTATAAAAAACCCAGAATTGAATTAATGAGTACGAGAAAAGATGGGTTTGTGATTTACTTTATTTAGCCTTTAAAAACATTGTTTATTATTTAATTATTTTATTGGATGCTTAAAAAACAGTAGCACTTCGAAAATGCTCATTTCAAGTGTTGTTTGGTAATATATATATGATACATCTAGTTAATTTCTTCAGCTTGCTTGCCATATTTTCAACTAACAATATAATACAATTTCTTTTTTGTTTATTTTTTTTTCCGGTGAATCGTTTCGTTATTTTCCTAAGATTAATTTTGGAGTTCCATTTAGGAATTTTCAACGAAAGGGTCCGAACCCTTGAGATTAATTTTCCTATCATTTCACGAATTGAAGAGGTTTGAACAATTGATAGGGAAATTAGAAGGCACGAGATTAGCCCCACGAATAGTGAAGTCAAAATAAATAAATAAAATGGAATGAGATTATTGTCCGAGTATAAAGCTAAGGACAAATTTGTCTTTTTTTCAGCAGTATTGGTTCGTCTGATTGTTTCTGTAAAGGGTTAAATATAAACATGTGAAAAATACTACGGAAATGACAACATTAAGATTATGCTCCAGAACAAAGTTTGTCATCTCCATTGATATGGTGCAATATAAATATAATGTACCTCCTATTTAAACTTGCACTCTCTTCCTCGGGTTCCAATATTGTAGCAAGCAATTTGATGACAATACTGAAATGTATTTACTTGTGAAGTGACCATCTGAAACCATGTTAGACTGATACTCTGACCTAGTCTAAGAATCCTGATTTCTTTTTCAAACAACTGAATGCCTTGGCAGGTGCAATAACACTGCAATTGTTTGGATAATATTGGTATTAAAAATGAGTATGAAAGGAATATTAATTTTTATATGGGCAATACTTAAGTTTTATTACATGAAGTTTGTCCTCTCCGCTGATGTAGTTCAATATAATTTGGACACGTGATTAGAATTTTTTTTAAAAGAAAAATTAACATAGAAGCTAGTTAAAATTAATTCTTTTTAAAAAGATTTTGACCACGTGTCCATATTATATTGGACCATATCAATAGAGAGGACAAACTTTGTGCTCGTGGAGCAGAATCTTAGTGTTGTCATTTCGGTAGTAGTATTTTTCCAAGACCAAGACAGGTTCAACCTCAATTTTCTCCCCCGCATAAAAATATTTCTGATTCACTATGATGGAGACATCAGCTGCTAACATCATGGCAGTGCAAAACCCATCAGTTGCATGCAGTATGTATTATGGAGTATGTTTCTTCTCAAATGACACAATCTAACATATTCCTGTAATACATTTGATAAAAGTCTTGTTGCCGACTAATGTAAAAAATCTCATCAGCCGCATGCAGTGTGTATTCCCTCAGGGTCGAGGGTTAAATTCCGTTTTCTAGTTAAAAATTGTCCGACTGCCCTGATAACAGCAAGAGGATTCTCTATATGGGAAGCGTGCCCAGAGTGGGGGACTTCTACTATTTCATACATGTTTTTTTCCGAGTCATCTCTGCGTACCATGGTTGATCTCAGAGAACATTTCTTGAGCAATTGTACTGAACTTTCTGTCTTTCTCTCCAACGATCAGCAGGAGGGGTACTTTGCAGTGCTTCAAGTCTTCCCACAACGACCTGTCAAGGAAGAAGGTGAAAACAGAGAAGGGTCAAATGAAGTCCATTTTAGTATATAGGGGGAGTTTTTTCAGAAATTGTGAACATGTGTTCATGACAGAGACAAATTACTGAAATAAACATAGATAACTCCTTAAAGCAGCCTTAGGGAGTGTGATGTGCACACCATAGAGGACATTTGATCGAACTAGGAGGTCCATTGAAAAAATGGCAGTTTATTTCATACGGAAATTATGCCAGGGACCGGGGGGGAATCAAAACAACTCCAAAGGGGGTGGAATTGTTGGTCAAGTGCCCAGACTGACATGGCTCTGAAATCTTGGGGTTCAATGGTCCTCCTTAAGGCTACCGTCAACAGGGGTCCTTGGTTTAAATTGGAGCTGCCATGGTCTAGAGCAGGAGGGAAACAGTCCCACCTAAAGGGTATGAATACTATCTAAACAAAGGATAACAAGAAGAAAAACAATAGTAAAAATGAAACAGTAAAATACTCTCCTCCAACATCCCCGAACTGGAAACAACAAACAAGCATCTAATTTTTTACCCGAAAAAGAAAACAGTAGCATGACAAATGGAAAAACTCAAGGCTGCCTCCCAACACTTAAATCAGACAGGGCTTTTGCCAGAATGTTCACGTCTTCATGCTGCAAGCGGCTTGCAACTACTTGTTTAAAATGGGGATGGCTTCTTAAGCTGCACATATGCAGAGAAGTGATAGGTGATTAATGACTATTACATAAGTTCACAAACATTAAGTATAACTAAAGCAAGAATGGAATAGAATTTTGATGGGGATCAACAAGTAGCTATACCACAGATCACCTGTGTACCAGGTGTCTAAGAAGAGTTCTAGGCCAAGGCAAACGAGAAAGCATGCTCTGAAATCGTCTTTAGCCCTACGGAACTTTCTTGCTCCAACATCCTTTAATCCAGGGCTTCCGGTTATCATGACAGCCCCTTCAACCTTACAGGACAGTTATAACATTTTCAGTAACTGTTGAAAACATAGAAAACTCAATGACATAAAATCAAATTAAAAAACTCCATAAATATGCCTTATAACTGCATCTTAAAGCAGCCATGTACAGAGAAATCCTTGCTCCCATTGAGTATTCAACAAGCATGACTCTTCCAGGAGTGATGCAATGTATAATATATCTGAAACTACCTCGATTGACAAATTTGGTTCTTGTATTGATTCCTTACCAGTATGATTTTGCATCTTTGATTTTCCATGGCCAGTAAGGTCAATCGCAATGCATCTTGTGGATCCTGATATGGCCTTCATGATAGAAATCCAGTCTTCACCAGTTCCAAGAAACCCGTGAAGAAACACAATTATATCATTCAGCAGAAACCCAGTTGTGGAAGAGCAAATTTTTTAGAAGAAGCATTAATTCAAGTAGCTTAAGTAAACAGTCAGCCAACTGAGAGATGGTACTCTGGATCCTAAGAGTTACAATGTGTGAAGGATCATGACGGCTTGGATGCTTGTCAACCATTATATATGTGAATGGAAAGCATCCTTCCAGCATCTGAGAAATGCGGTTGCTTCTTGTCCTCCTCCCAATCTGTTATGATGCAATATTGAAGGTAATTGGTAACATTTAAAGAATATGACAGGACCGGCCATTCAAAGGAGAACTAGATAATTGGAATTTTCAAAAACTCGACTTATTTGTGTGAAACCTTCAGATAATTGTACCCATAAGGTCTTCAGTTTGAAATCCAAGCAGTTTTCACAATTCAGTTTTGACCAATATACCAAATTAAAGTCTTTATGCTACCATTCAGATCTGCCAAGAAAATGTTAAACCAACTGTGTTGTAATTAATTTTGCATCTGACTAAAAAATTTGAGCAGATCAAGCATTACATTTCCTTTCCTAAGTAACAATATAGCCCTTCAATCCAACAATAGATACTTCCATTGAGGCAGAACAATTATATTCAGGATGAAGCAACAAAGACTGCAGAGAGAGAGAGAGAGAGAGAAGGTATACCTGAACAATCACATCAGGTTGTGCCCAACTCCTGACAGAATTCGAGAGTAGAAAATGATCAAGATGATCAACAAATAAAAAGTTCTCTTCAATTTCCACGAAAGAAGCAAAGTACTTTCTCAAACTTAAGCCTGACAAGATGTCAGCTACAACCGGCCATGAAAGATGTTTAGCCAGAAGAAGAGCTGCCCATAGTCATCCTCAGTGTGGATTGCACCAAGAAGTAAAAGCCCTCGATTCGCCCCATGAATCACTTTTAGAACCTCTGCAATTTGGCCTTGAATATTATCACATGCATATGAATGTTGCAATTGGATATAATTAGTAAATGGTTCCGCACTTGACATACAAAAGTCTAGTCCCTTTAAACAGCTCAACATCCATTCCCTTGAACTATTGTCTAATGGTTCCCTAAATGGACAGTTGATATGAACAGGACTGTAGGGATTTCACAAGTAAATGTAACTACTTATATTGAGCAATCTGAAGCTTCTATTCAGGTCTAGCTAAAGGACAAAAAGAGCATAAAAAAATTATCAAGGATTTCACAAGTTTTTAAACATCCATTTGCAGCTAGAAAATAATACTGGATCAAAAAAACAAAAAACAAAATTTTAAAAACAGATAAATAAAATTAGAGGAAACTTATCATATCCTTTTGTTGTTCCTTATTTTTTTTACTATTTACGAAAACACTTTTCAAATTGAGAATAAACAGTAAAAAGGGTTGGCAAATACATTTTTGTTCTCATAAACAATGCCAAAAAATAAAAACAGAATAGAAAACAATATTTTCAAACGCACCCTAATGTTGTATAGTGGTATGTGACTTCAGTGTATTTTCTAGGATATTCTTCACAGGCCGCAAGACTTTATTTATTTATGTTTGATTTTGCCCCATTTGGTGGAGTGACAAAAAGGATACTTTGGTCATACCTAAGAAGCAAATTGTAGCTGGTAATGGAGTATTTAAATGCCAAGTACCTTCTATTTCAATGCAAGTTTCTCTAATTTAATCAATAAGGTTTAAGAGTAATTTTATGAATTTTTAAATTAAATGAAGGGTACAAGAGTAATTTGGAATGTCATTGTAAGAAAAATGAAAATTCAAAAACAGTTGGATCACAATTACATTGACCACTTTTTAAATGAAATTGAGCGAAAATTTAGGGTGTCTGAGTGCAAATAACCCTAAAATAAAATATGAAACCGTTATACTGTCTTGTTGTGTTGACCATTCTTAGGTGAGTTGTTTTATGAGCAATAATTGTTATATTACTGAATAACTTACTATATATAGTTAAAAGTCACATTCTCACAGCTTTTCTGTCTTACCGAAAAATTATAAAATAAAGGGTTAAATGCAATAAACCCCCCTATACTATTTTCTCTTTCTAAAATAATCCCTACACTAAAGAATTGCCCCCTAACTACGTAAATGTTGCAATTTACCCAATTCCGTTATAACACCGTTAGTGGACATTTGTTTGGACAGTTTTACCCTTCATTAAATAAGGCTTTGTTTGGCCAAACCAACTTAAGCTTTCAACTTTAGTGACGTAGCAATGTAAATCTCCTACAATCAATGCACCTGTGACAACACACACTTTATATATTAAAAAATAAAATTATAGTTTTTTGTTTTGGTTTGGGTTGGGTTGGATTTGGTTTGGTGTGATTTTATTTTGGTTCCAAATCATGTTTGGTGCAGAGATTTTGTTGTGAGAAAAAGTGATGCTGAAAAACCAAACCATGTTTGGTAACTTGGATGGTTTCACATTTTATTTATAAATATTAAAATTTTGTAATATTAAAATATATTAATATACTAATATATTAATATTAAAATATATTAATATATTATATAAAAATATATTAATATTAATATTAATATATTAAAATATTAATATTAAAATTTATAAAATTAAAATATATTAATATATTAATATTATAAAAATGGGATTTGGTTTGGTGTGGGTGAGATGGTGCAAGAGTGCTACACTTGGTTTGCTACAGTGGGTTTGCTACAGTGCCCGCACCACCCAAAACCATCAAAGTTAATGGTTCCAAAAATGGACCCAAATGATTTGCTACAGTGCCGAATCAACATCAATCTTACCAAACATGGGTTGGTACCATTTTTTCACACCAAAACCAAAAAAATGGCACCAACCCATGTTACCAAACACCACCTTAGTGAGTTAAAATTTTGTTAGGGTAAATTATGAATTTTTTTCCTTTATATATATATGTATATATATTTCCTTTTTTTTTATTAACAATTATCCTGAAACATCAACCATTCTTGCATTTTTTGTTGTTTTGGTATAATTGAGGCTAATTGTGGACCTTTGGCTGCTAGGGTTCACTGGTGGATTTTATTCGCTGTGGTATTCCCCTTGGATCTTGGAACTAAAAACTTTATTTTGACTTGGTTTCTAATACGCCACTCCTTATAAAACTAATTTGGACCGAGTGTTTTCAAGTAATTTTGGACTAGGTAATTTCCTCTATATGAAATTATAAGAGTAAATATTTTTGAGCATAGTATGTGTTAAATCTGTGTAGATAATTGTTCTGAAACGAAAACAATTACATTTTAAGAGTAAAAATGAGAGATTGGAGTATTGAAGTAGTGTCATCTAAGTAAATTTGCCTAATTTCTCATAATATAAAAAATAAACAACCAAAGAAATCAAAGACAAGAAATGTCACAGGTGCACTAGTTAATTAGTAATTGAAGGATCTAAATTAGTTGTTGAGGGCCGAGACTTGATTAATCTAATCGCATAGTTTTTT
Organism: Cornus suecica; assembly: GCA_963922005.1. Classification (NCBI taxonomy): domain Eukaryota; kingdom Viridiplantae; phylum Streptophyta; class Magnoliopsida; order Cornales; family Cornaceae; genus Cornus; species Cornus suecica. Next base: position 66,127,755 of record OY998245.1, read on the forward strand.
ATTTTATTTTTTATTTTTTATAACTTGAAATCATAAAATCATATGTAACTAAGATCATGCCATCAAACCTGACAAATTTAATAAGAGTGAGATACACATGTTTTCTTGTAAATGAAACCAACAGAGCATTACAATGGATAATACATTTAATTTATACATGAAGAATTGTACAAACAAGGCCAGCTAAGCTTGCATGACAACCGAATACACGGATTATTCAGAGCAAAAATAAGCAAAAGAAGACAATTCACACACTTCAACCACTACATAGCTCAAGGAGTTATGTAGAGCATGGGAGCTTCCCATAATATATATACAGTTTTTTATATACAACACTCATGTTACTTATAATCGAAGATACATACATATATAATATTAAGCCACCATATATGCTAATGCCATGATCAAAGATTACTCGTTAGATTGACCAAGTATGTTCTGCAGTCGAAGAACCCACCGGGTGTCTGTGGGAATAAGACTCAGTAGAGAAGTCAAGACAGTGATGAAAAAGCAAGACCAAGGGACCGAAGCATATTCAGGTGGAAGAAATGAACTCACCATATAAAAGAAAGCGAAAAACACACAAACAACTCCAACTTGTTCAATGGCATTTGCTAGGGCGTTAGGTAAGGTGTTTCGGAACAATATTCCGTTCCACAAAGCTGTGACTCCGATACAAAGTGCCACTAGAATTAAGAAATCTCTGGGAAGGAATGTCAACACTCCTATGGATATTGGTATAACATAGGTCAGAAGTGTTTTTCCGAGTTCTTGATCTCGATAAACTTTGACAATGGGATTCACTGAGGGAGATGAAGGGTTTGAGGAAAGATCTTCCAAGGTAGATGGAAGACTTTCCATAGCCTTGGAGTCAGAAATGTTTTGTGTTTTTGGCTGTGATGTTGGTAATTCTTGTGGTGGTACTTCTGATTTGGGAAATAGAGATTGGAACCAAGAGATGATTGCAGCAAACACATAATAAGGTTCTTGGTACCACTTAGGGTTCATGGCTTCCTAATTTTCTTTGGGTATGTATGATATATATATAGCTAGGTTCTGATAATTTGGGAAATAGATTTGGTAGGGTTTAGGATCTTAATTTTTAGAAATTGAGGTCCGTTAAGATACCGTTAATTAGTAAAAAAAATCTGACTCATCATCTACAATGCATGCACACTCTAAATGCAAATTCTTCTCCCCATGGACTAATATGCCTTCATTTGTCATTACATGTATATATATATATATATATATTTGTATACTTTCTTCTCATAATGGACTTTTAACCTTAGTTGAATTTACCCGGGAAAAAAAAAATAAACCTACTATACGTAAATCTCCTTATTTCTAATTTCAAACAATTTGCTTGATTTATTTTTTTATAAAAAATACAATAAAAGCTTGAAAAGTAAAAGACGAGAAAATTAGGCATGTTAATTTTGTTGAGTTAAGTAAACAACAGAAGGATGATTGGTTGATTCATTTTTTATGAAGATCAAATTATGCCATTTACCGAAAATGAAATAAAATCAAACTAAGCCTAAATAGACTCTGAAAATTTATGCAGTTCTTTTCTTTCTTTTTTTCCGGGTAAGTCAATATATTAGAAAATATTGAACAAAGGGAAAAACCCAAAAGAGGCCTAAGGCCTAACGAGCCTCACATGTTTTGATATTCAGATTTGAACTGCAAATTAAGATATTTTTTATTTTGTTTTATTTATTTTTATTTTTTAAATTAACTTCAGTCAAATGCGATATGTTCAGAGTATAATTGGTAAAGAAGGTAAATTTATGAAACAAAAAAGTAGTGTAGATGAAGGATGTATCTATGAGAAATTATTTAAAGTACTGCAAATAGCTAAATTACTTTTCAACAATTTTACTTAGAAGAGTCAAAAAATTAATGAAGATACAAGACTCACTATCTGAATTAATTTGTCTCATTGAGTTATCTAGAAACTGAACCTTTAACCTGAGAAGGTGAAAAATATTTTTACTCAAAATATATTCCGCCATATATATATACATATATATACTCCGATGTGTAAGTCCTCTTCCTTGGTCGACAAGTTTACAATACCTGCCAACACAATGGCAACATATTCCACAAAACTGACGTATATTAATTGGAGATTGATGACGATAAAAACGAAAAAAAAAAAAACATTATTTTCGGCCATTGTTGGCATTTGATTTGTGAGACCTTTTCCTAGCTCGGTGCCCACTAATTATCTGGAATAACAAAAGTCAAAATGTCATAATTCTAGAAGTAGTAGTTTTTTTTTTTGATAAATAACTCTAGAAGTAGTAGTTGTTAGTCCACTTACGTTTCTTGACGAGTTCAAAGTGTAAAGGGGTCCCTCGCCAAAAAGAGGTAATTCGCGAATATTGATTTATTTTGGGATTGATCCAATGATTTATTTAATTGTAAAAATGGTACAATATTTAGTTTATTTGGGAAACTGGCCTAAATAAAGGATTATTTGGAAAAATGACCCAAATAAGGTTTATACGCGAGAACTTCCATTATACAGAGGGAGGTATGAGAGACTGATGTGTTTATAGCTCACATCTAAACTCATAGCCCTATATGCTGCTCGCGTAGGGAGTATTATTCGGAAATATGGGGAAATGCTTAGGATAAGTAAATAGTGGGTTGCGACCCTATTTACATCGTTCTAAGCAAAATTACCTTAGAGAGGCTGATAGTACTCGGGGTCATGAAAAATGTATGCATGCAAAAGGTCATGACCCAGGAAAGCTATAACATCATGGTTTATTGGCTAAGGAAAAATCAGATCCGCGATGAAACGATGCGGATCACAGGGCACAGGGTACAGTATGATCCGCGCAATTTGCGCGAATCAGTATCACGTAGTCGAGGGAGCGAGATGATACTGTGCATGGTATTTATGGCGCATATTGGTATTTCAGGATCCATGTCGCGAGACAAGTGCTGATGTGGCAATGACAATCCGCGAGGATCTACTGGACACTTACGTCTATAAATAGAGGAGCAAGGACTCACTTTAAGGGGACTTTTCGAGACTAAGGGAGAGAAATTTCTAGAGAGAGAAATTATTTCGCATTATTTGTAACTGTTGTTTTCTCTTCCATTTCTCTTCTATTTTCTTTGTAAAGCAATCAAAAGCAATAAAATCACAAACACCATTATTTTACCGACGAACTTGTGCGGAAACTATCTCTAAGGTCATTTAAATTGAACCCCCACATTAAAGGCGACTCTGCTGGGGAAGAGATGTCTTCTGCACAAGTTGAGCCTCGTCAGACTCGTCGGAGAGGTCGTCCACCGACCCAGCACACCGAGCAAGTTGAAGAAGAAACAACAACACAGACGCAAGGAGGTGAACCAGTCCCACCAGCGCAGAAGCAGCGTCGTTGCGTGAATGCTGGTGTGGATCAGGCAGAGACTCCTCTGATGGCGGAACTAGTACAGAATTCACCAGAATTGCCATCAGCTCTGCTATAAACTCTTCTCAGCATTCAAGAAACGCAAAAGGCCATACTTCACTTCATAGAGGCCTCGCGTGTTTCGATACCAAATCTTGAATCACCATGGATGGATAATCAAACCTTGTCAGAAGTATCAGCATAAGAGCTTTTTTGGGAGGCGTCGCGAGCACGAACAGAGCCACTGGAGAAAGAGTCATATATCACCAAAGAGCAGTTGTGGGCTATCTTGAACGAGAAATATGAGATAGAAGAAGTGGAAATTGCCCCACTGTACCATCCCAGTATTATGGCTTTGCTTTATCCTGAGGATTATGGAACGCCAAGCTTCCATCAATTTGACGGCAAAAAGGGAAATGCAAGAGAGCACATATCCAGGTTTGCGGATGCTCTCGGACCCCACAAAAATGATGAGTATTTGAAACTTAGAGAATTCTCCAAGTATACTGGTCTCGCTCCGGCTTCAGTATCCAGTTGGACGGATATGGTGATCAAGTTCTATACCAAGTTCTTACGGGCAAACAAAGAGGTCTCAATGATTTCACTTACAAGGCAAAGGCAACATTTTGGGGAAGAGGTGGCAATTTATGTCAGGAGATTTCGCGAGGCTGCTTTACAGTGCCATGAACCAATTTCTGAGCTTTAATTGATTAAAATTTGTATAGAAGGAATGCTGCGAGAATATAGAGTGCATTTGGTCAATCACGAGTTCAAAACTTTTTCTGCACTTGTTGATAATGCACGAAGATTGGGAGAAATTTTGGCTCCCCCGACACGACCAAATATCATTGTTAGGCGGGTGGCAATGGTGGCAGCAATGCAGAATGAAAGGCCCAGGGAAGAGCGTGCTAGAATATCTGAACCACCTCATTTACCTTTCAGTGAAAATGAAGCAGTCGCTTTGCTAAATCAATGGATTGTAGATCATGTCATATCGCTACCTTCAGTGCAAAGGGTGCCAACAAGAGAGGAAAGGATGAAGAACAACTACTGCCCCTATTATAGGACCGTTCGGCATTCCTTGACTAGATGTTGGGCATTTCACGGATTGGTACACTGGAAAATAGCATCAGGTGACTTGGAAGTGGCAAATAATGTAGTTCATGAGCCCTTCCCTGCACATTTGGTTGTAGTGGCCGCCAGAGACAGTACTGAGGATACGACAAATGCCGTCAAGTATGAATGCCCACCAACGCGTTAAACAAAGGAGAATGCTAAGATAGACATTTTGTTCAGTGAGCTCCCAATACAGGAACATGTGAAGGAGTTCTTGAAAGAGCAAACAGTTGTCGCTCTTAATCATACTATCGTGATTCCACAGCATGAGAAAACCTCCAGTAAGATTATATTTTCTAAAGAAGACAGACAAGTGTCATTCTTCCACAATCGACCCCTATATGTACCAGCTACTGTGAATGGTCTAGAGATGAAACGAGCTTTCTTGGATGGAGGAGCGTCAGTCAACTTAATCCTACTGGCCACTTTGCGGATGATCAATTTTCCTGAAAGCAGGATTGTAAATCATACCATTGTAGTTATTGATTTCAATAGAGACTATCATGCCACCATGGGATTCGCGACATTGGATCTTAAAGTTGGGAGGATCAGAGGGCCCACCAAGTTTCATGTCATTAAAGGGGAACCCTCATATCAGTTGTTGCTGGGAAGACCGTGGTTGCATGCATACGGTGTAGTACCATCATCCTATCATCAGGTGATGAAAGCCAATTGGGGAGAAGGAATAATGACTGTAAAGGCATCTAAGAGCCCTTTTTGCGCATCTGAGGCCCATTTCGCAGATGCAGTCTATTTCTCAGAATAGAGTGAGGAAGATGGACCGGGTGCATTTGCTACACCATTACCAAAATTGGATGAACTGGAAGATGGAAGTTCGACTAAGCGGAAGATCAAAGAGGTGAGCTGGTCGCGAGTCAAAATGCCCGACGGGTGAGTAGTGTACAAGTTATGATGGGATTGAGGGTCAAAAGCCTGTACAGTTGGCACTGACCCTGGGGCAGACAAGGCAGGGGTACAAAGAAAACTAGTTATTGATCCTGAAACAATCAAAATGAATTTGCGACCGGAGCATGGTCTGTATGAAGTGGACATAGGCGACGACATAGATCCGTAACCTACCTTCATAAGCAGTACGCTGCCCGACGAAACTAAGAATGCTCTGGTAGAATTACTCAAGGAGTTTCGAGATGTTTTTGCTTGGGACTATAGTCAAATACCGGGACTCAATATGGGATTAGTAAGCCACCACATCCATATACATTTCGCATCAGAGCCAAAGAAGCAAAAATAACGAATATTTCATTCGGTTCTGGAAGTACAGATTAAGGCAGAGGTGGAAAAGTTGTTGAAAGCAGGGTTCATCAAGCCAAGCCAACATCCGACATGGCTCGCAAACATTGTGCCTGTGAGAAAGAAGATTGGACAGATCCGCGTATGTGTAGACTATCGTGATCTCAATAAAGCCTACTCAAAGGATGACTTCCCTCCACCCAACATTGACACCATGTTGGATGCAACCTCAGGACACAAAATTTTCTCATTAATGGATGGATTCAGCGGGTATAACTAGATTAAGATGGCACTAGAAGATGCTGAGAAAACTTCTTTTCGCACCCCAATAGGGAATTTTCATTATACGGTCATGCCATTTGGACTTAAAAATGTCGGGGCTACGTATCAACGCGCCGTGACACCTATATTTCATGACTTGATGCATAAAACTGTGGATGACTATGTGGATGATTTGGTGGTAAAATCCAGAGCCGTGTAGGATCATGTGGGTGAATTAAGAAAAGTACTGCAACGGTGTCGCGAGTATAATTTGAAGATGAATCCCCTGAAATGCACTTTTGGAGTACCAGAAGGAAATTTCTTGGGGTGTGTCGTACATCGGCAAGGGATTGATATTGACCCAACAAAGGCTAAGGCAGTATTGGAAATGACTCCACCCACAACTTGCAAAATGTTGAAAACTTTTATGGGGAAAATATCTTATCTGAGGAGGTTTATCCCAGCACTGGCAGAAGTAACTCACCCGTTCATGCCTTTATTAAAAAAAAGTCTGTATATAACTGGGGAAAAGAACAGCAAGAGGCCTTTGAGAAAATCAAGAGGATTCTGGCATCACCAAAAACAATAGTAGCGCCAGAGTCAGGAAAATCGCTGATAATGTATCTTACTTCTACCAATAAGTCTGTGGGAGCTCTGTTGACCCAGGAACATAAAGGGGAAGAGAATCCCATTTACTATATCAGTCGAGTACTCAAGGGACCAGAGTCGCGATACACCTCTCTGGAAAAACATTGTCTCGCTTTAGTATTTGCGGCTCAGAAGTTCAAATATTATTTACTGGCACATCCATTGGAGCTAATCACCAAAAGTGACCCTATACGGTATCTACTCACAAAGCCCATACTCAGTGGAAGAACTGCTCAATGGTTGTTAGCACTATCTGAATATGAGATCACATGCTCTAGACCGAAAGTAATAAAAATTCAGGCCTTGTCAGATTTGCTAGCTTTATTTCCTGGGGGAGCTGAGCCCAAAGTGGAGGAGGTAGGAGTAGCAAGTACGACACAAAGCGTGGAATTTACTTTAGAATTAGATGGTTCATTCACAAAAAAAAAGAGGCTGGGCCGGTTTCGTACTAAGGAATGAGGAAACAAAAGTGGAATTAGTCATGGCTTACAAACTGGATTTTCCTTGTACCAACAACATAGTTGAGTACGAAGAGTTGGCGCGGGGATTGATGATGGCTCAGCAATTGAAGGCAAGAATACTGCATGCATGTAAGAGGAGATTCAAAACTGGTCATTAAGCAGGTTAAAGGGGAATATGCTATCAAATAGCCCCATCTGGTGTCTTACAGGACCTTCATCCGTCAAATGATAGAAAGCTTTGAGAATGTGAGTTTTCAGCACGAACCGCTAGAGGGAAATCGACGATCTGATGCATTGACAACATTGGGCTCGCGACTATAATTCCAAGGAATAGAGTCCACTGTGTAAGTAGTGCGAAGAACCAACTTTGTGGTCAGTGGTGGGAAGGACTCGGAGGTGTATGAAGAGCATGATTGGAGAACACATATAGTACAAGATGTACTAAAAAATGATAACAATGCCTTGAGGTGAGAATACCAGATCATAAAAGGGGTGTTATATTACAGAGTAACAGAAGGGATTCTAGCCAGATGTGTGGCAATAAACGAGATAGGAGCACTACTACAAAAAAACTCACAAGAAAATATGTGGTCAAGCGGATGTCAGTCTTTATCGAGTTTTGCAGCAAAAAGGTTTCCTTTGGCCAAGTATGAAGGATGATGCAGTAAAGTTGCAAGGCAGCTTGTCAGAACTGTAATGCATATCCATCCGCGAGCGAAGGTAATGTGGCAGACATGATAGATTGGCAAGACACATATGTGCATTATCCAAAAGAAGAGGTTTTACCAGGAATAGATCAGTCGCGGTTTAGAAAACTGGCCTCGCGATTTGTCCTACAGGAAGGAAAATTGTTCCGCAAAAGTTTTGAAGGAAAGCTAATGAGATGTGTAAGTGAAGAGGAGGCAGGGGAAGTATTGAAACAAACTCACGAGTTTAGTCACCAAGGCCCTAGAAAAATATTTCAACAGCTACTATCATCTAGGTATTACTAGCCAACAATGGAAAGGGACTGCAGCGATTTTATCAGGAAATGTCATGTATGTCAGGTGCACGGGGACCTTATTCATGCTCCGGGAACTGAATTACATAGTTTGGTTGCCCCCTGGCCTTTCCACACTTGGGCACTGGACATAATTAGACCAATCACGCCATAATCTTAAGGACATATGTGGATTTTAGTGGCAACTGAATTGTTCACAAAGTGGGTAGAAGCTATCCTGCTGCCACGGACGACAGCAAATAATGTGGTTCGATTCATAAAGGAAAGCATCATCTATCAATTTGGGATACCGAAGGTGATACTATCAGATAATGGAACTCCTTTTGTCATTAGTAAAGTCGCGAATTTGTTGGGGGAGATAATCAGTAATTCATCACAAGTCCACGCCTTAATATCCAAAAGGAAATGGACAGGCTGAAGCCTCTAATAAAGTTTTAATTCGAATCTTGTCAAGGTTGGTGCATGATAATCAAAATAATTGGGCGGAAGAACTTCCAATAGCACTGTGGACGCATCGAACCGCATACAAGAGTGCGACAAACATAACCCCTTATGCATTGGTCTATGGAGTAGAGGTTGTGCTACCCGTGGAGCTAGAAGTGACTGCTAAAATGCTGGCATGCAAAAGCAATTTGGAAGACAGACTACTAGAGATAGAAGAATTGGAGGGAACAAGAGCAGAAGCCTTTGCAAATCAGAAAGAATACAATAAGCGACAAGCAAGGAACGACAACAAAAAGGTACAGTACAAATGGTTCAAATAGGGGGACAGAGTGTTGAAAGTGGTACCAGCAATCATGAGAGGACAAAGGATAAGAAAATTTGAAGCTAAGTTGGAAGGTCCGTATGTGATTGTAAGTGAAGGCAGCAGTGGGTATTACAGGATGGAGCATGAAGTTACCCGCGAGAAGGCTAGGCCTCTTCATGTGAAATGGGTTAAATTGTATCAAGCATAAAGGCATTATGGATTATGGTGTTATAAAAATGTTCTTCAATGAAGACATATAACATCAAACAAATCAACTCGAATGTATAAAGCAAGTCAGATTTACTATCATAGTATGGGAATATCCATAAAAAATATGGTTACAGTTAGAACATAAAGAGTACATACATCATGGAAAAAAAAATGGGGCTAGAAAAGGTTTCGGGTGATGGGATCTGATAACGTGAAACCCCCATGCTCCTCCAAGTACATACGAGCCCGCTCAGAATGATCAACTGCATCTTGAAGCTTTTTGTCATCCTCCTCGAGAAGTGCTAACTGCATGCGAGTTTCTACAATCTCAGCCTGCTTCCTTTGGCGAACATCGTGATCCTTCAGCTCAACAAGGTAATGATCGTAAAGCCTCTGGATAACAGCCAGCCGGGTCTCCCACCAGGACACATCCATCCCAACCTTCTTCCAGTCCTTTATGCGAGCATGACATCTCAGAAGAGTGTCAGGGACAAGATCCTGAATGGAAGTCTCAGAAAGAGTCCTGAATACATCTGCAAAGAGTTGGAGATGGAAAGCTTGCAGGAGTGGCTCATGAACTTCTAGACAAGCGAAAGTCTCTGGATGAGCTTCCTCTATCTAATCTAGAACTAGGATGTTGCCAGGATAACATAACCAGTGATGCCATGGTACCGGCACTGAGGAAGCAGTATCATAGACATGAGCTATGGCAGGGTTGTGAGAGGCAGGGTCCCGTGAAGTGGAAGCATGGTCGTGAGGGGCATGCTCGCGAGAATTCGAAGCAGACACGCGAGCTGGAAAATGAGGTACCTCTACATGCGACTCACTAAATGTGTCTAAAGGAAATACCGTCTGACCCTCATAAATCCTCTGAGCATCATGGAGTAACTCATTGATCATCTCTTGGTCTTCAGAGTTCACACCTAAAGAATAAAAATGTGCATGTTAAATATCATATTTGGTTACTCAGAATCAAATAAAAAGATGAAGTGCAAAAAGGTTACCTTCCTCAAATTCTGGGATAGGGCTGCCGAAGATAGATCTCTCAATATTGGGACCGTCTGCCAGTGTTACAGCAATCTCGGATGCAATATCACCATCGAGAGCCTGCAAATGATTATCATCAATGTTCTGATCCTCTGCTTTACCATCAATGGTAATGACCTCAGGAGAAACGGGAACTGAAGGCAACGTCGGAGAAGTCTCGCGAGCATCTGTAGTATCCTCCTGGTCGCGAACTGATGATACCTCATGATTGCTTCAGGAGTAGAGGTCGCGAAAATGACGGTATTGCAAAATGAAGAGGAATCACCATCATCTTCATCCTCTTCCAAAGTCAACTGAGGGTACTTGTTGAGCAAAGAGTTGATGGTGAGGTGGTCCTCACATCATCAGAGGATTCTGCAGGAAAGTGATTAGAATGAAGACCACCCCCAGGAAAAACTGGAACATGTGGAGATAATGTCTCGCGAGAGCCTAAACAGAGGATAAATGCGAAGTGTTAGAAGCAAGAACTCTAAAAATAGAAAAGTAAAGTCAAGTTAGAAACTCATTCCGGGAAAGAAACGTCATGGGTAAATCAGAGAGGATGCTGGCAACCTCCATCTCTTCCGCATCATCTTCAGTCCTCAGATCCTCGACCACGCGAGCAACAATATCCAACAAAGTGGAGGTTGTATTAGCCTTCCGTTTATTCTTCAGCTTGGCCAAAGCAAGCTTGTGCCTTGTAGCCAAGGAAGCCTTTTCTGAGGCAAGGTCCGTAATACCTAAAGGAGAAATGTCAGGGGAGAGTTTACATTTTTGCACCAAAGGGGCTTCCTTTGAGCCAGAAGTATCTTCTGTTACATGGGTCTTGGAGGCTTTGGAGAGAGTTATTTTCCTCTTCGCAAGAGGCACATAATCCAATGATACTGCAACAGACAGGTTTTTAAGACGAATAGAAAAGGGGACATGATCCAACCAGTCAGTAGAAGTGTTGATGATACATGTAGCCTGGGCACTGGAACGCTGTAAAAAATGAGGGAAGTTAGTATTGACACATGAAAACACATAACATTACAAAGGAAAAAGGACTTAGAAAAAATTACCAGACGTCGCGCAATGGGCTCCTCGCGGATAGATGTCTTCGCGGGAGGTACTTCCTCGCGAAGGGACAGCTTGCGAGTCGCCTTCTTAGGCTTCTAAGGCTGGGAAGGCTGTGCATAAGGTTTGGGTGTGGACTTACCCCTCACTTTGCGAAGCTTTAATGAAGGATCCACAACATATATTGGAACAGGTATGGGCACGGGGGGAGTTTCATCCATGAAACTTTGGAACCTCACCAATTGTTCCTTCCAGAATTGACTATAGGCCACGGTCACTCCACCTTTACGAGTGTCTGGCTGGATGAAGATGATAGTAGAAAATACGTGAAGGCTCCTCTCTATGGATTCACGAAAAGCAATAAAGCACCTATCAAAGTTGTCCTCGCGAGATAGAAGAAGTGAATGGGGAATAGCCTGATCAAAGCCTAACTGTCTGGCCACGCGTGAAGGGTTGTAGGATGCAACAGTGTTGAAAGTCTTACTAAATATGGGAAGGTGACACTTATGGGTGATGGCCGAGAAGATGAGATCGTCATGTACGATAATGTCATAAAAGACTATTTCCTCCTTTAGGTAAAAATCGGGAGAATAAAAACCCTCAAGAGGAGTGGCGTATGGACGCCAAGAAAATTCGGAAAAATTGTCAATAAAGGAGGCAAGGGTTTTTGAAGAAAAAAGAGAGGTCCAGCAGGTAGCCCGCGATTTTAAAGAAATAGAGGTGTTGGCCTCTGAGGTTTGAGTAGAAAAGGAAGAAGGAATGGGAGCATAGTTGGGGAAACGCTCGAAAAGAAAAAGGGTAAGGAATGTACCTGAAATATGAGTACTGATTTCATACCTACCCAAGGAACGGGAAAAGTCATTCGCGAGAGTGTCCAGCTGCGAGTACAATGTACCAAGGAAAAGTGGGGCCAAGGCAATGCGCACTCCTCGCAAAAGCATGCCGGCTAGTAGAAATACCATGCTGCTAGGACCATCAATTGGCTTGCCTTGAAAAATGTAACGATCAAGCTAGTACGCGAGAAAGCCTGCCAACTCTAAGGGACCATTGAACTGAGGGCCAGGAGCAGACTCGCGGTCCTGACCAGGAGCTGGCTTCCGCGAGGAATACTCGTGAAAGAAATGATGGCAACAAGCTGAGTAAGACAACTTCGGGCAACTGGATATAGCTTGTTTAGAGAGGAGTACGCCATTTTCAAACCAACTGCTGTGCTTGTAAGTGTACTTGCCACAGTCACAAAATTGGTTGAGGATCTTTTTATCTTTTGGATTGACTAAGGGCACCTTGATGGGGCGCGAGTCAAGGACGGGGAGCCGAAATAAAACCACCACATCTTCTATGGTGGGTGTGAATAGAAGTAATGAATGTATGCAAGAAGGTACTCCATCGCGATACCAGAGTGTTCAACGCATCCACATCGCGGCGGACATAGAAGTCCGAAAAAATCTGAATGGACTTAAGAATGCCAGCCTCAGCAAGAGTGGCGCGATGACGGTCTTGACTTAGAATATGGCTGGACCACATCTTCCAGTCAGTGATGTGGGTTACATGTCCTTCGTATTCAATAAAGGAAAAGGGTGCATCGCCTCTTTCAACAAGGAGACAAGGAACAGAAAAATGAGGGATAAAGACGAGTTCTGCTTCATGGTCTGGGTCAAGTGTAAGGGGATAACTTGTAATGATATCAGAAGGAAGAGCTCGCGAGGATTCCCAGAAGGTATCTTGAGAATCAATGAATGGGGATTTTCTCCATTCTGAGGCCTCTGGAATAGAAGGGGTGACCCCTGAGGAAGGCGCGAAAAGTTTGGGAGTGGAGGTTTTGGCCATGATGAGACCACTTGCGAAGAACTTTTGAAGTGGGTGAGTATGCGCGAAAGGAAATAGGATGCGAGGAAAGGGGTGCAAAATGAGAGGCTTGAGAAATGGAGCTTTGAGGAAAATATATATTATAAGTGGGGAAAATGACATGAGCAAAATATTTAAGGGTTGGGCACGAAAACCGAAACGACGCATTAAATGCGCGAGTAAGGCGAAAAATCGCATAGCCAAGCGCATGAAAAAATTCGCGGATCCAAGGATATGGACAGATTGGAAAAAATAATAAGAATATGGGCAAGGTCAAAAAAAGTACATGCACAAGATTGACCGAAAAGCAGAAAAACTGGTAAGGGAAGGTCGCGGATTGGAGGGAAGGTTGCGAGATGTAGTAAAAATACTTCATCCGCGAGAGAAAAATAAAAAATGGCATGGGAAAAAGCAGCTCACAAATAATGATACAAGGTACACTGATTCGCGAGGTACAGGTTATTGCATTTAATACTTGACCAAGTATCAAAGCACAATGGGGAAAAATGTAAAGGGGGTGACTCGCGAAAAGGGTAATCTGCGAAGATTGACTTATTTTGAAAGATTGGCCCAATGATTGATTTATTTATTTGGAAAAATGGCCCAAAGTTTGGTTTATTTGGGAAACTGGCCCAAATAAGGTTTATACGCGAGAGCTTGCATTATACAGAGGGAGGTATGAGGGACTGATGTGTTTATAGCTCACATCTGAACTCATAGCCCTATATGCTGCTCGCGTAGGGAATACTATTCGGAAATCTAATGAAATGTTTGGGATAAGTAAATAGCGAGTCGCGATCTTATTTACATCGTTCTAAGCAAAATTACTTTAGAGAGACCGATAGTACTCGGGGTCATGAAAAAGGTATGCATGCAAAGGTCATGACATATGAAAGTTATAACATCATGGTTCCTTGGCTAAGGAAAAATCAGATCCGCGATGAAACAACGCGGATCACAGGGCACGGGGTACAGTATGATCCGCACAAGGGATTACGTGAATCAGTATCGCGTAGTCGATGGCGCGAGATGATACTGTGCAGGGTATTTATGGCGCGGATTGGTATTTCAGGATCCATGTCGCGAGACAAGTGCTGACGTGACAATAACAATCCGCGAGGATCTACTGGACACTTACGTCTATAAATAGAGGAGCAAGAGCTCATTTTAAGGGAACTTTTCGAGACTATGGGAGAGAAATTTCTAGAGAGAGAAAGTATTTCGCATCATTTGTAACTGTTGTTTTCTCTTCCATTTTCTTTATAAAGCAATCAAAAGCAATAAAAACACAAGCACCATTATTTTACCGACAAACTTGTACGAAAACTATCTCTAAGGTTATTTAAATTGAACCCCCACACAAAGATTTTTGTACAACTGATTCCCAGTAGACTAGTGAAAGAAATATATATAAGGACCACAATACAGAAGAAGAAAAGGGAAATAAATAATATATATATGTCCATTAAATCACAATCAGGATAATAATACTTCAACAAAAGAGTGACTTTTATCTCGACTCATAACCTTTTAAAAAAATTACATTTGAAACCAGTGATGGATCAACAAAGTCTTTCAGTGGGGGCGACATCTAAGAACAATTTTTAGTTTAAAATCAAGATAATTAATACAGATATACAGATGTTAATTGATAATACTTTGATTTAATACTTTACTTATTCATTATTGTTCAACTTGTAAATATTTCTTATGTTTAATGATAAAATACTTTACTTAATTATATCTTTATAATTAAGGAAGATTTTTTTTTCTTTTTTTTTTGGAATTAATTATCCGAGCTAGGTTATATTTGTTTGGGCTACCAAAGATTTTTTGAAAAACTTTAGTTGGATCACATATATATTTATTTTTATAAAAATAAAAAAAAATAAAAACTTAGGTAAATGAAAAAAAAAAAAATTATTAAATGAATCTAGTCACCAGTTTCCTTAAATGAAGGTTCTTCCTCCCATTTCTTTATTTTTGTGTTGAGTTTCAACACTACTTATGCTTTGTAGGACCATTTATAGAGGCAATTGTTAAAGAAATATATGAAAAATTAAAATATCAAAGTTTAAGTGAATACGGCTATGCTCTCTATCATTGAAATGGTAAGAGATAAAGTACTTTAATTTACTTTATATATATAAATTTTTAAAGTAAGCACAAAAGACATTAGTAGGAACAATCTTAAATTATTTATTAAAGCACGAGTATGTGATGCAGTAGGGGCATCCGTTTTCCACAATTCCACTTGGCGGAGCGTAGATCCATGGCTGGTTGAAACCTTGTTTTTTGAAAATAAAAAATTGAAAAAAGAAAATAAAATTCCGGTAAATAAACTGAAAAAAGATACATATATATATATACACACCCCTTGTGGTGTTTCAGACTTGTCCTAAATGTACTTCTCATGTGTCCATTGCGTGTCTCGCAGTGTTCTCACTGCATTAGACACATGACCCGCCATCGGACACTAGCCTCCATGCTTTTAGGGCAGTGACTCATTTCAATTCAAAAGAACAGTAATGAAGGGTGGGGAGGGGGGAAAAGGGAAAATTTCCTCGAAAAAGTTTTACTTTTTAATATAAAAAGGCAAAAAAATCCTAAAATATTTTGGACGAGTGAAAACTATCTTGGTCATTATTTTTTATTTGAATCAATAAAATAAAACATATGTCTAATATTAATTAAAAAATATAATTAATTGTATTTAGCCCTTGCTTAAGGGAAAACAAGTCATTCATTTACACACCCTTCCTCAACCTCCTCCTCCATCCCTAACCCTAATCCCAACCCAAACGCCGCCACCGACCAGTACTACCCCAAAACCCATATGTCGAATTCTTACACCGTGCCTCCTCAAATTCCTTTCCAACAAGATACACGTAGGTTTACTCTTACACAAGCCCAGAGATCTGGAGAGAATAGGCCTGTTGCATGTGAAGCTGGAAATCGAAAGGCAGCATGAAGATGATTGAGCAGTTTGGTTTGGCGGGAAGGGATGGCCTCAACTTCATTTCCTGACAATTTATGTATTTATGATGTTTTATCGCTGATTGAAAATTGTTTGGTAATTGCTAAAACTTGCAGCAAGCAAAGTTTTATATACTTTGTTAAATCAGATTGAAATTAAATTTTATTCTTTTAGCTTTGCAGAGTTAGATTTATGTTGGGTTCTATGACTTCTACTAGATGAATTGGACATAAGATTTGGTACAGAGTTATATATAAATATGGTGATGGTGGTGGTGGGAGGAGGTGGAGAGGAGAGGAAGAATTGAATCTAGTATTATTAAATTATATAAATTACAATATATTAAAAATATATATCTATTATAGATTTATATGAATAAAATATTTTTATATTTTATTTCAACATTAAAATATAAATATATATGTTTGAATATTAAGGTATTATATTTTCACTACTAAATATTCATTTATATTATCATTAGAGTTACAATTGACAAGTAAAATATTTCATTTATATAAAAAAATAAAAATTTATTTATTTCATAACTAAAAATTTCTATTTATGTGTGTAATTTAATATTTTTTTGGGTGAATTCAAATATTTCGTATTTTGTATTTTGTATTTTAATTTAAAATAAAATATTTTGTGAAGTGTGTCTAATATTATTGGAAATATGTTTCAAAATTAAAATAAACAATGAAAACTTGTGTTAGTTTACAAGTTTTAAAATATAAATATGAATATAAATATTTTTCAAAAAAAATAAATGTAAATATAAATAATAAAAACTTATGTTAGTTTACAAGTTTGATAAATATAAATATAAATATTTTAAATGTATTTACTTGTGTTAGTTATATATGTAAATAATTTTTTTTGGTTAATTTCATTTACACGCCTTGAATTTTGAACAATATAACCTTTTTTTAAATTGAGGGGTCAAATTGATATATTAAAATAGGGATATGGCCAAGGGTAGTTTAGGTATTCAAAATTATGTTAGGTCTGAAAAGATACCAAAAGTGGTTAGGGGTGTAAATGAGGAGTTTTTCCTTAAGTAAGGAGTGTAAATGCAATTATGCAAATCTGGGGGTCAAAATGATGTATAGACAAAGTTCAGGGGTGTAAATAAAATTAATTCTATTTTTTAATTGATATCGGACATGTGTCTAAATTCTATTGGTCCAAATAAGGGGTGAGGACCAACTTAGTCCTCGCAGGTGAGGACCCAAACATTGTTGAAATAGTTTTATGTAGACGTTAAATTTTAGGGTAAAGTGCAAATAACTCCCTGAATTATGGTCAATTTTGCAAAGAGCCCCTCAACTATAATTTATGCAGAAAACTCATTATGACATGTAGTTGCAAATTGCCCCAATTTCTTCATTTTTTTTGATAAATGACCATAATGCCCTTTTTTATTGAATTATACTTATGTATTTTTCTTATTAATATAGATTATGGAATAATCTATAAAAATTTGATATTATATCCTCCATGAAAAATTGCATAAGTTCACTCATAATTTTTAAATTAATTACCTAAATAATGATTTTAGATTGTTTAAATAAAATTATGCAAGATTTTTAAAATAATTAAGTAATTACTCGAAATATTTATATATCACACAAATTCTTTTTTGTTATTTAACTAATTTATAAATTCTTTATGAATGTAGATCTTAGGAAAAATATTTTTATTTTAGCATTTAAAAAGTGTAAATTTAGGGTAATAAATTTTATACATTAAATCCAACAAAATTTTAATAGCACGTTTATTACTTTAAAAATCAATAATTACAACTTATACATTATTTTATTTTATTTTTTAGAATATACTTAATGCGAATACGATTAAGATGAATGATATTATTTAAAATCTTAAAAAAGAAAAAATATAGTGGTATAATTAGAAGAATGAATTTTTATTATTAAAAAAGGGTAGGATGGTCTTTTGCAAAGGAATTGGGGCTTATTGCTATAGATTGATAGTTCAGGGTGGGTGACTTTTAGTTGAGGGGGGTTAGTTGCAAAACTGAGATAGTTTAGGGGGGTTTATTGCACGTTACCCTAAATTTTACTTTTGAAATTAAGTCCTAAATTTCTACTCCCTCTTTCCCAAAATAAGTGTCTATATTTGACTTTTCAAAATAAATTGGACTATTTTATGTTTTCAATTTTGACCCTTTGAAAATATAGTATAGTTTTAGTTTTTAATGGAGTTCATTATTTTTTGAAGTTAATGAAGAGGATTAAGTTGAGAAAGTATAAGATTATATTGAATTAAGATTCGAAAGAGGACACTTATTTTGGGACGAATAAAAATATGAAATTGGACACTTATTTTGGGACGAATGGAGTAATATTTCTATTTATATTCTTAATAAATTTATTTTGATGATAAATTTATTCAATAATTAATACATAATTTATTTGTTTTTATGTTTTAGTTATTAATAATATTGTATTATGGATTTAAATAATAATTGATCTAATTTGAATTTAATTTAATAAACTTAAATGCATACCAAATTTAGTAAAAATAATAATAAATAATTATATATAAAAATAATTAAAAAAATCATTAAATTTTAATAATTTAATGTAAGTGCATGTCGATGAAAAAGTTGAATTAAAAGTTTGTATTTAGTTTAATATCTTCTATTTTGATAAGGTGTAAATGGATTATTTAGTGATTTAGGACTTAAATGGAAAGGAAACTCAAAAGTAGGACTTATTAGTCCAAAGTAAAATATTTTAGGACTTCTTTGTCTTTTATTGTAAAAAGTAGGACTTAACATGAATTTTTTTTATAAAAAAAAAGAGTTTGAAATTTAGAGGAATATATATATATAAAGAAAGAGATATTTTTTAATCATTAATAATAATATATTTTTTTCGGTTAATAAATAATTAATAAAATAAGAAAAGAATTACAAGAGTGGGTGGGCCTAGACCCATAGAAACAGACGGGATGAGAGTGCAAAAGGGAAAAAAAAAGATACAAGCCCTAGAATAAGCTGGCAAGGCGCAAAAGGATTTTGGTTTCTCCCGACAAGGGATTAGCAATTGGACTTCATGAGGCAAAAGGATTTTGACTTCTCCTAACAAGGAATCAACACTAGGTCTTCATGAGCCGATTGCAGACTTGAAGGTGTAGCGTTTCAAATAGCAAAGATGGAGACCATCCAACACACAATAAAGGAACTGCTCAATCAATCAAGGAGGATCAGGCGGTTGGGTTTGCTAGTGGGTCGGGAGAATGTGAAGGGCAGGGAAAGGAATAGGAGGGTTTGTGCTGGGAGGGAAGGTAAAAATAGGGTTTCTGCTATTGGGGTCATGGAAGGAAGAGGGTAAATTCCAGTCAGTGGCTATCGATTCAGCAAGAGGGCATTGAGACATTTGCACAGAGAACAGGTGGTGGCGAGCGGCATCAACAATAACTTTAAGCGTATTTTCAGCAGGTAAGCATTTGTCATTGAATAATCTATTATTTCGTTCCTTCCATATATGGTAGACGAATCCAGATAAGGCAAGTTTCCATGAAGTAATTCGACTTTGTTTTAGACTTTTCTTCCAATTGTTTGCTGCCCATCTGATGAAAAGGGTCTATGAAGTAGAGTAAGAATATAAGTCACACTTGTGCTGAATGCCCTCCCAAACTTTTCTGAAATAATTGCATTTCAGGAAGAGATGGTCATGTGTTTCAGCATCATTAAGGCACAGGACACAGACATTGGGTTGGAAAAGGTATCTAAGACTAGGGTTGTCCTTACTTTGCAATTTACCTAGGATGGCAAGCCATAGACAAAAAGATTGTTTTGGTATCATGAATTTGAACCAAACAAGCTTGTACCAATAAACTTGAGGGGTGTGGTTTGAGAGGGATAGAAGGGTGTGTTTTGTGCTCAAGGTTTTGTGGGGAGAAAGTAGCCATTGAATTACATCAAGGGAGAAGGTGGGAGGGGAAGGAATAGAGGCTAGGTCACAGTGAGGGCGTAGGCTGTTTTTGAGCTGTCTAGGCCAGATCCATTGTCCCCCTTCGATCAAGGTAGAAACTCTATTATGTGTGTTGGAAAGCCATCTAGGCCTATGAGAATTTGAGAGAACACTGTAGAGAGGACCACATGGCAACCAATTGTCAAACCAAGCTTGTGTTGACATGCCATTTCCAATCTTGTGCTTGATTAGTGGCTGAGCAGTTTTTTTGAGTTGCAAGACTTTCCTCCAAAACCAAGAATTGTTTGGATGGATCATGATTTCCCATAGACTTCTTCCTTTGAGTAGATTTGCTTCCACCCATTACTTCCATATGTTGCAGGGGTTTTCTGTGCATAGGATCCAAATATGTTTAAGCACAACAACCTTGTTCCATTTCTTTATATCCTGTAGTCCCAGGCCAGCAACATTTTTGGGAGTGCAAATTTGGTTCCATGGAACCTTAGCTTTCCCTTTAGTCATGGACTGTCCTGCCCATAGAAATCTTTGAAGAGTGTTATTAATCATAGTATAGACCTTTTTAGGAAAGATGAACATGTTGGACCAATAAACATGGATATTAAAGAGGGTTGCTTGAAGGAGTTGTAATCTTCCTGCAAAAGAGAGGGCCCTAGCAGTCCAACTAGATATTTTGGCAAGCATGTTATCAGTGAGAGTTTTGCAGTGGCTTGTTGAGAGTCTAGAGCAGATGAGAGGAAGACCTAGGTATCTTATGGGAAGGTTACCAATTGGGAAGTTAAAAATGTTACAGATACCTTCTTTGATGGGATCCTGAGCTCCACTAAAGAAAATATGGCTTTTACCATGGTTGGGGGTTAATCCAGAAAAGCTTGAGAAGGTGTCAATGGAATCCTTAATGACTTGGACAAAAATAGGATCCCCCCCAAAGAAGAGAAGAATGTCATCAACAAAAGATAAATGTGAGAGCTTTGTGGCTTCACATCTCCAGTGGTAGATAAAATTTGGTTGGAGGGAAATGAGGGAGTTTGTAATAGAGGACAAAACATCCATAGCAATTACAAAAAGATAGGGGGATAGAGGGTCACCCTGTATTAGCCCTTTGACACTATTAAAATACCCACAAGGTTCACCATTGATTGACACAGAGAATGATGCAGTGGAGATGCATCTTTTTATCCATGAGGTGAAAATAGAAGGGAAACCCATGAGGTGCATAACATCAATGATAAATTGCCAACTTAGAGAGTCAAAAGCTTTATGCAAGTCAACTTTTAGAGTGCATATAGGGGAGTTTGAGTCCTTGTGATACCCTCTTAAAAGTTCATGAGCCAAAATAATGTTATCCCCAATCCTTCTCCCTTTGATAAAGGCATTCTGTGCCTTATCAATGAGATTAGGTAAGAAAAGCTTTAGCTTATTTGCTAAAAGTTTAGAGATGCATTTGTATAAAACATTACAATATGAAATTGGCCTAAAATCACAAAGAGAATATGGGTTAGGGATTTTTGGAGCAAGGGCCAGATATGTAGAATTAATCTGCCTAAGCATTTTCCCATTCATAAAAAAATGTTTTATTGCTGAGGTTATTTCAGGCCCAGTGATATGCCAAGTTTTTTTAAAAGAAAAATGAGTTGAAACCATCTGGTCCTAGGGATTTTGAGGATTTAATGGAAAACAAACAATTTTTAATTTCAAGATCAGTTGGAATAGAGCACAACAATTCAAAAGCATCATCAAGAAAGGTTTTAGTAATAAAAGGGGAGAGACTTTGAAGACCTGGGTAAGAGTGGTTGTCGGTACCAATGAGTTTTTGAAAGAAAGATATGAAGCAGTCCTTGATATCATCAGATTTTGTTGATCTTCCACCATTAGCTAGGCACACACTGGAGATCTTCTTTTTGTTGAGTCTGTTTTGAATACTTTTATGGAAATAGCTAGTATTCTGATCCCCAAGAGCTAGCCATTGGATTCTGAATTTTTGATGAATGAGTTGTTCTTCCAGCTTTGCAAGGCCAATGTAGGCTGATGTTAGCTCTTTTTCCTTTTTCCTTGTCTCCATGTTACTAGGGTCCCTATCCAATAGAGTCTGACAATCAGCTAGGGAAGCTTTAGCCTCATTGGCTCTGGTGGTAATATCACTGAAGGCGTTGTGATTCAGGTCCTTTAGGGCAGCTTTAAGGAGTTTTAGTTTAGAAATAACCTTGAACATGGTAACCCCTACAATGTTAGTGTTCCAAATCCTTTCAACAATGGGGAGGAAATCAGGGTGTTCCACCCAAAAGTTGAAAATTTTGAAAGGAGTTTTTTTCCTAGCTGGAGGGTCACCAAGATTGACCACCATGGGGTTGTGGTCAGAGCAGAGAGGAAGGCAAAAAAGAGCACTCGAAAATGGGAAGCAGGAAAGCCAAGTGTCATTGCAGAAAACTCTGTCCAATTTCTCAGCTATGAATCCATTACCTTGAACTTTATTTGACCAAGTGAAAAAATGACCACTGTGTCTAAGGTTCTCAATTTCCATATCAATAATAAATTCATTAAAAGTATTCAAACTAGGGCTCCAGACATCATTCCCCCCAAATTTTTCAGAATGATATCTTAGATCATTAAAATCTCCAAGAAGAGTCCAAGGATTCCCTCTCAGCTGGTTGCCAATAGCCTTGAGATCAGCCCAGAGTTTAAGCCTGTCTTCACTTCTGTTCTGGCCATAAATGAATGTGACATAAAACTTTGTGCATGAGTTATGGTAGTTGACAACAATGTGAATCAGTTGATCAGTCATAAAGAGACATTTGAGATCTATAGAATAAGTATTCCATAGGATCCAGATCCTACCAAGGGGGGCAGGAATGGAGTTATGAAAAAGAGGCCAAGAACTAATGGCTTGATGAACAAAACCAATATTAGGCTCCCTAATTTTTGTTTCAAGAAGCCCTCAAAGTCAAAATGGTTTTCTCTCATATAATTTAAGTAGTAATTGATGAAAGGTAACATACTATACATACAGTTTAGTCCCAGCTGGTTTGTTCCAATTTTAGTAAGTCTTGATTACATTATAAGACATTTATTTTTTTCAAGTATTTCTTAGCATACGTAAAAGAGTTTACTCTAAATTCTAATTTATTTTTTCAAACACATTGAGAAAGTTTAAGATTCTCTCCTTTCATTTATTTTCCTTTTCCTCTTACTATGTTGTTGTGGAATATTTCTTTTCCCTCTTATTCATCCTATGGGAAAATGATTTAATTTTTTGCTTGGGAAACTAGGGGAGCGGAATTTGTGAAGGCCGGCCTCTTGAAGTGAGAGTCCTCATAAAAGTGAAAACGTAAATTTACAACAGGCTTAGTTCTAAAATATGGGTTATGTGCTAAAGAAAATGTAGCATTAACAGAAAAAGGCCTTGCGGCTACAAAAATGTAGCATTAATTCATTTATTTACCCAAAAAAAAATATAGCATTAATCTCATTATGTTTGGTTTATTTTTTTCAGCTGAGGCCTGGTCTAAGCACGATGCAAATTTTTAAACCTAATTGAAACCAACTGATTTTATTAAAAAACAAGGAGTGTTGCATAAGTTTAAACAAAGTAGATTTGAGGAGTGCTATATGGTTGAGGATAAGAACTATGAAGAATCTTGAGTAACAACTCGAACCTAAGCTCTGTTACGGGAAGAATTAGTGCTAGAAAGCTTAAGGCGGAGAGATTAATGAGAAGAGAGTATTCTATTTATTATGAGTGATGCAATCTAATATCACAAACACCATATCTTTAGTTGGAGTCAACTTGGACCTTGATGAGCATGGACTGCTTGACTTGCATGCTTGGTCGGTGATTACCATTTGAATAGTGAACCACATGTATTACATTTCAACATTTGGGAAAAATAGTTCTAATTTATCTACAAAAAAATATGTCATTAGGAACCAAATGCCTAATAACCAAGTGGTACATGTCCTTGCTCTCTCTCAAGGGTTCAAGTCTCGTCAAGACAGACGAGTGAGTGGATACCGCAACAAGAAGATAAACTAAGCGTGAAAAGATAGTATATGCCATGTATTATGCTTTTATAATTTTAAAAACATTTTTAAAGATGAATTTAATAAAAACATGGGCGATTTGTGCAAAGCACCCCTCCAAACAAATCAAGTAAAACACATACTATCTGCAATCGTGATTCCAATAAATTATTTGCTTCGCCAAGAATCGAACATGCATGAAGATGAAACCTAATACTTTTTGAGTTACTAATGAGAAAGAAAATATAAGAAAAGAATGTACGAATATTATAAGGTACATGCCTCCAAAGCCAGGAAAAGACCGGCTTGAGGCCCATGAAGCCTTATAACTAGGGATGACAATTGGGCTGTTGGGGGCGGTATTTTTCTCAATCCCCATAACCAAAATCGTAAAAAAAATTATCCCCCATAACCGTTTAAAATTTTCACCCTTACCTCTATAACCACCCCCATTAAACCATTTTTTTTTCCTAAGAGCAACATTTTGATCTATATAGGAAAAAATCAATTATTCAATTGATTTAATCGCAATAATTTGTAGCACAAAAACAAAACAAGCAATTAGATAATAATTTCTAACACAAAAATAAATTTAAAATAAATAATTCAAATCTAGATAAAACAAACTTTAATCAAAGTCTCCAATTCTAATAATACAAAATAATAGTCGACAATAAATTCGTAAATCAATAGTCAAATACGACTCCATAACAAAAACTACAAGTCCACTCCATAACAAAAACTAAAGCCCTATTTGACATAACTTTTGCTTCTGGCTTTACACAGAAAAAAAAGATAAGCAAAAACTGTTTTGAGAAACTGGTACCCCTAACTTTTTTAAAACGTTATTCCAAGGCCTAAAAGTTTTTCTAAAAATTTTATCAAACACCGTTCAAAATAATTTTTTCTTTCAGAAAGTCAAAAGCAGCGTTTGAAAAGTCAACCCAAACAGAGCCTAACAGTCCACTCCATAACAAAAACTAACAAGCCCACTATCGGGATATAACAAAAACTTATTTAAGGATATTATTGTAATTTTAATATAAAAAATTATAAATATATATATAATTATGTAATCTTAATATAAAAAAATAAATAATTATTATGAGATTTGGTGCGGGCGATTCCTCGATAGGAAAATCTCTCAAACCGTCCCCGTCTTATATTTTTTCACCCCACAACCACTAAATAGGGCGGTTCTTCAGCGGAGCAGGATTTTTTGCCATCACTAGTTCCAACACACACAGCTACACTAACTACCATCACGCCACAGGTGAGAATATCTACAACGATCCATGGGGTTGCAACAAAACAATCAATAAAAAGGAGAAGAGCAAGTTCCTCCGAGAGGCATCAAAAATAGTCTGTGTGTGTGAATATACATTGTTAAAAATGTGTTCATACAACTGAAGGAACATTTTGTTATTATTTTTCTTTTCGGTAATAAGCATCATTTTGTTTCCAACATTAAACTATGAAATGCGATCTATATATAACCTCAAATTGGAATTGTATAGCTTGTAGACTCACAAAAATAAGCTGGAAGAACTATATACTAACCTCATGAGTATTCATGATCAACCAAACCAATGAAAGACAGTCTTTGAACTCATGATCTCCATCAACAATGTGCAGCTCATGATGTTCCATGTATGTAGCTAGCTAGCCATGCTGTAATTAGGCCAAAGACTAGAATTATGTCTGCAACAGTGGTTTTAAAGCTTTACGTCAACAAATTAAGCCGCCCAATATACATATATACATATATATATATATATATATCTATATATATAGGGTAATTTGCATTGATACCCTGAGGTATTGGTCAATTGCAGGTAGATGACGGTTAACGCACTATTTTGTATTAACACCCTCTGAGGTTTGTAAAGTGTTGCATTGACACTCCTTGGAGGCATAAAATGACTTTAGTGCTCTTGATTAATTTAATTTTCGCGTGAAATCTCTAAGTTACCCCTACCTAAACACCATATTTTACTCATTACACCAACCACTCTTATAATTACACTCTTATTATTAAAAAATCTATAGTAAATAAATAAGATATACAATATATATAATTTTATTTTAAACATAAAAATTTAAAAACATCAAAAATATTTTGAATTATATATTTAAAGGTAAATTTTTCCCCTAAAATTTCATCAATAATAATACTAAAAAAAATCCATTATTTAATTATTGCTCTTGATTTTGATTATATTACTATATAAATATTTCTCAAAAAAATTAAAGGGTTATATCTAATAAAAATTATAGGTATTACATATCTAATAATATATATATATATATTTTTTATGTACGAATAGAATTTTTTTATATATATTTTTTACTATTGTCAATCAATAATTTTAATAAAATTTGATAATATAATGATAGAATTTCTTAGATATATAATACATATAATGAAATATCTTATTTAGATAAGTAATACCAAAGAAAATCTCATTCCATTATGAAATTTGATGATATAATGATAGAATTTATTAGATATGTAATACCTACAATGTTTATTTTAGTAATATTTATTTGTTGTAGATTTTTTAATAATAAGAGTGTGATGATAATTAAGAATTGTTGGTATAATGGGTAAAGTGTAGGGTTTAGGAATGTGGGTAATTTAGATATTTCACATAAAAATTAAATTAATTAAAGACACTAAAGTCATTTTATGCCTTCAATAAGTGTCATTGTAATACTTTACAAATCTCAAGGAGTGTCAATGCAAAATAATGCGTTGACCACCATCTATTTATAATTAACTAATACCTCAGGGGGTGTCAATGCAAATTACCCATATATATATAGACACACACATACATATATTATGTATAAGAGTAAATTGAGATGATTTAAATTAAAACTTTGAATACAATATATGCGGCTTCAGACACGCTATTTTCCAATTCCACATAGAATTGAACAAAGTCAAGTCCACTCTTAACTTAAATAATTAATTCATAATCGTCATTGACGCGTGAAAGACTCGAAATGAGGTTGAACACGTCAATTAACAATTCGTGTGGTGGCCATTAGCCCAACTCTTCCTGGAAAAGTCTGTGGTTGACTTGCATGTTTATCAAATATCCTTCTACGAAAATTCCTATGTTTTACATTGTCTAAATTATCGTTTGAGACAAAACTATATATGAATATATTATTTTAGATAAAATTGATTTACAATTCGTGTGGTGGCCATAAAATTGATTTTTCAGTTGCTTTAGATATTATTTTATTTGAATATATAATATATTATAAAATCATATACGAAATGTTTTGTGTTTGAATAATACTCATGGCTGCGTATAAAAGAAACAATAATATTACTTGTACCACGCCCACACACAACAAATATATATGGAATAGAAAGTATAATATTTAAAATATTATGTATACAAGAAGCGCGTACAAGGCTACAAGCGATGTGACTTTTGTTGGAGCAAGTGACCAACCTGAATAAAATAAAACCCTAGAGTAACGCATGGTGATGTGTAAGTAAGCGTCTTATAAATAGTTGGGTTAATCCCACTTTCCTCCTCTGAAGTTTGTTCTAATTCTACTTTGACCCTCTTAAATTTTAAATCTCTCAATTACACCACGTCACCTCTGACCGCTATCTAAAATAAATAAGTTGCCCTCACAAAACACATGTTTTTTCCCTTCTTTGGATGTAATATTCAAGGGCAAAGAGGTAATTGTATGCACAAATTACCATTAATAAAGTTTATATATAGTCTATCTCATGAGAAGGTAATTAGAATATTTGAAATTCGAGAATGTAAAATTAAAGCAAACCTAGGGGTGAAAGTGAGATTAACTTTTATAGATTAAGATAATAGTCAAAATCAATGAACCTCACTTGAAGGTATCTATTATAGTCAAGGTCAAGTTAAATATAAATGCCAATGAAGCTTCTTGGAAAATACAAGTTATAAGCTTCTTGGAAAATACAAGTTATTTGGAGACCATGTCTAGTATATATGGCAATGGTTCATCTCCTGGGTATTAAACAACTTGGGTACACTCATTTTTCTCTCAAATTAATAAGATGCATAAGAAATCATTAGACGAAGTGATTCTTGGAGTAGCCTTTGTAACTGTCTTTGCTCTTCCAGTGCTGCAATATGAGAAAATAGGTAACAACCAAGTCCCAACTCTCATCTTCAAGGACAAACCTTCCTCCTTTACTGCATTTGTTTTGGCGCTCAATTTTGCCTTCACTGCTGCTGTAATGGCTATATATCTACGTGAGAGATGTCGGAGATTTGCTAGCCATTTTCGCGTTCTTGCTCTTGTTTCCATAGCAACAGCAGTGGCAATACCCATGTGGTTAGTCTTGCCCTCAGCTTTTGAATTGCGCCATCAACTTAGTGCCCATCTTGGTCTTTAGTTCCTAACTCCGGGAATATTTTGTTTCTGAGTAGAAGAGCCGTTTTCAAGTAGTGTTCGATCGATATGAGGTTCTATTATTTTTCAGCCGTTTTGGACTCTTTTGTGTTGTTTGTGTGTGTGTAACTATTATAGTAAGAGTTTGTTCTGCCAATTCACCAGCTTCACTTCATCTAGTTGCATATCTGTGCCACCACCAAGTACATGTTTTGAATGTAAAATACAGGTTCTTGTTTTTTTACTATTCTATATTATTTTGGTTTTTGAATGGACATGAGAAGATAATGTTTCTGGTTGTATAGTGTTGGTTTGGAAATTCTGTTTTTTATATTTATTTTCTGTTTTTAAATATAAAAATTATTTTTATATTTGTCTTTATTTTTTTTAACAAAAAATTAAAAATAAAAAAACGTTTGGATGGAAATTTGTATTGAAAAATAAAATGGTATTGGTGGGCGGCGGCGGTGGCCGGCTGTGACCGGCGGCGGCAGCGGGCAGTGACTGGCAGCGGGGGCGGCCGACAGCGACCGGAGGTGGTGGGGGCCGGCGGCGATCGGTGGCGGGGGGTGGTGGTGGTTGGTGGCGGCGGCGGTGGCGGAAGTGGTACCCTAAACAGTGAAAAAACTAAAAAAATAACTAAAAGTTGTATTTGGTGTTTTCACCACTTCTACACATTATTTATAAAAAAACAGTTTTCTTGAAAAAAAAAGTGAGCAGTAAAGACGTTTACCAAAAGTAATTTTTTTTTTTAACTGGATGAACAGTACAAAAACAAAAATTGTTTTCTCATATCCAAACGGACCCATAGAATACCCAGAATTGAATTAATGAGTACGAGAAAAGATGGGTTTGTGATTTACTTTAGGGAAAATTCCCTTATAGTTTCAATTTTGATCAACTAACTTTCCTCTAGTTTATAAAACCCCCAATATAGTTATCAAAATGTATCAACTTGTCCCTTCCCAATAATTTTGGACCAAAATAATCTGCAGTTTAATTAAATTAAAAAAAAATATATAAAATTCAAAAAATATATATACATAATTTGTAAAAAAAATATAAAAATTAAAAAAACATATATTAATAAAATTAGAAAAAATATATACTTTGAAAATGCTCATTTCAAGTGTTGTTTGGTACTATCTCTATTTCATATTAGTTGTCCATTATTATAACTTTACTTGTTTCAAAATATTTGTTCGATTAGAATTCCAATGCAATTTAACCTCCCACTTTTCTCAACTACCCTTCTTCCACTAATTTTAACAAATACCGAATCCCACCATTATACTATATCATTAAAGGCAAAATTGAAAATTGCACACTAATCAACCTAAATCAATAAAATATTAAAAAATTCAAATTTAACAACTATTGCGGGACGGATGGAGTAATATATATGATACATCTAGTTAATTTCTTCAGCTTGCTTGCCATATTTTCAACTAACAATATAATACAATTTCTTTTTTGTTTATTTTTTTTCCCAGTGAATCGTTTCGTTATTTTCCTAAGATTAATTTTGAAGATCCATTTAGGAATTTTCAAAGAAAGGGTCCGAACCCTTGAGATTAATTTTCCTATCATTTCACGAATTGAAAAGGTTTGAACAATTGATAGGGAAATTAGAAGGCACGAGATTAGCCCCACGAATAGTGAAGTCAAAATAAATAAA
Source organism: Cornus suecica (assembly GCA_963922005.1). Classification (NCBI taxonomy): domain Eukaryota; kingdom Viridiplantae; phylum Streptophyta; class Magnoliopsida; order Cornales; family Cornaceae; genus Cornus; species Cornus suecica. Next base: position 66,157,822 of record OY998245.1, read on the forward strand.
AAAATGGAATGAGATTATTGTCCGAGTATAAAGCTAATATAAAGGACAAATTTGTCTTTTTTTCAGCAGTATCGGTTCGTCTGATTGTTTCTGTAGAGGGTTAAATATAAACATTTGAAAAATACTATTACGGAAACAATAAGATTATGCTTCACGATAACAAAATTTATCATTTTTGTTGATATGGTCCAATATAATGTATCTTTTATTTTCTCTTCCAGAGAAGGTTTTCTAAAGATTGAGAAGATTTCTGAAGAAATATTTTCTAAATTCAAAGGGTTGAAGTGGTACTATACTTTGTTGAAATAAATATAGAAGAAATTAAATAGATGAGAGGGGCCAAATATATTAAAAGCTTATAGAGAGTGAAGGGTTTAAGTCAGTCCACCTGCCTTCATTAAATCATTTTGAATTGAATTAAATGCAGAATTGAAGGATATGGGCATACAAACTTCTTTTTCGTCACTCTCACCACCTCTTTCTCTTTAATGCCTCTACTTACTTTCATTTAGGTTAACCTACATCTCACTCTCTCTCATATTATATATAATATTGTTTTTTTTTGGTTAAATTATAGGGCTATTATCAGTAAAGCCCTCTATAGTTTCATTTTGCATCAACTAACCCCCTCCAATTCAGAAAACTCTATTGCACTTATCAAATTGTATTAACTTGTTCCATTTTCTATAATTTTGGACCAAAATACCCCTGAGATTTAATAAAAAATAATTTTTTAATGAGAAAATTACACTTTCACCCCCTTTTGTTTTACTAATTACACTTTTACCCTATGAAGCACGGACACTTCGTTTAGGATCACCGTACCCGTGTCGGATACACCAAAAATACGTATCCGACACACCAAAAACGTGTCCTAAAATTTTTAAAAATTGGACACGCGGTAGGTCGGTTGATTCCATTAAAGATAAATGACTTATGAAGCCGCTAATTTGGTAGATCACTTATGAAACTTGAACACCCCTAATCCAATCTTTTGCTTTGAAGATACTTAAACATCTTCGTTCCTCCTCATCTTGTGAGAGGAATTGGAATACCTATTTATTTATCCACTATATAAAGAGGAACAAGATAACACCACAAAGAGCCGAAGATTTAGTATTTGTACATTCTAATATTTGTCTTCAATTAAATTTTTTTTTTATAATATAGCGAGGGAAAGACTAAGATGTCAAATATTGTGAGAGATGCATTTGATTCGTTGGATGGTAGTGGAATGAAGAATTTTGAACATGTTAGACATTTCATTTAACCTGTTTGTTTATAACTTTATTTGGTTCTCAATGTTTAAGTGATAAATAAAGTATTTTGTGCAATATAATATGAATATATATAAAAAAATATATGTTTTTTTATAGATGTGTTAGAGGCTTGTCATGTCGTACTTTTTTTAATTTTGTTGTGTCGCCGTATCCGTGTCGTATCGTGTCCGTGTCCCATATTTGTGTCAGTGCTTCATAGCTTCCTCCCCTTATTACAAAATATATATATATATATTACGAAAATTATAATTTGAAAAATATATATAAATTTTGTAAAAAATGTATAAATTTCGAAATAAATATATAAAATTCGTAAAAAACATATAAAATTTGAAAAAAAACATATAAAATTCAAAAAAAAACATATAAAATTTGTAAAAAATATATAAAATTAAAAATATATATATAAAATTCGAAACAAATATATAAAATTCGTAAAAATATATATAAAATTAAAAAAAACATATAAAATTCGAAAAAATGATATAAAATTTGAAATAAATATATAAAATTCTTAAAAATATATATACAATTCGAAACAAATATATAAAATTCAAAAAAAACATATAAAATTCGAAAAATAAATCTATAAAATACAAAAAAAAAACATATGAAATTTGAAACAAATATATAAACTTCGTAAAAAGACATATTGTAATAGCTAAAATAATATATGGCCTAACTGAGATGGGCCACATGACTGATGGGTCGACGACTGATGGGCCAAAGACGGATGGGCTGAAAACAAGTGGGCTAAAGAAATAATGAGCTACGGGAAAATTCTAGAAGTTAAGTGACTCACAAGACAAGGAGTAGTCCAGTTATAGAATAAAGAGTCCAAAAAAGGATATAGTTTATCAAATCTCCTGATTTAAGAGATTGATAAACTTGGGTACATGGGCTTGATCCATCTTCAATAATTATGTATAAATACATGACTTTGGAATATCCAATTTTTTACCCAATTATAATTATATAATTTTTCTGCATTTACACATATAAATTTCGAAATAAATATATATTTTGCCTCAACATATTGATGTCATTTACTTTTACTATAATAAGATAAGAATAAGAACAAATGACTCCCATACCAGATGCATACACTTTCCCTTTGATAGATCCAAATCAGTTGCATTGACTTGCATAGTAAAGACCACCCCCATAAGAACTATGTGCATTCCATCGCTGTTATTAAAGAATTTAATTAATAAATAAAATTCTTATCATTTGATTGCAAAATCAGAGCACTAATTTGGGAATTTTGCTCTAATTGCAAAATCAGAGCACTAATTACTAAGATTCATAGAAAAATTATTGAATACCCGAAGGTATTCACATAACATATATTTCAACACAACATTTGCGAACTCCGCCACCTTAAGTGTATTACATCTACTTCAGTGATTGAATACCCAATATTTTCTTATGCTGCAAGATGATTGTTGAGAAGGTTGCTCAAAATAAATAAATAAAAAGAAAAATGATTGTTGAAAAGGGTCAAATCCCAACAAAAAATTGCATCTTCAATGAGTTACAAGTTAACATCATGGCAATGCAAATCCCATCAGCTCCATGCAGTGTGTATTACATGTTTCTTCTCAAATGACACAATCTAACATATTCCAGTTAATGCAAATTGCATCAGCTGCATGCAGCATGTATTCCCTCTGGGTCGAGTGTTAAACTCCGTTTTCTAGTTAAAAATTGTCCTACTGCGCTGATAACAGCAAGAGGATTCTCTATATGGACAGCATGTCCGCAGTGGGGGATTTCTACCATTTCATACATCTTTTTCTCCGAGTCATCTCTGCTCCTCGTACCATGGCAGATCTCAGAGAACATTTCTTGAGCAATCCTTTTAAACTTCTTGTCTCTCTCTCCAACGATCAGCAGGAGGGGTACTTTGCAGTGCTTCAAGTCTTCCCACAACGACCTATCATGAAAAAAGGAGAAAACAGGGAAGGATCAATTCAAGTAAATTTTAGTATATAGGAGGAATTTTTTTCCGAAATAGCGAGGATATGTTTGTCACAGAGACAAATTACTGAAATGTAAATTGACAACTCGTTACAGCAATCTTAGGGAGTGGGATGTGCACACCATAAGGGACATTTGATCGAACTAGGAGTCCCACTGAAAAAATAAAACTCTATTTCACAAGGAAAATTATGCCCGTGGAATCAAAACAACTCCCAAGGGGGTGGAACTGTTGGACAGTGCCCAGACTGACGAGGCTTTGAGGCTTGGGGTTCAATGGTCCTCCTTGAGGCTATCCTCAACAGAGTTCCTTGGATGGATTAAATTGGAGGTGTGGCATTGCAACCTGCCATGGTCTAGAGCAGGAGGGAAAAAGTCCCACCTAAAGGGTATTGATACCATCTAAACAGAGGATAACAACAAGAAACAGTAAAATACTCTCATCCAACACCTTCAAACTGGATATAGCAAATAAGCATCTATTTTTTACCCGAAAGAGAAAACAGTTGAATGAAAAATGGAAAAACTTACGGCTGTCTCCCAACACTTAAATCAGACAAGGCTTTTGCCAGAGTGTTCACGTCTTCATGCTGCAAGCGGCTTGCAACTACTTGTTTAAAATGGGGATGGCTTCTTAAGCTACACAGATGCAGAGAAGTGATGGGTGATTAATGACTATTACATAAGTTCACAAACATTAAGTATAACTAAAGCAAGAATTGAATAGAAATTTGAATGGGAAGATCAACAAGTACCTATACCACAGATCACCTGTGTACCAGGTGTCTAAGAAGAGTTCTAAGCCATGAGTAACGAGAAAGCATGCTCTGAAATCGTCTTTATCCCTGCGAACTTTTCTTGCTCCAACATCCTTTAATCCAGGGCTTCCGGATATCATGACAGCCCTTTCAACCTTACAAGACAATTATAACATTTTCAGTAACTGTTGAAAACATAGAAAACTGAATCACATAAAAACAAATTAAAAAACTCCATAAATATACCTTATCACTGCATTTTAAAGCCATGTACAGAGAAATCCTTGCTCCCATTGAGTATCCAACAAGCGTGACTCTCCCAGGAGTGATGCAATGAATCATCTTGCATAATATATCTGAAACTACCTCCATTGACAAATTTGGTTCTTGTACTGATTCCTTACCAGCATGATTTTGCATCTTTGATTTTCCATGGCCAGGAAGGTCAATCGCAATGCATCTTGTGGATCCTGATATGGCCTTCATGATAGAAATCCAGTCTTCACCAGTTCCAAGAAACCCATGAAGAAACACAATAATATCATTCTGCAGAAACCCAGTTGTGGAAGAGCAAAATTTTTAGAAGAAGCATTAATTCAAGTAGCTAAAGTTTTCCGGGGCAGAGCCAGAAATTTACTTTAGTGGAGGCAAAAGACAAGGTATATTCTTTTGTAGCAATGTAACATTACGGAACCTTAAATAAAAATCAAATTGATACTCTTTTAATTTACAAATTTATGCTTGTCCTCGATTAGTTTTCATTCTTTAAATGTTAAATGATAACTCTTTCGGTATATGGCATAATATCAGTAAAAGTATTGTAGTTTTAGTTATCTCAATAACAAAAACAAAAGTTAAAACAGAAACTTTTGATGTTAAAAAATCCTTATCCTCTCATTTGGAAAATGAAAGAACACTACCGCAACTTCCTCTTCTCATTTCCGTCTTTGAGAATGAATAACTGGATAAAAGGGGATAAAGATGACTAACGGGGAGGAGATAAAGTATATGCGAGTTGGTCCAATCTCAATAACTAAACAATTTTAGCAACTTACAGCAATACATGGTCCAATCTCTTGCACATTGACAGAAAAGGAGTAACCACTGGAAGCAACTTGTAACTGGTATTCACGACTTCGCTCCCCAGTAATAGTTCGAAGAATGGCATTTGCATTGCGGTTCATTTCAAATTTCTTCAACAGTTTATCAGCATCAATAACAGATGCTTCTACGAAACCACCATATGGATCACAACCAATGTTTAGAGGTTCCGTGGTTATGTCTTCCTTAAGCCACCTGTAAGTTCCAAGACCATGGGCTGTAGGTGGATAGAAACCCTGTTCCTTATTCATGACTCTACATGTTTCAGCGTTTCGGAGCTCAAGATAACTAGAGAATTGAATATACGTTGCCAAACTTAGCCCACTTTCAAATGCGGCACTGACAACACTCATTTTCCCCAGCTGCTGGGCCCATCGTGCAATTAATGCAGCATTTTCAAAGCCCCCAACAACACTTGGCTTGATAACCTGAAAGGAAAATTAGGTTGATTCCAACTAATTATTAGCAGAAGACTTGAAGTTCCAGAAGCGAATTCAAAAGAATAAGACAGTTATGTGACAGGACAAAGTTGGGCATCAGTTAAAAGAGATAGAAGCATATTTTTATATATATATAACATAGTAATAATAATAACAACAACAATAATATCTTATTCTTGTCTTATTATTATCATCATTTTCCAATGAAAAGGTTGATTTGATTAGATAATTGTATGACATGTGATGTGAAACTTTTGCTTGCATTTCTGGCCATGTAATTAGGCTAGTTTCTGCACTAGAAAATGTTCTAGATGGGGCTCAAATAAACCATATGAATTAGTACTTAAAAGCATGCCTACCCGACAAGGTCAGTACTACAAGAAGAATGCTAATTAGTAGACCACACATTATGTTCTCTGATAAAATGCAAATGTAAGTACACTTCTACTTACAACAGCCACTACTCCGGAGTGAGTGAACTTCGCAAGCATTTCACATGGATTTTCTTGAATGTTGTCAATAGTTTCGTCCAGTGCTACAGGTAACCCAGTTTCTTCACAAAAGTTAAGTATATCATCTTCAACCTCAACAGGTTCCTGAAATAACAGTAAAATGAGACAGTAACTTCACAATAATCACATGAAAATCACTGACAACAATTAATAAAAAGATTGATAAGGAACATTTAACTTTAATTAAGTATAAGTGGAAGTAAAATAGGACAACAAAATTGAATGTCCATCTAGCAATATATAACTTTCCACTGAAAGAATACCAATAGTCACTACTCAGTTCCTATCGGAAGAATAACAATTAAACATTACAAACATCTTTCAATCTTGGGACCAACAAGACGTAGAAAAGGGATGATTAATTTCCATCTGAGTATACCTCAATATACTGCAGGTCACAGTCTCTAACGCAGGAGCCAAATTGAATTGCTTCTTCATAGGTCCACTTCCTGTTTGCATCCACGCGGAGTGTAATCTGCTGACCAACCTTCTTTCTTACTTCTTGTATAACTATAGCATCTTCAATGGGATCTCCACGGCGTGCTACCTGTGAATACAAATTTGCGAGTAACCCACCTAAGAATTCATAAATGGGAAAATTACAGATAAGTCCTACTTTTAATTTTATAGGACAAAGTCCAATCAATGAATAAGAAAAGGTAGGTTTGTTCACTGTTGGAACTTGATTGTCCAACAAAGTCAAAGGTATGACTTATTTGTAATTCTCCCTTCATAAATCTGCGCCTTTCGGATTAGACTAATCTAATTAAGTGAACCAGAATTAATTACGTATTTCCAAATATTGCCATGACTTGTATAACTGCTTAGAAAAGAGAATTTTCACAAAATATGATCTGGGATAGATTTTCTCACTTTGAGCTTTAGTGCAGTGAAGCCTTCTTGAACAAGTTTGGTGGCAATATGGGCGACCTCACTGGGAGTCCCGTTTGAATCAATAAGGGCACAAATCTGGACATTTAGTGATCTTTCAGAAAATTCTTCTTTAACTGACAAGGGATGCAGTACATCCAATAAACTTGAACTGCACCTTGCTGCTATGGCATTGAGGACGGCCATCTCTAGACCACATCTGACACTAGGAAAGACTGAACCTGGCTATAACAATTAAAAATTCACTCCCTTAGATGTGAATGTGAGAAGATACAACTAACGAATTTGTCTTTTTTTCCTCATTTTCAACTGGGTGCTGTAATTGCTAGGTACGCTTGATGTAATATTTGATGATTGAAGATGCACGGAGTCATGCCTTACCAATATTCCTAAGCTATTCCATAACCATGAAGAAAATGACCCCTTTAGCTGAGTAAGTAAGTAATTAATCTTGGCACCTTCAACTATATGAATGAAATACCGCAATTGTTGTTCAACATCAAACAGATTCTCTTTGTGAATCTCAAGAGGTGCAACCTGTTCGTGGTATTACATAAAACAAAAACAGGAAAAAATTAAGTACTTACATGTATGAAAAGAAAAAAATGTACAAGAAAGAGAAAAATAATGTGATAATAAAAAAGGGAATAAGGAAACAACAGGAAAGAGGAAAAGACCTAGGAAGTAACAAGAAAGAGAATAGAATATAGAAGGAATAAGCAGAGGTTGAAAAATTATATACTTGACATGCACCAGATGAAATGTCCAGTAGTGCACGACTAGTATACAATATTTTCTACCTTCCAAAGAGGAGAATTCAAATGGCATGCCTTCTACCATTCACTGCACTCATGTATATGAAAATCTGTCCACCTATCTGTCTCATATCAATGAGTGACTTCAGTGATGAAAGGACCATAATCACAAATCGTCCCAAAAGATGAAGCATTTGCCTGCTATCGAACTAGGAAAATCTAATTTTATAACATACACAAAACCTCCAAGTCCAATTACAAAAAACCTCGTGAACACAATATACAAGTAACTGAATGAATGTAACTCACAATCGTAATGACAAATCACTTCGTGTTGTGTACGCCGAACTAAGAATACAAATACCATTGGCTCTGCAACTTCCTTTTTCAAAAACTTTCTATTCTGTGTACAAGGAGTTCTATACTACAATGAGGGGCAAACCTTTAGAAAGTGGAGCTAGGGATTTCATTAGATGTCATCCAAATACACCTAACATATGTCATACAAGTATTTGACAAGGATTCAAATCTTAAAATAGTTGGTAGAAGCAAGTCTGATAAAGCTTATAACGACATTGATTGGTAATCTATAGAGGTCAATATATCTCTAGTTAGTTATTGCTATACATATATATATATATATATATCTGCATATATAGCAATAAAGGTAGTGTCTTCAGAATAAATAAGAGCATTTAAATTTAGAAAGCACATACTTTTAATGTTGTAGGCAAATCTCACATCAAAATACCATTGAAGGAGTTCTGGCTTGTTCAAAGGCTCTTTCTTCATAATACGATACCTTTTGGTCAAGCGTACATGGGTTGAGCACTATAATCCCACATAAGAATTTTCAATTTAAAACACAAAAGCATATTTAGTTTTGAAAATCCCACACCAGTGAAGATGAAAAACTAAAAATATATATTATTCATAAAAAATGACATATTATTCTCCTTTCTGGTGAGATACAGCCCAAAATTATATCAAGTGTGTTCCAGCAGATCTTGAACGGATTGCATATCATGAGCTTATCTTGCTTCTTATATCATCCCAAAAATTTCTAGTTATGGCGCAACACTGTAAGATTACGCCAACCACTGTAAAACACATCGAAAGCCTACATTCTAAGCCTTTAAAAATTCCGCTAAAGATTCTCTTGATCATCAGAAACAATATAATTTAATGAAATGAGAGCCAAAACATGTTTAGACTTATCATGTGTAAATCGTCTGGAGCCTACTTATTTTACAATTCAAGGTGAAATCTCCAAACATGAATTAAATCTTCATATCCTCATTGCATCACAAATATCAAGATTACTTGGGGTCCACAATCCTGTTCTGCAATTGTTTTCTAATCGAAATGTATAATTCAACTCACTCAGCAAAGCATTTTCCAACTATTTGGGGTCCACAATCCTGTTCTGCAATTCCACTCTAGTTAATGCAATACTCAAACCTAATGGTAAACAGCAGCATATCAAAAATAGGAAAGACCAGACATGGATTTTGCTCAATATTACAATTTACAAGAAGAGAACCTCCATTGTCCTTTTTTCTAGGGGGGGGACAACTAAATGAAGTGGGGAAACATCAACCGTATACTAACCTCACCAAACCCAACGATTCCATCTTCAAGACTCAAAGTTACAATAAAACCTTCTTTATAGAACCCCGTAGAGTCACAATTGACAGAAGTATAAGTGGGTGGGGCACATAGCTGAATTCTGTCGCAATAACAATTGGAAAAATAGGTTAATATTTCTGGAATTTAGCAATACGACTATCAGTTCCGTAAAACATAACCCACAAAACTAACCTATAAAGAGAGTACTCCATCTTACTAATTTTGCAGAAAGGGACCGAATATAAGCTATAATCAGCAGATGAAAACCTTGAAAGGATCCTCAGAGCATGATCTGCTGCTTGACGTGCAAAGTTTCTCAAATAACTAAGTAGGGAGACAAGGCATTACCATGGTACTCAAGCCAGGTGATAAGCTGTTAACCTAGAAATATGTTTCAAAAAGAATCTGGGAACTGACTACCTGTGGAAGGTGGCATTGGCCTCAATGCAGCTCTCAATTTCTATAACACTATCAACTTTTTCCTGTTGAGATGTGAATAAAGCATGTTGGAGTTCCATTTTTGTCCGTGCATGTACATGCCTCACACTGCATATTAACAACTAGTTTAAGTCAACGAAACAAATATCCTTTCAACATTGTAGTAAGTGGTGAGAAAATGAGAATGATGAACTATTTATATTCACTAACTACACTTGCTTAATTGACCATAATGCAAATTTTGACACTCCCAGAATCAAAGCAAAACAGAGAGAATAAAATAGCTTGGCAATAATGTGTTAGATTGCTTGCTTTCAGTAATCCAACTTTATTCCAGGAAAAAAATGACATAATTAGGACTGTTCATGTTTATGAAATAAAACAATCCCCCCCCCCCCTTCATTATTATCTCTTTTTGGGTGATGTTTCTTGATTGTTTAATTCTTACAAAAGAAATACAATGAAACATGTAATACAACTAGTCCTAGCAGAGAACATCTAGCTCAAGCATTTATTGGCATTTCTCGACTTAAACTTAAATATCCCTCCGATGACTGCTAATTTAATAAATCTATGAAGAAGCAAGATGCCTCTGATGAATTAGCAGGCTTTGGTATTGTAATGTTAAAAGTTTTATTTGGCTTAAGAACATTTAACATAAATTCTTAATACTGAGACAAGTATGAAAGTGGTTCTTGTCATTCATAAAAATATCATCACAGCTACTAATGATAAGTCTCCTGATATAATCTTCAAAATCAAATCCTACAAAGAATATGACTGACCAGATACGATATCGTAAATGGAAATTTTTTACGCCATGTCAAATTTTATGGGTCTACATGAGATTGGTTACATTTCACTATTTTATTTTATTTTATTTTTGATAAGTATGAATATAAAAAAGTGCTCAAACGGGGAGCGCATCCCATATACAAAAAGACCCTAAGAGCCAAGCGAACCCAAAAACTCAGTCATATTCTTATGAACAAAAAGGCCCTAAGCGCTCAAACGGGGTTACATTTCACTATTAAACATACAAATTTTTAGCAAAAGCTTATGAACTTTAACATTCTACTTTAACTGATAATTAATGACCATAAAGCTGACAAGAAGCAAATATATAAAGATATAACACACTCATGCTTGGAATCTTACCCATGTGCTGCACATAAGTTGCGGACTGAAATAGTATGGGATGTGTAGAAATACTGATCCAGTACTCTTTGTTCGATTCTGTCTGCAATGGGAAGGAGACTGAAGATCGCACCACCATGATTGTTAATCACAATTATGGTCAATGGTTTCCGCAATATCCTAAAAAAAAAAGAAACAAAACAGAACAGAAAAAAAAAAAGAAAAAAGAAAAAAAGGAGAGATTTTAGAAAACAGTTGAAGAGCAGGTGTGTCATGCACCCTCTGTTGTTGAACGGAATTATAGGATACTGCAAAACAGTACGAAATGGAAATGGAAACCATGTGGATAAGATTATATTTGAATACCTATACCATGGATGACGAGGAAGCTAAGAATTTACGATAATTAAGCATGATGAAAATGATGCTAACCTAGCTATGGAAAGAATCCAAAACAATTCAGAAACTACAATGACTCTTATCTGCACTCTTTCTTTTCTTTTTCTTTTTTTTTTCTTTTTTTTTTTAAGCGGTGGTAAGGTGGGGGTTGGGTGACGTCGGGGGAACTAAAAGAATGTCTCAGATCAAGGTTACTCTTAGAGTATAGTATGTGAATCTTTTTTTATTATTTTCCCTCAATTATTTGGCTACTCAATAAATTATGAAGATTATTAAGCGTTGAAGAAATTAATTTTTTAACTTACACACTCTCTAACAACTTAAGCTTTTAAGGTAGATGGTTCTTCGCATTAAGTAAATCCCATACAATAACAAAAATAACTAAATAAACCAAAACCTTCTCTTTGTGCAAGAGGGGAAAAAAAGGTGTAGAACAATAACATGATTTAAAAATGAAAATGTTGTTAAAAACAAAAGGCAAGGACAAACAGTAGGAATAAGAAAAAATGGCCTGGTGGCCCTGATCACAACAGTTAGCTAAAATAAGAGACCCACCAAACATCTAGTAAAGAACAATATAGCCAGTGCTGCCTAAGCGAGTTGTGGGGAGGGGAATCAGGCTTCAGCATTATATTGCAAACCGTTTGACACTAGAACCCACGTCCTTACACTTAATGAACTAAACTTGCACCATTGCACCAAGCGAAAACCCCTTCACCAAAAATAGTGCATGTACAAAACTATTGCTTGGGGAAGTTCTGTTTGCTAAGGGTATGCCTTTGTGCCTCCATGCATTAGTCCATGTAGGTATGCATATGCAGTTTACAAACTAAAAATATCTCCATGGAAGCAATATAATGTAACTACAAGGCCAAATAAATTGAAAGACATACCTTTGTTTCAAAAGTGCCAATCCATTTGTATCATGTAAGAAAGAAACATCTCCAATCACACAAAGTACCTAACAGAAGCATAAAAGTGCAAAAGTGGAATGCCATCAAAACTAGAACAATATTATGATACACAAACAAACTGAAGGCAAACAGCAGTCAAAGAAATTTATACGTTGTTCTCGGAAGATAGAAGCTGATTACTCAAATTGTATGAAAACTACATTTTCAATGTAACGTTAAGAAAGTAATGCATTCTGAATTCAACACCAGTAAAGAAGCTTTTTTAAAAAGTAATGCATTACCAGTACGTTAAGAAAGTAATGCATTCCGAATTCAACACCAGTACATTACCTATAAAGAAGCTTTTTTATATCAATTGCTTCAACTCCACATTTCACTTCGATCCCAAAATCAATGACAACCCACAATCCATACTGTATATTTAAATCCAACTACAACTCAAAATTGCTGTGTAGTGCAATTCTATAGAAGTCCTTGGATGATATGTCTCTACTTCTGTTGCGACTTGAGCAGTACTAGAGATTATCTTGTTTCTTACAAAATAAAAATAGAGACAATTACTACAAGCTAATATGTTCACACCCTTTTAACTAAAAATTAAGTTCAGTTCTAGCTAACTAAATACAGTATTCATTTTGAGGGAAATGCTACCATGTCAAATATTAATACATCCTACTAAAAAAACAACAGCAATTAATCAGATTAAACAAACATCTCCAATCACACAAAGTACCTAACAGAAGCATAAAAGTGCAAAAGTGGAATGCCATCAAAACTAGAACACTATTATGATACACAAACTAACTGAAGGCAAACAGCAGTGAAAGAAATTTTATACATTGTTCTCGGAAAGATGGAAGCTGATTACTCCAAATGGATGAAAACTATATTGTCAATGTAACGTTAAGAAAGTAATGCATTCCGAATTCAACACCAGTACATTACCTATAAAGAAGCTTTTTATATCAATTGCTTCAAAAGCACATTTCACTTTGATCCCAAAATCAATGACAACCCACAATCCATACTGTATATTTAAATCCAACTACAACTCAAAATTGCTGTGTAGTGCAATTCTATAGAACTCCAAGGATGATATTTCTCTACTTCTGTTGCGACTCAAGCAGTACTAGAGATTATCTCCTTTTTTACAGAATAAAAAAAGAGACAATTACTACAAGCTAATATGTTCACACCCTTTTAACTAAAAATTAAGTTCAGTTCTAGCTAACTAAATATTCATTTTGAGGGAAATGCTACCATGTCAAATATTAATACATCCTACTAAAAGAACAACAGCAATTAATCAGATTAAACAAACTTTCAACACTTTCTTTTTCTAATATCAAAGATTGAGACTTGGTCCCAAAGTTACTACCATAAACGTTTTTGTTTTGATAAGTACGGTTACATGCCATAAGCTGAAACCTTGAAAGTTTGGACCATGGTAAGTGTTGAAAGGGATTGGTTCAAATGATATGCTAAGCTGCAAGATTGCTTGCAGGTTAGTTCAATTCTAAATCCATGACCTCTATGACTATATTCCTTTGATGGTCCATTGATAGCAAAGGTAAGACTAGGTAAACAAAAAGGAGATTCTCGAATCTGATGGAAAAATAAGTTAAGTTTCACCAATGGACATGCAGCAGATTTTCAATGAAGTGGTTGGAAGAAACACTACTGGAAGCATGTTGAATGATGAAAAAGAGTTAAGGCACGTGGATCCAGAAGCATACTTACTCTTCCCCATCATGCTGGATTTCTCTCCAACTCATACAGGACCACCAGAGAGCAAGAAAAAGTTATGGAGCCCTTTAGTCAATTAGTCATGTTACGATTACTTTGCATTATTTACTTAGTTTATCATTTATATATGGTCTCGGTCTTTCTAAAAGCATGTTAAATGATGAATAAGAGTTATCTTAGTGTCCACATAAGTTAAAAATGAAAGAAATAAAGAATTATAGGGACAGATCAAGAAATACAGTAATCTCCTTCCAATAAAAACTCTAAGGTAGATTTAAGATCAAATTGTTTAAAAGGAAAAAAAAAAACCTTGAAACTTACAATCAAAGTGGAATTCCAATCTATTGAGAATTTTTGTTAACTAAGGTTAGATATTGTAGCTTCTATTCTCTTGGAGGTTAAATCCATTTTCGTGTAGTGTTTCTGAAGCAGCTCAATGGCTCAATCCCTAAGGTAGTATTCGAGGAAAAAAATGGCAAACTAGCTTAAATGGGGTTAAATAATCACACACGTCTGTGTCTATGTATTCATATACCCCTGTGAATTTTAATGGGATTTGCTCTCATGCAGGTTCATGATCAATGCTGTGACTTAATGACAATAAATTTACACAAGAGCCACTGGCAGCAAGTTAGCAACATCATATAGACAGTTTACTGTTGAGAAAGTACTCCAGAATTAGATAAAGGGCCCTGATGCCTGAGATACAATGTAGGAGATATCCAGTGAATCAAACTATAGGAGCATTCGGTTTACTTCAAAAATCACTCTCTTCAAGCTCTTTTGGCCAAGCATAATACTGTAGCTTGACACGACTAGAAATTGCAGGATATTACGCATGCTGATTTCCTTCGAGCATCTCAACACCAGGTACTAATTTCACAGGTGAAAAATCAAACCTTCAACTAAGAAAGTAATGAACCGCTCCTTTTCTTTTCACAAAGAGCAGCATAATATAGTCAAAATGTTTTATAAACAAGAGAATCAGCAACTAGGAATATATACTAATACAATACAGATTTTCTAACAAGTACTCACTCGTTTGTTGCATCCTACTGAAAAACCAACGGCAGTGCTCAGCAAACCATCAATACCACTAGCTCCCCTATTCCCAGCCACTGGTATCCCTTTACATGGTAAATGTGAGCTTAACCATGCAGCAATACTCTCAGTAGATTTTGACCAGTTACAACCATACATGTCCGCATCACGTATTGACATGCTGTTCCCAACAAAAATAGCAGTCTCAGAGCAAAGTGCTTCAGGAATTATATGAGCAACATAAGGTTCAGTCAAAGAGTATTGTGAATGAATTAGAAATGATATCTCCCAAGCAACCTACAAAATAGGAAAAGACAACTTACAAAAGAAAGCTGAAAGAGAAAGTGCACAGTATATGACTTGAAACCATTTTTTCCTCGGAAGATCAATTGAAACGCTTTACTCAAGAAAAATAACTAAAATTAGAATGGGTTAAAAACCATCACAATAACAACCTGGAATTTGAACTTTCTTTTATAAATACCCGATGAAATAAACCACCACAAAATGCAAGGGACACACATGCCACAGTAGATTTGCACCTATGTAGGCTTAGGTGCAAGAGACAGATCTATGGTGGTCTGATCTCCTTTATCTTGGGGATTTTACATGTCCTTTTGTTCCATGAATTATAAGATTAGTTTGCCTTTATTCTATTTGTAGTAGTTATTTTATTTTTTGAATTTTAGTGTTTTATTGTTATTCTGATGTTCCCTATATGTATTAGGCCTCAGCGAAATGAATGGAATCGATAAACTACATACATGTTTGGCAATTACATATTCTGCTTTCGTTTTTCTACTCTATTTTCACCTTTTCATCTCCTCTTTCCCCTCTTTTTTCTTTATATTTTATTCTCTCCTTTTTTTTTCCTGTCAATTTTTACATTAATTGGTTTGAAAAAAATATCTCTTCTATGGGGACATTATGCCTCTTGCACTGGAATAAGGGAAATCTCCACATTCCTCCAACTAGTGCTAAAAATCTAAGAGTTGAGGGTAGATCAAGTGTTGACGCTGAGTAAAATCTATTTTATAAGAGATAAGGTTGCTCCAATATTAATATGGTGTGTCATGAGAGGACAAACATATCAAGGCAGATTAATATTTTTTCCCAGGACTTAGATATGAATAAAAAATATTCATTTATTATGTTTAAGTAAGAGCTCAACTGAGATATTTATCAAAAAGGCAACACTGCTTCTTCCTTCTTCTTTTTTTCTCTTTTACAATCACAATGCTTCAAGTTGAGATGAACTGGACTTAGATTTTCCAACTGAGAACCACAATATGCGGCTTAAGGACATCCCATATTTCTAGACTCGTTCAGATATTGTAGGCAGTAAATTTGCTAGCAATGAGTAACAAGGTTTACCACACATGGAATGCTGTTGAAGTTATGTGTCAACTTTCAAGTAGTTTACTTGGAAACTACAATGGTTTATAGGCTGCGGCATGTGCAGAAGTGATCTGCATTGTAGACAATGATATTTAATGACCACAACCCACTCATTAGTAAATTTTATATATATATATATATATATCAATTTTAGGTAAGTGGTCCACGTGAAGGTGTTTTTATCTACTAATCATAAAATCTATGAAGTGATCTTCTAGAGGTATCTATAGCATCCAGTCAGAATATTCGGATCCACTTGATTATCATCAGCATCCGACCTACTCAGTTTCCAACTGAGACCAATAATAAAGAAAAAGTAAAATTAAAAAACACTTACTTCCAGTCTTAGAGCTTTAACTAAATTTGATACTAGTCAAATTAGAAGTATCGCTGCTAATTGGAGCTTTTTATAGCTTCACATTGAATGTTTGATTAGGCTTATTGGCAACAAAACTGACTTTGTATTGCCACTCTGTCAAATATGTATATTTGCAAAAATGGAAAAGTAGGTTCATGTTGAAATAGAGAGAAAAAATGAAGTTGAGGTGGAAGAAAGATCAGAAGCATTAAGCTAACAGAAGGCAGTAGAGGAAGCATATTAAGTGGAGGAGATATACCATCATATCCAAAGCTCGTAGAACATAACTCCATCTGCTGTCGACAGGTGGTATTAGAGCTTTAAGTAAACAGTCAGCAAACTGAGTGATGGTACTCTGGATCCTATGAGTTACAATGTGTGAAGGATCATGACGGCTTGGATGCTTGTCAACCATTATATACGTGAATGGAAAGCATTCTTCCAGCATCTCAGAAATGCGCTTGCTTGTTATCCTCCTCCCAATCTGTAATGATGCAATATCGAAGGTAATCGGTAACATTTAAAGAATACGACAAGACCAGCCAATCAAAGGTGAACTAGATATTTGGAATTTTTATAAACTCAACTTATTTGTGTGAAACCTTCTGATAATGTCCCCATAAGGTCTTCAGTTTCATGTCCAAGCAGTTTTCACACTTCAGTTTTACCCCATATACCAAATTAAAGTATTTATGCTACCATTCAGGCCCGCCAAGAAAATATTAAACCAACTGTGTTCTAATTAACTTTGCAGCTGACTAAAATATTTGAGCAGATCAAGCATGACATTTCCTTTTCCTAAGTAACAATATGGCCCTTAAATCCCACAGTAGATACTTCCATTGAGGCAGAACAATTATATTCAGGATGTAGCAACAAAGGCTGCAACTTATATATACATATATATATATATAGAGAGAGAGAGAGAGAGAAAGGTATACCTGAACAATCACATCAGGTTGTGCCCAACTCCTGACAGAATCTGAGAGTAGAAAATGATCAAGATGATCAACAAATAAAAAGTTATCTTCAATTTCTGCAAAAGAAGCAAAGTATTTTCTCAA
This sequence comes from Cornus suecica, assembly GCA_963922005.1. Classification (NCBI taxonomy): domain Eukaryota; kingdom Viridiplantae; phylum Streptophyta; class Magnoliopsida; order Cornales; family Cornaceae; genus Cornus; species Cornus suecica. The sequence continues at coordinate 66,175,663 of OY998245.1, forward strand.
ACTTAAGCCTGACAAGATGTCCGCTACAACCGGCCATGAAAGGTGTTTAGCCAGAAGAAGAGCTGCCCATATGTCATCCTCGGTGTGGATTGCACCAAGAAGTAAAAGCCCTCGATTCGCCCCTTGAATCACTTTTAGAACCTCTGAGATTTGGCCTTGAATATTATCACACGCATATGAATGTTGCAATTGGATATAATTCGTAAATGGTTCCGCACTTGACATCCAAAAGTCTAGTCCCTTTAAACAGCTCAACATCCATTCCCTTGAACTATTGTCTAATGGTTCCCTAAATGGACAGTTGATATGAACAGGACCGTATGGTGAAGAAGTTGCCCAATTTACAGCAGAGTCGATTGTTGTAAGTACCATCCGGGCAGGAATACCATCATTTGGTGCAGGTAGACCATAAAAGAACCTCACAAATGAACCAAAATGGTTTACCTAAAAAACGATTCAAAGATGTGATTCACTGGAACAAAAGATTAATTTCAGTAACTCACAGTTATATATATTTTAACCCATAGTGGCACCATTCAAAAACCAGACCGTCCAAAGCATGCCAAAAGAAAAAGAGCAAACTGGGAATTTCATAAAATTTTAGAACCAAAAATTCTCATATTTTCAATTGAATAAAGTCCAAATTATCTTACTTGAGTTGTTCAATTTTAATAATGATCCATTCGATTTTCAAAATCATGGGTACCTTTGGTAATTTAACATTTCAAGCACAGGCTACAGTGGAGGTCTATAGGTTTAATTTTCTCCGTCTATCATAATCAGATCCGTATGTTAAAGTTTCAGTATGTCAAAATTTGTTTTACTACTTCATGTTTGAATTTCTATTTTTATAGCCCTCATCCTCCTTGAAGAAAGAGAAGTCGATAAGCTTCTCTTTATATGTCATAAAAAATAAAAAATAAAAAATAAAAAATAAAAAATAAAAAAACAAAAGCAATCATAGAAGACAATGGCCCAAATTTAAATTTTTTAACCAAATCCTTAGAACTTCTTAAAACAAATCCAAAATTGTAAAGCTACAAAATATGTACAGATTATATCAGCAAAATTTTTGAGTATTTTAGTTTATGATTGTGTATCACACACCTAGCATGTCAAACAACTTATTAACAATGCAATTCGCAGTATTTACTTAGTATAAAGGGTTTCAGTAAATTTCCTAGTAATAAATGAAATCTGAAGTAACATCTGCCACAAAATGCAAATCATTCCATCATATAAAGCACGGATACTTCTACAAGAGCAATGTACCCGTATCGGATATGTGTCGGGTACCGATACTCCTCTGATACTCGCGGATACGTGTCCGATACTTCTTAAACATATCCATAATTTTAAATTATATTTTTTAATTTATAACACGTATCCGATACTTCGATCACATATCCAATACTTCTTAAATACCAAATAATACGTTTTTAACAATTCTTAAACATTAGAAAGAAACTTTTCTAACAATGTTATGAAGTACTATAGTCAAGAAAATTTTAATCTTTATTAAGTATCAACAACATGTGCTTGTTTTAAGTGTTACGAAAGGAACTCATGTGTTCGTAATGATTCCATTTTCTTAATATTTCCAAGAATTGACCAAACTTTAGTCTTTTATATATGAAAAAGTGTCATGTCTTTTTGCCGTATCCCGCCGTACGCATATCCTATTTTTTTGAGATTTGTTGTATCCCCATGTCCGTATCGTATCGTATCTGCACCCTGTATCCGTATCAGTGCTACATAGATTTCATCTAACAGTACAATATAATAATTGGAATTCGCATCTTACAATAAGAGAAATACCAATATACCTGATTAATTGTTTGGTTTGCTCCAGCATCATGTAGCTCGGGAGGACGATCTGCTGTAAGTAAAAGAAGTGGAACAAAATCCTGACTAGCCTCCACTACCTGTAAATACAAACTCAATAGTAGTTCCAAAGACTGTTCGATACTGAGCAAAACATGTTGTAAGCATGTTGGGATTATTGACTAACATAGTTTCGAAGGAGAAGCAAGTGTGAGAGAGGAGCACTTGCTCCTCAAAATGACAAGACAAGGGAACAAACTTAGAGTAGTGGCTTTTAGAAACAAAACCAAAAAAAAAAAGCAGCGAAACATAGTAGCTGATAATCAGACAAGGTTTAATATTAAAAATCACATATACATGTAACTATTTTCTATTTATATTGATCAAGCTGAAGCTTCTATTCAGGTCTAGCTAAAGGACAAACATATAAAGATGGCATAAAAAAATTATCAAAGATTTCACATGTTTTTAAACATCCATTTGCAGCTAGAAAATATAACTGGATCAAAAAAAATAAAAAGAAAAAAGCACTCACAGCAGGAAGAAGATTTGAAACTGCAGTGCCTGATGATGTTATGACTATTGCTGGCTTATAAGAACCTCTTGCATAGCCAATGGCGTGATATGAAAGTGAGCGCTCATCAAAGCACACAATACAAGTTGTAAGGGGATGGCTAGAAGCGGCAACGGCAAGGGGAGATGATCTAGATCCTGGAGCTACACAAAAATACTAGATGAAGAATAAATCAGATGCATGTACATCAACGAGATAAAGTGGAACATCAACACTTAACCTCACCGTCAAACCAAGTCGAGAGCATTCTTCCACTATAAGTGATGCCCACAAAGCATTGATGTTGGCACTGTCACGCACAGGGTCACTCATATCATTGGCATGATCAAGCTGACAGTAAAAAAGAGATGGAGTATGAATGCCTGACCCAATGTTTTTTCCATTCCGACATATTATAAAAAATAAAAAATCAGCAGAAATCAGTAACTAGAAGGCGTTCATAATAAGAACTTTCAATGGAAGCAGCAATCTTCTGAAATAGGGACAAAAAGGTCAAATTCGTTTTCCTTTGCAACCATTAAATTTTTAACTAACCATGAAACTGCAGGTACACAAAAGGCAGCAGTTTAGTCAAATTATCATCAAAGTGAGGATTTGTTAGAGATGATTAGAAGAAAATTGCTTGAACCACTTGCAACTTAGGCAGCAGTTTAGTCAAATTGCATAGTTTGTGGTGGGTACTGAATCTGCAGATACTGTCCGCTTTGCCCTCTCTTGGTGCTCAAGGATTCAAAATGCGTCTACACACGTAGGATGTACCCCCTTATAGATTCTGGAAAATTTATACATTGTTTGGTAATCATTCTTGTTTTTAGGGAAAAAAAAGGACAAATGAAATAATGATTCCTAAAAAGTTTCTACAGTTTTTTTGCTTTAAGCTGTTGTGTTAGAATGGAAAAAAGTACTGCCATTGCATCCAAAAGGAAGGGTGGAGTTAAGGAGATGATGTTGCTAACAATCAAAGAATATCCATAATTCCATTACTCATAAAAATCATTACCACATACAAGCAAAAATTAGCATCACTGTGACAGAAATTTGGATTTAAAAGTGACAAGGGGAATAATTACACACAGCTTTTACAATACTCTTGAAGCCTAACCAGTATATTGTTTTTAGAAAAACCTGACAAAGGGACACGAGGGAATTGAAAAGGAGTGAGTACAGCAATTGATGGTCATCCTGTGAACCGCTGGAATAAGTCGATGAACCAATGATTGGGCATTCAATGAAGCAAAAATCATGCCCTCTAATTAGATGGACAAGGGACTAGATGAGAACAGAATGGCAATATGCCATCTTCTCACAAGCTTAACTAAAGGCAGCCAAATAATTTAGCGTAACATTATGAACACATGACTCACAAAAACCAAAAGGAAAAGACATACCAACCATCCATAAAAGGAGTCCACTTGGACAATAATTTTAAGGGTTAAAGCATCAAAATTTAGAAAAAATCTTGAAGCTCCATAGGTAATAAAGGAAAATCAATCCAAAGAAAGGAGAAATCATGTGCAAAGTTTCTCCGTGCTCTTTGAAGTGCATTGTATACGTACTTCAACGAGAACAGTGTCAACCACAAAGGACAATTATTGCAAGAACTTGACCATCCTATACAGCGAAAAAGGAAAATGCATTGTACCTTTCAATGGGGATTTTGCTAATAGAAATTCTAATTACGATTGCTGTTCATACAGACTTTCTCCTCTACATAGAGCAATGGCGCATAAAGCGAATGCACACAAGAATGCTATTAAGAACATAAATTTGCTACATAGTCCAATCATAATATCACGTAGTTATTTTGAGAAAGACATCAACATACATACTTCTTATTTTACTAGCATAAGAATTTTCATACCATGTTCTTGGCAATAGCCATTGTAGGTGAAAGCCTGACACAAAACTGACAAGAAACTGATGCTTCTTTCTGCAGGAAAAGAGGGCAATATTAACAGTCGCTTTCATTCAGTTTCCCATCAAGCTGACTATAAAACAAACAGCATCTAGCTTAAGCAACACTCAAAGGGGCTCCATATTAAGAGAAACTAGAAGCTAAATTTTGAAGGATGAATTATTACCAGGATAAGGCAATACCAGTTTCAAAGAGTCACCCTCACTGTCCCTTCCACCTAGCAAGAAAGCATCAATACACACCTACAAAATCACGTTGCTCATTGACAGAACATGAAAGAATGAACATACAAATGAGGTCATACCACTTGAGAATTTCAGTTCTCAAATGTGTAGCATAGTATCGTTGGGGCAGTCATCCAACAACTATAATACGTCCATATTGAATTTATTGCCAAACCACACAACAGTAAAAAAACATGTGAATGGGTGCGACCCAGCAAACAACAAAACAACATCATCATGATCTTATATGAACGGAGTAGGCCATAAGAATTCTCTGTATTCATTCTTTTCCATGACATATCATCTCACTTGTTACATAACATTTTAAAATCATTTCTAATAACTTCATCTCATGTTAAATTTGGTCACCCTCTATCTCTTAAATTCTATGCCAACTAGTCTTCCTCTTCTTGTAAGTGCACCTATACATCTTCTGTATATATGTCTAACCACCCAAATCTGTTTTCTCTAATCTTATCCCCACTGAAAGACAACCCTAATTTTTCTCTTGCATTTCATTAGTAACCCATCACTTCTAGTAACTCCAATCATCTCTTAACTTCCACATTCCCAGTACATTTCTCTGTCGTTCTTAGGTAGCTTTGGGTTGCGTTCCCTCTTTGAACGCCTTCTAATACAATCTTACTTCTCAAAATAATTTAGAATGAAACAGTATTCAAAGTAAAGAAAACAGACACAAGAGGCCAAAAAAAATCCAGGCAACAAAAAGGAATTTAGGCGTATAACTTACTTTGGAGTACAAGTTTAAAAGGTGATTAAACCATACCATTTGAAAATTTTCATCTTCTACAACATTGAAGTTTCTGAGAGCAGATCTGATGCACTTATTGTGCCACTTCTCTGTGGTGTTCCAAAACTGATGCCTAACCTGAGAAGAAAAGATAAAGCATACATGATGAGTGTACAAAACAACTACATTACATGGACTCGGGTAAATATGTCTCAACATGAAGATATCGAATTCAACCCAAGCAGAAAAAATATCTTGCTCCATTTACAGAACAATTTTGAGGCAAATGTTGAATTGCTCCTTTTTTTATATATATTGACAGATGTCCAGGACATATATTGCACAGTGGGATTCCAGAATATCCAGTCTCATATCCTATAAATGCTTTAACTTTCAAAATAAAAATAAAAAAAGGAAAGTAAGACATTGGAAGATAAGAAATGAAAACCGTGAAGTACCTGTGAGAGAGATGCCTGGTAAGATTCAACAGCACTTTCAAATGTACCGAGGGAACAGTCGTTCCATGCCAGTGTTGCAGCTAAAATAGAAATGTCTTCAAACTCATCTAACTCAATCTGTCAAAATTCTACTCTCATTTCAAAAGCATATACATGTGTAGTGCATGTCTCCATTAAAGGATAAAAAAGTAAAATCTAAACTCGACAAGGCCTTCAACCCAACTCCCGGCTTAAATGAAATCACACATACCGAAAGAACAGCAAAACTCTTAAATCAATTAATCAACAGGGGAATGTTCATAAACATGGAATGGAAGAAGCAACCACAACAAAGGTGCAAAAAGCAACATGTTTTACCTGAGGAATAAAAAGGAAATGTGAACCAGTTTTGTGCTTCATGGAAGAAGACTTTGTGTCAAAATTAATATCCATGAATACATAAGCCCTTACAAGGGTTAAATCAACTGATGGATAGCTGCAGAGAAACCATAGAAACACTCTTTAGCTAATTCGCACAAAGTCATAAACCATGTTCAATTAAAAGATGAAGATCCTACCATGTTCATGGTAGACACCTTCCAATGGGTATACATGTACATTTTATGGATGGATAAAGCAACAAGACCAAATCCACAGTGATTGGACAGTAACTTGCTTTCAGCATATTATAAAGAGTGCGCTCATAACACATTCTTCCTAAATGCATGGACAACAAAAGATGCATATCGAAAGAGCTAATGGCTTTAGTTTTTCAGATCTTAGGGAGACGTTGTTGAAAGCATTCCCTTTGACCACTACTTAACCATGCCTAGCCCTAAAAGTATTGTCGGTTCAGGTCTTGTTTCGGGTCCACTAAAAAACTCAGAAGAGGAGATTACAAGTGCTATGGATAATATGGAATACTGTTTTAAAACTCAAGAAAAACTACCCCCTGGTTCTCTTTTTGCAAGGTACTTTGTAAGAGAGTGTCTTTCTAGCACATTCCTGCTGCCTTACCAAATATGTACTAATGTCGTCCTTCAATCAAGCAAGTTCAGCTTCCATGGGGTAAAGGACATTGATCATAATTAGATCTGATTCTAATTCATTTACTTATATCACCCCCGACCCCTTTTATCTCCACATGTCCCATTCAACCTTTCTCATTAGATCTATAAACTAGATGAAGTAAATAAAAACTTAAAGGTTATAAAGAATCTAAATCAGTCTGCAAACAAGAGAGAAATCTAATCCCTTCCTCATGAAAGCAAATATATATTGACCATTCCCACCAAAAAGAGCTATTATCAAAATAATAAGCCATTAACAGAAAGTGATGAAACTGACCTTTTAGATGAACTCAATTCTAGTAAGGCACCAGAAGAACCGTGAACGTAGACTGCAGCTCCAATTCCAAAAACCCCACGAGTTCCATTCAAATAAAGAGATCTGACAGTAGGGATTTCCTTCTCCTTCGAAAGAAAAAATTGCGGAAACACTTCCGATGATTCAGGTTGACAGCAAAACCAATTCAAAGCTTTTGAACTAGGTGGCACAGCAACCTGCAAATTTATAACCAGATTGCATAACTCGCTAAACCCGAGATACATTAACGGTAATTCATGGCACCAATGTGGCACTAACTAAAGGTTCATTGATAACAAACAACAAACACTGAATATGCATATAAACAGAAATCACTTTTAAACTTCCACATTTATAGAAGAAAATTTAAATTCTACTAATTTTCCTTGAGGTTCAGGCAAATTATAAACAGTTACTCTCCTAAACCCAAGTGCCAAATGCCAAATGGCGGGAAGTAATTCAGATTGTAAAAGTTGAGTATTGCCTTCGCAGTAAATTAACAAATCTAATTACTACATTTTATAATAAAAAGGGTAAATTTGTCATTTTCATAAAATAAAATAAAAAACGCTAAAAAGTGTCGTTTAGCTCTGCTAAATCTTAGGAGACCCCTGATTTACTGTCAAAATAACAATAAAAACTAACAAACCATTTCATTGAAAACTTTAAACAAACATTCAATATGCATACTCATAATGCACTTCTAATCTTCAACATTCGAAAACATATACAAATATATATACACACACGTATATATGTATATATATCAATTCTTTTTAATAAATATGACAGTGTGGATATTAATTTTGAAGGTTATACCTGAAACCTCAGCATTCCAGCGGCAGAGGAAGGAGGATTGAGCTTCAACTCCTCAACAGCCTCCGTAATCATTCCCAAACCGTGGTGGAGCGTCAATGCCGGAGGCAGAATACGAGTAATGCAGGTCTCCATTAGCAACTCAGCTTCTTCAACCTCCAAAACCCTATCCTCTTCCATCGCACATCGAACAACCTACCAAAAACCACACCACACAACCACCAAACATTCAAACAAAACACACACACATTCACACGTATATACGTACATACATATATTTATATATAATTTGAGAAATTGAACCTGGAAAATAGGGTTTTGGCGGCATGGAAGAGGGAAGGAGCGACGGAGAGGCGGGAAAGAGTGGGTGTTGGAGGAGAGAGTGATGGTTGTGCAAGGGAATGATAAATTTGGGTGAATTTGAAGGATTGGAAGTGAAGGAGAGAGAGAGATAGTATGAGATTTAAGCATTTTCATACTCAAGAATTTGAGAGGAAGAGAGTGGTGATATATATTTTATATAGGATATAGATATATAGACAGTGTGAGTAGTGAATAATTGGAGTTCATGTGATGTATATAATTGGCAAGTGGCTCATGGTTCGAGACGTGTCTGTATAGGCGGGTACAGTTCGCGTTGGGATGTTGTTTTGATGAATAAAACCGGGCCACGATGGGCCGCGGTTTTCAGAACAGAACTGAATGGGTTTTAAATAATCCAAACACGATCTTTTGGGCTGAAATAGTGGGCTTTGGCCTGTGGTCTTGGATCTATGTGCTATAAGAAAAAATTGGATGGAATCATGGAAGGGAGAGAAAAATGAATGGATAAGAAAAAGATTTTTATGTTCTCTCTTTTTGTTCGATTAAATGGAAGAGATGAGAAGAAACCAAGGTTGTTATAATAAGGAGTTTAGGTAGAATTATTTTGGGGTTTATAGAATCGAAATCGTAAAATCGTATTCTATCTAAATATATTAATTTATTTTAAAAATATATTAATAATTAAATATTTAATTTAAAAATCTAAATCATATTAGAATTTTTAAAATTTTCTAATACATTGTGCCTTTAAATATTTTCTCATAAATTTAGGGCATGTAGTGGGATATTGAATTAAATCACTAAGTTTTTGGGCATTTTGTATGGAGGGCTTAACCATCCAAACATTATTTCAACGTACCAGAATCGTGCTAACATCGTACAGAATCGTATAGAATCATAAAATCGTAAGATTTTACCAGTTAGAATCACGATTTTGATAACTATGGAAGAAACTTAATATTTTATTTTATTTTAAAAATTTGCTTTACAATTATATTCATATTGTAAAAGTTAATTTTGTAATTCAATAATATTATAATCATTTCACCTGCCTTCCTTTCCCTCTTTTCTTTTTAAATTTGAAGGGGTGAAAATTTGTAACGGAAATAAGTCATAATGCATCTCTACTTATTATTATCACTTTCCTCCGGTGGCGGATCCAAAAAATCAATATTCACTTCAATAAAACGATAATTTAATTATCTCGTAGAATATCAAATCTCTCAACATAAAATATCAAATATCTAAATATAAAATCTTATATTAGAGTAAGAAAATTAATTGTTTTAAACCGAACTCTTTAGAGGGAGAATATTTCTATAGGGAGATTTTTATAAATTTAGTGGGGGCATATTTTATTAGAGATAGTTTTCATAATTTTAGAGGGGCATAGTTAAAATTCGTATAATTTTAGTTGAGGCATATTTAGAATTTTACAAAAAAATATGTCTATAATATAAATAGTAAAATATCTAGTCGGGGCATCTGGCCCGGTCCCTTATTGAGTCCGTGCCTCCTTCTCTCCTTGTATCATTCCTATCTAACAAAGAAAATGTGTTATTTTCTTCAGATTTTTCTTCCACCCCTCTTCCTTCCTACATAAATCTCAAGGGCAGTCAGAGTGATTTTCACTATAAATCCCAAGGATCATGTGTTCAGAAGGAAAATAAATTAGTGTTCTTTCTTTCATTTGAAAAAAAAAAACAAAATAAAAGGGTCAGAGACTCAGAAAAACTACAATCTCCTAATTTATCTGGGTTGACAAGGACTTGGAAAGAATTATACTGTATAGATTTGGCTTTTACAGTGCTTGATCAAAGTCAATTGCATAATGCAAATTCATTTGACCACCTGTGAAAAAAACCCACACCAGGTGAAATCCATGTTTCACTAATTTTCTGTCTTTACCATAAAAACTTAAAACCTTTGTCGTATACATATGAAGTATATACATTTCATTCTTTTGATATGAAACCCTAACTCTCAAATGGGAGGGTCAACGTTCAAGTTTCGGTAGAGGCAGGTTTGTGAATAATTCTTAACTTTAAAAAAAAAAAAAACATGTCAACTGCAAATGTTATATATATATATATATATGTATGGTGCATAGCCGCATATGCCTTCCATCATATGGAAACCTGCTCGAGTACTAGCGGACCAAATGGTCCCATGGTATTTTCTCTCCTATCAATGGTGGAGGTAAGGGATTCTGAGTTTTTTAGAAAATAAAGTGTGTGTGAAAAGCTTATCTTTGAAAGAAAAAGAAAACAACTGCTCGAGACTGCAAATGAATCCTCATGTATATAATGTGAGGTATACATAGATTTGGCAAATTTGAATGCAATTTTTTTTTTGAAAAATAAGAATACTCACACACAGCCTCCACCAAAACTCGAAAATTAGTGTTTGGACAATCCAATTCATTGAACCATTCCCATTTTGCATGTTTCACATGAACTAAAACATCATTCACGATAGTTCTAGTCCTTGTGATATTTCAACCTCATGATGAAGAAATTATTCCTAATTGAGTCACGATCGAAAACTATAACAAACATAATCTTCTCCGCAAGTGAGTCCAACAATGGGCGACCATAATAATCTGTCTTATGAATATCACAAACATGCATGCTTAGTGATTCAAAAAGATTTAGCTCAATTGTAATATCCTAACGACACGTTATATATATATATATATATATATATATATATATATATATATATATATATATATATATATATATATATATCTAGATTGAGTGGGAAATCAAGAAAATTAACTTTCAATCACAATTAAATTGCTTTCAAGCATTGATGATATGGCATACATTGATCAAATGAAGTGAGTCCATATTTTACAATCTTGTATAAATGACATGTTCTTTCCAAAGTTGTAACAATTCAAATAACCAATTAGTTTGAATAACAGCACTCAATGTAAATGTCCAATTTTTACTATCATATATATACTTGAATATATCAAAATACATTATAAGAAACAAAGTTGTCCAATTTGTTAATGGGGAGGTCGAGTTTGCCATTATTGTCTCCAGAGTCCATATTTCAATCAAAATAGCACTCATTGCCACTCAAGACCTTGATGGCTTTGGCCTAATGAGTGGCTTTAATTTACCCTCTCTGAACTGGACTTTTTTTGTTTCCAAATGATTTTTTTTTTTTGTGGAAATAAAATTATTCAAGTGTCTATTAGGTGAATATATATACGCATGATTGAAATCATTTTTGCACACAGTCGGTCAACAAAAAGTATATTCAGACAACCATTCGAGAATTCTCCCACTAATTTCTGTTTGGGCCATAAGAAAATAAGTGGCATGTATTCAACTGGTCTAACAACAGGAAAATATATATCACTTTCTTGACATAACATTACTTAGCCAAACACTCCACTAATGATTACATCTCATAATTTGCACCACCCCCAATTTGTAGCAGAAACAACGTTACACTCTCCGAGTCAAAATTATTTTTAATGGCCTCCCAGAGAGAAGATTACGACTTAGTGCATGAACAGGAGGGATTTTGAATGATGATCCTGGTCTATGTAGAGGTTTACAATGTGATGCAAAAAATGCAAAGAGAAAATATACAAGATAAGGACATCAAGGGAAATGATCGTAAGTGGATTAAAGGGCATTATAGACCAAACATGTAATTTTCTTTTCTTTTTTTGTAATTATTTTTGTTAATTGACATTTTCTTTAAATTACTTTTTGAAAATTGTTGTTTTTTAATATAGATTCCAAAAATTGTCGTTCTTTAAATTTTTCGTAAATAGAATAGGTTATTGCATGAGACTCGCGCTATTGCAAAATTAGGGTTGCCTTATTGCATGACATCACAAGACTCTAACCGCAGATATATAGTTAAATATACCTAGTTTGATCTTTCATACTCCCTCCGTCCTAAATTAATTGTTCACATTTGATTTTTCAATAATTGTTTTCTTGATATTTAGTGTTTTCTTTTGTTTTTTGTTAAGTAAATTTTATAAGGAAATCAAAAAGAGCAAATTACCAGCCCCAAAGGAGGGGAGGGGGAAAAGAGTAAAATCACAACCTATACATAAAAGGGTAAAAACCCCAACACCTAACTCAGACCCATTAGCAGCCCGACAAGCCCTAATCACATTTGCTGCGCCTAAACCCTTATCTTCAACATCGACTTGATCGGCACACCAACAATACCAAAACAACATTAGATCATCACAATCCAACCTCAAAAATCAATCTCTGGTCCTCAATCGAAATCTTCCCAAGGTTCACTTAGTTCTATTTTTTCTATTTTGCCCTTTGATAATGTAGTATAGTTGTAGTTTACAGTAAGTCTATTATTTTATGAAGAGAGATAATTTGAAAAGATATTTGATAATATTATATTAAAATTCAAAATTGGACAACTAATTTAAAATAAATAAAATAGTCAAAATGAACAACTAATTTGGGACCAAAAAAATATAAAGAGATTATTTCCAGTTTAGTGCTACATATACGACGCCATACAAAAATGAACTAAAGTTTAGTGTAATTATTTTCAAATGCTTCAAACTACATATTAGTGTTTGATGATGCAACGAATTTACTAATCACTTTCCGAAAAATAATAATTTACTAATGGATCAAAGGGCTTTGAAACCAACACGTTTGCACTACCTTTTAGGTAGAGAGGTTAATTTACAAATATTGGCATTAACCACTGCCACATATATAATGTAGTATTAAGGATATATATATTGTGATGCTTGTATTTGATATCATCCTAGAATTGACTAGTTTGGTAAGTAGAATTCTTGTGGTTCTAAGTACTTGAAGAGTCCTCTAAATCACTTCTAGCTATAAGAGACCAAGTAATGTATTAATTATATGATTAGTTCAAACCAACCTTAATCGTCTTTATGCATTCAACACCAATACAATGAAGATAAAATGGAATGTGTCCGATCAATTAGCCCAAATAGCTTTGGCTCTAAGAGAGTGATTAATGAACTAATTCAACCTACCATATAAGTGAGCATTTATTATTAACAAAGTAATATGTGAGGAGAGAAGAGAGAGACGATTACAATGGAGAGAAGAGGGAGTCGGATGGAATATTTATTTTGGAGGTTAATCGTGAATCATAAATATTGGATTTTTTATTATTTATTATTTATTATTTTAATTTTTATATGTGTCATATTATTGAGCTGATAAGTTATATATATGACACGTGCAAAAAAGTTTTGATTTTTTTATTGAATTATGAAATCATGTCCTGATGATGTATCACAGTTGTAGATAATAATTTCTCCCCAAGAATAGAGACTGATATTATGACACATTAGCAACACTGACTTTAGGATGGAGGTACTGTAACAGGTACCACATTTGTGATTGTGACCAATCCTCTCACTGAAAAACATATTACTTATATCATTAATGAATGATACCCACTCATATCAAGTATATTTGATCCGTCCCACGATATTCGTTCAATTTAGATTTTTTAATATTTTATGGATTGAAGTTAATTAATGTGTAATTTTTAATTTTATTCTTAATAATATAATATTATGGCGGGTTCGATATTTGTTTAAAATTTGTGCAAGAAGGGTAGTTGAGGAAAATGGAAGGTGAAATTGTATTAGAATTCAAAACTAAATAGGTAATTTGAGACAAGTAAAATTGCAATAGTGGATAATTAATATGGGAGAGAGGTAGTATAATATATACATATATATGGAATGGTAATATATATAGGAAAATAGTTGATGGATAGAGAAATCCATGAAACAAATTTAATATGCACATTGTTGGAATGGTGGATTAAGACCTCATCAACCTTGCGTTGGCATGAATAACATGATTGCAAATTAATAATAATGAATTAGCTGGTATTAATTATTCTAAGCCGCACCAAACACCATTATTGTTATCAGACAAATTACACACCATAAACTATAATACCATCAAGGGATTTGAAAAATCCCCTTGATTAGCAATAAACAAAAAGAATTAAGATGATATTAGTCTAAAGCTAGGATTATAAAATGAGTAGAAGAAGAAGTAAAGAGAGAATGACTTATCCTCTTTGAACCAATCACAATGTGATGACCTCATAAGAGAATGGAAAGGAAAAGAAAGAAAGTTGGGGATGTTTTGAGTGGAAAGGAAAGTGGAGACAAAGCTTACATGTGGTACAAGTAATGCTTCCAATTTAAAGAAAAGCTTGGAAGAGGACATTGCTGTGGCGACTAGTGGTGTCATAGAATTTTCATGAGAAGGATGTTGCGCCGTGACACGAGTAACAAAGTGAAAGGAGCAACTTGAATTCGATAAGTTTTGCATTTATAAATGGGCTATTAACGAATAACCTCATAGTTTCAAACTTTAACAAACATATCTAGTTTCAAACTTTTAACAAACATATCATGAGGTATAGTTTCTCCACCTTATACACAACCCTCTTTATTACTATTCCGTTAACAAACACCCTTCTATCATTAGAAATTAATATTTTATGCCCAAAATACTCCAAAATTAATATTTTATATCCAAAATATCCATAAAAAATAAATTAGTAACTAAATTAAGATTTTTGAATAAATTATATATATTCAAAAAGCCCCACACTTTTATAAGTAGTATACATATATATGTTACTTAAGTATAAAATTAAGAAAAATGAATTTAGGTTTCTATTCATCTTGCTTTTAAAAATAATTTATCAAAAGTTTATACTTTAATATACGTTTATTACATTTTAATAATAATTCATTGAGTGTAATTGTTACACTTTGACAATAATACACTTTAAATAATTTTTTTTAATTTTTTTTTTAACAGAATAGATGCATAGAAATTTTATAAGGGTTTTCCCCTTATAATTTGTACTTTCTCCGTCCCAAAATAAGTGTCCACTTTTCTTCTTTAACGGTCCCAAAATAAGTGTCCACTTTGAAAAATTAAAGCACTTTATTTGGTCAATTTACCAGTTTAACGTTTAAGTATTAAAGTTTTAAAACATATATTTTATAAACGATTACATCATTATGGTGAGACTACGAGTAAATTTGGTATTTTATTCACTAGCACTATAATAAAAATCATCTTCTTAAAAAGTTGGATTCCCCAAAAGGAACTTATAATTTGGGACGGGGGAGTAACATATTTTTTCAGATTTGAATTTAAATAAATAAGTAAAATTAAACAAAAAATAATAATTTATAATTTATTCAAAAATCTTAATTTAGTTAAACAAAAAAATAATTTGTAATTTATTCAAAAAATTTAATTTAGTTACCAATTTATTTTTTAGGAGTATTTTGGGCATAAAATATCAATTTAAGGGTATTTTGAGCATAAAATATCAATTTCTAACGATAGGGGGGTGTTTGTTAATAGAATAGTAACAGAATGTGAATTGTGTGTAAGGTGAAAAAAGTACAGATGACTAGATGACACCTCTGGAGAGTATTTGTTAAAAATTTGAAATCATAAGGGGTGTTTGTTAATAGTCTTTTATAAATACTCCAATGATTTAGGAAAATTTTCAGATTTTATTTAGGTTTTATAATATACTTTCAAGAAAAAAGAGTAGTTTATACTGTGGTCATGATAAATTGATGGCGATGAAGTGCATTGTATTTAGATTTTGAATATAAAATATGTACTCAGTGAGAAAGTACACGAGATAAAAAAAGCAAAGAAGAATTAATTAAGTAGGAGAAAAACTTTGGAACTCTTCAATAAATGGTAACTAGAGTGATGGGTAGGAGAACGTTGAACAAATAAAACGAGTTAATGGTTTATATAGTATAAACTGCATTGAGACAGTAGAATCAAGTTTTTTTTATACCACTTCAATACCTAAAGGAGAAGAATTATACTAAAACTTGTATTCACTTATATATAGTGTAATGTTTTATTTTTTATTTTAATAACGGAATATTCAAGTTTTTAAGTATGTGAACCATATTTGAAAATCCACCCGGAATTTCATAGAATTCATAAGTAACAGATTTTAAATTTATTTTTAACCAAGAGTCAGTTTGTATAAATTATATATTACGCAATTGGATAAATATTTTCATATAGCATGTGGTGTTTAGACAAATCGAATTCAGGAGACCTCCTGTAGGTTATAATCTCTGTTGCTTCACAAGTTTGCAAAGTAAACACTTCATAGGGACATACTAATGTTTGTAATTCCGAAGGGTTCGTTTGGTTTGTGTGAAGTAGCCCGAAAAGAAAAAAAATAAAAAAGAAATTAAATTTTGTAGAATTTGATTAGCAGGAAAGGGAAAATTTTGGGAAAAATAACTTTTCTGATCTCCTAAATTTTTTCCAAAATATTTTCCATATAAAACACGAATTTTTTTTACTTTCTCGCGAATCTATTCATATTATAGATATAGTTACTAGTATGCCCTTAGTTAGTTATTTCTATATTCTTGACTTTACCAATGTAATCTAAACTCTAGATATTTTATATTTTTAGGACTCATATAATTATTATCCTTTATTTTTTTAATGTTTTTATTCTTTCTTTTCTCTACGTGTTAAGCTTTTATCCTTTTGTTTTTTTTAAATAATTAAATATTATGTTAAAGAAAAGTTCATTGTATTTTAAGTATTTAAAGCATAAAGGTAGTTTTGGAAATAAAAATAATTTTCTTTTCCATTTCATGCTATCCAAACTCACAAAATAATATTTTTTAACATTTTTTCTTCAAAATTTTCCTTCTAACCAAATGCATCATAGAAAGTTAATTTTCTTTTCTTTTATTTTCATTTTCTTTCACTTTTCATCTTATTTTCGCCTAATCAAACGGACCGAAGAGAATTATATAGAAGTTACACAATATTATTAATTTGTGCACAATTTAGGTAATTTTCATTGCGACTCAAATCTTATATCGCATCATACTAGACTAAAGAATCACGACTACTGTAATTTTGCTTGTGACAATTGTCCAACTTCACCTCTAGCTCACCAAAGAGTTCATACTAAAAGGGTTGCCACCTTTTAACTCATATGGTATATGCTAACACTCATGTAGTTCTATTTTTTCCTAATTTTTTTTAATTAGTGTGAATTACCCTCAAAACTAGGGTAATTCGCATTATATTAAAAAATTTGGGAGAAGAAGAACCATACGGGGTTAAACGCATTGTATGAATATATAGTATATGGGGTTAAAAGCTCGAACAATTTTGGAGGCAATTCGCATATTTATTTTTTCATTTGAGAAAAAAAAGTAAAAATAAAATATTTATTGAAGTTAACTTTAAAAATATATATATTTATTGAAGTTAGTTTTGGTTGTGTTTTTTTCACGATCTCCACTATAGATTGCATTGAGCCCATTTTTTTTGTATATATATTCTTAAATTGTTGAAACAAAAAAAATGATAGTAAATAATTTTTTACCTAACTTATTTGAGAAACTATGTGATTTTATTTACCAAAAAAAACAAAAACAAAAAAGGTTTGTTTAATTAATACCAAAATAATTGTTGACATCATAATTTTTTTATTTTTAATGTTAAAAATCAAGGATTGCCCCTTATAAAAACATTTGAATACAAAAAATAGATAATATATTTTAATTTAGAAACTCATGAAACTAAATCTTAATTATGATATAATTGCAAGTGGTTTTTTTAATATTTTAATAATATCACAACCCTCCCCCCCCCCCCCCCCTCCAGCCAAGATTAAATAGGAAATGACCTTAATGCCCTGAAATAAAAACGGATATTTGTGAAAAATTCTGGAGTTGAGCAAAATTATGTCATTGCCCTTGTGATGCTTTAGGCGGGAATTGGGTATTGGGTGAGTTGATGACATGTTCTTTTCACCTGATATCCTTGATATTTCCTATATCCTCACCAAGAGAGAGAGAGAGAAAGAGCTAAAGGAAACGAAACATACTCATGACCTTGTTTTTTTGTGTGGATAACGGTCAACAAAATTTAGGTTATTCAAAGTAAATTTAAGAATAATCATGTAATAAAATTGCAAGGATGACAAGGGTAAAGTAGGAACTTTTGTCAAAAAAAAAGTAACTTTATTAACTAATAAAGCAATTTTCCGGCATTGACTTTGGACGGAGGGGATAAATGAGATAGTGGAGTTAAAATTAAGAGTAATTTGTGATATTATTGAAACATTAAGGAAATCGTTTACAATTATGTCATAATTCAAGGAAGGTTAGTGTAATTATTCCATATATGTATGTTGTGTGAGATAGAGCTTGGCGTGGTGCCATATATGGTGGGGTTAGGCCATGACTTTGAGTTGACGGGCTGTGCAATTGGGTTGCAGAATGGTGCAAAAAGGTTACCCACGCTCGCTTCTCACAGAGGACCCACTGTCGGTCTCTCTCTGTGTATGATATATATATATATATATATATATATATATAGTAAATGGGCAACCGATAAATCGAGTCCCCCTCCGTACATGACACTTATGTCACTTTTACGGTTTCCACTCGGACCATCTCTCCTACTATTTTTTTTTTTTTTGGCCGGCTCAAAAATTAGTGACTAGCGACTACAAAAGATATATATATATCACCATTAAAAGAAAAGCATATTTATCTATATGTTATGAATTTAACCATAAAAGTATCATCGCTTCTTTCATTGTTGCCCCTTTTTCATTCTTTTCTATTCTAATATGTAAAACGTTGAGTTTTATTTATAAATTTTTATTTAAAAGGGATGAAACTATAGTTCAATGAAACTATGAACGGTAGTATAGAAGTAAGTTTTAAGACGTTATAAAAGAAGATTTGGAAAAATTCTATTGGTGCTTAAAATCTGTAAAGATGAAGGGGGGGGAGATCCAATCATCCAAGTTATATTTGAGTCATATACGGCTTATTCTAATTGTTGATACCCAAAATGAGTCGTCATTATAATCGGGCAAAAACTTGTTGAAAAATTATGAGTGAATGAGATGCGATTGATAGACAGAGAGTTGAATAGTTAGAGTTGTGTTGAGTTGTATTTACAGTGACTGACTGAGAATGTACGTCTATTCAGTGAATCGAAATAATCACATCTTATATGTGTGACGGTGAATAGACATAACCTATTTGAACCACGCAATGATTCGTGTTGAATTATCACATCCGGTGATTGTTCGCATTATTTGAATAGGCACCAGTTTGTCTATAAATACCTCACTGGGTCATTTGCAAAATTTATTCCAATAATTCATTCTTCTCTCTATTCTTCATTCTCTGCATATATACATACATATAGTATAGTATAGTAGTAGTAGAGAGTACAATATAGAAAATGCTCGTTAGTTCTCCAATTTGTAATGCTGCTATTGGAGAAGGAAGGTCGTTGTATCCTGAGAGACAGACGTTATAAAGACCGTGACACTGTAGCGAGGCAAATTTGTTTTTCTTAAGGACATAGAATCCAATTCTATACTCGGCCTAACATGTTTTATTGTATTTTGTTTTAGGATAAATTACAGTTTCACCCATCTTGCTTGGACATATTACACTTTCCCCCTCTTGTTTGGACAATTATAATTTCACCCCCTATTGTTTGGACATAATAACACTTTGCCCCCTATGGTCTGATTTCATGTGTATTACCTAATTATCCTTCATATTATATTATAATTTTATGATTAATTTTAATAAACCCCCCTAAACTATTGAATTTTCACATTGCCCCACCATAATGGGAAAATTACAGTTTCACCCCCTAAAATTCAAAAAAAAATATTTTTTCAAATTTTATATATATTTTCCGAATTTTATATATATTTTCTAATTTTATAAAAAAATTCAAATTTGTATATTTGTTTCCAAATTTATATATTTTTTCGGAATTTTATATATTTTTTCTAATTTTATATATATATTTTCAAAATTTTATATGTTTTTTGAAATTTATATATTTTTTCCAAATTATATATATAAATATATATATATTTTAATTATATATATATTTTTGAATTTATATATTTGTTTCAAATTATATATATATGTAGATGCTCAAAATTGCACAACACAAAAAAGAATCCTTTATTCAACATTTGATTTTCCTTTTATACATTTCTCAATGGGCTTAAAGCCCATTGAGACAACATTTCATTTATTAAATAAATACGCAGATACAATGGACCCAACCATTGGGCTTACAGGAATTTTATTGGGTCAGTAGCCTGATGGGCTTAACCCGGAAAGGCTTTGGTGGGTCAAGACATTTTCTACACTTACACAGGCCCACTTCTTCTTGATGGGTCGTGGGGCGACCGGGCCCATAAGGGAGAAGGAAGGGTAAGAATAATGAGTTCATCACCCCTATCGGGGTGACGTGGCTCACCCAATTAATGTGATGGCTGAGTAATCATTGCGGTCTTTGAAATCAGTGGTCCGGATGGCCTCGATTGGCGAAAAGGGTGGCCGAGGAGGCGCACATGAAGCGAGGTGAAGCTTCGCTTCCCGAGCGCATGGCTTTTCAGGCGCCTCTGAGACTCCTATAAATACTGGCTGTAATGTTGAGGATCCATCCCGTTTCACAACTTAAACTTTCAGAGAACTCTTTGCACTTGAGATCTTTACTTATCATTGCCAGAGTCTATCTCCTCTCCCAGGAAAGCGTCCGAAATCTTTCGGGATTCATCTTAGAGTAAGTTATTTCTTTTCATCTTCGCGTCTTTCTTTGTCTTCTTTTTAAAATGTCCGATAGCGATGACACCCGGTCGGGTAGCGACCGTTTACCCTCCTCTGTGAACCCGGATGCCTCCCCTAGTTCACCCTCAGTGGAGGTGGTTAGGACAATTGTACCTAGTCCACCGGAGATTAACCAGAATGTAGCAGCAGCTGGGAATCAGGCTGCAGGGGGTTCGGGAGATCAGTTTTATGCTGATCCCCTTCCTCCCATGAATATGGTAGAGACAATGTTAAAAAAGTTAAGGGTCAAATGCGGGGTACCCGATGGGGTAATTATTAAAAACTATCCTAAAAAGTATGATTTTAGGAAGGGTGAGGGGGTTTTGGACCACCAGATTTTGTTATCTGCCTTTCACCTTCAGGTCCTTAAATTCCCGATCCAACCCTTTTTCCTTTACACCTTAGCTACCCTGGGTCTGGCCCCGCTTCAGGTGGGACCGAACTTCTTCCGGGTGCTGGCTATGATCCTGATCATCAATCGGGATCTGGGCCTTGACCTTGGACTGGCGGACCTTCTGTTCTGTTACAAAATACAGGCCCAGAAGGACTGCAGAGGCCGGTACAATCTTTTTCCCCTTAGTGGGAGGAAGATCTGTGCTGGCACTGAAAAGTCCAATAAAGGATGGAAGGAAAGAATGGTCGTGGTGAGCGGGAACTGGAGACTTCCAAGCTCGTCCAGATTCAAAGTCCCTAGCGAGTTTGACCAACACATTTTCCCTTCTTTCAAGCCATTCCATAAGGGGTCATGCAACTGCGATCAGTGCAATGATAAGTTAGGCCTCCATGTGCTTGAGTTTCTGGGAGCGCCCGACGAGTATAAAACTTCAAATTATATCAGAACCCGTTTTGAACTGCTAAAATCAAAAATTTGGGGACAGCCACTGAGGATGTGTAACAGTTTCCTGACAGGTTCTACTTTGCAGGCTCTGTCTACAAAAATGCTGAGAATCCCGCAGGCAGTGCTGAAAAAGAAGGCCAGGCGGGCAGTTGTTCCTCAAGTGACAACTTCGACCCCGAGTGAGAGTGAAAGCGGGCAGGGATCCCAAAGCGCCCCCACTCCTCCGGCTGGGCCCAATCTCCTGCCCTTGGTGGAGAACACCCCGGTAACTCCACCTCCACCGATGGGAAATGTTCAAATCGGCCAGACTCCTCCTCCAAGATCAGAGGAGGTTACCCGACCTTCAGGGGATATTCCCACTCCTAAGTTTCGTCTGGTTGAAGGGGAAACAAGCTTGACGGGAGTAAGACATCCCCGATCGGAGGAGAGTCTACCCGAACGGTCTGTCAGGCCCCGAACGACCACACAGTCGTCTCCCATCGTACTGGATGACAGTGGGGTTGCAACTGAGGTGGAAAGACCCGTTCCATGGGCGCCGAAGATTACACTCCCGGGCGGTGACTTTCTGGTTGCGGGGCACGCAACCATTGACAATGACTCTGCTCTTCGGGCTATGGGCTCACAGATATGGATGCCCATCGACCGAAAAAGACTGAGAACCATTGACCGGGAGGAGTTGACTCTGACAGGTCCAGAGGTAGCGATGAAGGTAGTGCTTTAACCTACAGCTTCCTCAATTGTACTTAATATTTTATTTGTTTATCTATCGGGCTAACACTTGTTCTTTTGGCAGATGCTCTACCTGACCCAGGCTTACAATGCCAAAATGGAAGAGGACACCAAGCTGCTCCAGAAATCCAATGAACTTCTGAGGCTGAAGGAGGACTCCCGAATGAAGGTCGCTAACCAGTTGTCCATATCCAATGAAAAGTTGGATGTCCAGACCCAGAGGGTTATCGCTGCAGAACAGCAGCTTCGGGCTGCTCAAGATAAAATCAAAGAAATAGAGGCAGTCCGGCGGGCCCTTTTTGCTGAAACGGAGGCCTTAAAGGCTGAGAATGAGAGCCTGAAAGCTAACAATGAGAGCTTGACGGCTTCCAGTTCGAAGCTCCTGGAGGAGAGGGCAGAGATAGAGAATCTGCTTGCAACGGAGAGATCGGTGGTGGAGATGTGCCACCGGGGTGGGAACGAGATGTACAAACGTTTCTGCGAAACTTCCCAGTACCGTATCGGGTTCGGTTGGAGGTCATGCTTCAGTGACATGCAGAAACCCGTCAAAGAAAGGAATTTTGCCTCGGTGGAAGAACTGGATGAGAGTCTGGGCATCGCTCCTCCGTACAACGATCCGGTTGGCGGTCCAGACGACGTTCGTTTCTGCGAGTTCCTGACCAAGCCTCTCCCAGGAATGAGCATCGCCGCCACTCCTGATGGGGCCATCGTTCTAGTGAACCCCGATGAGCCAGGCACCGGAGTTAGACCCTAGGATTTTGTACTAATAAAGCATATTGTAAGCCTTGGCCACTAGGGCCTATTTTGAATGACAGATAATAGTTTTTGTCCAGTTGACTTTTGATTTTTATAATATCACCATTCATGTCCTGTGCCTTCGGGCAGCTCAGCCCATGTGAAGGTCCATATAACACTTAGTTTATTTTTGAAAATTGATCTCTTCAGGATTTGTAGATTTTATGATTTAATTTGCCATGATAATGATTTTACTGATCAAGCATTAAAGCCTTTTTTTACAAAAAGATCAAAGTTAAAAACAGGACTTGGCCCATTAAGGGTAGTACCTCTTCAGGCGAGAGGCGTTCTGAGAGTTTGGTTCCATTCCACCATCACTATTCCGTCGGACTCGGTATGCTCCGCGACCAATGACCCCGGTAACGGTATACGGGCCCTCCCAAGGCTCCCTGAGCTTGCCTACGAGCCTTATTTTTCGCCTAAGGACCATATCTCCGACCTGGAATTCTCTTCTTTTGACTCTCCGGTTGAAATGGTTCCGGATGTGTTGTTGGTAGGTGGCCAGCCTGATCCCGGCAGCCTCTCTTCTTTCATCCAGGAGATCAAGATTCTGAGCCAAGTGCTGGTTATTTGGTCCTTCAACCCAGGCCTCACTCAGGAGGGTTGGAACCCTGATTTCTGTAGGAATCACAGCCTCAGCGCCGTACGCCATGGCAAAGGGTGTCTCTCCAGTGGGTTGTCTGGGAGTCGTTCTGTATGACCAGAGAACTTCGGGCAGTTTCTCTAGCCAGTCTCCTTTGGCTTTTTCAAGTTTTTTGGCCAGTGTGTTGAATATAGTTCGATTTGTCCTTTCCGCCTGCCCATTCCCTTGCGGGTAGCCAACGAAAGACGTGTTCTGGTTGATACCATGCTCGGTAAAGAATGCTCTGACCCCCTTGTTGTCTAGGTTTGTTCCGTTATCCATCATGATCGTCCTCGGTAGCCCAAATCTGCATATTATGTTGGTCCATATGAATTTGATGACGTGGCTTCCTTTGACAGTGGGATAGGCTTCCGCTTCCACCCATTTGGTAAAATAGTCAGTCGCCAGAAGGACGTACGCATTCGACCGGATTGCTTTCGGGAGGGGTCCCACTATATCCATTCCCCATCGGGCGAATGGGTGTGGTACTATAGTAGGATGCAAGAACTCGGGTGGCCGATGGATAACATCCCCGTGCATTTGATAGGGCTTGGACCTTCGGACGTACTCTTCGGCATCCCGTGACAGGTAGGGCCAGAAGTACCCTTGAGACAGTATTTTATGGGCAAGGGTCCTGCCGCCGGAGTGGTTTCCACAAACCCTACTGTGAATTTCCTGCATCACTGCTCTAGATTCTGATGGTGTAATACATCTCAGGTAAGGACCGGAAAAGGACTTTCGGTAGAGTTGCCCATTGATGATTGAATACCGGGCTGAATTCCTCCTGACCTTGTAAGCTTCAGCTTTGTTTTCGGGAAGAGTTCCATTTCGCAAGTAATCCATCAGGGGATCCATCCAGCTGGGTTCCCAAGGGATGAGCATTACTTGTTCGGCCTCCTGGATACTGGGCCTTTGAATAAAATCCACCAGTGCAACCCGAGTTAGGTCCTCTCCGGCTGAGGATGCCTGATTGGCCAGATGATCAGCTTCAGAATTTTCGTTCCTAGGGATCTGGGTGAAGGTTACTTTTTGAAAACCTTATGTTTCTTTCATAACGAGTGTACGATATAACTCCATTTTTGGGTCCTTTGTTTCATACTCTCCGTTGATCTGACGGACAACCAGCTGAGAATCACTGTGTAATGCTAAGGACTGAATCTGAAGGCTCTGGGCTAACCTTAGCCCGGAGACGACAGCCTCATACTCCGCCTCATTGTTCGTGGCTGGGAACTGTAATTGTACTGACATATGAAGGCGTGTCCCATCAGGTGTCAAGATCTCCAAGCCAATCCCTGATCCGGAGAAGCAGGATGATCCATCCACAAAAATCTTCCAGGTTTTCTGTTCGTTTTCCTGGTCTGGCTCTTCAGTTTTGCTTTCAAGTAAAAAGTCCGCCACTGCCTGTCCTTTGATGGAAACCCGGGGTATGTATATCAAATCGTATATGCCCAATTCGATAGCCCATTTAGAAATTCGCCCTGAGAGGTCAGGCTTTGACATTATAACCCGTAGGGGTGTTGCTGTTGGGACGACGATCGGGTAAGCTTCAAAGTAATGCCTTAGCCTTCTTTTTGCATTCACTAGTGACAGAACCAACTTCTCTTGCCTGCTGTATCTGGTATCTGCCTCAGCTAATGATTTGCTGGTGTAGAACACTGGCATTTGAAGTTTTCCGTCCTCTCTAATGAGGGCGGCGCTGGTTGACGCAGAGGATACTGCTAAGTACAGGTATAAGATTTCATCGGGAATTGGTGTGGACAGAATCGGGGGCACGGTCAAGTACTCTTTTAGACTCACCAGGGCCTCCGATTTCTCTGGACCCGAGATCTCTCCCTTCTTTGCTTTTATTGCTTGAAAGAATGGTCGGCATCGATCAGTGAGTCGTGAAATGAATCTGCTAAGTGCAACCACTCTCCCCGTCAAGACTTGAACGTCTTTGTGTGTTCGGGGCTCCTTCATTTCTATCAGGGCCTTGACTTGCGTCGGGCTGGCCTGGATCCCGGTCCGGTCCACGATGTGCCCGAGGAACTGTCCAGATGATACGCAAAAAGAGCATTTCGCTGGGTTAAGCTTCATGCCGTGTGACCTGAGGGTGGCGAACACTTGGCGCAGGTGGACGAGATGGTCCTCCTTCCTTCTAGTCTTGACCACAGTGTCATCGATGTAGGCCTCAATTACTGTACCCATCATACCTTTAAAGATCTTGTTGACCAGTCTCTGGAAAGTGGCACTTGCATTTTTCAGTCCGAAAGGCATAACTCTAAAGTAGTATGTGCCTGATTCAGTAATGAAGGAGGTCTTTTCCTCATCCATTGGGTTCATTTTTATTTGGTTGTAACCTGAATACGCATCTAGAAAGGTCAGACGATCGTATCCAGCGGTAGCATCAACCATCTGGTCCATCTTTGGCAGTGGAAAGCTGTCTTTCGGGCATGCCTTGTTCAGATCGGTGAAGTCAACACAAACCCTCCATTTGCCGTTCTTCTTCTGCACTACCACTACGTTGGCAAGCCATTCGGGATATCTGACTTCTCTGATGAAGCCTGCTTGGAGCAACCTGGATACCTCATCCGCTATAATTTGGTTCCGATGTGCCCCCATGCGCCTTTGCTTTTGCCTGATAGGTCTGACATTCGGGTCAACCCGTAATGAGTGCTGTGAAACTTCGGGGTCGATCCCCGGCATGTCCGTATGCTCCCATGCGAAGACATCAAAGTTTTCCTGCAGTAACTGTGTTAGTTCCTTAAATTCAGGATCGGTGAGATTTGTACCTGCAAAGGTAACCTTTCCCGGGCTATCGGGCACAACGCAGATCTGCTGCAATGGTTCAACCACAATTGGGGGGCCTGGGTCCCCTTCTTTTAATTGCTATTTGGAGCCTGAGCTTTGCTCCTTGGAGCGGAATGCCACTGGGGCCTTCACCTTCTGGATCTCTTTCAGGGTGATCGCATAGCATTCCTTGGCTGCCACTTGGTCGCCTTTGATATCAATTGTACCTGTACCGTCGGGGCATAAACATCTCATGATTTGGTGAAGAGTCGAAGGCACACCTTGCATTCGGTGAATCCATCCCCTTCCCATGAGCAAATTGTACGAAGGTTTGGCATCGACCACAACGAATGTCTCGTTTAGGGTCCTCTGAGCGGCAGATACCGGTAGCTGAACTTCTCCGATCGGTTCAATTTGCCTTCCGTCAAAACCTGCGATGGGGCACCGGGATGCCAGAACTTCGGACGGATCGATCTCGAGCTTTTCAAAAGCCCATTTGGTGATGATGTTGGCGCTGCTCCCAGGATCGATCATGACTCTTTTCACAAGACAGTTGGCCACCATCAAGGTCACGACCAGAGGGTCTTCATGCGGGGTTTGGACACTCCGAAGGTCTGACACCGAGAAGGTGATCTGCGTTTCCCTTGCTTTGTGGTGGGCGTCACTGACCTCGTTGACTCTTCGCATCTTTTGGGCTCTCCGCATGTGGCTCCGGCGTGACCCTTCGGTTGCCTTGGATGGGGGGCCGCCATGTATCATATTAATCACCCTGACCGGCTGTGCATCTGAGGGTTTCCGAGGGGCACTGAGGGCACGTTGATCATTTGTCCTTGGTCTGTCCCGTTGGACGTAATCTCGGAGTTCCCCGCGAAGTAGTAACGTCTCTACCTGTTGCCTTAGGTTGCGGCATTCATTCGTGATGTGCCCGAAATCACCGTGGAAAGCACAATGTTTTGACTTGTCCCTCTGGTCGAGTGGCTGTCTCATGGCCGGGGGTTGCTGGAAGATTCCTTTGGCTTTGTTCTCTTGGTAGAGTTTAGCAAGGCTAACCTTCAGGGGTGTCAACCTTTCGTCGAACCTGGGGCGTTTGAACGGCTTAGGGACTGACGATCCTGGTGGGGCTGAGGATCCCGGTGGAGTTGCTCGCTTGCGATCGGTCGATCGATCCTTGGACTGAATCTCAAGATCGACGAAGGCTGACCTCCTTTGCCGGATAGTCTCCTCTTCCTCAATTCTCAAGTACCCCTGGGCCCTGGAGTTTAGCTCTCCAATGCCCGATGGAGGGCGTTTTACCAAAGACTGATGGAGCTTGGTTCCTGGAATGAGAGCCATCCTGAATGCCTCAACCGCCGAATGCTGGTCACGGTTATCCACAAAAGAGGATTCAATGTTGAAGCAGGATAAAAAACTTTTCAATGACTCCCCCTTCTCCTGGATCATGGTGAAGAGGCAGAATATGGTCTTCTTTTGTCTTTTGTTTCCATAATACTGGGCAATGAAGAGCCTGGTCAATTACTGCCAGCTGCCAATGGATCGGGGTGGCTGCTTCCTAAACCACAATAGAGCGGCGTCAGCGAGGCTTGTAGAGAATACTTTGCAAAGCAGGGACTCATTCTCAGCGTACATGGTCATCTTCTGATGGATCTGGTATATGTGCTCCTCGGGATCCCTTGTGCCATCGTAAGGGGTGAATTAGGGCATAACGAACTTCTTTGGAAAGGGCTCTTGTGTTATCTCGTGAACAAAGGGTGACTGTATCAATTCAGTGGACGCCTGGATGGCCATGTCATCAGTGGATCGGGACCTCAAGTCCCCGAGGAATTTTCTTTGGAATTCATCCATCATCGCTTGAAGCTTCTAGGGGGTTATGGACTCGTCGGCTGCTGGAGCCTTTTCCGAGCGCTGAGAAGACTCGACATGCTCCTCGGTTTGTCGCTGCCCTGCTGGTTTAGAGAATGGCCGACTGCCGCCACAGGAGGGTCATCTGCGACTATTGGCGGAACAGCAGGCTGTGGAGTCAACCTGGCCATGAGCTCTGCATTCTGCCTTTCCAAGGCCATGCTACGTTCCTCAGCAGCTGCCAAGCGTTGAAGAACTTGCTCCATGGAACCCTCTGCACGATTATCCGCAGTGGGTTGAACGTCCGCCTGCGAACGAGTGATTGGTATCTCTGCAGTGGGTTGGCCTTTGTTTGACAAACAGACTCAGCTTTTTGAGATGGGAAGAAGGAGGCGATTTTTCAGATCCCGAAGGACAGATTTGAAAAGTCGCGACTCCGACAGTGCATTTCCCACAGACGGCGCCAATGTGTAGATGCTCAAAATTGCACAACACAAAAAGAGAATCCTTTATTCAACATTTGATTTTCCTTTTATACATTTCTCAATGGGCTTAAAGCCCATTGAGACAACATTTCATTTATTAAATAAATACGTGGATACAATGGGCCCAACCATTGGGCTTACAGGAATTTTATTGGGCCAGTAGCCTGATGGGCTTAACCCGGAAAGGCTTTGGTGGGTCAAGACATTTTCTACACTTACAATATATATTTTCGAATTTTATATAACTGTTTCAAATTTTATATATATTTTTTCGAATTATATATATTTTTTCTGAATTTATATATATTTTCTAATTTTATATATATGTTTGAATTATATATATATATATATTCGAATTATATATTTATATTTTCAAATTTTAGGGGGTGAAACTGTAATTTACCCATTATGGTGGGGGCAATGTGAAAATTCAATAGTTTAGGGGGGTTTATTGAAATTAATCATCAAATTATAATATAATTTGAAGGGCAATTAGGTAAAGGGTCTGTTTACTAACAGGAAATATTTCCTGTTTCCGTTTCCTAAAGAAGTAGAATTATATTTTTGATTCCTTAAGAAAAACAGAAAGTAAAATCTTGTTTACTAAATTTTGATTTTTTTCAGAAACAAAAATAAAAAACAGAAATTATGTTTACTAAAAAAATTTTGTTCTTAATTTTTATTTATTTATTATATGTATTTCTTATTATTTTTTATTTATATTTATTATTTATTATAAGTTTTATTTATTTATTATTAATTTTGTATATTATTTAATTTATTATTTATTTAATTATTTTTATTTAATTTATAAATATATTTAATTTATTATTTTTATTATTAATTCATTATTTGTATTTAATTTATAAATATATTTTGTTTAATTTATTATTTATTATATTTTTATTTAATTTATAAAAATATTTAATTTATTTTTTATTTTCATTTATTATTTATCATAAGTTTTATTTATTAATTATTAATTTTGTATATTATTTATTATTTAATTTATTATTTTTATTATTATTAATTCATTATTTTTATTTAATTTATAAATATATTTTGTTTAATTTATTATTTATTATTTATTATATTTTTGTTTAATTTATATTAATATTTAATTTATTTATTATTTGTATTTCTTATTATTTTTATTTTTTATTTATCATATTTATTATTTATTTATTATTATTATTATGTATTATTTAATCTATTTTATTATTGTTTATTTTGTTTATTATTATTTATTCATTTACTTTTATTTTATTTGTAAATATTATTTATTTATTA
The DNA here is from genome assembly GCA_963922005.1 of Cornus suecica. NCBI lineage: Eukaryota > Viridiplantae > Streptophyta > Magnoliopsida > Cornales > Cornaceae > Cornus > Cornus suecica. The sequence continues at coordinate 66,205,969 of OY998245.1, forward strand.
TATATTTTTTAATTTATAAAAATATTTAATTTATTTATTATTATTTATTATTTATATATAATATTTAAATTTATTAGTGCAAAAGACATGAATGTCCCAATTTTACAATTTTGAAATTTGATCATTTTGAAGGCGAGAGGAAACAAAGAGAGGAAATACCATTTTTCTTGTTTCCTCTTTTCTTTACAATTAGAGGAAACGTTTCCTGAATGGAAAAAGTAAAAATAAATTAGTAAACAAAATTTTACTTTTACTTCTTCATTTCAGGAAGTAAAAACAGGAAACAGGAAATGTTTCCTGTTAGTAAACACCACCAAAATCACACCTGAAATCTAACCATAGTGGACAAAGTGTTACTATGTCCAAACAAGAGGGGGTGAAACTGTAATTGTCCAAACAAGAGGGGTGAAACTGTAATTGTCCAAACAAGAGGGAAAAAGTGTAATATGTTCAAACAAAAGAGGGTAAAACTGTAATTTACCCTTTGTTTTATATTATGTTTAATATATATATATATATAATCTTATTATATAGTTTATATAGCTATTTATTTTGTAGTATATATATATATATATATTGTTAAGACATTAAATTATATTTAAATAATATTATAGTATTGCACACATATTGAAATACAAAACCGAACTATAGGAGGCCAAGACCCATTCGAATTGGCACGCTCAGGAGAAAGCCCAACAAAGAGATCGATGAAGATTCAAGAAGAAAATTATTATTTGAAGAATAAATTAAAAATTAAAGTTTTTAGTGTATTTCATTTTTATCTATCTTTTTAGTTAGTCTTTTAGATAGAAATAACTAGTTAGGATTTATCATTTTTAATTTAGGTTATTTATCTCTAGGTTATCTTATAGTCAAATTTATTCTATAAATAATGTATGTAAAATTCTGTTTTAGGGGTCTAGCACCAAACACAAAAATATTTCTAAACAACCTTTATTTTCATTAGGTTTCCATTATGCACTTTTCAATTACCGTATATTTTCAATTCCTTGCACTACTTTAAATTAATTTATTGCAAATCGTATATTCATTCCTTTACTTTTTTCATGCACTATTTTTAATTTCAAGTCATTTAAATTCTCACATGTCATTTTCTTTCGGTTATCCAAAATCCTTATTTGTTGAGGCAATCAGAGCCCTTTATCAGAGTTGAGTTCTCTTTCTCGTAAATCGTCATCATGTCTCGTCGAGATATGGATCCCAACTTTTGATATCTTAGACAAGATTTGCAAAATTCGATTCTATTCTTTTCGTTCAAAAGAGACGAAAACTCGTTCTTTTTAAACCAGTTGAACTCCGTCACTCGTTCTAGCATGCCCGCATAAAAAAGAAGAATCGAAGCTAGCACAAATATGCAATAATGGCAATCTACCAAATTAGCCTTCTTTTTATTACTCCGAGTCCTAGTATTAGTACTTCAAATCATTTAAAGAGTGTTATATATATCATTAATTTATATATATAAAAATTATGTTATATAGATTCTTCTGAAGTATGTGAATTACTTGTATACGAAACATAATAGTTAAATATAGGTATGAGACATGTCTACGACATTATTAGTAGCTCATTTTTCTAAATTTATAACCTAATAATTTCATTTTAGTATATTTTTATTTCAAATGAGTAAAATATGTATTTTGAGTACTATATTTTTATGAGAATATTATTGTAATCTTAAAAATAAAATAAACATATTTAATAATTAAAATAAATATTTAACCGCGTTCATGTCTTCTATTTAATATCTAACACTTTTAACCCTTGAATTACCGCGTATCCAGAGTCCTGCAACATATATCAAAATCAACTTATATATGAATATACAGACAAAATATTGAATAGGTCAATAGCGATATTCATGGTAAATTTGTAGTAATCCTTCTGTTTTTTCCCCATGAAGTGGGAATAGAAATTTAATTATTATTTATTTTCCAGGGAATAGAAAATTAATTATTATTTATTTTCTAGGGAAACTAGGAAATGTCCTTCCAAAGAAGTGCATACACGTAGGCCACTAAATTTGAGATTTGGAAAAATTGCTTGGAACCTTCTTTGTTATTCAGTAATCCTAATTCTTATCTACTTACTAATCTTTAGAGTTGCATCAAAGGGCATTTTTATGGTGGTGAATGACCTAACCATAGAATATTAGATATATATCATATAGATTTAAACAAAAGAAGGTGGATTTATATCTGCGGCTGCAAGTTGCTGCCTCTGAGATTTGCCTTTTCGATCCAATTTCAATAGATTCTTTTATATTTTATTCTCTTTCATAATCAATTTGTTAGTGGGGCTCAAAGTGCAATAAGCAGCAATATTGAAAATAATACTATACAGTTAATAATAGCAAGACGACACTACAATATACACCTAGACTTGTGCAATACTATATTGCGCACAAATTTTTATTGAAACCACGTCTTCCATATTATTTGTTAAGTGATATCAAGATTTATATTAATTTGGGAAAGTAATCCATGGAGTCGTAGCCATAAAAAGTCTCCGACTTTTTTCTTCTCCACAGAGTCAACTTTACATTCAACCTTAAATTTTATTCCACAATATAACTTTAATTACATCCGACACTATTTTGAAAAATATTTACTTTTAAACTGGATATTATCTAATTCATATTAGGAATTATTATAAAAATATGTTAATTTAAATAAATATTAATACTTGTTTGAAATATTTTATATATTTTATATTATAAATAAATTGCTTTTAATTTAACTAAAACTAAAAGGCTAACATAATCATTTTGCTTGTAAAAAAGAGAGTAAAAGTAATTTTGGAATCTCATTGAAATTAAAATCAAAATTTAGATATGATCAAACCTCCAGGGTGTCACTAAAATTTACCCTAAAAATGAATGTCTTTGCTAAAAAATGAACGGCCTATCAGGACCGAAGAGCTAGCAATGGTCATACTATGCTACTTGTATAGTGAGATTACACAACTGGCTTTTCACCACACCAAAGTGCTCAACACATGAAGGAGAAGCAATAGAGACAAGCCAAGAGCCAAGTACTCAAGTGCGTGTTTGGTAAATGGTATGATTTTGGTTTTATTCTGAAATGAAATTATATTTGATACTGATGATTTTGGTATGAGAAAAAGTAAAATTGAAGAAATCAAAACATGTTTGGTCGAGTTGGTGCGATTAGAAATTTTGAAACCAAATCATGTTTAGTAACTTGAAATGTGTTTGGTAACCAAAAAATTTAGGAATTAATAAATTATTAACTAATTACTAATAAAAATAAAATAAACTAATTTAAATATTTTTTATTTTTTTGTACAAATTTATTTAATATTTAAATATTTATTATTAATTATTAATTATTTATTTGGTTTTACTTTATTTATTATTTTTAAATATTTAAATATTTATTTATTAATTATTAATTCTATTTTATTTATTGAATATTTATTATTTATTATTATTAATTATTAATTATTAATTATTTCTATTTTTATTTATTTAATATTTTACTCATTTTTTATTTATTACTCAATTTTTATTTATTTGTTATTAATTATTTATATTTTATTTATTTAATATTTTAATCAAAATTTATTTATTATTTATTATTTATTATTTTTGTTTATTATTTATTTGGTTTTACTTAATTCTATTTTTTTTATTTAATAAAATAACAAACATGACAATGTTGACTTTTGTTAAGAATGAAATGGTACACCAATGATGAATTTGAGGTTGTGGGTTGGTTTTAATTTGATGGTTATGAGTTGTGAACAGTAGGAAAATCATACCAAAACCACCTCCTCACATGGTTTCTAAAATTCCACAAATCATACCCCATGGGCTAACACTATTGACCTAACCCAAATGTTGCCAAACATGGTTTGGTCTAAGTTTCACAGCCTAAAATCACATTTTCCAGCCAAATACCACATGTTTGGAATATGGTTTTGGGTTATGAAATTCCAAACCTAACTGTGTTTGGTTCCATTTGGGTTGGTTCAACAGTGTTAGGCATGGGGGTATGATTTGTGGAATTTAGAAACCATGTGATGAGGTGGTTTTGATATGGTTTCCCTACTGTTCACAACCCATAACTATCAAATTAAAATCAATTCACAAATCCAAACTCATCATTCGTGTACCATTTCATTCTCAACATTGTCATGCATGTCATTTTATTAAATAAATAAAATAGAATAAAGTAAAACCAAATAAATAATATATAAAAATAATAATTAATAATTAATATTTAATAATAAATAAATATTGAGTAAAATATTAAATAAATAAAATAAATTTAATTATTAATTATTAATTATTAATTAATAAATAAAAATTGAGTAAAATATTAAATAAATAAAATAGAAATAATTAATAATTAATAATAAATAAATAAAAATTGAGTAATAAATATTTAAAAACAATAAATAAAATATTCAATAAATAATTAATAATAAATAAAAAAAATTGAGTAATAAATATTTAAAAATATTAAATAAAGTAATACCAAATAAATAATAAATAAAAATAAAATGAATAAATAATTAATAATAAATAATTATATAAATATCTAAATATTAAATGAATTTTTATTAAAAAAATATTTAAATTAGTTCATTTTATTTTTATTAGTAATTAGTTCATAATTTATTAATTCATAACTTTTTTGGTTACCAAACACATTTCAAGTTACCAAACATGATTTGGTTCAAAATTTCTGACCGCACCAACTCCGTGATACATGTTTTGGTTTCTTCAACTTTATTTTTTTTCAGATCAAAATCATCAGCACCAAACATGATTTTAATTCAAAACCAAACCAAACCCAAAAACCAAAATCACACAATTTCCCTAACAGGCACTTAAGGATTTGAGAGTAATTTGTTTTGTTTTATTCCTAGATATGACATTAATACCGAGTTTGAGAGTAATTTGTTTTATTTTATTCGTAGATATGACATTAATATTGAGTCCAATCCATGGTTCGTAGTATCGGTGCAATACATTGATAATGTTATTTAACATCGATATTAATTAAATACCTATTTTTTAAGGTCGATATTATTCAAATCCGTTACACCGAACATGTGACCGCGAAACATGGTCCAATCTGCTTTATTTATCATGTTTTTTTGTTTTCTTCTAGCCTTTGTAAATTCAATTACACTTTCTTTTTATTTACTGAAAAAAATTAAGGTTGACTTTCATTGTACTTGTATCAATGTACAACATTATTTCTTAGATCACCAAACACTAACAACGTCTTTAGAAAAAATGTCACAACAAACTACAGCTAAAGAAAGGACATTGGAGGATGGATTGATAAGGATGTGGTCATCAATCTTGGCCAAATACATAAAGGTGGATGGAGAATATTTGTAGCAAGTGGAAAAAGTACATGAAATAAAAGGATTAAAACTACATTGTACGAAAATACACTGGTTGCAAGTGAAAAAATTACTATTTCAACAATGTACATTGTACCCTTTTTTTTATAGAACTCGTACACTAAATTTTCTTCTCGGAGTCGTTCTAATCCACGTATGGGTTAGAATTCAATGAGTAATTTGATAAGAGAGTTGGTCCGAGCATTTGGAATTAGAATAAGTTTAGTATCACATCACGAAATTTTGGTGATCTTCTCTGTCTAATGAATATAGAATTTGCTTCAAAACATTTAGATTATTAATGACGAGATCTATTATCGCTCTTTGTATGTCCTCGAAAATTTAAAATAGGGTGCAAATTTTATACTGAAGGGGAAATTAATTTTATCGATTTTGATGAGATCTTCTCTAACTTTTTGCATTGTATTACTCATTTTTCTGTAGTGAAGGGGAAATTAATTCATGAACTTCATGTTGTCTAAGAAGAATCAGATGTATGCAACCCATGTCAGATATTGTAGCTAGCTATAAATGTGTGTTAATGAAACAAAATTATAATCCTGTTTGGATCGGCTTTTCAGAAGTTACTTTTGGCTTCCTGGAGGGAAATTTTTTTTTTAAACGGTATTTGACAAAAATTTTAGAAAAACTTTTGGGCATTGAAAAAACGTCTAGAAGAAGTTAGGGGTTACCAACTTCTGTTTCGCTCATTTCTTCTTAAAAAATCAAAAATAAAAGTTGTGCCAAATGGGGCCTATATATATATATATGTTCCAACAAAACAAGACAAACCAGATAAGCCCACCAATAAGCCCACCAATAGAACATATGATAACAGAGGAGAAAGCCAACTAGGTCACTAAAAAGCTCATGAAGAGTTCAAATTCAGTGGCTATATTACCTTTTGCCAAATTCACCACAGAACCAGCTTAAAGAAATGAGATGCCTAAAAATTCAGGTACTTGATATTAACTATATACATAATAAACTATTTATGGGTCTATGATCTTATCTTATTCCAAATTTAAGTGCCCTTCGAGTCATCAAAATTATTACTAATAAGCTCATCAAAATTCCATTTATATTAAATAATTTCCCAATAGAATAACCACATTTCGTCATCAATCATAAGTTGTTCTGGCTAAAAGGAAGAATTTATTATGATTCTGATATTGACTTTAACCTCCCAACATCACAAACTTTTTTCCACCTGTAAGCATTATATATGATATTCAATGATTATCCCAAAAAACCCACAATTATCCAAAATGCATGCCCATGCATGACAGAATCCAATACATAATATTGCCATGTTACATCAACTCAACATGCCATCATCAGTTGTTTAGGTCACATAGATAAAGCTCTAATCACTACATATATGCATACATTACAATCACATGCATACATAAACATTTTATTTTTTTTAAAAAAATAAGCACTGTATAGAAAAAAAGGACTCAAGCTCTTGGCAAAAGAGATGAGCCAAAATTGAAGTGCTATTTCTGTAGATGTTTAAGGTCTGATGTCATAAGCCCCTAACCTTTGTTGCTCAATGTGGCCCACTTTCATGGCCTTCTCCTCCTATAAAACCCCTCTACTCATTCTGTCATATCCTATCCTCCCAACATTCTCTGCAAGCCATATCTTCAAACACCAACTCTTACAACTTCAACCATGCTTCCCGCCGAGATCGCCGGAATCCACTATCTAGCTCCTGAATTTCCATCTCCATTTCCTACTAACTTAGGTATGATGCAAAACAACATACCATTATTCAACTACAATGGTTTCTTAACCAACTTGCCGTATTCTGAAACCTCTCCGGGCAATGAGATCGCGCCACAGTCATACATCAGCAGTAACTCGACTTCTGATGAAGCAGAGGAGCAGCAAATGGGCATCCTAGATGAAAGGAAGAAGAGGAGAATGATTTCCAACCGAGAATCTGCTCGTAGGTCGCGGATGCGGAAGCAGAAGCACCTGGACGAGCTGTGGTCGCAGGTGATGAGGCTACGGACAGAGAATCTCGACCTCATAGACCAGTTGAATCACATGTCTGAGTCCCATGAGAGGGTTCTTCAAGAGAATGCACGGCTCAAGGAAGAAACTTCTGACTTTCGCCAATTGGTCAGCGACTTCCAAATTGGTAGTCCATACAATGCTTTGACAGATCTGGAGGAGGTTATTACCTGCAACACAGCTCATCTCAGGGCTGAATCTTCAAACCACACGCTCACAACTTCCACAAATCGGCTTCATTGAGAGAGGCGCCGTTTGTTCAAAAATATGCGAGTTACCATAATTGATATTTTTCCTCACTGAAACTGTATGTGATCACAGTACCGATGTTCAACCACACTGAAATTGTATGTGATCAGAAACAGATTGACTAATAACATCTTATAATTATTTATGTTCCAACCGCATGCAATAAAAACTCAATTAGTCCTCTTTCCAACTACTCTTGCAGCATAATTACCCAGCACCTTGTAAAGCAGAATATATGAAACTGAAACCTACAACAGCCCATTGGGAACAAATCAAAGACTCCATCATGACTTTTGTCCAATGATAAATAGTCCGAACCACACCAGCTCCAATCATGGAGTAGACAGTCACCTCACCTGCGGTGTGGATCAGAAAAGGAACAGGAATTATTGTTTGGAAAAGTAAATAGTAAATCTTGTGACACAAAAAATTAACGCATCACTGTTGTCAGATGTACAATAACAAGGTGAACATAAATAAATCTTGTGACACAAAAAATTAACGCTTCACTGTTGATTGAGGAAGTGATATTGTTGTCAGATGTACAATAACAAGGTGAACATAAAGTAAATCTTGAGTGGGTTGGCCTCAAAGGGAACAAGACTCCAGTGACGATGAAGAAAGCCCCCTTGAGAGTCCTGTGTTGCACACAATGAAAATTAACCCAAGCAATGGGACAAATGGTGGTGGAGGTACTAGTGGTAGTGGCTCATAATAGACAGCTCTACTATAAGAAGCAAAACATATGAAAAGGCAGCCCACTAAAAACCAGCTACTGTTTTTAGCTTTTCATAAGGAGAATCAAAAACCTGTTAAAATTTCACCCAAGCTTATGTGCCATCATGAATTTGCACTATATCTAAGCTAAGAAAGGGTTTTCGTTTTATTCGGTAAGTCCTTTTTGCATATTCACTTTAACTATTCCTGGAAATTTCATATCACAAATTCCACTTTATCACATTTTAACCAGATGCAGACAAAGTTCAACAGTGTTGTTCAATGAAGTGTACTTTCATGGTATCCTGTGCATTAGTATTAGAATAATACAAGATGGATGGGACCTAAATGATAAAACCTATGTTACATGGACTCAGCTACGAGTGTCGGAAACGGATATGTATCCTAGTATCGAACGTGTCAAATATTTAATAGAAGGACACGTGGACACGGCTAAATATTTATTTTATTTAATGTTTTTATTTTATTCTTTGATGTACAATGTTTTTATCAAGTATAGTGTTCAAACTAAACATTTCAATCATTTGAAGTAATAAGATAACAACATAGAATTATTTGGATTGAAATTTAGGTAAATGTCCTATCAAAATATAGATGATTATCAGTAAGTAGAAAAATCAGTTCTCTCACAAATGACTTAGAAGATAGTTTTCCAAATGCAGAGTCCACGTCTTCTTTTCTACTAAATGAAGTTCAATGAAGCCAATTCTCATTTAACTTGTACGAATAATTTACATGTCAACAAAAGTATGAAGCTTCTTATCCTCCAATGTATTGTTGTAAATCTAGAGAAACGTTTACAATATATTCCTCTTATGCAATTTATCCATTTATCCCTACAACCAAGCTCAACATCGACTACTGTATTTTATTACTCGTCCACAAAGACATAGAGAAGGTCCACTAATAACTGAAGATAATGTGATTCGATTTGTCCATGGCAATATAGTCAGGTTGTGACATAATTCATCTGGCCATTAGTCTAGCATTTGTTGCAAGAAATTTTCAAAATAGCCATTCCAAGAATAAAGAGTTGCCTTTAGAAGACATACCTTAACCTGACCGTGTCAAGTGAGTCGAGTGAAATTATGGAACTATCCGTCCAAGGCTCCCCAAGTGTACACAATAACTTAACTTAGAATTATCAACATGGCACCTTAGTATAACTAATAATAGCTGCATCATAAATCAGTTGCATACCATAAAACCGTTCATAATGCCCTTCTAATGGTAGAAAATATGAGAGTGCAAGACTAGACATGCATGACCTATTTCATATCAAGACATATTAAACAATAAATCGAACTCTAAAAACCTTAGAACTTAAGAGTAAATTCTTTAATACAACTACTAGAAATCCTATTTCTCAATTCAAACCTATCTGAAGTGCTATCTTATGTAAAGAATAGGCCACTGTATTATCTTCAGTGCCAAAAGCAATGGGTTTTATCACTTTGTGACCCTTCTCTTGACCCGCTAAGTTATGTTACACAGACACTTCAAATTTGATGAAGTTCCTGTGTCAGATACATATTACTCGGCTGGCAGTATGGAATGTGTGTCCAACATTTTGGTTGGACATGGGTTTGAAAATGAGAGTCCATCCTTCGATTTCATTCTACTATCGCTTCCAACTGCGTGAAATGTCTAGAAAGACCAGTATGTTACAAAAAGACATTAAAAAAAAAAAATGGTTTAATCCCAAGGACGATCTCCCTGGGACCTAGACCCCAAATAGATCGTCCTTTTGAGGATGTTATATGAACCGGTCGCATAACTCGTGTAACGTTAAGTCGCAGACTTGCGGAGGGCGGAGATTTGAACCCACACTCGATACACTGGATACGGTTAATCCTACCAACCAACTCTGCTACGCATATGGGAGGGGTATTTAGATAATATGCATATGGCAGTGCCCATATGTCTTATTTGGGAATTTGATACATCTAACAAGTGGATACATACCCAGCCCTGAAACATATCCGAGTCCATGTAACACGGGGCTAAAACCTTCAACCTAAATCAAATCAAGCATTACTATTGCATTTAAGCCTAGCTGAAAATGAGCAGAACTCTACAATGATTTTAAACTATTTTTGTCCTCAATCGATTTTGTCTTTCTTCGGGTCTCAACAAATAACTTAAGACAACCACTTTGCTCATATAGCATAGGATGCTAAGTAAATTCTATCAAACTTTTTGCTGCAACCATACATGAGTTTGTTCTCACTTATGTTCCACTGCTTTTACTGTATACTACATCATGTAATATGCTCTATGAATTTATGTTTGCACACAAAGCCTATTTTGTAAACTCTAGATTCTAAGAAAAAAAATTATAATAAATAAATACAAATTACTGGAACCCCAGCACGGCAACCAGCTATGAACATGTCATGCATATATAAATGTGTATAATGTCATATATATATATATATACACACCCCTATCAAATCTATTTGTAACAAAGAAAAAGGATGAAATTGAAGTAAACCCAGTAAAGAAAAGCTGATTCTTGAAGTAATTGAGGATTAAAAATGTCACCTTCAAATTCAACAGTGAGAATTGCAGATGAAGACATTGGAGAGGAAGGGCCTTTTCAGATGATTCTGATTTCAGAGTTCACGCCGAAAGATGAGGTACGCACTGAACTTTTTTTGGGCCTATGCAGTGCGAATGTTAACTTACGGGCCCAACTCTTCTTATTTAATTTTATAGTATTAAAAATGGTTGTTAGAATCCCGATTTTACTGGGTAAAATCTTACGATTATACGATTTTATATGATTTTACGACGATTTTACTATATTTTTATAATAATTTAACGATTTCGCCCTTTATATGAAATGCTTAAAATCTTTATGATTTAGTCCAATATCTCAATATATGATTTAGATTTATGGGAAAATATTTAAAAGACTAATGTATTAGAAAATTTTAAAAATTTTCATATGATTTAGATTTTTAAATTAAGTATATAATTATAATATATTTTAAAATAAAATAATACGAGTCGCTAGAATTTTACGATTCTACGATTCCGATTCTACCTAAAATCCCGATTCTGACAACCTATTAAAACATATTTTTAATTTTCTTCTTATTTAATTTATTTTTTAAATGTTCTTTATTTCATGCACATACCGGATCACTCGATTCGATATATGTGTTATCAGATGAGACCTATTAATCTTTTATCAAGTGTCACGCAAAACGCTCGTGAAAATGTGGTAGGCAGAAGGATCCGATTATAACTAAATTTTACTATTTTTTATCAATTTTCGTGGCAAGTCAAACTTTGAGGTCGAAGTTAGTCGATTAAATAAGTTTTGAGTAAATTTGAGAAGCCGTGTTCGAATTTTACACAAAATGATCATATCTTAATTTATTTAAATTTTGTTTGAATTTACTTTTCAATCATACTTTGAATGGTGTTTGGCTAATTTAAAAGTTCGGGAAAAAGAAAAAAAAAAAAAGAAGTTGAGACTCTGTATTGCGATGCTAAAAACAGGCAATGTGAAATCAATGAAACATGGGCATTGCATTGCATTTTCAAATAGGTAAAAGACCACATGATATACACACAACATGAGAATTGAAGACTGTCTGTCATTAATTTGATAGTACTACTTGCATAAATGCTGAATATATTAAGTACATATTGTGAAGCTAGTAAAACTAAGTGTTCAAGTCCCACCATTGATGTCTTGAGTGTAAATATAGTCAGTATGTTCGACCATGGACCTCCTCAATAAACACCATTCGCTTTCCAAATCTCTGCATTCATCACCATCAAGGTCTTTTTCCACCTATTTAATACAGAATATAAAAACAACAAAAAAGCAAAAATTAAATAAAAAAATTAAATAACAATGAGAGAGAGAGAGAGAGTTGGTTGTGCTTCAAGTCAAAAACTAGCATGACTTATTAACTAAAACATTTCAACTACAAGTCAGGGTGGAGTCAGACAAAAAAAAATGCAGAAGCCATAGTGTAAGAGCAAAAAATATCAGGTTCACGCTATTACATGTCAAGCCCAATGGCTAAAAGCCCAACCCATAAGTGAAATATTTTATGAATAATATTGGCTTCAAGTCAAAGCCCGCAATTTTAAGAAGTGGGAGGTTGAGAAAGGCATGTAGATCAGGTCCCATAAAATTAGGGACAATGATTATAGAAAGTGGAGAGATTTGTGGCCCAAAAAGCACACCATATTTGTGTATATATATGAGCAAAATTATACACTTACACATATGCAATTCTTTATGAATTTATCTATTTACATCTATATTTTGTGGATTACTAAACGAAATCTGTCAAATGCAACTTTGTATAGATTTATCTAAAATATATATATATATATTTATTTATTGGTTAGTAAATGAATCTTTGAAAAAAATTGGAGGGCCATGACTACGCCCCTGCGTACAAGTGAAATTATAGTGACGCGTCCCCTAAATGGGATCATGTCTACTTTAGTTGCTATTGTTTTAACAAAAAGCAACATGAAATAACAAATTTAATTCAAATGTAACTATATATCATTTGTGAGTGGGAGAGAGACTTATGAATTTATCTATTGACGTCTATATTTTGGTGGATTACTAAAGGAAATCTGTCATATAAAACTTTGCATAGATTTATGTATAATATATACATTTTTGTGAGCTACTAAATGAATCTTTGAAAAAAAATTGGAGGGTCATGACTCCGTTCCGTTCTAGCGTACAAGTGAAATTATAGTGACGCGTACGCTAAATACGATCATGTCGCTTTAGTTCGTATTATTTTAGTAAATGCTAAATAGACATGAAATAACAAATTTAGTGAAATAACAAATTTAGTGAACACGTCACTAGAATTTCCAAAGTAATTCAAATGTAACTATCATTTGTGAGCGAGAAAGAGACATACGGTTACAGGAGATGGTGCAAAATTCGGATCAGAAGCTGTCAATGGGGTGGTAGAAATGAGCCTGGCTTCTGCATTTGAGAGTAGAAGAAGTATAGCTATGGTGAAGAAAAACAAGTTATTTGCCATAATATTCCTACACATTGTGTGTATATCTGTGTGAGAGAAAGAGAGGCTGTGTGAGTGAAGAACACAGAGACTATGAACTATTATAAAGTACTGGGCAGTGGTAAAATTGACTATGGAGTGTGAAAATAAATGAAATAGTTTATAGTTTTAATTAATGTTGCAAACCAAAAAGTCAAAACTATAGGCATTACTCATCTTGGTATATAGTATATAGGTCAACTTTATTAATTTCTTGGAAACATCCCCATTTAAGTGACATTATTGGGAGCACTCATATTAATTGACTCCCTATTTGTTGTTGTTGTCCCTGTGGTGTATAGGGTAGGAGTTAGCTGTGTACATATGCATGTGTAATTAAAATTGAGCTATCTACCAGCTGGTTATATTCTTAATACACTTCATTAAAATTCAAAATTATAATTAATCAAGTTAAGCAAATAATCATAAAAAACTTGTTAGGACCATGTATCATCTCTAGTGTGCTATTTTGGTTTTGTCTTTTCATAAAATAAGGACAAAATTTTTGGGTGGTAGGCTGGTAGCATAGTTTATTGGTTCATATTAAATAATTGACTCTTTATAGAGATAAAAAAATTTGGTTATATCCACTAATTAATAAAAAGAGTCCATGACAAAGATTTCTATTCATGAATTCATTGAGTTTGTGTGTGTCTATGACTCTATATAAATGATTATATGTATATGTAAAAACATGTATGTCTTTAGGGATATTATCAATTTATTGTTTCAAAATAGATTAACTAATCCCTTATAATTTTAAAACTCTCGTACATTCAATTTATCAAATTGTCCCCTCTTAGGCTAATTATCATCAATTATGTTAATGTACAGAACATGTGTCGGTCAAGTGATGTCTTAACTTTATTTTATTATCCAAAATATTGCACCTGATCAAGTAAAAAATAAGACTATTATCATAAAACCCCCCTTTGTTTTTTCTTCTTTTTTTTCTCAAATACCCCCATATGGTGTAGAGAGGTAAAGAGAACGTGAGGGTGGTTAATTGATCTATTTTAAAGCCACATGGATGATATTATCATTAAACCCCACGTGGTTATGGGTTAATAAGGGCTTTTTAGTGGGTGAAACTAAATTATTTTGGTATGGACTTTTTAATCATTTACTGCTGCTTGCTGCTAATGGAAAGTGACAAAAATTGAAGTAGAATGACATAATTTGAATAATACGAGAGTTCTTAAAACTACAAAGATTAATTAATCTATTTCAAAACCACATCAGGTGTAGTGATAATATTTCATTTATTTATGGGTTAATTTTAGTAAACCCTCATATACTATCTAGATTAATCAACTAATCCTTTGTGTGTTCACTTTGCCCCTATACTATTTAATTTCATCAAATTGCCCCATCACTTCTTAAAATGCCTAAACTACCCTCAATAGTATAAGGGGGTTTAGTGAAATTAATAGTATAAGGGGGTTTAGTGAATTATTTCGGAAAAAATAATATATACTTTTTGAAAAGAAAAAAAAATTTCGAAAAAAAATCATATTTTGTTCCAAAATATGAATTTTTTTTTCGAAAAATATTTTTTTTGCGAAAAAGTATATATTATGTTCCAAAATATGAATTTTTTTTTCGAAAAATATTTTTTTTGCAAAAAAGTATATATTATGTTCCAAAATATGAATTTTTTTTTCGAAAAATAATATTTTTCCAAAAAAATTTTTTTTTGCGAAAAAGTTTATATTATGTTCCAAAATATGAATTTTGTTTTCGAAAAATAATATTTTGGAACAAAAATGTATATATTATGTTCCAAAATATGAAATAAAATTTCGAAAAATATTTTTTTGCGAAAAAGTATATATTATGTTCCAAAATATGATTTTTTTTTTTGGAATATGATATTTTTATGAAAAATAATTTTTTTGCAAAAAATATATATTATGTTCCAAAATATGATTTTTTCTGAAAAATATTTTTTTGCGAAAAATATATATTATGTTCCAAAATATGATTTTTTTTCCGAAATTTTTTTTTTTGCGAAAAAGTATATATTATGATCCAAAATATGAATTTTGTTTTCGAAAAATAATATTTTGGAACAAAAATGTATATATTATGTTCCAAAATATGAATTGTTTTTTCGAAAAATGATTTTCGGAAAAAAAAATCATATTTTGGAACATAATATATATTTTTTGCAAAAAATTATTTTTCGAAAAAAAATTCATATTTTGGAACAAAATATATAATTTTTCTCAAAAAAAATATTTTTCGGAAAAAAAATCATATTTTGGAACATAATATATATTTTTCGCAAAAAATTATTTTTCAGAAAAAAATTCATATTTTGGAACATAATATATATTTTTTGCAAAAAAATTATTTTTCGAAAAAAAAATTCATATTTTGGAACATAATATATACTTTTTTGCAAAACAAAATATTTTTCAAAAATAAAATTCATATTTTGGAACATAATATATATTTTTTCGCAAAAAAAGTATTTTTCGAAAAAACAATTTATATTTTGGAACAAAATATGATTTTTTTTTGAAATTTTTTTTTTTTGCAAAAAGTATATATTATTTTTTCCGAAATAATTCACTAAACCCCCTTATACTATTAATTTCACTAAACTCCCTTATACTATTGAGGGTAGTTTAGGCATTTTGAGAAGTGAGGGAACAATTTGATAAAATTGAATAATATAGAGAACAAAATAAACACACAAGGGATTAGTTGATTAATATGAATAGTATAAGGGGGTTTACTGAAATTAACCCTTTATTTATTTAAAATGTCGCATGCATATAAGATCAACTATTTAATGATGTGCAAGACACTAGATACGTGTTATCGAGGCTCTCTGACCGCAATGTGGCATGGGAATTTGATATATGCATTGACTTATTTATAGTATTTTGCAGAAAAAAATAATAAAAAAAAAATTTCTACTCTCAAGTTCTGAAGTTCAGATTGTCATAAACATGCAGATTGGTTTGGATACGAGAAAATAATTTTTATTCTTTTATTGTTCATTCAGCTAAAAAAAAAATATATGTTTGACAAATACGTTTACTGTTAATTATTATTTTTTTCAAAAAAATTATTTTTTGTGAATAGTATATAAAAGTGGTGAAAATACCAAATATAATTTTTAATTATTTTTTGAGTTTTTTTATTGTTTAGGATACCACCTCCGCCACCGCCGCCGCCACTGGTCACCATCGTCGGCCCCCACCACCTCCGGCCGCCGCCGGGCCCCACCGCCGCTCACCAATACTATTTTATTTTTCAATACAAATTTTCATCCAAACGTTTTTTTGTTTTTAGTTTTTTGCTGAAAAAAACAAAGACAAATACAAAAACAGTTTTTATATTTAAATACAAAAAATAGACTATCCAAACGCACCGCAGTGAACCAATTATTGATTCTTGAGAAGATAAATTTGTACAAAATCAAGCATCGGATAAGAAGCGTCATAGAATAAACATGAAAAGATGATAAATTGAAGTGGAATTTTAAAAGTAGGGAAGCATATTGAGAGAAAATAAAAAGGGTTAAACTTCATTTACATTATCTGATATTTGTTTTAATTTCAATTACAGTCCCTTAGATATTTTAATTTCATTTACACCCTTTCAAATTTGAATATCTTCAATTACACCCCCTCAGATTTGATATTCTCATCACTTACATTCCCTTAACGATGAACTCATCCTAACATTTTTTGTAAATATCTAAATTACCCTCAATGGGATAACCTAGAGCTGTTTGGAAACAAGGATATGTAATTTTATCAATTTGACCCCCTCCAATAATTTAATCATTTAATTTGTATTAAATTTTAAATATATATATAATTCAAAAATATATATATTAAAATTTGAAAAACATTATAAAATTCGAAAATAAGTAAAAAATTAAAAATATATATATAATTCAAAAAATATATATAAATTTTAAAAAAACATATAAAATTTGAAACAGATATATAAAATTACAAAAAAACATATAAAATTCAAAACTATATATATTAAATTAAAAATATATATATAAAATTAAAAAAAAACATAAAAAATTCGAAACAAATATATAAAATTAAAAAAACATATAAAATTAGAAAAATATATATTAAATTTCAAAAAAATTATAAATCTTGAAAATAAATATAAAATTCTTTCAATTTTTACAAACACATATTTTTTAAAAAAAAACTAATTTTTACAAACAAATATTTAATTTTTTTGGAAACTAAATTTTTGAATTTGTGAATAAAAATTAAATCCAAAAACCCCAAACCCAACCCCAAATATTTAATTTTTACAAACACATTTTATTTTTTTGAAAACTAATTTGTTTAATTATATCCAACAACCCAAACCCAAACCCCTCCCTCCGCCGCCGCCACTTCCGTCGGCGCTGCTTCCTCCAACCCCAACCTCTCTCTCTCTATATATATATTATATAAACCCATATATATATGAATGTATCTAAATCTCAGTTTCCCCAAACCCATATCCTAATCTCAGTTTAATTTCTATATACAAACACATATACATATATGAATATTTATGTATCTAAATATGGGTTTATTGATTTTAGGGCAAATTGAACCAATATACGTATATATACAAACCTATATATATATGTGTGTGAGCAGATGTGGGTCTTGCGGTGGGGTGTGGCGGCTCGCGAGGGGAGTGGCGGCTCGCGGTGTGGGTGGTGGTGGGGGGTGGTGGAGGCGAGTGGTGGTGATGGTGGGGTAGGGTGGGGTGTTTGGATATAGGGTTAATATGTGTTTGGATATAAGGTTATTTCTATTCTAGGATTAAATTGATTTAGGAGTGTTTGGTTTAAAGATATTTTAGATATTTTATATCATGAGGGGGTATGATTGAAGATTTGCAAACCTGAAGGAGTGTGATTGAAGTAAAAGCAAACCTTATGGGGTGTAAATGAAGTTAACCCAAATAAAAACAATATCAAGCCCCTTGGTGCACTGAAGTAAGATCCACTTGAAAATATGATCATTTCAGTGAAGTGATGTCTTGGAAATTAACAAAATAAAAAAATACACAAAAGAATTGTATGGTATATGATCGAAGTACCCATTAAGAATAAAACAAAATGAATTTATAAATCAGCAAATGCACAATAGATAGTATGATATTGATTAAAAGTAATATTTTTCAATTTACATGTAGAAAAAAATGAATAAGCTCTTCAACACATTGAGCCAAACTCAAAGTAATTTTCAAATTTAAATAGTATAATCATGATTAAAATAAACGTTTTATAGATTTACAAGCTGTTGAACTTGAACAAAATGGATAAGCTTATCAATACATTGAGCCATGCTCGAATCTAATTGGGCTTTGGAACCCCACGAAGATGTTTACTTGAATAATTTCTTGACCCGATAAACTTGAACATGGAATTGGGCCTGAGCCCATATAGTCACACATCCATACAAAGACTGTCATAGACCTCAATTATTCTTAGAAATCGATATATCATGTAATAATTTTTTTTTGGGTAATTTGCATTGACACCCCCTGAGCTGAGGTTAGGGTCAATGGTAATCAATTACGGTCAACGTTGTTTTGGCACTCACACCCCCTGAGGTTTCAACTTCGTTGCAATGACATCCCATGGGCTGGTGAAATGACTAGAATGCCCCTTTAATTGTTTCACTTATTACATTAGGGTAATATATAAAGTGTAAAATTACTCATATGCCCAAACACTTCACCCCTCTGAAATTACTAATAACACTTCCACCCCTTATTACAATATATATATATAAATATATTACGGAAATTATAATTTAATTTTTTTTCTTTATAATATAATTTGTATATATAATTACGAAAATTAAAATTATGAAAATATATATATATAATTTGTAAAAAATATATAAAATTTGAAACAATATATAAAATTCAAAAATATATATAAAATTCAAAAATATATATAAAATTCAAAAAAATATAGAAAATTTGAAACAATATATAAAATTAAAAAAAAAACCTATAAAATTCGAAATAAATATATAAAATTTGAAAAACATATAAAATTCTAAAAAATATAAAAAATTCAAATATATATATATAAAGTGTGACTGAAGTTTAAGTGGACAAGCCTCAGAATTAGCCAAGGTAACGGTCCTCTCCAACTCTCTACAGAGTTATTTCAATGGCCACGATGGCGACACATGCCCCACGATGGTGACCGAAATCGGAATCGAACCGATATTTTATTAAAATATTTTAATCAAAATTAAATATATTAATATTTGGATCAAAATTAACAGTTCGGTTCCAGTTCTCATTTTTAAAGAACCGAAAGTAAATTTTTATTTGGATTAAAATTAACGGTTCGGTTCCGCTTCTCATTTTTAAAGAACCGAAAGTAAATTTTTATTTGGATCAAAATTAACGGTTCGGTTCCGATACTTTTGGTTATTTAAAAATGAGAACCGGAACTGAACCGTTAATTTTGATTCAAATATTAATATATTCATTATGCGGTTCGCTTTTGATTCAGACCAAAACCGGAATCAAACCGATATTTTCGGTTCTTTAAAAATGAGAACCGGAACCGAACCGTTAAGTTTGATCCAAATATTAATATATTTAATTTTGATCAAAATATTTTAATAAAGTATCGGTTCGATTCCAATTTCGGTCACCATCGTGGGGCATGTGTCGCCATCGTGGCCATTGAAATAGCTCTGCAGAGAGTTGGAGAGGATCCGTTATCTTGACTAATGACTCTGAAGCTTGTCCACTTAAACTTCAGTCACACTTTATATTTATATATATATATATATATATATTTGAATTTTATATATTTTTTAGAATTTTATATGTTTTTCGAATTTTATATATTGTTTACAAATTTTATATATTTGTTTTGAATTTTATATGTTTTTTTTAATTTTATATATTGTTTCAAATTTTATATATTTTTTTACAAATTATATATATATATATATTCATAATTTTAATTTTCGTAATTATATGTACAAATTATATTATAAAGAAAAAAAATTAAATTGTAATTTTTGTAATATATATATATTGTAATAAGGGGTGGAAGTGTAATTTGTAGTTTCAGAGGGGTGAAGTGTTTGGACATATGAGTAATTTCACACTTTATATATTACCTTAATGTAATAAGTTAAACAATTAAAGGGGCATTCTAGTCATTTCACCAGCCCAGGGGGTGTCATTGTAACGAAGTTGAAACCGCAGGGGGTGTGACTATGTGAGTGCCAAAAAAACGTTGACCGTAATCTGATTACCATTGACCCTAACCTCAGGGGGTGTCAATGCAAATTACCCAAAATTTTTTTATGTAAATTGTCGATATTGTTATCATACTGTTCAAAGCTGAATATTTCTTTTTCAAAAAAAAAATCATTGTAAGTTTGATATAAAACATCAAAAAGAAAATGAAATTGAAATCAGACCAAAAATAAATTTAATATTCACGGACCTGGTGTACATAATGATAGTTATTATTATCATAATATATATATATATATATTAATTCAATATAATTTAACTTGTTTGGCACTTGACATCACTATTAGGGTTACAAATGAACCGAGTCGAGCTGAGCTTTGAGTTGTTCAGGCTTGACTCGTTCGTTTGTTAGCTCTACTTGGGCTCGTGACGGGCCCTAAAATTTGTGATTAGGCTCGGGTTCGTCATGAACCTGAAAAGCTTGAGCTCGGCTTGTTTAAACAAAAATAATAATTAATATATAATTTGATTTAAGTTCGTTTTCAAACTCGTTTACTAATATTACATTTTTATTATAAAATTCCAATCACTTGCAATCAAATGAAATATGAAACAATACTTACAATATTATTAGGCAAAAAATTCAATTTAAATGTGTAATTACAAACTAATACGAGTTTATCTTCACGAACTTAAACGAGCCTATACAAGCTCATGTTCATGAACATATACGAGCCGAGCCCACCATTGCTCAAGTTTGACTTGTTTATTAAACGAGCTTGGAAATCAAGATCAAACTCGGCTCATTTGCTTAACAAACGAGTCTGAGTCAAATACTTAACAAGCCGAACCCGACCTGCTCATGAACAACTACTTGGTTCATTTGGGGCCCCAAGCACTCTACCTAAAATGAATTATTTTGGAAATTCTGAAAGAACCTTTGAAAAAGTAACACCGAACCCTCGATTCGGTGTGGTGCGCTCCTAGTGGTGGAAGGTGTATAATAGCGCCAAAAACAAGTTCTAAAAGATATATATCCCTTGAAGAGATATATTTTTGTGGTGGAACCAATTTCACCAACTGAAACCAAGTATGGCATGTTCTTCTCTACTCTCAATATCTGCAATTTCTTCAATTAACCCAACACTACCCAGTCTCACCAGAAAACCTATGATGACCCCAAGAGTCGTGGCTAAAGAGCTCTACTTCAACCATGATGGTTCTGCTACAAAGAAGCTTCTGGTCACCATAATTTCACACCACAAATTTTTTCTTTTATTTTTTACAATTTGATATTAATTAGCAATGTCCATTGCTAGATATAATTAAGTTGCTGTAATTAATAATGGGTTGGGTTTGTTTTGGTGCAGGCAGGGGTGGATATGGTGGCACAACTGGTTGGGGTCACTTTGGGTCCTAAAGGGAGGAATGTAGTGTTGCAGAACAAGTATGGACCTCCCAAAATTGTTAATGATGGTGAAACTATTCTCAAAGAGGTAACCAAAATATTTCCCCCCACCAATCTTCTTATTTTTATTTATTTATTTTTTTGTCTACTTATTTTGCTCCCATATTCTATATCTTATTAATTTCACTTCAAAGTGTGTCTAAGGGGATGGTAATTTCATTCATAATTTCTGATGGGAGTTTGAGAACTTGAAGAAAATATTTAATGATGAGAATTTACTATTATGATATGAAATATAGTGAGGATTAACTATCAAGAGGTACAAAAATTTTTGCATTTTTTCTATTTATTTAGGTTCAATTATTAAAAAATGGAGGAGGAATTTGACATTGCAATAACCATAGAATCAAGATGGAACTGCTAAAAGGGAGGAGTGCATCTAAGGTATTGTATGATCAACATATCCCCTTAAGATTGAAATGGAAGAGAATTGGGCAATTAGAAAACAAGATATGCGTATAATGTGTGTGGCGGAAATGCGAATATTGAAATGAGTTTGCGGTAAGACTGAAAAATAGAGATCTAGAAATGACCACATTTGGGGATATGGTTGAAGTAGCACAAATTGAAGATAAAATTAGAGGATATTGGCTTGAACACTAAGAAGACCTTTAGATATGTCAGTTCTACGGAAAAGTGACATAATCTAGATTGAGTGTAATAATAGGAGAAGAGGAAGATCAAAGTCAATTGCTTTGAGTTAGTAAAGACGAATATGATATCTTGTTGTTTGATTTAGGTTATGGCCTTTGGACAGAACTGATCATTTAACCTACCTAAATAATCTAGATTGAGTTGGGAAAGAGGCTTGTTGTTGTATTATCTAGATAGATTTTTTTCATGTAATGTATAGAACATTGTGTTAAATTGGTGAATTATTGAGTAGGTTGGCTCATTTTGAGATCATAATTTTCTGGCTAAGTACTTTCCCATCCTAAATGATATATCTTTGTTTCTTCTAGATTGAGCTAGAAGACCCGTTGGAAAACGTTGGAGTGAAATTGGTAAGGCAAGCTGGTGCAAAAACAAATGATCTTGCCGGTGATGGTTCAACAACATCTATAGTGCTCGCTCAGGGTCTAATTAAAGAGGGTGTCAAGGTATATATCCTATGTTGTTGTGCCTCTTCATATGGAACTTTCTTTCATGTTATTTACTAAATTTTTCCTTTTACTAGGTTATTGCAGCAGGCATGAATCCTGTCCAAATAGCGCGTGGGATCGAGAAAACTGCTAAAGCCCTTGTTTCTGAACTTAAATTGATGTCCAGAGAGGTAAATAGTACTATCACTATGATATCATTTCGAGCTAAAATGAAAAATAGTGGGAATATATAGAAAAACAAGATGTCTCAAGCATAGAAGAATAGATTCTACCTTTTGGATTTAACCAAAATTGAAAAATTATGCATTTCATGACTGCCACATTTTTTTAACATTGCAGGTTGAGGATAATGAGATTGCATATGTTGCAGCCGTTAGTGCGGGGAATGATTATGAAGTGGGAAACATGATATCGGATGCCCTTCTAAAAGTTGGAAGGAGGGGCGTGGTCACGATTGAGAAAGGGAACTGTTTCGAGAACAGTCTGCAGATTGTAGAAGGGATGCATTTCGATCGTGGATACTTGTCGCCATACTTTGTTACCGACCGACAGAAGAAGATAGTGGAATTCCATGATTGCAAGGTAGGCCTATCGGTTGAATTAAAGTTTTGGTTGTTTTCATATGGAGTAACTAGAGGGTGTGGAATTCTTTGTTGCAGTTGCTTTTGGTTGACAAAAAAATCATGAACCCAAAGGAGATGTTTAAAATATTGGACAATGCGGTTAAGGAGAAGTACCCAATTGTGATAGTTGCGGAGGGCATTGAGCAGGAAGCTCTGGCTCCAGTAATTAGGAACAAACTCAGGGGCGTGCTGAAGGCAGCTGCTATTAAAGCTCCTGCCTTTGGCGAGCGCAAGAGCCAATATTTAGATGATATTGCTATCTTGACTGGAGGTAGTAAACAATTACTACAATATAAGATTGCTAGTGTATTTCATGTGAATAAGTGTTTTTATGTCAATCTTAACAACACCTCTGAAGATGAGCTTGAGAACTTATGGTTAAAAGAGTAACCAATACAAACGGGCCATTTGACTCCAACAAAGTGACCCCTCTTTGAAATTCATAGTATTTGTAGTCACAAATCCACCATTTAGGCCCTTTTTGGATTTGCTTTGAAAACGCTGCTTTTGGGCATTTTGGACTGAAAAGCTGTTTCGAATAGTGTTTGGCTAACTTTTGGAAAGAGCTTCTGAGCCCTAGAAGAGCATTTTGAAGTAGCTAGTGGGTACGAGCTTCTCAAAAATGCTTCTGCTTCTCTCTTTTTTCTTAAGTAAAAGCAGAAGCAGAAGCTTTGCCAAACAAGACCTTAGAGTAGGAGCTCTTTTAAACAATCTTATTATGGCAATAAACAATCTTATTATATTGCTAATTCAAAAGTAATATTTCATGACCACATATACTCGTCTAGTATGGAACAATTGGCGCTTTTATTGTTTGAAGTTGTCTAAATTGACATCATAATAGTCTTCACATTTTCACATTTCTAAACACATCATTAGTTCTGCAGGGACTGCAATTAGGGATGACATGGGGTTAACCCTCGAAAAGGCTGATAAAAGTTTATTGGGGACTGCTACTAAGGTGGTGATAACTAAGGATTCTACACTGATAGTTACTGATGGAAGCACTCAAGCGGCTGTCAAGGAGAGGGTTACTCAGCTCCAAAGACTTGTTGAGGTGCACCAGCTCTTTCCCTAATATTATCTATGCTGATTTTTGTCGTCTTACTTTATTAAGGTTTCAAATATCTAGTCTAGTTGCAAATTCAATACTTGACTAAACTAAATATTTGGGAATTTCGATCGACTAAATTTGCACAAAGTGTTATGGATAATTCTTCATTTCTTCTTTTATAAAAAGGTTCCTTTCTCAGAGTTGGTGGTAGGATTGCGAAGGATATCTATTATAGTCCACTGCTTGCATTTTGTACAACTTTAGCCTTCTTGAGAATACTGACAGAACTGTGGCTTCTTGTGCAGAACACCAACGAGAATTTTGAGAAGAAAATATTAAATGAAAGAATAGCGAGGTTATCAGGAGGGATTGCTATACTTCAGGTAAGTGGGAAGTTGGCTTCTTCGCAAACTGGAGTTTTGGGGTGTGATTGGTTACAACCTGTTGAATCTAATGCTATCAACTGAAATAGGTAGGGGCACAAACACAAGTAGAGTTGAAAGATAAACAACTGAGAATCGAAGATGCTTTGAATGCGACCAAGGTAGCTAGTTGCTGTCGCGATGATTAAGTTAATAATTCACCGGTCAGTATTAGTAAGCTCTTGCAATCTTATCTTACAGGCAGCTATTGAGGAAGGAGTCGTAGTTGGTGGCGGCTGTTGCCTTTTAAGGCTGTCTTTAAAGGTGCATGGTGTCAAAGAACTTCTCGACAATGAAGAACAGAAGGTAATTCCCTTTTTATGTTTTTTGTTTATGTTCAGTTTGGCTTCTTATAAAATTCTCAGTTCAGTGATTTGCTTTATGTGTTGTTTATAGTTAAAAGCTCAAGTTACTTCTGTTTCCTTAAAACTTGCCGTTTTATTTTGTCTATCTTGTTTAAATTTCCCAAATTCGTCTAGTAAATTGCCATTTTGTCCCATCGTTTGTTTGTATAATTTTTAATGTTTTGTCCAAAAATGTGTATACAGATTGGAGCTGACATCTTTAAAAGAGCTTTGCTCTATCCTATAAGACAGATAGCCAAAAATGCTGGTGTAAATGGGAATGTTGTGATAGAGAAGGTATCTGCAGACTTGTGCATTTATATAATTTTTTATAGTGTTTCTATTAAAATCTAGCTCGAAAGTGAAAAATCGATCCTTTAAGATGTCTTTTTAAATCACATTTTGCAGGTTCTCACCATGGATGATGCAAGGTACGGATACAATGCAGCGACAGACCAATACGAGGATTTGATGGCTACTGGAATCCTCGATCCATCAAAGGTAATGCCACTGCACTTTTAGCATGATGGGAGTGTGAACAAAAAAGGATGCATGCTTATAGCATAATCACTCATAGAGAGGCCAAAATGATGTTGTAAAGGAATATAAGTGATTTTTACCGATACTTTGCAGAAAATAGCATATTCTTCATTGCATACATGAAATTTTCGTGGTAAATGAAGGATAAAAACATTTAAAGTTTTCATCTGTTCCTACTTAAACTGTAAAACTTATATTCATTAATCTCTTTCGAATGTCTGGTCTCAAAAATTACAGGAGACCATGTTAGAGGAATGTTTTTAGACACGATGGTCTCGTAATTGCTATCAGTACATGCTAAGAGAGGCTTTGAACTTGCATCCAATGCATGAATTTGACTACTACTTTTTTTTTTTGGTTATTGTTTGAATATTCATGAGTACCGGTCAATATTTGGAGCAGGTAGTTAGATGTTGTTTGGAGCATGCAGCATCTGTTGCCAAGACCTTTTTAACATCTGATGCAGTTGTTGTTGACATCAACGAACCCGCACCTATTCCAATGAGAAAACCAGTGCCAACCTCAGGTTTTAATTTGTTTCTACCACAAAGTAGCAACTTTGATGGACCTCTACTCTCTCCAAGTAGTAGTAGAAAAAGTTTGAGAACTTCTAATCTTTTGCATCTTTATGAGCTTTTACAAAATCCATTAATTTTTTTAATCATGCAGGCATTGGACCTATTAGCTTGTAGTTTTTGTAGCTGAAGTTGCTTAGCTACATCATTTCTGCTAGCCAAACTTTGCTTCCACCATGCTTGAGCACACAATGGATTATGCAGGAGCATGAAACATAACAGTCTCAGAGAGGAACTGATGATCGAAATCCGATTTTCCGAAAGAGATGATTGAATCCAGTTGACTGAATCAAATTTATTGGCTTCCATAAAGAAACAAGCATATTCACTGAAAGCTGCATAGGCAAACAAGGTCAATCTGATGAAGAGGGAATTCAACAAGATGTGATGTGTGCTTAGTTTAACTCACATTTTAAGGGGAATATTTTACCCCCGGTGACATTTTTTGCCATATAACGAAGGTACATTTCCAGTGCACTTGGGATCATAATAATGAGAAAACTACAATGAGGAGCTTCAGTGATCTGATGTATAAAAGGTTGAGATTTTTACAAGATTGCTGCAAATTTTTGTTACATTTTTAGTAAATAACTGTTTGATCCAAATCTTTGGAGAATTTTACTTGCATGCTTGCACTTTTAAAGGAAGTAATCCAACACTCCACTGAAGGTAAACAGCTAAAAAAAAAAAAATTGATTTGGAGTAACTAATGACCAAGCGGTACATGCAAGACATACTATTTACACACGAGTATATGAGTTGAGATTGAATGTTTTATCTCGTAGAGAACAATGTGTCACGGACTATTGTTTTCTAGGCCTGTGACAAATGACACAATATTTGAAATTGTATACAATCTTCTTGAATTCATCACCCCATACTTGATGTTCCCAAAAATGTCAGACCCCTGGTTCATGTCATAGACTCAGGGATAAGAAAGGAATATGAACACTGCACACACCTTATCAAATGGGCCACAATGGGCCTGCCAAGAATAATTACCATAGGCCCACACCCAATTGAAATGCAACACCATAAAGAAAAGAAAGTAACAGCATGCGTAACGAAAAAGTACCATTGTACCCTTTGAAGCAATGAATCGAGTTTTTCATGAATAGATCAGGTTCATCTCGTGGAAAGCTCCATTTGAACTTTTTCATTAATAATGAATCGAAATTTTCTCTGTCAATTTACTAAACTTCAAATCTATCTCAAAGTTTGGTGTAGTTTTGAGACACTAGCTCAGTTCAATTTGATCCATTTGTAACCTGAATGCCAAAGGGTATAATGGGGTTTTCACATTTCAGCATATCAACATTGGGCTAACTTCAAAGGGGCTTCTATTAGCCCAGTCTCTGTACTTCCCTCTCTCTATATATTGTTATACACACACACATATAAAATACCAAAGATATAGATAGAGACATATAGATATAGATAGAGGAAAAGATGTTGTTGATGGGAGTGAGTATCCAATGCCTAATGGATTTAGTAGTAGCAGGGTTTTCACTGATGATTGGTTTGGGGATTTTCGCATTCATAGCTTCCATTCTTTGCTCTGCTGCTTTCTTCTACAACGCCAAGGACCTCTCTTCTTGAAGCCCCCATAAATGAAGGTTCTCTCTTTTGTAGTTTACTAGAATTAATTTGGAAATTGAAGTCCCTATTGTGTTCTTACTAGGATTGTATTTAGTTGAAGTTATGTTGAATTAAGAGTTTTATCAAGATTATAAGAGCATTTTTCCAAGTGGGTTTGCGGTGAAATTGAAGTTCTTTTGGAAAAAATTACACTGTTCTGTTATTCTAGGTTATTTCTGATAGCATGAATTGTAGTTGTTTGTAATTTGATCTATGTTTGTTCTAAACAATGTTGACCATTTTCTTTTCAGATATAAAAAAAGGGTAAATAGACAGTTTTTTAATATATGAGTGTGGGACTATATGTATATAGCGGGGGAATGTAATATTGATCAGTTGGTTTTCAGAGGGAAAATCGGAAAAAAAGTGTACATGTGTGTGTTTGTGTATGTGTTTTTGGGTGGGTGTCTTTGTGTATATTTATATTTGGGAAAAGTGATGTTGCTCACATGGTTATCAGATGGAAAGTGGGAAAAAAAAAACAAATCTGGAGCTTGATCATGATGGGATTATATACTTTTCACCTGACAATACTGATGGGACTATATACTTGAGTATAATTTTTTATATATGTTGGCATTATGTTGGAAAACCATATGTAAGTTGTGTTGGGTTGAGGACGTGGTGAGTGACTATGGAGAGATGCAAAGGGAAACACAGACTTTTTTAACTTGACATGATGTGAGACGAAGAGTTTGGAGGTGGAAGGATCAAAATACAGGTAGGCACTTTGAGTGAGGGAGTACCCAAGAAAAATACATGCTTTGGAGTGTGATTGAAGTTTGTGACTGGAATATGGACTAAGCCATGGGTAGCACAGACAACCAAAGACCCTAAGTTTTGAATAGTTGGGTGAAGTTCCGAAAATCTTTTCAAAGGGAGATGATAGGTTAAGAGTAGGAGTGGGCATGCGGTTGATGATGTAGACAGCAGTGGCAAAGGCATGAGGCCAAAAGGTTAAGGGAAGAGAAGCATGAGAGAGTAGAGTTAGACTAGTTTCTACAATATGGCGATGCCGTCTTTCAGAATATCCATTGTGTTCTGGTATATGATGGTATATGAGGCGGAGTAGTTAGATGAGATATGCCATTAGTGGAGAGGTGGTTAGCGAGACCCTGATATTCACCACCATTGTCAGAGTAAAGTGTAATAATTTTTCTTTTGAAATAATTTTCCACTAGGGCTTTGAATCTTATGAAGACATCATGAACATCAGATTTGCGCTTGAGTGTATAAAATCAGATGTACTTTGTAAAATGATCAACAAAAATGACGTAGTATTTAAATTCATCATGAGAAATAACTGGAAAGTCCATACAATTAGAAAAGATAATTTCAAATGGTTGAGAAGAAATAAGAAAGGAAGTAGAAAATGATAGTTTATGGCTTTTATTGTAGTGACATGCATTGCATACAAAGTCAGTCGACATAGAAGAGAATAAATCTAACTGATAACATGAAACAATATGTTTTAAAATGGGAAAAACAGGATGACCTAATCGATGATGTCACTCTGACGAAGTAGTCTTAACACTAGAGAAAGTAAGAAGTGGGGGGGATGTAGATTAGGATATAGGTCACTCATATACGCCATCCTTCGTTTGGCCCTGTAAAAGAATTGCCCCCGTGCGAAGTTCCTTCACAAGAAAAGAGGATTGTAAGAATTCAATTGAAACATATCAATTTTTTTTTTTCATGTTGGGTACACATAAAACATTATTTAAGGTAAAGGTAGTATTAGGAGTAGTAAGAGAGGTAGAACAAGTGTAGGTGATGGGAAATCCCGTGCCATCTCCAATCATAATGTCATCTGAGCCGGTGTAAGGTCTATGAAGAGATAAGTTGCTCAAGTCGGCGGTGACATGATGAGTAGTTCCACTGTCAAGAAGCCATGATGGAGTGTCAGAGGTGATCTTGGCGGCAAAGTGAGCCCAGGGTTGCCAAGGTGTAGGTGGTCTTGGAGCTGGTGCATGTGGAGTAGTGGAAGAATGAACGAGTACACAACGAAACGAGGGGCACCGTTTAGCTGTGTGGCCTTGGATGCCACAAATTTGGCAATGGCCAAGGTAGGGTCGTGGAGGTGGTCGATCACCACGAGTGTGATTTGGCCCAGTGTTGGTAGATGCGGGGGAACGATTGCCATGGTTGTACGATAGGCGCCAACTGGTGTTGTTATTGTCGGAAAAGGGCAATAGGCGCCAGCCCTCGTTGTTTTTGCCAGAAGAGGGCGACGGGCGTCAGCCCGTGTTGATGCATTGAGCCGGGTTGGCAGAGGCTGGAGAATATGTTGGTTCAAATTTCTTTCCTTGAAAAGATGCTTCAAAATTCAAAGAGTTTTTCATGAAGTTCATCAAATGTAATGGGAGTGTCACGGGCGTGGACAGCAGACACAAGTGCTTTGTATTCATCTCCAAAGCCGTCAAGAATTTTCTCCGTGAGATCATCGTCATCCATCGGTGCTCCAAGGAGAGCCAGTTCATCGGCCCCGGGCTTTGACAGTTTGAAGGAAATCAGTGATATTTTGAGAGCCCTTGGTTGGATTTTTGAGATGACTTTTGACTTGTTTGATGCGTCCCCGAGTTGGCTTAGCATAGGTGTTGGCAAGAATGGTCCAAGCATCACTTGAAATGTTGGCGCGTGCTACGAACGGAATGATGGTGGGGGAAAGAGAGTTGATAAGAGCATTGAGAAGTAGTTGATCTTGACGAATCCATAAAGTGTGAGTCGGGTTGGGTATTGTTGTGCCATTTTCAGTGATATGGATAGGTGGACATGGTTTTGTACCATCGATGTAGCCAAGAAGATCATAACCAAAGAAAAGGGTGTGAAATTGAAGTTTCCACGAGACATAGTTAGTGGTAGTGAGTTTGAGTGGGGCTTGGGTAGAGCTGTTGATGGTGATTAGCGTATGGTGCGGTTCATTGGTATTGCGGATTGTTGGGGTAGAGGTAGCGGATGTGGACGAATTTTGCGTGTCCATGAAAAGAGGAAGATGAAGGTGGTTTTGCTACAAAGATTGCTGGTGCAGATTGGCGATGGTGGTTGATTACTGGTGCAAATTGGTGTTGATGTCGCAGCAGTGATGGTTGTTTGTTGGTGGTTCGCAAAGATGGTGCAGATTGGTGTTGATGGAAGTTCGCGGCAGTGGTGGTTGTTTGCTGCTAGCACGCGGAGATGATGGGGTGTGTTGATCCGACTGGAGACAGAGAGAGGGTGTGTCACTGGTTACTGGTGTTTGTGGTGGAGGAACTGCTGTGGTGGGTGGTTGGTCGCGACAGTTAAAGATGGTCGCCGACATAGTGGTGAGGCGCCACAGTATTTGCTTGGGAACTGGTGTACGATGAGAGTGAGCAACAAATAGTAACATATACATAAATGATAGTTTAGTGAGGGAGACCAAAAAAAATAAAAACACAGATTTATATGTATATATTCATATATATCACTGGTTTAGTGGAGAAAAAAAAAACATACAAGCAAATGGGGTTGTTTGTGTCGGCAGAGATAAAGATAAAGAGGGATTGATAGAGATAGGGTTTTATGGTGCGGCTCAAGGGATTGATTTATCTTGCTCTGATAGCATATAGAATATAGGCCCCGTTTGGAAACTGTGTTTTTGTTCTGTTTTTTGTTTTTTGGCACTGTTCAGGAGAACAGAACATGTTTGGCAACCCTTTTTACTGTTTGTTCTGTTCTCAATTTGGAAACTGTTTTCGTGAATAGTAGAAAAAACAAGGGAACAACAAAAACTTGTTTTTTTGTTCTTTTTGAGATTTTTCAAAAAAAATGAATTGTGGTAGAGAGGAAAAATTGTGAAAGAATATGTGTATTTTTTGTCCCCAAACATGTTTTTTGTTCTTGTTCTCTTGGGTGAGAAAATAAGAACAAGAACAAGAATTGTTCTTGTTTTTTTGTTCTCAAAACAAAAACAAAAACAATGGTTCCCAAACGGACCCATAGAGTTTGAAAGTACTCTTTACATTGATAGTGAATGGTATATATACACATTATAAAAAGTTTTCAAATCTCCTATAATCAATTACCAAGATATAATCAGCTATATACACAGTCAATTACCAAGGTATAATCAATCTATATTATTGTCTTCCTCTATTAACACTTTTAACTTGTGGTTACATGATTAAGTGGTGGCTGCTAAATTGCTAATATATTTTATACCTTGGGACTACTAGCATGAAAATTTATTTTGATAATTAAAGTGTTAATTGAAACAATTTTTTAAAGAAAAAAGAAAAAAAAAATCCAACTCCCAAAGACAATGATCTTCCTGGGACTAGACGCAAGAACATCGTCATATACCTCCCAACTCAAATAACCACCAATGCAAAAGATTCGAAAAATCTGAGAGTCAGCAATTTGGGAAACGATTCTTTTAAGAGGAAAGGAGTAGTGTAGATATATTTTCTTCTTTTCAATTACTCAAGTTATATAGTTAATCAAATTAACATTTTGTTTTTCCCAATGAATTCCTGCCATGAAAGATCTTCTCAACTGATGCCCTATTTCATTGCAATAAAATGTGAATTTGATTGCTAATATGATTTTCTTAAAATAATTTACAAATTAATTTTAATAATTGAGCAGTAATACTAATAGTTTTTTTTTTTTTTAATTTTATGACATCTTAATGCATTCAATACTTGTTTGCTTGAGTTTATGGTATACATCATTTAATCTTTTAATTATCATCATTTCACTTTAGGGAGGAATAATTGTTATTAAAAGTGTGATAAATATTTTTATCTGTTTCATTGTAGTGTTTATTGTGTTAGTAGAAATTCTTTACTATAGAATTTGGATTCTATGACAAAGCGATATTATGGCATAGTTTATATAGATGTAAAATGAGTTAGATTAACCTATCTTATTAATATATGCCAAGACAATGTAGAAAATTTTAGAATTTTCCAAATATTGGTTTGAGATTTCGTGGTTTCTTTTCTTTTCCAAAATTTTGGTAACTAGTTTCCCAGCACTATGTCACGGACTTGGTGTTTCTAAGGAACCGTGTGGCCTTAGACACCTCTAAGATGTTTGAGAAGTGCTAAGTAAGCCTTTGTGGGTCTCTAGCTTAGTGAACAACTAAAGCTAGGTGAATGCGGAAGCTTGGTGTGTAAGAAGAGAAAGTTAGGCAAGAGAGCTTTGAAGGCAATAGAACTCAAGAGAACTTGTATTGCTTGAGAACTTCTGTGTTTACTTGGATTGGATTGGATGGTGAGCAAATGAGCTCCCTCCTCTATTTATAGGCCAAGTGCCTTACAAGGAAAAGTGGAGAGATTTCTAGAATCCTCCATATCTAGAATGTTCTATACAATTCTAGTATATACAATTCTATACAAGTCTAGACAACTCTACAATACTCTAGAGAATTCCGGAGAAGTGTGGAGAAGTCTAGAATATTCCGGATGCCATGTAGGATACCAAGTAGGATCCTACGAAGCGTCTGCGTGGCACCTGTGTGGCGCATACGTGACGTAACCTCATAATGCAGGACGTGACAACTATGTTACAAATTATCAATATACCAATTTTGGTAAACAGAAAGGATGTGAAGCAATAGATCCGTGTATACATATATGTGCCTACAACTCATATAATTTTATTTTATTTTATCATTTTTGTAAGATATATTTTGTACTCAACATCTATTTTTCCTTTTACTAATTTGTAAGTATATTAGGCCTTGCTTGGTATAGAACTTTGGAAATTGTTAAAAATAGTTTTTAGAAAACGAGAACAAAGAACAAATAATAATTTTTTCAGTTCAAATTTTACTTGACTAGTAAAATTACAAAACAGTTTTCAAGAAATAAAAATTCAAAAATCTGTTTGATTGCATTTATTATATAAATAAAATAATTCTAAAGTAAAATATAAATTAGGAAATATCAAATATTCTCAAATTATAGGATATTATAATATTCTCATAATATTGAGAACAAGAAACAAATAGTACACGTTTAATAAAACATTTATTTTACAAGTTTCTTATAATAAATAATATTTTTTTTTATAAAATTTAAACTAATATATAAAATTTTATATATTAAAATTTATCTTATATTAATTAAAAATATTTTATTATTAAATAATATTTTATTATTTAATATAATATATTATAAATATCAAGTAATATATTAATAAAATTATATATTTTTGTCTCATAAAATTAAACTAATAAAATTTTATTATTTAATATAGCATATTGTTAATTTCAATTAATATATTAAGAAAATTATATATAATAAATTATATATTTTTGTCTCATAAATTCAAACTAATATATAAAATTTTATATTAATTAAAAATATGTTAATATTAAATAATATTTTATTGTTTAATATAATATGTTATATATTTAATAATAGTATTATATATAATAAATTATATATTTTTGTCTCCTATTCGATCTAATATATAAAATTTTATGTAATAATAATTATATTAATTAAAAATATTTTGTTATTTAATATTATATATTATATATTTAATAATAATATTATATATAATAAATTATACATTTAAACATGAAACGTTCCATGTTATTGAACACACTATTGTTTTCTTGTTTCTGACAACAATTTAGAGTTGTTCTCCAAAAATTGATATTATTGAACTTGAATTTTCAAAAATTATTTTACAAAATAACTTGCCAAGTAAAAAATTTTAGGGTGCGTTTGGAAACTAGTGTTTTCGTTTTCATTTTTTATTTTTTGAGAACAAAAAATTTTCTTGTTTTTGTCCTAAGGGTAATCCGAAAACAAAAACACGTGGTTGAAAATTTTGTCTAAAAAATTTTCGGGAACAAAAAATAAAAATAAAAAATTTGGAGGTTAGAGTTTGGAGGTTAAAGATGGAAGTTAGGGTTTGGAGGTTGAAGATGAAAGTTAGGGAATTTGCAACAATTAATTTTTGTTTTTGCTAAGAACAAACAGTGCCGAAAATAAAAAAACACCATTTTGGTGTTCTCAAATTTTGAACTAAGGGTGATAAAACGTTTTTTTTACTGTTCATGAAAACAAAAATCATCAAAGGCTCCCAAACGCGTTTTTGTTCTTGTGAACAGTGGAAAAAACAATAACAAAAACGAAAACACCCCTATCCAAACACACCCTTAGTGCCTGTTTGGCAACATGGAGTGGAGCCAAAATTTTGGGTTTGGTTTGAAAATTTTGCTCCACTCCATGTTTGGCAAATGGTGTGAAAATTTGGAGTAGATACTGTAGCAATTCCATGGTGCAACTTTTGTGAAGGAATGAGCCAAAATTTGGAACTATCATTTTTGATGGTTCATGGTTTTGGTTTTAATACCAACACTGTAGCAAATTCATTTTTGATATTAATAAATTTCGAAAAATTAAATATTCTGAAAAATTAAATATTTATGAAAAATTAAATATTTCGAAAAATTAAATATATTAATATATTATAAAATATTAATATTAATATATTTTAATATTATAATATTAATATATTAATATTAATATTTATTAATAAATAAAATGTGAAATCCATATATTAATATATTTTAATATATATTAATAAATAAAATGTGAAACCCATATATTAATATTAATATTTATTAATATTTATTAATAAATAATATTAATATATTAATATTCAGAATTTCAACCCATACCAACTCTACCAAATATGGTTTGGCTTTTTAGCATCACTTTTTCTCACACCAAAACCATCTGCACCAAACATGATTTGGAACCAAAATAAAATCACACCAACTCCAACCAAAAACCAACTCCACACCGTCTACCAAACAAGCACTTAATTTATTTTTATTTTTTGCAACTCAGAGTATAAAAAACGGTTTTCATAATTCCATACCAAGCAGATTCTTATTCCCTACTTAAACGTTATTTGTTTTCTTCAATTATTGTAAAAGTAACCAAAACAAACTCGGAGTATTATTGCTATCCTCATGATCCAAAAGAAACTCTAACTATTATATTGATATATTCATTACTCAGGCTATCAAAAACGATTTTTTTTTTTTTTTAATATTATTCTCTCCCATCAATTTTCAAAGTAAATGCTTTGTCTCAGGTGTTAATACAAATGTCAAATTAACAACATCATGCAAATGTTCCAAATCATGGAGGTAAAATTAATCACAACCCAATTTCGTTCAATAATAATAAATAAAGAATTTACTTCCTTTTCGGTTTCCTTGAATACACCATTCCTCGGATCCCATCCGGATCCGCCACAAAACCCAAAGGCCTATAGAACCCCAAAACCCGGGGCTCCGAATACAAAGCAATATTGGTGACCCCTTTCTCTAACAGCTCCTCCACCAACCTCTCCATCACAGCCTTCCCCAACCCCATCCCTTGGAAGCTGGGGTCCACCACCACGTCCCATATGATCGCGTTGAACACCCCGTCCCCTGTCGCTCTAGCAAACGCCACGGGCTTCCGGGTCTTCTCGTACTCCACCCACAACAACGAGTCCGTGTTCTCCAGGGCGACCCGGATCTTATCCGGGTCACGCTTCGGGAACCCGACTGCGACGAATACGGAGTTGAGGTGGTCCAGGTTGAGGTCCGAGATCGAACGCCGGAGAGTGAAGCCTCGGGTTCGGAGATCGTCGTCGGAGATTGAGTGATTCTGGGTCGGGTATTGGACGGAAACGACGACGTTGCGGTGAGGGGTTTTGGGGGTTTTGAGAGAGAGCGGTGAACGGAGAGGGAGTGATATGTTTCCATGAAGAAGCATTTTCTGGGCTAGTTGTGCGGATGTGTATTTGTGTGCGTAAAAATGTATATATACAGTGTGTATAACACTGTATATGTGTGTGTGATTTGTGGCTCTCGTGTAAGGTTTGAGTGAGGCTGGTATCACACACGTCATTATCCAATTGGCATACAAATTTATTACATTCTCAGATTCAGACCCGTTAAGTGTGAATTTATCAATTTTGGTTCGATTAATTTCTTGTGAAAAACTACTACCACATAGTTTTTGTTTGTATTAATTTTTGAATTTGTGTTTCTGGTTTTTTAAATTGAATAATTATTTTGACTGATTTTTATTTAATTTTTTTAAAAGGGCTTTCAAGTTTTAGAAGAATGGTTTTTCAAAAAAAATTCTATTTCGTTTTTTTTTTTTCTATATAAAAATAAGCAACTTATCCGACAAGACCAAAAAGTACTATTTGCCCCATTATATTAATATATTGAATACAAAATTATCGTACATAACGAGTATGTATAAAAATAAATAAAATTGTCATACAACATAAATTTAAATGTTTGATATGGACTTTGTTTTAGATTAATAGTACTACTAAACATATTTTCTTCACCTAACCACCCATCTACCAACTCCTGCCCTTTTGAAAAAAATGCACGCTCCACACGATTGTTATATAAAATAAAATTATTGGACAAATCAGAAATGAGATAAATGGGGTGTTTTTCTATTTGCATTTAAGTCCTCATACGCTGTTTTATTCATCATTCTCAACTGTCCAATATTGGGCATATTATGTACCATTGGCTTGTATTGCTAAATTAATAACACAGGTCACCTTATAGTTAAAGGTTTGATATTGAATTTTACTTTCAAATACCTTAAGATAAGTTACTGAAATTGTAGAAGTTAATCTGGAGAATTCTTCAAAGACGTCTTTGGAAGTGGTTTTGATCATTGTAACACTGCAACAAAATTGATTTTTATTGACAAAATTTTATGACAAATACTTTTTCGTCATAAGAAAAAAAAAATATTTTGGTGACGAAATAATGTTTATAAGTTCACTTGTTCTATTTGTGATATTTTTTTTCCGGTAACCATGGTATCCGGTCCTGCTTGCACTCACCTCGACTAATTTTTGAAGTTAACGATCGAGTAAAGAAAATTTAAATTTAGTCACATGTTTTATAACTTAAGGTTAAATTGGTAAATTCATCCAATAAAGTGATTTGACTTTTGAAAATGGACAATTATTTTGGAACGACTAAAAATAAATAAATTTGACACTTATTTTGGGACGGAGAGAGTAAATTAGAGGGAGTTTTCAAAGAAATAAAATTGAAATAAATTAGAGGGTGTAAATGAAGAAAGGTAAGACATGAGTCATGAACCTGTCAAGGGTGTAAATGAAGAAAGGTGGAAAACATCCTCGTGAGAACAACATTTGTAGAAGTTTCTAGATATATATATATATATATATATACACAAATCATCAAAAACGGGACCATATAATGGAAAATTGAACAGCGGAGATTCGACCTGCTTGTGAAAGAAACAGAGTCAGACTCACTCTCTCAACTCTCTCCATTGTGAAAGGTTGGTGCACTTGTTTCTATATATATATGTATATATATAATCAATCTCAGCCAAACTATTCGTGTTCTTCAAAATCCAGATCTTTGCTTTTCTGGGTTCGCTTCGTTTTCCAGAAATCTTCAAGCTTTGGGATTGTTTCATAGGTAATAGCATGTTTTGATTAATTTCATCAATTCGTTTTATATTCATGCATATGTTCTTTTTTTACTTTGTCTTGCAATTTTTGCTGCGAGTGGCTCATCTGAAGTGTTATGGTGTCATTTGATTCAACTTTATGATAAGATATGTTTGTTAGTGGCAACTTTTTTATATCAATTATTTGAGAAATTAAAGTTATTTCATTTTTCATTCTTTTGTGCTATCAAGCTTGCTTTAGGGGATATAAA
This sequence comes from Cornus suecica, assembly GCA_963922005.1. Lineage (NCBI taxonomy): Eukaryota > Viridiplantae > Streptophyta > Magnoliopsida > Cornales > Cornaceae > Cornus > Cornus suecica. The sequence goes on from OY998245.1 coordinate 66,245,146, forward strand.
ATTATTTCTTATTTCATTTACTTGGAATTTCAATATTTTGGGATTTGAAACCTTGCTCTCTCTGTAAGTTATGGCCTTGTGAGAAAAGGACTAAGAAAAATATCAAATTTAATTTGTTGCCATAGATCATTGGTATTTTAAGCATCCAATATGTGAAATCCAAGATGATCCAATTGCAAGCAACCAAATCTAACATCATTTATCTATTAGAAGTTCTATGATTGTTTTATCTTTATTATGCAGCATCATGAAGTCTGCTCTATGAGAGCTGTTCTGCTATTTTATCACTTTGGAAGTTGTAATTCAAGAATTTATAGGTTGTCAAGACCACCCATTAAAGTGATTATGATTTGGATTATTGCTTTAAGATGGTGGCCTTTTCCAATGCAATTATTGAAGAAATATTCTTATGTTGTTCTCAAAAGTCCTTTTAGTCACTCACTTGAAACTTCTTGTACATTGACCATTAAGTGTTTGTGATTTTGATTACTTCTTTAATTATAGATGGAGGTCTATGTCAATGCAATTGTGGAAGAAAATTTTCTTGTGTTGTTCTCAAAAGTCCTTCTAGTTTTTACTTTTGCATTTTTGAATAAAAAATGAACAACCTGCAACACTAATAATCAGATACTTTGAACAGAGAAATGGCAACTCCGACAAGAATTGGCCTTGCAGGCCTTGCTGTCATGGGCCAAAATCTCGCTCTCAACATTGCTGACAAAGGATTTCCCATTTCTGTTTACAACCGAACTACATCAAAAGTTGATGAGACCGTAGAACGAGCTAAACAGGAAGGAAACCTTCCTGTACATGGCTTCCATGATCCCGAATCCTTTGTTCATTCAATCCAAAAACCTCGTGTCATAATTATGCTTGTTAAGGCCGGTGCACCTGTCGATCAAACCATCAAAACGCTATCCGTATACATGGAGAAAGGAGATTGTATCATTGATGGCGGTAATGAGTGGTACGAGAACACTGAGAGGCGAGAGAAAGCCATGGCTGAACTCGGTTTACTTTATCTCGGAATGGGAGTGTCTGGTGGGGAAGAGGGTGCACGGCATGGGCCTTCTTTGATGCCAGGAGGGTCCTTCGAGGCCTACAAGTACATAGAAGATATCCTTCTTAAGGTGGCTGCTCAAGTTCCTGATAGTGGCCCTTGTGTTACCTACATTGGCGAAGGCGGATCGGGAAATTTCGTTAAAATGGTTCACAATGGAATTGAATATGGTGATATGCAACTGATTGCGGAGGCCTATGATGTACTGAAATCGGTCGGGAAGCTCTCTAATAAGGAACTACAACATGTTTTCTCAGAGTGGAACAAGGGGGAGCTCCTGAGTTTCTTGATTGAAATCACTGCCGATATATTCAGAATCAAAGATGACAAGAAAGATGGGTATTTGGTAGACAAGGTTCTGGACAAAACTGGCATGAAGGGTACCGGAAAATGGACGGTTCAGCAAGCTGCTGAGCTGTCTGTTGCGGCGCCCACTATAGCTTCCTCGTTGGATTCGAGATTCCTCAGTGGACTGAAGGAAGAAAGAGTTGAAGCTGCCAAGGTCTTCAAATCAGGTGGCATTGGTGAAATCATAACTGACCAAGCTGTGGATAAGGAAAAATTGATTGATGATGTGAGAAAAGCACTATATGCATCCAAAATATGTAGCTATGCTCAAGGAATGAATTTGATCCGCGCAAAGAGTATTGAAAAGGGGTGGGGCTTAAAATTGGGGGAGCTTGCTAGAATTTGGAAGGGGGGTTGCATAATCCGGGCTATATTTTTGGACCGTATCAAGAAGGCATACGACAGAAACCCCGAGCTTCCAAACCTGCTTGTGGATCCGGAGTTTGCAAAGGAAATGATCGAGCGACAGTCTGCTTGGAGAAGAGTTGTTTGCCTTGCTATTAACTCGGGCATCAGCACGCCTGGTATGTCTTCTAGTCTTGCTTATTTCGACACATACAGGAGGGAGAGACTGCCTGCTAATTTGGTCCAAGCTCAAAGAGATTATTTTGGCGCTCATACATATGAGAGGACTGATATACCGGGCTCTTTCCATACCGAATGGTTTAAGATTGCTAAACAGTCAAAGATTTGAACTTTGTTTCAGTTGTATCCAGTGTCATCAGTCATACATATGGAACAATCACCATGAACAAATAATGCCCTTTTGTTAGTCAAAACGGTGCAATCGAATGCTACCATTTCTTGGAGATTAGATTTTAATTGCTATTTTCTGGTGATAATTGCTATTTTGATTGTTGTGGACAATTTTTCCTGCTTCTGTTATTCTGTATTAAAGGATCTAAATCCTTAGCCATATGAAAATTTAATAAAATGGTACTTGTATTTGCCATTTGGTCTTCACTTTTGAGAATGTTCATGGAGTGCTTGTTGACATTGCTTTCTTGAAGCTCCCTTAATTCTTCATTCTTTACACTTCATTTTGTGTCTATTCTTCTCTTTTCATTGTTTACATGTTTAAGGTTACCCTAAAAAAATTGACATTCACTCTTTCCGCAACCCAACCCAACCGAGCCGAGCCGAACTTTAGAATGTTCAAGCTCGATTCATTTACTAAACGAGTCTAGATTATGTATTCAAGCTTGACTCATTTGCTTAACGAATGAGCCCGAACCGAACGTCAGATTTAACGAGTCGAACTCTAGCTTGCTCACGAACGACTCGTTTCAGTTGCTACATATATTACTCTTGTCAATAGTTGCCTGAATTGAATTGTTGCATGTCTGTTTTTAACATATTTCCACTAGTATAATTTTTTATGAACGGTTTTTATGTTATGGCCGCATAATTCCTATAATCTTTTCACAACAATCTTCATAATTTGTTTAATTTGAACAATTTCTTTTGTCAAATATGAGATAATTTTACTATTTAATTTAGACGAACTTGTTCACGAGCTTGGCGAGCCGAGATTAGTAATGTTCAAGCTTGACTCGTTTACTAAACGAGCCTAAAAATTGTGATCTGGCTCGGTTCTTTTACTAAACGAACGAGCACGAGACGAGCCCGAGCCTGCTCACAAACGGCTCGATTCATTTGCAGCCCACCAATGATAAGACTTATAATAAGACTTGAGAGTATCTTGAAGAGAACTAATTTTATTTTCTTATTCACTTTCATTTTTTTTTATCCGAATAATCTTTTTTCATATCATACAACTTACGGCTATGTGGTTCTATAACTGTAATTTATGGTGACTGAAAATTAACATGTGTACACTGCAGTTTTGAAAATGGTTGTTCTGATTGAACTATTATAGTGTTGTTATTTCTCGAACCTAATGTAAGCAATCCAAATAAGTTGGCTTTTGAGTAATGGAGACTGGATAAATATCCGATCCGGAATCATTTTCGTCTCCGGCGACACATTTCCTCGTGTTTTCGTGATCTCCACTAGCAATAAGAAGTTTGTAGTAGGAGCATTTGAGTGTAAGTTTTTGAAAATGTTTTTAGAGATTTGTAGTGCCTGAATGTAAACTTTTGAAGTATGTTCCTTGAGTTTTTTTAGATAGATCAAATAAGTGTAAATAATCCCAGTGACCTTAAGTATAAATATGTGAGTCCAAAAAGAGTCTCTTATATTATTGTTGGTTTCTCATTCCTATATTTGGTTGGTATACCCTTTCTTTTTGGTTCTTATTAAGTCTATTGAAATTCTCTCCTAACCTTATATTATTGTATGATATCTTTTTGGAAGTGGTTAAAAAATTAGTAATATTTCTCTAACTGTATAACTATATTTGACAACCAGCTAATTCGTATAGCTTTAGCGATCTTTCATTTTGGTTTGTCATAATACAGTTAGTTTTCTTACAAATGAATCACAATAATATACATATATATTTATATACATTTGTTAAAACAATAAATTTATAGGGAAAATATTTAGGAATATTAATGCTAACAATTTTATGGGTTCAAATATTTATAAAAGCCTTTTTAAACGAATATATATATATATAAGAAAAAAAAACTAATTTTAAATCACCACCACTATAACCCACTTAATAAAAAAAAAGAAAAAAGAAGGGGGATGGACAAATTTTGTAATTAGCTGACTGTGAATCCAGTAAGAGCAATCGTAGTTGTTCCACAAATTTAATGTGAGAAGAACATGGTGCTTTCAAATTTCACAATGCAATTTAGGTGGACCAACTCGAACTCAATATGAAATTCCCGAAAAAAAAACTCGAACTCAATATGGGCCGAACCGGTCTTGGATGAGTTTTGACACACTGTTTTTTTTTTTATCTCATTTGAGTTGGTTTGGGTGGATTAAACTCTCAAATTTAATTGGAACCAAACTCTAACTTATATCAACCTTAGTTATCTTTTTATTCCTCTATTAAAATTTAAATCTTACTCCTGCTGTTATTATGGGTAAATATAAATGATTGCAAAGTTATAAACAATATAGGCGAATTTAGAATGTTATAATCAATTTGAAAAACAAAATGAATTATGTATCTCACTTTATTCCTGTGAAATAAAAGAACTGAAAAAAAAAATTGATGATGAGGACAACACAATATAGTGGAATTATATCTTAATTTTGGAAATGTGTATTTTCGGTTTTTCACCGGATATATATATTTATATATATATATATATATATATATATATATATATAAGTGAATGGCGCAAAACCCCCCTATACTATAAAAAAATATGCAGAAAATCCCTCTCCAGGTTTTAAAACCCCCCTATACTTTGCAAAATGTGCACTTTGACCCCTTGAAACTATTTTCCGGTGACGGAATTGTGCATTTACTTTTATACCCTTAAAATGTTATTTTATAATTTAATATAAATACAGGTTAATTACGATGCGAAAAGACGAAAAAACTGTTGGATTTTAACATAACGACATTCAAATTGTATTGATTGGATTGGGGATGGTGATAGGACCCACAATTATATATATATAATGAGGTCCGGTCCAACTTGTTAATGCTAAGTTTCTTGTGGATCTAAGATTGTTAATTATGATTACTGTGTCATTAAGTGCGTTTATTTTATTTTATTTATTATTGTAATTTTATTTTTGGAAGCAAGTGAATATTACTCAAAAGAGTAAATAATTAATTCAAACATTAGTGATTTTCCAAAGGAGGATTGGGCATAAACTTAAAACCGGGCCATTTAAATTGGTTTTATTTAGAAAGTTGAAGAAATTTATTTTGTAATTATATTAATTAATTTTTATGTACTGTACATATAAAAATAATTGAATTATAAAATCCTCAATTATCATGAATCTACAATGGATAAATTTAGTAATTCACTCATTATATAGTCTTAAAAATTAAATATTCTTTATCTTAGAAATTTGGAAAAGAGAAAATATCAATTATCTCTTATTAATTTAATTTTTTGATATTTTTCTTTTTAATTGAAACACACTCTACGAACCCCTCCCCCTTCTCAAATGTCTATATAAAATTTTACTCCATTTAATTAGAGAACAAATTTATGTTCTTAAAATTGGATTAATTTTATATGTATAGTTTATTTAATGTCTGTTAATACAATATAATGATTCAAACAAAAAGAATGTAATATAAATGGAGATATTTTATGAATTAAATGAGTATATTCTCATATAGTCCACATGTCATGAATTCTCTCTCATTAACATTAATCGGTTGGTTAAGTTCTTCTTTTCAATACAATTATACAGAAAACAAAAACATCTATTATATACATATATATATATATACACACACACTTCAAAAATATCAAATTTTCTGTAAATCCAAGACTATCCTCCTCCTTGGAAGCTCACTACATTCAATAACGCATCAAGAAAGATGTTTGATGAAGAAATTCAACCTGACATACGAAATCAAGTATACTTGTAGATTTAAGTTGAGGGAGAGAAGCTTTGAATAAAACCATTTCCGAAATTGTAGAGATTGAGTCATTTTCGTATGCTTAATAGTAACTGAGAGATAAAGATGGAAGCTATACCAAAAAGAGAGAAACTTTGAATTTGAGATGCCCAAGTTAATGTTACAGATCTGGAAAGAAAAAGAAGAGAGAGAAAGTTAAACCAACTTGCAATATAGTTTTACATATATCCATATAAGGGCAAGGGTAGTTAAGTAATTGAGCAACGACATTTTTGGGATTTAGAAAAATATATGTCATGTGGAACTCACGTGACTTTTTTTTGGTTGAAAAAGTGATCTGAACAATGTTACAAGGAGTGAATTTGCACACTTTTGCCAAATTATATGAGTTATTTGCACAAAGTGAATCATAAAGAGGTTTTCTGCACATTTTGGATAATATTGGAAAATTTTGCACCATTCACTCACATATATATATATATGTATGTATGTATAAAGTAAATTTTTTTTTTTATCACTTTAAGCACAAATAGAGGTTTATATTTGTGATTTCACACAATCACAAAAGACAATATAGTGTTAGAGAATGAAATGATATTACTGAATCTCATTTGAATAATGAGTGGATTTTGATACTTCATCATATATATATATATATTATATGCAGTCCCTAAATATAATATATGACTAATAGGAAATTTAAATCGTGAAATTTTAGGGAAAAAGAAAGTTGTGAAATTATATTCCAAATCCTAATCCTCACTAAACACTTTGACATTAAATATGATAACTTCATTGAGAATTCAACTCCTACTTGTCCTCAACTATGATAACTAAATAGAAGACATTTATTTTTATTACAACCCTAATTCCTCGCAGATTAATCTCCATTTTTTTATCACTCGCAGCCTTAAAAATTTACAGCCAATAATATTAAACCATACAAGGGCATATTCGGTATTCTATAAGCAAATACAGTGGTATTTTGGAGAAATCGAAGAAAGTAATTTTAGTCCAAAAACAACCAATCAAAAGTTGTCTGTACATGTGGAGCTCATAATTGACTCCATCTCTAAGAGTCAACGGAATTTTTTCTAGAGAGAGAAACAGAGTGTAGAGAGAGAAAGTCCATGTTCTTGCTTCTATATCCCTTATTCTGTATATAGATTTCTTTGATTTCACTGAAAATCAGTAATGGGTCTGCTTCAATTTTTGCCTTCTATTGATTGGAACAAAGAATCGTATCCGGAGTATGGAGATTTCGCGGCTCTTCTCTTATTTGCTCTGTTTTTCCCGTCACTTCGTTATTTTCTTGACGGATTTGTCTTTGAGGTACTGTGTTCTTTACTTATCTGATTTAATTTTTGAGTTTTTTCGGTTAGATTGAGGCTCAGATCGGTCAATTTCACACACATATGCATGTGGGTCTGTGTGCATGTCTGTGAATACACGATATATATGTGTGTGGGTGTGGCAGTTTTAAATATATGGTTGGTCCGTATAGAATTTAAATCTGGTTGATGGGTTGGTAAATTTTTGTATATCTGTTATGTGTCATTAATTGTTAGTCCTTTTTACTGAAAAAAATTGGACTTTTTACTGAATCTTCCTCGATATGTCTTTACTCTTTAGCTAGGATTGGTCTGGCTTTGCTTTTATTGAGGCCTTTATAGTTTTTGTTGCTTTTACATTTATGATCTAATTTACCAAAAAAATATTGGACAGTAACAGATTCTGATACTTGTAGACTTCTCTTTTAACTGTAATAAGATTTTATTGTAATATTTGACTATATGAATTTTGGATTGTATGTTGGGGTCATCTAGGTTATTACTTTTCCTTTGTTCATGTAGCTTGTTACTGTGACTCTTAAGTGATGCAAAACCATTTAGTAATATTGTTGTAACACCCCACTCCAACACTTGGTATGATATTATCCGCTTTGGGCCCAACCCGCACGGTTTTGCTCTTGGGCTCCTCCCCAAAATGCCTCATACCAATTGGAGACAACACTGCACATATAAGGACATTCTTAGACCTATACCTGGGTGGTGTGGGACGTCACAATCACCCCCTCTTGGGACCCAACGTCCTCGCTGGTTATCCATGGGCTTGTGCACGCTCCCACACTCAATTCCGCCTGGGCTCTGGCTCTGATACCAATTGTAGCTCCAATACGTGGTACGATATTGTTCGCTTTGGGCCCAATCCGCATGGTTTTGCTCTTGGGCTTCTCCCCAAAAGGCCTCATACCAATTAGAGACACACATGCACATATAAGCACATCACCAGATCCGGCCGGGTCCCAAGAGGGGGTGATTGTGATGTCCCACATTGTTTGGGTATAGGTCTGGGGATGTGCTTATATGTGCAGTGTTGTCTCCAATTAATATGAGGTCTTTTGGGGGAAATTCAAGAACAAAACCGTGCGGGCTGGGCTCATAACGGACAATATCGTACCAAGTGTTGGAGCGGAGTGTCACAAATTTGTATCAGTGTCAGAGCCCGGCCGGAATTTAGTGTGGGAGCATGCACAAACTCATGCGAGTTACGCCAACGAGGACTCTGGGTCCCAAGAGAGGGTGATTGTGATGTCCCACATCGCCCGGATATAGGTTTGGTGATGTGCATGTGTGTCTCCAATTGGTCTGAGGCCTTTTGGGAAAAAACCAAGAACAAAATCGTGCGGGCTAGGCCCAAAGCGGACGATATCGTAACATATGTTAGAGCGGGATGTTACAATTGTGATTCGTATTAACTCAAGTTTAATACAATCAATTCTGTAAGAAAAAAAATCTCACTAGTGAGATTTGGTTATGGTAAGGAGTAACTTAGATTGGATAATATTGGTGTTTGGTTCACACTGTGTTCCACATGATCCCCAAGAAAAGCTGAATCTTTTTTTAGATCGAATGAAAAGGTGCTCTGAAACCTTAGATTGCTACCGCCTTTCTCAACTATCTCAGGGTCAATTTCAGGTGACTGAAAGTCTTTTAATGATGAAAAATATTAATCCTGGTAATCATCGGCCCTTGAATTAATCCCAATCAACCCCAAACCCGTTTGGTTGTGAAAAAAAGTTGTAAATACATGAAAGAAGTCCTAAAAAAATAATATAAACATGGCAATTGGAACTTAAAACCATAGTTTTATATGCAATAGCTAAAAAGGAAAATGACGTACAGAACTTAGACATATGAGAAGGGGCAAAGGTAAGAACAACAAGCAAACCTCAATCTAGGTTCTATTTCATTTCCCTTTTCCCTAAGGTGAACATCGAAATGACTATGGCATGTCCCTTATTTGGTTAACGTTTCAAAGGATAAACTATAAGTTCCGCATATGATATCAAACATCATTGTAAGCATCAAAAGTGCAACAAGATGCTCCAACACTGGAAAATTCACTCCCACATAGCATGCTCCTTGCCTGCAAAATGTCGGGGTGAGCAAATAACCTCTGCAGATAATGCGGTAACAACTCGCCCCACAATTACACAAGTCATGCAACATATAATAGTTTGGTGATAATGGCTTCTACATTTCATTTTTATATATTACTTTCGTTATCACACAGCATGCTCCTTGCCTGCAAAATGTTGGGTGAGAAAATTTGTTCAGTAGATAATGCAATAGCCAACTCGCCCCACGATTACACAAATCATGCAACACATAATAGTGTAGTAGTGTAGGGGATCATGCCTTCTACATTTCGTTATATATTGCTTTTGTTATCACACATCACAATATCCACAAACTTCAACATACCTAATAACGAATAAACAATAGTCCCCATTACTGATCGACAAATTGTTCGGAAGTGGAGTCAATTATGCCAACAAAACCTTCCTCTTGGAAAAGATTCTCGATGCCTCCGTCAGGATTATCCTCTCTCATTTGTGCAGGTGAGTCTTCAAGGAACTAATCATCTCGTTCAGTGGGTAAAATAAGTTTAGTAGAATTGACCCATTTAGGGAGTATCATGCCAATTTATTATGCTTTTTTGTGCAATTCCCTCATTCTATCCTTACAGCATAAACCATGATTATACTTATAATATGTATATATATATATGTATGTATATACATATATTAATAAACATCATCATACAAACCATGATAATTACCATTCTCACCAAGATGCAATAACCCCTCAATTTATGACCTTACTCATGATGGAATCAGATTCACACTCATGACACCCTGGATAAAATGTAATTCTGCACCCGGATACATGCTGAAGCCCCACACCGTAAGATACCCGAATCCTTGTCTAAACGCTGCATTCGTAATGCACGCATCGAGTTCTCATAGTTAATCACCCGGAAAAAATCCTAAGCTTCGTACCCATAGTGCAAGCGAGGAATTTTGTAATCACAAGCCCCGGATACAAGCCTAAGCTTTGTACCGACACTAATATATGTAACCCATGCGTATTAACCTTTACACTAATATCATTAAGCACCCTTTCCAATCATTTATACCCATTTAGGCATTTCATCTAGCATATAAGAAACACATAATAGATTATTCAATTCCTCCTAAGGATGTAAAAAACCTTGTCCCATATTTAGTTTCACAAGTCATACCAAGTACACTTAAAGAACATTATTATATCCACATGAACACATATAGATTACATCTCATGGAATGCTTTAGCAATTTTAAACACAAAAGTATAATGTATTCACGTAAAAACTTGAAAACCAGAACAATTTTAATTACACAAGTATTTTCGAAACCATATTACAAGAAGGTTAAAACACCTCTACCTCAAAACGAAAATTTTCATAACCACCAGAATGAAAGTGCTCCAAACCTTTTCTCCTATGACTTTCCTGAAAGCAAACTTCTAAGAGACCAAAACCTGGAGAAAAAAATTGAATCTCAAAAATCCTCCACCGAAATTCTTGTCAATGGAAATTGTTTAATGAAGTGTTTTATTCGAGAATGCTTTTGGGATATATTTTATGTTTCAGTGAAGGTGTTGCATTTTATGCTGAATTTGTTGCAGAGTGTATTTTTGTTCTTTCAGAACCTTCTTGGGGCTATATAGTAGTGACATTTTTTCCTCACCATTATCTTGGTAGATAGTTTATGTTTAGGTCTTGGATGTACAAATTCTTTCTTGGAGTCCTTTTTCTTACTCAAGAGTAGGAATTGAGCCCCTAATGTCAATCCCCCTCAAATGCTACATCAGCACTTAATCATTGTGCTGCAATGGCTTTTTTTATATTAATTATTATTATTTATAATGAAAATAATTTTCTAGAAATTCTTAGTGAAGCCAATTGAAGAGGATGAGATGTCGTCCTTTTCTTTTTCTTTTTTTTTTCCCTTGTTTTCCTTTTGCTAAGTGTAAAGTTATTGTGTTTCTCTTGGTGTTCCTAATGCCGCTTGATATATATATTAGACATAGCAAAGTTCATCAAGTCATTGCATCTAAACGAATTAAGAAAAATATCACCAAGGTCTTTTGCTTGAGTACAATGTCCTCCACCTCCTCTAGGAAAACTATAAAATTCAAAAAATTATATAAAATTGGGAAAAACATATATAAATTCAAAAAATATATATAAATTTTGAAAACATATATAAATTTCGGAAAAAAAAAATAAAATGCGGGGGGAAATATAAAATTTGAAAAATATATTTTAAATTTCGAAAAAATATAAAATTCGAAAACATATATAAATCTCAGGAAAAAAATAAAATTCGGGGAAATATATAAATAACAGTAATTTAATAACAGTAATAATATTGTCAATCCCGAACACCTACTATATGTTTGACCTGCTAAAATCTGCACTATGATATATTTTAACTAGAAGACCTGTTTCCTACCCACCATCAGTTTCTGTTTGTAAAAATTCTTTCCCATATTATCTTAAGGAGATTATCCATATAAGGCAGACATCAACCAATCTGTGGTAAAGTCAACAAGGAATCTTAAATTTGATGTTTGGGACCTACTAGATGGCATTTCCATTTACGAGATGAAGTTTAAAAACAGTAAAAGGTTATTAGTTGAGCCAATGTATGTTATTAAGCTCATTTAGAGGGTAGAATGCTTTAAAAGAAATAGTATGAACAGAAAAATTTGCACCATATTTCTTGGGCAAAGGGCATAATGTATAGCCGTTTCTGATGAATTTCTTACATGGTTATGAATGTGAAGAATTTTTCTCTGAAGTGTTTTGCGTCACATTTCCTGCATCTCAGATCTTCTATTCCTAGGCTCTGTTGAAAGCGAATATACATTTTGCAGAAATTGGGAAGACGGTTGATATTTGGAAAAGGACATCAGACAGTGGACCTGGTAACAGATGCGAGAAAAAAGAAGATAAGGAAATTCAAAGAATCAGCATGGAAATGTATTTATTTCCTCTCAGCTGAGCTTATGGTTCTCTCTGTAACTTATGATGAACCTTGGTTCACTGATACGAAATATTTTTGGGTTGGACCAGGAGAGCAGGTCTGGCCTGACCAGAAATTTAAGTAAGATTTATAAACATTTGCATTAGAGACTGTTTATGCAGGCAGCTGTATTAGCTATGCTCTGCCCTTGAGTTTATCAATGCTTTGATTAGGATTTTTTAGCATCTTAGCCCCCTCAAATCATTTACCTGTTTTGCGAGTGCTCAGGTTGAAATTGAAAGGAGCATATATGTATGCTGCTGGATTTTATACATACTCCATCTTTGCCCTGATCTTTTGGGAAACAAGGCGTTCTGACTTTGGGGTATCAATGAGTCACCATGTCGCGACTGTCATTCTCATTGTGATGTCTTACATATTAAGGTATGATTGAGTGGAGGTCAAGTTGTATCTTGTTTATCTCTGTACACTACAAACACATTTAATGGGTTGAATACCAACCTACCTACATAAACTATAATAAAAGGTCTTATATCAAATCACTAATTTGTTATTACTATGAATATAAATGCTCATTTGGAAGATGTTGTTATGGTATTGCTCCTGCTGCAATTTTGAAAATTCAGTATCAGCCTCATAGAAAGTTAGGACTAAAAGAAAATTTTATTTACTTCCTGCGTTTGCTTCTTGCAGGTTTGCACGTGCTGGTTCAGTTATTTTGGCTCTTCATGATGCTAGTGATGTATTTTTGGAAGTAGGGAAGATGTCCAAATATGGTGGTTTTGAAACTCTTGCTAGCTTGTCATTTATTCTTTTTGCTTTGTCTTGGGTCCTACTCCGGCTCATTTACTATCCATTCTGGATCCTTCGGAGTACAAGGTGAGTAAATGTTGATGCATACTTTTAAATAACTTCATATTCTTTGGGACATCCTTGGTTTCAATCTCAAAATAGTTTATGCAGAAATCCAATTATGATCTTAGTATCTGTCTGTCATAATTAATAATCTTGACAGTGCTATTGTTAGGTTTGTTTACTAGTCTGAGATCATCTGATAATGTTATTGAACTCCAGATGATCAATCTTCAAAGTATTGGTGTTTTTTTATGAAGCCAACTTACTATAGAGGATGCAGGGTTTAATAATAAAAAAAATTATTCTTTGTTAATTGCCTGTGCAGCACACACAAACACACACATTTGGGGTTGGTTTATGTGCCAACGATACAATATTTTCTCTAAATAACAGTTGTGGTTGAGTTCTGGTTCGCTATTTTCTGCCTAGTCAGCTGTGATATATAGAAAGAGATATCATTATTGATAGTGCAAACTTGTTGTACAATAGGCATCCTTACTTCTGCCAAGTACGAAGTTTGAAAAGTCTAATTTCCTGAAGCACGTGTCTTGGTCTGTGGATGCATAAAGTTGCAGTTATCATGCTAGTAATTCAATTTACTCTGTGGTACACTGAAGGCAAAATCATTCGTTCAGCCAAGTAATCGAACAATTTTATTACTGTAATGGTCCAAATTCAATTCCGGGTTTCAGTTTTTTATTTCTTCCCCTAATTAGTTATCAAGATATTTGAAATTCCTTTTGCTGGAACTCTACTAACAAATTATAAACAAGGAAACGACTTCCTTATATCATCTATATTGGTTAAATACATTACGGATTGAATAAAACCATTTTCTCCCATATGCACTTTCCCTTCATGTATGATGGAAATTAAGGTTTTATTATAAACATCTTCCTCTATTGCATACAATTTTCTTCTTGATAAACCTGTGTCCTGTGTCCTGCTTAAGGTGCACCTTTTCCCTGCTGACAAAGTCTATATCTCTCGTCTTGACCCACCTACCAGAAGGCAACAGAACTTGAAGTAGTCATTTGACTTAGTTTGTGATCTTTATAGTTATATACTTCTTCTCATTCACTAGTTGTTACAAGTTCTTAGAAAGATTATTTAAAAAGTGATGCATCTTCTCTTTAGTCGTATACAGTTTTGTTGCAGTCTTGGACCCAAAGTATTTTTTTTTTTTGGGGTCAAAATTGATACCAGAACTACATGCTAATTTAGGCGCATTTCCTGTGCTGTAGAAAGTCCTTGTTTCTGAATATGATTTATCCAATTCCCTTTCTTCCCCCTCTTATAGTAAACTAGACAAGGCTACTTTAAAAATGCATTTCTCATACATTTTCATTTCATTATTTGCTTCTCTATATGGCAGTTACGAAGTTCTATTGTTCTTGGACAAGGAACTGCACAGTGTTGATGGCCCAATCTATTATTATGTGCTCAACACGCTTCTTTATGGCTTGCTTGTTATGCATATCTATTGGTGGATATTGATATACCGTATGCTTGTCAAACAAATCGAAGCAAGGGGCAAACTCAGTGAAGACGTTCGATCTGGTAAGTGAATATCCGTTTTGGTAGGTTTGGTAATGAACACTAATAACATATATACACGGGTCTGGCTTGCATATCAGAAAAAAAAGTGAAACAGAATCTGACAATTATTTCTGTTGGGGAAAATTTTAAGTGCATAATTTTTAGATCTCTTTAAACATTGTGACAATGCATGAATGACAATCAACATTTCAAAGATATATAAGGTCATCAAGGTCGACCAGTTCAATCACTGCAAGGACTTGACCTCTTAGAAATATAATTTTTTTTCTATTTCTTTTCTTAGTTGTTTCATTGCTTTTGGTTAGGACTTCATTTTCTTTAGGAAGTATTGTCAAGAATTTCTAAACTAAGGGCATTATTATTGTGCTTTTTGGGAAATGGAATCGGCCGACTTAATTTTCAGTCTACTCCAAGATGTAACTTGTTGCACTTGCATGCCTAACAGTAATATCCCTATGAATACGGATCCTCTCCAGTGTCATTAAAATTCAAACTGTAAGAGGGTATTTTTATAATTGTAAGATATATAAATTATAACGTGGATGTTTTATCCACCTTTGGATTGAGCTCCAAACAACTCAGGAGAGAGATCACGCTGGAGAATCCTAGTTCTAGCCCTATACGTTATAATATATGAAGTATTGGAAATAGCAAATATTCTTCGATTTTGTGCATCTTAACTTACATGTTTAACAGGAGTTTATTATTCCCCATTTGAAATTGTTTAGCCCAGTGTAATATATTAAACTAGTTGCCCAATTGGTTGTGATCTTTTATTGATTCATCTAAACCTTGTGCAGATTCTGACAGTGATGATGAACATGAAGATTGATGACGATACGAGATCTCCGATCACTGCTTTATTCGTGTTTCTTAAATTCTGAGAAATCAAGTCATTTCATAGTTAGCCATACTAAAATATAATTACAGTTGAGGTCACTTTCTGGGCTCATAAAACAACCATTCACATCTCATTGCTATTGGAGGTCTAAGAGAGTTGGCTCAAGTGCTGCATAAAACATGTTGTATTATTTGGTTTTTGCCAAAATTGCCAATAATTTATCATTTTAGGTTGGGAAATTTAGGTTTATTTACTTCACCCCATTGGTTTTACCCTGCTAAGCTTAAGAGTGAGTTTTTGCTGGAAAGTTCATGTGTTGTTGTAATATTTACATTGGCAAAAATACTTGTTCTAAGAATTTTTAAGTATTATTCAGAAACATGTTCTGAAAAATTGAACTACCCTTGCATGTTGGTTTTAGCAGTTGGTATTTACATATGTATAATACATTTATGGGTGTACAAAGTCAGAAGCTTGTAGGTGTGAAACATTACATAAATTCATGTGTATATATTTATCTAACTATATTAATTATAGGAAATAATGATTTCTTGTTTATTGATGGTTAAGATATTCGTATGTAGTAAATGCAATGATAAAGGAAATTAAAAAAATTGGCATGGTGTTTGTATTTTTGAAAATAGTTTTATGTTTTCTGAAAACTGATAATTAGAAAATTGTTCAAAAAATCTGCTTGATTGGGTTTTCTAAAAATTGTTTTCAGAAAATTCAGTTATAAAAATACATGTTTTCAAAAAAAAAAAAAAACTCCTTTTCATTGTTCTAAGAGAATAATTTTTAAAAATTTTAATAATAGTTTTCAGAAATACAAACCAACAGTAATACTCCCTATGTTTCAAAATAATAATTCTAGCTGGATTTTTTTTACTCTTTAAGATAATATATTTTATTGGACTGAAAATAAGTAATTTTTCATTTTTAACCTTGTTCAATAACAAAAAAAAATTAAAAAATTAATATTGAAGTATAGTTGGAAAAAGTGAAAAATTATATAGTATAGAGGAATCAATTTAATAAAATGAAAAAAAAAAAAAAAAACTTACTCAAACTGACCATATTTTAAAACTAAATTTCCAATTTTTAAATTGAAATAATCAAAATATATTTCTTTTATAATTGTCTAAAGCAATTTTGTGTTATTGTTAAATCTAAAGCAGCACGTAGTTTCCGAGTCATATAGCAGCTGAAAATTGAGATTCAGCACTTTCACATTTCACTCTCTCCTCTCCGCCCCCTCGTCTAGCCGCCGCCCTCGCTCCTCCGCCCACCGCTTCCGCCGCCCTCGCTCCTCCGCCCACCGCTTCCGCCACCTCCGCCGCCGACACCGGTACAATTTTCCCGCTATACCTCTCTTTCTTAGACATGATTTCGACTTTTCTTTTCTTTCAAGAAATGTATCATTTGTTACAATTACTCACTATTCGTGCTCATAATTAGGGTTTCTTACATTTTGATGCTATCAGACCACAAATCTCAGTACCACCCACCCACACATATATATATGTTGTACTAATTGCACAGTAAATTGAGCGATACTCTCACTGCCGTTGATCATCTGAAATTTCTGAAAGCTCTGTCCATGAGAAAGGATTTGTTAATTAGGGTTTCAAATCATTGTTATGAGGATTTAGCAATCAATTATTATTATTATTATTTTTTGAATGGTAAGAAACT
The DNA here is from genome assembly GCA_963922005.1 of Cornus suecica. NCBI lineage: Eukaryota > Viridiplantae > Streptophyta > Magnoliopsida > Cornales > Cornaceae > Cornus > Cornus suecica. The sequence continues at coordinate 66,262,352 of OY998245.1, forward strand.
CACGCACCACACACCCACAATGCCTCCTAGGAGGCTCGAACCCCTCACCATCCCATTTGGGGGGTGAGGTTATACCATTGCACCAGAGGTTATGGTCACTCTTGATAACACAAATTTAGAATGATCTAGTAACAGATTTTTTGACAATTGTTGGGATTAGCAACTGTTTGTGCTCATAATTGTGTTTTTTTTTTTCCTTCTACATGCGTGTTCTTATGCTATTGTACAATTAGATAAAGCAACATGCAAATTTATGTTGTATTTATAACATGGTGATTTAAATGGTCTCGTAAAATGATCTTTGAATATAGAAACAATTTGGGTTGGAACCCATATTATCAAATTTAAGAATATGATAATGGAGCTATATGGGTTGGTTTGGTTTGTTGTTGATGACACTATTCTGGAAGTAATTCAATTACAACATGATCTAGTAACATAACTGCTCCACTTATGTCCTAGTGGCTTTGAGTTTTAGTTCCGGAGCCCTACGTCAAAGGTTTGAGATTGATAGAGAGAAGAATTTTTTTTTTTAATAAGATGAATTATTCGAATGAAAAAATTGTTAAACAAATTCAATTTCCCATTATTTATTGTCCTCGTCAGTTTACTTCTATAATGGATCACAAAATTGTAGAGGGTACTTAAAGAGATGTCCAAATCATCACTTGTTGCTCATTGTACATGGTTGATTTGTGAAAGAGACATGCATGGATTTAGATAGTGCTGTTTGAACATGTGGATTTTATTGATGAGGCTTTAGATGTTTCTTCTATTGTCTGTGCCATGTCGATATATCCTCGTTCTTTGTGCGTGGCTTTCAACTGATTGTATTAATAAATAAATGCCACATTTAAACCTGACTCTGGTTTTTAGTACCCATATTTGAGTTCAAATGCGATCTTAGCAGTTGTGTTCAAAGATGAAATTTTAATATGAATACAACTAACGCAATTTTAAATGTAAATTGATGCTATGCTATTGGTTTACTATTTACATTACATTCCAGCAGGCATTTTACTTTATAAGTTTAGTTTGGATTAAGATCATAATCTGATCGAACTTTCTAAAACTAGTTTCATTTTGATCGTGAGTTAATGTTACAAATCTTAGACTTGAACCATTGCATCTTGTTTGGTTCTATTATGGGATCCTGATTAGGTCATAATTGGGTTAGAACTGGATGTTGATTTAACTTTTTGCAGCTTTATCCAAGTGTGAAGGTTGTTATATATTGTTTTCCCATTCATGAGATGCTGGGAGTGAGAATTGGACATAAGCCTAATTTTTTTTTCATAATTACACCTGGCAGCTGGAGATTTACCATTGTACCAAAAAATGGCCTCTTGTATAAATGATCTATATATATAGTTTGAGTGCCCCTTATGTTTCAGAAGTATGATGAATTTCCCAGGTTGTCTGTCTGGTGCTTTGACAGTCTGTGATGATAGTAATATTTTTTTACGTAAAACCTTGAATAGTTATGGCATCAGTATTTAGATTGGAGATATCCTTATGTTATATGTGCTTGAACATATATCTCTTTTCGGTATTGTATACCTCCCCATTTATTTTCTAGCTCTCTACAATTCAGCCCAACAATCTTTTCCTAGGAGAAAGAATGCAGATGTCTGGAGGGTATTTTTAGCCTCAAGTTTAATGTATTATTCTATCAAAGATTATCCTTTTTACTACTATTAGCAGGGGATGTCATCAAAACCATACGGGTTTCTACCATAGAAATTCAGTTGTAAACTTGGTATCATGAGTGATCTCAAAGTGTTGCTATTGAAGAGTGTCCCAAATTATTAAACACAATTTTGTTGGAGGATAAGACTAAACCATGCATTGTATTTGTAGGTTACAAATTTGTGATGACTTTGCTCTACTAGTAATTTCCATATATCCAATTCTGTTGGGCAGAATGACTGGTTATAAACTTATAATGTTAATCTTTTCTGAGTTACCTTGGCAGGCTCCTGGTCCACTAAGATTACCAGGTCACAGTGGCCAAGCTATTCGAGATTTAATATACTGAAACCCATCTTTTTGCAGAATTTGATAGGATTAGAAACTCGGATAAAGGGAAGACATGGAAGATGTGCTGACTGACATTCCCCTGCCTTCAAGGTTCTTTACCGAAGATCTCAACAACTTCAGTGCTCCATCACCGCCCCTACCATCTCCTTTCTTGTTGTTATCTACGCCTGATGCACAAAATCCCCTCTGCCCCTCTCTACTCATCATTGCCATGTCTTCTTCATCTTTACATTTCTTCCACCATGTGTCCTCTAAAACCTTAATAGGAACTCTCATCCTCCCTGAGGTCCCCTTCTCTGGCAACTCTGTCGAACCATCTCTCAAGGACAAATCCTGCAACATTTATGCCCTCAATGACGCTGATAATTTGATTTGCGTCGTCTCCGTTCAGTTTCCAGTTCCTTCAGAGAGATCCCATGCTGTTGCAAAGTTGCTTATTGGTGAACAGATTGTTCCAGAGAGAGTTTTGATATTGGAGTCAGTTCAGAGCCGAAACTTTCGGGGTAAGCTCTCACCTGATGAAACCTTTGCCTTCAAGCTGGAGACATCATCATTGAGAAAGGAGCTCAGTAATGGTTCTGGAGAATCGGCACTTATAAAAGGCTTGGGCTATTTCCCTTCAGGAAGTGTGGTGGATGGTTTAGCTGCTGCTTTATTGGGTCGATGCGAGTTGAAGAAGATCAAGGGAACTCTGTGCGTCTTATGGCCTGAATTCGGTGGCTCTGTGATGTCACTGCTCAAATCCCTATTGCTGAAGGATGTGTTACCTCGCTTGGAATGTAATATTGACGGTGACAATGTGCAGGAATGGTCAAGGCTTGGCGGAGTGAAAAACCCTCTCCTTGATTCTGAATTGTATACCTAATATCTCGCTCCGCATACTTCAAGCAATCATCCTCTTCTGATTTTCTTAGATTACACTCGCGTTGAAATAGAAAATTTTCCCTTCATATCAACTAGAGGCACTGATAGTCACTTCTATCATCCATCCTACATTTTGTTGAAAAGTTTTGTACTGTTATTATAATTTGAAACACTGAGTGTTGAAAGCTCTTGCGTTAGTTGTACGACTCTATTCAGCTCTTGTTTTGGACTTGTTCTAAATCGTTTTCCTTCAATTGCATGTCGTGTTGTTTCCATTCAAAAAGATCAGTCGAAGTTCAGCTCTAGGGTTATGATATCAACGAAGAAAGATGATATGTCTATTTACATGTAATGTAGCGAAAAATGGCAGGGACATAAACGCCAGAGGAACTAGAAGGTCGATGAGTATTAGGTGCAAATCTTCGGTGTCCCTGGATTCAACCCTAGGAAAGTTTCTGTGTCTTCCTTGAAGCATTGAACCTGAGAAGTGGAAACCATTTTCAAGTACCTAACCAGTTGAAACAGATTCATTTCATCTGTAATGAACACATTTCATGCCACTTAGTTAATTCTTGTGTTTCAAGAATCAAAATCATGACTCATACACATGGATTCTAGATTTTCTGCAGTGGAAAAGCAAGCAAAATGTCATGTAATCTTGTGTATAAAGAAATTGTTAGAAAGATATATAGATAACGTGTTTGTTTTGGCTCATTCATTTGCATGAAATTGTAGTAACCAAAGCTAGCAACAGCGACAGTTTTTCCCTACAGTGGACTCCATATTTAGCACGTTTAGCTCTTTAACTACAATTTGCCAACCAAACCACTAAACAAAACTATGTAGAGAAGAAAATCAGGAAGCCAAGTTTAGCTTTTGGTCTTAACCTACTATGTAAAGTGGTTAATTAGTTTAATAAATTATTTAGGTCTTAACCTACTATGTAAAGTGGTTAATTAGTTTAATAAATTATTTAGCTCAAACTGTCCAACCAATTAACTCATGTTACATATATATATATATATATAAATTATTTAATAAAGAAGCCACGTCTTTGGTGTTGTGCTTGGAAGGGTTAAAGATTAGCTGTAATGAGAAAAGTAGAACTGTCAATTGAACGGATTCGGATCGGATCAGTTAAATCTAAATTCAATTTGTTAAGAAATCGGATTATTGGATTCGGATCCTAATCGGGTTATTGGATTTTATTTTCAATCCATATTCGGTTAATATCGGATTCGGATTATTGATAAGGATGGCAAAAAATCCCGATCCACAATCTGAATCCGATAATTCGACGGACTTTTATTTAGTTAATTCATATTCAAATTTCTTTATTATAAGATATTTGATCCGATTATCTAATTAAAAAAATACAAAAATAAAAAAATCAATAAATACTGAAACACTAAGATTCACACTTTTAATAATTGTATTTATGATCAATCATTATTAATAAATAATAAAATAATTAACAGCTAATATTTATATACATATACAGTATTCAATATATACACATAAAAATATCAAATATATTTACATATATATATAAATATATTTTATATCGGATTGAGTTATTATCGGATCGGATTGACATAAATTCAAATCCAATTTGTTAAGAAATCATATTATCGAATTCGGATACTGATCGGGTTACCGGATTTTATTTTCAATTCATATTCGGCTAATCGGATCAGATTCAGATCAAAATCCGATCCATTGACATGTATGGAGAAAAGCAAAGCTTTTGGTTGGTCGCTCGCCCAAATTTTAGGAATTATATATTGGGGGGAGACAAGTTTTTTAATACCTCTCCCTCTCTCACACACACACAAACACACGGATTGGGATTTTTTGGTTTGGAAATAATCACCAACCAGACCAATATTAGTTACATCCTCTATTGACTACAAACATCTTCAAACAAATACTCAAACATTCAATAACCAAAATGACACTCTTCTCACTTATATATCTCATAGTCCCACCCATCACTTCCAAATCAAACTGTCTCTAATTAAGCATCCCCAAACAAAGCACAACACCAAAAAAAATGGCACCTTCACTTCACTCAAGATCATCAGCCACATTGCTGCAATTCTTGCTTTTAATTTTCTCCATGTTTAGTATGACCTTGCATGCAAGTGAACCTCCTTTAACTCTAGACTACTACTCATCTACATGTCCAACTGCCCTTGAGATTGTGAGGCAAGAAATGGAATGCGCGGTGCTCTCTGATGCGCGAAACGCAGCCTTGATCCTACGTTTACACTTCCATGATTGCTTTGTTCAGGTAAACATATTCTTCACCACTACAAAAAAAAATGTATCTATAGTGACAAAAATTTAGTGCCAGAAGGAAATTTTCCACCGCTGTCGCACATAAATTGATTTTTTTACACGAGAATAGATATAACAACAGTTTTTATTGTCACTATAGCGTTAAAAAAATTTAATGTCGGGACTTTAGATGACAATTTATAATCTCCTATTAAGTTTCACTAAAAGTTATAATTGCAGTCTTTATCCCTTTTAGTAACAGTTGAAACCGTACATTAATATTAAAAAAGGGTAGCCAGTGCATGACATTTTAATATATAACATGCATATGGAAATATGGATATGGTTCAGTGATCTGCATTAGGTTTTGGAATAAATAATGACCAAAAGTACTAGAAGTGAATGCTGAAAATACATGATATTGAAGGGTGTTGGTGTGATTGTTTCAGGGTTGTGATGGCTCAGTTTTGTTAGATGACACAATTACACTACTAGGAGAGAAGAGTACCCCTACCAATCTACATTCCTTGAAAGGGTTCGGAATCATTGATAGGATCAAGAACAAGCTTGAATCAGAGTGCCCTGGTACAGTCTCTTGTGCAGATATCCTCACTGTTGCTGCAAGAGATGCAGTTATTCTGGTATGCACCATACATTACACATAATATATATATATATATATGTATGTATATATATTTATCTACAAGTAACAACTTATTAGTATATACTTTGCTTAAAGATGAGAATTCCTCGATGGAGCGACGAAGGTTCAAGTCTATGTAAGGGCAAATGAGTGCATAATTAATTGCAAGAGAAAAAAAAAAAAAAAAAAAAAAAAAAAAAAAAAAAGATGTGTTAAATGGTGATAATTAGTTGATTTTCATTTTGTTTTTCTCTTAATGTTTTCAGGTTGGTGGACCTTATTGGGATGTTCCTCTAGGAAGAAAGGACTCGAAATCTGCAGGCTACGCCCTCGTGGGCGAAAATATTCCCACTCCAAATGACAGCCTTCTCTCAATCATTTCCAAGTTTGTTTACCAAGGCCTCTCTGTCACCGATACAGTAGCTCTTTCCGGTAAGCACCGTTGCTTAATTATATAAAGATGCTTATATATATATACTCCATAAAACTGTATATTGCATCAACATCATGCAATGTGCTTTCATCAATATAGTGCCCTCTTTGGTTTAATTTTCTGAAAACTGTTTCTTGAATGCTCGTATACAAAAGTACATTTTGAATAAAAAAATATCCGGAATAAATTTACTATTTTTCTATATTGTTGAGAATACCGTTCTGAAAACTAAACCAAACAGACTCTTAATTTTATCCACGAGTTCTAATAAAAGAAGTGTGCTGCTTATAATATGCAGGGGCTCACACTATTGGCATTGCGCGATGTGTGAACTTCCGGGACAGAATTTATGGAGATTTCGAAGCAACTGCAGGTTTCACTCCATCTTCGCAGATATACCTCAGCACCTTGAAAGCGACCTGCCCGGCTTCAGGGACAGGGGGAGACAACAATGTAGCAGCCTTGGACTATGTCACACCTAACCTTTTCGACAACTCGTTCTATCATTTGCTATTGAACGGGGAGGGACTACTCGAATCTGATCAGGAACTGTACTCCAGTGTGTTCGGAATTGAAACGAAGAAACTTGTGCAAAAGTATGCTGAGAGTGTTGTTGCTTTCTTTGAGCAGTTCTCTGAGTCCATGGTGAAAATGGGAAACATTACAAATGCAGATACATATGTGGATGGGGAAGTTAGGAAGAACTGCAGATTTGTGAACACATGAGGAGCTAGCAATTTGTTGTTTGTCATTGTTTATATGTTATGCCAAGAAGTGGAAACCACAGATATTATCTGAGATTGTTATGGAATATTGAAGGTTTATTGAAGGTTGTTTTTTATTCAATATTTTGTAATAGATATATAAAAATTCTAAAAGATTATGTATGGATAGTTGATTATGGGATACAAGATGTGTGATTAGGGATGACAATAGGATGTTTGGGGGCGGTTTTCTCGATCCTAGTGACCAAAACCGTGAAAATTCGCATCCTCTATAATCACTCTAAACCGTTAAAAATTTCACCCTTACCTCCATAATCACCTCAAACCATCCCCATGCCCCCCATAACAACATTTTCTTCTTAAGGGCAAACAAAAAATCAATATAACATTGTGATCTATATAAAAAATAACAATTATCCAATTGATTTAATCGTAATAATTTCTACCATAAAAATAATTTTAATAATTTGAAATCAACAAATAATTCAAATCTAGATAAAAAAAAATTCAATAAAAGTCTTAAATATCAACAACATAAGTCAAACCACATATAATACTAGTCCACAGTAAAAATATTAGTTAAATACAACTCCACCCATAAAATATTACTCAAAAGAAATTTCATAACTAAAAATCTACTCCATTACATTTTAATATAAAAAATTGTGAAAAAATAAATTATTATTATGCAGTTTGGGCCGCGCAGTTCTCAAACTATCCCCGCCACCATAACCATCGATTTTTTATTTTTTACCGCATAACCACCCCTTTATAAATAAAGCAGTTAAGAAACCATTAAAAATGAGACAGTTTGGAACTGTTCCCAAACAAGGAGATTTTTTTTGGTCATCCTATATGTGATGCAATAGAGCAAGTTTGTGTCACTAATTATGACAAAAAGGTGATATACATAAATGCTTTGGTCAGAGGATACGCGTAAATTTTTTAGAACAAAGATAGACATAAAATCCATAAAAAATGAATTAGCCTCAATTTTTTTAAAAAAACAAAAATTTAGCCAAGCAACACAAGATCACTTTGAAACAATGACATGACTAGGCAGCCTCCATATAGCAGCAAAGTCTCTGTTCTTCTTGCAGTCCTTGAGCTTTAAAGAAGCCAACCTCATCCTCAAGCAATTCTCCATTCTAGAAGTTAGAGTTCTTGCAGCAGATTGAACACCACTGAAAATTCTTGTGTTTCTTTCTCTCCTTAGAAAGTAAATAGCTCCAGCAAAGCACATTCTGAAGGTGGAAGCAATTAGTGATTTTGTGTCTTGATTCCAAAGCTTTGAAGCCCAACTGATAATCTGAACTAGAGAGGAGTTTCCTAGGAAAGCACCACATCTAACTTGGCACCAATTCCATATGAAAACTGAGTAAGTGCAAGCAAAGAATAAGTGTTCATGATCCTTAACCATATCATTGCACAGAAGGCATAGGTTAGAGGAGCTGTTGGTGATGCCTGGTTTATCTTTTGTGCTGAGTCTCAAGTTGACAGCAAGCCAAGAGACAAAAGCATGTCTAGGGATGCGCCATTGGTTCCTTCTTAGAATGCAGCTAACTTTTTTAGAACCATTCCATCTAGCAAGCTGAGATTCATCAAAAGCAATTCCAGAAGCAATGTCCACCATATGACTAGAATGAAGGGTTCCCCAAGGCAACCAGAAATCATGCCAAAGGGAAATGTTTTTGCCATTTACTATATGGTGTTTAATAAGGCCACAAGCAAGGCCCCTAAGCTTCAACAATCTTCTCCAATTACATGAGCTAGTAAGAGAAGGTTTGAGGGTCCAGAAACATCTATTCTTGATGATGTTGGAGTGAGCCCAAGCAAACCAACTAGAGTGTCCCTCATCATTGAAGAGATTCCAAATGAGCTTGAGGATAGCAATTCTGTTAAGGCTAATGAGATTGGGGAGACCTAATCCTCCAAGATCTTTGGGCTTGCACACGGTGTTCCAATTTACTTTATGTTGGGTCGAAACAAGCTCTAATGCAAACACACGCACACAATGGACACCAGATATATAGTGGTTCCCCAAAAATATGGGTACGTCCACTTTGAGAGCTTCATTATCTTCGGTTTAAAACACAAACCGGGTATTGAGGGAGGATACAAGTTTTATCGACTCTACCTCACAACTCTCTCTCTCACTTACAAACATCATAGAGAATTACTCTGTGGCTTACTCTCTCGTGTATCACTAACTCTCTCTGTTTTACACTTCCAGTTTTTTTTTTTTTTTTTTTCCCACACCCTTATACACTGCTATATATATACACAGATATCATATACAGACAAAACACCATTTGCACAGAAGTCTTCATGCGCATGGGCGGCGCATCCTTTCTTGACTCTTGGTGAAGGCGGTTTGGTTGTATACGGCAGTGGGTTGGTGGCTGCTTTGGTTGACAGTTACATGCACATGGGCTGCTGCATGTGGATGGTGGATGGTGATGCTGTTGAAGACCACCACACAGGTATGGAAACCTACAATTCTCCCCCTTCCATACCAATCAGAGGAGAACGTCTTCACCTGATCTCTCCCTCACTGCCAATTTGGGGCTGGTGTTAAACCAGCTTCTTCTTTGCAAACTTCTAGCTTTTCTCTGGACAGGCTCTTGGTCAGCATATCTGATCCATTATCATCTGTGTGAATCTTCTCTAGCTGTAGAAGTTTGTCTTCGAGCACGTCACGGATCCAGTGATACCTGACGTCTATGTGCTTGGACCTTGAGTGGAAGGTTGAATTCTTGCTAAGATGAATAACACTCTGACTGTCACAGTATATGACATATTTTTTCTGCTCTTGTCCCAATTCTTGAAGAAACTTCTTCATCCACAAGAGCTCTTTGCATCATTCTGTTACTGCAATGTATTCAGCTTCTGTGGTGGATAAAGCAACACACTTTTGTAATCGGGATTGCCATGAAACTGCTCCCCCTACAAAAGTGATTAGGTATCCGGATGTGGATTTTCTGGAGTCACTGTCTCCGGCCATGTCTGCGTCTGTGCAACCTTCCAATAAAGGTTCACCACTACCAAAGCATAAACAAATATTGGTAGTTCCTCTAAGATACCTGAGGATCCATTTTACTGCTGCCCAATGGTCCTTTCCAGGATTTGACAGATACCGACTGACAACTCCAACTGCATGAGCAATATCAGACCTCGTGCATACCATGGCGTACATCAAACTGCCAACTGCTGAAGCATAAGGCACTTTCTTCATTTCTGTTTTTTCTGTCTCACTTGAAGGACACTGCTTCATATTCAACTTGAAGTGGCTTGCAAGTGGAGCACTGACTGGTTTTGCTTTGCTCATGTTGAACCTTTCAAGAACTTTGTCGATATACCTTTCTTGAGATAACCAGAGCTTGTGTTTCAGTCTGTCTCGAGAGATCTGCATTCCCAAGATTTGTTTTGCCGGTCCCAACTCCTTCATAGCAAATGACTGGCTCAGTTCCTTCTTCAATTTGTTGATCTTGCTGCTGTCATGGCCAACGATCAACATATCATCGACATATAGCAAGAGGATGATAAAATCTCCATCAGGAAATTTCTTGACAAATACACAATGATCTGCAGTGGTTCTGTTGTATCCATTCTGGTCCATGAATGAATCGAACTTTTTGTACCACTGTCTTGGTGCTTGTTTGAGCCCATAGAGACTCTTCCTCAATCTGCACACAAGATTTTCCTTTCCTCTGGTTCTGAATCCTTCAGGTTGCTCCATGTAGATTTCTTCATCCAGATCACCATGTAAAAATGCGGTCTTTACATCCAGTTGTTCGATCTCTAGGTTCAAGCTGGCTGCCAAGCCAAGAACAACTCGGATGGAGGACATTTTCACTACAGGTGAAAATATTTCTTCAAAATCAATGCCCTTCTTCTGACCGAATCCCTTCACAACCAGTCTTGCCTTGTACCGTGGTTGTGGATTGTTTTCTTCAGACTTCAGTTTGAATACCCATTTGTTCCTGAGAGCTTTCCTTCCCTGCGGTAACTTGACCAAGTCATATGTGTGGTTCTCATGCAGCGATTTCATCTCTTCCTGCATGGCTTTCATCCACTCCGCATTTTTACTGTCTTCAACAGCTTCTTGATAGCTCTCTGGTTCTCCCCCGTCACTAAGCATCACGTACTCTGCGGAGGAATATTTGCGATTCGGTTGTCGCTCTCTGGAAGATCTCCTTGTTTGAGGATCAACCGGATTTTCTTCTGTAACTGGTTCTGGTTCTGCATCATCATCAGCTGGATCTCCTTGAATAGCTCCCCCATCATTTTCTGCTCTCGGTGAGGGAACCGGGTCTAGATTAGCTGGTAACTCTTCAGGTGAGTCTGATTTCTTTTGTTTTTCAAGATCTTCAATGGTCTGATCTTCGAAAAATATCACATCTCTGCTTCTGATGACCTTCTTGTTGATAGGATCCCAGAGTCTGTAACCAAACTCTTCATGGGCATATCCCAGGAAGATGCACTGTTTGGCCTTTCCGTCAAGCTTGGATCTTTCATCTCTGGGAATGTGGACAAATGCTCTGCAGCCAAACACCTTCAAGTGTTTGTAGGAAACATCTTTCCCTCTCCATACTTTCTCTGGGACATCACTGTTTAATGGAACGGAGGGAGATAGGTTGATTAAGTCAACAACTGTTCTCATTGCTTCACCCCAGAACGGAGTTGACAACTTGGCATTAGATAACATACACCTGATCCTTTCGCAGATGGTTCTGTTCATTCTTTCTGCAAGGCCGTTATGTTGAGGAGTTTTCGGCACTGATTTTTCCAGTCTGATGCCGAAGCGTCTGCAATACTCCTCGAATGGTCCTCTGTACTCGCCACCATTGTCTGCACGTACACATTTCAGCCTTATTCCAGTTTCTCTTTCCACCTTTACATTAAACTCCTTGAACACTTCCAGCACCTGGTCTTTAGTTTTCAAGGCAAAGGTCCATAATTTTCTGGAATGATCATCAATGAATGTGACAAAATAGAGGGCACCTCCATGAGTTCTGGTTTGCATGGTGCAAACATCCGTGTGTACGAGATCTAGAATGTTTGGTCTTCTAGATGGAGGGGAACTGCGGAATGCAACTCTGTGCTGTTTCCCCATGATGCAGTCGACACAGGTGTGTAATGGAGTACCTTTCATTCCAGGTAAGAGTTCTTTTCTGGCAAGGACCTTGAGTCCTTTCTCACTCATATGACCGAGTCTTTTGTGCCATAACTCGGTGGGGATTTCTTTTTCCATTGTATTCACCTCGACTCTGCACAATTTTGCTTGCGTTGTGTAGAGTGAGCTGATCTTCTTTCCTCTAGCCACCACAAGATTGCATTTGGTGAGCTTCCACTTGCCATCACCAAAATGACTGTTGTAGCCTTCATCATCGAGCTTGCCGGTGGAGATCAGGTTGAGACGAATATCTGGAACATGTCTCACATCTTTGAGGAGTAGTTTGCATCCATTGCTGCTTTCCAAAAGAATATCACCTCTGCCGGTAATTTTGGATGCTCCTTGATTTCCCATCTTCATAAGTCCGAAGTCACCACTGGTGTAGGATGTGAACATATCCTTTCTCGAAGTGATGTGACAGGAAGCACCTGAGTCAATAACCCAGGTAGAATCTTCGGATGTGAAGTTGACACACTCATCATCTTGAACGATGACGAGCCCTTCTCCGGCTGTTGCTGTTGCTTCTGAGGTACTTTCTTCACCTCTATTTCTGGTCTGTTGTCCAGACTGTTCGGCTTTTAGCTTCCTGCATTCTCTGATAAAATGGCCTGGCTTGCCACAGTGATGACAAGTTTTGTCTCTTCTGAAATTGGACTTTGATCGCCCACGATGTTGTGGCTGATTGCGATGGTTTCTGCTTTTGCTTCTACCGCGCCATTCTTTTCTTTCTCGTCTTTCAGTGACAAGAGCTTCTGACTCCGGATGATATCCTTCTTCCTTTCTTCTTGCTTCCTCGTTCAGCATTCTGTCTTTCGCCATTTCCATATTGATTATTCCGTCTGGAGCTGAGTTGCTTACAGAGACAACTAGCGTATCCCAACTTTTCGGAAGGGAGTGTAATAGAAATACTGCCTGCATCTCATCTTCTATAGTCATTTTTATCGAGTTGAATTGATCCAACAACCCCTGGAATTCGCTCATGTGTTCTGACACACTTTTGCCGTCTTTGTATTTAAGATTCACCATACGGCTCAAAAGATTTACCTTGTTCTGAGATGTCTTTCGTGCGTACATCTTCTCCAGTTTTTGCCAAAGAGCATAAGCATCATTGTCGTTGGCAAAAGTTTGGTAAATACTCTTGTCGATCCACTGTCTGATTTGGGCGGCACATTTTCGATTGAGTACCATCCAGTCTCCGTCGGTCATGTCCTTCGGTTTGCCATCAGGTGCATCGTCGGTCCTTTTGATCGGCTTCCACAGATCTTTGATATACAAAAGATCCTCCATCTTTGACTTCCACAACGAATAGTTGGTTGCGGTCAATCTGATCATCGTTCCGGATCCTGAATCTTCCATCGAAACAGAATCTTAAAGCCCTCCTGGCTTGTTTGATATATTCGGAGTGGAATCTCGCGAAACGGAGTGTACAGTTGTGTCCGGAACGGTCGAAAACCTTAAGATCGACTCTGACTGAGCTCAATTCCGACTTCGGATGAGTCCGGAATGGTCAAAACAACGTCGAGGGGCAAAACTGTAATTTTGCAAACTTGGTGATGACGTGGCAGCACCTGGGAGTGAAACGTGGCAGGTACACGTGGCAAAGTGTTAGTGGTGACACGTGGCAGGTGACGTGGCACAATGGTTGGCTGACACGTGGCAGTGTCTGGCTGTGACACGTGGCACTGCTGACGTCAGCAGTGACGTGTCAGTGAAGATGACGTCAGGGATGACGTGTCAGCGCGTGAGGCGCGTGGTGGGCGTGGTCCTCACGCGCGGCGGCTGCTGGAGGCGCGTCCGGCGCGTGGTGCGCGTGGGCCTCACGCGCGCTGGAGGTAGACGACGCGTGAGGCGCGTGACACCGAGGATGTTGACGCGCCGGTCTTCAGGCGGCGCGTGGAGGCACGTGCGGCGGCGGTTGCGGCGGCGGTTGACGGGAAAATCTTCCTTGGGTGATGGGTCGTCCGAAAACAGGTGTGGTGTGGTGATTTGATCTCTGGACTGGTGCGAAATAGAGCTTGAAGTTTCGACTGTGTTTGAGCTTTAATGGCTCTGATACCACTTTGTTGGGTCGAAACAAGCTCTAATGCAAACACACGCACACAATGGACACCAGATATATAGTGGTTCCCCAAAAATATGGGTACGTCCACTTTGAGAGCTTCACTATCTTCGGTTTAAAACACAAACCGGGTATTGAGGGAGGATACAAGTTTTATCGACTGTACCTCACAACTCTCTCTCTCACTTACAAACATCACAGAGAATTACTCTGTGGCTTACTCTCTCGTGTATCACTAACTCTCTCTATTTTACACTTCCAGTTATATTTTTTTTTTTTTCCCACACCCTTATACACTGCTATATATATACACAGATATCATATACAGACAAAACACCATTTGCACAGAAGTCTTCATGCGCATGGGCGGCGCATCCTTTCTTGACTCTTGGTGAAGGCGGTTTGGTTGTATACGGCAGTGGGTTGGTGGCTGCTTTGGTTGACAGTTACATGCACATGGGCTGCTGCATGTGGATGGTGGATGGTGATGCTGTTGAAGACCACCACACAGGTATGGAAACCTACACTTTAGCTCCAAAGTGACCAAGATCATTGCATGTCCGAAGAAATCTTCTGAGAACTGCACTGATGTCTTTAAGGATTTGAAGGGGAAGGATTAGATGGGTGCTCCAATATACATGAATGCTCACAAGGATAGATTTAATGAGTTGTAATCTACCAGCATAAGAGAGGAATTTTGTAGTCCAGTTGGAGATTCTAGCTGTAATTTTGTCAACAATACTTCTTAGCTCATTAGTCTTGAGCCTAGTAGAGGATAGAGGCAATCCCATGTAGATGAAGGGAAAGGTCCCTTGAGAGAATCCCATAAGATCAGTCATACTTCTGTGGCTAGACCAAGGAACATTGGACATGAAGATCAAGCTCTTAGAGGGGTTAGGTTTCAATTCCTTTTTTTATGACAGTAAGGGAGTGAACATCACCATGACAGAACACAATTAAGTCATCAGCAAAACTCATGTGAGAAATTTTGTTTTTTTGGCACCTCCAATGGTATTTGAAAAGAGTGTCATTTTCAATATAGTTTTCAAGAGTAGAGGATAGGACATCCATCACAATGACAAAAAGAAAAGGGGAAAGAGGATCGCCTTGCCTTAACCCCTTAGCACCTCTAAAAAAGCCCTCAAGTTCACCATTGACATTGATGGAGAAAAATGGAGTGCAGATACAAGACTTGATCCAATCAATGAATTTCAAAGGAAATTTGAGGACAGTGAGAACATCAAAAATGAATTCCTAACAAAAACATTACTTTGATCTACATTGTTTTGTAACTTTGTGAGCTCATGTGAATTTGTAAGGTAGAAATGGTATCTCATACTTGGTTTCAAAACATAAACTATGAAGAATACCTGCGTAGATATAGT
This sequence comes from Cornus suecica, assembly GCA_963922005.1. Taxonomy (NCBI): domain Eukaryota; kingdom Viridiplantae; phylum Streptophyta; class Magnoliopsida; order Cornales; family Cornaceae; genus Cornus; species Cornus suecica. Next base: position 66,277,957 of record OY998245.1, read on the forward strand.
TGGCTTGGAGTCATTTTTGCTTATTTTCAATACAGAAATCACATTTTACTTATTTTCAAAAATTGTATTTGAAAGTTTGTATAATGATGTTATAACTAAAATATACATGTATTTTGACAATTTATTAAAATTTCAAACTAAAATGCGAGACTCCTTTTAATGAGCGATGTTTATGAAATGACACAATTATGACCCTAATAAATTGAATTAATATACGTTAGTCACAACCTCTTATAATTTTTCTTTTACTATCTTATTTTCTGGAAACAAGTACTCTTATTAAATCAGCCCCTACAAATGCAATATGAAATGCTAAATTACTTTAGTTAAAAATATTAGAAACAATAAAAATTCTAACTATCCATAACTTGTTATGGATATGATTCCTACTCATATATATATAGACATATTTTTGAATGAACTCTAGTAAAATTTAGCTTTCATAAATCTTCACATAACATATACATATTTCTCCATTGTTCTAAACTCTTCTCTCATGCTTCAATTTCTACACACTCTTCAAAGTCTTAAAATTCTCATATTTCTCATAATTTCTTATTTTGTATATGTATTTTTAATTATCGACATAAATATTACAAAAAAATATTATACACATCTATAAATAATTGTACATACATATTGTCGGATTTTTAGTAACACTTTTTTCTGTGTGAAACAAAAATGAATTATATCTAAGCGTACCTTTACTCGTATATTTTTCATTTTCATCTATTTATGCTAAATTTTGATTTTTTATTTAATAAAATAAATAAATAAGTGTTTTTTTAGTAATTAAAGAGAATTATATCGTAAGGTTACACCTTACAACTATGATATTTTTCATTGATTTTAATTTTATTTCTTAGTTTAATAACATTTTGTTTTAGGTAACAAGTAATGTGAAAAAATATATGGGTTCGGCCCTTGATTCGACTTTATAGTGATATTTTTAAGGGTTAAGTACTCAAAACACCCATCTAGTATATATATTGTGCGTATAATACCTATTAGTTTCAAAATATGTGTATTAACACTAATTGTTTTGGGACAAGTGTTTAAAATACCCTTGTAATATAGATATAGTGCGTATAATACCAATTAACTTTAAAATGTGCGTTTTGACACTTACATTTTTTGGATAAGTGCTTAAAACACCCATGCAATATAGATATTGTGTTTATAACACCTATTAGTTTAAAAATATCTTCAAAAAAAATATATACATATTTTTTTTGAAGTAAGTTTTATGTATAATATAAAAGAAAAGGACTAAGCCATACAAATAAAAATGTGTGTATTGACACCTAAGTTATTAAGAATTAATCAAATTGTATTATTTTTTTTTAGTTTCATGAGTTTATAAATTAAAATTAATTATATATTTTTTGTATTCATATATTTTTATAAGGGGCAATCTTTGATTTTTAACATTAAAAATCCAAAAATACGATGTCAGCAATTATTTTGGTATTAATTAAACAAGTCTTTTTTTTTTGTTTTTTTGGTAAATAAAGCCACCTAGTTTCTCAAATAAGTTGGTAAAAAAATATTTACTATCATTTTTTTTGTTTCAACAATTTAAGAATATATATATAAAAAAATGGTTAATGCAATCTATGGTGGAGATCGTGAAAAAACACGACCAAAAGTAACTTCAATATATATATATATATATATATATATTTTAAAGTTAACTTCAATAAATATTTTTTTTTACTTTTTTTTAAAATGAAAAAATAAATGTACAAATTGCCCCCAGAATTGTTCGAACTTTTAACCCCATATACTATTCATACAGTGCGTTTAACCTCCTATGGTTCTTCTTCCCACCAAACTTTTGAATATAATGCGAATTGCCCCTATTTTGGGGTAATTCGCATTATATTCAAAGGTTTAGAGGGAAGTAGAACAACATGCGTGTTATACGCACTATATATATATCATAGAGGGTTAAAAGCTCGCGACCATATTTTTAATCATTTAATCTTTGGTTTTAACTACTTTTCTACCATTTCGATTCTACAAATCCCAACAATTCTTCCTAAAACTTTCATTTTAACACTCTTGCCTCAACCATCCCCAAGTCATGTAGGAAACAAGAGAGCTACCCTCAAAGTAGTTTATTTTATGTTAAATTATAGTTTGACTCCCTTGAAATATGATATATTAAACATATCATCTGTTATTTGGTAAGTTATAATTTAACTCCTTCTAGTTGATTGACGTTCAATTCGGATGATCGGAGTTATGAAATTACTTATATACCCATGACTTTTGTATGAACAAAAATATCTTTACAAGTAAGTGAGGGTATTATAGTCAATTCATCCTTAGTCAATTGTTGATGTAAGCATTGGCCATACCGAAAGTTCGTCGAATAGGGGTTTTTATTACTACTTACAAATTAGAGGAGGTCAAACTATAATTTATCAATGACAAGAATGCGAGTGTAATATATAATATCTCGAGGGGGTTAAACTATAATTTAAGTTATAAGTATACTTGAGCCAATTTGCAAAGTAGACCATTAGTTGAAGTCCATGGGCCTTAACTGACTTCTGAAGTGGCCTAGTATAGGATGAGGCCAGTCAAGGACCATGGCATTTATTAGGGCTTATTTGGAAATTGGTCTAGTCTGATTTGATTTTGTTATTTTGTTATTGTCCTAGATCTAAACTCTGTTTGGTAAAGATTTGATTTGGTTCCAAAATTTATTAAATATATATACACTTAAATTAATAAATATATATATATATATATATATATATGGTTTCATTTTGCATCAGTTTACCCAATTTCCTATAATTTTGGACTAAAATACCCCTAGAGTTTAATTAAATTCGAAAAAATATATAAAATTAAAACAAATATATAAAATTCAAAAAAATATATATATAAAATTTAAAATATATATATAAAATTCGTAAAAATATATATAAAATTCGTAAAAATATATATATAATTCATAAAAATATATAAATTTCGAAAATAAGATATATTTTTTTCGAATTTTATATGTTTGTTTTTAATTTTGTATATATTTTTTCAAATTTTATATTTTTTTCGAATTTTATATATCTTTTCGAATTATATTTTTTTTTGAATTATATATATATTATCTAATTTTATATATTTATTTTAAATTTTATATATTGTTTTTGAAATTATATCAGAAACCACATTTTTGTCTTCAATTCTCACATGTGATGGTCAAATGGTCAAAAATGACGCCCCAAGTTCAAAACCACACAAAAGGTCTGGTAAAAAATGGCGGTCCAAGTTCAAAACCTTCAAAATGATGGTTTTGTAAAATCACATTTTGGGCATCTTGGTTTTATTTGGTCTTATAGAAATCATGTCCACCAAACATGGATTGGTCTTAAAAACGAAGACAAACCAAGACCAAATGACCCAAAAACCAGCTTTCAAACAGACCCTTAGGCCCTGTTTGGTAGGTGGCCTGGTCCCATTTTGCGTTTTATGGGACCAGACCGTGTTTGGTAGCATTGGTCTCAAATTTTTGGTTAGACCAAGTAAGACCAAATCAGACCAAAATGACCTAATTTCAGACAAAAAAAAAAGGTGGTTCCTGGTGGTCCGGTCTGGTTTTATTAATAAAATATATTTATAAATAATTAAAAATAAATAATAATAATAATAATAAATTAAATAAAACATATTTTAAAAATAAAATATAAATAATAAATAATAAAAAAAATGAAATAAATAATACCTAATAATAATAAATAAATGAATCTAATAATAAATAAATGAATAAATAATAAAATATATTTATAAATAATTAAAAATGAATAATTAATAATATAAATAATAAATTAAATAAAACATAATAATAATAAATGAATACAATAATAATAAATAAATATAATAATAATAAAAAATGGACTAAATAATAAATAATAATAATAAATTACATAAAACATATTTAAAAATATAATAAAAATAATAAATAATAAACAAAATGAAATAAATAATAATAATAAATAAATATAATAAAAAATAATAAATAGATATAATAATAAATAATAAGTAAATATAATAATGAATAAATACTTCATAATAATAATAAAAAATGAGTATAATAATAATAAATTAATAAAATATATTTTTAAATAATTAAAAATGAATAAATAATTTATAAATAAAATGAATTAAATAATGAAATAATAATAAATAAATAGAATATATTTATAAATTAATAAATAATAATTTAATAATATAAATAATAAAATAATAAAATATATTATAAAGTGAAGAAATAAATAATACATAAATAAATATTATAATAAATAATAAATAAATAGTAAGACCAGACCGCTTACCAAACAGAATTTTCCAGATCAGATTAGACCGGACCAGACCGGACCAGACCGGACCGGACCAGACCAGACCAGAAAAACCGCCTACCAAACATGGCCTTAGGGTTAGGCTCTATTTGGTTTTTGTTTGTGTTTGTTGCTGTGGAATTTAGAAAAACACAAATACATGTTTGTGTTTGTGGAGTGATGAAATCTAAAATAGAAACATGTTTGGTATGATGTTTTTGTTGTAATATATACAGATGTATATGTTGTGTTTTGGGGCAAAAGAAAGTGGTGGGGGTGGTGGTAGTGGTGTGAATATATACATATATATTTTGAGTGAATAGTAAAAAACAAAACAAAAAAAACATATTTTTTTTGTTTACAAAAAGGGGTTAAAAAAACACAAATATTTTTTACTATTCAAAATAAAATACAAGAGTCAGACTTGTTTTTGTTTGAAAAATAACTACAGAACAAACAAAAACAAAAATCAAACAAAGCCTTAGGACCCAAACTTTGAACTGGCCCATTAATAATCCCCAAGTTGGGCAGTGCCCCATAGTTTTCAAGTCCATCTGAGCATGGGCCTTAACAGGCTTCTGAAGTCTCCCAGTCCAGCCTGTTGGCTTAAGGTCAATGGACTCATATGAGGCCTCCAAATCTTGGTTGCCACAAAATCAAATATCTATTATACGTTATTATGATCTGGTTTGTAACGGTTTTGGAAGGTAATAATATTATTCTTTTATATATATTTATTTTTAAAATTAATATTATCAGAATTTGTTACACAATTACTATAACCGAGACCAAACTGATGTCATGATGGCAAATTATAATTTTTTTCAGAAGTAACTATTTTTTTTTTTCTATTTTGAGGAGGGGGATCGAACATGGACACACCCACGTTAAATACCAATAAGAATATGTCCAGAAGCTTGGTATGTGGGTATTTGGTGCAGACATGAATCACATGGACACCTCAATCCTCATTTTAAAAGGTCTTGCTTCACTGCATCTGTTCAAGACCTGTACTCCTATTATCCAATTTTCACTCTATCTTTCTAGCCACATGTTGCCTCCCCCATGTGCACTAGAGCTTTTCTCTGTCAATGAGATATTTGATTGTCACTCCCTATTCATCTATTGATTCATTTTAGTCTCATCTTTCAGCTATGTTTGACTTGACTCCCTGAGGCTTACTTAAAAAATGTGCATCAAATTCTCTGTAGTCTGAGCATTTAAAATAAAATTTCTGTTGCTTGCTTGAATGGTTTGAAGTTTTCCAGCATTTTTTACATTTCCATTGTCAAAGGTAATTGATTTGATTTGGTACACAAAGAAGGTATGTTCTTGTTTCTATATGGACTTTTATGACCACTTTGAAGTTTTCCAACATTTTTACACTTCCATTGTCAAAGTATTTAATTCAAATTGGTCTGAAATTTGCTGTTGTTATCTTATGGACTTTTATCATCACCATTATTCATAATCATCCTATGAACTGTAATGGACCCTCCAGATGGTCCTTAAATATTGAATAAATCAAATAAAGGGTATTGGTTTGTACTTGGTATATCTAGATGTTGCATGAATTGACATTTATATCACAATTTAGTGACATTCAAAACACCAATAGTGCTTAAATATTGAATAAATCAAATAAAGGGTATTGGTTTGTACTTGGTATATCTAGATGTTGCATGAATTGACATTTATATCACAATTTAGTGACATTCAAAACACCAATAGTGGCTTTAACTTGTCCATTGAGAACTTTCCCAAAATATTATATATATATATATATATATATATATTGTACATTGAGAAAGATGTTAAGCCACTGCCCAATACAATATGTGAAGGAGTCAACTATGAGAGAGATGGGCGCAAGCTATGATTTAGGATTATTCCCACAAACACCCCTGAGGTTTGGCCTATTCCCACACGGATCCCCTAAAAATTGAATATTACCACAAACACCCCCTGAACCAAACGGCCGTTAGTCTAACTAACGGTTATATGCGAAGTTACAGTTTTACCCTTGTATAATATAATTGAAAAAACCCTATATTGTGTTAAGACCATTATGCCCTCATAGGTTCATTATATTCTTATATTATTCTTTATAATTAATTATTGGGTAAATTACTTTTTTGCCCCCAAGAAGGGTCTTCTCTCTCTTGAGATTAGAAATTAATGATCTCACAAAAAATTGATAGAGAATGAATGAAACATCCTGTTATTGTTTATTCTGATCCAATAATAAGTGCATAAGCTCAAGATGGGTTTCTGCTACTGTTTCCAATCTTGCCATTAGAAACACAAACCCTAGAATTGATTGCATCAACCACGTTCATTACCGCCGCCACCACCTCCATGACCACCGCCGCCACTCGACTTTCTCTCTACACACCCTTTCTCTCTCTAGGGTTTCAATTGACCCATGTCTGATTAGGGTTTTACGAATCTGAGAAAAAAGAGAGAGCGAGAACTATACATACATACCCTTTATCTCTCTAGGGTTTCAATTGTACCCATGTCTGATTACCTGCTTCAAATTTTTAATTACTGTTTCAAATTGGGGTCTTCAAATCAAGATCCCCAACCCCTCCTCCACCCCTCTTTATCTCTCTGATTTCTCTCTCTATATATCTATATATAATCTATATGTTGTGCGTATATAAACTTGAGAAGTGATTTTGGGGGTTGTGGTTCATGAAATTAGGAGTGTTTGGTTGCTGTAAAAAGTTCTTGAGATTGGGTGTGTTGAAGATGAAGCTACTTTCTTGTGTGTTTGATTGCTGGAAAATGGTGTGTTGAAGATGGGACGAAAATCATGGTCACAATCTATATATGCTGTGTGTATATAATTTGAGGAATGAAATTTGAAGTTTATGATTTTTGCTTTCTAAAATTATTCTGTAATTTTTTCCACCAAGAAAATTTTGTAGTTGTTGAAATTATTTTTTAAACATAATTCAAGCCAGGCTTAAATTAGTTTTAGAAAGGGTAAATTATTTTGTAATTAATGAAGATAATTATTTTAGGGTTAGGTTTAGAAAGGGTAAATTGGTAATTTACAAAATCAATCATTTTTAGAATTAAAATTGAATAAATGACATGGGTAGAAAGGTAAAACATATGCCAATTTTGATTGTTTCTTTTATTTTGAATTATATATATTGATAAGGACAAAAAATGTATATTCATTTTAACATATAAGATTTAATACACTTTAAGGGCAACATGAACATTTTACATAAGAATTAATGACTGACATTAGCAAATTAACGGTTTCTACTAACAGCGTCAACACGGAGGGATGTAAGTGGGGCAAAATTCAAATTTTAGGGGGTGTTTGTGGTAATATTCAACTTTGAGGAGTTCATATAAAAATAAGTCAAACCTTGTGGGAATAACCCTATGATTTATGAGGTCATGTAGTGGATGACAAAAATTCTTCATGAATCTTTAAAGTCTAAATCATACAAAGTCCAACCAAATGCAAATTAATAATTCTATATATTGAGTTGTTCCTTTTACAATCTAGTAACAGAATCAAGCAACTACAACCTTTATTGACTCTATCAATCAATCAAATTATAGCTTCGAAAGGCAGAGAAATCTAGAAGCAATCCCAAATTTATACATAATTTTGTCACCAAGTCCTTTTCCATCACCAAAATCAAAATCATACATAATTTTCTCATGTGAATACGTCCTTTAGCCCAAACATATAAATTATTTCATTTATTAATTTTAGATAAAAAAAAATTAAAAAAAAAAACTAATTGCAATGCATGTGTACTAATTTAATAATTTTATGAATTTCACACACTAGTATATGTCATTAAGGTAGTCAAAATCGCAATCCTACATCGTAGAATTGCACGATTCTACGACCCTAAAACGACTTAAATCGCACCAAATTTGTTCATATAGGTAGAATCGGATAGAATCACCCGATTCTACCCGATTCTGTTATTTTAGAAAAAATTTGGACTAAAATAAATAGAATCGTATAGAATCATGTATAACCGGGTAGAATTGTACTAGTAGAATCGTAAGTTTCTACAATTTTTTTATTTTGTAAAAGGTAAGTTTTTCATACACACACCACTTTATATTCACATGTATTTTTGGTATTTTTTGGCTAAAATAATAGTTTTAGGGTTGAGTCATCCATATGAGGCCTAAAACGTTAATGATTTAGTCAAATATTTCAATATGTAGCCAAATTTATGAAAAAAATAATTAAAGGTCCAATATATTGAAAACAAAAACTTTAATATGGTTTAAACTTTCAAAATAAATATTTGATTATTATGTAAAAAAAAAAAAATCAGAAATGAACTACATTAAATAAATTATATGTTCCAATTAATTTCAAATTTTTTATTTAAATTTGTAATTTTATCATATGAATTATAATATTTTCCTTTGTTTATTTGTATGTTTTAGTGAAAGAAATTCATGAAATAGATGATGATGAATAATTTAGTAAGATGAACATCCATGATGTTGATAATGAGGAGGATAATAGTAGTGATGTTGGCGATGATGATTTTGACGGTGATTATGAATTGAACGAAGACTTTTACCATAATATGATCTTATTTAGCAGTGATGTTGTGTACGAGTAATTTTTTGTTCTAAGTTGATGGTTATTTATTATTTTGAGTTAGTATAATATATTGATGAAATTTATATTAAATTTGTTAAATGATATTTATTTACACTTCTAGAAATTGTGTTTTAATTTTAATTTTTAATTAATTTTGAAGCTTTTAAACAAGCAATAACGTGATATAATTCAAATATTTGTACATTACTATGACTTTAAGGTGATATTTTTATTTATATAAATTATTTTGAATATTTTTTGTTATATTATAGAGATATTATTGTTTATGAAATGAAATTGAATTATTTTTGTGATAAATTGAAAGAATCTTACGATTTACGGATCCAAAACGATTCTATCTACACTCCGAATTTTGACGGCCCCATTAATTTCGTAAATTTTTTTTGATAAATAACCTTCCGGGCTTGGTCATTGCGACCACCTTTGGGAGGCCCACCTAATTAGTGGAACAAAAGGAATTTGATTACTAAAACTAATCAAGCAACAATGACCGACTTAAGTAACAAAGGCGACTTGTCGTATGAGCCATAGGCTTTCTTTTATTGAGTGGCTTGGCTTTCCGGCCATCTTCTTTCATGATGTGTATCTAGTTATTTTACATGAGATTTCGAAAATATTATGATCCAAGCATGTACGGAGCCAACACCTGGCTTTGGGGGCAACATGATTTTTTTTTTTTTTTGTCTATTTTTATTGCTAATTCAAGTATTTTTAAGAAAATATAGTGGGGAAATGAGATTTGCCCTCCATTAAATTTTGAATTTTTTTATTTATTGCACCCAATTATTCTTAATGTCATAGATTATTCCCTATTACAAATTTTTATGGATCCGTCCCTGATTCAAGTATTGAAAGAATAAAATTAGTCTATCTCATTATGATTGCTTTTTAACTTTACCAAAATATACTCTTGAAATATTGAAATATTAGTTCCATGGAGTTATGAAGCTTGAAAGCTATATAGAGGTTGTATATTTATTTTTATTTATGCTTTATTTGAAAATAATGAAGAAAAGTAAGAGAGTAATTTAAAACTTGTCATATCGGTTCAAGAAAGTCATATTCCTTCAAGAGGTGCATTTAGTTATCTTATTTAAGATTCGAAAATTTCCCATACGAGTATTCAAAGCCAACTCAGCCCCTATGAGATGTCTCATCTTGAGCGTTATATTATAATAAATGAGTTTAAAACAAAAATTCTTTTAAAAGATTGCTTCCAAAATTGTTTTGCAAGTATTAAAAGCAACTTAAATAATAATTAATTTTAGGTTAATAGAGTTATGAAGCTTTGAAATTTTATTTTCTTTCGTGCTTTTTCCGAAAGAAAGAAGAAAAAAAAGAGTGGAGAAATAAATAAAAAGAACAAAAATAAAATAATGATTAAATTTCCTTTCCTTAAAAAACTGCCTTACAATAAAGAAAATATAAAATAGGATGAACGAGGAATCTTCTTCCTTGGCAAATTTTTTTCATTCACCGTCCAAATATAAATTGATAAGAAAATGAAAATCGAGAGACTCTATTATAGAAATCTGAATTTATAATATTATTTATGCACAAATATTAATTATATTTCATTCAATTATAAATAGTGATGAGTAGAATGATTTTTTAAAAACAATTTATTTTACCCTTTTCTCTTATTACAACAAGTTCTAGTTCGATATATAACAATTGAGTCGATTAAAAAGAATAAATAAATATATAAAAAATGATTAATTAATTATGGAGAAAATAATATATACTAGTATTAAATTATCTTTCTCTATCTTCTAGAGTTCTAATTCAAGCGGACTAATAACTAAATTGTCACGACATGAATGATTTGTCTGGTACATGGTTATAGTTGGATACTACCGGACATAATTGACTTGTCTCCAGATAATTGATATATAAAATTTAAAAATATATATAAAAATATAAAATATATAACTAAATTTTGAAAAAATATATGAAATTCGAAAAAAATATATAAAAAACAAATAATTAATTCTGGAGAAAATAATATTATACTAGCATTAAATTACCTTTCTCTCTCTTCTGGAGTCCTGGCTCTCTATGGAGTGTTAGCAATTCCTATGGCAAAACTCTCTAATTCGTACTTCCCGAAAAATCCTGGAAAATCACATTCCTTTCCATTCCAGGAGAAATAAAATCATAGAAAACGAGGAGAAAAAGGAGATTATATTCCATATACATATATATATATACACACACACACACCCAATTAAAGGACCAGGCTTCTTCGGTTCTCTTGCTGAACTCAGTGTGACTGGGGTTAGTATCTTAATCTTCAACATTGGATTAAGTATGATCCATTTTTCTCTTCTGGGTTGATTTTAATTCCTTTTATTTTCTGGGTTTTGTTCCGCGTTTCGTTAAAAGTTCTGGGGCATTTCTTTGCTTTTTCTGTGCTTTTTTATTTTTCTATGTCAGTAGATCCAAACAAGAACTGGGAACAGATTGTTTGGTTGTTTTTGTTCATTTAAATTATTATTTTGTTGATTTTTCATGTGGGTTTTGTATATTATGATCATTACAGTATGCTATGAGAACGGTGATATTGTCTACATTAACAATTGTGTGTTTCTGCAATGAGGAGACCTTATAGGAATGTATATGGAGATCTCACTGTTACAGTTGGTCACTTTAATATTGTGGTTTTGGGAAAAATCTGTTTGGGAAGTTTAGAGAAGTTAGATAGTTTGCAGGATATTTAATGTTCACTAAAATTCAGTTCTGGCATTTATTTTTTAGTACAAAGGATGGAAGATGATGTGTGCAAAAACACACACTAATCAGTATTATTGGTTTTTTGACAGTAGTGCAATCTGATTGGACTAAGTTAACATGGTTTTTCATTATGGATCACTGAGTACATTTCATCTGCTATGCCACTTATGAGCAATTGCTATGGTTTTCAGTTTTCACCCTTGTAAATGGATGGCTTGTTTAGGTTCTGCATATACTAGGTTTTAGATTATGTTAGTATGGCATGGCCTTTTATCAACAATGAGCATCAATTTTCACTTCTTGGCGAAAAGGATCATGGGTGTATATTGGGGCAAACTTAGATAGAAAGCTTAATGATACTAGTCGTTTAGGTGTTTTTTGTTGTCCAACATCATGATTAGTTCATGTTCACACTAAATTTTGGGGCCAGCGATTAACTTGTGTAAGAACGGACATGGAACTATCATCCATATATGATAGTATGTATTATGTGTGGCTGAGGAGGGTACCCGGATTCGAGAATCATATATTGCATTTGTAATGTATGATAAATTGGTAGTCATATTATTGGTTTTAAGCTATTTGATACCTCTTAGCCTGTGGTGTGTAAGATGGTTTTACCAAAGATCGAATTAACTAACTTCCATCTCTTTGGTTGATTGCATATCGTGCTACAGTCCTGGAATTGCAGGTTGTTGCTCAACTAAATGATTGAAAAAGAAACTAGTTAAAAATTTAGGCATTTTGTAGCATTCAATTGGATATAGTTCATGCCCTTCTTGCTTGTCAATAGAGAAGGTCTTTTGGTTGTAACAGATAATGTAAATTTCATTAATCTTGTGTCATTAGTGTTGAGCACGTGCACACACACATATAAGGAGTGAGATACTGCTCTTAATTCATTACACTGCTCCACATAAGCTTTTTCTTTCGTCAAGCAAATATGCAAGTTCCACTCATAATAATTCTAAGTAGTGGTCCATTGTGCATCTTTTACTCCTAGTTCAACTGTGTTCCACGCTCTTGAGTTACCAAATTGTATTGTTTTTGTTACCTGTTCAAATGACTTATCTCAACCTATTCTAATTCTTCTTTAACAGAGGAAGCCTTATATTACAAATGGCTCAAGATACTGATATTGTTGAATCAACTCGTCGAAGGCCTGGTCTCTTGAAAGATCAAGTTCGGTTAGTCAAGAGAAAGGATTCTGAACGTTATGGAATTGTCCCAATCCAGGATACCCTGTCATTTGAGAAGGGTTTTTTCATTGTAATCCGTGCATGCCAGTTGTTAGCCCAGAAGAATGATGGACTAATATTGGTAGGATTAGCTGGGCCCTCAGGAGCTGGGAAGACCGTACTTACTGAAAAGGTACTCAACTTTATGCCAAGCATTGCTGTCATTTCAATGGACAACTACAATGATGCTAGTCGAATTATTGACGGCAACTTTGACGGTAAAACTTTCTCTCCAGGCATTCTGCTTTTGGACTTCTTAATACAACTTCTTGACTGGATTCCTGATATTTGTTACATTTGGATTCTTGTTTAAGTTGTTCCACAAGTTGAGAAAATATGCTTGCATTTTTACTGAGTATTTTTCTCTCTTCTTTCTGTGTATTCAATATGATGCTTCTATATCCCTATTACTATTTAATAGTTACTATGATGAAAAACAATTCATTGATCTTGGTGAAAACTTGAAAGGTATATAAAGTCTACAGGCAAGAGATACTCTTGTTGCTATGGTCGGATATAGTTGTTCCTTTTTCTACGTATAGCTTACAAGTGCTAATATTTGCATGGACAATGTTGGTTCACCATGCATCACATATATAGATGGAATGCAACATGTGAAATATCCCGTGGGTTGCCATGGTCAGGGGTTGAGTCTAGAAATCTTCACAATTATTTTTTTTTACTCTTGCCAAGCATTTAAGGGTGTGATTTTCGTAATACACTGGGGATGTTAGATGGTTAAGCGTTCAATTGGTACAATTCCATTTCTGATGAAGGAAGAGGTAGCTACTTAGAAATGCATATTGGAGATTGAAATCTAGGACAAAATGATGCAAAAGAAACCAAGAGGACTTGAGACTATCCTAAGTTAAGTTAGAGAATAATCATTGTCCACTAAGATTATTTTTTATTAATCAATAAACTATGTGTCTCACTGGAAGAAAGAATAAAATGTGTCACTTTTGCTTCTTTTTTGTTTCTCAGATTGTTATGCATGACAAAGCTTGATCTCGCTTTCAGCCAAACTTGTTTCCAAGCTCCTAATATGTAGAGCATTTTATAGCCCTTATATGGAGCTTATAGTTTGTTCACGTTCACATCATTAGTATTCTCAGCTTTGTCCCTTGGGCATACAACATGTCTTCCAGATGGCTATGTAAGGAATGGTACTATTATTAGAACTGTTCATTGCAAAAACTAAGCAGATCATCAGGCAATTACTCTTGGAAACAGCAGAAACAATATTACCCTTGAATGAAGGAATCAGTGAGAGAAATAACTGATTTCCTCATTTCATTGATGTTATGCATTTAGCCCAAAACAAAATGACTTAATAAATATCTAAGACTGTGTGTATAGACTAGATTATGTAACTAAGCATGTACACATGCACTTGTTGATTTCCTCTTTCATATAATTGATATCATGCTTTGAGCCAAGGTGAGGCTTGTATGATCGTATAAATATCTTGTGTAGATCCTGTCATGAATATTTAGGTTGTGTAGGGGAGTAACTATCATGCATGTTTGTGTGGGTATATGTCTGTGTGTGTTTTTGATCTACCAGTTTTTATTTGAGATGGTTTGATTCTTTTAGATTTTAGGCATACTGAGAGTACTCTTGATATCCACGTCCTTTCTTCACAGTATGTTAGTTGTGTGAAATTGGAATGCAGATCTATTTTCTATGGGGTCTAATATCGTTTTTTCTTAAACAGATCCACGCTTGACAGACTACGAAACATTACTCAGGAATATACATGATCTAAAGGCAGGAAAGGAGGTCGAGGTTCCGATATATGATTTCAAGTCTAGTTCTCGCACAGGATACAGGTAGAACATCTTTTAGTACAATACTATAAATAGTTAATTGTATACCGATGGGTTTCATTATTTTCTTAGAAGTTGTTCTGACTTAATTAGTTTGAGAAGGAAACTCTTTTTGAATAACCTTCTAATTTTATTGTTAAAATATACACTCAGTATATATGGCAAGCATCAAAAGTGTTATTCTGTTTCTTCCTGCTTTCCCGATTAGTTATTACTAGAGCTATTCACGAATGTTATTTCCTTGATAACAAAGTAAATGGAGAGTGGTTTATGATTCTTTATATTTTTCTTATTTATAGTAGAATAGTCTATCATCCTTGTCTGGATCAATCAATGGGGATATCCTTCTCTTCCTTCCATAAATTTTGCATTTATTAATATCTGACCACCACAAGCTTATGTTATTCTGTGATGCTCCAAATCTTATCGCACAAGACTCCTTCTCTCTCCTCACGTACACGCACAAACACACACCCACGCACACACCGATGGAGCATGTGGTAGATCTTATAATACGTGTCAGTATTTGCTGGTAGCAGGACAGTTGAAGTCCCAAGCTCCCGAATTGTGATTATTGAGGGCATCTATGCTTTGAGTGAAAAGTTGCAGCCTTTACTGGATCTTCGTGTATCTGTTACCGGTGGAGTTCACTTTGACCTGGTTAAACGCGTTATACGGGACATACAACGTGCTGGCCAAGAACCAGAAGAAATTATCCACCAGATCTCTGAAACGGTTTTTCCGCTTATACTCTGTTAAATAGATTGTTATAAAATTTGATAAGCTTCTCTTTAATTAGTTCTCAGTTACACTCTTTTACGCAGGTATATCCAATGTACAAGGCTTTTATTGAACCGGATCTCCAAACAGCAGAAATTAAAATCATCAACAAGTTCAACCCGTTTACTGGATTTCAGTGTCCTACTTATATTTTAAAGGTTAATTTCTCGTAGTATAATTACTTTCTATTTATTTTGTAAGTGCTAGTCAATTGAACGGCCAAACAAGCTCTCTTCAATATTGTGTTTATAAATCTATGTCATAAACTGTGTGCTATAATAATTGTAGTCATCAAGGGACGTGACCGTGGATCAAATCAGGGCCGTAATGCCTGAAGGACAGAAAGAAACTAAGGAAGAGATTTATGATATATATCTTCTACCACCTGGTGAAGATCCAGAATCATGCCAATCATATCTAAGGATGAGGAATAAGGATGGAAAATACAACCTCATGTTCGAGGTTTGCCCTTTTGTCATAATAACTGGTACTTGTTGAGAAATAATTTGCTATTGCTATATTTCAGTTTTCTTGTCTTGTTGTGTGCGCTCATTTCTAGACAATAATAGGTAGGTCCAAGGATTCTGAATTTTATGTGCATTGCTACTATCACATAGTAACATGTTCACTGAGATGCTTTTAAAATCTGCCACTGATCTGCTCTTGCCCGAGGGTGTTGTTGTTGGATTGGAAATATCCTCTGAAATAGAAGGTTAAAGTAATTTTAGCTGATAATTTCAGATATTTTTAGATATACTGCATAAATAAGTAGTATTTTTGGCGTAAAGCAAAACAGAGGTGGAGGATGCACTGTCAATGTGTTAGCTCGGAATGTGCAACTGCTCTTAGACACTTTGATCAGAACCAGAGGTTTATTACAACCTAGAATGGAGCAAAGGAGTGGTTTGAAGGGGAGATAAAAAGTTGGGTGCTACTAGTTTTTGGGTGCTGGTGAAGAGAAATTTATGTTTTTAAGGTGTTTTCTTATTCTTTGAAAACAAAGTTGGGGCTAAAGATAAATTTGGTAAGATCATGATGATACTGATATGAGGTGGAGAAAGTGGACAACTTGGCAGCAAATTTTAGGGGTTAGGATTCCTTTCCTGCTTCTTAGTGAAGACACTTGTTAGGAGCATTCTTTGAAGCTAAATATGTTCAAATTACTATAATCAGAACATTGGAGACAGATAGATAATTGGAAGAGACAATATCTTTTGAAATGTGTGCGTGGGTGATGTGATGGGTGGGGGTCTCACTTTTCACACCCATGAGAAGATCCCAATCAAGCATCCTGACTTAAAGCATATCATCTGAAGGACTTTTTATTTATTTGTTTTTTATAATTCTGGCCAGTTTTCCTGTTTCCACTGAAACATTTTTTGAAACTTTGAAATGGATAAGATTACAGTTCTATACAGTTGGATTTTCCTTTTTTTTTATTGGCTTTCTACCTTTGAATACACAGTGTTTTCTCAATGCACCATATAGTGGTAGTTATTTCCTTTTATTTATCCAGAAAAGAGGAGTCATTTGTGTGACGCCCTGGATCTGCTAAGAATTTGAGTGACTGGTAGAAATGGAAAGCAATTCTCCATAGTGATATCTGATCGAGTTCATTATGTTTTTCGTATTTCAGGAATGGGTTACAGATACTCCATTTGTTATATCACCAAGAATAACTTTTGAAGTTAGTGTCAGACTTCTTGGTGGCCTGATGGCCTTAGGATACACAATAGCAGCTATTCTGAAAAGAAGCAGCCATGCATTCTCCGATGAAAGGGTTTGTGTGAAAATTGATTGGCTAGAACAACTGAACCGTCATTATATCCAGGTAATAAATTTTGTTTTAATGCTCATTTTTGTTGCTGTTAAACTCTCCTGTGTAGTTTGTCGTGCATTTGGACTAAGTAGAGCTAAATTTTAACAAAATTTTGCCATTTTTATTAAAAGGTGCAAGGAAGAGATCGTCTAGTTGTTAAAGATGTTGCCGAGCAGCTGGGATTGGAAGGTTCATATGTTCCTCGTACTTATATAGAACAAATACAGCTGGAAAAGATTGTAAATGAGGTTATGGTAAGACAACTTCCAAAGACTATGATCCCTTTTCCTGTAAAAGAGGTTCTGATCTAATTACTCTGCAGGCACTGCCAGATGATTTAAGGACAAAGCTCAGCATAGATGAGGATCTGGTGTCAAGCCCTAAAGAAGCATTTTCTCGAGCCTCTGCAGACAGGGTGGCCATGAGAATCAAGCATCTGAACAGGTGTGGTTTTCTGATCCTGACATAAGTAATCATAGTATTTCGTCTGATGTTCATTTAAATTTGTTTATATCGTTGTAAGTCAAGGTTACAACAAAAGTCAGCTTCTTGTATTTAATTATATCAAAGTCTGCTCTGCTGCTTCATCCTGTTGAGAGATGTTAGGAATTCTAGCAACTTATTTATTTTTCTATTAGTTATTTGCTCCAGAAGCCCTTTGGTGGGATGTTGTACATTGACTCATAGGTTTTAGTAGAACTTATTGACTGTATGCCGATCTTGATTTTTAACTATAATAATTCATTTTCAATGTGTCTTTCAATAATGTCAATATCTCTACTTGGAGTTTCTTTGTGATAGTACTTTCCACGAGATTGAGTGCTTGTCTTTCCCCACAAATACGATGCAGATATCGTGTCTCTACTTTGAACCTATGTTACTCGGACATTTTAAGAAGTAGGTGAAGTATCCATGTTAGAGACACCATACTTTGACAGGGCTATGGGATATGTCTGCAACATTTGATGCACATACCCTAAATAACACATTCAAGAATTCAAATTATTGTATTATTGCTTCAAAATGAATGAAATGCTCATATTTGACACCATGCTGTGTGAAAACATTATTTTATAATATATATTTAAATAGTCGAATGATCTCTTGTTCACCGGTGATCAAGAAATTCATCCACCTAACATATTGACCGTGTGATGTGATTGGCGTAAATAAAGAAATTATGACAAAAAATATTGCAATCACCTATAATAGTCACAGTTATTGGTGATGAATTTTCTTGCTCACTGGTAAGCAAGAGATCATTTTCATATTGGAAGAATATGAATATATAGCAGTTTTCATGTACTCTGGTTGGAAATTTGACATATCCAACTCATAGATACATACTCTTACTTGACACTGACACCCTAGTCCAGGTAACATACCTCTTGCAGGGGATGCACATCCCACTCACACTTCCATATTTTAATACGATGGAGCTAATATACTAATGCAAATTTGTCCAGGACATTTGATGCTATCTTAAAACCCACCCTCAATGTATATCAAACTAATTAGTAGTCTATTTACGTCTTGGATACAGGGGGGTTTCCCATTCATATACAACAGAAAGAGACAAAAAGTATTCCAGGCTAACCGGATATGCTGTTAATAACCAAGGGTTTGATGACCGAGCAACAGAATCGCCAGCAACTTTAGCAAACCAGGTGATTTTATGAATGCTTCAAATAGCTTCATGTGTTTAATCTTTGGTATAACTCTGGTGTCTAGTTTTGTACTAATCAATCTCCTTTGCATTCCTTTCTTCTTTCCAGGGAGCCATTACACATCTCTCAGAACAAATTTCCACGCTGAATGATAGGATGGATGAGTTCACGTCTTGTATTGAAGAGCTGAATACCAAGATAACTGACAAGACAGTTTCTAGCAACCAACTAAACATGGCTGAAGCCTGCAATGGATCCGCTCCTGCTTCTTACTTCAGCTCTGGTTTAGGCAATGGCTACCTACCTGGATCCATGATGCGTAATTCATCATCTTCCTCACATTTAGGAAAGGAGTCTTCCTTAATGGAAGAGGTACCATTACTAATCCCATTATACCTTAAATTCGATTTTTTAATTATCTTATTCTGCAGATCTGATATATATGGGAGGAGTTACAGTTGCCAACTACAATTCTTAAGTAAAAGAAAGAAAATAGCAATTTCCCTTCCCATGTTGTCTGTTCTTTCTCCACAGCATCTGACTAACGAAAAACAAAAATAATAGTAATAACTGGAACCCTATTGAAGGCCAAAACTGTTTCACAAAAAGTTGAATGGTGTATATGGATAGAAGGATGTTACTTGGATGAAAATGTAAATCTGTTAAGAAGCGGTCTTCGTTACATTCCATTCTTCCTATAGGAATGTTTTCAGTTGGAATGTATTGGGAGTATGCTTGAGAATTCAGCAAATAAGATGGATAGTAGTGATATTCAGTGGCAGTGTTGTGAACAGTCATTGATGAAATATTAAACTTCAAAGCTTGTTAAAAGTTTCTCTCGAGAAGGGCTCAGCAGTCCAACACTACGTATATTTTGATAACAACCCTTCAGCAAATTCCAGTAAGTGAATGGCTATGTATAAACAATTGTGTGGTTTACCCCAGATGGATGCATATATATAATATATATCTTTATAGATATTTATTGTTTTTTCTATGAGGTGGTTAGTTGTGTTCTAGTAATTGCAAGATCCCTGGTTAGTGGCATTTTTTGTTTGTTAGGAGTTAAAGGAGGCATGAATCAATTTTGGACTTTCAACATGTGTAACTTTTATTTGTCTTAAAATTTCCTTCCATTTTCTGTTCTCTTGTTTTTATGTTTATATATATATATTTTTAAAATCTGCTGATATGTGCTCACTCTATTTTAAACAGATATCGGGTATTGCACGGGGGCAACGCCAAATCATGCATCAGTTAGACAATCTCAGTAATCTTCTCCGCCAGAAGCTGGGAGAGAGGTCTAGTCATGCAAAACCAGACAAGAGAAGCATAATGGCAGATATTGAACCCTTTGGAGTATCTTTAATGTTAACATTGGCTGTAGGGGGTTTTGGAGCCATCTTGTTTAAGGGTTTGCTACCCCGAAATTGATTCTCTACGAAAATATTAATTAACATTTAGATCTTCACATCGTTATTTATTTTTTAGTTCTTCTCACTGGATCCCACCAAGCGTCTCGCAATACTACCTTCTGATTGTGAAAGACAGACCGTTGACAGATCATATTATCTGTGATCGTAAATACATGAGGCAGATGTTCACCTTCAAGGTTCTTATTGAGTTTTGTTATAGAAGTGCATGCTTCAGCAAATTTTGTAACTCTGTGGGATTTCCATGTTTCTGGTGGAAATGGTTCACAAGTGACATTTTCAGTAGTATAATTAACTATAATATAGGATACAATTACAATTTCCCTCATAAAGTTTACCCTTAAAAACAAGTTATAAATCTGAGACCGAGTTGATATGTATAGACTTGTTTTAGTTCGTTCGATTCTTGCTTTTCTAGCAGTGTTGTGCAGAAAGTTTCGTATGACCAATATATTTGCACAAATATTTCGAAGCAGGATGTGTATTTGTTGGAGGAATTGTGAAGCTTCTGTTCATATTGCTTATACTTTTGAGATTGAGATGATTATATGATTATGAAGATGTGAATGGAGATGTGGTAAGATCATAATTACACATCAGTGACATGTAAAATCATATTTATTCTGGGAGATCAGTGTTCATTTATATTGAGAAATGAGCAGGATGCTGAATTTATTTTTAAAGATTAATTATTTGATTTTGTGTATTTGAATATGTATGTATTGAATTTTGAACCCTGTTATCGGAACATTTCATAGAGAAAATCAAGTTGATCTCTGTTTGGTGAGTGTCTTCTTCACAAAAAAGTATTAATATATAAATGGAAAGTAAGATGATAAATTACTTAATGCCATTTTCCAATAACATTATTGTTGCAGTTTAAATAATCTAGTAGGAACTCCCAGAAAAATGGCTTCACACCCACCCAAAAAAAAAAAAAAAAATTTGAAAAATGAAATGTAACACTCAATCTAAACTGTCAGTTTCTCAAAATCAGATTCTGTACAGTCAGAAATGAACACCACCCTTAGGAGCTTCAAAATACTATGCTACTATACAATCAACACAATTCAACACCACTTTCTTGTTATCATATTCTATATGCTTTTCATGCTTATTTTCTTATCTGCACTGAGTATTACTTCTTCACCTTGGTCCTGAGAGCTCCATGGCTTGGACAAGTAAAGAAGAGTCATCAGTGAGATCGGAGTATCTCTCCGAGGAGGAGAACTCATTGGCTCTGCACCTAGTTGCCTCAGCCCTCTGTGAAGCTTCCCATTTCTCTGCTAGTCCATCGCCTTCAAGCATCCGAACCACTTCAGACATCTTCGGTCTATGGCTAGGAAGATACTGAGTACACAAGAGAGCCACTTGTACCATTTCCTCCAGCTCAATTCTGTCATAGTTGTTCTTCAAGTCCTTGTCCACTAAAATGTCTAGCTTCTTTTCTTGGTGAATTTTCTTAACCTGCAATCACAGAAAATACCCAAATGAAAATGAATCACCTTAGGCAGAAAATTTTCTAGCCTAGTGAAATATTGTAAAACGCTCCAGGCTCCTAAAGGCTCAAGACTTGCGCATGTTGTGTGTGTATAAATGCTTTAGTAATAAAACAAAAAAACTCATCGCATTTTTTATTTTTTATTGTGTGCCACACTTCACTGGGGCACGCTCTTGGCCTTGCGCCTTACGCCTAGGCTCTAGAGGACCTTTGGTGCCTTAATGCGCCTTGAACATTCAATAACACTCTAGTCAAGTAAAATCCTTCTGTTTTACTCACCCAATCAAGCATAGCTCCTTTCTGATTTACTGCTTTACCGAATTCTAGGGCTCTTTGACCAGTGATTAGTTCTAGGAGAAGAATTCCAAAGCCAAAAACATCTGTTTTCTCAGAAGACTGGCCTGTTGAGAGGTACTCTGGAGCTATGTGCCCCACTGTGCCCCTAACAGCTGTTGTGACATGCGAATCGCGGTGATCCAAAAGCTTTGCCAAACCGAAATCCCCCACCACTGCTTCACAGTAGTCATCAAGCAATATATTTGCAGCTTTCACATCCCTGTGAATAATCTTGGGGTCACATTGCTCGTGCAGGTATAGCAAGCCCCTTGCAGCTCCTAGGGCAATCCTTTTCCTCGTACCCCAATCCAACGCCGGTTTGGCTGCAATATAGAGCAATGCATCTATTTATAAGTAGTAGATTCTATGTTTGCACAAGCAAGATAGTGATATATAAAAATATATTCATGTTATTGAACTAGGCATTATGAGACAACAAACATGTGTAGAATGGGAGTTTTTTTTTTTACCTTTTAGACGCTGAGGCAA
The DNA here is from genome assembly GCA_963922005.1 of Cornus suecica. Taxonomy (NCBI): domain Eukaryota; kingdom Viridiplantae; phylum Streptophyta; class Magnoliopsida; order Cornales; family Cornaceae; genus Cornus; species Cornus suecica. Next base: position 66,300,755 of record OY998245.1, read on the forward strand.
TATGAGAAGGCAAAAGTATGTGGTAGAATATTATGTTTGCACAAGCAAGAACTATATTTATGTCAGTGACATATTACAGTAACTTCATGTTATTGAACTAGACAATATGAGAAAGCAAAAAAATGTGTAGGATAGAGGTATTTAATTTGATGACTCTTTTACCTTTGAGACGCAAAGCAACACTGCCATTGGACATGTAAGGGTACACCAGAAGCCTCTCTGATGTTGTCATACAGAAGCCATAGAGCTTGAGGAGGTTGCGGTGCACTGCAAGGCTGATCATCTCGACTTCAGTCTGAAATTGGATCTCCCCTCCGGTGGCATTTCCATCTTTGAGCCTTTTCACAGCCACAACAGTCCCATCATGAAGATACCCTTTGTAGACGTTCCCAAAACCACCCTTTCCTAGTATGTTCTTGTTGCTGAAGCTGTTTGTGGCGGTCTGGAGCTCTCTGAACGAAAACCTCTTCAAGTTTCCGAGGCAAACTTCTTCGCGATGATGTTCTGAAAGTTTGGAGAAGTAGTTTGTTCAGCAACAAAGGTTTTAAAATAGATGGTATGTATGTCAAGTTCTTTTCCAATGACACTGCTATATTTGTGATATTTTTCAAATTTTTTTTTACTAACCATTAACGTCGAAGAATATTTGCTGGTTGTGCCTTTGCCTCCACCAGAGAAGGAATCCGAAACCAAGAATCAGAAGGCAGATGCATCCAAGGCTTGACCCAAAGGCTAAGGCAAGTTTGTGACTTTTAGGCCTTCCTAAAGGTTGAGAATCTTATAGAGCATAGAGAACTACAGGTCAGTATACATGTATATGTGAATTGAATTATATCAAATATGTCTGTATGATAAGATGAACGAAAAAAAAAAAAGGAAAAATATTTTGAATTCTAGGAACAGAAGCTGAATTTAACATTATAGTTTAAGCATATTCAACCATCAAATAGCTGCAATGAGATATGCAAAAGTTCAAGCTAGAGAGAGAAAAGAGAATTATTATTTTTTTGTGAAAATAGGATAGTTTTATGAGCTTACTTTGGGAATTATTGAAGGGGAAGGAAAGTGGCATTGGTGCTGTTCCATTGCAGTCTGGTTCTTTCCCAGTTGGGCATATGATGGGGTTTCCCAAAATGCTGTGCCATTAAAAAAATAATGAGCAAAGAGAGTTTTGGTGATCCATTTTCCTAATTCAAATGAAAAATGGATATGGAATAAGAAAATTTTCAAAAATCTTACTTGAATGTTTTGGCAACTCTTGGCACTGGACCACTTAGATTATTGAAAGACAAGTCCCTAGAACATGAAGCAGAACCAAAAATAAAAACTTTGCCACTTCAAAAATTTCACTTGATTAATTAAGATATATATATATATATATATATCAATTGTAATAGGTTGGAGGTTACTTACAGAAATGATAGCTGAGTCATGTTGGACAAAGACAAAGGAATTGCTCCATAAAGACTGTTATTATTAAGCCTCCTGTTCCCAATTTGAATGAACATTAGTAGACTAGAACAAATGTTTCACAAGAAAATTCACAATACAATTTATATATTTATTTGGAGCTTACAAGTATTGGAGACTTTTTAGATTGGCTAGTGAAGAGGGAATTTCACCACTAAAGCTATTATTAGATAGATCAAGTGTTCGTAATTTTGGAAGCCTCCCAAGCTCAGCAGGAACTGGTCCTGATATGTTGTTATTCTGTAGAAGCCTGCATAACACCTCATTATATATATACATACATACATATATATATATATATACACATATTTATATCAGTTGGTGCAAAGAATTCAAATAATTTTCTGTTCTCTTTTTTTTGGGTGCTTACACAGACTGGAGATTTGTCAAGTTCCCTATGCTTGGCGAAAGTGTACCGGATAAATTCTGGCTAGGAGTTCCTCTGCAGCAACACCAAATTAACTACTTTAGAGAACTCTTCACCACTAATTTAAATTTGATGCACCATAAGTATATTAATCAACAAGTTTGATATAATATATATATATATATATATATATGTATAGCATGCAACTTGTGGGAGTAACTTACAAGCCAATAACTATATTATCAGGTAATAAACAAGTAACCATAGTCCAGCTACATGGATCAACAGCATTTTCATCCCAATTAAGAACATTATGAGGATCCACTAAAGAATGTTTAATATCCATCAAAGCTAGCACTGCAAAAATTCAGAAGAAACCAAAAAAAAATTAAAAAAATATATATACAGAACTAGTGTTAATTTTCCCAAACTAAAAATAAATAAATAAATTTGTTTTTATATGTAATCGAGGAAGAAAATAAACACACCTTCATAGTTGATACCTTTGGTGGTGAGCAAAGCACTAGCACAATTCCACAAACAAAACAAAGCCACAAAACACAAAACACTACCATTTCTTGCTACTTCCATTGTATCAAAATTTACAAAAATAAGCTTCTGGGCAATGAAGAAATGGTTTGATAGATTGAACACAAACAATTTCAAGATGGGCTTATTTGGTATTTTGAATACTTTTCTTCATGCTTGCCAAACCAGAACTGCACTCGCTGAAAGCTTCACACAGAACCAAGAACTAAAACAGAGGTTTTTGGTAGTAAAGTGAAAGAGAACTAACATGCCTGCCACTTGCTCGGCAAAGTAAAGAAAAGAGTATATATATATATATATATACACATATATAAATTAAAGCAAAACCAAATTCACCCAATCTAGTTAAATCCAAAAGATGATGGGAAAAAAAGAAAAATTCCCTCAATCATGCATTGGTTTAGCTAAAGATGCCTTTAGAATTTTCTATGCTATTCCCAGAATTTTAAATTAAAAGCCACTGCAAGTGCTAACTGTTAAGCACTGTAAGTAGTTTATTATTAATTAATTTAACCAAGATCATTGTGGGTGAGATAGTTTTGCAGTAAGTATTTTCTATACCTCTATAAAATATATATGGGTTAATTTCAGTAAACCCCTATACTATTTAAATTAATCAACTAACCCCTTGTCTGTCCAAATTGCCCCCTATACTATTCAATTTCATCAAATTGCCCCCCCACGTCACATTTTTAAGTCAAAATGCCGAAACTACCCTCAATAGTATAAGGGGGTTTGTTGATTCAACCATTTAAAAAATTTATTAATTTCAAATTTTATTTATTTTGTCCGAAAACCTGCAAAATATGAAAAAAAAAAAAAATTTTGAAAATTTTTTTTTTTTCACATGTTGCAGGTTTTCGGAAAAAATATGAAAAAAAAAAAAAAAAAATTTGAATTTTTTTTTTTCACATGTTGCAGTTTTTCGGAAAAAATATAAAAAAAAAAAAATTTTGAAAATTTTTTTTTTTCACATGTTGCAGGTTTTCGGAAAAAATATGAAAAAAAAAAAAAATTTGAATTTTTTTTTTTCACATGTTGCAGTTTTTCGGAAAAAATATGAAAAAAAAAAAAAATTTGAAATTTTTTTTTTTTCATATATTGCAGTTTTTCGGAAAAAATATATATAAAAAAAAATTTTGAAATTTTTTTTTTTTCACATGTTGCAGTTTTTCGGAAAAAATATAAAAAAAAAAAAAAATTTGAAATTTTTTTTTTTCACATGTTGCAGGTTTTCCGAAAAAATATGAAAAAAAATTTCAAATTTTTTTTTTTTTATATATTTTTTCCGAAAAACTGCAACATGTGAAAAAAAAAAAAATTTCAAATTTTTTTTTTTTTATATATTTTTTCCGAAAAACTGCAACATATGAAAAAAAAAAAAATTTCAAATTTTTTATTTTTATTTTTATTTTTTCCGAAAAACTGCAACATGTGAAAAAAAAAAATTTCAATTATTTTTTTTTTTTTCATATTTTTTCCGAAAACCTGCAACATGTGAAAAAAAAAATTTTCAAAATTTTTTTTTTTTATATATTTTTTCGGAAAAACTGCAACATATGAAAAAAAAAAATTTCAATTTTTTTATTTTTATTTTTATTTTTTCCGAAAAACTGCAACATGTGAAAAAAAAAAAATTCAAATTTTTTTTTTTTTTCATATTTTGCAGGTTTTCGGACAAAATAAATAAATTTTGAAATTAATAAATTTTTTAAATGGTTGAATCAACAAACCCCCTTATACTATTGAGGGTAGTTTCGGCATTTTGACTTAAAATGTGACGTGGGGGGCAATTTGATGAAATTGAATAGTATAGTGGGCAATTTGGACAGACAAGGGGTTAGTTGATTAATTTGAATAGTATAGGGGGGTTTACTGAAATTAACCCAATATATATTTAAGGCTGACTTTGACAATACACAGTAAACTTGTTCCACTGTGAATTTGATGTCACATATTTAAAACAGAATCAGAAACAATAACACTGAACTAGTCATTCCGTATAGATTAGTATAATTCATGTGTTTAGTGTATATAAATTTATGGACTTAAAATTACTTCATTGTGAGCTGATCTCATTTTCGGTCAGGAATTCATCATTCCCGGTGACGGAATCGGTTTTTGTGATAATAATAATATAACAGACTCGAAAAATTTTAATTTTAATAATGAGTATTGAAATATTATGTAATAATATCAACTCCTTCCAAAAATATTTTAAAAAGGGATACTTCACGTCTCAGATGCTACGGGTCATGATATGAATGTTAGGCTGTTTATAAATATATATTTATTTATATCTTTGTTTGTATGTATTGATTATTTGTGTAAAATATAATGTGTCTGATGGATATGAGAGAAGTGAGTATATATTTGGAGATGGGTAAAGTGCACAAAACATCTCTGATATTTTAATTTTGTGCAAATAACACCCCTTCGTGTTTCTAAACATTCTTGAAGTATCAAATCTGTGCGAGTTGACCCTCTCCGATCACTTTTACGGCCAAAAATAGGTCATGTGCAAAAAACATGATTGAATTTTACTTAAATATCTAAAATACCCATGACCAGTTACGAAAATACCCTTTTATATGAAATTTGTATAAACTTTACATCCTTCACTCCACAAACCCTAAATCCTTCTTTCATTCCTTCCATAGGGCACCATTTTTGTTCTCACTCAACCTCTATCTATCACTTACGAATCTGGTATGTTATATATCCCTCCCTCTCTCTCTCTCTACAAAATTGGTAAGACATCAAGCTTTCTCCATTCCTCTTTCGATTTGTTTTTTTAAAAAAAAAAAAAAATTCCTGGAAAACCCTTTCTTTCTCATTCTCTCTCTCTACAAAATATCTAGCTCAAGTGAGTCCCACTTCAAGCATCGTAGCCACCAGGAAATGCAACATCTCCAACCAAAGGTCGGTCATCCTCTCACATTCTCAACCATTCCCTGTATCGATGGGTTTTGCTGGGTTTTCTTCATCTGAACCCTATCTGTTTGATAAATTTCCTGAGAGAAGACTATCATCATATACACAGGGGTCTATATTGAACGAGCTTTCAGTTGAAACAGGAGAGGATTGTGAGGGAGAGAATTTGGGTGTTCATCAGCCGCTTGAATGTCTACAGGGAAGTCCAGTCCCTCCATTTATGTCGAAAACTTTCGATCTTGTGGATGATCCTATTTTGGACCCAATAATATCTTGGAGCTCCACTGGGTAGAGCTTTGTGGTTTGGGATCCTATGGAGTTCGCTAGGCAAATCCTTCCTCGGAATTTCAAGCACAACAATTTCTCAAGCTTTGTTCGGCAACTGAATACATATGTGGGTATTGTATGAGCACAGCCAGCAATGGCTAATCTGGTCTCTATGTAATTTTTTACTCTTTAATTAGTTTTCTTGTTTCCTATGTATATTTTTTCCCCTGTCAATTTGCTTCTTATGTATATTCTTGTATTTTTTTTTCTTTTTTTGTTTCCTTGTATTTAATTGTTCATCTTTGTAATTTTGACAATGATCAATCCTTGTAGATGCTGTTGGGGGCAAATTTTGTAGTTACTGAATGTAATTATATATCAAATATCTCAAATTCAGACAGCTTGCGATCTTGTCTCTTATTCTGTTGCAATGGATTTTGTGCTCTTGAGCTTGTATATACATTCTTATTGTTAACTGCTTGGTTTTGTCTTGCTCTCTTTGAATTTTGTGGAAAAACAAGTGGAAATGAGCTTGTTAACATACTGTTTATTTTGTGTGTTCCTTTGAAATGGAAATTCTTCTTGTCTATAGTAATGTTAAGGAGAGAGAAGAGTTTGATGATGAAGGAGGTGATCGAATTGCAGCAGCAACATCGTGGGACAGTTCAGCATATGGAGGTAGTGAATGAGAGGCTCCAAGCAGTAGAGCATAAGGAGAGAGAAGAGTTCTAAAAACGACGTCGTTTTTAGGCAAGGGTCATTTATGGTATTTCGTATATATCAATATTTTCTTTAAATTTCAAATATATAAATATAAGGGTATTTAAGTAATTTAACATCTCAGGTACCGGAACTCAGCTTGAGGGGGTCAACTCGCACAAATTTGATACATTAGGGGTGTTTAGAAACACGAAGGGGTATTAGTTGCATAGAATCAAAACATCAAGGGTGTTTTGTGCCATTAACCCATTTGGAGATTGCTTTAGTTTCCTAAGCTTCTACTGTGGCCTATGTGAATCCAACATTCCCTGAGTTTGGCTATTCATTAAAGTCACAAATATCATCTCCTAAAAGTAACACACATAGACAGTGAGAATCTATTTAAAAATGGGTAAATTACATTTTCACTCCTCAAAATATAATTTATTATAGTTTCATCTTTTTTTTTGAATAATTACAGTTTCACTCTCTTAAGTTTGGAAGTTATAACAAATACCCCCCTAGGATGAAATTCTGACATGATCAAACCCGGTCAAAACTAGATGAAATGTCTAAAATACCTCCATATTTATTGTTATGAATATTTTTGCTCCAGTCTACTACACTATTGCTTTATTTTACCCTAATTTGGAGACACTAATTGGATAATTACGGACAAATCATACAAAAAATCCAATTTTTTACACCATAATTGAGAAATATTCAGGGGTATATATGTCATTTCACTTTTTTAATCATCAAAATTGGACTTTGATAACCTAGAGGGGATAAAACTATAATTATCCAAAAATAGAAGATAAAACTATTATAAGTCATATTTCAGAATACTGTGAAAGTGTAATTTACCCGATAAAAATATAAATATATATAGTGAGAATCTCGAGGATAAGACTCGAGATTGGTGAAGTAGTGGTCTTTATTGAGTGAAATTATATACTACCAAACTTTAATTGCATGAGTTGGGTTTTTGCTTTATCGATTCTAAAAACACTCACAATGTCCATATCGTCAAGAGACAGTCCAACAAATAAACAAATCAAAAGCAACTTTAAAAAGCAAAAGCTGCAATTTCACTCACAGACTCTCTCTTTTTTGTGGGTCCATCCTAGTATATCATAAGCTTCATAAAATGGAAAAACAAACAATGATGACTCAAGTATATGCCTTGCTAGGACTGAAGTTTGAAGTCACACACACACATACACACACTCTTATTTACAATCATTAACATCTATATGTATAATGAATATATATATATAGCATTGTACCCACGTACACGTGCAGTGTGGCCCTATGGTTTGTTGACTTGATCTTCCAACTTTGTTTGGGTGGATTGGTTATCATGTTCATCATTACTAATCCACCATAATTATTTGATCAAATGTCCATGTTAACAAGTACATCATTAAGATTTAGTTTAGGTTAGATAACTTGTTAAGTATAGAAATAAATTGAGACTTTGATTAAATAGCAAAATAACTTGAATACAAAAATTGCTTGTTAAGTATAGAAATAAATTGAGACTTTGATTAAATAGCAAAATAACTTGAATACAAAAATTGTTTCACTACGATGTGAAAGTTTTAAATTCAAAGCTTAGAACGATTAATTTTTAAACTGTGTGATAAAGTCATGAGTATTGACAGACCATTGTAAATATATATATATATATATATATATATATATTTGTATTTTTGTGTAAGAAGTTAGAACCAATTCAATTGATTAGCCAAGAGTGAGTAAGGATAGAAAATCAGTTTCAACCACTAAAGAAGAAGTGTATTTGTCAGGTGGGATGAATTATCAGTGAGACCTAGTAAATGGGAATGTTCCCCAATAGCAAGAGCATGAGAAATAAAGTCCTTATACAAGTGCATTAAGGATTAATGCATTAGGACTAGTTGCTATTATTCAATTATTGTCAATTCTAAACACATCCCACTATAGCCCACAACTAACAAAGACATTCCATTAGGTGGATTCTCAGCACCTTGCCAAAGTTATGGTTCCTTTTCTTGTCAACTCAATCCTTCCTTTAGCTCCAAAATTTGGTTCCTTTTTTTTTTTTTTCCCCTTGATGATGGTTCCTTCAACTCCATCAATGGTTAGTATTTGCAGTATCGATTATTATCACATAATGATATAACATACTCGGAATATACCAGTTTAGAATACGAGTATAGAACGCGTATAGGTGTTCTATACTTTTCAAAAGCGTTACGAATCAAATTATACGTAACATATCAGGCAATACAGCGAACCTTAGTTTCATTTACTGATAAAATTATTACGTGATCTTGATTACCTTGTACCATTTTGTGAAAATCGAGTTTTAGTAGTCGGAGCGTCCCCTCTTTTCATCCCCATTTAAAAATAAAAATAATAATAAAATAAAATTTTCCTCCTTCAAACCTTCTATTCTTAATTGACAGATGTAATTGCCAATCAACACCCCACCCCCCCCCCCCCCCCCCCCCCCCCCCCCCCCCCCCCCTCTCTCTCAAATGATATTGTAGCCAAAAGGGAGTCAAACAAGTGGATTTGGACAAAGAAAGTGACCATGGTCCTAATGAAGATATGCACTAAGTGGGTGGTACCCAAATGAGTAGGAAATAATTGATGAGTTTTGAATGGAGGGAAAGAGCTACTAGTTCTACTTCTATAGCTTTGAACAAAATTTGTACCATCCCCCAAATGATGTCATATGCCTTTGTCATTGTCCCTTAAAGAAAGGGTACCATTATAGAGCATCCAAAACAGTTGACTCTCCCAAAGACCCCACACTTGTCCCTCTCTAGCTCCTCTCATTTCACAACCTGCATAGTCCACTCCCCTCTGTTTTTCTTCCCACACACCTCCTCTAGTTTTGTACTTAAATACACAGAGCTCTGTTAGTGACAACAACCACTCACCTCCTTGTAGCTCTGCACCTTACACGGGTGCAATCATATGTCTTGTTACTGGTATGTGCATGCAATGAAGCACGGATACTTCGTCAAAGATGTGTCATATTCACTATCTGACACGTATGTCCATTGCAGACACATTCCGGACACGTATAAGACATGAACACACTCTAGACATGTGTTGGACAGGGAGGCGGACACGCTCCGAACACATGTCGGACACGTCAGACATGGTTAAAAGTATCCTAAAATTTCAATGTGTTTGAAAACTTGGAGAACACTTCAAGAACACGATGGAATAATTTTTTATTAAATTTAATGTAATTTAAAAATATATTATGAATTAATGAAAAATAATATAAAACCTAAGAAAACAAAATTAAAAATACGAACTTTAAGGTTTAATGAATAATATTTTATGATTATGTAGTTAAAGTTATTAAAATTTATTTATTTTAAATATTTAATAAATTATTATATTATTAATTTTTGACGTATTCGTGTCGTGTTATGTCAATTTTTTTTTTTATTATCATTAAAATAACCGTGTTATAGTATCCGAATAGTGATGTATTCGTGTATCTTCAATATTTGTCTATAATTCATGAATTATGATTTTTATATACATATATAATAAGAGATCACTTTAAATGAGGCAACGACCTCATTAACATAGTGAACTTTGTCTCTTGTGAAGAATTCGAGTTTACAATATATTTATCGAATAAGATTTACATTATATGTCACTGTATTATTCGAGACTATTGAAGTTTTTGTATAATTTTGTGTGAGAACTTTCTTTTTACCTAGTTAGGTTGCAAAAATATTACTATGTGATATATTGTAAAATGACATATTAATTGTCACTTTCAGACTTTAATAACCTCCATTATAATCCAAGAGCCAACATAGCATATATTCTTTTTCAATGTTGTGCCATTTAAAGCTTAGGATGCTCTTCACACACTACAACCTCTGCTTTTTCTTCCTCTTTCTATAGTGCCTCGGACCTTTACAATCTAAATTCTTCATACCACTATGTAAAGTGAGAATGGTCATGTCTCTCACTCACATGATGGGCATTTTCCATTTGGATTAACATATAAAAAATAAAAAATAAAAAATAAAGAAGAAGATGGCTTTAGCATCTATGTTTGACCTCATACACTCCACTTATTAAAACTTATTAACTTTAATAAGTAAAATAGTATGTTTATTCTTCATGGGAATTGTTGAATGAAAAAGAAGTTTTTTTAAAATTGCTAAAACTAAGAACATATACAAAAATAGAAATGAAAATCAATTGTATGGGAAATACTTTAGTTAAGCAGGGTCATACTGTATTGCTCAATGGACAATATTTGGGTCTGAGGATTAAATTTGTCCTCTCCGATGATGTGGTCCAATACAAGTAGAACATGTGGCCAAATTTTTTTTAAAAAGAAACTGACCTTGATTCCTGTATTTATGAATTTTATATCCAACTTCTTTTTTAAAAAGATTTTAGATCCTCATGGGACATGACCCAAGTATTATCCTTGCTGAATAGAGCACACACTCTGCATAGATTAGGCATACAGGCATTCCAGCCTATTTTAATGTAAGGGCCGTAAAAATATAAAATTATTTTACATGACTTGAAAAATATTTTTTACACAGTATTTTATGTTTAAAAAAACAACTATTTATATAATTTCAAATGTAGACAGCCCATGTACATCCAGTTTTAGAAGACATTGGTTCCACCAATTAATCCTCTTTTGTAACCTTGAAAAGGACCGCTCACTAACTATTGACACCCCAACCCTGCCTAGGTTATAATGGTTTGTCCCATGATTTTATCATAAAAGTAGGAGAAATTAAATATGGGGTAATTTGTATTGACACCTCTGAAGTTTTAGTTAATTGCAGCTAGATGATGGTCAACGTATAAGTTTGCAGAGATACTTCATGAACTTTCAAAAATTTTGTAATAACAATCCTTTGAGTCATAAAAAGTCAAATTTGCCCTTATTTAATTTCAATAAACTCCCATCTATTATTGAATTTAATCAACTAACCCCTCTTATATCCGGATGGCCCTCTATTCTTTCCAATTTAATCAACTAACCTCTCATATATCCGGATTGCCCCCTATACTTTTCAATTTCAATCACATTACCCCACACCCTCAAACAATATATATATATCAAATTCAAAAAATATATATCAAATTTCAAAAATATATATAAAATTCGAATATATATATATATATATATATATATATAATTTAAAACAATTATATAAAATTATAAAAATATATATATTTGGAAAATAATATATAAAATCCAAAAATAATATATAAAATTCGAAAAAAGTATATAAATTTCAAAAAATATATATAAAATTCGAAAAATATATAAATTTTGAATATATATAAAATTCAAAAATAAATATATATATATATATACATGTATAATTCGGAAGAAATATATAAATTCAAAAACATATAAATTTAGAAATAATATATAAAATTCAAAAATATATATATATTTCAAAAAATATATATTTCAAAAAACAAAATTAGAATAAATAAATAAATTTAGAAGAAAAAAATATATATTAATAAAATATCATATATTTTCTAATGAAGTTAATCAAACTACTTACACCAACAACAATTAGTGGTCTTTTTATATATATATATTTCCAAAATATATATATATTTTTGAATAATATATATATTTTTGAAATTTATATGACGTTTTCAAAATTTATATGATGTTTTTGAAAGTTATATGATAATTTCAAATTTTATAAAAAAAATGAAATTTATATATTTGTTTCAAATTTTATATATGTTTTGAATTTTATATACTTTTTTTTGAATTTTATATATTATTTTTGAAATATATATATTTATAATTTTATATAATTTTTTTGAATTATATATATATTTTTTTGAATTTTATATTTTTTTTTAAATTTTGATATATATTTTTTGAATTATATATATATATATATATATATATATATATATATATTATTTGAGGGTGGGGGGTAATGTGATTGAAATTAAAAAGTATATGGGACAATCCAGATAAGTAATTTGATTCACTTCATTAGAAAAGATATGATATTTTACAAATATATATTTTCTTCTTCTAAATTTATTTATTTATTCTAATTTTGTTTTTTGAAATATATATTTTTTTGAATTTTATATATTATTTCTAAATTTATATGTTTTTGAATTTATATATTTCTTCTGAATTATATATGTATATATATATATATATATATATATATATATTGAATTTTATATATATTCAAAATTTATATTTTTTTCGAATTTTATATATATTTTTCGAAATTTATATACTTTTTTTGAATTTTATATATTATTTTCTGATTTTATATATTATTTTCGAAATATATATATTTATAATTTTATATAATTGTTTTAAATTATATATATATTCGAATTTTATATTTTTTCTTGAAATTTGATATATATATTTTGAATTATATATATATATATATATATATATATATATTGTTTTAGGATGTGGGGTAATGTTATTGAAATTGAAAAGTATAGGGGGCAATCCGGATATAGGAGAGGTTAGTTGATTAAATTGAAAAATATAGAGGACAATTCGGATATTAGAGGGGTTAGTTGATTAAATTCAATTGTAGAGGAGAGTTTATTGAAATTAAATAAAGGCAAATCTGACTTTTCATGGCCTAAAAGGGTGTCATTGCAAGACTTTTGAAAGTTCAAGAGTGTCTCTGTAAACTTATGCGTTGACAGTTATCGAACTGCAATTAATTCAAACATCAGGAGGTGTGAATGCAAATTACCCTTAAATCTGCTATACTTTGGCTTCACTATATGATTTGGCTTCACTATATGATTCTTGATTCTTTACTTTTTTTTTAGTGTAATAATCACAATTTGAACCTGTCATGTTAATTTATAATTGAATAAACTTTATCACTTGTCTGATTTAACACACCTTTAGAAGCATTATCAAGAAAAAGGGAGGAATGAGGATCAAGTATAGGACAAAGATTATAGTTGGAATTAAAGTAAAAATTAAAGTAACCACTAACCACAATCAAACAAACAAAGATTTGTCACTAAATATTACTGTTGGCTTAATTGGAAGTTAATCACTATCTTATCAAAGTGATGTAAAGGGTCACTGCTGGCATCCATATATTGATATATATACCATAATACAACAAAAAGATGCTTAACATGCGGCAGATTTTGAGCAACTATTCATCTATGATATCAAAATTAGAAGGGATAATTTTATTTACTCTCCCTGATATTTATTTTATTTTTATTTGGATTTCATCAGGTTTGCATATCTTTATTAACGATGACATCAGTCTGAATTTTTTTTAAAATCCCTAAACTACCTTCAATGTCTTATCCTTATTCTATTTGGAAACAAGGATATTGTTTTTATCAATTAGACCCCCTCCCATCATTTAATAATTTAATTTGTATTAAAATTTCAAAATATATATAAAATTTGAAAAAATATATATTAAAATTTGAAAAATATTATAAATTCGAAAATAAATATAAAATTAAAAAATATATATAATTTTTTGAAATTATTTTTTTTTCAAAAAAACATATTAAATTTTAAAAATAAATATAAAAATCACAAAAAAAACATAAAAAATTTGAAACAAATATATAAAATTTTAAAAAAAAACATATAAAATTCAAAAAAATATATTAAATTTCAAAAAAAATTATAAAATCGAAAATAAATATAAAATAAAAAATATATATAAATTTTGAATTTTTTTTAAAAACATATTAAATTCAAGACAAATATATAAAATTAAAAAAACCATATAAAATTCTAATAATATATATTAAATTTCGAAAATAATTATAAATTTCAAAAAAAATATAAAATTCAAATATATATATATTAAATTTCAAAAAAAAAAAAACTAAATTCGAAAATAAATATAAAATTAAAAAAAAAAAATTTAATTCTCTCTGTCTCTTTTTCTCTCTCAGACGCACACACCACACACACACACACGCACACACATATATATAGATCTATCTATATATATATACACACACACACACATATATATATATATATATAAGTCATCGGCCGACCCCCTCCCATCGCCTCCCCTTCGGCGCCCCCCCCCCTCCCACCACCGCCTCCCCGTTGGCGCCGTCCCCTCCCGCCTCCCCCGATGGGTCTATATATATATATGTATAGATCTATATATGTGTGTGTATATGTGTGTGTGCGTGTGCGTGTGCGTGTGCGTGTGTGTGTGTGTGTGTGTGTGAGAGAGAGAGAGAGAGAGAGTTAGAGAGATAGAGAGGAGAGAGAGAATAAATATTGAATAGATATTGGGGTGTTTGGTTTGAGGGTTAGATTGATTCTAAGGGGGTGTTTTGGTTTAGGGTTTAAATTGATTTAGGGATTAAATTGATTTAAGGGGTGTTTGGTATAAGGGTATTTTAGACATTTCACACCATGAGGGGATGTAAATGAAGATATGCAAACTTGAGGGGGTTAAAATGATGATATGACAAACCTCAGAGGGTGTAAATGAAGTTATCCCAAATTAGAATTAGATATAAAAGAATATGGTGTAGTTTTTTTTACGTCGCAACGAAGTTAATTGTTAGATTAAGTTAGGTGCGCGGCGCGAATTGAACATTGGTCATCAAAGTGGAACGTGGGACACTTAATCAATTAGGTCATTGGGCACGTCGTAGAGTATGGTGTAGTTAGTATGCATATTTGTGTTCGATACTATATATGTGACATCTAGATCAACGTTTAGATGTAGGCTTTGTTTGTTCGTTTGATACGTTATGTATTATTTGGTTCGTACTATTTTGGAAAATATAGATATCGTTATGCAGGCTGCAACATTAATACTTATTCTATACTCACTTTTAAAACTGATATTCTTCGAATCCGTTATAAGATGCGCCAAATAATAACACCTTTGTCCATTTTTAAGGCACCAATAATATCCCAAATTTAAGCATCTACTTGGTCCATTTTTCGTTTGAATTGTTTAATGTAGGTTCTTGATGATCTAAAATAAGAACAGAAGAAAAGCCACAAATAGACACAAATAGTTGTGATTTTCTTCTCAGCCACAAACAGATTTTCAGGGATATATATCAGTTTAGTTTGGGCCCATGACAGGGTCACGGAGGTACTGTTTTGATTCAAACTAAGAAATAACAATCTAATTACAATATGATTGCATTTATTTATTTATTTGTGGACTAGATTAATAGTTAATACCTGCACTGGTGACTCTGTATCAACAGAAAAGAATTGATACTTAAAAATGCTGAGTAAATAAACAAATATCCCAAATATTAATCCATCTTTTCAAAAAAATAAAAGGTAAAACCTGAAGGGGCTGACATAGTTGGAAAAGATTTAGAAGAGTGATGATTGGGTGTTTCAAAAAGATCATTGTTTGATTTTTAGTAAGTGCAAGTTGTACGTTGGAGTTACAACCGTGGATATAATCCGAGTATTACTCAATTCATGTGAAGGGTCAGTTTATACAAATTCCATGAAATAAAAACAGGATAAAAGTTCGGACACCTTGATTATCGAGAAACATAATGCAAGTTTTCAGAGGACTTTGGTGATTGACATTGGTATTAATTTCATTTTTAGTGGAAGTCTCAAATCCAGTCCCACTTGAACTGAATTTCCAAAACAATATACATTCCATCACTCAATATCACCTGCAAATCAAGCATGCCTAAAATATGGTAATGAGTGGTTTTTATAAGATTTGTTGAGATGTGAGGACCATTTTTATTTACCCTCCTTATTCACTTGAAATTCAAATATTACAGAATTCTAAATGGGCGGGTCATAGCCCATCATCATCGGAGGAACAAAACATCATGCTGAAGATTTATATATAGTTGATTATATATGTGTATATATATATATTTATATCAAAAATGAAAAAGAGAGAAAATTGTGTGGCTGCTGGGATTCGAGCCCAGGTCACTACGGCCACAACGTAGAATTCTAACCACTAAACTACAGCCACAAGTTGTTTGGCATTTGAGCACTTTTAGTCTTAGTCCAGTTGCAATTTCAAAGGAGCCACCTTGAAGCTCCAAGTTCCGACATATCTATACTGAGATTCTGCAACTTCAAAACATCATATTGAATTTGCCAAATAGTGCTTGGGATTTACATTATTGAGGTTGCGGCCACAAGTTTTTCATCGACTCGTTGTACTGAATTCCAACTCAATTCTTCATGAGTCCTTACTTTAATATTAGGGTAATAAATTGATCATATTATCAATTTCTTTATTTTTTCGTAATTTATTTTATTTTATCTATTTATTTAAAACACAAATATTACTCTTGGATATCGTTTCTTTTCTTGCTTAACTTCATCCATTTAAAATGATATACCTTCTCCATAAAGCAGCAACTGCATGCACAAACCAGTTATCCATGATATATAAACAGATAAATAAATAAAAGCAATGCTTAAACTTATTAGACTCATCTAATCCAATATACTTTGTTCTCATACATAGTAACATGTGTTGAGTATAGAACCCAACTCTATTATAGACAAGAAGGCCACAACCTGATGCACACCATATATAACACATACTAAAACATTGATTTATTTAACCATTGATAAAGCACCCTTGAAACTACTTTTCTTCTTCTTCCTCGTCCACTTTCAAAAAGCTTTTCAGAACAGGTCTAGGAGATCTACAGCCTAAGCCTGGAGTCTTGACAAACTTCTGGTAGACAATTGAGCCACCCTTTCTGAGCTCTTCAGAGCTCATCTCTTGCAGACAATAGCCATTAACATGCATCGAACATGTCAGTTCAAGCAGCTTGGCCGTAACATCAGCGTGCACAGCTACAGAGAATTCGCTTGGTAGGAAACATGCTACCACACTATCCACACTATCGACCAGCTCGTTTAGGTTCACAACTTTTGGATCATATCCAACTGCTTCAAAGCTCGCATAACTGAAACCATCTTCGGGAGCAACATGAATGGTAGAAATTGCAGGTCCTTCAATAGAATTCATGGAATAACCGCACGGATCAAAATCAAAATCACATATGTCTGAATTTGGAAGTATTTTCCTTATACCAGAAGTGCTGGTCATCACAGCTGCAGAGGGGGATTGGCCTTTGAAGAAAACAGAAGACTTCCCTCTGTCCAGACCAGTCATACACATCTCAAGTGTGTAAATAGGGTCAGGAGAACATGCAGATCCAGCAGAAGCAGAGTACACATGCCATTTCTGCAGTTTGTCGGAAGTGCCTATTACATAAGCATGGCTGCCAGAACCAAGCTTCCCAAAATAGCTATCTAGGAGAGCGACTTCTTCAGAGATGTTCCGATGAGGATATGACTGAGCTCCAGGAAAGATAAAGGTCCCTCGGGTATACCTCACGGATTGTACAGTGAGGGAAAGAGCATCAGCCAATTTCAATATGGGAGGGATTGACATAAGCAATTTTGTCGTCCCACAGGTTTTGATGACAATTTTGTACGGGTAAACAAAGAGGCTCGACTCCGACAGGACATAAGAGTCAACATGGTCATTTGACAGGGATGAAACAATAGCGCACTCAGCGGGTGCAAGAATTCCATCCAACTGAGCTTTCGAAAGAGTCCGAAGACCCTTTCCCTCAGGATCCGCGAAGATGCTTGGCACATGAAAGGAAATTTCAAGCCTCTTTTCATAGCCCTCAAATCCAATTGCAGAGACTGCCATGGCGATGTCGATGACAAGAGATGATCACAGCCACAAATAAAGAAAGCGAGGAAACGATGGATAGAAGACAAAAGGGAGAACAATATAGAACTAAAGAAATAACAGCTTATTAACCACGTTAACAAACGTGGTCAGGAAGCCAAAGTAAGATAATCAGGATGGTCTGCGTGCGCACTGCAAGTGACAAAAGAATAAAAGCATGATGTTAACTCTGCAGGTCCTTGAAGACTATTCTCATAAATAAAACCAAATGCGAGTCTCAGTAGCATTATTGCGTATGTTAGTATAGAGAAACTTAATAAACTTACGTTGGGGTATGCAGCTGATTTGAATTTCTTGATTCCACCACAGGGTCGAACGTCTTCAATGCTGTATCCAAGGGGGGCTTCATAAAATAAGGATTTACTACTGGATTTCTTTCCACCTTTAGACTCCATTAGACCATTCACTATTGCCTGATAAAAGCATTAAACAAAATACAGAATCAGAAAACAGCCCAAGAGAATTCAGTAGTACAATTCACAGTATGGTAGAATACACTGAAGAATAACATAATTTAATTAGAATCAGAATATCATACCACACTATACCACACTATACCACAGCCACTGCTTAACAAACAATACTATAAGATTAACAGAAGATGCAAACAACAAGAAAAATTCTACTACGTAAAATTTGAAGCATTAACACATATAATACATGTCTTCAACCAAAAAGAAGAAAAAAGAATATACATACACATATATAATAAGACTATTGATAGCGAATGGCACAAGAATGAATGATACAACATAACAACTCTCAATGAATAACCATTTTCTTCACGTAACGGAAAGCAAAAATCGAGGCAAGATATATGTTTCATCATGTACTAATGCACCACTTCGTAGTCTAAACACTACCAATGAGATAATAAAAGGAAACCCCAGAATTAAGACAACATGACCACTTAATGCCCATCAAAGAAAAATAAACTTGTTTAACTACAAAACTCAGAATTTATATCAGAAATTGAAATCTTCTCCAACTGCATAGAGAACTCAATAGTTTATCTGAAACACACATTTTATAACCAAACATCCACACTAAAACTTAACGCCATACCCGAAAGTAATCTAATTCTTTGACATACAATGAACATAAAGTGTATACACACCTATACCTAGTTTGTGCAAAAACCAGCTGTAATTTCAAATAGAATTTCGAAAAGAAAAAAAAAAAGAGTAAGCATCAATTCATACGGAATAAATATTGATGAATCAGAATTCATATCTAAACAATCAAAATCTGAAATTCAACAATTCAGCCAACAGCATATAACAAAAAATGAAAAACCAAATCAAATTCAATAGTCCAAAACAAAAAGGCCCAATTTGATCAACGAAAGAACCCAGGTACCAAAATTAACAAATAAAATATCAAAAAAGCAAAACCCTAATCCGATTTACATTGTACGAGTAAAAACAATAACAAATCTGAAAAAGAAAAAAAAAAGCGAAGATGAGGTTTCCATTCAACAAATATAAATATATATATATATATATATATATATATATATATGAAAAATAACTGTACAAGACTTACAGTAATGCAGAAATCAGTCGGCAAAGGAACGCGATCAGATTTTTACAAACCCTAGAAATCGAAAGACAAAGCACGGATTAGATGAAATAAAAGTGTATTAATCATGTCAGCATATAGAAATAAATACGTATATATATTGTGTGTATCTATAGATTACGAATCTTACAGCTATAATTTTGAAAGAATGAAGAATAAGAAATCAAATCCTCTTTTTTTGTGCTTTTTCTCTGCTTCGAATGAGGTTATTGCTACGAATTACTGATAACAACTTCGATTTTACGTATATATACACCGGAGATTGCTTCCCCTATATTTGCCTCGTAATTTTCATTAAATTTCAATTATGCCCTACGTTCCCCGAAATTTTCTATTTCGCTTCTAAATTACTAAATTCTCCTCCAGTTTTTATAGTGATGGCATATACGGAAGGGAGAAAAAAATTTAAAGAGTTCAATTTATTAAAAGTAGTTTTTTGTGTGTTTGGTAGTAGACCAAAAACTATTGAAGGAAATGCTAAAATTTGATAGTTTGAAGGTGAGAAAAAATATCATCATTTGTAAGATTCACTCTATTTGAATCTTTCTTTTTCTTACCCTTGCCTTTATTAATAATTCCTTTTAATAATCAAAACCAGTTAATGAATGACTGGACAATTTCTCGGGTTAAACCCAAAACCATATATAAATATGATATTTTCGAAATGATAAGCACCATGGCAATTAAAACCATGGAGCAGACCATAGGTCTAGATGATCAGGACACTACACTTAAGTTGTTGAGTCCAAAAGATTTGGAAAATTATGGTTCAAATTATAAATTTATCCATATAGGGTTAATACATGTTGCATTTAGGCCTTTGACCTTACTTGGTATAAATACAGCTCTTCAGGCTACTTTACGTGATGGACGGTGTCTAGATTTTAGACATTCCTTAATGGGTGTTGTTGAAACTAGTCTAAGTCATGGACCAGTTTATTTCAATGTTTTCCTCAATTTGTCTTTGTCTTTGACTGATCCTAATATATATGAAACAATTAATCTTCGTATTCAAACTCATGGGTATAATTACATGCCTGGAACTGAATTAATATGTGTGGACTATAGGATTCAATATAAGGTCCTCAATACCTTATGTCCTAAAGTTCGAACCATGTCTAGTTCAGGACAAACTGTGTTAATAGACACAAATCTGATGACTTCTAAGGTTGTTACCCCTAGGATGATCCCCTGGGATGAAGTTGTTTTTCCTGACACTTGGACTATACAGAATGTTGTTCCTCCAAGACCGTTAATTCATCATGATATTAATTCTATAATTCAACATGTTGATGGTGAAGTTGTTTTGAATTTTAAACAACCTGAATTTTTATCTCGTAGTCTTTCTACTAGAGAGTCTTCTCTTAGGAGTTCTATTCCTCCATATAGAGTCTCTATTCCCTCTAGTACAAGAAAGTCTCATGTTGATTTACATACTGAAGCCTCATCTGAAGAAAATGTTTCCTTAGATGGTGTTCGTATATCTGACCAGCAAATTCCGCATGGTATTTATACTCGTAGGGAATCTTCTACTCCTACAGCATCTGAATTGAATTTTTAATGGTTTTTATCGTAGATAGAAATGCTATTAATGATGATTTTCAAAAACCAGAATACAAAGCTTTTCGAAGTTGGTATTTTGGAATGTTCAATGAAGAACAACTTGATTTTTATAAAACTCAGTTTTATAACTATATTAATTTGACAAAAGAAATTGTGCCTTTTGCCAAATGGTTTTGTTACTATTATAGTATTCAAAATCATTCAGTTCTTGTTTTAGATAAGCTTCTTAAAACTTGGACTACTTCTGATGGAAAAGTTATTTTCTCTGTTCATCCTCCTCCAGAGTCTTTGAAAATTGAATCTAATGCTTCCAGTAAATCTTCTCCTGATTCAATATTACCAAAACCTATAGAAGCTACGGCTTATATTAGACTTGGTAATAATGTTACTAAGGATCCTGTTACTGCTGATTTTCATAATATTTTTATGCAGAACAATTATACTAATTTGTATTTCCAAACTCTTGGAAAACAATTGTCTAGAATTGAGTCTAATCTTGATTCCATGATTTTGTCTAAAACCAAAATAGAAGAAAAAGTTGTTTTAACTCATCCTTCTGTTAAACCTCCAATGGAAGTTAAAGGTTTTAAGCTAAAAGCTCCTGTTTCTTCTCCTCCTATTAGTGAAGAGTTTGTTTCTGTTCTTATGGAAAAGTTGAAAGATCTTAAGTTGAATGTTTTATCTCAGAATGATTCTGAAATAGAAGATGAAAATTTAGATTTTTCTCTTAATCAAATAAATGATTTTGAACAATCTTTGATTTCTTCAAATAGCATGAATTTGAACAAAGTCAACTTTTCTAAAAATAAGCATCAGAATGCTGACATTGGTGGTAGTCGTAACTACTACCAAAGACCTACTCCTCAAGATATTCTTTTTGAAGAAGCATATCTTTATGGGCAGGTTTCTTTCAATTCTAAGACTATCTATGAATGGAATATTGATGGCAAATCTGAATATTCTATTTATGAGATGGTACATCAAATGATGATGTACAACACTGTCTGTAAAACTGCGGATAATACTGAACAACAAATTGTTGCTTTTATTACATGTGGTTTTACTGGCATTTTGAAAGGCTGGTGGGATAATATCCTCTCTCAAAATCAGAAGAATGAGATTCAAAATGCTGTTAAGATTGTAAAGAATGAGGTTAATCAGGACATATTTATTACTGATGCTGTTTATACATTAGTTTTAACTATCATTCATCATTTCATTGGTCGTGAGGGTATTAACCATGAGCGTGGCCGTGAAATGTTACAGAATCTTAAATGTCCTTCCCTTACCCATTTTAGATGGTATAAGGATGTCTTCTTAGCTAGAGTTACCCAACGAACTGATGCTATGAGCATTGGAAAGCTAAGTTCATTGATGGTCTTCCAACTTTCTTTGCTGAAAAGGTTCGGAAGAAATTAAAGGATAAACATAATAGAATGTCTATCCCTTATAATGATTACAATTATGGTGATTTAATTAGTATTGTTATACAAAAAGGTCTCTCCTTGTGTAATGATCTTAAATTAAGACACTAGTTGAAATCTCAACGTCTTTCAGGAAGAAAGGAGATGGGAGAATTCTGTGACCAATTTGGTTACAATGTCCCACATGAGTATCCTAATAAAAGGAAAGATAAAGTTTCTAAAGATAGAAAACCTTATCGAAGAAAACGTTATACTAAAGGTAAACGTCATAGCACTAATAATAAAGAGTCTAAACCCAGAACAAATTATAAGAACAAGGGTAAAGGTAACTCTAAAATTAATGCTAAGTGTTATAAATGTGGTAGAATTGGCCATTATGCCAATAAATGTAAAACTAAGGCTAAATTGGATAGTCTGGAGATTGAACCTGGTCTTAAGCTTCAATTAAATAAGTTGTTTCTTAATTCCAGTGATTCTGATCAGAATTCTTCTGATTCTGAATCTGACAATGAAATTATGTTATTGTCAACTTCTTCATCTTCATCTGAAGATGCTCCCCTTTGTACTACCAGTTCTTGTAACTGTGGTACTAATGAGGGCTCTTCCAGCTACTGGAAGGCTATTGTTGAAATGAATGGTTTAAGTCTTAATGTCTTAACCAGTCAGCAACAATCCTTTGTTGATTTATTAGATCAAATTAATGATCCTCAAATCAAACTTAAAATGATTGAGTTTTGTTACCAAAATCAAATTAAAGATGATAAGGATACAATTAAGGTTCCTAATCAACCCTTTACCATGAAAGAAGTTTTCAATAGGTTAGAAGGATCAAATTCCCAAAGACCTGTTAATATTAATGACCTTCGTCAGGAAGTTAATATTTTGAAAACTGAGGTTCAGCAGTTGAAAGCTAATCATTCTAAGACTGAGTTAATTATAACCCAATTACAATTAGCTCAAGCTTCCCTTTGTTCTTCTTCTAGACTTGAGTTTGAGGAGAATGTTTCACCACTTAATAATGAAAAGGAAACTGCTAAAGATGATTATTTGTGTCTTCTTGACCAAGTGACTTTTCAAAAATGGTACATTAATGTCAAAATTGTTATTAATGAAGAGTATGTTTTACCTGAATTAATGGCTCGTGTTGACAGTGGTGCAGATTTGAATTGCATACGGGAAGGATTAATTCCTACACAGTATTTTGAGAAAACTACGCAAGGACTTTTAAGTGCTAATGGTAGTAAAATGCAAATCAATTATAAGCTTAATAAAGTTTATATTTGTAATGAAGGTTTTTGTTTACCAACTACTTTCTTGCTTATTAAAAATATGAGTTTACCAGTTATTCTGGGTACTCCATTTCTTACATCATTAATGCCTATTGACAAAATTGATTCTACAGGCATTTTTACTACTTTGCAGGGGACTTCAATTGTGTTTAAATTTATAACACAACCCCTTAATAAGAATATTAACTCTCTCAGAGATAATATCTTTTTCAAAGAAAAGCAAATAAATTATTTGCAAAAGGAAATTATGTCCTTAAATATCAATCAAATGTTGTCAAATTACGACATCCAAAATGGAATACAAACTATTCAGAATCAATTTCTTTCTGAAGTTTGTAGTGACATTCCTAATGCTTTTTGGAATCGACAGAAACATATTGTTTCTCTTCCTTATGAAGAAAGTTTTGATGAAAGATTTATTCCTACAAAAGCCCGTGCAGGTCAAATGAAAAAAGACTATATGGACTTATGTAAGAAAGAAATCCAAAACCTTCTTGATAAGAAGTTAATTGTTCCAAGTAATTCTCCTTGGAGTTGTACTGCATTTTATGTTAATAAACATTCTGAAAAGGAAAGAGGTGTTCCCAGACTGGTTATTAACTATAAACCTTTAAATGATGTTTTAAAATGGATTCGTTATCCAATTCCAAATAAAAAGGATTTGTTGGATAGACTTAATACTGTTGTTTTATTTTCAAAGTTTGATTTGAAATCTGGCTTTTGGCAAATTCAGGTTAATCCTCAAGACAGATATAAAACTGCTTTTGTTGTCCCTTTTGGTCATTATGAATGGAACGTTATGCCTTTTGGGTTAAAAAATGCTCCTTCAGAATTTCAACATGTCATGAATGATATATTCAATCCTTATTCAGATTTTGTGATTGTATATATTGATGATATTCTTGTCTTTTCTAAATCCATTGATCAGCATTTCAAACATTTGAAAATTCTTAAAGATGTTTTGAAACGCAGTGGTTTAGTTATTTCTGCTCCTAAAATGAAACTTTTTCAAGATAAAGTTCGATTTTTAGGTCATAATATTAATCAAGGGAAAATTATTCCTATTGATAGAAGTATTGAATTTGCTTCTAAATTTCCTGATGAAATCACAGATAAAACTCAGCTCCAAAGATTTCTTGGTAGTCTGAATTGTATCTCTGATTATTATCAGAATTTTGCTCAGGACAGTGCCATTTTGTACCAAAGATTAGGGAAAAATCCTCCTCCTTGGTCCAATTTGCATACTGAGGCTGTAAAGAAGATCAAGATTAAAGCTAAACAATTACCTTGTTTATCTTTAGCTAATCCTTTATGGTCTAAAATTGTTGAAACTGATGCATCCAATAAAGGATATGGGGGTATTTTAAAGCAATTTAATCCTTCCACTAGTAAGGAAGAGCTTGTTCGTTTTACCTCTGGTACTTGGAAACATGCTCAGCTTAATTATGCTACAATTAAACAAGAAGTTTTAGCCATAGTAAAATGTGTCTATAAATTTCATGATGATTTGCTTAACCAACATTTTTTGGTTAGAGTTGATTGCAGTGCAGCAAAACAAGTTTTGAAAAAAGATATTAAAAATCTTGCTTCTAAACAGATTTTTGCAGGATGGCAAGCAGATCTTTCTGCATTTGATTTTGATATCGAATATATTAAGGGAGAGTCTAACTCTTTACCTGATTTCTTAACTCGTGAATTTTTGCAGGGAATTCAATGAGTGGCCCTTCCAAAGGAAACCCAGCCAAGAAAGGCAAGGGTAAGAAAAAGAAAGATTCAAATAGAGTGAATCTTACAAATGAGGATATTTTTCCTCACCTTCAAACTCAAAAGGGAAATAAAGTCCCTACTACTGCTAAGGAAGCTCTCCTCATGGAGCCTCTTCCTTTCATTCCTAATACAAGGATTACTCAATATGTTTTGACCTTGGAGCCTCAGGATGTCCAATGGATGCCTGATCCTAGGGAAATCAAACGCCGTTATCTTGGTGATGTGCAGAATTATGGTGCACCTCTCAATAAAGAGAGATATGTTTATGAAATGATTTTGCAGGAAACAAATTCTGTCATTATTACTCATACATATGAGAAGTCAGATGACAAAGTCAAAAGCCCAATTTCATATTCTAAAGCTGTCATTAAAAGGGTAATGAAACCCACTGATTGGGGGCTTGACCCTGCAAGACCCAGAACCTTTTCTCGTTCTGGAAAAATGTTTTCTTTTAATTACTGGGATTACAAAGAAGCATGGAAACATGCATTTTTATACCAGAATGTCAAAAACAAACATACTTGGTTTTTTAAATTCTGCCCTGAATCTTTAAAAACCTCCTATCCAAATTGGATTTTCTATTGGTGGCGTCTTTATGGCCCCAACCTTGATATTTTACCTAAGATCATTAGGGATCAGTTTAGTTCTTGGACTGATCATCATCCTCAATTAAGAGGACAGGAAAATCTTCCTGAGGGTTTTTCAAAATTACTTTTCTTTGCTGAATTTGGCATTCCTTGGATTTCAAAATGGGAATTACAATGTAATTTTGACCATTTAAAAGTTCCCACTCTTTATCGTGAATTTTCTTATCGATGGTGGTCTTCAGTTTCTCTAGAGGAATTGGCTACCCAGATTATTGAGAAAACTGATGTTTATTTTGAGAATGTTAAGAAGTCTCAGCTGGTAATTAAACCAGTATCCAATCCATTTGAGGAAATAAAGTCCTCTTTCAGAATCCAGTTCCCAAATTTAGGGGAATCAGAATTGATGGTTAAATGTATGGAATTTATGAAGAACCAGTTCATGAGCTCTTTTGCTCATTCCTCTTCTACAATTCCAGATTCAGTTCCTGATGATCAGTCTATGGCCAGTCAGGATGATAATGCTTACTCTTGTCTTGTTGGTGAAGCTCAGAATCCAGAGGATGAGCTCAATGATGAAGGTGAAGCCACTATGGGTGATTATTGGGATGCCATAATCACAGCTGTCTCCACCTCAGCCCCCAAGGGCCCTTTTCACAAGCCGTGACATATTCCAGACGCATGCAATGACGTCTTTTTGTGATGGCGTATGCAATGACATACAGGCTTTTGTCGTTTTTATCACGCCCCGAATCCGAAAATCCGGATAATGACTTAAATTTAATTAAAATTCATAAAAATACCAAATGGTCAAACTGGTCAACTGACATTGTTTATAATTCACTAGCGCGGAAGCGAAATAGAAATAATAAAATCACATACAAATTCCGAAATCAAATCAAATTACAACACGAACACACTAGTCCAAAGCCAAAAACAATACAAATCATAATAAGCACGCAATCTCCATTATTACATAAAGATGTAATTATTATAGGTTCAAATTCCACAAATTTCCAATAGCTCACGCATCATCCACCAATGGTTCTTTTCCTGAAAAATGTCAAGGGGTGAGCACAAACGGCCCAGTAGAGAAAAATCATGAAGCGTAAGATTCCGCAAGTATGTAAATTAATGAATACGTATAGGGTCAAGTCTCTACCCTAGTCCAATGTCAAGATATAAATGCATAAGGAATCACAATATAAACTCATGTAAAATAATTTAAATAATACCATCAAGATAATTTAAAAGTTCTATAATCACGAAATTAAAACCAATACTCTCAATATGAACTCAAATCCAACTATCACAACCGAAATAGCATCAAATTCAAAATCATCAAATGGGAAAATAATGTCGTGAAACAAACCCTAGGACATGAACTACATATTCATCTGCCTAGTCGTCTTGGGGCTACTAACCCTACAGTGACGTCAACCAATCGCGCGATAATTCGAGGACTTGCACCCCGGGAGCTCATTCGTCCCCCCATTGCTCACACCACACGACCATTTCCCAAAATCAACAACCAATCCACCATTCACAATTCACAATTCATAAATGTCATTCACATGCGCACATAAGTAATAAATATATCCACACTCCATGATCCACCTAATAAAAATTCTAGCGTGGCATGAATCAATGCATTTAAACACATTAATGCAATTTCACAACTCATGTCAAAAATAACACAATATGATGATGAATCTATATATAAACATTAAAATGCATAAATGAAGATTCTTAAACTCACACGATACCCCAATAAATCCCTACCTCAACTTGATAAAATATCCAGTAAAATACCAACAATCAAAACAATATGGTTGTGTAGAGAATGAATAAACGGACGGTTCTCCCTTCACGCCTTCATTTGTACCCTGTTATGCCCGAAACCAATTAACACATATTGAATAATTTTTATATACATAACCATAATTATTTTTATAATAATATTTTCCAATAAAAATTCTGATATATATAAATATATACTCAAAAATATTCGGAATTAATAGACAAAATTTAGCTACTTAATTAAGAATCGAAAAGTTCGGTTTCGAATACTACCGTAAAACGGACAACAGGTAATCTATGATTTTTAGAAAAATCTACAGGTTTGATAAAAATATGAAATTTATAGGATACGCTCCAAATTTCTACGTAGGTCTACTGTAAAATTTTCATAAGCTTTAATCAAAGGACAGTGGTCCAAAATAATTATAAAAGACAACTTTCCTAACAGTTCCGAAAACTGAACACCCTTTACTCCAAGATTTTTACAAACCTATCCATGAATTATATGACTACCGAAATCTCCAGATTTACATCTTATATACTCAAGATCAGGTGATAAAATTATAAGTACAAAATTAGAATTATAGATAGCTCAAATCGGTAACACAAGTTCCGGTTTTAAACTACGGTTAAAACTGAACAGTTACTACTCAACAATTTGTATTACCAGTATAAATTAACTTAAAATTCTTGATATTCAGTACATATGTCCTAGACATATACAAAATGTTATAATAAAAGTTTCAAGATTTATAAGAATACGAAACCATATGAAACAATTGGCTAAACCGAAACCGAAATCGGATCAGCAAGCAGTAAAATATCACTGGACAGCGTACTTCCGTGATTTTTAGAAAATTTAATATTTATCTAAATGATCTGAAATTTTGAGAGATGATAATAGACATATACAAAAGCATACTGTAAAATTTTCAAAAATTTATAAATAATTTAACATGGTCTATAAATTTCTCAAACCTAGTAAAAAACAACGGTCTGCAGCAACAACAATATCCGAATAACATGTTTTTGCCTAGATTTTTAATTAACTCCCTACTTATCTATAAATTCTGAAATTTTCAGGAACATATAATCACATACCTATATATGATCTGTAAAATTTTCATAAACTAATTTTGATCCGTACATATATTATAAATTAGAAATCTAAAGCCTTGATTTTCACTAAACATGTAAACTAGCAATCTGGAATTTTTGAAAAATCAAATCAAATTAAATAATATAGATCACATACCGTAATTGGTATTAAACCGAAGATTGGAACACGTAGAACAACTTCCTAGTTGAGCACAAAATTGAATCCCCACTCTAAGATGCCCAAAATGTAGAGAGAAGAAGATAGGAGAAAAATAGAGAATGATGAAAAAAATGGTTTTGCTTGATTGTTGAGAATATGCAAAAGCTAACCTCAACACATCAATATAATGACTGAAAATTTTCATCAATAATGTCATAAAGTGGTGTCAATATAATAGATGTATGATTGCACCTTTAAATGATGGAGGAATATGCTTTTGGAAAGTTGAAGATAAAAATAAAAATAAACATGTGGAATTCGGTCACACATTTACATATAATGAATATATTGCAAAAGTTACCCTCATCTTTATCAAACTCAAAAGTAACCCCCACATTTAATTAAAATATCGAAACTACCCGATCAACGACAAAAATGAAAATTTTACAAAACATAGGAATGAACCAAAAAATTCAAATCATGAAATCCTTAATGCACGAAAACACATGCAATGCCACGTAATGCACAAGATAAAAAAAAAATATATTAACCGAAGAAAAAGAAATTATTTAAATTAACCTGGTTATTACAACCTCCCCTCCTTAAAAAGATTTCGTCCCCGAAATCGTGACGTACCTTAAGTGGCAAAAAGATCAGGATAGTTGGCACGGACCTCGTCCTCACACTCCCATGTAGCCTCCTCCATGCCATGATGATGCCACAACACTTTAACTAGAGGAATCACCTTTCCACGTAGAACCTGATCTCTAGAGTCTAAAATCTGAACTGGTCGCTCCTCATATGTGACATCCTCATCAACTTCCACATCGACCCAGTCTAAAACATGTGACTGATCTGGCTCATACTTCCTCAACATAGATACATGAAAAACATTGTGAACTCTGGACAACTCTGGTGGTAAAGCCAAACGATAAGCCACCTCACCAACACGATCCAAAATATCGAAAGGTCCGATAAACCGTGGCGATAACTTGCCACCTCGCCGAAATCTCATCAATCCCTTTCGCGGAGAAACCTTTAGAAACACATGGTCCCCCACATCAAAGGATAATGGTCTCCTCCTCCGATCAACATAACTTTTCTGTCGGCTCTGAGCTGTGATCAATCGTTGTCGAATCATCTTGATCTTCTCTGTTGTTTCATGAATAATCTCTGATCGCCTCAAGTCACGACCCAAAATAGATTTCTCGCCAACCTCAGTCCAACAAATAGGAGATCTACATGGCCTGCCATACAACGCCTCGAATGGTGTCATCTCAATACTGGCCTGGTAACTATTGTTGTACGCAAACTCAACCAATGGTAGATGACCATCCCAATTACCCTGAAAATCCAGAATGCAAGCCCGTAGCATATCCTCTAATATCTGAATAGTCCTTTCAGATTGACCGTCAATCTGAGGATGAAACGCCGTGCTAAACCTCAACTCTGAAACAAGAGCTGACTGGAAACCCTGCCAAAATCGTGAAGTAAACCTCGGATCCCTGTCCTACACGATAGAAACTGGAACACCGTGTAATCTGACAATCTGGTCAATATACACCCTACTGAGTGCCTTTGCGCCATCTATCTCTCGTATGGCCAGAAAATGAGCTGTCTTGGTCAACCTGTCAACAATAACCCATACTGCATCATGCCCCTTATGCGTCATTGGTAATCCTGTTACGAAATCCATAGTGATGTGTTCCCACTTCCACTCTGCCACTGGCAATGGTTGCAACAGACCTGCAGGCTTCTGATGTTCAGCCTTTACTTGCTGACAAGTAAGACATCTGGCAACAAACTGAGCAACATCACGCTTCATGCCCCTCCACCAAAACTGGCGTCTCAAGTTGTGATACATCTTAGTACCACCGGGATGTACTACAAACCTCGAACAGTGAAAATCCTTCATCACCTTCTCCTTGCTTGCTTTTGGCACCACCATCTTCCCTTTAAACCTTAGACCCCCATCAGAGTGCAAGGTCCAATCATCCACGGTCTCACCAGCTGAAATTCGAGTACGAATGGAATCCATCTCATTTACCCCTCTCTGTGACTCAATCACCTCGTCAATAAGAGTGGGTTGGATTGTCAGGCTAAATAAGGTAGCTGACTCATTGTCATCACTGAAAATCAACCCCAACTCTGCGATATCCTTCATCATCTGCCATTCGCGAATGATAATGCTAGAAATTGACCCCCGTGACTTCCGACTCAAAGCATCAGCCACAACATTGGCCTTTCCAGGATGGTACTGTAACTCGAAATCATAGTCCCCCATGTACTCAACCCACCTTCTCTGTCTCATGTTCAAGTCCTTTTGCGAAAAAAGATACTTTAAACTTTTATGATCAGAGAAAATTTCAAACTTCTCCCCGTACAGGTAATGTCTCCAACTCTTCAGTGCAAATATCACTGCTGCTAGCTCTAAGTCATGAGTGGGATAGTTCTTTTCATGAGTCTTTAGCTGTCGAGACCCATAGGCAACTACCCTCTCTGTCTGCATTAAGACACACCCCAAGCCCTCTATAGAAGCATCGCAATAAATCACATAGCCCAATCCCCTCTCTGGAATCACTAAGATCGGTGTTGATGTCAACCTGTGCTTCAATTCTTTAAAGGCAAACTCACAAGCTTCATTCCACACGAACTTCACCCCCTTCCGAGTGAGACGTGTCATCGGTTGTGCTAACCTCGAAAAATCCTTCACGAATCTCCGGTAATAGCCAGCCAATCCCAAAAAGCTCCTAATCTCAAACACATTACGTGGTTGATTCCAACTCATCACAGCCTCAACTTTAGAAGGATCTACCGAGATTCCTTCCGCAGAGACAACATGCCCAAGGAACTGTACCTTAGGTAGCCAAAACTCGCACTTCTCATACTTTGCATACAACTGGTTATCCCTAAGGATTTGTAAAACAATCCTTAGATGCTCCTCGTGCTCCTTCTCGGACGATGAATACACTAAAATGTCATCCACAAAGACCACCACAAACTTGTCCAAGTAAGCACTGAATACCCGGTTCATTAGATCCATGAATGCTGCCGGTGCATTTGTCAAACCAAATGGCATAACAAGGAACTCAAAATGACCGTACCGAGTGCGAAAAGCTGTCTTCGAGATATCCTCATCCTTGACCCTCAATTGGTAGTAACCTGATCTCAAGTCTATCTTTGAAAAGCATTTGGATCCTTTAAGTTGATCAAACAAGTCGTCTATCCTCGGCAACGGATACTTGTTCTTGATCGTAACTTGATTCAGCTTCCTATAATCAATACAAAGCCTGAGAGATCCATCTTTCTTTTTCGCAAAAAGAACAGGAGCTCCCCAAGGCGATGCACTAGGACGTATAAAACCTTTCATCCTTAGATCCTCCAATTGATTTTTCAACTCTTCCAACTCGGCCGGTGCCATACGGTACGGTGCCATGGAAATTGCATTGGTACCGGGAATGACGTCAATGCCGAACTCCACTTCTCGTTTCGGGGGCAACTCGGTCAAATCTTCTGGAAAAACATCTGTGAACTCACAGACCACCCTCGGAAAGTCACCATAAGAACCATGCTCCTCGTCTTCATAGGCCAGAAGATTAGCTAGGAAAGAACTATCTCCTCCTCGACTGCCCATACTATGAAGAGAAGAAGTGAAAAAATGGCTCCGATCCCCCACGAAACAAAAACAATCACCATCAGGAGTACAGACGGAAACCCTTCCCCGAAAGCAATCGATGTTGGCTCGAAAAGCTGAAAGCCAATCCATCCCCAAGATCACATCAAAGCTGGTCATCTCTAGAAGGATAAAATCAAACACCAAAACTCTGCCTGCAATCGTGATCTCGGCAAACTCTGGCTAAGATCAACTCATCACCAGTTGGTGTATCAACACACAAGGCTCTATCAAGAAACTCAACCTCTAACCCCAATGTAGATGCAAAAGAACTAGAGATAAAAGAATGGGAAGCACCAGAATCAACAAGAACTCGAGCCCAAGAACTAGAAACAAGAAAAATACCTCGAACAACTGCTGGACCTGCTGAGGCATTGGGTGGAGTGATCGCGAACACACGACCCTGAGTCCTCTGTCCCGACTGTGCACTGCCTTGCCCTGACTGCTGCTGGCTCATCATACCAGGGTTGCCTCCCTTTGAATACCGAGATCCCTGTCCAGAATGTGCAGACTGAACTGGCTGTGGAGCCCTGAATCCTGACTGAACTGGCTGTGCTTGTCCTGTCCTCTGTTGTGACCCAGCACTGCTCTGTGAACCCCATCCTAACTGCGGACAGTCCCTCTTTGTGTGTCCTACCTGACCACACTGGAAACAAGTGATCGGACCCCTTGATTGTCTCTGAGGGCACTCACTCCGGTAGTGTCCCTGCTGATGGCACTCGAAATAAGTCACTCGGTCCTTGACTGACCCAGTCGGCATAGTAATCGTCGGAGCAGAATGAACTGACTGTGAACCCTGAGAAAAAGAAGATCTGCCCTTGTGTTTCTTCCTTTGGTAATCTCCAGAGAAGGAAGTCGTATCCCTAGCATGGTTCTTTGAATCTCTAATCCTCTGAAAGTCCTTAAATTCTTCTTCAGTTACCAATGCCTTGCGTAAAGCAATAGCATAAGTGGGAACTTTTAATACTGCTATCTTGGCCCGTAGCTCAAACCTCAAACCCCTTACAAATTTCTTTGCTCGGTCCTCTTCAAGAGTCACCATCTCCCTACCAAACCTTGATAATGAAGTGAATTTATTAGCATATTCACCCACTGACATACTTCCCTGAATCAAGTGAATGAACTCGACCTTTAGAGCATCCCTCTTAGTCACTGGAAAATACTCGTCTAAGAACAAGGTCTTGAACGTATCCCAGTCCATAGTATCGGTGTCATGAGTGAGCCCCACATTCTTCCACCACATACCCGCATCCTCTGTCAGATGGTATGAAGCAAGAGAAACACGAAGAATGCCATCCTGAATCCCTGCAACTCTGAAATCCCTTTCCATTCGCTCCAACCAATGCTCTGCTACGAATGGATCAGGTCCTCCGATAAAGTCCTGCGGTGCTAGCTTTTTAAACTCTTTCAAAATTCGCATTGTTCCGTTCCCCACATTCAGGTCTTGTGCACCCTGAATAGCCTCTCGTGCAATCCGCTGAAACGCACTGGCCATATCACGAGCGATCTAATCACCAACCTGGGGATCCACTGACGCTCTTCTCGGAGGCATGATTCTATGTCACAAGATATAGTGATTAGATACATTTAAGTGATAAATAACCAGTTTTATACTCTGGTAACTTCATATCAATACATTCCACTCAAAGGCAATAATAAAACCAACGTTCACATAACTAGGCCTTATCCCGTCGTCCCAAAGGTAAAACGACCTAAAGCTCTGATACCACGTTGTCATGCCCCGAATCCGAAAATCCGGATAATGACTTAAATTTAATTAAAATTCATAAAAATACCAAATGGTCAAACTGGTCAACCGACATTGTTTATAATTCACTAGCGCGGAAGCGAAATAGAAATAATAAAATCACATACAAATTCCGAAATCAAATCAAATTACAACACGAACACACTAGTCCAAAGCAAAAAACAATACAAATCATAATAAACACGCAATCTCCATTATTACATAAAGATGTAATTATTATAGGTTCAAATTCCACAAATTTCCAATAGCTCACGCATCATCCACCAATGGTTCTTTTCCTGAAAAATGTTAAGGGGTGAGCACAAACGGCCCAGTAGAGAAAAATCATGAAGCGTAAGATTCCGCAAGTATGTAAATTAATGAATACGTATAGGGTCAAGTCTCTACCCTAGTCCAATGTCAAGATATAAATGCATAAGGAATCACAATATAAACTCATGTAGAATAATTTAAATAATACCATCAAGATAATTTAAAAGTTCTATAATCACGAAATTAAAACCAATACTCTCAATATGAACTCAAATCCAACTATCACAACCGAAATAGCATCAAATTCAAAATCATCAAATGGGAAAATTATGTCGTGAAACAAACCCTAGGACATGAACTACATGTTCATCTGCCTAGTCGTCTTGGGGCTACTAACCCTACGGTGACTTCAACCAATCGCGCGATAATTCGAGGACTTGCACCCCGGGAGCTCATTCGTCCCCCCATTGCTTACACCACACGACCATTTCCCAAAATCAACAACCAATCCACCATTCACAATTCACAATTCATAAATGTCATTCACATGCGCACATAAGTAATAAATATATCCACACTCCATGATCCACCTAATAAAAATTCTAGCGTGGCATGAATCAATGCATTTAAACACATTAATGCAATTTCACAACTCATGTCAAAAATAACACAATATGATGATGAATCTATATATAAACATTAAAATGCATAAATGAAGATTCTTAAACTCACACGATACCCCAATAAATCCCTACCTCAACTTGATAAAATATCCAGTAAAATACCAACAATCAAAACAATATGGTTGTGTAGAGAATGAATAAACGGACGGTTCTCCCTTCACGCCTTCATTTGTACCCTGTTATGCCCGAAACCAATTAACACATATTGAATAATTTTTATATACATAATCATAATTATTTTTATAATAATATTTTCCAATAAAAATTTTGATATATATAAATATCTACTAAAAAATATTTGGAATTAATAGACAAAATTTAGCTACTTAATTAAGAATCGAAAAGTTCGGTTTCGAATACTACCGTAAAACGGACAACAGGTAATCTATGATTTTTAGAAAACTCTACAGGTTTGATAAAAATATGAAATTTACAGGATACACTCCAAATTTCTACGTAGGTCTACTGTAAAATTTTCATAAGCTTTAATCAAAGGACAGTGGTCCAAAATAATTATAAAAGACAGCTTTCCTAACAGTTCCGAAAACTGAACACCCTTTACTCCAAGATTTTTACAAACCTATCCATGAATTATATGACTACCGAAATCTCCAGATTTACATCTTATATACTCAATATCAGGTGATAAAATTATAAGTACAAAATTAGAATTATAGATAGCTCAAATCGGTAACACAAGTTCCGGTTTTAAACTACGGTTAAAACTGAACAGTTACTACTCAACAATTTTTATTACCAGTATAAATTAACTTAAAATTATTGATCTTCAGTACATATTTCCTAGAAATATACAAAATGTTATAATAAAAGTTTCAAGATTTATAAGAATACGAAACCATATGAAACAATTGGCTAAACCGAAACCGAAATCGGATCAGCAAGCAGTAAAATATCACTGGACAGCGTACTTCCGTGATTTTTAGAAAATTTAATATTTATCTAAATGATCTACAATTTTGAGAGATGATAATAGACATATACAAAAGCATACTGTAAAAGTTTCAAAAAGTTATAAATAATTTAACATGGTCTATAAATTTCTCAAACCGAGTAAAAAAAAACGGTCTGCAGCAACAACAATATCCGAATAACATGTTTTTTCCTAGATTTTTAATTAACTCTCTACTTATCTATAAATTCTGAAATTTTCAGGAACATATAATCACATACCTATATATGATCTGTAAAATTTTCATAAACTAATTTTGATCCGTACATATATTATAAATTAGAGATTTAAAGCCTTGATTTTCACTAAACATGTAAACTAGCACTCTGGAATTTTTGAAAAATCAAATCAAATTAAATAATATAGATCACATACCGTAATTGGTATTAAACCGAAGATCGGAACACGTAGAACAACTTCCTAGTTGAGCACAAAATTGAATCCCCACTCTAAGATGCCCAAAATGTAGAGAGAAGAAGATAGGAGAAAAATAGAGAATGATGAAAAAAATGATTTTGCTTGATTGTTGAGAATATGCAAAAGCTAACCTCAACACATCAATATAATGGCTGAAAACTTTCATCAATAATGTCATAAATTGGTGTCAATATAATAGATGTTTGATTCCACCTTGAAATGATGGAGGAATATGCTTTTGGAAAGTTGAAGATAAAAATAAAAATAAACATGTGGAATTCGGTCACACATTTACATATAATGAATATATTGCAAAAGTTACCCTCATCTTTATCAAACTCAAAAGTAACCCCCACATTTAATTAAAATATCGAAACTACCCGATCAACGACAAAAATGAAAATTTTACAAAACATAAGAATGAACCAAAAAATTCAAATTATGAAATCCTTAATGCACGAAAACACATGCAATGCCACGTAATGCACAAGATAAAAAATATATATATTAACCGAAGAAAAAGAAATTATTTAAATTAACCTGGTCATTACAGTTTTGCCGTTATTGTTTTTCTTTTCCTTTACAGATAATTGAGATCTGTATTTTCTTTTGTTTTTTATGTCGGTCGCTTTTCCCCTCCATTCACTACTTACTTTAGTAAGAAAAGTTGAGGGAAATCCGGATCTGGTCTGCTAAAGGGTTGTCAGCAGTCTCTGTCGATGGGGCCCCTTGCGCACCCGAGAGATGCTTTCTCTTCTTTAGCTTTTCCTTTCCTGTTTTATATATAGGCGAGGGTTTTCTTTTGTAAGGGAGTTCTTTCAGAGTTTGTTTTCTTTTTACTCTACTTTGAGTCTTTCCTTTCTTTGGTCTGTAATTCTACAACAATATATATAATAAAGATTTGCAGTTCTGCATATTTGTAAGTTTCTGATCTTCCTTTTAATTATCCGCAAGCCTGTATGTCATTGCATACGCCGTAACAAAAAGACGTCATTGCATGCGTCTGGAATATGTCACGGCTTGTGAAAAGGGCCCTTGGGGGCTGAGGTGGAGACAGCTGTGATCATGGCATCCCAATAATCACCCATAGTGGCTTCACCTTCATCATTGAGTTCATCCTCTGGATTCTGAGCTTCACCAGCAAGAGAAGAGTAAGCATTATCATCCTGACTGGCCATAGACTGATCATCAGGAACTGAATCTGGAATTGTTAGTAGAAAGACTACGAGATAAAAATTCAGGTTGTTTAAAATTCAAAACAACTTCACCATCAACATGTTGAATTATAGAATTAATATCATGATGAATTAACGGTCTTGGAGGAACAACATTCTGTATAGTCCAAGTGTCAGGAAAAACAATTTCATCCCAGGGGATCATCCTAGGGGTAGCAACCTTAGAAGTCATCATATTTGTGTCTATTAACACAGTTTGTCCTGAACTAGACATGGTTCGAACTTTAGGACATAAGGTATTGAGGACATTATATTGAATCCTATAGTCCACACATATTAATTCAGTTCCAGGCATGTAATTATACCCATGAGTTTGAATAAGAAGATTAATTGCTTCATATATATTAGGATCAGTCAAAGACAAAGACAAATTGGGGAAAACATTGAAATAAACTGGTCCATGACTTAGACAAGTTTCAACAACACCCATTAAGGAAGGTCTAAAATCTAGACACCGCCCATCACGTAAAGTAGCCTGAAGAGCTGTATTCATACCAAGTAAGGTCAAAGGCCTAAATGCAACCTGTATTAACCCTATATGGATAAATTTATAATTTGAACCATAATTTTCCAAATCTTTTGGACTCAACAACTTAAGTGTAGTGTCCTGATCATCTAGACCTATGGTCTGCTCCATGGTTTTAATTGCCATGGTGCTTATCATTTCGAAAATACCATATTTATATATGGTTTTGGGTTTAACCCGAGGAATTGTCCAGTCATTCATTAACTGGTTTTGATTATTAAAAGAAATTAATTCTTTGTTCTTCGTGGAAGAACTGGAACTACTCATGAAGAATAGGTTTGATGATATATGAAAAATAATAGAGTGATTTATAAAATTCAAAACTTATTTAATTGAAGCTTAAGACCAGGTTCAATCTCCAGACTATCCAATTTAGCCTTAGTTTTACATTTATTGGCATAATGGCCAATTCTACCACATTTATAACACTTAGCATTAATTTTAGAGTTACTTTTACCCTTGTTCTTATA
Source organism: Cornus suecica (assembly GCA_963922005.1). Lineage (NCBI taxonomy): Eukaryota > Viridiplantae > Streptophyta > Magnoliopsida > Cornales > Cornaceae > Cornus > Cornus suecica. Next base: position 66,340,060 of record OY998245.1, read on the forward strand.
ATTTGTTCTGGGTTTAGACTCTTTATTATTAGTGCTATGGCGTTTACCTTTAGTATAACGTTTTCTTCGATAAGGTTTTCTATCTTTAGAAACTTTATCTTTCATTTTATTAGGATACTCATGTGGGACATTGTAACCAAATTGGTCACAGAATTCTCCCAACTCCTTTCTTCCTGAAAGACGTTGAGATTTCAACTCGTGTCTTAATTTAAGATCATTACACAAGGAGAGACCTTCTTGTATAACAATACTAATTAAATCACCATAATTGTAATCATTATAAGGGATAGACATTCCATTATGTTTATCCTTTAATTTCTTCCGAACCTTTTCAGCAAATTTCTGAGGATTAACCTGAATTTGCCAAAAGCCAGATTTCAAATCAAACTTTGAAAATAAAACAGCAGTATTAAGTCTATCCAACAAATCCTTTTTATTTGGAATTGGATAACGAATCCATTTTAAAACATCATTTAAAGGTTTATAGTTAATAACCAGTCTGGGAACACCTCTTTCCTTTTCAGAATGTTTATTAACATAAAATGCAGTACAACTCCAAGGAGAATTACTTGGAACAATTAACTTCTTATCAAGAAGGTTTTGGATTTCTTTCTTACATAAGTCCATATAATCTTTTTTCATTTGACCTGCACGGGCTTTTGTAGGAATAAATCTTTCATCAAAACTTTCTTCATAAGGAAGAGAAACAATATGTTTCTGTCGATTCCAAAAAGCATTAGGAATGTCACTACAAACTTCAGAAAGAAATTGATTCTGAATAGTTTGTATTCCATTTTGGATGTCGTAATTTGACAACCTTTGATTGATATTTAAGGACATAATTTCCTTTTGCAAATAATTTATTTGTTTTTCTTTGAAAAAGATATTATCTCTGAGAGAGTTAATATTCTTATTAAGGGGTTGTGTTATAAATTTAAACACAATTGAAGTCCCCTGCAAAGTAGTAAAAATGCATGTAGAATCAATTTTGTCAATAGGCATTAATGATGTAAGAAATGGAGTACACAGAATAACTGGTAAACTCATATTTTTAATAAGCAAGAAAGTAGTTGGTAAACAAAAACCTTCATTACAAATATAAACTTTATTAAGCTTATAATTGATTTGCATTTTACTACCATTAGCACTTAAAAGTCCTTGCGTAGTTTTCTCAAAATACTGTGTAGGAATTAATCCTTCCTGTATGCAATTCAAATCTGCACCACTGTCAACAAGAGCCATTAATTCAGGTAAAACATACTCTTCATTAATAACAATTTTGACATTAATGTACCATTTTTGAAAAGTCACTTGGTCAAGAAGACACAAATAATCATCTTTAGCAGTTTCCTTTTCATTATTAGGTGGTGAAACATTCTCCTCAGACTCAAGTCTAGAAGAAGAACAAAGGGAAGCTTGAGCTAATTGTAATTGGGTTATAATTAACTCAGTCTTAGAATGAAGCAAATTCAATACTTCTATCAATAGGAATAATTTTCCCTTGATTAATATTATGACCTAAAAATCGAACTTTGTCTTGAAAAAGTTCCATTTTAGGAGCAGAAATAACTAAAAAAAATAATTGATATAAATATAAAATTTCTTAATAATTATAAGAATCGAACTTTGGTCATGTTCTCCTAAAGAGTTCAATTTATTAAAAGTAATTTTTTGTATGTTTGGTAGTAGACCAAAAACTATTGAAGTAAATGCTATAATTTGATATTTTTAAAAGTTGAGAAAAAAATAACTCATTTAAATATAAAATTTCTTAATAAATATAAGAATCGAGCTTTGGTCATGTTCTTCTGTGTGAGAAGAACATGACCGGGTAGGGCCAGAATAGATCTTATAGTTAATCGGGTAGAGTCTGATTGGATGGTTGAAGTTTCATAACTACCAGATTAGATTTGATTCATTGGATTTTCGGTGAACCGAAGCTAGTAAAAGAGAAAAATGACAAGATTTTTTTTTCTCAATTATAAATATAAAGATAGTACAAATAGAGCAAGAGAAAAGAAAAATACAAATGATAATTTACAAGAAAATAAAAATCGACAATAGTGAATTTTTTAATTTGGTTTATGAGGGAAATTAAATAAATATTTTGAAATACTTTATGCATTTAATATATAAAAACAAACAAATAAAATACATAAATATGACTCTACACTCTTTGTTTTTCCTATATAGTACTGATATGGACACGGGATGTAAATACGATACGATATAGACATAGGGATACGCCAAATCTTAAAAAAAATAGGATACGAATATGGCGGGATACGACAAAAATAAAATAATAAATTTATTAAAAAATTAATATAATTTTATAAATTTTCTATAAAATGATAATCTCAATAGATTATATACAATTTCAAGCATATAATAGAAAACAAGATACAATATAATCACATGTTAAACACGAAATACACTAACAATTTTCACCATTGAATCATTCATCAATTTAGATATATAAGTCACATGTTCATAGCTTCCTTTACAAAAAAAAAAAAGATTAAAAGACGATCTCTTATCATAAAAATATTAGTTATATAGTTGAAAAACAAATATAAGAAAGAAAAGTAATTTTCAGCAAAATTTAAAAATAAAAAATAAAAATTTGCGCCATATCCGATCCGTATTTTAGGTGTGTCCTGACCGTATCCTAGTCGTATCCGAAATTAAAATATTAATTAAAAAAATTGAATATTTTTACGAAGTTTCGGACACGTGTCTGAATGCATCCTAGAAATATCGGTGTTGGACGCGTATCCGATACGGCCTCAGCTCCTCCGGAGAATTATGCATGCTTTATAGGTTTTCCCTTATCACTTTAAAATGAAAAAGTGAGATTGGGTCTTCTATAATTTATGAATGGGTATAGGATGTCATAGTGATAAGCTGGGGAGTATTTCCGTTTCTAATTCCTTTCCCTTCCTTTTTCTCCTCCTTTTGATTTCTTTCCCTTTCCTTCCCCATTCTTTTCTTCTCTTTAAATTATATTCGGGTTAAGTACAGAAAACACCCCTATAGTATAAATACGGTGCGAATAACACCTTGTATTTTGAAAATGTGTGTATTAACACCAACACTTTTGAAAAACGTGCGAACACCCCCTGTAAGTTTAAAAAATGTGCGAATATCCCCCTGCAACGTGCGAATATCCCCCTGCAAGTTTCGAAAATGTGAGAATATCCCCTTCTGTGACTTTTATACTCTCTTAAATACCCATTTTACCATTTCTCTTAAAATTCAAATTCAAAATTTATATATATAAAATTCGAAACGAATATATATATATATAAAATAAAATTTTTGAAATTTATATATATAAAATTCGAAATATATATATATAATTTGTAAAAATATATATATAAATTTTGAAAAATAAATATTAAATTTCAAAAAATATATATAAAATTTGAAAATATATATAAAATTCGAAAAAACATATAAAATTTGAAACAAATATATAAAATTCGAAAAACAAATACAAAATTCAAATAGTTGTGCAAATAGAAGTATAAAAAACACAAGTGACCAAAGTACAATACACTAACACAAAATTTAAAGTCAAAGAAAGTAGAAAATAGAAGTATTTTTCCCCGAATTTTATATATTTTTTTCCGAAATTTATATATGTTTTCAAATTCTATATTTTATTTTCGAAATTTAATATATTTTTTTGAATTTAATATTTTCCCCGAATTTTATATATATTTTTCCGAAATTTATATATGTTTTTGAATTCTATATTTTATTTTCAAAATTTAATATATATTTTTTTAATTTAATATTTTCCGCGAATTTTATATATTTTTTTCAAAATTTATATATGTTTTCAAAATTTATATATATATTTTGAATTTATATATGTTTTTTCCAATTTTATATAAGTTTTTGAAATTTATATTTTTTCGAATTTTATATTTTTTTTAAATTTAATATATATATTTTTGAATTATATATATATTGTTTCAAATTTTATTTATTTATTTCATATTTTATATATATATTTTATAAAACTCCGTTTTATGATTATATTGAGTTGACAAAATAAATTGTGTCTTTTGCAAAATGGTTTCCTTATTATTATTGAATTCAAAATCCAGAAGTTTTGGTTTTAAATAAAGTTCTTCAAACCTAGACTACGGTTGATGGTAGAGTAATTCACTATGTTCATCCTCCTCCTGAATTTTTGAAAATTGAATGTGTTGCAAAAGTTTTTCCTCCTGGATCTGGAAGTGAAAAAAGAAAATCTATTGTGGTATGTGCTTATATTAAGCCTGGACCTAATTCTCAAAATAATCCAATCACATCAAATTTTCAAAATATTTCTCGACAAAATAATTACATTAATTTGTGTATCCAAACTTTTGGAAAACAAATGTCTAGAATTGAATCAAATATTGATTCTTTGATGTTATCAAAACCTTATTCTAAACAAAAAGTTTTACCAACTCCTTCAGTCAAACCTCATGTTGAAGTTAAGGATTTTAAGCTTAAAACTCTCGCTTCTGCACTTAAGATCGATGATGATTTTATGAAAGAATTAAGTGCAAGAATTGTGAATTTAAAGCTTAATGTTTGAAAAGAATCTGATAATGATTCTAATAATGAAGATTTTTCTTTAAATCAAATAAATGATTTTGAAAAGTCTTTAATATCTTCAAGTTCTAATTTGAACAAAATTAAGTTTTCTAAAAACCCTATGAAGGTTAGTGATACTGGTGTTAGTCATAACTATTACCCTAGACCTACTCCACATGATATTCTATTTGAAGAAGAATATCTTTATGGACAAGTTTCGTTTAATAGTAAGACTATCTATGAATGAAACTTAGATGGAAAATCTGAGTATTCCATTTATGAGATGGTACATCAAATGTTGATGTATAACACAATTTGCAAAACTTCTCAAAATACTGAACAACAAATTGTTGATTTTATCACTTGTGGTTTTACTAGTATTTTGAAAGGAAGGTGGGACAATATGGTCACTCCCACACAAAAATCTGAGATTACCAATGCTTGTAAAATTGTTAAGAATGAGATCAACCAGGATGTTCCGGTTACGGATGTTGTGTATACCTTAATTTTAACAATTATACATCATTTTGTTGGTGAAGAAGACATCAATCATGAGAGAGGTTGTGAGATGCTTCAGAATTTAAAATGTCCTTCATTATCTCATTTTAGATGGTATAAGGATGTTTTCTTAGCTAGGATTACCCAAAGAACTGATGTTAATAGTGATCAGTGGAAAACTAAGTTTATTGATGGTCTTCCAACTTTCTTTGCTGAAAAGGTTATGAAGAAATTACGGGATCAACATAATGGTATGTCTATTCCGTATGATACTTATAATTATGGTGACTTAATTAGTCTTGTTATGCAAGAGGGACTTTCCTTGTGCAATGATCTTAAATTAAGACATCAAATGAAAGCCCAGAAATTAACTGGCAAAAAAGAATTAGGTGAGTTTTGTGATCAATTTGGTTATAATACTCATGATTATTCTTCTCACAAAAGGAAAAATAAAGTTTCCAAGGATCATAAATCCTATTATAAAAAGAAACATTAACGTAAATGTACTAATTATGAGTACAAAAAGAAATCTTACCCTAATAAGGGAAAGAGTTATAAATCTAATGTTAAGTGCTACAAATATGGTAGAATTAGTCAATATGCAAATAAATGCAAGACTAAGGCCAAATTATATGCTCTTCAAATTGATGAATGTTTGAAACTACAATTAAGTAAATTATTGCTTAATTCTAGTGATTCTGAGAATGAAGAATCTTCTGATTCCGACTCTGACAACAAAATTATGTTGTTGTCCTCTTCTTCTTCATCTTCGGATGAAACTCCTGAATGTGTCTGTCATGAAAATAAAGATCATGAGGGGTCTTCAAATTATTGGAAAGCTATTGTTGAAATGAATGGGTTAAGTCTCAATGTTTTGACATCTCAACAACAATCTTTTATTGAGTTGATTGATCAAATTAGTGATCATCAATTTAAATTAAAAATGATAGAATTTGGCTATCAAAATCAGTTGAATAAGGATGAAGAGAAATCTATACAGATTCTTAGTTAATCTTATTTAATGAAAGAAGTTTTCAATAGGTTAGGATCTTCTTCTGATTCTCATAGGCCTGATAACATTAACGACCTTCGTCAGAAAGTTAATGTTTTGAAAACTGAAGTTCATCAATTAAAAACAAATCAAGTTAAAAGTGAATTGATAATTACTCAATTGCAATTAGCTCATGTTACTTCTAATTCTGAAGCTCATAATGATTTAGCTTATTCTTCTGAAGTAATTGTTGAACCTGAAAATGAATCTTATTTTAATATTTTAGATCAAATTACTTTTCAAAAATGGTTTATTGAAATCACTATTGTCATAAATGAAGAGTATGGTTTAAAAGACATAATGGTTTTAGTTGATAGTGGGTGCTAATTTAAACTGGATTCAAGAAGGATTAGTTCCTATCCAATATTTTGAAAAAATCACTCAAGGTTTAACAAGTGCTAGTGGAGGTCAAATGCACATTAAGTATAAACTAAATAAGGTTTATATTTGTAATGAATGATTTTGTCTCCCTACTACTTTTCTATGTTTAAGAAATATGAGTATGGGTTTACCTAGAATTTTAGGTACTCCCTTTCTTTCTTCTTTAATGCCTATAGATAAAATTGATTCTACTGGTATTTGTACAACTTTGCAAGGGCAGACAATTGGGTTTAAATTTATAACTCAGTCTCTCAATAAAAATATTAATCTTCTTAAAGATAATATTTTCTTTAAAGAAAAACAAATTATGTTTTTACAGAAGGAAATCATGTCCTTAAATATTGAGAAGAAAATCCATCAAAATGTTTTTCAAATTGCTATACAAACTGTTCAAAATCAATTCATTTATGAAGTTTGTAGTGATATCCTTAATGCTTTCTGGGATAGAAATAAACATATTGTTTCTTTTCCTTATGAATAAAATTTTAATGAAAAATTTATTCTTACAAAAGCTCGTGTTGGTCAAATAAAAAAGGACTACATGAACATTTGCAAGAATGAAATTCAAAATCTTCTTGATAAGAAGTTAATTGTTCCTAACAACTCTTTTTGGAGTTGTATTGCGTTTTATGTTAATAAACATTATGAGAAAGAATAGGGTGTTCCCAGATTGATTATTAACTATAAACCATTAAATGATGTTTTAAAATGGATTCGTTATCCAATCCCTAATAAAAAAGATTTATTGGATAGATTAAATTCAACAGTAATATTTTCAAAGTTTTATTTGAAATATGGGTTTTGGCAAATTCAGATTGATAATAAGAATAGATATGAAACTGTTTTTGTTGTTCTTTTTGGTCATTATGAATGGAACGTAATGTCATTTGGATTAAAAAATGCTCATTCTGAATTTCAGCATGTTATGAATGATATATTCAAACCTTATTCTGATTTTGTGATTGTATATATTGATGACATTCTTGTTTATTCAAAATCAATTGATCAACATTTTAAACATTTGAGGATTCTTATAGATGTTTTGAAACGTAGTGGATTAATTATTTCTGCGTCAAAATGAAGTTTTTTCAAACAAAAGTTTGATTTTTGGGTCATAATATCCATGAATGAAAATTTGTTCCTATTGATAGAAATAATTGTAATTGAGTAATTATCAATTCACTTTAAACGGATTATCAAGCCCATTGATTAGGGCCTTTTTTGAAATGATAAGCACATTGGCCATTAAAACCATGGAACATGCCATAGGTTTAGATTGAAAAGGTTAGGAAGAAATTACGGGATCAACATAATGGTATGTCTATTCCGTATGATACTTATAATTATGGTGACTTAATTAGTCTCTTCTGAAGTAATTGTTGAACTTGAAAAGGAATCTTATTTGAATCTTTTAGGTCAAATTACTTTTCAAAAATGGTTTATTGAAATCACTATTGTTACAAATGAAGAGTATGTTTTAAAAGACATTATGGTTTTAGTTGATAGTGGTGTTGATTTAAACTGTATTCAAGAAGGATTAGTTCCTACCCAATATTTTGAAAAATTAGCTCATGTTGCTTCTAATTCTGAAGCTCATAATGATTTAGCTTATTTTTCTGAAGTAATTGTTGAACCTGAAAAAGAATCTTATTTGAATCTTTTAGATCAAATTACTTTTCAGAAATGATTTATTGAAATCACTATTGTCATAAATGAAGAGTATGTTTTAAAAGACATAATGACTTTAAGTGCATGTTTGGTAGAGGGAATTGAGCTAAAATTTTGGGTTTGGTTTGAAAAAATGGCACCAAACCATGTTTGGTAAATGATGTGGAAATTTGGTGCCAACATTGTAGCAACTCCATGATGCCAACTTTGTGAAGGAATTTGGAACCATCATTTTTGATGGTTTTGGTTTGGTGCGGCTACTGTAGCAACACTATAGCAATCCGAAATATATATATTATATATATATCATTTTTAATATATAATATATTAATATTAATATATTTTAATATTATAATATTAATATTTATATATTAAAATATTTTAATATTAATATATTTTATATTAAAATATTATAATATCAATATATTAATATAATAAATATATTAATATTTATTAATAAATAAAATGTGAAACCCATATATTAATTTATATTAATAAATAAAATGTGAAACCCATATATTAATATATTTTAATATATTAATATTCAGAATTTCAACCCATACCAACTCTACCAAACATGGTTTGGTTTTTCAGCATCACTTTTTCTCATACCAAAACCATCTGCACCAAACATGGTTTGAAACCAAAATAAAACCACACCAACTCTAACCAACCCAACTCCAACCAAACCAAAACAAAAACCAACACCACACCGTGATATGCACATTAATTTTTTAATTTTTTAACTGTTAAAACTTCAACTTATATAACTATAAACTCTTCATTCTATTTTATAACTTTTGTGTACACAAACTTAATAATCCTTTAATTTTTTTAATTATAAATTTTTTTCACGTGACATTTTTGGCTAGTGTACCATAATAGTCTTTGGTCATATTTCAATTGACTCTTACGCGGTCCGACGCCGTTTCTATATAATCGAGATCCTCTATTAATTAATCATATTTTCCCATTTCGGTATCTGCAAATTTCGCGACACTTTCCTCAAATTCCCAGCCTCTTCACGCACAGTCACACAGTACATACACATATACATATATCTGCAAATTATATATGTATATGTGTATGTATAGTCCAAATCTCTGATCTTCCTCTAACTTTGCTCGATCTCTGCACTCCAAGGAGGTAAAGTTTTCTCCTTTCTTTATTATACTTTTACCCTTTTTTCCGTCTTTGATTCATCCCTCTATATACATATGTGTATATATATATATCAATCAGTTGTTTCATTTAATTAGTATGATTATTCCGGTAATTTTTACCCACTGAATGCATAGTTTTTAACAATTTGGTAATTTTTTCTGTTTATAGTGTTTATTCCTGAATATATATGTATATATGTATTTTTATTTGAATGGATTCGTTGACTTCCTTGGTGTCTTATTGTTGTTCTGTTTACTTATGCACTGCTTGAAACAATTTATACTGCTCAATCCTTGTTCTTTTTTATATAATTGGTGCAGGTGATACAGAGTTATATATATTTATATATCAATATCTATATACAATGGGGTATATAGGGGCTCATGGAGTTGCTGCACTGCATAGATACAAGTACAGCGGAGTGGATAACTCATATCTTGCAAAATATGTGTTACAGCCCTTCTGGAGACGATGTGTTAATCTTTTCCCGCTATGGATGCCGTAAGTGATTTAACTATATTGGAGCTCATTTCCCATTATAAAGAAATGTAGTGATCATTAACTATAATGTTTCTTGTGTAGTTTATTTTTTGATATACTTGTGCGTGCGTGTATGTGTGTTTTTAGTTTAGTTTTTTGCTAGTGTAGAGGGCGAGCCTTGACGCATTGCTCTATTGGGACTTTGAGGTCATGGTTTTGAACGCATGTAGAGGTTAGGATGCCAACATTTAATTCTCCCCACACCCAGTAATGGCGAGAGTCTCCTGCCCTTTTCAGTTGGGTGCTACTAGTATATAGTCTAACATGGTGTTGGAAATGTATACTTCTCTATTATGCTTTCTTCGTAGCAAATGAGTTGCACATGAAAAAAAAAACATGGATTTTACTTTAGGCGCTTAAATGGTTCGAGTTCTACGGTAATGCAATAAAAAGATAAAAAAGAAAAAAGATGACACTCTAGATATCCATCTCAAACTTAATACTTAATGTTGATCCCCCATATGTAAAGTTCTGGATTCCTCCCACATGTTTCTTATTGGCTTGCTCTTAAAACAATTTTCGACGAACTCATTTTTTATTTTTATTTTTTTTATGTCTAATCTCTTTAAATGTTATAAATATCTTTTTTTAACAAAGAAATCCAAATACCTGCAGAGTATGAGCAATTTTAGTAAGACTTGTACACAATATATAGATTGACCAAGATATATTTCCGTTCTTAGATTATTTCACCTGTCTTTTAGAATTCTTATTAGAAACCAGACCAATAAATCTGTTGAAGGGCTCATCATGGCGGTGATTAATAATCTTTGAGCTAAATGCCTAAAGCACTTGAACTTTTGGGAAGCTGTTTGACACAAACTTATTAAGTAAGCAAAATTTGTTTGCTGAGGCATGGGTTTAGTAGCATGGGCCTGTTCGGATTTTAGATAGGAATATAAATTTTAAGAACCTCTTTTATTTTAAGGTGCCTTATAAATTTTCCAATAGTTGCGTTTGCGGACTATTTCTATTTGATCTGAGCATAATAGCTAGAGTTATTACGAATAATTTTCTATGGGTATGATCATATTACCTGACAAATATCAGGCATGTGTGAACAACAGACATATCTTAAAATATTCATGGTTTTAAGTTTGTAAGGTAATATTATCTTCTTGATTGCAACTTTCCGTGAAGTTAGTTTCTATAACTTGCTTTTGCCTCTATATTTGATCGAGGATATGACGAATTGAATCTTGTTTGGATGAGTAGACTAACAGAAAGTATGAAAAAGGCCCTACATCATTGGGTTACAGTCTGGTCACTATTTTTTCCTTACTATTATTTTTTAACTTTTTCATGAGATGTATAGGTGGAACCCCTCGTAATTTTTCAGCAGAAATCACTAACTGTTTCTTTCTTTTGTGTTTGCATGTACTGAATGTTTTTCCAGACCCAATATGGTAGAGTAACCATTCTTCCTATATAATATTGTCTTCACTTGTTTCAGGATGATTTTCTTGTGCTTATTAGATAATCAGTTGAATTTTTGTTTTGCTTTTCCAGATTACACTTATGGGATTCATGTTCTTGCTCACATCTGCACTGCTCGGCTATGTGCGTGAGAATTTCTTTATATTATTTTCTTAATTCAGTGTTTGTTAATTTTCTTTTCTTTAATGGAATCTCTGTCATGGTTTGCATACTTGTTCTTTTGGTTCTCTTATATTGTTTCATCTTATTATTTTTTCCTATCAATATTATCCCTGAGAATTAACATATTTGTCCTACAATGAGCAAAACCTTGTTAAAGACGATGACAGAATTTGGAATAAGGTACTGAGAAACAAGTACTAGTCTGTTCTACCAAACCTCAGATCATCTTAAAAAGAATCCGTTTCATGTGTTCTGAAAATATTTCATGGATATTGTTGTACTCATCAATCAAAGGTGGTAAGTGGAAAATTGGTAATGGCATCATTATTTTATCAAATAATTTACCTTTCTGACTATTATTATCTTATATATATATATATATATATATATATTTGAGGCATCTTGCCGTTGATGAGTTGACATATTATGCCAAACAAATTCATTGGCTCTTTAAATTCTTAGCATCGTTCTGAGAAGTATTTTCAAGTCAAATGAGATATCTGTGTTACGGGTTTCGTCCTTTAGTTTTTGACTCAAATGTGCTCCAGATATATTCACCGCACTTGGATTCTCCTCCACCAAGATGGGTTCATTTTGCACATGGATTACTCCTTTTCTTATACCAGGTTTGCTTACATCTCTGCCTATCAGTGCTATCACATACTTCTTTCCTTCTCTTCTCTTATTTGGTGCATTAAAATCGGCTTGCATGTTTTTATGTCTTGACAACTTATATGATTCTTATGGGACCCCCAGAGGGAAAAGTGGGTGTGTGAATTTTCAGACAATAATATATTAAAGGACTTCCTCACTCTTGATCTTTTATTTTTGTCATGCAATTTCTAGTTTGATAATACTATAGCTGTATTGCTTGCTGTTTTGTCTTTGTTGCCTCTCAAACCTAACTTATTTTGTGAGGACGTGTGACATCCAAATCTGGAGGCCCTACTCAGGTATGGAGCAACTTAATCTGCGATTCAGGAAATTTTGGCTCAAATATATAAGTCCTATTAAATGCTTTTTATGGTCTTGCCCTGTGCACTTTCTTTGGCCTCACCTGGTCCATACTATTTTGGGTTTTGTGACACGTTTTTGTGAAAGTCTAAGTGGAGGTGTTTGCCACGATTGAATCGCTACCCATATCCATTATGGACACTCCTACTCGTCATTTGAATTTAGTGGCGAAGCTGGACATTTGACACCCTAAGTCGGGGTGTGAGGATTTTTTGTTACATTAATTGGTGTCTCTTGCTACTTGTATAGCAGGAGGTGTGGGTTTAAAACTCAATTGAGGACGCAGCTATGATTGCGTGTTTACCAAAGAAGTAAAAAGGGAAGCGGTATAGGATTCCTTTTTGCATAATATATTAATATTGTTTAGTTGAAAATAAGGGTTATTTATTTGTAGAAGGCTGTTTTATTTGCAGCTTAAACTTTGGGTTGAAATTGTTAAATATCAGTTGCTTAGTTCTGACATGCTGTTGCTCAAGTGCTCAACTATGGTGGTGAAACTTTTAGCGATTTAGAATTCATAAAATTGTGTGATCACAATCTATGAAGAACTGTCTACTCTAGATATAATCTCATTTTACCTTCCTGAAGAGAGATCATTTTCTGGGTAGAAATTTTATAATCTCACTCTCTTTGCTACTATTGTGTTGTAAACTCTCTATCATTAGTTGGTGTATCGAGTTGCAATATTTCTTTTCTGTCATTCTTAATTTGACCTTCAAATCCATGTTAGACTTTTGATGCTGTTGATGGGAAACAAGCAAGACGGACAAATTCCTCTAGTCCACTGGGGGAACTTTTTGATCATGGTAATTTTTCTTTCTTAGGCAGTTTCCCTTTCTTTCTTAACAGTGTTTAATACTAATTAAGTACATTTATTGGTGTTCACAAAATTGCAGGATGTGATGCACTTGCATGTGCGGTATGTATTTATATGTTGTAGTTCTGTTTTATCACCATGACCATTATATTTCCTTATATATTTTGTTCGTGGTGTTTATCAGTTTGAGGCCTTGGCTTTTGGGAGCACTGCTATGTGTGGAAGAAATACTTTCTGGTTCTGGGTGATTTCAGCTGTTCCATTTTATTTTGCAACATGGGAACAGTAAGTGGTGGGAATATTACTGGTTCATCAAATTAAAATTTTATCTGCACTTACACTACCATGATTATTGAGGAATGGGGATAGAGAGCTCATTATTTATTGTGATATTTACACTTTCTTTGAGGCCTAATATGGTGTTTGATGACATCACTTCATGTCGAAAGGAACTCCTAAGAAAAAGGATCTTGCCTAATTGTAGGTTCTCACATGATTCCTTTATATGGAGAAAATTATAATGGTAGGCGAAACAAATTCACAATATAAACAAGGTCAAGTGTTTGTGTGCATTTGTGTCTTTTGGGTGCTAATGCTCTATAGAAATTCACAAGTCTTACTAGATTTTACAGACATGCAAAGAAGTACTGAAAAGCTACATTCAAATTCTTGAATAGGGAGCTATCTTGAATGTGATGATAGCATTTTGCCTTCTGACGATATTGTTTGTTGATTCTACATATCTTGCCAGATAGTCTCGTTTATCGCTTTGAATTTTTCTTTATGAAATCATATTTGAGGGATTTGTGGTTAAATTATTTTGAGCTCCACTATATTCTCACTGATATATAAAACTAGAATGCAATCGTGATTTATGGATAATGCTTCCTTGTGCAGCTACTTCACCAATACCCTTATTCTTCCGGCACTAAATGGACCTACTGAGGGTCTTATGCTGATATACGTGGCCCATTTTTTTACAGCTATAGTTGGTATGTCAGCTACTGAGTAATTTTGTACATAGTTAGGGTGGATAAAGTTCACATTTCTTAATGCTATTAGCTTTTTATTCCCTCCCTTTCTGCTATATTTCACTAGAATATTGATACATGTGCATTTCTTTTCAGGTGCTCAATGGTGGGCTCAAGAATTTGGAAAGTCATTTCCCTTCTTAAGTTGGGTTCCAATTTTAAATGGTAATGTGTCATTGGTATTGTTGTTGGTACAAATCTAGATGATTTCTTTTGATGCATATGTTCTATGGTGAGGGCGCCTGCCAAAATGAATTTCCACAGTTGTTATTTTATCTAAGCTTGGATTGTCAATTTAAGAATTAAAGTGCAAGTTTAGGTCGGTCACTTTGTGCAAATAACACTTACAGGGTACAACCTTTCTGGCGCTCTCTATCAATGGGGACCAAAGTCCATAATGGCCTTTTTGTTATTTCTACTTTATTATGTTTTTAACAGAAAATTCTCTCTTAGGTTTGCACATACGTGCACTACTATGTTTCACTCACTCGCTTAAGATGCATTGAAATCAACAGTGTTTTGTACTTCTCTGTGAGCTATATATTCTTGTCATTGAGATAATTAAATGTTTCTATGGTAGGTATTAATACGATTATTGTGACAGGTGAATTAAAGGATAATATGTTCTGATTCTTTCTTCTGTCTTGGAATAAATTGTATGATTGAATGAACAAGGTAGTGATACCTTGTGACTGAGAAATATGATAGACTGCAACCAGGATTTTAAGAACTTAAATCTCCAGCAGATTGTGCTGGCATAACTATCTTTTTGTTTCCTGTTGCATATATCCATCATATCAGGTGCTATAATGCTACCTTTTGGCTTTTTTGGTGCTTTTAACCAGCTGTCACTAAGCTTCCAGAACTTCACTTTCAAAGTTTGACTACTTTGTGTCAGTGAAAAATCATTTGACCAGGGCATCTTTTGTCACTTTTCTGTTGAAATGGTCTTGGGAAAGGAAACGGATTCTCTAAGTTGATTTTTCCATCCACTTTTGTCCGCTCCATCTAACGGCGCACACCACACCACGTGAGGACCTTAAAATCTATGCACCGTTAGATGGAGGAGCGGACAGAAGCGGATGGAAAAATCAACTTAGAGAATCCGTGTCCCTTGGGAAAAGCTATACTAACTTGTTGTCAGATTTTATTTGAGACACCATTGCAATCTCGGCTCGATATCTCTATGAATTCGTTACTCATATTCCTTGATTATTCATGTCTTTCAACCTTGCATCTTTGTACTGCGTTAGTTTAAGAAGTTCCTTGATTAGTTTTGTGTATCCAGTGCTTTACTATCTTTATTTTTTGGCTGCCAGAAATCCCGACATATGGAGTTGTGTTGTTTTTCATGATAGCTTTTGCTGTTATACCAACAGTCTCCTTCAAGTAAGTGCTTCTTACCTCTTAAAGTGAAATTTATGTCATCTGTTTGTACACGAAGTGGTTTACATTGACACTTCATTCGTTCATTGCGCCTTTATCCACACACCTGCATCTTTAGTAGATTGAGTAACATTTTCATACGGTAACATTTGAGTTGGTTATATATTATGCCATAAGTAGCCTTAAGTCAGCCCAAGGGATTGGTTCAAGTGGGTAAGTGTAATATGGCGGGTGTTTTGTTGTTCGATCCAAAAGAGTAAGCTACTAGTTGAGGCTAACACTCAACCCATATATACTCTTTTGTTTTTCGATCCAAAAGAGTCAGCTACTAGTAATATGGCCTGTTGCTTGGCGTGACACCAGATCACAGACTGTCTCTGGCTCTGATACCAACTGTAACGAGTCGGATGCTTCACGGGTCGACCCATAAGCTTTAGGTGAGGGTAGCACCCAAACTCATATATTCTTCACTTCCTAGCGAATCTGATAAGGATCATCTCTAGCAGTAAGTCACTTAGCACCAACGCCCCATGAAACATCAGGTTAGGTTGACTCCTCTCAAACAATTGGTTGAGAGGAGGAGATCATAGCACTCAGTAAAATCATGTTACATTCATTATTGTCATTATGGCCAACACGAACTTCATTGCTAATGATTTATTGGTACATGGACATGTATAAATCGTACTTGCCATCCACCAATTGCTGGCACACAGTGACTCATATTATATTCATTATTGTCATTATGGCCACCACGAACTTTGTTGCTATTGTTTGATTGGTTACATGGACATGAATACATGTTCACATTGCAACTTTGCCTGAATGTATAGGATGACAGGCAATAAATGATTGCGATGACCAACAATAATCGTACACACCCTATTAACTTTGTATTGGGACAATTTTTTTTGGTGCTTGTTTGATCATACCACATCTCACATTGATGAAGACCTATTGTTTTCTGTGACTTTCACCTTGAACTTATTTTGCATGGTGTTATGCTATTTTTTCCTGTTCCATTCAGCTTGAAATTATTTTGTATGGTGTTATGCTCTTGTGCAGTGTGTACAATGTTTATAAGGTCGTTCAGGCAAGGAAAGGAAGCATGTTACGGGCATTAGCAATGGTAATTCTCTTCCCTATTAAAGTACTCCCTTTGTTTTTATAGCCAACCCTAATCGTTAGGTTGTTATTCTCTCTTATAGATTTTCCCTTTTGCTGTGCTCTTGGGAGGAGTCCTGGTGTGGTATGTAACTATATCTGTTGTCTGCTTTCCATTTGTTTAGCCTTTGAGGGTAATATTTGTTATCGTACTTGGACTTATCTATTGTGCAGGGATTTTTTGTCTCCGAACAATATAATGGAGAACTATCCACATTTGGTTATAGTGGGATCTGGACTTGCTTTTGGGTTCCTTGTGGTAAGATATCCAAAGTGACCCGACATATTGAATTTACTACTTGCGTTAACTTGATACTTCCATACAGGTTTTAAATTCAAATTTCCTATTACTTTCTATCTTCTCGGAATTTGAAATTTGACTCAGAGGAGGTTATACGGGCAGTCACAGTGTTCCTACAGACCTAGGAAAACATTATTAGTTTATGGCTTCGTTTGGGGTAACCTACTGAGGTTATGTTGGTTATCTGATTTAGGGCAGAGGAATAGGGTTTATTTGTCTGACTTGATTATGGTGTCACTACATTGTAACTCCTATCATGGGTACAACTGGCACCTTATGGGATGAAATCTTTTATATAAATCCTTAGAAGAGCTGCGATTTCACCTACAAATGAAATCATGGGTACAACTGGCAGTCCATCTTTGGGATGACGACAACTTCCTGCCTAAATGCTCCAAATGGGTTTGTTAGTTTGTTGTGTAGAACTTGATTGTCAGTCTTGCAAATAAAGCTCTAGCCATCCAGACAGTACAAGCTGTTCATACTGTTGATGTTTTTAGGTGTTCTAGATGATGCCACAAAGATACTAAACTTTTTTCCTTTTTCCTTTAACCAACTAAATGAAGTGGGTAGTTTTGTTCCTTAATAATGTAAAACACACTAAATAGGAGAGGACAACTGAAGTGTTAACAAATTTCACACCTCTTATCTTTCAGCTTTGTTAATGCATCATGAGGATTATTCATCTGACTTCTCCCACTTTTAGCTTATGGTCATGTACATGGGCCATTTTTTCCTTTTATTATGTAAAATTTATACATCGGAGAGGACCGCTGAGTGTTACAAAATTTGAAGACATTATCTAGAATTTCTGTTACCAATGAGAGGATTATCCAGCCAGATTTTCCAAGTTTTGGATATTGAGTGTATGAACAAACAGTACTAGAGGGGATTGTGGGCTGAAAAATAGAACTATATTATGTCAATATAGTGATAATCTTGAGGTAGACCACCCGTCCTATAAAGTCCACTAAGAAGTCTTTGGCCTCATCATGTTTGGTACAGAGTCTTAGAGTTAGTGTTTTGCCTTTATGTACATGAAGTAGCTATCTTCAGACTTGACCTTTGTTCCATAGAAGAACATAAGTTGGATAAATATAAGCTTGTTCATTTGATTATAGTCGGTTGTCTACCAATCATGCATAAATGTACTTGCTGAAGCCTTTAAGTCACTACACTAATTTGCATGACAAGTTATAGCATAATTTTTACGGCACTTGCCCCAGTTGATTATTATGTTGTAGGATACTCTAAATATGACATGCAGCTGTACACATATCCAGCAGCTGTTTGGACCCTGGACATTCACATGACAAAATGCATCAACTTTTTCACTCACATTGCACAAATTTAGGATTATGAATTGTATGTTCTGTTATGCCTCCTATTCTTTAATAGCCAACTCTCATGTTCTTCCAGTTACTTATGAAGGGCATTGATAGTTAGCCTGTAAGTTGGTTATGCCATGATTATTATTATTCTCTCAGATTCGTGAAAGTGAGGAATTCCTTCATATAACCTAAATGCCCCTTTTGCTTGTATGGTGGCGGATCAACTTCTTTTCCTATCAGGTTTTTGTTCTCATACATAGTCAACGCTTTATGATATTGTTCCTGAAGCAAGCTTATTTTGGCAGGGAAGGATGATTTTATCTCACTTGTGTGATGAACCCAAGGGCTTGAAAACTAATATGTGCATGGTATGTTGATTTCTTTGACTGAAGCTATATGCACACTGGATTTAGTTTTAAGTTCATGATTTTTTATTTCATTTTTACTTGTTCTTTTTTGTGTCTTTCGTGGGGTTCATGTCAGTATGGCAGATGTGCCAGACTGCCAGTCGGGTCTTTAAGAGCTGGCAATAATTAGGCAGATTGTAAGTATAAGACACTTGCAACCTAAACCAATCAAGCAACTTGTCACGTTTACAGCAAAAAATAGCATAAGGAATTTCAATGATGTTTTTGAACATTCAGTGATCATCCTTGTGGTGTTGAGGCTCATAATACATGCTTTATTTCCCTTGAAGTTTGATTACTTGCAGCAATTTCCAAATGTAATATGTTTTCTGCCAACAAGTTTCATTACTTTCAACAGTCAATTGATACTTACATCCCTCCTTTTCAGTGCCTGCTCCTTTCCCAGCAAAAAGAAAATGGGAACAAAAAATCTTATAGGATTTTTAAATGAGGAAAGTTGGGAGTTGTTTGAACTGCTTTAAGCAGTACTCCTTTTACTGGGCGTGGAATATTGCTACACTAAAACTCATTGAAGTTCATCGAAAATTTCTGGGTCTATTCTGGGGATTGAGTGTACATTTGGAAACTTGAAGGAGGTGTCTGATTCCCCAGAAAGATAAAACAGAATATGCATTGCACAAAGATAGAAAGGATTCATTACACAATATGGTCCCCATTACTCAATGGTGCGGGGAGGTGCAAACTAGATACAGGCCCAACCATTGGACAACTTTTGACTCGTGTTTAACGTTTGCTCACTTTACCACTGTACTAGTCAATGTCCCCTTCACAAACATAAGATTAAAACCCCTACTACCTGACGAGGACACTATTTCCCATTATAAGCCTAATGTCTGTTAAATCTTTCATAAAGTTCTAATGTGGCCTTTTCAAATTATAGTACATTAGTAGCAATAGCTTTTGCCAATAAGATCGAGAAGTTGTGTGTTCAGGTTGATCTGGTTGGGGTGCTTTATCTGTGGAATCCAAATTTGTTAACCCAAATTCATCATGTGTAGCAAATAAATTGTTCATTGATGACGAAATGGGATAAGGTTTGCTTTGGTGGGATCAATATATACAATGTAGACAATCAGATGCAACACCAGAAGGTAGAATACTAGTGATTTGGTGGACATAGAAGGTAAGAAACAAAAGTGGACTAAAAGGGATTAGAAATTTAAAAGAGACTAAGAGAAATTAGAAACACGTTATTTGACCCGACTGGTGATGGCCAGTGTTGTCGCATCGGTTTTCTGGTGATAGTCTCTCATTATTGGCTTCATTTGTTTTAGTTGAATTATAATGTAGAAAAGAAATGTCCCATTCTGTCCCATTGGTGTTTATATTATGTAGATTTTCAAGTTTTACACTAAGTGCTGAGAATTTGCACATGGAACTGATATCTCCCACTCCCAGGGAATGCACCAATCCTAATCCTGTAGAAAGTACACAGTTATATGAAAAGTAGTATGGGTTTTCTTGTTGAAAGTTGCTACTAGGGGGAATTCATACATGATGTATTTTTAAACTTCCTAGTGGGAACTTAACGAATTTCAAATGTTTACTTGGTGAGTTTCTTAGCTTTTAAAACATTTTGCACGTTTTATCTTTATGAATAGGAATCATAAAAAAGTTCCATGTGGTTTCCCACCTATCAAATGTATTTTATTTTCACTTTTCGGTTTTTGAGTGGCTAATAACATCACTAGATTGATTACACAAACTTCATCTGCAGTTTTGTAATGAGTTTTTGTGTTTCATTTTGCAGTCTCTGTTATATCTCCCTTTTGCAATTGCAAATGCTCTCACTGCCAAACTAAATGACGGGTATGTGGTAATTTGAGCAATCTGGCACAGCTTATTGAATTGTAAAGTGTTCAAAACTGACAACAGAGACACAATACATTTGGCATTTCATTACAACTAATTTGATAATTATACAGTGTTAATAAAACTAGAGACTTTCACAGTTTCATTTGTTTGGAAGTATTGAGTGAATAAATTTGAATTTTGATGAGATACTAAAAGAAAATAGATATAGTCAGAGAAAGGTTCGATTGGTGTCATGGTTTCTTGATTCAGTTAAGAATTTATTTTGTTGCAGAACTCCAATAGTTGATGAGAGATGGGTTCTTCTTGGTTACTGTGTGTACACAGGTATGGTAATTTCCATTTCAAGTTTCTAGACTATCGCTGTTCTTTTTTGTTTTTCCTTCTTGAAAAATTGTCCCAAATGCTTCAACTTGGTTCTTCTGTGAAAACATTTATTTACTTGAGGAAATGGGAAGTTGCTGAAAACAGACCCTTTTAGGTGTTTAATGTCGTCTTAGATTATTCAATTTGTATGCAACTACCTTTGAATTTAGCCTCAGTATTTGTTTTCTGTAGAATTTAACTTCATTTTTCTGAAGTCCGTATTTTACTGACACAAGTGTTATTTCTTGTTGTAAATGTACTTTTCTACTGGATTTAGCGGCACTCTATCTCCACTTCGCGACATCAGTCATTCACGAAATAACAACGGCCTTGGGAATCTACTGTTTCAGGTGAGTTTTCAAATGCCTCTCCCACCAAATACACACGCGCACACACACACACATATATATATATATAATAGTAATTATAATTGAACAAGGATTTTTTTCCTGTAGGAAGAATTAATATGTATATATAATAGTAATTGCTGATGGTCTCATTTAACGATCAGCTCTGCATATCAAAATTGTATTTTACGAAAATATATATTTCTATTTGTCTATATATATATATATATGTGCACGTGTGTGTGCATCTGACTATATGAAAATTATCATGCTTGGACTGCATATAAAATTTGTTTTTTACATGAAATTTGTGCGTGTGTGTATAATAAATATGTATGCAGGTGAATATAGGAGTTGTCATGCTTGGATTGTCATCTTTAACTGTACTTAGTGGTCAATTTCTGAGCAAATAATTCGATCCTGTGGTTTTAAAGTTAAATTATAGGAATTGGCTCATAACTCTTTTCAAAGTGTAAAAGTTTTCTTTCTAATGCTGAACTTGTTAAATGCCAGGATAACAAGGAAAGAAGCTTGAGAGGTGCTGATGTAGTAATCAAGGTATATCCTCCTAGAAATATATAAATATATATACATAGATATTAGATGTTTAATTCTGTTAAGATATTATTTAATTTCTTATCTTATGCTAATATGTTGTCTCAAAATTCATGCTGTCTTCTCCCATATGTAGTTTCCAGCCAGCAAACTCAGGAACAATGCAGCAACATTAAAGTCTCTCTGCTCAATTTTTTTGCGTAAAACATTCACCAGTGAAGATTTGAATCAATCCCATTCGTTATCAATCTTGTAATTCATTGAATGCATTTTACATTTGAGCTGTCCCGGTTCCTCCTATGTTTATCGTTTGAATTTCAGAATCTTACGAATGTGCAACTATTTGAGGGAGACCATATGGCATAGTTTTGGAACGCATGACGAACGATTGACCATATGTAATTGGAAAATGCCAGTGTCGTAGCTTTTAAAAAAAAAAAATTTAAAAAAAAAGCTGTTTTTTCTTGAAATATGTTGGTTTACCTGAAATGTTGTTCGGTCCTTGAGAATACTTACAGTAGTAGTTCTGCACAATGTGGGTAATAAACCTTTTTGTTATTTTAATCAAGGTGCTATCTGCAGGTTAGTTTATTATAATTTATTTTTATATATTTTTCCTACGTCTATGAATGAATAAGATAAAAAAAGATCTCACAAAGGTTGATTGTTGCATCTTATGAAGCAGAAGGACAATACTTACCCTGCCATTACAAAAATGCTGCAATGTAACTAGACCTGTTAATGGATTGGATTTTGATCCAAATCCGATCCAATTAGCCGGATATGGATTGAAAATAAAATTCGATGACCCGATTTGGATCCGAATTTGATAATTCAATTTCTTAACAAATTGGATTTGGATTTATGTCAATCCGATCCGATATATAATATATTTATATATATATATAAATATATATTTGATATTTTTATGTGTATATATTTAATATTATACATGTATATAAATGTTAATTGTTAATTATTTTATTATTTATTAATAATGATTGATTATAAATACAATTATTAAAATTATTAAAAGTGTAAATAATTTTAGTGTTTCAGTATTTATTGAATTTTTTATTTTTTAATTAGATAATCGGATAAGATATACTGTAATGAAGAAATTCAAATATAAATTAATTAGGTAAAAATATGTTGAATTATCGGATTTGGGTTGCGGATCAGGAGTTTTTATCATTTTTATTAATGTCAATAATCTGATTATGATCCGAATCCGATATTAACCGGTTATGGATTGAAAATAAAATCCGATAACTCGATTAGGATCCGAATATGATAATCCGATTTCTTAACAAATTGGATTTGGATTTAATTGATCCAATCCGAATCCGATCCATTGACTGGTCTAAATGTATCCAATGGTCTTGTGATATGATGATATTTTCATTCCTCCCTAAATTGGGCAGCTCATGATTTTGGTATTGCTTTAATGATGATTGAGATTGCAATTAAATAGTAGGGGATGTTAAATAGGTGGATGAACTACCATGAAGGAGACCTACTCTCATAAATTTTGTTGCATTGCTGTTGTTTTAAGCTCTTATATTCTTTAGAATTTTTGGAGTTAATGAATATGTTTCAAGAAGGCATATGGAGAAAGCAGAAAAGGAAGAAGACATTTGGGTTTGATAATCCTAGAATCATAGAATCATTTTCAAGTAAAAACAAACTAATAACCAATCATCCAAATTCATGAAGTAAATGAAATAACAAAATCTAATGAAAATGTTTCAAGAAAGGCAATCTAATAGAGGCTCCAAATCTCTCTTGACAATTGTAAGAATTGATATCATATATCAACAGAAAGAATGTATTATCCTCCAAATTTAATCATCAGTTGCTGCTATAAGAATGTAACAAACCCCCATACATTTACATTCACCATCAAAGTTTTCCATGTAGTGAATTAGTGATGGTCCTCGGAAACCTATTGTACGGGTTAGGACACCATCACAGTGATGGTATAAGCAATGACTGCTAAATCTTCAGCTGTCTTTGGACTATGGTATTATGGTACACATAATGGTATAAACTATAGATCATGACAAACTGTTTTGGGCAAACATTATATTGCCTTCTCCAACCATCTTGGCAGCGTCAATGACGCCTTCATCCCCATTCTGGTAAAGAACACCGCATACAAGATATGTAGCAAGAACACAAAGGAAGCACAATTAAGCAGAAGCTGTTACAAAAAAAAAAAGGTATAATTTTAGTGTTCATTCAAGTTCAGAGACAGAAGATAAACGTTACTTTTCTTTTTGAAGAAAGAAAATGTTAGTGGTAGAAAAGCGTACCAGCGTTCCAAAAATGGTATATATCATTCCCATTGATGGAATTGAACCGATGCCCAAGGCTGTCAGTACATATGTAAGAGAAGCATGGATGTTTATAGTGATCTACGAGCAAGAAAAAGACTTCATAAGTAAATTCTTGTAATCGGAAAAATATAATCTCAGAAGGACGGGGATAATTATTTACCAAAGCAAGTATGTTTTCTCTTATTAAGAAAGATGATACTAAAACATACCCAATGGCACCAATAGCTCGGACCTGCAAACCAAATATTTCCCACTCATTGGAAATTCACTCATAACCAACAGAAAAAACTGTGTTATACTGGTGGAAAGAAATCAAGGAGTGAGGAAGCGAACTCTACCAATGTGCAACAGAAGACTGAAAGACCCCAATTCGCCTCTAACCTGAAATCATACAGAAATTCTCACCATATGTAACTATATGTATCTGAATCATTCAGCAATAGGGTACTCACAATTTGAAATGGATCAAGTAACCGAAGCTCATAACAAATTTAAGGTTTACAAGCTACATTATTGATAAGAATAAATAATCAAATTGGCATGCAATAATAATATAGAATCAAGTTGCTTCAGATGCTACTGAGACAATAAAACAATAATTCGCATATAGAGGAAAAAAATCCTGAATGGAACGAAAGAGAAATTGTCTCGCAAGAATCCTTTTTTGGTTCTCCTATTCTATTTCAGATATCTCTTCCCTTGGCCTCCTTGTCTCTATAAATCTCAGAAGTCTCTCTATTATAGGCAAGGGCTTCATCTGTGAATAAATCCCCTTAATTTATAAACCCCCCAACAAAGAGTGAAATGCCAAGCATTTCTTTATTAAAGCAACAAGGATGCACTCAAATTACCTCTGTGATCATAGAGCATTTTATGAGATTAGATTAGTTCGCAATGAAATTTGTTCTTTGACTAGAGAAATGAAAAAGAAATAAGTGCACTTGCAGCCGAGAAAATAAAAATAAAAAATACGAAGTGCAAATCATACCTCCACAAAGAACCCATGGTGACACCAACTAACCCATGCATAAGCTGTATCATCAAAGCAAGTAAATCATCAGCTATTACATTCTTACTTAGGCATGCCGTGTAGCCAAAAAAGCAAAAAATTAGATGAATATAAACTACAAGAGAAAAGAAAAGACACAACGTAGAAAGTTCCCCCATCATTATATTAGCTTCAAGGAGATAATCTCAAATATATTTCTCTGGATTTTTGTGGTTTGCACACAGACCAAACATCTCTTCATGGGTTAAACTTTTGTAACATTACGTGAAAAAAGATTGCCATTAAATGAAATGGCCTTACACTTTAGTATAGTTCTTGTTTCAAATTACGAAAAAATTCTGAATATGACCATGGTTTAATTCTTCTTCCATTTCAAAAGAGGTATAGACTCATACATAAATTAAAATAAAAATAAAAATGCACAACACAAGAAGAAAGAGCAGAATAGATTTTATCATTAAACCTTAGTGGATAGAAAAAATCGTGGAACCTACATTATTTACTAAAGTGGTATCTAAAAGACGTAAATTGTGAGGATCAGGAACATTCAGAGTACAATAGAAGCCAGGGTTGTTAAGAGAGCTGGACAATTTCAAAGAATGCTCACCATATAGGTTAATGCTTTCACTGGACCAGATAAGACAAGTAATAGTGTAGCGGTCGCCACCTGCCACAATAAAATGACTTGAGAGATATTTAAGTAATACTTTGGAGGGTATATTGATATAATGACAACATGTTCAACAATAGCAAGGCATGATCACGAACCATAGTTTTTCTGCCACCTGCGACGCCCCATCTCATTGAGGAAATTACTATTGGCAATGCGAAGAAACACCCAAAGTAATTCTGTGCAGAACAAAATTGCAGATCATGTTTCCAAGTTAAAGAAAGGAGTATAGTACGATATATGTAGAACTGTTTTCAGTAACTTAGTTGACAGAGGGAAAAAAAAATTGAAACTTCTCTCAAATGTCATATCCGGACATCGCTACAATTCTGCACCAAAAGTAGGCATCAAATTACACATATACTGTTTTTTCTTTGTCAACAGCAACAACAACACATATTTTGTGCGGTAAAACCCCAAAAGTTTAATTTTGTGTATATAAATCCACGAGTTTCTAAAAATGTTGCAGTTTGGCCCCTACCAGTCACCGGCTGGCCATCTTTGGCCGTGAAAATGTCATGTGCCTTGCACATGACATTTATATATATGAAATTCCTATAGAAGAAAAGGTTCTCAATTGATTCAAACTAGGGATAGGGCACCCTTCTCGATGTTGTCCTGTATAACATTTCGAAACAACGGACATACCTTTTGTTGGGTCGCAAGCGATTAACCCCTTGTAGTATCAATATAGTACGTATAACCCCATGTTGTTCTCTGGGACCCCAATATTTCAAAAAGTGTTCGTATTGCACATGTTTTCCATTTATTGGTCACTGAAGGGGTCAAATGTCTAAAATACCCTTAATATATACTTAAAATAAAAATAGATATTGTAAAATGACCATAAAACCACTCCTTTTCTTCATCCCCTTCCTATTCTTGAAAACCCTAACTTTCTCCCTCTAATTAAACACAAACACACATATACGCACACTAAAAACACACACATAAATACACATGTATATATATATATCACAACCCTTTGTACATATATATGTGTATGTGTCTCAAACCCACTACTCCAATTTTTTTCCAAATCTCCTTCCTTTGATAAGACTTCCTTGACGTATTTTGGAGATTTTACACCTCCGGACACCGGAAAATGCCTCGTTAAAAAGAGAAAATTAGGGTTAGGATTTTCAATTGAGGATGAAAAAGAAGATGGTCTTTGGTCTTTATGGTCATTTTACAATTTCTATTTCTTTTGTCTTTTTAAAAAAAATTATACTAAGGGTATTTTGGAGATTTTACACCTTCGGTCACCGAAAAATACCAAATAGGTTCAATACGCACATTATTTGAAATATTGGGGTCCTGGGGTGTTATAAGCATTATATATCGATACTACAGGGGTTAATCGCTCGTGAACATTTTTCAAAATGGAATAAAATTATACCAAGGGTATTTTGGAGATTTAAAACCTCCGGGCACCGGAAAATGCTAAATAGGTGCAATAAGCACACTTATTTGAAATATTGGGGTCCCAAAGAACAATAGGGGGTTATATGCACTAAATCAATACTACAAGGGTTTAATCGCTCGCAGCCCTTACAAAATCAACTTGTAAGTGGAATGAAATGCTTTCACACTAACAGAGATCACAAAAACGAAAAATAAAATAAAAAGAATTACTCCATGTTTCCCATATTTGATGTCCCATTGTAAGATTACCAA
This sequence comes from Cornus suecica, assembly GCA_963922005.1. Taxonomy (NCBI): domain Eukaryota; kingdom Viridiplantae; phylum Streptophyta; class Magnoliopsida; order Cornales; family Cornaceae; genus Cornus; species Cornus suecica. The sequence goes on from OY998245.1 coordinate 66,367,801, forward strand.
ATTACCTTAAACTGAAAAGGGTGATCATGAAAATTTTGATTTTATTTGTTTCGGACTTTCAAAGTGAACAATTTGAGACAACCCAAAATAAAAAATGGGCAAGTACAAGTAAGAAGTATTGGACAGCAAGAAAACAGATAAAAGAGCTGCCCTGTATAAAAATAGCCATCCTAATACAAACATGTTCAACTCAGTAAGTGGCTCACTCGAAATGAAATCAGTTCAACCCAAGCAATCTCAAAACTCAGCTATTTGCAGAGCCACAAAATTAAATTAAAAATTGTATATACCCAACAAAATTCAATTACAAATTGCATATCTTTATCTTTATATTCAACAATTCTATCCAACAACCACTATTTAAAATGGAACAAATTTATTACCATACATACCAGAAGCTAAAATAAACAAGGACTCAAAAAATGCTTTGAACCCAACAACCATTGAATGCATATATGTGAAAAATGAGCTCAAATAATGTAGTTAATTATATGAATGGGGTCCCATAAAGTCTCCTTTTTTTTTTTTTTTTTTTTCTTGAATCCATTTATAATCAACTTAATGAAGCACATAACTAAAAGACTAAACACTAAACCCTAAAACCCCTAAATCAATATGAAAATGATATACCTCGATTGCAAGAGAGTTGCTCAAGAAATAGGCCAATCCGGAGACGGCGGCGAACATGGAACACTCCACCAATCTAAGCGTCTTATGGTAAACGGTGCTGTTTGGCGCCAAATCATCGAACTCCGACGAAGCGCCGACGTCCTCGTCGTCCTCATTGCTCCAAACTGAAGCTGAAGGTTCAGCTTCAGAAACCCTAAAATGTCCGAACCTGGAATGAGGTTTAGAGAGAGAAATTGCAGGAAATGAAGAGAATGGAAGAGAGACAAAGTGGGGAGGAGAGAGAGAGGGTTGGGGAGGGGAAATTTGGGAAATTGGGAGTGAGAAGAGTTGGTGATGGTGATGGTGATGGTGATGGTGGATTTTGAAGAGATTCATGGAGTAGATATCGGAAAGTTCTTGTCCATACAGTTCATATATTACTACATGTATAATTGTATATACAAAATTATACTATTCTATATAAGTTGCTTTGGTTTGAATAAATATATATATATATATATATAAACACAGTCACACGGACACGGATACGGATTTGACAGTTGACACCACATAGGTTAATGGGCTAGTAGCAGTAGAAACAAGGCCCACTAACTATAATGAGCTAGCCCATTTGAGACCATCCTCACAAGTCATGACAACTACTCATGAAAATAAGGGGTCTATTACTCTATTATTCTATTGACAAAATACCAAAGAGAATGTAATTCTTTTGAATTGTGATAAATATTGTATTTTAAATTTAAATGAAATTAGTGAATGGGTTCTTTATCACTGAAAATAGATATAAAGAATTATATCGAATAAAAGAATATCATATAAAAAACAAGGAGAAAAGAAATTTAAACAAAGAGAGAGTATATGGCTAGTAAGTCAATGACCATGGAAGCTACCACATTATTTTAAATAAATAAAAAATATATATATATTTATTATTTCTCGATTCTTTTGGACTTGATTCTTAGTTATTACAAATTGTTTTGGGATTTTTTTAGGAATTTTCATCTCCTTTTGAAGTAACAAAAATGACTCTTTTTTTTGTGAAATGGGTAGTGAATAGCCAAGTTATGTAACAAGGAGATGAATCAGCATAAAAAATTATTTCTTGACCAAAAAAATTATATAACAAATTGTATTAGCTATTGGTTAATAGGAATAACTTAACCAATCTTTCACTTGACTGTGAATTAGAGACAAAGCCCCCAACAGTGCAAGTGTTGCACCATAAACATGTAGTTAAGTTTTTCCTAATTATAAGCTCGACCCCATAATTACTACTAACATTTTTGTCCTTTGTGTTATTAATGTTCTCAATTTTCCAAACAAAATCCTAAATTAGTCAAAAAAAAGAGAGGATTATAATGGGGAATGGGACATAATGATTAACACCAAATTAAAAACTAATTTAAAGAGGTTAAAACATTGCACCACATAAACCATTTGTGTTGTCTCCAATGATGATGCATTGGGATTGGGCATGCGTGGTGGTGTGTTTTGGGGCCATCATGTTTGCTCAAAACAGACGTGCTAGTCCTCCACTGCTCTAGGATATAATTATTCAATGAATCAAATGTGCATATATATACAATACATACACACCCCACAGGATAATATTACACAGTATTTTAAATATACACATACTATCTTTTTAGGTGGTAAATTGTACCGTTGTTGCTGCCAAAAAATTTGAACCTAAGCCACCATTTCAGAAAAAATAAAAAAGACTTTGGCTTGAGTTCTAGTGCTTGTAAGATCATTTGAGATGGAGAACATTGGGTGTTTGGTTCTAAGGTAGAGAAACGATCAATACCCCGCGTTAGATTACTGAATTGAGAAGCTAATTTGTTCGAGAAGTAGTGTCATGGTTTGCGGTTTTGTCCGTTAAGTATAGTATCAACGTTTAGTTATTAACGCTTTTGGAATGTAGTACGATTGTTTTTGGAACGTAGTACGATTATTTGTTTTTAAGAATGTTTTTAAAATATATCGATACCATTATGCAACATTGAACCCGTTTGTAAAACTAATATTGTCCAAATCCGTTATTTCGTTACCTGCTAACCAATATCCTCCAAGTCTATTATGCCACGATTGCAAAACCAATATCATGATGGCTGACAAACCATGAGGAGTATCAAGCTATGGATTTTCCTATTTTAGTTCAATATATGTACCATTCAAAGTAGTTTCCCTCATAGGCGCAATGGTACAGAATGAACCAATTTTGATTTATGAGAAAAACAACCAGTTATGAGTCGACTACAAATTTCTCCATAGTTGTAGAACCTGAATTGTATGTATGAGCATTAAAAGTAGAATGTTATATCCATTTCATTGGGTGGTCTAATTTCTAATTTCTGCCATTGCCACCTCATTTTCAAAAAATATACAAAAATATTCTAGCAAATCTATGCAAAATATATCCACATTCCACATTGATTTCCAAACAGACAAAACATTCACCAATTTGGGGCTAATAACATGAAGCATAACAAAAGCAGAGAGATGAGAGATAGTAACTCAAACAAGTCAAGCAACACTGCATCAATTACACAGATATTACAAGTTTCTATTTGTTTAAACTCTCTCATTGAAAGTACCAGCAACAAAAGCTCACTTTTGTCTCTAAATTTTATCATTTTGATCAAACCTTCAAGACATGTTCTCAGCTTTCTTTGTTGCACTTCTCCAACCACTATGATGCCTGAAAATCCATTTCCAAACCTTCTGTGCATTCCTTCCTTTCCTAATCCCTCTGTCATTCACTGTAATCCTACAGGAACCCCCTTTTTTTAAAAACCCATCTCCCAAAGCACTTCCAAAAGAACTTCCACATTCACTATGGCCCACAAAAGCCCCCTTTCTCAATCCACCAATATCACCATATTCACTCTGTTTTGGAACAGGGTACTCTGTTCTGGATTCTGATGATAGATCAAGCTTCAAATCAATAAAAGCTGACTCATCCATCCCATGGAAATCACTTTCTTTAATAACACAAACACTCCTATGTGCAACATTAGAACCCCAATTAGACTCTAAATGAGTCGAGTGACCACCCTTCTTCACACCCTTTGAATTATTGCCATTTTCAGACTCCAACACATCTTTGAAATTAAAACCACTTCTTGATTCAGCTTCATTGAAACCACTTTGTCTTCTTGAAGAATCTAACACCATCCCATTAAAAATCACTTTCTTTAACTACAGAAGCACTCCTATTTGCAACATTAGAACCACAATCAGACTCCAAATGAGTCAAGTGACCACCCTTCTTCACACCCTTTACATTAGAGCCATTTTCACAATCAAACCCATCTCTAAAACCACTTTTTCTTGATTCAGCTTCATTGAAAGCACTTTGTCTTGAAAGAATCAAAACCATACCACCAGTAACATCAGAAATCTTAGCACTGGAGAGATTGTAATCACTACCTTCATCTAGGTCATTGAACCCCCCTCCCCTGTAGCTGCACAGAGACCTAGACCTTGACACACCCATATAATCAAACACCCAAAGATCACTTTTTTCATCACACCCACCAACACTTGAACCTCCACAAGTAAAACCCTTCTCTCTTTTCCTCCTAAAAAGCCTCCCAATCTTCCAAAACCCACCACCCCTTTTCACATGATCAACACAAACACTACTACTCCTCTTCAGCATCACACCTTCCTCTGTTCTCTCCCCAATTTGGGGCTTTGAATGTGTGTGTTGTTGTTGTCCCTCATTTTCAATCAAGAATGAAACTCTTCCAACACTTCCAATCTCAAGATTGCATGAATTGGGGTTGGAGGGTTCAGAGCAGGAGCAAGAAGAGAGGCGTTGCTCACCACAGTCTGAGCAGACCAGCTTGATGAGCCTGTCTTTGAGGCAAAGAGCACAGACTCCAACTGAGGAAGAAGATGGATGTTTTTTGCAGGGAAGGTCTGATGAACAAGAGTAGTTGTAGTCTGGGATGTGTGTGGTTTCCACAGATTTACCTCTCTCTTTCATGGCTTCTCTGGAATTTGAGTGGTGTGGCATGAGAAAAGAAAACAAATACAAATATGGGTTTTTGAGAGTTGATGTCAAAAGAGGCAATTACATATAGTACTACTGTTTGTGTGTGTGTGTGTGTGTGTGAGAGAGAGAGAGAGAGAGAGAGAGATGATGAACTAGGCCTGTGAAAGAAAATCTATTGTTCTGTCAAAAGACTCAATAGCTTGTAGGTATAGGTGAAACTAACAACTGGTGATGTATGTGTGTGTGTGTGAGAGAGAGAGAGAGAGAGAGAGAGAGAGTGAATGAGTGAGAGTGAGAGTGAGTGAGAGAGAGAGAGGAGCTTGAAGAATGAAGCTAGCAGACTTGAAAGAGGAGTAAGCTTTACGTTTACTTTTGAAGAAACAGTGTGATTAGAGGGGTAGAGTGATAGAAAATGCAATGCTTCTGTGCAGATATTATTGTGTTGGGATAGGTACACAATAGGTAGTTGAGTGAAGCAATGAACATCCTCTCTCTTTGTGTCAACTTTTTCAAACAAAAAATCTAATTAAATTTAGTTTTGTAAAGTAGTTATAATAAAAAGGAAATATCATTAAAAAAATTGTATATTTATTTTTAAAACCACAAATGTATTATTAAACATTTTAAAAGAGAAAATGGAGGAGATTCTAGATATCTTATTTTGTTTTATAGATATGTTTCGTTGATTTGTTTTCCAGCAAAATCCGAGGAAACGGACTATCAATTCCAGGTGCTTGTTTGGTAGGAGGTTTTGGAGTGAAATATATGATTTTGGGATGAAATTTGTGGTCCAATTCATGTTTGGCAATTTGGTGTTGGTGCAATAGTGTTGCACTATTGGTACCAAATCCATTATTTTTCACACCATCTCAATAGATGGTTTGGATATAGTTGATTTGATTTTCTCACACCAAAACTATTCTTTAACCCAAACCAATTCAATTTGGTGTACCATTGTTTAACCCAAATCAATTCATTTATAATATTATATATATATATATATATATATAAATTCGAAAAATAAAATATTTCAAAAAAATCAAATTAAAAAATATATTTCATAAAAAATAAAATATTTTGGAAAAACAAATATTTCTAGAAAAAATAAAATATAATAAATATATATTTATTATTTTTTAAAAAATATACAAATTATATGTATTTTTACTGAATTCTTTTATTTTTTCAAAATATTTTATTTTTTTGAAATATCTTATATAAAATATTTTATTTATAAATATTTTTTTTAAAAATATATTTATGAAAAATTAAATATTTATATATTTTATTTTTTAAAACATATATATTTACAAAATGTTATTTTAAATAAATAAAATGTCAAACTATTCCAAGTTACAAATATGATTGGTTTCAGAATTTCAGCTCATACCAACTCTATCAAACATGGTTTGGTTTTTCAATTTCACTTTTTCTCACACCAAAACCATTTGCATCAAACATGGTTTCAGTTCATAATAAAACCATACCAAACTCAACCCAACCCAACCCCAACCAAACCAAAACCAAAAACCAACACCACACCGCTTGCCAAAGGACAATGCTTGGGTCCTCACCAGTCAGGACCAACTTGGTCCTCACTCCTTACTTGGACCAATAATATTAAGACACATGTTCAATGTTAATTAAAAAATAATAATGGGTATTACCCACTATCATGGGTTAAATCCGATCCAAAATATACATTTTGTTGAGCAATTAGTTTCATGATTTTATCATGAAGTAATAAAATGATAAGTTTGATATCAATTAATTTCTATTATATTATTTGAATTTCAAATTTAAGATCAATTTAATATTTACCTACCAAAACAACACTCATCAATTTTTACTTAACTTTTATAATGGACACGTGTTCATTCATGAATACATCCACATCATTCATGGTTATATCATGAAATTATTTTCATGATGTTTAGCATTTCTCTATTTTTTTTCTTTTCCCTTTTTCCTATTTCCAATATTACATATGACATATCTGCTTTGAAATCCAATTGCGGACAAAAAGATACGTAGATATATATTCAAAGGAAGATGCAGATCCTTCTAAAAATTGAAGTCTTTTTAAAGAAAAAATTTCCAACATTACACTTATCTCTTTAAAAAGCATCAATACTTCTGCGTAGATATATATATAGTATACACCCATCAATAACTAATCAAACACAAGGGGAAAATTAAAAACAAAAGACACTGAGGCTTCTTCTCTTGGCAATGGGAAAAAAAAAAAAATTATAGATTTTCACCCCAAAATGGACTAAGAAAGTAATATATTAATTTGTTATTACAAAATAAAATTGTAAAATAAATAATCTTTGAGTTCTTAACACGAATTAAACAAACAACTGAGAAAAAGAGATGAAAAAATCTTGATTGATGGTATTAGTAAGATTTGTTTATATAAATATATATATATATATATATATATATATATATAAATAGATATGGGAAAATCTTGATTGATGGTATTAGTAAGATTTGTTTATATAAATATATATATATATAAATAGACATGAAAAATCTTGATTGATGGTATTTGTAAGATTTGTTTCTATATATATATCTATATAGATTCGGGTTTAATCCATGGGTAATACTCATTGTTATTTTTTAATTAGTATTTGACATATGTTTTAATTTTATTGGTCCAAGTAAGGAATGAGGACCAAATTGATCCTGACTGGTGAGGACCCAAACATTGTCCCTTGCCAAATAAGCACTAAGCTGGAGATTCCTAAAAATTAAAGCTACATTTAGGATTCACGAAAAAGTTCGAGCAGGAGAAGGGTTATCAAAACTTCTTAATTTTCTTTTACAATTCAGTCTGTGCTTGGATTATATTGGATAATGGAATAAAAATTTTACATAAATTTATGATTGTGAAAAGGACAAAATATGATTTATAAAATATACGTACTATAGTACGATAGTCTTTAGTATTTAGGAATTCAATCAATTTAAATCAAGTGAAAAATAGGAATTCAATCAATTTAGATCAAGTGAAAAATGGACTTTCATAAAAAAGATGATTTTTTTTTTTTTACCAATTCCGAAGTAAGAATACAATAGCATGTCGCTTGATCACAATGAGCTTGTTTACTAACATAAAACGTTTCTTGTTTTCGTTTTCTGAAGAAGTAAAATCATGATTTTGATTCCTCTAAGAAAAATATAAAGTAAAATCTTGTTTATTAAATTTTGATTTTTTTTTAGAAATAAAAAAAAAATAGAAAATATGTTTACTAAATTTTTTTTTTTTTTTTTACTTTTTTAATGAAATCAACTATCTTGTAAAAATTATATAAACAATAACATATTTAGATAAAATCTGCAAGTAAAAAATATATACAAATTGCGAAAAAAAATATAAGTTAAAGCATAACAAAAACATGTGTCATGTTTTTAGTCTGAACTGGAAGCCTATTTGGTACTGATGCTTTTGCTGTAAGAAAAATAAAAAATATTTTATTTTATTTATTATTTGTTATCATATTTGTTATTTATTTGTTATTATTTTTATGTATTATTTAATTTTTTTTAATTTAATTGAATTAATAAATATATTTTATTTATATTATTATTTATTCATTATTTTTATTTAATTTATAAATATATTTTATATAATTTATCATTTATTATATTTTTATTTAATTTATAAAAATATTTAATTTATTTTTTATTTGTATTTTTTATTTATCATAAATTTTATTTATTATTATTATATATTATTTATTTTTATTTTTATTTTTATTTATTATATTATTATTTAATTTATAAAAATATTTAATTTATTTATTATTTATTATATATAATATTTAAATTTATTAATACAAAGCCCATGAAAGTCCCAATTTAAAACTTTGAATTTTTGTAATTTTGAAAGTGAGAGAAAACAAAAAGAGAAAATATCATTTTTTTTTTGTTTCATCTTTCCTTTACAATGAAAGGAATTTGTTTTCTTAAGGGCAAAAGTAAAAATAAATTAGAAAATAAGATTTTATTTTTATTTTTTCATTCCAAAAAATAAAACAATGAAACAAGAATTAATTCATGTTAGTAAACAAGCTCAATACAAGTTATATTAAATGAGGAATGAAGATATCTAATTGACCTAATATTTTCTTTTGCTTATTATGTAGGTAATGAAAAAATAGGCCCTATTAGAACACAATATAATCTTTAGTTACCAAAGACCTTGTAATATGATGGTGTAAGTGTCAAATTTCACTCACATCAAAAGAATATCTTATTTAGCCTCAAATGACCATATTTATACATTTTTATGCTCTTGGGTCATGGCCTAAGTTCATGGGGTCATGACCCACTTTCTTAATAACTACCCACTCTCTTTTTGGTAGTGGGTTGTTGATCCATTTTTCAAGGGAATGGACCCACGTTGATGGTCCCACGTGTATTTGGTGGGTACAATATATGGGCTATTTATTATTCACATACTACATGGGCTCAATATTCTTTGGGCCTAATACATGGACCTGGGCCTGTAATTTTCACTATTTACACTAGCCCCATTCGGGTCGGGCATACGATTCGTGGGCTTGGCCCGAATTTATTTGAATTGATTGATGCCAGCCGTTTTGTTGATGACGTCAGTGTCATTATTGTGGAGAGACGTGTGTTTTCGAAGTTCATGATGGCAGCCGCCGGTTCGCTGTACTCGAGGCATAGGGAATCGGCGCATCTCTTCAGCCTTAACGGTGTCTGTTGATATGCAGTGCGTATATAAACCCTTGTGTGATCTCATTTTCACTCTTCATCGCTTTCAAATCTTGCAAGCAATCTTTAGCAGTGTTCAAGCTTTGACCGCCGATTGTACTTTGATTACCGGAGGTTCTTCTTTCTTCTCGCCGGTTATCTGTGTAAGTTTGTCATTCTCATCATGTCTGATAGTAGCGCCACAAGATCTACCGAAGAGACGACCCATCAAGAATATGGGGGATCTGAGGTTCCGAGCCCCCCTTCTGCAAATCCATCTTCTTCATCTTCTCCTCCTTCTTTGTCCATACCAAGTCGTCCGGACCTATCTGGCTTGGGAGCAGCTGTTTCGGAGATAAACAACCAGGCAGATATTGCTGATGTAATTCCGATTGGAATTCCCGTAATATCCGACCCGGTTGGGACCGATGCTCCTGGAGGTGCTCCCGTTGGATCCTCCACCGAACCAGCTCCCTTCGTGGCAGAACCACTTGAAGCTCACAAAAGATAATCTGTGAACCTTAAAAGTCTGAGGAGGGATTGTAGGATCCCAAAAGAGGTGATCTTGATGGAGTACGATCCTTCTTTCGACTTCAGATTGGGCGACGGAGTGGGTCCGGACGAGGTGTTGTTGTCGGCCCTTCAGATAAAAATGCTTCGATTTCCTCTCCATCATCTTTTTCATTTTATTTTCTTCACCCTAGGAATAGCCCCTCTGCAAGTCAACCCAAACTTCTTTAGGATAATTTCCATGTTAATCCTGATCAACAGAAAGAAAAGGCTATCCTTGGGTCTGGCAGATCTTCTGCTCAGCTACAAGATTGTGGGTCTGAAAGACTGTGAAGGGAGGTACAACTTTTACCCATTCAAGGGTCGGGCGATCTGCCAGGGGACTGAGAAAACAGAGAAGTACTGGAAGGAGAAGATGGTTTTGGTGAAGGGGGCTTGGTTTTACCCCTATTCTAGGAGATGGCCGATCCCATGTGTTTTCAAGCATTTAGCCCTTCTTCCCTTTTCTTTTATCCATAAGGAATCCTGCCTCTGTTCCGGATGCGACCAGCTCAGGGCGGATTTTGTTTATAAGTCTTTAGGTTATAGGGATACAGAGATAGTGGCTCAGGATGTAGAAGCCCGTATTTCTTTGTTAAAATCCAAGGTCTGGTCGGACCGTTTATCATGCACTGACCTGCTTACTCCTGCCAATTCGCAGGGTATATCCAGGTTAGGAGCCAAGTACAAGATCATTATGGATCCGATCAGACCAGTGATTGAGGATGATGATGATGACATGGAGGAGATGGCTGCTCCTTCGACCGATCAAGGGCAAGTGCCTCTGGATTCTAGTATTCAGGCTGCGAATGTCAACCCGGCGGGCGATGCTTCCGGGTCTGCACTTGTGCAGACCACCATCCCTGAGCTGCTTCAACCTTCTTCCGCCCGAACCAGACCGACGGGGGAAGAAAGGCCCAGTAAGAAGAGGAAGCATAAGGGTAAGGAGAAGAGTTCTGCTTCTTCTGACCAATCCACCTCCAGCCTTACTTCTATGTCCGCCATGATAACACGGGCGCAGGCGCTCTGGACGTCGGAGGAGCTCGAGGCACAGAGGCATGCTGACCCTGACCGCCTTGTGCGCAAAACTCCGGGGTTGTTATTGGGGGTACGTATTTGCTTGATTCCATGTTATTCCTACTTTTGTATACATTACTGACCCACATTGCTGACCCATTTTGCCTTGAATTTTTCTTCTCAGGCTCTCTTCAGCGTCAATGCGTTATGTCTTTCCCACGAGGAGGCCGTGAAGGAGCTTGAACGCCTGAGAGCTGACCTAGCTGAGAAGGACGATCAGGAGAAAAAACTGAAAGCTCAGCTAGGGGACCTCCCATCCAGGGTTGCCCAATTGGAAGAGGAACTGGCTCAAACAAAAGAGCAAAATGCCAGGTTGACCAGTGAGAAGGAGAAGCTGGCATCTGACCATGAGGCTCTTCAACACCGATTCGGCATCTCTCAGTCAGCCCTGGAGATGTGTAAGAAAGGAGGGCTTGACATGCACCAGCACTATTCTCAGATGAACAGGATTGTAGTTGGTGAATTCTGGAGGAAGGGCTTTGTTGTTGGAGAGAAGGATCCAGCAAGGAGGAAGATCAAAGATCCTGATGCTATGGATAAGGTGTTAGGGGTGCAGAGGCCATATTCCAGCCCCGAGCCTAGTCATGCTCAGAATCTTTTCACAGAATTCCTTCAGGGATATCTCCCTGCTGACCCTCTCAACCCCTCCATAGAATTCTTCCCTCCGACCACACATGTGGATACCTTAGGAAAAGATTTTAGTGGTTCAGGCCAAGCTTAGGTCACTCCGTATTCCTTTTGTAGTGCTGTATTTTGTAACATGCCTTTCAGGCAATTTTGTAATACAAAATGGCAATTTTTTGCTTTATTTAATGGAAACTGCACTTTCCTATGGTATGAGTCAGGCAATTTTTATCGTGAATCAGGCTTATGAGCCTCTGTCATCTCATTACTTGAAATTATTTTAATTTTATTCCTCTGGGAGTGAATTAGGCTTGTAAGCCTCTGTCATTTCGCCACTTAGGAAATATTTTAATTTTATTCCTCTGGGAGTGAGTCAGGCTTGTAAGCCTCTGTCATTTCACCATTTGGGAAATAGTTTAATGTTATTCCTCTGGGAGTGAGTCAGGCTTATAAGCCTCTGGCACCTCACTAATTAGGAATTATTCCTTAAACTTATTCCTCTGAAAGAGTGAGTCAGGCATATGAGCCTCTGTCACCTTCTAGAATTTGTTCCTCTGAAAGAGTGAGTCAGGCATATAAGCCTCTGGCACCTCACTAATTAGGAATTATTTTGTAAACTTATTCCTCTGAAAGAGTGAGTCAGGCATATGAGCCTCTGTCACCTTCTAGAATTTGTTCCTCTGAAAGAGTGAGTCAGGCATATAAGCCTCTGGCACCTCACTAATTAGGAATTATTTTGTAAACTTATTCCTCTGAAAGAGTGAGTCAGGCATATGAGCCTCTGTCACCTTCTAGAATTTATTCCTCTGAAAGAGCGAGTCAGGCATATAAGCCTTTGGCACCTCACTAATTAGGAATTATTTTGTAAACTTATTCCTCTGAAAGAGTGAGTCAGGCATATGAGCCTCTGTCATCTCACTACTTAGGATTGATTAATTTTTGGCTATCTGTTTGCAAGAAGGATGACCATCTTTTTATTATAACCGTGAAATTACAAAGATAACAATATCTGACTGAGTCAGGACAACTAAAATGGAAATTTTAGAGAGATAAAGCTGGGCTCAGATGCCTCTGTTTAATTATTCTGAGAACGAAATAAATATCAGGGATAATACCTCTTCAGTCGTGAGGCATTCTGTGAATTGGGTTCCATATTGCCGTCACTTTTCCTGAGGCGGTAAGCCCCACGTCCTATGACCTCTGTGACTGTGTATGGTCCTTCCCAATTTTCCCTGAGTTTTCCGATTAGCCCGATCTTCTTTCGTAGTACCATATCGCCCACCTGGAATTCTCGTCTTTTGACTTTTTTGTTGAAGGTGTTCCTGACCCTCTGATGGTAGGCTGCTAGCCTGATGGCAGCTTGTTCTCGCTTCTCTTCGAGCAGATCGAGTCCATCAACCAGCTGTTGGTCGTTCAGTTCTTCCTGATACAGCTCTGTCCTGGCTGTTGGCACTGTTTGTTCTGTTGGAATGACTGCTTCTGTCCCATACGCCATTGAGAATGGTGTTTCTCCTGTAGGGATTCTTGATGTTGTTCTGTAAGACCACAGTACCTCTGGAAGTTTGTCTGGCCACACTCCCTTATGCTCTTCTAGCTTCTTCTTTAGGGTATTCAATATGGTTCTGTTGGATCTTTCGGCCTGGCCATTTCCTTGAGGGTATGCGACCGATGACGTTCTCAACTGGATCCCATGTTCTTTACAGAATTGTCTGGTCCATTGATTATCCAGATTTAATCCGTTGTCAATCACTATCGCCCTCGGTACTCCGAACCTGCAGATGATATTGGTCCATATGAATTTGATCACGTGCCTATGAGTGATGCTGGAATAAGCTTCTGCCTCGACCCACTTGGTGAAATAATCAGTTGCTATCAGTGCTTGATTCACTGATCTGAGGGCCATGGGAAGTGGTCCAACTGCATCAATCCCCCATTGTGCAAATGGGTGTGGGCTGAATATGGGGTTAAGCAGTTCTGGTGGCGGATGGATGAAATCCCCATGGAACTGACACTTTCGGCACCTTCTGACAAAGGCTTCAGTATCGTGGGAAAGATAAGGCCAGAAATATCCTTGGCTTAGTACTTTATGGGCCAAAGCTCGTCCCCCCGAGTGATTTCCGCATGACCCTTCATGGATTTCTTTCATTACGGCCGATGCCTCTGAAGGTGTGAGGCATCGAAGGTAGGGTCCACCAAAAGATCTTCTATACAGCTGGCCGTGTAGCAAGGCATACCTGGCCGACTTCATGCGGATTTTCTGAGCCTCTGTTTTATCATCAGGGAGTGTACCATTTCTGAGGTATTCTGCTATGGGGTCCATCCAGCTCGGCTCCCAAGGTATTGCGCACACCACATCTGACTGATGGATGCTTGGGACATCAAGATAGTCGATCGGGGCGATTCTGGTCAGGTCTTGATCGTTGATTGAAGCCATGTTGGCCAATCGATCCGCATTTTCATTTTCCTCCCTTGGGATATGACTGAGGGAATACTGCTCCAGTCTGTCTAGCTCCATCTGGGCCAACTTCTTATAGGGCTGCAGCTTTTCTCCTGCGTCGTACTCGTCTTGAACTTGTTTCACCACCAGCTGTGAGTCACTGAAAATACGGAGCTTCTTAATACGGAGGCTCTGAGCTAGTCGCAGCCCAGCTAGGAGTGCCTCGTACTCTGCTTCGTTATTGGTGGCGGGGAACTCCAGACGCACTGACTGCTGGATTCGGGTCCCATCTGGTGTTATAATTTCGAGCCCAATTCCCGAGCCAGCTGAACCAACTGATCCGTCTACATAGAGAGTCCATTCGGGTTCATCTGGATCTTGGAGGATGGACTCTGGCTCTGCTTCTAGGAGAAAATCAGCTAAGGCTTGACCTTTGATAGCTGTTCGTGGCACATACGTAATGTCAAATGTCCCGAGTTCCAACGCCCATCTGGTTATTCTTCCAGTCAGATCGGGTTTGGACATGATAGATCTCATCGGCATGGTGGTTGGCACCACGATTGGATGAGTTTCGAAATAGTGCCTCAGTCGTCTCTTTGCGTTGATTAGAGAAAGAACAGCTCGCTCCGCCATGGTGTATCTGGTTTCCGCATCAGATAGGGACTTGCTGCTGAAGAAGACTGGTTTCTGGCACTTTTTGTCATCTTTTATTAGCGCTGCGCTGGTTGAGGTTGTTGACATGGCGAGGTACAGATGCAATGGTTCTCCTGGATTTGGTGAGGCGAGGATCGGTGGACTTTGGAGATACTGTTTCAACTTCTGGAGGGCCTCTGCCTGTTCTGGCCCCCATATGTTTCCTTTTCCGCTTTTAATTGCCTGGAAAAATGGTCTGCATCGGTCTGTCAGTCGGGATACGAACCTGCTCAGGGCGGCTACCCTTCCTGTCAGAATTTGGACCTCCTTTTGCGTTTTTGGCTCTTCGCAGCTTACTAGAGTCTTGACTTGCGATGGGCTGGCTTCGATTCCTCTTCGGTTGACTATATGTCCGAGGAACTGTCCGGATGAGACTCCGAAAGAACACTTGGCTGGATTGAGCTTCATCTTGTACCTTCGGAGTGCATCGAACACTTCTTCCAAGTGCTTGAGATGATCGCCTTTCCTCCTGCTTTTCACCACCGTGTCATCTATGTAGGCTTCAACCATTTTGCCCATCTGACCTTTGAATATTCCTCTGACAAGCCTTTGATAGGTGGCACCTGCATTTTTAAGTCCGAAAGGCATTACTTTATAACAGTACGTACCTTCTTCGGTAATGAAGGCTGTTTTCTCCTCATCAGCCTGGCTCATCGGAATCTGGTTATAGCCGGAGTATGCATCAAGAAAAAGAGCCTTTCATATCCCGAGGTGGCATCTACCATCTGATCAATTTTCGGCAGAGGGAAGCAATCCTTCGGGCAGGCCTTGTTTAAGTTTGTGAAGTCAACGCAGACTCTCCATTTCCCATTCTTCTTTCTGACTACCACCACGTTTGATAACCATGATGGGTACTTCACTTCCCTTATGAATCCAGCTTCTAGCAGTTTTCCCACTTCTTCGGATATGATCTGGTTCCTTTCTATCCCGAACCTCCTCTGCTTCTGCCTTACCGGTCTGACATTTGGATCAACATTCAGGTTATGCTGAGTGACCAAAGGATCGATGCCCGGCATGTCGAGATGAGACCAGGCGAACACGTCTGAATTTGTTTTGAGGAAATGAATCAGCCTGTCCTTTTCTTCTTTCTGGAGATATGATCCGATGAACGTGACCCTGGTGTGATCCGTCTGACAAATTTCCACCTCTTCCAGTGGTTCCGTTGTTGACTGAGTCTCCTGACCCTCTGAGGTAGGGTCTGACTGTAATTGCTATTTCTCGTTGTACAGGGACTCTTCTGGTGCTTCCAACGCTTGTTTATTTCTCTGGTTCAGGTCCTTCATGCATACTGAGTAGCATTCCTTCGCTGTTACTTGGTCTCCAGGAATATCTGTCACGTCCACTCCATTCGGGTCAAGACAACGCATGACCTGATGGAGTGTCGAAGGAACACCTTGCATCCGATGGATCCACCCCCGTCCCATCAGCAGATTGTACGATGGCTTGACGTCCACCACGATGAAGGCTTCTCTCAGGGTTCGGCGTGCTGCTGATACCGACAAATGGACTACGCCTATTGGCTCTACGCGTCGTCCGTCAAAGCCGGCCAAAGGAATCCGAGCCGGGTGAAGCTGTGATACATCAATTCCGATTTTGTCGAAGGCCCATTTTGTCATGATATTGGTGCTGCTTCCTGGGTCAATCATTACGCGTTTGATCAGACAATTAGATACCAGAAGAGTGATTACCAGAGGGTCTTCGTGAGGCATCTGAATATTCTGCATGTCAGCTTTTGAGAACATGATCTTCGATTCTCCCTGAAGGAGGGTTGTCTGGCAGACTTCCCCGACTCGCCTGAGTTTGTGTGCTTTTCTTAGCTTTGACCTTCTGCTTCCTTCGGCCTCCAACGCCTCTTCACCCCCTTGGATCATGTGGATAACCCTCACCGGTTGCCCTGATGTGGTGCTGTTCGGCTGTGTCGTGTGCGGTTTGTCTGGTCTCGGTTGATCCCTTATTACGTAATCTGCAAGCTCTCCTTTGGCGATCATTGCCTCCACCTGCCTTCGGAGGTTTCTGCAGTCATTTGTATGATGACCATACTCGCTGTGAAAGGCACAGTGCTTGGTCATATCCCTCTGCTCCATCGGCTGTCTCATCGGTGGAGGCGGTCTGAAAATACCTTTGTTTTTGTTTTCTTGGAAGAGCTTTCCCAGGCTGGTTTTGAGCGGAGTAGTTCTTTCTTCCGTTCGTTGACGCTTGTCTGAATTTCTGGATGATGAGGTTTGTCGAGGTGGATCTTGTCGTTGAGGCCTCTGATCCCTCATCCTTTCTTTGGATTTTGCCTCTACCGTTACCAGAGAGGCTCTTCTGTATCTGACAGCTTCCTCCTCTTCTATTCTGAGATACCCTTGTGCTCTGGAGTTGAGTTCACCAATGTTGACAGGGGGTCTTTTCACTAGTGAAGAATGGAATTTCGTGCCAGGGATGACCGCCATACGGAATGCTTCTACCGCTGACAACTGATCGCAATCGTCGATAGAAGACATTTCGACGTTGAATCTGGATAAGAAGTTCTTGAGGCTTTCTCCTTTTTCTTGGGTCATGGTGAAAAGGCTTGATATCGTTTTCCTCTGCCTCCGGTTGCTGAAGTATTGACCGATAAAGCGTCTGCAGAGGTCATTCCAACTGCTGATGGTCCAGGCGTTTGCTTCCTGAACCACAGAAGTGGTGCCTCCGTCAGACTGGTTGAAAAGACTTTGCACAAGAGTGCTTGGTTTCTCCCGTAAACAGTCATTTTGGTCTGCACCTGGTAGATGTGATCAAGTGGGTCTTTCGTACCATCATACAGCATAAAAGTTGGCAGTACAAACTTATTCGGGAATTCTACTACTTCAATTTCTTCTGTGAACGAAGACTGAGTCATATCCGTTGTCGCGTGGATCGCCAGATCGTCAGGGGTCTGCAATTTCAAATCTTTCATTACTTCTCTCTGGATTTTGGCAGCCATTTCGTGCAGGCCGTTCTGGGTCGGGACCTGCGTCCTTGGCATTCCTCCTGTAGTGGGGTGAGAGGATTCTTCTTCTTCCCTCGGGACTTTATCTCCTCTGGCAGCATATGCATCTTTCTCGTGACGAGAGTTGAAGTGCTCTGGCTCATCTGCGCATTCTGCTGGGTCGGAATTTTGGAGAGGAAATGGGCCCCGAGTCACTCGATGGAGCAATTCGGCATTCTGCTGCTCGAGGGCCGCGTTCCTCTGTTCTACAGCCTCCAACCTCCTCATGACTTCTTCGAATCTGCTTTCATTGTTTGTTGACCGTGTGGACACCATTTTTTTTTTTGTAAAAATAAAACTTGCAAGTGGAAAAATATATAATCGTTTCCCACAGACGGCGCCAAATGTAAGTGTCAAATTTCACTCACATCAAAAGAATATCTTATTTAGCCTCAAATGACCATATTTATACATTTTTATGCTCTTGGGTCATGGCCTAAGTTCATGGGGTCATGACCCACTTTCTTAATAACTACCCACTCTCTTTTTGGTAGTGGGTTGTTGATCCATTTTTCAAGGGAATGGACCCCATGTGTATTTGGTGGGTACAATATATGGGCTATTTATTATTCACATACTACATGGGCTCAATATTCTTTGGGCCTAATACATGGACCTGGGCCTGTAATTTTCACTATTTACAGATGGTATTACATTTCCTTCCCAAAAGGGATTAGGGATTCAAGCCCGATGAGATTCATGTGAGAGTGTGTGTTTTTTACTATTCAAATATATATATATATATATAATCTTTAGTATTTTTTCTGTATTATTTAATTATTATTAATTACATGTTATTATGTAATGAATCGAAATATTTGATAATTTCTAGAAAATGGAGTGAAGAAATGAAACACCTCTCCGCATAAATTGTCACGTTACCGTGGCTCACCATCACACTCCAACATCTAAAAAGGTCTTCAGATCTTTGGGTTTGGGGTCAATCTGTCAACTTTTACAAGATTTTCTTGATCTCTATTGACTTTTTGTGCAAAATGACAATAATACTCTTGTCTATCCTCATTGTATTGTCGTCCTTCACTTTCGTGTAAAGCATGTCAAAAACAGTCCATTTTCATTCGTCCATTGATTTACATCATTCATTTAGAGCATGCTAGAAATTTAAACTCAAGGAAAGCATAGTATTATCGAGGCTCAAAATCAATAAAGCACGGATACATAGTTAATGCTGCACTCATACACGGCCGCCAGAGAGTGCCAAAAAATTTTGATGTCTTAGGTAAGATTGATGGTGAAATTTTTGTTGTTTTGTTGGGCCTTCATTTCAGGTTATGCAAATTATTGGCAGAATTTTTTTTTTGGGTCCCTTTATTTTACGCGATGCAATTTTTTTAAAAAAATATGAGAATTTTATAAATTCAAATTTCAAACAAATGACAAAAGCATTGGTGCTTCTTTTGTATAGATTTCACATATTAAATCATAGAAATATGAAGGGTATGAAATAAATAATTAGTACAAGATATTTTTAAAATAAAAATTAAATTTGAACTTATTTGTAAATGTTTGTCAAAAGTATGACTTATGTGTCGTAGTAAAAAAAATTTAGAGAACAAAAATACTACTATAAAAGAATTTTCTCTATTATAAGTGTAATATTGAGTTGAGTTTTAATTTATGTTGGACTATAACTTAAAAAATCATATTTGTGCATATACTAATACAAGGGGGGGAAATTGAGGCCCCTTTATATGCATTCAAAGTTCTTGTATTAGTTTTAAGTTCTCTTTGATTGAGTTTGTTTTAATTTAATTATTGAAAGAATGAACTAGATTTTATTAGTTTAGTATATGAATTGATATTGGGTTAAAAAAGAAGCCTTTAATGTTTAGGCCTATACTAACATATATATATATATATTTTTAATTTTGGACCTAATATTAATATAACAAAAAAAAAAACTTGAGGCTCCTTGGGCCTAAGGCTCTAGGCCTGCACTCATAGAGGACACATGCTGAATATTTTGAAAATTTATATACCTCGAGGATACGTTGGACACTTCAAAAATTTGTGTGCTTCATAGCTTTTCATAATGATAAAAGCCGAATATGAAATGAATTTCATGGGAGGAAACTAGCTGGTGGCTTTTCATAATGATAAAAGAATATTAGTTTCAAATCCATACGATGCTAACAAGACTTGGTATGGGACCTCAGTTCAGATAAGCAAAATATATTGAAAACAATATGGAATTGAAGATACTACTACCAGTACTAGCTGAGACTCAGAGATATATGCCTAGAACCATGGTTTGCCAATGTATTTGGAGGTTCTCAACACTGTTTCGTAGCACAGATACTCGTTTGATATTTATTTTTATAACTAGTATTGTCCGAATCCGTTACACAGTTACTGTGATTGCGACCAAAACCAATACGGAAACGACAAACCATACCTAGAACAACTGTTGATGCATAAAAAAATTATCAGCAATCTACCTTTCAGACCATAAATTCCACCATGAAACCTTTGACAATCCCCACATCAACAAAATCTAGGCAATATATGTCAAAACCCACCAAAGGATATTTAATCAATTTCATAATAATCAATAATACAATAGAAGAAATACCTAATGATCTAGCGGTACCAGACCTTAACTCTTAAGTGGGAGATCCAGGTTCAAGCTTTGGTGGAGGCACAGTGTGTGAGTAATGTTTAATTTTCAAGAAAAATAATAATGCAACACATATATAATGACCATGCTATGTTCACCACTAAAGATGAAAGCATGCCGGGTATAGCATTATGGAACCATTCCACTAGATACCCGTCCGCTTTTTGTTTCTTAGTTCTGAAATGCTTGTTATTCAAAACATGCTTCTGTTATATATATAAATCTATCATGCATAAACTGTATATATATATAGCAAACAAATTAGAATTACATAAAAGAAAACTGACCCGAATATGAGAATACAAGAAGAGAAATAAAATCCGAGCCCTGTGTGATACCACAGTTTCCTTAAGACAAATTTGCTCCCTCTCCGGTGCTCAAGGTTAATGAACAACTGTCTCCCAAGATAGAACGGATTTCGCCTCTGGAGAAGTAACACTCCAATCTCCAGAAGCCAGCGAACTCAATTAATCTGTGTCTTGCACTCGAACCATACTATTCTAAAATATGTATATGTATGCAGGAAGAGAGAGAGGAAGAAGAAGAGGATAATGTCATCTCTAGCATATAGAAAATGAAGTGTGCAATCCTATTTATAGATTACCAAGGATTGTGACTTAACAGTCACACCCTTTAGTTAAAGGTAACTAATTTCTCATTCACAATTTTTCCAACAATCCCCCACATGAATGGAAATTATCATTTCAAAATGCAAATGAATATGTAGACACTAGTTCGAGTACAATGAAAGGTTACTGTATCAGGATAAGTAGCCTTAGAGCCTTGAACTTTCCCTTGTGAAAGACTATCGGATTTACTAGCTAATCAGTGGACGTGATGCCTTGAACTGTCAGCTGTTTGTGTAAACCAAGACAATAGAATTCACACAGTTTCCCTTCGAACACAGTTGGTTCTCATGTTTGTGTCCATTTTGGCCTTGGACATCACTTGGTTTTATGAGTATTTGTCAGAGAATTCCGCCTTAAAAAATTCTCCTAGAAGCGGCCCCTTCTACTCACATAGGTGATTCTATTAGGAGTTCTTCCTCACTTGGATTTGTCCAAGTCATAGACATCATTAAAAGCATAGCTTACCCTAAAATATGCACTGTCTCATCATAGGAATGGGAAGGAGTTTTGTTTTAATCTCCACAGTGCTTTTAACTAAGTCACGCACAATTCGGTTGTCCCTTTGAACCTAGATCTTGGGATCTCCAATCAACTAGGTTGGGTTGCCATTATGGTGTCTTTTAACCCAGAGGCTTCAAGCCCATTCCCCTCGATAATCTTTCAACTTGCTCTCTTGCCAAACCTTTAGTTAACGGATCCGCTATATTATCCTTAGACTTTACATAGTCAATGGATATTATACCATTTGAGAGCAATTGATTTACGGTATTATGTCTACGACGGATATGTCTAGACTTACCATTATACATGTGATTTTGAGCCCTTCCAATCGTAGATTGACTATCACAATGTATACAAATAGCTGGCACTGGTTTCTGCCAGTTTGGAATGTCCTCTAAAAAGTTACGAAGTCATTCTGCTTCTTCTCCAGCTTTGTCCAATGCAATGAATTCAGATTCCATTGTGGACCGAGCAATACATGTTTGCTTTGAGGACTTCCATGACACAGCTGCACTTCCAAGAGTAAAAATATATCCATTAGTGGATTTTGAATCATTGGAATCAAAAATCCAATTAGCATCACTATATCCTTCAAGTACAACTGGATATCTAGTATAATGCAAACCATAATTTTGAATATACTTCAAGTATCCCAAAACTCTTAGTATTGCATTCCAGTGACATTTACCTGGGTTACTTGTGTATCGACTCAGCTTACTCACCGAGTATGCTATGTCAGGTCGAGTACAATTCATAACATACATTAAACTTTCTATGATCCGAGCATATTCCAATTGTAAAATACCTTCATCTTTGTTCGTAGAAAGTTTAACGTTTACATCCACAGGTGTTCGTGTTGGACTTATCCCATAATTCTTAAACTTATCACACATTTTCTCTATATAGTGAGATTGGGATAACACAAGTCCTTATGATGTTCTAGAAATTTTAATTCCTAAAATAACATCAGCTATGCCAAGATCTTTCATGTCAAATCTACTCTTTAGCATTTGCTTAGTAGAATTGATTACATAATTATTACTGCCTATAATAAGCATGTCATCTACATATAGACATAATATGGCATACACATTATGATAAGTCTTGACATAAACACACTTGTCACATTTATTTATTTTGTACCCATTTGACTTCATTGTCAAATTTTTCATCACTTATTATTTGACATTTTCCTTTGTCAAACCAACTTACATTGACATGTCTTTTATACATTACTGTATAATAGTACCAACACAATGCAAAGAATGAGATGGCTCTAGTTGTGACCACAACTTTATATTTTATCATAATTTCAGCCAATAATTTTTTTATGCCAACTTCGCAATTTATAGCATAAATTTATGCTAACTTTGCACCAACATTCATAAGTTGTGCAATTCTTATGCCAAGACTCAATATCAACTTTTCAGTTACCAATCACTTAGGCATCTTGCCTATAATCTTGACTAATAACTTTAATTGTAACTAAGAAGTTACACATTACCCCCCACACAAACAAAGTATTCTCAAATTCATAGGGGTAACATATATATTAATTTATATACACATTTAGAATTCAAATGAATCATTCTAAAGCAAAATATTATACTTTAGAATATTCTCAGAATCTAAACATAAAATATCTTCGTCTCTAGCATAATAAACTTCATGTTTATCTTTACACAATATTCTCAAATTGTGTAACTATTTTGCCATGACTTTAAATTAGCATTTTTGTTACCAATCACATAGGCTTTTAGCCTACAACTCATACAAACATCGCATTGGTAACATACAATTGTAACTTCAATATGTTACACACTACCCCCACACGATAAAATATTCTTCAATTTATAGGAGGTAATAAACTTCAACCAAATCATAACAAATATGATTTCATGCATATATTCTTTATATTCCACATATAAATGTATATATATATATATATATACTTGCATTTAGAATTTATATATGTAATTCTAAAACATTCTCATGTAAAATAATATGATTTCACATATTTATCTCATCACAAGTATAGTCTTGAAATGATGTTGATAATAAACAAAACATTATACTTCAATATAATGTTATATAAACGGGATGTTATATAACACCCTACCAACAATAAATTTATATGCATTATAATACATGCTTGGGAGGAATAAAGTAATATAATCTAACAATTTCATTAGAACAATCTAATGATATCCCAAACATAATATCAATCTCATGATATCCAAATAATATCAACACTTTTGGATTAACGTATAAATATATTGAACTTGAAAAATGTATATGGTATATACAAATACCAAATAAACAATATTTTAACTGTGAACATGCATAGTAAATAAACAATATTTATTAATTGTAAACATGCATGATACATATAATATCAAATAATAGTAAAAGTGACTTTTCACACAATAAGACGTCACTGTTTATCTGCAATTCATGTGACAATAAATTACTGTGATTCTCAATAATGTTCACACAGATCATATACGTGAAAGTGTGTTTCACCACTTTTAGGATACATGCAATGATGCAAATACGTACATAGCAATATGGTTATGTCATTTGTTAATTCAAGATATGATAGATACAAAATTTCACAACACTTCAAATGATACGTCACTATCTCAACAAACATATCTATTAATTTAAACCCAAGTGTCATATCTTTCATAATTAACCCACCACAAAAGTGTCTTTTGGTTTTAAACCAAGTGACATGTTTGTTCGTAATTTATCATCCAAGAGACATGTCTCTTGGGTTGTGTGGGTTAATTCAAAATACCAATATACACAATTTGAGATAATGTAAATTTAGCTCATGTAATCAATTGCATCCAACATCGTGTATCAAATATATAGTAAAAGCAGTAACAATTTGCCACTATTTACATCATACCTCTTCATCATAACCCAAAATAAATATTTTACTCAAATATGTTGGGAAATAAAAATATATCAACCATACTAAATATATTTGCAATGTCATGGAAATATATTACTAGTAAAAAACATAATTCTTCAACCACCCATGCTAACAAAGTTGGAATGAATTCCTATCACTTCATACTTATGTGTGTATATATATATATGTATATATATCATCATCTCATAATAAAATAATGTATCTTATAATTAACGCACAATGTCTGTAAGTTTGTAGGGTAACATCATATTAAACGATACACCACTACAGTTATCCAAACAGAGGTCTCTTACTTTAAATCCAAACATGGGATTCCTTTTTTGTGTAAAACACTTTTAACGTCTCTGGTTATGATATACATACATATATATATATATATATATATATATATATAATAACATTATCAGAACAGATACGTAAATTACCATACGTATTTCACATAAATAAATCACAAACCGTTAAGCATGTAATGTAATACCAATTATACAGTATTATTTTAAATATTTACACTCATATCAGTGTATGCATATTATATTACTATGCATGAATTTAGCTTTCAAATATAATATATATATGTGTGTGTGCGCGCGGATGTGTATATACTTATATTTCAGCAAAACAAATTAATATGTTGATGAAGGAACAGAACAAAGCCCACACATATCCAGACACTTTACACTTTACATTAATTTGTGTCGATTAGGAACATATGGTATTTTCAATCACCATATATATCACGCCATATAGGCATAAAGGCAATATATAAATATAAATTATCATATGCATATATATGTCAATATTTATAACCAACGGTTCATATATATATATATATATATATATTACTATAACACATAATCAGATGATACAAACAATATATATAAATCAAATATAACAGTGTATATATGAACAGAAACCAGTGTAGTAGTAGTAGAATATATATATATATATATATATATATATATATATATATATAAACAAACAACATATATATAAAGGCTATAGGATGGTTGCAGTAGTCAAACGTTGCCACTGTGAAACAACTATTCGGTTGCAGTATTTCATATAAACACAATATTGTTAGATTGAAGTGTTTCACATAAACACAGATACAAATTTTCTCATATGCACGTTAC
The DNA here is from genome assembly GCA_963922005.1 of Cornus suecica. NCBI lineage: Eukaryota > Viridiplantae > Streptophyta > Magnoliopsida > Cornales > Cornaceae > Cornus > Cornus suecica. The sequence continues at coordinate 66,393,379 of OY998245.1, forward strand.
AAGTCAATACATACTGTAATAATATTGAAATATATACAGAATAGGATATGACTACTATATATATGCGAATTGTGTTTATTATATGTATATAACGAAACACAGTATATATATATAACAGTAGCATCACAGAATTGAAAATCTGTCTTAAGATTGTTATTCAAAACATGCTTCTGTTATATATATAAATCTATCATGCATAAACTGTATATATATATAGCAAACAAATTAGAATTACATAAAAGAAAACTGACCCGAATATGAGAATACAAGAAGATAAATAAAATCCGAGCCCTGTGTGATACCACAGTTTCCTTAAGACATATTTGCTCCCTCTCCGGTGCTCAAGGTTAATGAACAACTGTCTCCCAAGATAGAACGGATTTCGCCTCTGGAGAAGTAACACTCCAATCTCCAAAAGCCAGCGAACTCAATTAATCTGTGTCTTGCACTCGAACCATACTATTCTAAAATATGTATATGTATGCAGGAAGAGAGAGAGGAAGAAGAAGAGGATAATGTCCTCTCCAGCATATAGAAAATGAAGTGTGCAATCTTATTTATAGATTACCAAGGATTGTGACTTAACAGTCACACCCTTTAGTTAAAGGTAACTAATTTCTCATTCACAATTTTTCCAACAATGCTCCCATGTAATCTAAATACATATAAATATATATTGTATTAGAAACTTGTGTGCTTAGCTGCATCAGCTCCAAAGTGTTCGTGCTAGGCCAATTCCAGCAGTTCTGATTAATAATGCTATTCACCTTTTGCTTCTTTGGCTCGGCGTGATTCATAGATGACTCTTTCTCCCATCGAATCCGCAGTAGACGAGTCGTATAGCCAAGGGTCATAATAGAGAGAAATATCATCTCCATTACCAACTTTGAATTTGATCAGATTCCTGAAATTATCCCTCATTCCCAATAGTTTTGTTCAAGCAAATTTCCTGATAAAAATAACTGAATTTTGTAAGGAGGGTGGTTAGTTTCATGGCATTTTTTTTTTGAAGAAATCAACAATAACATTAGAACAGAAGGCAAAAACCTCAATTACAAAGACTCATAGAGTCATAGGCTTAGTGTCATCAGGAAGACCCCAAACCCACCAAACCAGCAAAAACCAAGAAATGCTACCCTCATTACACAACATCAAGCACTTCCCAGCATCACCATCAACCTTCCTAGGGCTGTGCAATCTAAAAAGATAGCAGAAGAGAACAAGGAAGCAATCACACTCCCAAAGTCTATATTCCATCCCTTAGCAAAAAACACATGTATTTGAAGAAGCAAGCCCCATCATAACTAGTCTGTCTTGGGTTAGCATGCTATTCAACATAGCAGTCCAGAAAATGAAGGCATGTCTTAGGATTGCTCCTGAGAACCAAACACATTTATTCCAAGGCAAAGGATCCCTCTTGTTTATGAAAGTTTTCCAAGCTGCTGCAATACTGAATTGGGGCACTGAGTTCCAAAGAAGTTTGTCCTCTTGATCAGAGAAATGAGGAGGAAAGTTCATGGTTGCATGATTCAAAAGATGAGCACCAAAGAATCTGAGTTAGGCCAGTGCCACTCATTATTCACAATAATTGAATCCACCTTGGCTCTTTTAGTTAGCCCAGAAAAATTGGTGACATCCTTTCCAAAAATTTCACAAATTGGCTTTTCAAAAAGCCATGTGTCATACCACAAAGAAACTCTATTTCCTCTCCCAATTATATATTTGAAAATCCTTTTAGTCACATCCCTTAGACCAAGCAACTTTCTCCATGACCATGATCGATTCTGAGAAGTTTTCAAAAGCCAGAAGTTATTATTTTTTATGATAGAAGCATGTGCCCATTTTGCCCATAGAGACAAAGGGTTAGGAAGGATTTTCCACAAGTGTTTGACATTAGCAGCTTGGTTCCAAACAATGAGATCTTTAATGCCTAATCCACCTTCTTCTTTTGGAAGACACACCATACTCCATGCAACTTTCTCACCCCTATCTTTAAGTCAGGCCCATTCCATAGAAATCTCCTTAGAATGCTATTAATTTGCTTCATGATTGCTTTTGGAAGGATAAAGGAAGATGCCCAGTAAACCTGTATAGAAAAGAGGATAGCTTGTATGAGCTGCAATCTCCCTGCAAAAGACAAGAATCTACTACTCCATGTCTGAATTCTTCTAGTAATTTTATTGACAAGTTCTTGACAATAATCAGCTGTGAGTTTTGTAGAAATGAGGGGCACTCCCAAATATTTCATAGGAAGTGAACCAATTCTAAAGGGAGCTATGGCTTGAAGGGAAATCTTGGTGTGTAAGCTTAGACCTGACATGAAAAAGAAGCTTTTACTTGAGTTTGGGATAAGACCAGAGGCTTCACTAAACATTGAAAGCTTCTCAAAAATATGTTGGACAGAGCTAGAATCCCCATTGCAAAACACCAACAGATCATCAACAAACATTAAATGGTTAATCTGAAGCTTTTGACATCTCCAATGATATTTGAAACCCTCCTCATCATGAAGACTGTTGAGTAAGCCTGAAAGCACCTCCATAGCAAAGACAAACAAGTAATGTGGCATTGGACCACCTTGCCTAATGCCCCTTCCACTTCCAAAATACCCCTCTGGATGGCCATTGATGTTGACAGAAAATCTGGCTGAGATTAAACAAGTCATGATCAACTCCACCAATTTGGCAGGAACTCCAAAACCTTTAAGAACATCTTCCAAAAACTCCCAAGATAAAGTATCATAGGCTTTAGCTAGATCAATCTTCATTGCAATTCTTCCTGGCTTGTTGTTTTTGTGGTAATTCAACATTATTTCTTGAGCCAAAATGACATTATCAGTAATAGTTCTTCCTAGAATGAAGGTAGCCTGATTATGACTAATAAACTAATCAAGCACGGGTTTTAGTTTATTGGCAATAATCTTATAAATGAATTTGTAAATCACATTGCATAAAGAGATAGGCATGTACTCCCCCACCTCCTTAGGATTCTCAACCTTAGGAATCAGGCAAATATGAGTTGCATTGATCTTTTTTAACATCTGACTTGTTTCAAAAAAAGTTTAAAACAACATTAATTAAGTCATTGCCTATCACATGCCAAGTTGTCTTAAAGAAGACAGAGTTCAACCCATCAGGGCCTGGGCTCTTGTCATCTTTAATTTTGAAGAAGGTGGCTTTAATCTCCTCATCAGAAATCTGACCACACATTGCTTCTTTCTGTTCTTCAGAGAGAGGGGATTGAATAAATTTATTAAAATCTGGAATGGGCACATAGGATTGGCTTTTGGAAAAGAGGCTGCTGAAATGCTTCACAATAATCTTCTTGATCTTAGCTTGGTCTCTGGTAGGATTACCTTCACTATCATTAATAGAAGAGATTCTATTATAGGATCTTTTTTGATTGGCCATTTTATGAAAAAAAAACAGTATTGTTGTCACCCAACTTTAGCCATTGAATTCTGGACACTTGCCTCATGTGGATTTCTTATGTATTAACTACCTTATAAAATTTCCTGAGGCATTCATTGCCTAGAGATTTCAAACCAGGGTTAAAAGGATCTGAGTCAATTAGACCCTGAATATCCAGAACTTTGCTTCTAGCTTCACTCATTTGATGAGACAACTTAAGTTCTCTCTATTCAGGATCTTGAGTTGTTCTTTAATGAATTTTAACCTCTGAGTAATGGAAAATATTTTAGTCCCTCTGATATGCATTCTCCAAGCAGATTGAATAAGCAGAAGAAAATCATCATGAGAAGCCAACAAATTATTGAATTTAAATGGTCTTCTGATCCTCATAGCATTTGAAACATGTTTAAGATGGATGAAGGTGTGATCTGACACAACTTGAGCCCCAAACTGAACCTGATAATCAGGAAAAGTTCCAATCCAATCAACATTAGCAATACATTTGTCAATTTTGCTGAATATATGGCCATTATTCCAAGTGAATCTCAACTTTGAATAATTTAATTCATGCAATCCAGCTGAATCCAAAGCAACCCCACATTCCTGCATTAAACTAGTCCAACTAGAACTACCTCCACACCCTTCATTTATCTTCCTTATAGCATTGAAATCCCCCATCACCACCCAAGGCTTATCAATCCAAACAGTGGCTCTACCTTTAAGATCATCCCAAAGATATCTTCTTCTATAAGGATCATTATCACCATACACAAAACTGACATAGGACTTTGAAACTATCATCAGAACTTTCAATCTAGCAATGAATAGCTTGATCATTTCTATCAATAAGAGATACATTCCAAAAGAGAGGGTTCCAACAAACCCAAACTCTACCAAGATCAGCAAAATCATAATTGTCAATGCTATTCCACCCAGGACATATATTATTCAACACTCTAGGCATATTGTTTTTTTGAACTCTAGTTTCAATGAAAGAAAATAAAGATAAGTTTAAAGAGAAAATAAAAAGCTTACACTCCTTTTGTTTACCAGGTCCATTTAGACCTCTTACATTCCAAGCACAAATCATTAAGACAAATTGGTGGTGTTTTCCTTCCCTCCCAATTTGGCAACACCCTTTCTTCCTCTTTTTGGTTTGGAATCAATCTCTTTCTGGACATTTTTCCTAACTCTTTGCATCTCCTCATTGTTCCCCAAAGGTAGAATGACAGACACCTCCATAGCTTTCTTCCCTTTCTCCACCATGGAATGAACGGATGTGATAGCTTGATCAGAGCCAACATCATCAATATCCTCCAGGTCAGCCAAGCATTCAAATCTGTTGGGAGACACCTCTAGCCCTGGAGTGTATTTCGTAATAGCACTTTCCTCATTAATTTCATCATTGTTGGATTGATTTTCTAAAGGAGTGAGGTTGTCATCCGCATGACTTAGAGATTCATTCCCATTTGCCGCATTTGAAGAAAAACTTGGTCCTTCATCACTGCATTGGTTAGTCCTACCAGCACCATCATTCCTTTTTCTTTTCACTTTGACTCATTCTTGCCTGGATCCCTCATTAGTCCTTTTTTTCTTATTAGCAACATGGAGAGCCAACATAACACATCTTTTGTCATTGTGCCCAAAAGTATTATAATTGGAGCATCTCTGGGGAATCCATTCATACTCCACATTAATGGTGATCAAATCCCCATTAAGGGTTTCAAGTTGAAAATCACTCACTAAGTTGGAGTTTATCTCAATCTCAACACAGATTCTGGCATAGCTGAGCCTCTTCTTCTCCTCTGTAAGATTATCAGCATATAATGGGTGGCCCATAAAGTTAGCTAGATGACTCAATCCATCTCGGTTCCAGTACTCCAAAGGCACATTCAGAAGCTTAATCCAAACAGGCACTGACTTGATGTCTTTTTTAACCATTCTAATACCTCTCCTCCATTTTTGCAGCACCATGAGGTGGTTGGCAAAGTGCCAGGGCCCTCCCTCAATAACATTGTCTCTGCTCTGTTCAGAAGAAAACTTGAATATAAAACATCTTCTTTTAGTTCCATACACTTCTTCCAAACCCTCTCTAGCCCATAACTTTTTAGCTATACTCTCCACCACCGGGAAATGTAGTCTTTTGTCAAGAAAGTACCCAACCAAAGAGGTTTCCCACTTCATGCCTCCATAAATAGCTACTTCTCTGGGTGGAGAGACCACACGGCTTCCCTCTTTAGGAGGAAAAAACTTGAGATTCATTTTTTTTTATCTCTTTTACTTGATTTCAATAAACTGGCCCAAGAACTCTTTCTTGTTACCTCGCCTGCAACTATTGCCGGAGAAGAGCCATTTGTGTTTCCCAAGATAGTCTACCCTATCTCCTGAAAATCCTCATCACAAGATACCTCTGTCCTAGGTAGCTGATGGGTAGGTGAAGTAGGTCTGCTAAGAGACTCTCTACAGTAGCCACATTGGAAACATCACCATTCGTAGCCTCAAGATCTACTTCACTTGCCAAGCAAACATTCCCACGCGCCACCTCCTGTGGCGGTGGAGCATTCACCTCTTTGATCGGAGCCATGATACCAGGTCCACTTCCCCAACCACCATTCCTTTCCCCTCTATTATGTTTACCTCTAACTAATACACTCCCAACCATGACAAACCTTAAAACAAAAAACGAATGAAGACGAAAAAGAGAGAAAAAGCAAGAGAGAGCATTTGTTTCTCTTCCAAACTTAGGGAGGTGATTATACTCTACAACTTTACCCACATTTGTATACCACCAAACAATTAATTGAATGAGAAATACCAAATTAGAAAGGAGAAAAAAAAGCAATCCAAAAAGACACATGTTTCCTTGTGCATCCAAGGAGGTCTAAGTTTGAACAACAGATTTGTTTTCTTAGAAAAAACATATAGGAGGCAAAATCACCAATTAATCAAACTTTATCCAAAGCCAAAACTGCAACATAAGCCAATATCAACCCGAACGTGTTGACCCAGTTGAAAAATGTTTCGGACTCAGTGCCTCAACAAGTATTAGGTAGGTTCCATGTTCGATTCCTATTATGTGCAAACAATTTGTTGCAACCACAAGCCCAGGACACCCCGTTATCCAAAAAAATGATTCAAATTGAAATTTAGGAACCTTAAATTGTTTCAAATGATTTCTTCCATAATTGAAAATGGAGGATAAAAAATATAGATACAAAGAAGTTACGCAATCTAAGAGGCAATAAAGCACATAACAGCTAAAGTCTGATTCGAACAAATTCAGTTCTATTTATGTAAACCACTCGGAGCAAGAGAATACCTGAGTCAAATTCCAAAATTTTCAGCTGCAATTTAAATCGAAATAAGGTCTTCGCATATTCGCGTAGAATGTATATTTATGGGGTAACGCGGGATTGATCAACTTCAGTGTTTTTCTCTCCACATCATAATAAAACAATTTTGTGATCCGTCTTTATTCCACCATAGATGACCTGAGTAAAATCACCGATTGGTGTAAATACTGGCTTAATCCGGTTACTTCCATTCATAAATGGTTTTTTTTTATCAGAATCATAATAATCAGGCAAGCTGCAACTCTGCATCTTCCAAACATTCATATATATATATATATATATATATATATATATATATCTTTTTGAGATTGGGACTGTTATCCCCCACGCCCCACAATATTACCAACACAAAAACCCTAAAAAGCTTTATTAGACTAAGATGGAAAACGACCGGAAAAGGCTTACTCCGTTTTCGCCACACGAGGATATAGTTTTTGAGATTCTGAAATGCCTTCCCGCGACAGATTTATTGAGAGTGAGAAGTGTTTGTAAACTGTGGCGCTCCACAATCGACGATCCACTTTTCATTGTCTCCCACAACAAACACTACTCTCGCAAACATGGTCCCCATCTTCTTCACGCCTCAAAAAATCCAATGCTGGCATCATGATATCGTCAGCAGCCAAACTGTAGATTCAAAAGGTAAATCACACATATTTCACCTACTACGGGTGCCCCGTCTGTTGTTATACACAAATCATATATACATTGACTGTATACAATATGTAAACGGCTTGATCCGGGTCCATAACCGGATATGGAACCCTAGCACAAGACAACCCATATCCATCCCACCACTAGAAACACCCGCCAAATACTACTTAGGGTTTGATCCTTCTTCCAATAACTACAAATTCCTCAGTCTGATCGGTAATGCTAATACTACTAAGAAATGCAAGATTTTGACCCTCGGCGCAACTTCATGGCGGAATATTGATTCCGTTCCGAGGGAGATGGATTATGGATGCCTGGGTTGTTGTTGTTCAATTCAACCTTCAGCTGTTATGTGCTTTATTGCTCTTAGATTATTGCTAAACTTCTATGCATTGATATTTTTTTGTTCTCGATTTTTAAGAATTTAAGAAATCTTTTGCAATAGTTTATGGTTCATGAATTTCAATGTGGATCATTTTGATGCTCTGAAAATAGTTGATTAATTGGTGATTTTGTATACCTTCTTTTCAAAGTAGAAAAAAATCAGTTATTCACGTCCTTGGTGTTGCTTTTTTGAATTGTTTGGTGCATACAAATGTCGGTAAAGTAGTAGAGTACAATGACCTCCCTAAGTTTGGCATATACTATAAAACTTTTGAATTGCTTTTTCCAAGTGTTTCCTTGAAATTCCTTCAATTGAAGACCTCCCCCTCCACACAAAACTCAGTCATTTCTATCAGAAAAATTGGTTGAAGTGACCAAAAAGTCCATCAGCTAGACACAATTAGAAAAATATACTAACCTTGTGGAGTAATGTAATGACAAATATATCATATTCAATGGTTGAGACTGTTCCTCGAACCAATACTCTCGTCAATTGTATCAGAACCTTACCTAAGCTTACTCCAGCCATAATTTGCGGTTGAGATAACTGTGTAACAGAACTTGGACGGTGTAAATGAGTATCTGATGAGTATTGGTATCGTGTAACCGTATCGACACCTTTGTAAAATATTACGATCTGGGTAGTATCGGAAGTAAGATGAACCATTCGTCAAGCTTATACATATATATACATTCCTATCTATATATCCTTATTTTTTGAAAAATCAGCATTTATAGAAACCGAAACAAGGCAAAAGCCATACAACCCTAGCAAGGAAGGTGAAGAGGGCCGAAAAGACCCCAAACCCACCATAACGGGAGAAACCAAGGAAGAAAAGAAACCCTAGAAAATAGGAAAACAACAAGAGCAAAACAAGTGCCCAACTTCCAAAACATGAATCTAGAAGGATGCAAGAAAAAACTGCCACCGCTCAACCTCTCAAGCATGGACTCCCAGGATCTACCAAGAGCACCACCAGAGAGATCAAACTCCAGCACCATAACTTCAAGAAAACAAGCACAACAAAAAAGCATCAACTGAAAATGGAGGAAGGCTGAGACCATACCAAAGCCATGTTGATGTTATGAGCAGAAGGCTGAATCTTTTAGAGGGAAAGAGCCCTAAAGCTTATAGTAGTAAAAATCTCATTATGGAGCTAAGGTTCAGATTTGTACTCTCTAGCATAAATCCTCCAACTCCTCTCACACCAAAAAATATAGATAGACGTAGCAAGGCTCCATTTTCAAAGCAAGTTATGGAGACTTCTACCCTTCAGAGCACCACACCAAGATATTAACCACATGAGTTTTGAGAAGAGATGCCCATGACCATCATTCTATCCTGGGTAAACAGCCTGTTGTGGATTGTTGTCCAGAAGATAAAGGCATGTCTGGGGATAACTCCTCTAAACCAAATACAATCAGACCAAGAGACAACTTCATTTCTTTGTCTAATTTTGTCCCATGCAGAAGCCACATTGAAATATTGAGAAGGAATCCACTGCAGCAAGTCATCCTTGCTAGGAGAAGGGGGACCGTGGTTCATAAACAGGAAATTAAGGTAGATGAGATCAAGAGAATTCTGAGGAGGCCAATCCCAAGAGCCATTGGTAATGATAGATGAGACCTTGGCCTCACTCCCCAGCCCAGAATTTACAATCACTTAGGCTCCAAGCACATCCATAATAGGCTTCTCCATCAACCAATTATCATGCCACAAGAAAACTCTGGATCCATTGCTAATTCTATACTTAAACATGCCTCTGAATTTGTCTCTGATTCCCGGAATCTTCCTCCAAACCCAGGACCTGTTGTTAGAGCATTTTAAATGCCAAAACACCTTGTTCTTTATGATAGTAGCATGAGCCCATTTAGCCCATAGAGAAGTGGGATTTGACTGCAACAACTTCCATAGGTGTTTAGCATTGGCAGCCTGATTCCAAGACACTAAGTCTTTGATACCCAGCCCTCCCTCATCCTTTGGCATACAAACCAACCTCTAAGCAAGCTTCTCACCCCCCACCTTCAGATAAAGGACCTTTCCACAAAAATTTCCTAATGATACAAGAGATTTCCTTCATAACTGCCTTTGGAAGGATAAAGGAAGATGCCAAATAGACCTGCATGGAGAACAAAAGTGACTGAATCAACTGAAGTCTCCTTGCAAAGGAAAGGGACCTGCAGCTCCACGAGTGAACTCTCTTAGTAATTCTTTGAACAAGGACTTGGCAATCCTCAGCCTTGAGCTTGGTAGAGATCAAAGGAACTCCAAGGTACCTGATAAGCAATTCTCCAATTTGAAACTGGGTTAAAGCATGAAAAACACTCCTCCATTCAGTGCTAATATACCAGACATAAACATATTGCTCTTAGAAAGATTTGGGAATAGCCCAGACATGTTGCTGAATTTATCAAGCTTGCCCATGATGGCCTCAACAGCCCCAAGCTCACCTTTGCTAAAAATTAACAAATCATCATCAAACATAAGGTGGTTAAGCCTCATCTTCTCACACCTCCAATGAAAATTAAACCCATTCTCATTTTAAAGTTGATTGAGCAAACTAGACAGCACTTTCATAGCCATTACAAATAAGTAAGGGGACATGGGGTCCCCTTGCCTAAGCCCCCTCTCACTAGGAAAATAGCCTTCAACCTGCCCATTAACATTAATAGAGAACATAGCAGATCTAACACATGTCATAATGAGATTGATTAACATAGTAGGAACAGCAAAGGCCTTGAGAACAACTTCAAGGAACTCCCAAGATAGAGAATCATAAGCTTTGCTAATATCAATCTTCAAAGTAATCCTCCCAGGCTTATTATTCTCGTGATAGTGCAATAAAACCTCTTGAGCAAGAAGCACATTATCAGATATGTTCCTACTAGGGATAAAGGCAGATTGATTAGGACTTATGCAATAATTGAGGATGGGCTTGATTCTGTTAGCCAAGATTTTTGCAATGCATCTATAAATGATGTTGCAAACTGAAATAGGCCTGTACTTCTCCACTCTACATGGATTTTCAACTTTAGGAATTAAGGTAATATTGGCAGCATTGATTTCCTTAAGCATGGAACCAGTTTCAAAGAAGTTCAAGATGGCATTAGTGAGCTCTTTACCTATAATAGGCCAAAAGGTCTTAAAGAAAACAACATTTAGTCCATCAGGGCTTGGGGGTTTGTCATTTTTCATGCCAAAAAAAGTTAATCTAATCTCATCAGGGGTCACTGGTCTACCCATCCAAGCTTGTTGGCTCATTGGAATAGGCTTCACCAAGTGACTTAGATCCTTTATAACCACTTCATTCTGCTTGGAGAAAATAGTTTTAAAGTTTGATACAAGAATACCTGAAATAAGCTTGTGATCTCTAGTAATACTCCCATCATTTGAAGTCAGAGAATAGATCTTGTTGTTGGCTCTTCTTTGATTGGCAATCTTGTGTAAGTAACTGGTGTTCTGGTCACCAAGTTGCAGCCATTGGACCCTAGATTGTTGTTGAAGGGTAGATTCTTCAACCATAGCTAAATGATGGTACTTTATAAGACAATCTCTTCCCATAGTTTTCAAGCTATCATCAAGGGGATCAGCATCCACAAGCAGTTGAACATTTATAAGTCTTCTTATAGCCTCACCCACCTGAGAAGAGAGGTTACTGAAGTGATCCCTATTGAGCTTCTTGAGGCCTTCCTTCACCAGTTTTTACTTCTGCATAATACAATACATTTTGGTGCCTCTAGGGTGGTAATCCCAGGTAGTTTGAACAGTGGGCATAAACCCCTCATGCTGGGCAACAAAAATTGTTGAATCTAAATTGTTTCTTTATCCATCTAGAACCAGAGAAGTGTTTCAAAAGGATGAATGAGTGATCAGATAGAATCTGAGCTCTAAAATGAGCTTCTTAATCAGGATTCCTCTCAAACCAATTGTCATTTGCAAGACACCTATCAAGTTTTCTGAACTTGTGCCCATTGTTCCAAAAAAACTTAATACCATGATACCTTAAGTCATGCAAACCAATTATATCCAACATAAGACCACATTCTTGTATAATAGGAGTCCATCCTTCAGCACCCCCAAGCTTCTCATGCCTGAACCTAATACCATTTAGGTCTCCCATAACAAATCAAGGTTCATCATCCCATTGAACAACTCTCTCACTAAGGTCTCTCCACAAGCTTCTTCTTCTATAAGGGTCATTATCCCCATACACAAAACTGGCCATAGAGTGGTAGTTACTAGACTTATCATAAACATCACAATGAATAGCCTGAGCATTGCACCCATGCATGGAAACATCCCACATGGCAGGGTTCCAACAAACCCACATCCTACCAAGATTACTAAAATTGTAGTTTGTCAAGCAGCCCCAACCAGGGCAAATAACATTAAAAACCTTCTATAAATTGGAAAGTTGAACTCTAGTTTCAATGAGAACAAACAATGAAATATTCAAAGAGTGAATGAGGCTCTTACATTCCTTCTGCATAACAGGTCTATTCAGACATCGCACATTCCATGCACACACAATCATTAAAAATTTGAGTATACCCCTTTGCTTATAGGGGGAGATTTACCTTTCCTAGATCTTTTGGACCCTGAATCTTTTGTTGAGGTAGATTATTTGGCATTCTAATCCAAGGGTATCACCACAGACACTTCAAGTTGGTTCACCACAACCTCTTCCTCATGGCAAGGGTGGCCATGCTCCTCATGATCATCCAGAAACTCCAGGCAACTAAATTTATTGGGGGACACAACTTTGATCAAAGAGACATTCTTTACATGAGCTTTAAAAGTAGGCACCTTGGGGTCACCCACTAATTGGGCACCTTCCTCTAGATCAACAGAATCAGGAATTAACTTAACAACAGGTTCCAAATCACATGGTTCAGTACTAGTACCATCTTCTTCACTAGTACTTGATTTCCCTTTCCTATCCACCTTAACCCATGCTTTGAAATGACCACCACAAGTTCCTTCTTATTTAACTTAGCACACTTACTATCAACATGGCCAAACACTTTACAGTGAGAACATCTTTGAGGCTTCCAGCTATACTCCATATAGATTGGCACAAGAACTCCCCCGGGAAGTTCTAACTAAAAATAGTCCACAAGATTAGAGCTCACATAAATTTCCACACAAATTTTGGCATAACTCAACCTCTTATTAGCCTTTATCAAAGCATCAACATACAAAGGGTGACCCACCATGCTAGCAACATAACTAAATCCCTCTTCATTCCAGTACTCAAGAGGAATATTTGAAAATTTTGCACAAATAGGAACTGTTTTTATAACCTCCTTCTCCAAAGACATGCCTCTTCTCCACTTCTAAAGAATCAAGAGGTGGTTGGCAAAATGCCAAGGGCCACCTTCCATTATCTTATCCCTACTTTGTTCAGTGTCAAATCTGAAGAAGAAGAAGCCATTCTCTGTTCCAAAAACATTAATGAGGCATTTCTTGCACAACAAACGTTTAGCAATTGATTCAACAGTGAGAAAATGGAGTTTCCTATCTAAGAAGTAACCCACCATACAACTCTCCCATTCAACACCCCCACTTGAATCCACTTCATGAGGAGGAGACACCACATTAGATCCAGAAAGAGGAGGATGAAAACTGAGACTCATTTTCCCCTTTCCTTTATCTTTCTGAAAGAGGCTAGCCTATGAACTCACACCAGGCTGAGAACTCCCACCATTATTGGTGCTTGCATCACCGCGCGTGGGATTTTTTCCTCCCTAGGGCTAAAAGTCAAACATGCCCCCTGAAAGCAGGGATGAATAGTCCCATCGTTGATAGCTTCCAGCTGTTCTAATGGCAAATGAGGCAAACATGTAGCCACATGACTAGGTGCATGCCCGACCCTAGCCCAAGGCAGCTGCCTTGGGCCTCAGACCAAGAGGGGCCTCAAATTTTATTTTTTTTCTTTTAGTATTATAGGACCAAAACTTACTAATTAATCTTTGCCCCACCAAAAGATGAAACTCAACATCCAACCTAATTTTTATAAACTTCTTTAAGTAGGATATGCCCAAATAAATAAAATATGTACTTAAAAGTCTAACAAGAGGGAGCCAAAAAAATAAATAAAACAAAACTACACCATTTTGTTTTCCCTTTTAGTATTATAGACCCAAAACTTACTAATTAATTTTGGTCGAGCAAAAGATGAAACTCAATAGCCAACCCAACTTCTTTAAGTAGTATAGGCCCAAATAAATAAAATATGTACTTAAAAGTCCAACAAGAGGGCCCCAAAAAATTAATTAAAACTAAACTACACCATTTTATTTGGGAAAATTATAGAAAGGGGACCATTTCTAAACTTATTTGGTGGATATGAAAAACTATTTTTTCAAAAAGTGAGAAGGGACCAAAATCAAAACTTAATTGCTTGGAATGAACCATTTTATTGTAATAACAAAAACAATCATATCAAAGTGTAATATTTTGTTGTGAAGCTTTATATTAGTTTATTATATATTAATTCCAAAAATATTCAAAATCAAATCCAAAAATATTAATTCACAACAATGCACAGAATGTGACCACGAATTTTAACTACAAAAGACATGTATTTTGGATTCGAATTATGTACTCCTACGTACTCTATAAATAGAGTAACATATTTCATAGAGAGTTTCGATTGACAGTTTTATATCAAAATCCGATAGCAAATTCATTATGAGTGGGGGCAAACAAAACAACAATTGATTCTACCTTCTCCTTACCCGTGCATTTACTCCAACAATAGTTAAAAGTGGTACCAGTAAAAAATGAAAAGAGAGACAATAATAAATAAAAAGGAAAATAAGATAAACATATAAAAGTGTGAATTTCAATTTTAATTTGTTCATCAAATGTTAAAGAGATATTAGAGGGAAACGAAAAGAGAGAGAAAAAATAAACAAAACAAAAAATTATAACAAAGAAACTAAAGTGCATGTGAATAACCAAAATTGACAATAGTGTGTGTCAATATTTATTTTTTGGCTTATACTTTTTCTTCTTCTTTCTTTTTTTCAAGTCCCTTTTAATTTGAAGGTGGTTTCCACATGTTTGGTGAAGAGGACAAAGTGTCCTAGTTCCTCATGCAACCCATATAATTTTCTTGGTCTTTAAAGATTCACTTGATCTATTCAGCTCAGCCTCTGGTATTGACATAAATCAATCTAAGAGTAACATTTTTTTCTCTGGAGTTGACCAATCAGTGGAAGCATCAATTCTTCCAATATTTGGGTTTGAAAAGGGTACACTGCATATTAGGTACCTAGTAGTATCCTTAATATCAACTAATATGAAATATGTGGATTGTAAAGTGTTTATTGATAAAACAACTTGCATGATCAGAAGTTGGACAAGCAGATTTATCTCTTTTGCAGGATAAGTTCAGCTTATTACTTCTGTTTTATGCAGCATGCAACAATTTTGGGCTACAAAATTCATCTTACCGACCACTACTCTCAATGAATTGAACTGCATTTTGAGAAAAAAATTATGGTCAAGCTAGAAACTTTCCAAAGGTGGATCTAAGGTCGCTTGGTCAACTGTATGCAAACAAAAAATCCTTTCCCCTGAACAAACTTGGAACAAAGTTGCAATTATGAAACAACTTTGGCTAATCCTTTCCCCTGAAACCAAATCATTATGGGCTCAATGGATAAGATCTCACATGATTAATGATATATGCATTTGGCTTCTGAAGACTCCACATCCATGCTCGTGGAATTGGCGCAAACTTTTGCAACTAAGACATGCTATCAAACATTTTCTCCAAGTGGTAATTGGTAATGGTCTCAACACAAATTTTTGGTTTGATAATTGGTGTTCTCTTGGTCCTCTGTGCAACTTAACCACCAACGATCAAATTCAAAGCTCTTTTTTTAATTTATGTCAACACCAAAGTCAGTCATTTCATCATTGGTTCACAATGGAACCTCCATCCATCCATATACACCATCATTCCACAACTTTCTAACAACAGTTTACTGCCACCGATTCTCCCCACCCAACATGATAAATTGAAGTGGCTTCCATCACCAAACAACACATTCTCCATATCACACACTATCAAAGCTTTATCTCCTTACCCCTCTAAGCCTTGGTTCCATCTGACTTGGTTCGCTAATTGCATTCTGAGACACAACTTTATACTTTGGATTGTCATTCTCAATAAACTACCAACCTATGATAGAAAGCCAATAGCACACTAGCACACCCCTAACTTGTGTAGTTTATGTTCCCTTCACCCCGAGAGCCATGATCATCTATTCTTCAAATGCCCCTTTGTCTATCCTTTGTGGACCTTCATTCAAACACGTTGTGCATATTACACGCATCCTCAGACATGGAGTCACCTCATTGATTGCTCTAGCCAACTGATAAGTGCCAAATATTATATATTTAAACCCCTTAATTTACATCTTTTAGTTCTATAGTGATATCTTTTATTCAAGTTTTATGATATTTTTGTGTTTATCTTATTTTCTAGGTCTTCATGAAGAATTCAATCAATTTCATGGAAATTGGGTCATCAACTATGCATGAAATATATTCATCCTGACCACCCTTTACTTAAATGCCTATAAATAATTCTGTATTTTGATTCTGGAAATGGCATTGGTACCATTGGAAATTTGATTCAGAGACCTTCAATTTGAGCACAAGAATGACCTTATTTCAATTTGAAATGAAGGCGTTATGACAGTTGCAAGTCAGCTTCAAAACTGCAGAATTGTGCAGAAATCAATGCGGGTTCGGGTTTACCAAAGGGTGATGTGAATTTTACATTTTCTTGAAGATTTACCACATTCATTGGATTATGATTTTACAAGAGTAAATATGATCCATGTCAAGAAACAAAGACACATGGAAGAAACAAAGGCACATGTGAAAAGAAGACAATGGGGTGGAAAGTAATGAATATTCAAACAAAAAGAAATCCAATTTCTCTTTTCTAGTTGTCATTTGATTCCATATTTTCCCTATAAATAGATGTAGTCTTTCATTTGTAAGGGAGGAAGAATAGGAGTGAAGAGAAACATAGTGATTTATATATTTGTAATGGAAGAGTAATTCTCTAGCTAAGGCTAGGGAATGAATTTAAAATGAAGAACCAAGTGTTTGCATATCCAAGTATTTAATGCTTCAAGGTTAGTATTATTGATAATATATGAATCTAATAATTTTTATTCAATGATTCTTTGCTTCTTTATGTCATGTATATTGAGTTCTTTGAATCAATGAATACACTTAGGTAATTACATCTAAGATTCATTATGCCATACAATGATATAAGTAATGTTCAACCCACTTTATGTGGTGTTCTTGATTTCTTATGATCTTAGATAGGTATAATGAATACTTTGAATGTAATTACATCTTTATAGTTCACAATTCTTATGATTCATATGTAATTAATAATATTACTTATTTAATGGGATTTACTATATCATTAGTATGTTTATTATTATTGCTAATATAGGCATGATTTGTAGAGTTGCTTCATTAGCGACCACTTTCTTGCCATAGCATTTATAACGAACATATAAAAGCCTAAACCCTAAGGAAGAACTCCCTAGCGCCTAGACCCTAAGGAGTTCTTCATTTGATAGGGTGTTATAAGTCGCCGGCACCACAGCTCCTATAACATTTCAGTCGTCCACTTGCGGAGAGGCGGGGGTTCGAACCCATGCTCGGAGCCTGGATACGGTTCGTCCAGACACCGAAGGTTCGCCCTACCAACCAACTCCGCTACGCAGGCGGGTGCTATCACGAACATATAATATTTATATTAGTTAACTTATATAATTCATTTAGTATGTTAATTATTTATTGCTTATAGACATGATTTGGAGAGTTGCGTTGTTAGTATGGATTATCCTACCAAGCGACCCCTTTCTTGTCATACAAATATAATTAACATATGATAATTGTATTGGTTAATTTTTATTATTTATTTGGATATGTGGTACACTTGGTTTCGACATTATAAAGGAATTCCCAATGTCTTAGTATTTAATTTAATTCAAGAAAACAACAAAAATCAATCAATCAAATCAATTCAAGGACAAAAATAAAATTCATTTTTCATACATATTTCCGACTCTCCCTGAGGTTCGACACTTGGACTCACCAAGACTATATTATAACTTGACTACCTATACTTGGGTATTGTAACGTGGAACACATTTCTAAACACGTCACCAACTTTGGAGAGGTAAAGGGAAACCAAGAAACCGTGTTTGAAAACTATGCCTTGGAGCACTAGTGTATGAAATATGGATGGAAAGGAACAAGCGTTACTTTGGAGGCACTTCACTTATTGCTAATGTTATTTTGGATCGAGTTATTTCCTCTGTTCGTGGAAAGTTGATGTGTTGCTCTGTGAATGACTCAATAGATTCAAGACGAATTGTAGTTGATTGGGATCTGCCGACGAGCTTCATTCGTCCACCTCCAATGTGTTGAAAATATTAAACTTGATGGATGAATACCAAACTTGGCAAGAAAGTCTATGGAGGTGTCAAACTTGCCAACCTCCACAATAGTCATGGTGTTGAGCCAAACTTACCTAACTTGCCTAAATTTGTATGCTTATAAATAGAGGTGTATTATGTAGTTGTAAAATCAGAAGTTAGAGATAGGTTTTGAATAGAAGAGTGTGAAAAGAAAAGAAAAAGAGAGAAATAGCTTTGTATTTTTGAAAGTGTGAGTTTAAGAATAAAAGTTTATTTCTCTCATTTATTGTGTTGATCCTGGGTATATAGAATCACCATTAGTGATTTCTCAACATGGTATCAGCGCTTGGTGAAGCTTGAGCAAACCAAGAAGAATTTTTCAAAAACAGAGCCGAAGGTTTCAAAGCCTATTCGTGAGCCATAGGTGTCAAAACCACAAGTTTGAGCACATTTCTAACTTCTCCGTTCCAGCAGGAACGTAACCACGAAAATTTCAGGTCAATCCACCGCCGCCACAAGCTAGACGAGTGAGCCCCACGCGCCTGGTCATCTTCAACCTCCAGCCGCGCGTGAAGCCCACGAGCCCACGCGCCTGACACGTCATCCTCCACGTCATCACCTACCACGTCATCAGTGCCACGTCAGCAGAATTACTGGAAATTTACAGATTTGCCCCTTGTTAGTATTTTGTCCGTTTCGGGCTCATTTTAACTCCGATTTGAGTAAACGAATAGTCGTTTTTTACTAAATAGAACGCTCCGGATGAAACCGTGCGATCGGTTTGACCAGATTCAACACCGATTTTCAAAAATAATCACCTCAAGTACTTAAGCAAAAATCGATGACGTCCTCCAGCAATTTTTTCCAGCCCCAGCTTCCGCGACTGAACAAATATAATTACGAAAAGTGGTGTATCATGATGAGAGTCCTTTTAGCCTCACAAGATTTGTGGGATGTGATCGATACCGGGTATGATGAACCCGAAGAAGTAGATAATCTAAGCCAGGCCCAACAGGCCGAGCTTAAAGAAGAAAGACAAAAGGACAAGAAGGAGTTATATCTGCTTTATCAGAGTGTAGATGAAACAAGTTTTGAGAAAATCTCTGCTGTCAACACCGCCAAGCAAGCATGGGAAATTCTTCGTAAAGCAAATCGAGGAATTGAAAAGACGATAAAAATTAGACTTCAAAGTCTAAGGGGAAAATTTGAATTGCTGTAGATGAAAGAAAGAGAGTCAATTTCTAGTACTTTACCAGAATATTGACTATTGTCAATAAAATCAGAGGATGTGGAGAAAAGATCGAAGATGTACGTGTGCTCGAGAAGATAATGAGATCGCTCAATTCAAAATTTGAGTACGTGGTTGTAGCCATTGAAGAATCGAAGAATCTGGATGTCATGACTGTTGATGAGTTACAAGCCACGCTTGAAATCCATGAACATCGAATCGACAAGAAGAATACCTCAAGCATCCGAGAGGTCGAGCAAGTCCTGCAGGCAAAGTTCTCAGCCGGAGAAGAGAGATGGGGAAATTCACAAAGAGGTCGAGGCAGAAATCGTGGCTATCAAGGACGAGAAGATGCATTCAGAGGTGAAGATGGGAGAAGAAAAGTGAAGTGTTATAACTGCAACAAATACAGTCACTATGCCCATAAATGCAGAAGAGAGCTAACATAAGAAGATGAAAATGACGAACATGTGTACTTTGCAAAGAAATACACAAATGAGCTCAACGAAATGTTGCTGATGGATCAATATAAGAATCATGTTAGCTGGATTTTTTAAGAAGAAGCGGAGCCCAAGGAGCCCGTGATTGAAGAAGAAGTGTCACCAACAGTGCCATGAGAAGAGATTGAATCAGTGCCACCAACAGTGACACAAATTGCTCTCGTACCTGACAAAAAGAAGTCAGATGTGGATTCGGGTGAAAGATACTGGACCAAGAAGAAGTCAGAAGAATATCCGGTTAGCTTCACCGAAGCCATTCAAAAGAAGAAATGGAAGATATGTATGGATGAAGAGATGTTCACCATAGAGAAGAAGCAGTGTAGTCCACCAGAAGGCAATAAGTCAACTGGGTTGTAGTGCGTCCATAAGACGAGAAGTGGAAAATGCGAAGTTCATATATACAAAACTCGCATGTTCGTGAAAGACTACAAGTATAGAAAAGTGAAGTCAGACAAGTTCAATAGTCTAAAGAAGGAATGTAATGTCTCAGTAATGGTTCCAGGAAAAGGAAGTGCAGGGAAAGAAAATGGTATATCTTCAGAGTTCAGGCAGGTCGACTCGGTTCAGTTCGAGGTGTTTGTCGCTAGTCGTGGACTTGACTATGAAGAAGAGAGTCAACCATCTCTGTATAAAATTGGATGAGAAATGCAGAACCAGAAAGTACAAGATAGGTCCATAAGATCTAAGATGTTGCAAGGAATGCAGAAATTCCAAGACAAGTCCAAAAGACTGAAGAAACTACAAGTAATGCAGAATCAAGTTTAAAGGGGGATGTTGAAAATATTAAACTTGATGGATGAATACCAAACTTGGCAAGAAAGTCTATGGAGGTGCCAAACTTGCCAACCTCCACAATAGTCATGGTGTTAAGCCAAACTTACTTAACTTGCCTAAATTTGTATGCTTATAAATAGAGGTGTATTATGTAGTTGTAAAATCAGAAGTTAGAGATAGGTTTTGAATAGAAGAGTGTGAGAAGAAAAGAAAAAGAGAGAAATAGCTTTGTATTTTTGAAAGTGTGAGTTTAAGAATAAAAATTTATTTCTCTCATTTATTGTGTTAATCCTGGGTATATAAAATCACCATTAGTAATTTCTCAACACAATGCCACCTGATTGATTCATAGTTGCTGGCATATGCCGGCTTCTGGAGTTAGCCTACCGCGTATCTGGAGTTGGCCTACCACTATGGTCAGTTAATTTGTGATTGCCTTGTAATAGGCCTATGTTTGGTCCAAATGGGTCTGTAAAATGTATCTTTTTATATATATAAATTACACTTACCTTTCAAAAAAAAAAACTGTTAGTCACTAAATAACCCTAGAGGGGGGGGGGGGGGGGGGGGGTGAATAGGGTGTTCAAAATATTTCTACTCCTTTTCGAAATTGGAACAATATATAATCAATACTCAATTTCTTCAATAGTCAAATGAATAAATTCAATTCAATTTATCTAACAACTAATCACAAGACTAATTAGCATACAAGATATTCAAGTAAATATATCATGCAAATTAATGAAATAAGGAGAGAGAGATAGAGAGATTGACACCGTGATTTTTCGAGGTTCGGTAACTCCTACTCCTCGGCTCAAGAACCCCTTCTTGAGACTTTTCCCGATCCTTTCACTATGGCCCTTCCTTCACATGTGGAATGGCAAACCTTTACAACACAAGCCTCTCGAGCTTGTCTCTCAATCAAGAGAACAACCCTCTCTTGAACAATCGGTGGACTTCACTTGTCCGAGATTACAAATTCGTATGTAATCAATAAAATCACTCAAGAACAAAAACACTCAAAACCCAAAGGTTTTTATGGAAGATAAATCAATATAAGCTCAAGTGTTTTTGGTGATTTTATAATAGCTCTAGAAATGTATTCTCAAAGGATATAATCAATGAATGATATTTGGAGAATAAGAAGAGATACTAGAGGTTTTGATTTTCAAAGAAACTTGAAGAAAATCAGATTTTCAAAGCTTGGTTTCAATGGCTTTTGTAGAGAAAATTTCTGCAGAATTTTGAGAGCTTTTCTTCCTTTTCTTTCTCTTTTGTTTTTCAATCTCTTGATTTTCAATAAACACATCTCATTCTATATATAGCATTGTATTAGGGTTTTGAAGAGTGATTATAGTATTTGAAAGACAAGAGCCGTTTGAATACCATTAAACACGATCCACAAAACATGGGAATTGTTTTATGAAAATCTGCAGATTTTAAGCAATCTTCTAGTCGACTACTTCTTCATTGTAGTCGACTACAATGGTCCATCTAGTCGACTAGATTGAGTTCTAGTCGACTACTTTGGACCATCTAGTCGACTAGAATGAGTTCTAGTCGACTACAATGAGTAGTCTAGTCGACTCAAGCTTGTTTCAGTCGACTCTTTTGATGTGGATGAAAAACCAATAGCTACTGGTTGAAATAGTCGACTACTAGAAAATACACAGGGTGATTCTAGTCGACTATAACAAGAAAAACATTTAATAAAAATATTTTTCTTTCCGTTTAAGTTTGGTAAAGCGTTTTTCATTTCATTTGAGTTTGGTTCATTTTATACTTGAGCTTATACGATAAAATCGACGAATAAAATTACCTTGTTACAATGATCGCTCCCCGACCTATCTACCCCAAGTCTTGAGTCTTCAACTTTCACCTTCGCCGTTGAATTATTTGATTTTCCATTTTCGCGCTTCAATTTCTTTCACGGCTTTTCGCTTTTATTCAATCTTTCTTTCCGAGCTTGCTTTCCGAGTCGTTTTCTTTCCGTGTTTGTTTTCCGAGTCGTTCACCTGTCTTTTGCTGAAAAGATGAACTTGATAATTCATTAGTATTAAACACGCTTTAAATGTTTTGTTAATATCAAAATAGGATTTATTGTCCGAGAATAACTTTCAAGGCCAACAATCTCCCCCTTTTTTATGTTGACAAAACATTTCGTGTTTACGTGTAAATGGTGAAGTTTCAAGTGATCCTCCCCCTCAATGTGTGCATTACATGCTCCCCCTTAGTAAATATATTTTGGCAATTTCATACACTAGCATGGAGGCACACATAAACATGACTTACATACACGAAAGACTAGCATGGAGGCACACATAAACATGACTTACATACACGAAAGCAACGAAAGCAACTTACTTCTCCCCCTTTGGCAACATAAAAAGGTGGGAAATGACGGTTGAATAAAGAATTTATCATGCTAATACATCAACGCCCAAAGCCAACCCAATTTCTCTACGAATTTTGAAAGAGAATCCTCTGGAAAAAAGCTTTGTGAAAATATCCGCTAATTGATTTTTTGTGTTAATAAAAACCAATACAACGTCTATTTTTGCAATTTGATCACGTAAGAAATGATGCCTAATCTCGATATGCTTAGTTCGTGAATGATGACAAGGATTCTTTGACATACAAATAACGCTTGTAAAAAGGCATGGAAAGGGCACATGATTGAAAATAAGCACATAGTCATATGTATTAAGTTTGGTATTTCTTCCCCTATCACCAAGGAGCAAAGCTCCCCCTAAGAATGTGCATACAACATATACTCATCAACTAATTTTCTCATTCTTTGACATCATTAAAAAGAGTAAATACAATCAAGTACAAGAAGAGAATCAAGTTGCATAAATGAATTGTGATCATATAATATATCATTCGAAGTAACACAATCTCATAATGTCCACACATTTCATGAATATGCTTAAGATGATTATCAAATTACAAACATAACTTTGCATTCATGAAGGCAACGAGGACATGCTAGCACATGTCATCAATGATGACTAAACCATTTGTTTGATTTTCATAGACAAATAGGATATATGGTCAACATAGATTTTCATAAATCAAATACAAATATCAAGTTGATGACTCAAATGAAAAGTGACTTAATGTCCAAGTATGTGTGTTTGAATTAAAGCTCAAACCATAAGTATTCAACATACTATATGTAAACAAAGAGCACTCAAACACTAGATCATTTAAACTCACATAGTCATGTATGAAAATTCACTTAAAATCATATATGAGCACTTAAGAATAAGTCAACAACACCATCATCTTAATCACGTGAAAATAAATAAACACATATGCAACATCTAATCATAACATGTAATGTGAATAGAGTAAAAATCATGATGATGACTAAGAAAAGAATATTCTAAAATAAGCAAGTGAAAAATACACAAGACAAATGCTAACACACTAATGTTCAAAGGCATTTCCATATCTTTATGAAATTTTACACAATGAGTTCTTTTGGATAAACTTTGTGAAAATATTGACGAAGAAAATTATAATCATGAAGGTGATCTCATTTCTCATAAGTGCATGTCTTTGAAAATTTTTAATGTAATGGCAAGGATATGTAATCTTCACAAGTGCTAGAAACACAAGATATATCTCTTATATATATGGTAAAAATGTTTATCTAAAATAATAAGAGATGAACCAAGATAACATATAATTTAGTCTTAATTATGTTACTAAACATCTAAGTCCAAGAGTAGTCAACCAAGGAAACCATATAATCCCAAAACTGAAGTGTCAAAAAGTATTTGAAATTATGTCATGACACTTAAATGTATTTTTCCCAAGAAGAAAATAAATTTATCTATCATGCTCATTTTGAAATAGATTGCATGTTTGTGATAAACGTCTTTACACAACACATCAAAAATTGGTAAACATAATACTCCAATGAATCTTATAACCAAATTTGTGACAAGTTATAAATGATAAATAACAAAAAGAATGTTTATCAATAAGTTCTAAAATATCCTTCATCCATAAGAAAATCACTTAAAGCCATTCAAAACACCCTCTTGGATCATTTTTCAAAATAAGTACGGCTTATGATAGTTTTAAACCCATTTTCTAGAACTAATACATTTCAAAGCATTGTGAATCACTTCATGAAACTTTTTCATATAGGAATGCATTAGATAAAAACATTTCATGCAAAGAGGCATGTGGCATTTTTAGAATTTTAATTCCATTCATATGTGCAAAGAAAAATCTATATCCTTCTTGGTTAAGATCTTGGAATAATAACGGTCAAAACCTTGGGTCACCATTATTAGACATAGAATGCAACATTAATATACATTATAAGATATACAAGAGTATGCATGTATGATAATGATATCAAAGTTTAAGATATAGAAAATATTATATATCATTGAGAAAATCATAATAATGCAAGAACAATAAAAACGTATGTCTTTCATGATATGTGCACATAAAACTCATGAATCATGTTTTTCAATAAACAGTCAAGATAACAACATTTGAGCACAAAATCTCCATCTTTTCAACATGCTTCCTTCAAATAGAAGCCTATAGTTCCTTTACATAATAAAGATCCAAGCATATATTAAATAGCTTCAACCAAGATTTCAATTTGAAACAACAAAGGCTAATTATCATGAAAATCATTTTTATGAAAATCTTTATGCAAATCCCTCTAGGATGATTACCAAGAAGATATATAATAGAGGATGATGAATCATTTAATCGCATAGAATTTCATCACATATTCCTTATCCTCATTTGCATTAGATAGATCATTCAAAGAAATTATGCTCTCTTGAGGTTTACTAGTGAGGATATATTTGATTAAACATATATTCCAAGTCCGTCCAAATTTCTCTTCAAAATTAAACACCTCAAATAAATGTGCAATATGTCATGTCAAGAGAATTTAGATAAAGCACTAAAATCATGAAGGCCCATGAACAAAAATAAGACATAGCTACTCAAGTAATCAACCAAAATCAAGTGAAATAGCTTTGATGGTCTAGAGATGGTCATGACTATATTCTTTAGAAATCATGCATGATCAAGACTTTCTTTCATATATCCAAGTCAATTCAAAGCAAGCTACTATCAAGTATTCATCAAAAGCATAGTCAATTGTATGCACCAAGTAGCCAATCACTCTTATTACCAATCATCAAGTTTATTCCATGACATATCAATAACGATTCAACATACTTGAATGAGCATATGTATGTCATGTATAATCTCATCAATGAAAGCACATTAGTAATTGAGGATAGAAAATGTGTACCATGATGCTAGCTTTACCCATTTTACATAGAGTTGCTTGTAGATGATTTGTAATGTCCACTCATTTTGTGAGAAACCTTAATTTCATCTCCCCTTTTGAGTTATAGCATCACAATTGAAGAATCAATTGATCTTGAGTAAGGAATCAATCCACACCTACAAGACACACTCAAGTGGTTTTCTTTGGTACCCTTTTTGCTCTAGGGTCCATTTGTGTTAGCACATTTTTAGTCATAATTCATTATAAGCATATTAGCACAAAATGAATGATCTTCAACAACCATTATGCTTCAATTGAATTTATCATTTAAGAACATTATCATGAAGTGCATTTGTCAATTCAAAATGGTAAGATATGATCATGGTTAATTATCAAGTCAATGAACCAAATATGAAATTAGTAATGGAATGAGACTCCATTTCATATATGAATCATAGTAAGCAACCATATGCATTATTCATGTTCAATCATCAAGAATTGACAAGAAAACCAATATAACTTCCCTTGATTAGCAAAAATAAATTATATGCCCTTTTTCAAGATTTGTAAAGCTATAGCACATAGGAAGATTCATTTCATTTCAAAATTCTTTGAACATATGAAAGTACAATGAAAAGATATTTCCATAAGAGTCACCCTTTTGAAATAATTTCACTCTAAATCAATGTGACATTTTTCTCATGCAATTTCAAGAAACAAAATAATGTGATACATGAATAATGATCATTTATCAATCAATGAAAACATTCTCAAAGCAACATAGTATAAATTTTCGTTTCTTTTAGCATTTGACAATTGATTCCCATCTTTCTTAACTAAGCATGCATTGGTCCTAAAAATAACATCATAGTCATTGTCACACAATTTGACTAATGCTAAATAAGTTATGCTTCAAACCATCAACCAAAAACACGTTATCTATAAAGAGTAGAAGATATACCAATTGAGCCAATCCTTATAATTTTGCCTTTAGAGTTGTCTCCAAAAGTTACGTTTCCTACTTCATAAGTTTTTAGAGAAATGTATTTTGATTAGTCTCCCATCATATGCCTTGAGCATCCACTACCAATAAGTCATTTCCTTTAAGGCAGACTTCAAGCATACCTACAAAACAAATTTAAGTAACATTTGTTGGTACCCAATTTATCTTGGGTCCACTAGGGTTAGAGACAGATGCAATGGTTCCTTTTGGAACCCAAATCATTTTTGGTACAACATTTTCCTTTCTATGCAAGCATGCAATGGTTCCTTTTGGAACCCAAATCATTTTTGTTATCACTTTCTTCTTCCTAAGTAAACATGCATTTGCTTTATGTCCCTTTTTCTTGCAATAATAACATGTAACATGCTTATAATCATTTGAGGATGCATGCGATGATTGTCATGTAAATGTATGCCTTAATGATTTCCTCTTTTTCAAGATAATTGCATCTTTGTCAAAAGCATCATACCCTATACCACATTTATCAAATGATCCTCTTTGTCTTCCCAACATAATGCTAAGGTTTTCATTTCCTTTTGTAAATTTAGCTAAGACATTTATTTGATCATCTATAGTATTTTTTAACCGATTGTTTTCCTTTTCTAGCTCTATGCTTTTGTCATTGCTTGAAACTTCTAAGTTTGAAGTAATAGAGCTACATGAAGATTTAACTTTCTTAAGAAGAATATATTTTCTAGCTAACTTTTCAAATCCATCATGCAATTCTTCAAATGCATCTTGTAATTCATCATAAGAAGAGAGAAGTTCATCATATGACAATTTATCTTTATCTAATGAATGTGAATTTAAATGTACCTCTTCTTCATTTGCCGTGAAACAAGGGTTTGCCATTTCTTCACCATTTTCCTCCTCGTCCGAGTTACATGAGTCGTAGTCATCCCATGTGGCATTCATAGCCATCTTGCTTGGTCTTTTCTCGTTCTCCTTTTTGAGCTTGAAGCAATCACTTTTGTAGTGTCCCGGCTTTCCACAATTGAAACACGTTGGAGGTTCCCTTTTCTTAGGCTCGCCTTTTGATTCGATTCTCCTCATGAATTTTCCACCATTGGCTTTCTTTCTTTGAAGATATTTCTTGAATTCTTGAGTGAGCAAAGCAATGTCCTCATCCACTTCTTCTTCATTCGGCTCAATGGCTTCATTTTTGGTAGAGGCTTGCAAAGCTATACCTTTTCTTGGCTTGATGTCGTCTTCACGAGATTTCAATGTGATTTCCCAAGTGAGTAGAGAGCCGAAAATCTCATCAAGACTCATGTTGTTGAGATCATGAGCTTCTTTGATTGCCGTTACCTTTGCATCCCATTTAGCCGGAAGACTTCTAAGCACTTTGCGTGACGCATCGGATCTAGGAACAATTCTACCAAGATGCTTTAGTCCATTCAAAATGTTAGTGAAACGAGACATCATAGAATTAATATTTTCATCTTCCTTCATGGCAAATAATTCATATTCATGCATAAGTATATCAATTTTAGATTCTCTAACTTGAGTAGTACCTTCATAAGTTACTTCAAGTTTATCCCACATTTCTTTTGCAGTGGAGCAAGTAGAGACACGATTAAATTCGTTTGGACTTAAGGCACAATTTATATTCACCTTAGCTTTAGCATTAAATGACATAAGCCTACGTTCATCATTATCCCATTCGTTGGGCAAATTGGGGATAGTTTTTCCATTTACTATTTTTGTTATAGTGAAAGGTCCATCAACAATAACTTGCCAAATATGAAAATCAATAGCTTGAAGAAAGTCTACCATTCTAGTCTTCCAATAGCTATAGTTTGAACCATCAAACCAAGGGGGTCTAATAATAGATTGTCCTTCAACGTGAGTGACTAAATGTGAGGCCATGATCGTTCTCTAAGACGGTTAAGTCCAAAAAATAGAGATTAGGCTCTGATACCAATTGTTAGTCACTAAATAACCCTAGAGGGGGGGTGAATAGGGTGTTCAAAATATTTCTACTCCTTTTCGAAATTGGAACAATATATAATCAATACTCAATTTCTTCAATAGTCAAATGAATAAATTCAATTTAATTTATCTAACAACTAATCACAAGACTAATTAGCATACAAGATATTCAAGTAAATATATCATGCAAATTAATGAAATAAGGAGAGAGAGATAGAGAGATTGACACCGTGATTTTTCGAGGTTCGGTAACTCCTACTCCTCGGCTCAAGAACCCCTTCTTGAGACTTTTCCCGATCCTTTCACTATGGCCCTTCCTTCACAGGTGGAATGGCAAACCTTTACAACACAAGCCTCTCGAGCTTGTCTCTCAATCAAGAGAACAACCCTCTCTTGAACAATCGGTGGACTTCACTTGTCCGAGATTACAAATTCGTATGTAATCAATAAAATCACTCAAGAACAAAAACACTCAAAACCCAAAGGTTTTTATGGAAGATAAATCAATATAAGCTCAAGTGTTTTTGGTGATTTTATAATAGCTCTAGAAATGTATTCTCAAAGGATATAATCAATGAATGATATTTGGAGAATAAGAAGAGATACTAGAGGTTTTGATTTTCAAAGAAACTTGAAGAAAATCAGATTTTCAAAGCTTGGTTTCAATGGCTTTTGTAGAGAAAATTTATGCAGAATTTTGAGAGCTTTTCTTCCTTTTCTTTCTCTTTTGTTTTTCAATAAACACATCTCATTCTATATATAGCATTGTATTAGGGTTTTGAATAGTGATTATAGTATTTGAAAGACAAGAGCCATTTGAATACCATTAAACACGATCCACAAAACATGGGAATTGTTTTCTGAAAATCTGCAGATTTTAAGCAATCTTCTAGTCGACTACTTCTTCATTGTAGTCGACTACAATGGTCCATCTAGTCGACTAGATTGAGTTCTAGTCGACTACTTTGGACCATCTAGTCGACTAGAATGAGTTCTAGTCGACTACAATGAGTAGTCTAGTCGACTCAAGCTTGTTTCAGTCGACTCTTTTGATGTGGATGAAAAACCAATAGCTACTGGTTGAAATAGTCGACTACTAGAAAATACACAGGGTGATTCTAGTCGACTATAACAAGAAAAACATTTAATAAAAATATTTTTCTTTCCGTTTAAGTTTGGTAAAGCGTTTTTCATTTCATTTGAGTTTGGTTCATTTTATACTTGAGCTTATACGATAAAATCGACACATAAAATTACCTTGTTACAATGATCGCTCCCCGACCTATCTACCCCAAGTCTTGAGTCTTCAACTTTCACCTTCGCCGTTGAATTATTTGATTTTCCATTTTCGCGCTTCAATTTCTTTCACGGCTTTTCGCTTTTATTCAATCTTTCTTTCCGAGCTTGCTTTCCGAGTCGTTTTCTTTCCGTGTTTGTTTTCCGAGTCGTTCACCTGTCTTTTGCTGAAAAGATGAACTTGATAATTCATTAGTATTAAACACGCTTTAAATGTTTTGTTAATATCAAAATATGATTTATTGTCCGAGAATAACTTTCAAGGCCAACAAAAACCCATATAATTTGCATACCCTCCATCTTCCACTTTTCAAATTACAGTATAACAATTCTGCTGATGAGTCTCTGGAGTCTTCTGTATAATATGTTACTTTTATGACAATTTCATCTGTATGGAGGGTACCAACTAGGGTTAATTCACACGTATCCACCCTAAAACATGAGGGAATGTTGATGTTGTGCATACTCCACACTTGCTTGGTGTAGTCTTCTAATATCCAAATATTCCTCCCCACCTCTCCATCAATCTGTGCCACATTTTCTCCAATTTGTTTAAGGTAAATGCCAAAATTACCAAATTCAAAAACATCATTAGCAAGTTTTTTGTTTTCTTCTCTGGAGAATGGATGCGTGTGCATATACATATTGGTTGGCTAGGGTTACCTCAGCCTACTACAATTATATGTATGTATATATATATATATATATATGTGTGTGTGTGTGTGTATTACCTACCTTACCGACTATATTAAAATGTGTATATGTAATACTCTATGTATTAGCTAGGGTTACCTCCATGCACCGATTTAGTTAAGGCCCAGCCCACACTGGAATTTTTTTATTTACATTTTTATCTATAATTTATATTAAAATTCTAAATATGCCCCCAATCTTGTTCTTTTATTAATTTAGTCCCCCTTATTTTTTTAAATACAAAATACAACCCTATATTCCTATCTATTCTTTCATACCACCCCCATGTTCCCAATCAAATTTTTTTATAAGCTTCATTATATATTCATGGATAATTGAATTCAAAAAAAAAAAGATGAAATAAATCATCTACCTAGTTTTTTCACTCTAATGCATGGTTCCATTTTTTGATAGAATAAAATCATATGAAGCATGAACACGGACACGACACAATACGGACATTTCGATACAATAAATCTTAAAAATTAGGACACGACACGGCACAAACACGTTAAAATATATATAATCATTTTTTTATATTTAAATTAAATTCAATTATTTTATTCATATAATCATAAAAAAATTACTCATTTAGATCTTAAAATTTATATATTTTATTGTTGTTTTCTTAAGTTTCATATTCTGGTATTAAAGTTAATGAAAAATTATCATGTCGCGTGTCATCAAAGTGTCCAAAATTTGGTCTTAAAGTATCCAAAACGTGTTCTTGAAGTATCTTAAATGTGCCCATGAAGTGTCCTAAACTTGTCGATGTAGTGTCCTAAGTACTAAAACGGTTCTAGTCATGTGAGCGCGAGCCGGACACGTGTCCGATACGAGTACGATAGTCTCAAACGAAGTGTCCAAGCTTCCTAGCTAAAAATTAATAACATGAATAAAATGTTAAATAATCTGTATCTCACACTCACAAATCGTATTAGATATATATATTAAACAAGTCACAAAAATTAAGATTTTTGGCTGCTTTTCATGTTAAAATTTATCTTTAAGTTATATCTTTTTTTTTCCTTGAGAAGTGTGAAAGATTACTTTTAGATTTACCAAAAGTAAAAGAAGAATTAGTAGCTAGTTTATAAAGGTTAGAATTCTAAGGAATTCTAAGGAACTGCTTGGTTTGTTTATTTGAAAATTATTTTCGAGAACTCTGAAAATATAATACAATTTTATAATAAAAGAGTTGTTCAACATATATAATTTTCTGATTTTCAATTTTCAAAAAATTAAAAAATATTTTCAAAAATGAAAACCAAGTATGCCGTAATTCTTTCATTGTGGTATCTCACTCATGGCTCGGGACCCTCAAAAGGAAGCCTTATTCACAAACTCTTTTTGTCCGCAAAAATGGTCTTTTATGCAAATGCCACATAAAAGGCTCAAAGTTAATAGGTTCTTTTTTTTTTGTAGGTAGTCCGCATCTTTCATACATGTATATTTCACCGAACCTCTCTCCAAACCGTATCCAAATCTTTACGCCTTTCATGCTCATGGGGATTTACTTAGCCGAAAGTTCTTTTAAAACTTCAAAAGCTAACCACGTAAAAATTTATTGAATTTATTTTTAAAATATTCAAAATACATGACAAAGGATGTTCTCTTTAACATGGTTCCACAAATGTGTCAAAAATTTTTTGTGTGTTTTTAATGGGATATTTCCAGCTTAATTCTCTCGAGAATTGTAAAATTATACCACACCCCCTTTTATTTTAATAATTACACTTTTATCCCTTTAATTAGTAATTAGTAAGTTGTAACAAATAACTTATTTTTGTGAACTTCCGGCATAATCAATGACAATCAACACTTATGTCGTCAATTTTTCTTTGGTGAAATATCAATAATACCTATATTTAAATAATAAATAAGCATGAATATTTTACATTTTTGGTCGCCTGATATGAACGGCAATCATTTGGAGGGAGTAAAAATGTAATTATCAAAACGAAAGAGGTGCAGGTGTAATTGTGTAATTTTCAAGGGGTTAAAACTATAATTATCCTTATATGAATATATGAAAAAAATGTATAAATTTTGCAAAACATAAAAAAGAGAAAGTAGCGAAGTACCCGATACTTTTGCCTCTTCTTATTTCTGTCTATATGGCTTCGAACTCGAAATAAAAACAAAACAATACCGAAAAATTATATATATATATATATGTATATATACACACATATATCCAAATTCAGAGCTCGATAGCTAAGAACAACAATGGCAGTTAATTCCTCTTCTCTGACATCATCATCGTCCTACTGTTCACTCCCGCTGAATCGTAGCCTAGCCTCTTGTTTTCAACGAACCTCGCTGAGTTTCGCTTCTTCCAATGAACCTCCCAGTACCAGGATCGTGTCGGTCCGTTCCCAAAACCCTAATTCGGACTCCGGGAACGTACCGCCGGTCTCCAATTTGGACGGTTTCGGATCTGGGTCCAAGAGATCGACCCATTTCGATGATACCCAAGCTTCGTCCTCGTCTTCCGCCATTGATTTTCTCACCTTGTGCCATAGCCTCAAGGTATGTGTGTGTGTATATGTGTGTTGGTGTGTAGCAAAATGTTGGTTCTTCTTGCAAGTGTTTGATCTGATTTTATTCGAATTTCTCAAGTTAATTTTGTTTTTCGATGTTTCAAATGCTGATTAATTGTCATGATAGTACGTTTCTGATTGTAATTTTGTAATTGAGGGATTTTCCTGTTGGTTATATAAATTGGGTAACAAACAGAAAAGTGTGATGCATGTATATATGTGTGTATATATCTTTTTGTGTGTGCAGCAAAATGATGTGTATGCATGTGTGTTTGTGCAACTAAGTGTTGGTTTTGCTTGCATGTGTCTGATTTGATGTTATTTGAATTTTGCAGTTTTACTTATATTTTTCAATGTTTCAAATGCTGATTAATTGTCAGGATATGACGACCCTGATTTAAAATTTGTAATTGAGGGAAATTTCTGATTGTTACGAAATTCGGGTATCTAAGAGAAAAAATGTTAAGCATGGTATGTTGATTTTAGTGGGTTCTATTTGAGGGCAAATGGTGTGAACTTTGACCATAGCGCGGCAGATCCGGTTTAACTTGCACCCGTTTATAGGTGAAACCCTATAGCTTGGCTACTTCAGTGAATAAGGGTGTCTACATGATGTAGAACCAATAGGAAGAAAGCTCTGATACCACTTGATGTAGAACACAATAGAAGAAATAGAAGAAAGAGAGAGAGACAGAAGAAAGAGGGATAGAGAAGAGATGGAACTTGGGGTGAGAAGAGCAAGAACAAGATCAGAAAGAAGAAGAGAAACCAAGAGAGACGATATAATCAATATTCTTCAAAAACTAATGATGTCTGTTACATCAAAGTCTTTTATAGGCAACTCAAACCTTAAATAAAAGTAATAACCAATATAATTAAATACTAAAATCAAAAGTACTAAACTGACCTTAAAGTAATAAAATATCTCTAAATCCCTAAGTCATTTCTCTTTCCCACGTCTCTAATAATAAAGGTGGGCCATGTGGGCTTCAAGCTTACGGGTCTTGCCCGGTTCTCTATCACTACAATATCCTATTGTACAACATTGGCTGGTGTTCATTGCCTTTGTACTTTTTACTTCAAATCGACTTAAATGAGAGTAGTATTATGCATATGTCAAGGATGGTTACTTTTTCGAGTATAGAAAGAGAGTGTGTAGATATGGATTTAGGTGGTGATGACTTATTGGTAAAGACTGGTCATCTGTTTTGCATTTCGTTGAAGGCATCAAATTACGAACCAGAAAGCTTCAATGATTGATGTAACCCAACTGAAGCTAGATGATAAGGTTGTCAGCTGATAACATATAGTGGTCTCCAAGTTGAAGTTCTTTCTCAGATTTTTGGGAGTTGTATCCACATTCACCCTTTCATGTGCATGAAGTAAGTGTGCTTTGAGCATGTTGAGGATGTTGACCATTGCGTGTTACGGATATTTAATCCAAGGTCTTGCCTTTTTAAATAGAATCCATTGAGATACTACATCTGTGGTCTGATACTACTACATTAAATGGTTGTAGAACGCTTAGGGGAGTCGATCTCTTCTACATTTTAGTTATAAAATGGTCATGGATTAAATGTGACCAATTGGTTGATTGGGGAACCTCCATAGGAGTCTCTCTCTCTCTCTACACTCAATGGACCTAAGCAAGGATTGTAGTGGAGGCTGCTCTGCAGGTACATGTGGTAGGCTGGGGATTGGTTAGGTGTGATTGTGAAGGTAAGAACATGGTTTTCACATGGGTTAGGATCAAATGTGTTGAAGCTTGCAGATGATTTGATGGAAAGTATAGGGGTGTTAAATTTCCGGAATTCTTTGTTCAAAGCCAAGCTTTTAGGGGCTAATAGTGGTGGGGGATATATGGTTAAGGTTTTAGCATCAAAGGTGTAGGTTTAGGGGATCAGTATAGACTAGTTGATGGCTGGTTAATGCTATCAACTATGCACAATGCTGCTGGGAGTGAAGTGAGTATCGTACCATTAATTCCCTTAGATCTTGCCAGGTGGAGATATGGTTATGCACTGGGAATTTAGTACCTGATGGAAGGACGGTTAATGCCACCCCGTCTATTGGTTGAGGACATGATCCCATATGCAATCCTTGCCTTATCCTGTACTGCTTGCTT
This sequence comes from Cornus suecica, assembly GCA_963922005.1. Classification (NCBI taxonomy): domain Eukaryota; kingdom Viridiplantae; phylum Streptophyta; class Magnoliopsida; order Cornales; family Cornaceae; genus Cornus; species Cornus suecica. Next base: position 66,429,022 of record OY998245.1, read on the forward strand.
GAAATTTTAAGGATTATATCCTCCACGTCCAGAAACCCATGATGATGCAAACTTTGATTCAGATGGTCATTGGCTAGTTTGCAGTTGCAGTAATATTCAAATTTCCTCATGGTTGGATGCATCGGTAGTAGTTTGGAGGGAGCACCTACGTGGTTAAAGCATCCTTTGGACACCGATCATTCCATATGTGGGGTTAAAATATGAGTCATACATTGTGACTAACATAGTCTAGTCTGTGGGTGCATATGAACAAAAATTTAGGCCTTTTTTCAATTGAGTTTTCATTAAACAGCTCTCAGATATTGTTGACCAAGCAGCCTTTTGCAGTTTTCAGTTCCAGAAAATTGAACCAAGCAAACCCTTAATTTTTATGGTGCATTAGGATATTTGGTTGTGCATTTATCATCTTTCTAGATTTGTGGTTATTTATGCCATAGAGACCCAAATATTATGATTCCATCTGTTTATAAAGAAGTTTATGTGATATTCTAATAGGGTCTCTCTCTCTCTTGTAGAGCACAAAGCGGAAGGGATGGATCAATCATGGAATAAAAGGACCCGAGTCGATTGCTGATCATATGTACCGAATGGCACTGATGGCACTAATTGTTGGTGACGTTCCTGGTGTCAACAGAGAAAGGTTGGACTTGCTAGTTATCCTGACCATTTTTCTTCCCGTAATGTTTTCAAATGAAATAAAGTCTGGCTCATTATAAAGACCTTTTTCTCTTGCCTTGTGGTTTTACAAGCTGAAGAGATGGAAACAGTTTTATGCTTATCTGAAGGATGTTCTAACTGTGCTTCTACTCTAAATTTTTTTACTTTCAATACTATATACTATACATTTAGAACAGAGGCTTCATTTTCTGTAGGCCAAAAACTTTCTCACTTCAACTTTATAGTCTCAGTCCATTATGTACTGTAACATAAACAAATTTTGATACTAAATTGTTGTAAGTAACTAATAGCATAGAGTTAGAACTTACACTAAAAGCCCGTTAATCAACAGCCTTTTATGAGTTGTGATCATAACCAATTTTCTTCTTCCCCCCACCCTCTGGTGTGCCCTTAGTCCATCATCAGCAGTAAATAACTAATAGGTCTCCCCAACTCAGTTATGGTGCTGAATTTACTTGTAATGACTATCCTTTGATCACTTTGCTTGTTTTCCAGTTCACTTACTTCTTACATTTTCTTTTTCTTGAACTTAATGTACTAGGTGCATCAAAATAGCAATTGTGCATGACATGGCTGAAGGTATACCTTTGATTCTTTAATATTTTGGATATCTTTATAATGCGCTAATTTAATAATCTTATATTAGTTAATTCTATGACATGTAGATGGAAAGTTTATTACCTCAGTAGTTCTTAGTGTCAATGCTGCAATATAATGATCTTTATATATTTTTCCATAGTTAGCATAACAAAACCAGTTTCTTTATAACCACAAGGTCTTTTTTGTTTCTGATGAATTGCCTGTTCTGCTACGAAGTAAGGGCCAGATGGTTTTTGGTAGTGTCGAAGAGACTTGGCTCAATTCAAGGTGTCTTTGGTAGTGCTAATTTAATGTTGAAGTTGCTTGGAGTAATGATCTCTGGCCGAAAATATCCTGCCGGTTCACAATAACATTAATCAGGCATATGGATCGAATACAGGACAAACAGGGATTCATTGTCAGACTAAATATTGCTCCAAATATAGCAGTTTTTTTTTGCTTTGCTTTTGGGGGAGGCACATTGGTAGCAACAAAAATTTATGTTCAATTACAAAATTATGTTCACCCTGCCAATTGCTTATAATGTCAGTTCATTCATTGTTCTGTTTCCCGCTGTTTTTTTCACAGAACTTTGTTTTAATAAATCTGCAATTTTATTGAACGGGGGTAGAAATTGCAACATATAATGATGTTTCAGGAAAACTAATTTGTTTCCTAGAAAGACAGATTTATAAGATGTACAATCCAGAAAAGAAAAGTAACTGTTTGCATGATTATTATTAACTAAGGAACAAAGCAAATGGGACTTCCCTTTGAGGATAAAAATTCCTGAAGGATTTGCAGTCTGTTTTCTCCATCAGCAGATATGACTGAGAAGTTGACTATGGACAAAATATCAACTAGGGATATAGAGTCACTGATGGTTTACTCTTTCATAAGAATTCTTTTTAGATGTTAAGAATAAGCAGATGATATAGTTCTTAATATTTCCATCGTGAGAGCTCTAAATTCTTTTTTTTTTTCTTTTTCTTTTTTTCCATGTTTTATTTATACTACAATCAATTGGGATATATGCATGAGATGTTCCTTAAATAGCATTTAACAGTGCTTTGTGTAAAATTTAAAGAGGGATACAATAGTAAAGCAACAATTTCAAACCTGAAAACCTTAAAAAATGGTGTCCTCCAAAGGTATCATTTTAATGACTTACTGTTATTGTTAACTATGCTGGTTCTTGAGATCGTTGAGATTTGATTAGGCGCTTTGCATTTGGACTAGATCTGCTAATACTTATTGTTTACTGAATAGTATTCGTGATAGTTTATTTGACTTGAGTATGCATGAGTGTGTGAGTAGATTAAGCTTTGACACCCATTGAGCGTTTGAACATGTATTTCTGGATTTCAGTGCTCAATAGATTATAAAATGTGATGTTCCTTATCTTCTTAAGAGTGATGCCGCAGAAGCACACTTATGTGATGCTAATAATAGTTATAGCTTTTTTTCTCAACTCTTTGTATACATGTTCTTGATGTTTTACTAAATTTACAGCAAATATGCTCCATTCTTCAGATCCTAGAATATGACAATCTTCTTATGCCTCATATATTTTTTCCTATTAAACTCTTAAGGATGTTCAATATTCATTTGTTGTTGGAGGGATTGCAGAATTTAGAACTTTTTTCTGTAATTTTTGAAGCACGTCTGCTTTTTCTTTACATTAATTTTGTTGTTTGATGACTTACAATTTGTTAGTTTTGATAAGTTACCTTGGTATAATGGTTTTGGGAGTTGGAGTTTGAGATGCATTTTTTTTTACTGGTATAGCCATTGTTGGAGATATAACACCATCTGATAATGTGCCTAAGGAAGAAAAGAGCCGAATGGAGCAAGCAGCTTTAGATGAAATGTGCAGAGTTCTTGGTGGAGGAATGAGAGGTATTCATTACTTCTCACTATCTTGGATTACTTCTGATAAACAACAAGTTAGTTGTAACTCGATGTCATATTTTTTGCAGCTGATGAGATTAAAGAGTTATGGACAGAGTATGAAAATAATTCTTCCTTGGAGGCTAATCTTGTGAAAGATTTTGACAAAGTATGTATCTGCTAACATTGTCAGACATTGCAATTTTTTTTGCAAAACAAATAGGAATAGGAATTATTCGAGTTATACAATATTCTTCTCTTGTATTTTTTCCTGTATTGAAATTCAATATAAAACCCATGTTTCTCATGGTTTAATATGGTTCATGATGAAGTTATTTTATCGTGTGCTGAATTTCTGATTAGAATAGATTTCTATGTTATTGTCCCTGTTATTCTGCATTCGGTGACATTTTAAGCTCTAGTGTTTTTCTTTAGTCAAAATATATTCTGAAAGTAACTCTTATGTAGTCCTATTAGGACTATCCTATTTGATACTAAAACTTAGCAGTTAACTCCTTAACAAAATAAGAAAACAAAAGGTAAAAAATATTAAGAAAAAGAAGCTGGTAAATTGTATGATGTCTACAGTACCCAGTATACAAGCAAGAGCAAGGTGAAAAGTTTGGAGTCACATGGAAAAACTATAGAGAATGTTAACTCTTCATTGTGTCAAATTTGCATCCCCTTCCTGTGCACATAGATTACTTGGTGGTATATTTTTTGGGAGGCAATATTCGGCTACCTTAAGGTTGAAGTTTGAAACTCTATCGCTCTTATAATCATCATTAAGGTGGTCAGTTTGAAATAACAAATCTTTGAATAAAGGTCTTGAAATGCCTCATTTTATGTTACTCCCCTGAAATAATGAAGACATCATGTTTATTGCTGGGATTGTTGGAACTCTTTAGAATGAATATTAAGGTTAATGCTAACCAGTTTGAAAATCCCAGGACATAAACAACTAAAATTACTTTACATGCATGAAATCTACTTGTGCTTTAGCTACTTATATCCTATTTCTGAATTCTTCGTGTCTTTATATGGGGATGGTCCGAGGATGCACTATATATAGATATATAAATTCTGTTTGTTGTTGTGTTGATTGCATATAATATGCATATGTCCACAGCGTTAATTATCCTGTGGTCTTTCTTCTTGAAGTGATATTTTCACATGTTTCTCTAACCAATTTCAATTCTTTTTCAGGTTGAAATGATTCTGCAAGCATTGGAATATGAAAAGGGTAAGGTTTTGTTCATAGAAGTGATACATTTTAACTCGAAATCTATTGGCTGATCACTGACCTGAGAATAGGAGGGAAAAAAAAAGTGGGGAAATTACTCTTACCTCTTTCAGTGGGGATAGAGCCAAGAATGGTGATGACGACGTTTACCTCTCTGGGGTTTATTGAATTTACAACGACCTCCCTGCATTTGAAAACTGACAACACCTCATTATTTTAAATGCTGTTCATGGGACTTGTTGTTTTACTTTATCCTTGAGTTGGTCTAGTACTTTTGACATAAAGAATAAAAAGATATCATCACATCCTTTTACGCCTTCTCTGTACGTCTCTTTCTCTCTAGAATTCTTTCTTCCCTTCTTTTCCTAATCACCTCGCATTCTCCTCTTCCACACCAGTTGAGACACACCGGTAGAATGCTCCAAGATCCCTTAAACTTGCAATACAATGGATTTAGATGAAAATGGAAATCTTGGGTCAAGCAAAACTAAAAGATGAAGGTAGAAATCAAAACCAAGCTCAACATAAACTTGACCTTCTACAACATACTGGAGAGGAATTTGAGATCAGATGGCCGGATATGCCCATCCTTTGACGGGTGCCTTTTCCCCATCTTGGCATCGTTTTCTCTTTGTTGGAGATGAGAGCAATGTCGTCACCACCTCATACCCACTTATGTACATATATAGACAGAGACACAGACAGATGCCTCTGCTCATAATAACAGGATACTGAAGCTTGGATTGGCGGGAAATATGATAGCTTGAGACAGATTATTGTTGTCGTTGGTTATTTATTTATTTATTACTTTTTTCCCGATTGTTGCAGCCTTAGTTAATTCTTTAACCAAAATTATTTTCTTGATTGTTCACAATATGTCATCAAAGTTCAGACAGCTAAATACATTAATTTTGGTCAACTATCTCATATATTTTATCTGTTCTTATTGTGGCAGAACATGGGAAGGTGCTGGATGAGTTTTTCCTCTCAACAGCTGGTAAAATTAAGACTAATTTTATTTTCGAGCGGTATATCATTATATAATAATGCTGAATGATTCATGCTTTGTATTTCCCTTAATTTGCAGGAAAATTCCAAACTGAAATAGGGAAGAGTTGGGCAGCTGAAATAAACTACAGAAGAAAGTTGAGGTTGAGGAATTGACTCCATTGATTTTCTGGTCAAGTCTTTTATATGTTTCTTGGTAAGACTTGGCCATTTTTGAAATTAACTATAATGGAAGTTTTATTATCTAATCAAACCCTACATGGTCACAATCTTTGCTGTCATTTTATGTGAAATGACAATTAATTCCATCTTGAAATCTAGAACTATAGGGTAATGTATCACATGTTGGTAGCATCATGTCATATATACTACCTATATACACTGCATATGAAAAAGTGTGAGCTATTTTTTTAATTTTTCCCTATGTACCTCTTTCATTACACAAGGAATGTAATCTCAATAACTGTAGAATAATAGCATTTGTGGAGTTACCATTGGCTCTGTATTAAAATTCATTGTGTTTGAGGTATATGCTTATTCATTTATCTTCTTCTTATCCTAGGACCAACTATTACATTCGAGGGTAGCGTGTAAAGTGAATTATTGGTGGTACTAGTTAGCTTGCAATAAGGGTATATTGGTAATCTTACTATATATGTGTTTTGAAAGTGACCCTCTTTTTGTAGCATACTTTAATTTCATCCAAAAGAAAAAAAACTAATAAAAAATGGAAGTAAAAAGAAAAGTTGAGTATGAATGAATGAATGTACTATACCCACCGACATCTCTGTACCAATTATTATACTCCAATTGGGGATGGTATTTGGCGCATTATTTCTCATATCAATGGTGAGATGAGGGGTTGGAGCCTTTTAAGAGGCATTGTGGGGTGTGAGTTTCTTAATATTCAAAAATATATATATACGAGCACGAAGTCAACAAAAATAACACATTTAAATCCTTTTTTTCCTCGAGATGTAAATAAACGGATTTAATTGTAGTTGAGATCATTCATGAAAATAAAAATTAGTGTAGACTTGTTCAACGATTTTTATGATTAGACTTATGGAAATAAACTCGTACATGTAGATTCATAAGTGTTTGATACGCATGAATTAAATTTTAAATATATATGGGTTAACTTCATTTACACCTCCTGAGGTTTGCTTTTACTTCAATCGCACCCCCTCAGGTTTGAATATCTTCAATTACACCCCCTGTAAGCTTTTGATGGTGTGAAATGTCTAAATTACCCTTAATCCAAATACTACTTATTCCTGGAATAAGCTAACCCAATATCCACCTAAACCTAACCCTATTCCAAACACTCCTAACCTATGTCCAAACATACCCTATCTGATCTATATACACTTAAGACATATACACAATCTTATATACACAATACATAAATGTTTCGTTTCTCTCTCAAACCCTAACACTCAGATACGCCGTTTCTCTCTCAAACCCTAGATCTGATCTATGCTTCGTTTCTCTTTCAACCGTTCGTTTCTATCAATTTCAAACCCTAAACTTCACATGCGTCGGTTCTCTCTCAACCCTAACACTCATACACGTTGTTTCTCTCTCAAACCCTAGATCTGATCTATATTTCGTTTCTTTCTCAACCATATGTTTCTCTTTCAACCATTCGTTTCTCTCAATTTCAAATCCTAAACTTCACATGTGCTGTTTCTCTCTCAACCCTAGATCTGATCTTGTCAAATCTTGAAACCCGTCATCCAAATATATACTCTGCAGACCCCTTTTCTAAGATCATGAACCGTTTATCTCAATCCCTTGAAGGAAATCCTAGATCTGAATTCGTTCAAAGTTTGGGTTCGTTCGCAGTAAAACCCTAGTTCTGAAGCCATCTCTGTGTGGTTTCGTTCGCAACACCTGGAAAACCCTAGTTCTGAAGCCGTCACTGTGTGGTTTCGTTCGCAACACCTAGAAAACCCTAAATCTGAAGACGTTCACTATTTGGGTTCGTGGAAGAGGGTTCTCACTTCTTGTGGTTTCTTTCGCAAAGAGGTAAGCTTTATCACTATTTAATTTCTCATTTGAAAAATTGGGGGTTTTGTGATGATTGCTAAATTAGGTCAGAAAAATTGGGGATTTTGTATAAATTACAAACATTTGGGGGTTTCTTGATGAATTCTAAATTAGGTCAGAAAATCTGTGTATATATTTATATATATATTTCTATGTCGGTGTATATAGATCTCTGTGTCTGTTTATATGGGCTTGCATATATATATATATATATAAATTTATGTATGTGTGTGTTGTGTTGTTCAATCCAGTAAAGATGAGTTCAAGTTCACTTTTATTGTGACTTTGATTTTTTTGTTGTGATTATGATTGTTCCGTTCATAATTTCAGATCATGATGCTGCTGCTAGGTTTTTCTTAAGGATTGTTTGTGTTGAATCATGGAACTTGGGTTTAATTGAATTGGTTTTACTGGGTTGTGGTGTGAAGATTCAATTGTTGGTGGAAGTTGTGTTGAGGAATACAGAGTTGGGTTGGGTAAAATTTTGGATAATTTGAAAAAGCAAATTTGATAAGAAATTTCTAGATTTGTGAATTAAAATTTTGAGAAAATATTTGTTTTGTATTGAAAAAAAACTTTGAGAAACCGAAATGAAATTTGGACAACTTGAAAAGAAATGTTGATAAACTAATTTTTACATGTTGAATTATACTTGTTGTTTTACAGTTTATTTATACTTAGTGTTTTAATGTTCAGTTTGTTTACAGTTTATTTGTGCATGTTATACTTTTGATGCATTATTTGATGCATTTTGTATTTTTTTTTTTTTTTTACATTTTACAGTGATGGCAGACCCATTTTTTCTCCATAATATTCATGTTTTTTTTTAGTCAAACAGTGTAATTATCAGGAGGGTAGACCCTGATAAGTATTGCATTTTTTACTTTCTGGAAGATATAAGTACTACATTTCTTAGTGATTATCCTGGGGGTTTGGGATTTACTTACACTGTGTATTGTGAGTTACTTGGGTCAAAGGGCAATATGTTAATTGAATCTGACAAACAAGTAATGGAGATGTTTAATGAACATGTGGGTGTAAAAGATATTAAGTGTTTTCTTAAGATAAGTGAAGTTGAACCCTTAGCTGTTGAAGTACCTGTTGAGGGAGATGGGGGAGCTGAGGGAGATGATGGAGTTGATGCTGCTGAGGGAGATGAGGGAGATGAGGGAGTTGATGCTGCTGAGGGAGATGAGGGAGATGATGGAGCTGAGGGAGATGAGGGTGATGTATATGGGCTTAAAGAAGAGGAAGAAGACTGGAGGGCAGAAGGTGACACAGATATTGTTCAGTCTGAGTCTGATGACTCTAACTCAGATGATGAAGAGTGTTGTGAAGGTGATGAGGGATGTATGGATGGTGATCAGCTATCTGATTATGAGTCAGATGATGATCCCCATTCTGACTCAAGTTCTGAGGTGTTTGAGAAGCCTCCAAAGAAGTGTAAGAGTGACCAATGGGAAAAAAGGGTTAAGGGAAAACTCTATGAAAGGGTTAAAGGGCAGAAAATTAAATTAGAAGTAAAAATGTTGTTTGAAAATGTTAGGGTATTTAGGCAAGCCTTGTTGGATTACATTGTCCAAGAAGGATTTGAAGTAATTAAGAAAAAAAATGAGTCAACTAGGGTGACATGGGAATGCAAAGCTAATGGGTGTCCATGGAGGGTTCATGCATCTCCATTGCCTGATAAAGTTACCTTCCAGATAAAGTCATATTGTAGTGAGCACACATGTGTAAGGGTAAATAAGAACCCATCAATTAAATCAACATGGATAGCCAAGAAATATTTCAAACATTTTAAGTTGAATCATCTAATGACAGTTGAGAATCTTCAAGAGTCAGTTGAAGCCAAGTTTGGGATAAAAGTCAGCCTGCAACAATGCTATAGGGCCAAAAGAAAGGCAATGGAAATTATTGATGGGAATCATGAAGACTCATATAAACTGGTGCACCCTTACAAAAATGAACTTAGGAGGTCTAATCCACATTGTATTGTCACTCTTGACCATTATGACCCTAAGGGTAATGATCTGCCCCAGTTTAGTAAGATCTTCATTGCATTTGATGCTATGAAGTATGGATTTATCAAAGGGTGCAGACCATTCATTGGTTTGGATGGGTGTTTTCTAAAAGGACCCCAAGGAGGAGTCTTACTTTCTGCAGTTGCATTAGATGGCAACAATGGGTTGTTCCCCCTTGCTTATGCTGTGGTGGAGAGTGAAGGAAGACCTACTTGGTCTTTTTTCCTGAAGAATTTGAGGGACATGCTTGGTATAGATGCTGAAACAAGACCATGGACCTTGATGACTGATATGCAGAAGGTAAAATTGTCTTTATTCTGTTTTATACTATTTAATTCTTTTTGATACTGTTTTATATTGCTAAATTACACTGATTATAAACTGTTTTATACTGAATTATACAACCATGAGATTCTAATTTTATACTGTTTTAAGTTGTTTCTTAGTGCTGAAAACTTGGTGACTGATATGCAAAAGGTAAAATTGTCTTTATTCAATTTTAAACTGTGATTATAATGCTGAAAACTGTGATTATATTGTGTAAAACTGTGATTATACACAATTAAACTGTTGTATATTGCTAAACTGTGATTACATTGTGTAAAACTGTGATTATACACAATTAAACTGTTGTATATTGCTAAACTGTGATTACATTGTGTAAAACTGTGATTATACACAATTAAACTGTTGTATATTGCTAAACTGTGATTATATTGCTGAAAACTGTTTTATATTACTGAAAACTTGGTCTCTTTATAGTGCCTTAAACTGTTGTAAACTGTTTTATACTGCATTATAGGGCTTAGTGGCTACAGTTCATGAGTATTTTCCACAAGCAAGTCACAGATTTTGTGCTAGACACATGTATAGTAGTTTTAGGAAAACATTTCCTGGTGTGTTGTTGAGGAAGTACTTTTGGAGGGCATGTAGAGCATACAACCAGATTGAGTTTGAGAATGCCATGGGAAGTTTGTATGGACTTTGTCCAGCAGCTCATGGTTGGTTAATGGAGAGGCCTTTCAAGATATGGACTAGGTTTGGATATAATGAAAATTCAAAGAGTGACCACATCACAAATAACTTGACAGAATCTTTTAATAATTGGGTAGGGAAGCAAATGTCAAAGCCACTGTTGGTAATGCTTGAGTGGATTAGGGTTAAATTAATGGTTAGAATCGAAAAGAGATTCAAGAAAGCACAAGCTTGGGGGGGATTGTGGCACCACAAATTAGGAAAAAATTAAACAAGGCAATAGAAGAATCAAGAGGATGTAGAGTTAACCCAGCTGGTAATGGAGAGTTTGAGGTGCATGAAATGGATGTGGGAGTGAGTGTGGTCAATCTTGGGTACAACATATGCTCGTGTAGAGAGTGGCAATTATCAGGGATACCTTGTAAGCATGCAGTTGGTGCAATTATGTTTAATAGAGATGATGTGGAGAAGTATTGTGAACCTTGTTATAGTAAACATAGTTACATGCTTGCACATGGTGGGATCATACATCCCATTCATGATCAGAAGTTGTGGCCCCAATTTCCTGGTTTTCCATTGGCTCCCCCTCCTAAAAGAAGACTACCTGGCAGACCTAGAGTTTATAGGAGGAGGGAAGAAGGTGAAGCAGGCAGGTCTTCTGTTTTGATGTGCAAATATTGCCTCTTAACAGGGCATAATAGAAGGACTTGCCAAAGAGCTCAAACAGCAAGAGAGAGAGCTGCAAGAGCAAGGCAAACAGTGAGTTCTCAAGTTTTTTACTACTTTTATTTTATCTAAATTGTTATATTTTTGTTTGTTACCTAAATTACTTTATTTTTTTTCAATATAGGAGGTTAATGGGCCTGGAGCTTTTCAAGGAGTTGGACATGGGAATGATGAACCTGGTGGTAGTGGTGGAGTGGGACCTTCTCAAGTTACATAGCAGGTATATGAAACAACATATTAGTTGAACTATTTTTTTGTACTCTTATTTTTGGATAATAATGAAAATTCATGTATATTTTTGGAGGTGTAAATTATATTTTTGTTGACTTTAGGAGGCTAATGTGGCTCAAGCATCTCATGGAGTGGGAAGGACTGAACCTGGTGGTAGTGGTGGAGTGGGACCTTCTCAATCTTCTCAAGTTTCTCAAGTTACACAGCAGGTATATGAAACAACATATTAGTTGAACTATTTTTTTGTACTCTTATTTTTGGATAATAATGAAAATTCATGTATATTTTTGGAGGTGTAAATTATATTTTTGTTCACTTTAGGAGGCTAATGTGGCTCAAGCATCTCATGGAGTGGGAAGGACTGGACATGGGAAGGACTGAACATGGTGGAGTGGGACCTTCTCAAGTTACACAATGAATTTAGACACTGTGTATGTTTTTGAACTGTTTTTTTGGTGGTCTAAAATGGTGAAAATTGATGCATAATTTGTTCTTTGGTGGGTACATGACACTTTTGATGCACAGTTTGATTTTTTGGACAAATGGTTAGTGACACTTTTGGTACATGACACATAGAAAGTCTTTTGGTACATGACATATAGGAAGTCATAACTGAATTGTTTGGGGTTGCTTTGATGTAACTAGTTACATATTTTGGTACTTTGATCAACTGGTGGAAGTTACATGATGCAAATGTAATTTTTGGTACTTTATTTCATGTAATTGCTTTGACATTTTATTGGATGAAATGGTTATAGTTTGGTACATTAGTTACATATATATTTTTACTTGAAAAAAATAGCATAAATGGATAACAAAATACATAGAAATGTAGTCAGTTTTAATGACACATTAGTACCTTCAAGAGCTTTTAACCTTGCCCATATCACATTGGTTTTTGCTTTCAATTCTGCAACCTCTTCAAAAATTTCAACTTCGGCTTCATGCTTTAATCCATGATCTTCACCAATCATGGGATTACACCATCTCCACAATCCGCATTTTGAAGTTTCACAAGCATAGTACAATCTTCCTTTATTGTGGTTTTTGTCATTCTCTGTAATTCTCACTATAGCGAAAATCCCACACTGACACTTGATATTCTTGTACCTAATATATCCCCTACTACCACCACTTCCATAACTGATTTCAGACATGAGCAAATAAAGGGAAGGAAAATGAGCAGAAAATGGGAAAAAAAATTTGACTTTGAAAGAGGGCATAATGCAGAAATGAGGCAAGCAGACTTTATAAAGGCAAAAAAATTGACCGTTGCAGAATATGACCGTTGAGGGGGTGTAAGTGAAAAATTATTGTGTCTTGTTTGGGGCTCACAATATGACCGTTGAAGGGGTGTAAATGAAAAAAAAAATGGGCTTCATTTTCGCGCCAATGGAAAGTTGGAAAAAAAAATTCAAAGGGTCAAATTGATAATTCAATCAATGGGCATGGATTTGGCACCAAAATATACTGCATACAGGTCACAAAAAATATAAGTAATAAAATAAAACTTTAAAAATTAAAAAAAGTAATAAAATGATGGGAGGGGGTCTAATTGATAAAAGTGAGGGGGTTAAATTGATAAAAACATTATCCTTGTTTCCAAACAGAACAGGGATAACACATTAAGGGTAGTTTAGGGATTTTTAAAAAAATTCTGGATGATGTCATCGTTCAGGGGGTCTAAGTGATGAGAATATTGAACAGTAGGGGGTGTAATTGAATATATTCAAACCTGAGGGGGTGCGATTGAAGTAAAAGCAAACCTCAGGGGGTGTAAATGAAGTTAACCCAATATATATATATATACGGATTACAAGCTTAGAATTTAGGATCTCAAAATTTCAAAATAAAATCAATAATCTTAATAAATAAAAAAGTAAACCCATTGTCAAGAAAAAAGGGACAAACTCACCTGCAAGGCTGCAACATATTTTGCAGGGTCAACTATGTGAATGGTGTGTCTTAAATTGTAGTGTTTTGAATCATTCACCATTTGAAACAAAGTATTAACGTCTCACGGGCTGCCACTTGCCAACAAAATCTCACAAATTTCTAGAATATGGCTCCACCTTTGATTTCACAAGCCAAAAAAAGATTATGTCATTTTTTAACCTACTTTGTCCTTTATTAAGAGTAAGGATCACGGGCTCGTGGTAACATTGTAATTAACCATATCAGTATTAAAAATGAATATTAATATTATATAATGATATGAACACTTTTAACTTATAACAGTATGAGAGGCAAGACTAATTATTGGTATTAAATTAGGAGTAATTAACTCGATCTTTGTCTGCATTTATAACATTTCCTCATATAAAATGGTACTAAATAAATAGTTGGTACGAATTGACATTTTTGTGTATATAATTTTAACAAACATAGTGACAAAATCTTGGATATTTGTTTAAGTGAGTATATTACACAAATAAAAGTGAATTATTTTTGTGTTTGTTGGCAGTTGTGGACCGTGTGTGGTCCATGGATTTTATTAAATTAGTGGTTCTAGCCAAACAGTATGACAAAACTTGGTATGCTAATCATTACTATTAATAAAAGTTTAAAACCACATTAAAAAAAATCAAATGATTGTGACATGTCCTTTTCCTTTTTTGGATCTCTACTATTGTAATATCTACAAATTTGGTAAAAGTTTCTCCTAATTTTTACATTCAATCAAAAATTCATTTTATGATTTGCTCAGTCATCCTTTGTGTATTATCTTTTAAACTGGGGGGAAAAATTGATTTTCTTTGTGAATTGGGATATATTAGAAATACACCTTCCAAGAAGTATTTCTTTAAAAAAAAATTAAATTAACAAAAATAATTACAAGAAAATAAAAAATTTAATTTTGGTCCATAACGAACTTAACCATTTATGTTCTTTTACTAAATCATTAAAAATTTTGGACATCTTAATCCGTTTACCAACTTTTCAAATACGACATTATGTTTTTCAATTGACTTTTTCTCAAAAAATAAATTTGAAAATTATAAAATTGTTATTTATATATATATAAAAATATTTTAATATAACTAAGGAATATATCTTTGATGTACTCAAACTTTAAAGCATGGTTCTCGGAACTGCCCGGTTCGTAACGCTTTTCTGACCATCTGATACTTTCGATTCGATATTATTGGGTGATGTACAAAATTACACCCGAACCGACCGATACTATCCCAAACCGGCCGATACTGTCCCGAACCGGCTAAGAAAATATTTGTACTATATTCACACTTTCACACTTTGCTTGGCCCAAATCCCAAGGGTCATTGTAAACAATTATTAGAAAAAGCTATAGTAGTAATGTAGTCCTTTTATAAGCTTCCTAGGCTCCTAGCTAGTAAGTTTCCTCTTTTTTTTTTTTTTTTTAATGTGGGACAAAGAGTTGACACTTTCTACGCAATATTATGATAACAGTTGCAAAGAAATTTTATTATTTTAATTTTTTTTGTTGGTGAACCATATATTTTTTTTAAAAATTATTTTGTATTGTTGAAAATAAATTACATATTTTATAATTTTAATTTTTTATTTATTTAAATTTAGAATTAATTTAATAATATCATAACAAATATATCATAAATATTGAAATAACGACGACATCATTAGATTTATTAATAACTCGTTTTTTTAATATTAAATCTCTTTAAAAAATTAAATAAAACCCACTTAAATTTACAAAAAAAATTATCTTTATTCATCTATGTTGCCAAAAATATTTAATTAGAATATTTTTGGTAAAATATGCAAGATTTTAAAAAATTCACAATTGCGATAACCAAATCCCGTTATGTAACCCCAATACTTCCCCGAATCTGTTACACCAATTCCGTTACCGTTCATGCAATTGCGAACCTTGCTCTAAAGTAATTTAATATCATATGAAGAACACAAAGTTGAATTACAATAAGCCATTAAAAAAAAAAAAAATCAGTCAAACATGGCTCTTAAGAAGAAAAGTCAAACAAGCCGACAAAATGCGGTGGTTATTTATTTATGGGAAAATTCTACAAATTGCCCCTGAACTATGACCTAATTATAGAAAGTACCCCTAATGTTTGAATAATATTAATTACTACCCCTTAGAACAGCCCCAATCAGATTTGTGCGTGAATTTACTTAAAAGCCCTTGTTTTATATTATATTTTAGGGTTAATTTCAAGAAATCTCCTATATTATCCAGTTTAATCAACTAACCTCCACGGTGTCCACTTTGCCCCAAAAATTATAAATTCAAAAATATATATATATTTTTCGCAAAAAAATTATTTTTCGGAGGGAGAATCTTATTTTCCAAAATATGAATTATTTCGGAAAAAATAATATATATTTTTTGAAAAAAATTTATTTTTAGAAAAAAATCATATTTTGGAATATAGTATATATTTTTTGCAAAAAAAATATTTTTTATAAAAGATCATATTTTGGAACATAATATTATATATTTTTCGCAAACAAAATATTTTTCGGAAAAAAAAATCATATTTTTTTTGCAAAAATATCATATTTTGGAATATAATATATATTTTTCGCAAAAAAAAATATTTTTCGGAAAAAAATCATATTTTGGAACATATTAAGTACTTTTTTGCAAAAAAATCATATTTTGGAACATAATATATATTTTTCGGAAAAAATTCATATTTTGGAACATAATAAGTACTTTTTTGCAAAAAAATCATATTTTGAAACATAATATATACTTTTTCGCAAAAAAGTTATTTTTCGAAAAAAAATTCATATTTTGGAACATAATAAGTATTTTTTTGCAAAACAATCATATTTTGGAACATAATATATATTTTTCGGAAAAAAATCATATTTTGAAACATAATATATACTTTTTCGCAAAAAAATTATTTTTCGAAAAAAAATTCATATTTTGAAACATTATATATAAATTCAAAAAAAAATAGGGTATTTAAGTAATTTTGTATGCAAAATTGGAACATGCAATGATATGAGGGCAAAAATGGAAGTTCACTACAAAAACAACCTTTATTGACCAATACACAACGTTGACTTTGAACAGAAGGGGCTAAGTGTTACAACGGATGTGGTTTTAAGGGTAGTTTATGATATTATTGAAACGTAAGGGATACCACATGCAATTAGATCATAGTTTAGGGGTAGTTTGTATAATTTTCCCTTTATTTATTTGTGAACGCGCGAATCGTATATAAAGGGTTGAACTGAGACATGCTGTGACTGACACGTGGCATCATTACATTCAATATTCTGATCTCGCATGCATGTAATACCACCCTAGTATCTTTATTTATCTTTCTATTTTGTCACAATGATGTATTATTTTAACAGAATGCATAGAGGAAAAACAAAATAAAAGTGTATTACGAATGGATAATTTTTATAAAAAAATAAAAAGAAAAGAAAAGGAAAGGCACAAATGTTCTCTCTCTTTATATATAGTGTTGTTCTCCTAGAGTTTACAAAGATAAATAATTGTTTAATTGATATAATGGCAAATAACATGAGTAAGAAATTTAATAATGCAATTTCAAGAATAAAAGAATTATTATTTGCTACAAAAATTAGCATTTACATTTAAATAACAAAATTTAAGTGTTTCTTTTTGAAAAACAATAACTTATACATATACCTGTCAATGGATCAGATTCGGATCGGATCAGTTAAATCCAAATCCAATTTGTTAAGAAATCGGATTATCGGATTCGGATCCTAATCGGGTTATTGGATTTTATTTTCAATCCATATCCGGTTAATATCGGATTCGGATCATAATCGGATTATTGACAGGTCTATTGATAAGGATGACAAAACTCCCAATCCGTGATCCGAATCCGATAATTCGACGGATTTTCACTTAGTTAATTCATATTCGAATTTCTTCATTATAGAATATCTGATTCGAATATCTAATTAAAAAAATACAAAAATACAAAAATCAATAAATACTTAAACACTAAATTATTCACACTTTTAATAATTGTATTTATGATCAATCATTATTAATAAATAATAAAATAATTAACAACTAACATTTATATACATGTACAGTATTAAATATATACACATAAAAATATCAAATATATATATATTTTATATCGGATCGGGTTATTATTGGATCGGATGACATAAATCCAAATCCAATTTATTAAGAAATCGGATTATCGGATTCGGATCCTAATCGGGTTATCGGATTTTATTTTCAATCCATATCCGGCTAATCAGATCGGATTTGAATCAAAATCCGATCCATTGACAGGTTTACTTATACATACCTCCTAACCTGAATAAAAAGAGTAATAAACATGAAAGAATGTTCTCTCATTTCTTAATTAATCTTTACTTTGATTACTACAATTCTTTTAATAGTGTGAAGTGACAATTTAAAAATATATATATACTTTATGTATGTGCCAGAATTATTAATGGTATTGATGGTTAAGAGTTAAACTCGGGTCAAGTACAAGTCATCGATGGTCTTTTTTCCTTTTTCTTTTTGGAAAGTATCATCAATGGTCTTTTAGGGGTGCAAATAAATTGAAAGAGACAAATCTTTAAATATCCAAACTCATTTTATTTTATTAAAGGCTTGATTTGTTTACTGAACGAACGAACTTGTACCGAATCAAACTTGAATTTGCTCATGAACAACTCATTTAATTTGTAACATATATTACTTTAACTAATGATCGTCTAGATTGAGATTGTGTTGTTGTTGCTTTCTTATTAACATGTTTTCAATCTTTGAATACTTTTTTTTTTTATACTTGTTATATCTTTTCTCATTATTCATTTTTTATTATTATAGATTTTTCTGTAGTGATTCTTATGAAGCCACTATTAGTCCTCTAATTTTTAACAGATCTCTTAGGAATTTCTTTATTACCAATATTTTTTCTCGCGATTTTAACATATTCTTTCTACTATAGCTAAATGAGTCTATTTATGAGTTCGACAAATTAAGTTTCAAAATATTCAAGCTCAATATATATATTAGACAAACCTAAAAGATGTTTTCGAACTCAGCTCATTTGCTAAAAGAACAAGTCCGAATCGAATTTTTAATTAGTATGTTCTTGAACAGCTCGTATCATTTGCAATCCAAATTGTCTTAACAGTTTTTGTTTTCCCTTTCATGGCAAGAAAGTTTGTAGTTAGAGTTAGGGTCGATTTGATAATATTTATTTATCATTTAAATCCGAACAAATTTAATACTTATTCAACTAAGTGCGTTTGATAAAAAATTTGAACATCATTAAAATATTAAATACCACTTAAAATGAGATAAAATTTTAAGTGATAAGGTTAACTTAACACTGAAATCTAAAAATTTCAAAAATATCATAAAACATATTTTTTTTAAACACCACTTAAAATTTTCAATGCTTAAAATTTTGAGGACTTAATTTTAATTTTATCAAACACCCCTGCCTTAGTAGGGTGCGCCCCCTCGAATATACCTCCACCGTGGATACTTTATCAACTCAGACGAATGCAACTATCATAATAGATTAACATTGTTTATTTTGAAAACATTATACGGACTAGGAGTTCTTTAAAAAGTAAATGAAAAAATAAAATAATTAACTGATTAGTAAATTGAGATAAAGATAAAAGGAGAATTCTAGATAAGTATTACTAGTAGAAATTAAAATTACTACTCCCTTTGTCCCAAAATAATTATTCATTTTTCTTCTTTTTAGAAGTTCCAAAATAAGTGTTCATAAACCATCACATCACTATGTTAGGATCATGAATAAAGTTAATATTTCATTTATTAATGCTTGATTTGGATGGACATGTGAGAAAATAAAAGAAATGATAACATTAATTATGAAAGAAAAAAAATAAAATGAAATAATAACAATATTTTAAATTTATGTTTAGATAGATTATGAAGGAAAAAAAAATAAATGATATTGTAGATGCATTTTTCTACACACATTCAAGAATATATTTTATTGAGGCTCTAAGACCATATTTATACATGAGACAATCGGTTTCTTGGCCCATTAATTTTGGAATTGAAATCAATCAAAATCCCTAAATAATGATAGTACAATTATTCATAAATAATGCTAATCCAAATCCCTATTTTATTGGAATTCTGACTTAGACAAAAAAAAATTTAGAATTCTCTATTTGACGGGCTTCACATCTTCATAAGCAAACTCACTAACACTTGAACTATTTGGGCTAACCGAACGGGCTTGAGAAATTTGACCATTACAGATATCATTCTTGTTTGAATAAGGTAAATAAGATAAAGAAAGGATAATAATGAAATTATTATTATTTTCTTTAATTAATAAAGTTGTTCTTTTTATTATAGAAGGTAGTTTTGTCATTTTAAAATTATTACTATCATTTTTTTTCAATTTTTTTTATTTTTTGAGGGATAGTAACCAAGAGTTCTGTAGTTATAGGCTTATCCCTCCAAATTCTTTATTTTCTTTCCAAATCCTTTCAAATTAGTTATACCAAACTAAGCCTAACACTACAATAAAAATTATTCTCTTGAAAAAGGTGCGTTTGGAAACTGGTGTTTCCGTTTTTGTTTTTGTTTTTTTCACTATTCACGGGAACAAAAATGCGTTTAGGAGTCTTTGATAATTTTTGTTTTCGTGAACAATAAAAAAACGTTTTCTCACCTTTAGT
The DNA here is from genome assembly GCA_963922005.1 of Cornus suecica. Lineage (NCBI taxonomy): Eukaryota > Viridiplantae > Streptophyta > Magnoliopsida > Cornales > Cornaceae > Cornus > Cornus suecica. The sequence continues at coordinate 66,449,083 of OY998245.1, forward strand.
TCAAAATTTGAGAACACCAAAATGGTATTTTTTTTGTTTTCAGCACTGTTTGTTCTCAGCCAAAAAAAAAAATTTTTTGCAGATTCCCTAACCGCCATCTTCAACCTCCAAACTTTAACCTCCATCTTCAACCTCCAAACCCTAACACCCCACCACCACCACCACCACCAGTCGCCATCCCACCACCAACACAAACCCTTACCTCTGCAACTTGATACCTCAATCAAATTGAGGTGATGCGATCTTTATACATGTTACTACTTATATATTTATATATATATATATATATATATATATTTCAGTATGCTAATCTTTTGAACAACAACAGACTGGTCATATTCATTGTTGTATGGAAGACTTAGAAGTATACAATGTAGCTGGTTTGTACAAGGGATGACAATCAAGTCAAACTTAATATCATCATTTGACAATTTGTTTTTTACTTTTATTCTAAATAAATCTCAAAAACGTATTTTTTTTTTGTTCCCGAAAATTTTTTAGACAAAATTTTTAACCAAACATACTTTTGTTTCTGGATTACCCTTAGGATAAGAATAAGAAATTATTTTGTTATCAAGAGATAAAAAATGAAAACGAAAACACTAGTTTTCAAACCCATCCCTGCAAAGTACTTATAATTAATTTGGTAGGGAGAGAGTAACAAATAACAACCACGGTCAACAAGGGTAAATCAGTAAAATAAACCAAAACAGTATGTTTGATTTCGACGCTCACTCACAATCACATTAGCCAATACGTTGCGCTTTTTAATTCTATCAATAAGTAGTACAGAATTGATTAGACGTTAGAAAGAAGGAAAGTAGCTCCTCCATATATGGTTATGATGACGATGTTATTAACTTATTATTACATGAAATATATACAAACATATATCTGTACACACGTTCAAATATTTTCTTTGAATTTTAGATTGAGACCTACTGTTTCCGCGTTTTTGGGTTTGAGCTTCCGAGGCTGGGAAGCCAAACCATTGTTTGGAGTGTGTCAAATATTCCCTGGAAATTTGCTAGTCCTAGAGAGAGAAAAAGGTACAGTCTTTTTTCAAAAAAAGAAAAAAAGGTACAGTCTTTGGGGGATTTTCTCAGTTGGGTTATCTTTTTCTTTGTCCTTTTGGTGGTTTGTGTTTTTTGGCATTCAAACATTTGGGGCATTTGTTGAAAATATGAATTTTGGTGTTTGCTGATCTGGGTTTTGCTCTACTGAGTGATTGGCTTCTCAATCTGTGTCGGTGGTATTGATCTGGAGAAGGTTTTTGATTGTGGGTCAAGTGTTCGACGAATTGCCTGAGTGGCTGGTGGGTTTTGTTTTCAGTTTACCAGAGACTGGGAATTTTGATTGCTGGCTTATAAATTGGTGTGACCGTGTGTTTTGATGTATAAAGACTGTAACTTGACACTGATTAGTGTTATCTGTATATAAATTCAAGTTGTGAGTATTAAGGTGTTCAGTGAATTCAGTTTTGGGGATTGTGAATTGTGATTGTCATTGAGAAGTATAGTTGAGAGATTTGATTTGCCTAAAAATAGAGGATTTTGAGAAACTATGATAGATTTTGGTGACTTTTTTTTTTGTTGCTTTTATATATTTATTTGTGACATTTGGATAAAACCCTGATCAGATGTCCAGTCCGAATTCTCCGCCCTCTGCTGTGCCACCGGCTTCCACCACCACTACTCCGCCACCTCAGCCTTCATCTCCTCCTTCAGACCCTTCTACAACTCCTCCGTCATCGCAGCCCAATGCAACTACTCCTGATCCTCCAACACCTTCTACTGCACCCCAGCCACCGCAATCCCCTCCTACCACCAATGTGACATCTCCTGCTCCTGCCTCACAGTCACCACCACCTCCTTCATCGGGTTCATCACCGCCGCCTACAACATCACCCCCTCCCCAATCTGTGCCACCTCCTCCAGCTCCACCTAATGCTCCACCTCCATCCTCCAATTCTCCTCCACCTCCATCAGCTACTCCCCCAACTAATTCACCTCCACCTCCATCAGCTACTCCCCCAACTAGTTCACCTCCACCTCCATCTCCATCAGCTACTCCCCCAACTAGTTCACCTCCACCTCCATCAGCTACTCCCCCAACTAGTTCACCTCCACCCCCTTCGGCAACACCACCAGCTAATTCACCTCCTCCTCCACCATCTAATCCACCAGCTAGTTCACCTCCGCCTCCATCATCAGAGCCTCCGCAGAATTCACCTCCTCCACCAGCTAGTTCACCTTCACCTCCACCCCCGTCATCACAGCCTCCTAAAAATTCTCCACCTCCACCCCCGTCATCACAGCCTCCTAAAAATTCTCCACCTCCACCGTCATCAGCACCTCCTGAAAATTCACCTCCACCACCAGCATCTCAACCACCTGGAAGTTCACCTCCACCACCAGCATTGACCCCACCTGAAAATGCACCTTCCCCGCCAGCACCAAGACCGTCTAGTAATCATCCTCCACCTCCTTCATCTGTCTCTCCACCCTCCTCAAACCCTCCTCCAAAATCGCCACCGCCCCCTGCGATTTTACTGTCACCACCTCCTCCCTCACCTGTGTCTCCGGGGTCCCCTTCGCAAAATCCAATTCCACCAGCAGGTACTCCACCTACCAACACTTCTAGTGGTAGTGCACCAGACAATTCGAATTCCAATGGTAATGGGGGCCTTGGTACTGGAGGTTCAGTGGGTATTGGTTTGGTGTCAGTTCTCATACTTCTTGGTCTCTTTGGAACCGCTGTCTGGTGCGTGAGGAAACGAAAGAAAAGGGTTTCTGGACTCAATGGCGGCTACATTCTGCCAACATCTCAGGGCTCCTCTCCACAATCAGGTAATTCTTTGAAGATTCATATCTTCCCTGAGTGTGCTCTGCCTTGTTGTTCCTTCCCCCTTTTTTGTTTTCCTTTCTTTTTTTTTTAGCTTTTCTGATGGCATTTGCATGCTTGACTCTATGTTTGTGCCTGTGTACGCGCATCACGTTTTGTTGGTTATATTTAGCATGTTATACGTACTAAAAGTACTAGCACAACAATCTGTTCAGTTTAACTATTGTTTTTCCAGCCTTTACTTCTTAGAATATATCGTTCCTGATTTCAGGCTATAATGCTGTTTGCTGGGCAGTTCATGAACTTAGACACCATAAGTGAGGACAAAAATTAGAGTAGGTCTGAATCTGTTAACTAAGCTAGTAAGATATAGTATATTAATCCTTTTATCAAGAATGCTTGATAAAAATGTATATCATATGGCTGTGTGATTAGACTTTTGTATGAAATGTAAGATGTTTTGCAATTTGTGTCCAGATTCCACCCTGAAGTCACATACAACAGCACCCCTCATGGGAAGTCATCCTGGCAGTGGTTCTGTACATTCAGCAACAGAACCTGGTGGATTAGGTAATTCAAGGTCATGGTTTACCTATCAAGAATTATTGGAGGCCACAAATGGGTTTTCAGCACAAAATCTTTTGGGTGAAGGCGGATTTGGTTGTGTGTACAAAGGATGCCTAGTGGATGGTAGAGAGGTAGCAGTAAAGCAGCTAAAGATTGGTGGGGGGCAGGGGGAGCGAGAATTTAGAGCTGAAGTTGAGACGATTAGTCGCATACACCATCGGCATTTGGTTTCACTCGTGGGTTACTGTATTTCTGAGAACCAAAGGGTGCTTGTCTATGAATATGTCCCAAACAGTACCCTCTATTTCCATCTTCATGGTAATCTTTTACATTTGAGGTTTCAAAGATTTTCTTAGTGATAACTGGTGACTAACCTAAGGGATTGCTCCTTATATATTGTAGGGGAAGGCAGTCCAGTTATGGATTGGGCAATGCGTGTAAAGATTGCTGCTGGCGCAGCTCGTGGAATGGCTTATCTCCATGAAGACTGTAATTATATATGTTCTCCTCTTCTTGATTTTGCTATCTAATGTTGTCCCCTGTTTAAATTTACCCAAAGAAAAATTACAAATAAAAAAATTCTCAGAAAAGAAAAAAAGAGGAAAAATAATATGAGAGGCCACCCCCCAACACACACACTCACCCACTTTATAAACTTGAGAAATTTGAATTCTCAAGGTCAGGAAAACTCTTAATGTGTGAGATTTATGTGCTAGCCAAAATAAATTTTACTTCATTCCTTTACTGGCATGCATCAGTTCCAGTTTTTAAAACCAATCGCACTGTCAGTGATAGAATGGTTGGTGTTGGTTTTACCATATCTTACAATACACTCAAGCATCAAAGTTTATAGTAGCGCTATGTTAGGTTTTGGGGAAACTGTACTTAATATTCCCCATTTCCCCTTCAATAAATCCGCGACCCATAGGATGAGAGAATGGATGAAAAAGTGTCTGCATTTGCCTATTAGAGGTACATGAATTCAAAATTTGAGGGCCTGGCAAGGATGAGAGGTATTCTGAGCACTCTCCTTAGCATTTCAAATTGATATTTTTCTAAAAAAAAATACCATGATGTCTATAATTTTTCAATGTCATAAGCTAGCTTGTGAGGTTCAAATTTTAGAATTTCATTTTAACAGTTGCCTCGTATATTACTTATTAAGAAAATGGAAAAAAATCTTGCCTATGTCCTCAGAAAATTTTCTTATCGAGGTATATGGCACATTGTGTTTGGCCGATCAATAGGGAACCTTTCTTTTACACTACCGGATCAAGTGAACCTTGACATGTGTGATATCTTCTGAGTGGATGCACTATCTACCACTCTAAATCTAGAATAATTATTGTTATTGTCATCTTTTTGTGCTGAAATCTAGAATAATTATTGTTAATGTCATCTTTTTGTGCTGAAAGATCTTTCTTATATTCATGTTTGCATATTTATTTTGCTGCTTGTTATGTCAGGTCATCCTCGGATTATTCACCGAGATATCAAGTCATCAAATATTCTTTTGGATAAAAACTTTGAAGCTCGGGTATCCACAACAATGACAATTCATTTTTGTAATCCTCGTCTCGTAAGATGTAGTCTTACAATTCTTTTCTTTTGCTCTACAGGTTTCTGATTTTGGTCTTGCTAAATTAGCTTTGGATGCAAATACACATATAACAACAAGGATTATGGGAACCTTTGGGTAGGCAGCACATCCCTAATTTGTCTGCGCATCCTTTTAGTATTATAATCCCACCAAGTAATACTTTATCACATGGTTGGACATATACTGATCATGTATTAAAAGTTTCGATTGATTAATTTTCAGATATATGGCTCCTGAATACGCATCAAGTGGAAAATTGACCGAGAAATCTGATGTATACTCATTTGGAGTTGTGCTTTTGGAGCTAATTACTGGGCGTAAGCCTGTGGATGCATCTCAACCCTTGGGAGATGAGAGTCTTGTTGAATGGGTAAGTTTTATGAATGTAAACTTAGCTAATTTTGTTACAACACATGGAATCTTTGGTAATTTTGTAAAACTACTACTCTATATTACGCATGCATGAAACTGTTTATCAAATGTATGGTGCACCTTCTGCCAGACTTTTGTTGCAGGGAGATGCAATACAGGGTGACTTCTTTGCTGATCAGTGTTACTCAGAAACACGCATCTACTTTGGGAACTTGTATGGTTTCAAATTTCATAGGTGATTGAATCATGAATAAGCATTGTGCTGGATTCTGAAAAAACTTGGTTCAATTTTATTTAGGCTGTATTTAACATAAAGTAGAAAGACGAAGGCATGCGTCAGTAAGGAGAATTTTCTGATACTAATAACTGTGAAATAGAATAGGCTAGTATGTCCACCCTCCTGTAGCAGGAACAAAAAAGGCAATGCTTTTTAATGCCCTTTGTAAGTGTCAAATTTCACTCACATCAAAAAGATATTTTATTTAGGCTCCAATGGCCGTATTTATACCCTTCATCTCATACAAGTTTTTCCCTATTTTATTGGATCATGCTCCTTATTACATGGAGTCATGATCCACTTGATAAATAACTCCCCACTACTTCTTGATAGTGGGTTGTTATTACCCATTTTCTAAGGAATGATGAGCCCATTACACTACTTGGACATTTGATTGTGGGCTAATTACTTACTCACTTGTACATGGGCTTAACATATTTTGGGCCTAATAAAATGGACCTGAGCCTATAATTTTCACTATTTACACTAGCCCCATTCGGGTCAGGCATACGGTTCGTGGGCTCGGCCCGAATTTAATTGAAGTGATTGATGCCAGCCGTTTTTGATGACGTCAGTGTCATTATTATGGAGAGACGTGCGGTTTCAAAGTTCATAATGGCAGCCGCCGGTTCGTTGTATTCGAGGCATAGGGAATCGACGCACCTCTTCAGCCTTAATGGTGTCTGTTGGCATGCCGTGTGTATATAAACCCTTGTGTGGTCTCATTTTCATTCTTTATCACTTTTAAATCTTGTAAGCAATCTTTAGCAGTGTTCAAGCTTTGACCGCCGATTGTACTTTGGTTACCGGAGGCTCTTCTTTCTTCTCGCCGGTTATCTGTGTAAGTTGTCATTCTCATCATGTCTGATAGTAGCGCCACAAGATCTACCGAGGAGATGACCCATCAAGAATATGAGGGATCTGAGGTTCCCAGCCCCCCTTCTGCAAATCCATCTTCTTCATCCCCTCTTCCTTCTTTGCCCATACCAAGTCGTCCGGACCTATCTGGCTTGGGAGCAACTGTTCCGGAGATAAACAACCAGGCAGATATTGCTGATACTGTTCTGATTGGGACTCCTGTAATATCCGACCCGGTTGGGACCGATGCTCCTGGAGGTGCTCCCGTTGGATACTCCACTGAACCAGCCCCTTTCTTGGCAGACCCACTTGAAGCTCACAAAAGAAAATCTGTGAACCTTAAAAGTCTGAGGAGGGATTGTAGGATCCCAAAAGAGGTGATCTTGATGGAGTACGATCCTTCTTTTGACTTCAGATTGGGCGACGGAGTGGGTCCGGACGAGGTGCTGTTGTTGGCCCTTCAGATAAAGATGCTCCGATTTCCTCTTCATCCTCTTTTTCATTTTATTTTCTTCACCCTAGGAATAGCCCCTCTGCAAGTCAATCCAAACTTCTTCAGGATAATTTCCATGTTAATCCTGATCAACAGAAAGAAAAAACTTTCCTTGGGTCTGGCAGATCTTCTGCTTAGCTACAAGATTGTAGGTCTGAAAGATTGTGAGGGGAGGTACAACTTCTACCCATTCAAGGGTCGGGCGATCTGTCAGGGGACTGAGAAAACAGAGAAATACTGGAAGGAGAAGATGGTTTTGGTAAAGGGGGCTTGGTTTTACCCCTATTCTAGGAGATGGCCGATCCCCTGTGTTTTCAAGCATCTAGCCCTTCTTCCTTTTTCATTTATCCATAAGGAATCCTGCCTCTGTTCCGGATGCGACCAGCTCAGGGCGGATTTTGTTTATAAGTCTTTAGGTTATAGGGATACAGATATAGTGGCTCAGGATGTAGAAGCCCGTATTTCTTTATTAAAGTCTAAGGTCTGGTCGGACCGTATGTCATGCGCTGACCTGCTTACTCCTGCCAATTTGCAGGGTATATCCAGGTTAGGAGCCAAGTACAAGATCATTATGGATCCGATCAGACCAGTGATTGAGGATGATGATGATGACATCGAGGAGATGGCTGCTCCTTCGGCTGATCAAGGGCAAATGCCTCTGGAATCTAATGCTCAGGCTGCGAATGTCAACTCGGCGGGCGATGTTTCTGGGTCTGCACTTGTGCAGACCACCATCCCTGCACTGCTTCAACCTTCTTCCGCCCGAACCAGACCGATGGGGGAAGAAAGGCCTAGTAAGAAGAGGAAGCATAAGGGTAAGGAGAAGAGTTCTGCTTCTTCTGACCAATCAACCTCCAGCCTTACCTCTATGTCTGCCATGATAACACGGGCGCAGGCACTCTGGACGTCGGAGGAACTCGAGGCGCAGAGGCATGCTGATCCTAACCGCCTTGTGCGCAAAACTCCGGGGTTGTTATTGGGGGTATGTATTTGCTTGATTCCATGTCTTATTCCTACACAAAGTATACATGCCTGACCCATTTTGCCTTCCATTTTTCTTCTTAGGCTCTCTTCAGTGTTAATGCGTTATGCCTCGCCCATGAGGAGGGTCTGAAGGAGATTGAACGCCTGAGAGCTGATCTAACTGAGAAGGACGATCAGGAGAAGGAACTAAAAGCTCAGCTAGGAGACCTCCCATCCAGGGTTGCTCAATTGGAAGAAGAGCTAGCTCAAGCAAAAGAGCAAAATGCCAAGCTGTCCAGTGAGAAGGAGAAGCTGGCATCTGACCATGAGGCTCTTCAACACCGATTCGGCATCTCTCAGTCAGCCCTGGAGATGTGTAAGAAAGGAGGGCTTGACATGCACCAGCACTATTCCCAGATGAACAGGATTGTAGCTGGTGAATTCTGGAGGAAGGGCTTTGTTGTTGGAGAGAAGGATCCAGCAAGGAGGAAGATCAAAGATCCTGATGCCATGGATAAGGTGTTAGGGGTGCAGAGGCCATATTCCAGCCCCGAGCCTAGTCATGCTCAGAATCTTTTTACAGAATTCCTTCAGGGATATCTCCTTGCTGACCCTCTCAACCCCTCCATAGAATTCTTCCCTCCGACCACACATGTGGATACCTTAGGAAAATATTTTAGTGGTTCAGGCCAAGCTTAGGTCACTCCGTATTCCTTTTGTAATGCTATATTTTGTAACATGCCTTTCAGGCAATTTTGTAATACAAAACGGCAATTTTTTGCTTTATTTAATGGAAACTGCACTTTTCTATGGTACGAGTCAGGCAATTTTTATTGTGAATCAGGCTTATGAGCCTCTGTCATCTCATTACTTGAAATTATTTTAATTTTATTCCTCTGGGAGTGAATCAGGCTTATAAGCCTCTGTCATTTCACCATTTAGGAAATATTTTAATGTTATTCCTCTGGGAGTGAGTCAGGCTTATAAGCCTCTGTCATTTCACCACTTAGGAAATATTTTAATGTTATTCCTCTGGGAGTGAATCAGGCTTGTAAGTCTCTGTCATTTCACCACTTAGGAAATATTTTAATGTTATTCCTCTGGGAGTGAATCAGGCTTGTAAGCCTCTGTCATTTCACCACTTAGGAAATATTTTAATTTTATTCCTCTGGGAGTAAATCAGGCTTGTAAGCCTCTGTCATTTCACCACTTAGGAAATATTTTAATTTTAGGCTATTTGTTTGCAAGAAGGATGACCATCTTTTATTATAATCGTGAAATTACAAAGATTAGAACATCTGACTGAATCGGGATAACAAACATGGAATTTTTAAAGCTATCTATAAAGCTAGGCTCAGACGCCTCTGTTCAATTATTCTAAAAATGAAATAAATATCAAGGATAGTACCTCTTCAGTCGTGAGGCATTCTGTGAGTTGGGTACCATATTGCCGTCATTATTCATGAGGCGGTAAGCCCCACGTCCAATGACCTCTATGACTGTGTATGGTCCTTCCCAATTTTCCCTGAGCTTTCCGATTAGCCCGATTTTCTTTCGCAATACCATATCGCCCACCTGGAATTCTCGTCTTTTGACTTTTTTGTTGAAGGTGTTTCTGACCCTCTGGTGGTAGGCTGCTAGTCTGATGGCAGCTTGTTCTCTTTTTTCTTCGAGCAAATCGAGTCCATCAACCAGCTGTTGGTCATTCAGTTCTTCCTGATACAACTCTGTTCTGGCTGTTGGCACTATCTGCTCTGTTGGAATGACTGCTTCTGTCCCATACGCCATTGAGAATGGTGTCTCTCCTGTAGGGATTCTTGATGTTGTTCTGTAAGACCATAATACCTCTGGAAGCTTGTCTGGCCACACTCCCTTGTGCTCTTCTAGCTTCTTCTTCAGGGTATTTAGTATGGTTCTGTTGGATCTTTCAGCCTGGCCGTTTCCTTGAGGGTATGCGACCGATGAGGTTCTCAACTGGATCCCATGTTCATTACAGAATTGTCTGGTCCACTGATTATCCAGATTTAATCCATTGTCGATCACTATCACCCTCGGCACTCCGAACCTACAGATGATATTGTTCCATATGAATTTGATTACGTGTCTGTGAGTGATGGTGGAGTAAGATTCTGCCTCGACCCATTTTGTGAAATAGTCAGTTGCTATCAGTGCTTGATTTACCGATCTGAGAGCCATGGGAAGTGGCCCAACTGCATCAATCCCCCATTGCGCAAATGGGTGCGGGCTGAATATGGGGTTAAGCAGTTCTGGTGGCGGATGGATGAAGTCTCCATGGAACTGACACTTTTTGCATCTTCTGACAAAGGCTTCAGTATCATGGGAAAGATACGGCCAAAAATATCCTTGGCTTAGTACCTTATGGGCCAAAGCTCGTCCCCCGGAGTGATTGCCGCATGAGCCTTCATGGATTTCCCTCATTACAGCCGATGCCTCCGAAGGTGTGAGGCATCGAAGGTAGGGTCCACCAAAAGATCTCCTATATAACTGGCCATGTAGCAGGGCATATCGGGCCGACTTCATGCGAATTTTCCGAGCCTCTGCTTTGTCAGCAGGAAGTGCACCATTTCTGAGGTATTCTGCTATGGGGTCCATCCAGCTCGGCTCCCAAGGTATTGCGCACACCACATCTGTCTGATGGATGCTTGGGACATCAAGATAGTCGATCGGGGCGATTCTGGTCAGGTCTTGATTATTGACTGAAGCCATGTTGGCCAATCGATCCGCATTTTCATTTTCCTCCCTTGGGATCTGACTGAGGGAATACTGCTCCAGTCTGTCTAGCTCCATCTGAGCCAACTTCTTATAGGGCTGCAGTTTTTCTCCAGCGTCGTACTCGTCTTGAACTTGTTTTACCACCAGTTGTGAGTCACTGAAAATACGGAGCCTCTTAATACAGAGGCTCTGAGCTAGTCGCAGCCCAGCTAGGAGTGCCTCGTACTCAGTTTCGTTATTGGTGGCGGGAAACTCCAGGCGCACTGACTGCTGGATTCGGGTCCCATCTGGTGTTATAATTTCGAGCCCAATTCCCGAGCCAGCTGAACCAACTGATCCGTCTACAAAGAGCGTCCATTCGGGTTTGTCTGGATCTTGGAGGATTGACTCTGGCTCTGCTTCTAGGAGAAAATCAGCTAAGGCTTGACCTTTGATAGCTGTTCGTGGCACATACGTGATGTCAAATGTCCCAAGTTCCAACGCCCATCTGGTTATTCTTCCTGTCAGATCGGGTTTGGACATGATGGACCTTATCGGCAGGGTGGTTGGCACAACGATTGGATGAGTTTCAAAATAATGCCTCAGTCGTCTCTTTGCGTTGATTAGAGAAAGAACAGCTCGCTCCGCCATGGTGTATCTGGTTTCCGCATCAGATAGGGATTTGCTGCTGAAGAAGACTGGTTTCTGGCACTTTTTGTCATCTTTTACCAGTGCTGCGCTAGTTGAGGTTGTTGACATGGCAAGATACAGATGCAATGGTTCTCCTGGATTTGGTGAGGCAAGGATCGGTGGACTTTGGAGATACTGCTTCAACTTCTGGAGGGCCTCTGCCTGTTCTGGCCCCCATACGCTGCCCTTTCTGCCTTTAATTGCCTGGAAAAATGGTCTGCATCGGTCTGTCAGTCGGGATACGAACCTGCTCAGTGCGGCTACCCTTCCTGTCAGAATTTGGACCTCCTTTTGTGTTTTTGGCTCTTCGCAGCTTATCAGAGTCTTGACTTGCGATGGGCTGGCTTCGATTCCTCTTCGATTGACTATATGTCCGAGGAACTGTCCGGAGGAGACTCCGAAAGAACACTTGGCTGGATTGAGCTTCATTTTGTAGCTTCGGAGTGCATCGAACACTTCTTCCAGATGCTTGAGATGGTCGCCTTTCCTCCTGCTCTTTACCACCGTATCATCTATGTAAGCTTCAACCGTTTTGCCCATCTGACCTTTGAATATCCTTCTGACAAGTCTTTGATAGGTGGCACCTGCATTTTTAAGTCCGAAAGGCATTACTTTGTAGCAGTACGTACCTTCTTCGGTAATAAAGGCTGTTTTCTCCTCATCAGCCTGGCTCATCGGGATCTGGTTATAGCCGGAGTATGCATCAAGAAAAGAGAGTCTTTCATATCCCGAGGGGGCATCTACCATCTGATCAATTTTCGGCAGAGGGAAGCAATCCTTCGGGCAAGCCTTGTTTAAGTTGGTGAAGTCCACGCAGACTCTCCATTTTCCGTTCTTCTTTCTAACTACTACCACGTTTGATAACCATGATGGGTACTTAACTTCCCTTATGAATCCAGCTTCTAGCAGTTTTCCCACTTCCTCGGATATGATCTGGTTTCTTTCTATCCCGAACCTCCTCTGCTTCTGCCTTACAGGTCTGACATTTGGATCAACATTCAGGTTATGCTGAGCGATCAAAGGATCAATGCCCGGCATGTCGAGATGAGACCAGGCGAACACGTCTGAATTTGATTGGAGGAAATGAATCAGCCTGTCCTTTTCTTCTTTCTGGAGACACGATCCGATGAACGTGACTCTGGTGTGATCCGTCTGACAAACTTTCACCTCTTCTAGGGATTCCGTTGTTGACTGAGTCCCCTGACCTTCTGAGGTAGGGTCTGACTGTAATTGCTATTTCTCGTTGTACAGGGACTCTCCTGGTGCTTCCAACACTTGTTTACTTCTCTGGTTCAGGTCCTTCATGCATACTGAGTAGCATTCCTTCGCTGCTACCTGGTCTCCAGGAATATCTGTCACGTCCACTCCATTCGGGTCAAGACAACGCATGACCTGATGGAGTGTCGAAGGAACACCTTGCATCCGATGGATCCACCCGCGTCCCATCAGTAGATTGTACGATGGTTTGACGTCCACCACTACGAAAGTTTCTCTCAGGGTTCGGCGTGCTGCTGATACTGACAAATGGACTACGCCTATTGGCTTTACGCGTCGTCCGTCAAAGCCGGCCAGAGGAATCCGAGCCGGTTGAAGCTGTGATACATCAATTCCGATTTTGTCGAAGGCCCATTTTGTCATGATATTGGTGCTGCTTCCTGGGTCAATCATTACGCGTTTGATCAGACAATTAGCTACCAGAAGAGTGATTACCAGAGGATCTTCGTGAGGCATCTGAATATTCTGTATGTCAGCCTTGGAGAACATGATCATTGATTCTCCCTGTAGGAGGGTTGTCTGGCAGACTTCACCGACTCGCCTGAGTTTGTGTGCTTTTCTTAGCTTTGACCTTCTGCTTCCTTCGGCCTCCAACGCCTCTTCACCCCCTTGGATCATGTGGATAACCCTCACTGGTTGCCCTGATGTAGTGCTGTTCGGCTGTGTCCTGTGTGGTTTGTCTGGTCTCGGCTGATCCTTCATTACGTAATCTGCAAGTTCTCCTTTGGCGATCATTGCCTCTACCTGCCTTCGGAGATTTCTGCAGTCATTTGTATGATGACCGTACTCGCTGTGAAAGGCACAGTGCTTGGTCATGTCCCTCAACTCCATCGGTTGTCTGATCGGTGGAGGTGGTCTGAAAATCCCTTTATTTTTATTTTCTTGGAAGAGCTTCCCAAGGCTGGTTTTGAGCGGAGTGGATCTTTCTTCCGTTCGTTGACGCTTGTCTGAATTTCTGGATGATGAGGTTTGCCGAGATGGATCTTGTCGTTGAGGCCTCTGATCCTTCATCCTTTCTTTGGATTTTGCCTCTATCGTTACCAGAGAGGCTCTTCTGTGTCTGACTGCTTCCTCCTCTTCTATTCTGAGATACCCTTGTGCTCTGGAGTTGAGCTCACCGATGTTGATAGGGGGTCGTTTTACTAGTGAAGAGTGGAATTTTGTGCCAGGGATGACCGCCATACGGAATGCCTCTACCGCTGACAGTTGATCGCAGTCATCGATAGAAGACATTTCGACGTTGAATCTGGATAAAAAGCTCTTGAGGCTCTCCCCTTTTTCCTGGGTCATGGTGAAGAGGCTTGATATCGTCTTCCTCTGCCTCCGATTGCTGAAGTATTGACCAATAAAGCGTCTGCAGAGATCATTCCAACTGCTGATGGATCCAGGAGTCTGCTTCCTGAACCACAGAAGTGGTGCCTCCGTCAAACTGGTTGAAAAGACTTTGCACAAGAGTGCTTGGTTCCTTCCATAAACAGTCATCTTGGTCTGCACTTGGTAGATGTGATCGAGTGGATCTTTTGTACCATCATATAGTGTAAAAGTTGGCAGCACAAACTTCTTCGGGAATTCTGTTGCTTCAATTTCTTCGGTGAATGGAGACTGAGTCATATCCGTTGTCGCATGGATGGCCAGATCATCAGGGGTCTGCAATTTCAAATCTTTCATCACTTCTCTCTGGATTTTGGCAGCCATTTCGTGCAGGTCATTCTGAGTCGGGACCTGCATCCTTGGCATTCCCCCTGTTATGGGGTGAGAGGACTCTTCCTCTTCCCTCGGGATTTTATCTCCTCGGGCGGTGGATGCGTCTTGCCCGTGATGAGAGTTGAAAGGCTCTGGCTCTTCTGCGCACTCTTCTGGATTAGGACTCTGGAGAGGAAAAGGGCCCTGAGTAACTTGATGGAGCAATTCAGCATTCTGCCGCTCGAGGGCCGCATTTCTTTGCTCGACAGCCTCCAACCTCCTCATGACTTCTTCGAACCTGATCTCATTGTTTGTTGACCGTGTGGACACCATTTTAAATAAAACTTGTTGCAAGTGGAAAAATATTATCGTTTCCCACAGACGGCGCCAAATGTAAGTGTCAAATTTCACTCACATCAAAAAGATATTTTATTTAGGCTCCAATGGCCGTATTTATACCCTTCATCTCATACAAGTTTTTCCCTATTTTATTGGATCATGCTCCTTATTACATGGAGTCATGATCCACTTGATAAATAACTCCCCACTACTTCTTGATAGTGGGTTGTTATTACCCATTTTCTAAGGAATGATGGGCCCATTACACTACTTGGACATTTGATTGTGGGCTAATTACTTACTCACTTGTACATGGGCTTAACATATTTTGGGCCTAATAAAATGGACCTGAGCCTATAATTTTCACTATTTACACCCTTCAAGTCATATTCCATTAGAGAAAAGACCATTACCCATTGTGGTCCCGTTAATCGAGAGTACTTTGAACCTTCCCTTTGGCGTTAGCTTGTTCAAAGTGGCTGAACTCAAGCTCAAACCTTTATTCTTATGCTTGCAGCCCGAACTTAAACCAGTGTACCAAGCACTGACCCCTATTTTATACTAATGATCCTCTGCTTAGTTCTTCAAATCTAGAAATACATAAAGGCACAACCTCAATAATCTTTACGAAGAATTGGTGAGTGAAAAGGTCATCTCAGAAGTAGTGAATAATTAAATTAGCTAACAATAGTGTGCATAATCATGATTTTTTACACCCAAGTACATATGTATGTGCACACACAAAAATAAATTTATAGATAGAAGGAAGTATTTATGAACAAGACTAGGGGATAAACAGTCTTGTTAAAGGCGTGCCTAGGCTCCAGGCTCCTTGAGGCACGAGACTTGCGCCTCAAGTGTGGGCAAGAGCGCCTTTGACAACATTTGCGCCTTTATTATGGAGGATCAATGCTTTATTAATAATTTTATTTCTTCATTGTATTTTCCATTGTGAGCCTCACTTTACTCAGGCGCACGCCTCGCCTAGGCTCTAGAGGACCTCTAACGCCTTAGTGCGCCTTGAGCCTTTAATAACTATGGGGATAAATACATGGAACATCAATTATGAAAGAATTTGAGGCATGTTTGCATTTCAATATGCCCTGACGATACCTTTAACCACCCCCCCTCCCTCTCTCTCAAGCCACGTGGTAAAGCCGTTAGACATGTGATATATATGGTTCCAGATGTCCTGGAGCTGCACTAGGATTTGCCTTATATATTTTCTCTGGCTTGGTAGAACTCTTATCATACTGAACGTTATTGTCCGCCTTAAGCTCCCTTTCACGACTCTAAATGCTTTCTTGATGTGTGGGGTGTAATCGCCTCTTATCCAGCCAGCAACTTGTGCATTTCCATGTATAATCGCTCTCGCATAGACGTCCTCACATGTGCCTACCAAGTTCAAAACACTTCCGTTAGGCATTGATCCTTTTACAATCTGTCAGGATCCTCCGCCATAGTCACTACTATTCTCTGTTTTGGGCTCCCCTCGTGACTTTAAGACATGTGAATGTAAAAAGTGCAATCCCTCCTTATATTCTTAACAACTTCTGTTGTTCATGGAGAGAGCTCCTGTTACCTCGCTGAATGGCATTGTTGGCCATGATCATTGGGTCTAATTCATCACGGCATTCTAGGTTCCTCTATTCTGACTAAACTCCTGGATGAGCCTCCAGTAGTTCACACCCAAATGCTGTTTGCAACCTGATGGTGATGTCTAAGAAGGAATCCTCTTGTGTCATACCTATGATCACGCTCAAGATTAGGGTAGGATGTACCCTAAAGGATGACACTGGCTTAATATTATAAGGATCGGGACAATGTGTTATAAACACACGAGAACAGCCCAAAGTGAACAATGTTGTTGACTATAGTGGTAAATCCTGGCAGATGGTTTCTAAACTGAAGCATTTTGTTGTCTACTCTATTTCTGGCCTTTGAAGAGTTTTTGAGCCCAAAATTGAAGATGTGGGAAAGACTAGACAATTTAGAGAAGATAGATTTATGGTTCTAGTCGTCTACAGGCTCATAGTTTTGAGAATTAAGAAAACTAGAAGACAGTTATACAGATCACGAATTACAACCCAAGAACTCTTCTGCTTTCAAGCTCGTATTTTTATTTTTTTTTGAAAGGTGAGGTTTTTTTTTCTCCACACACACACACCCATATTGTCTCCAAGGAGACTCGAACCCCTTACCTTCCCTATTGGAAGGAGAGGTTATACCGAAAATAATTGCCCTATTTATATAGGAAAGAGATCCGCAACACAAAGCAGGATAGGACTTGCTATTCCTGGTTAAGATACCCATTTCATCAACAGTGTAATAGATGTAACCAGATATTTCAGTTTGACTTTTAGTAGTGTAGAGGACGACTCAGATGTGAGAATGAAACTAGTATTACTAGGAAGAGAACACCTGTAATCTTCAAGCATACAGGACATAGAAATCTGATGTAAAACATGCTGCCAAACAGCCATATGTTTCTGATACACCGCTATATGTTCTGATATGCTTTCCCTTTATTACTCTGAGTTTGTTCTACTAATAAATTAGATAAAAAGCTTCAAAATATGAATCGGGTAGCATTCGTGACACTGTACATCTGTGTGTTACGAGGCAGGTATTCTGCTGAAATGAGTATCTTGGGTATAAGAATTAATTTGGAAGTCGTGACGATGGAATGCCTAAACCCATGCACGTTAATTAAATCTCTGATTATGTTCTGAAGTCCAGCTTTCCTTAACAGAAACTCAATTTGTCTATCAGGCTCGACCTTTGCTTAGTCATGCTCTTGATACCGAAGACTTTGAAGGGTTAGCAGATCCAAGGCTCGAAAACAACTACACCAGTAGTGAAATGTTTCGGATGATTGAGGCTGCTGCGGCTTGTGTGCGACATTCATCTGCAAAGAGACCAAGAATGGGACAGGTAACTTATTCTTCGAGTCACTAAGACCATGAATTTTGCCTGAAATACTTCTTAGGATATGGATTTAAGGGGGTCTTTTGGTTAACATGCTTATGCTTCTCAGGTGGTGAGAGCTTTTGATAGTATGGCGACCGCAGATCTAACCAACGGAATGAGAGTGGGTGAAAGTGAAACATTCAACACTGCAGAACAATCTGCAGAGATTCGATTGTTTCGGAGGATGGCATTTGGTAGCCAAAATTACAGTACAGATTTTTTTTCTGAAAATAGTTGGAATAGTTAAGAAATATGATTATCTTTGGGAGATATGAAATGCATTTTGACTCACAGAGGGTTGCCAAAGCTAGCTGTATGTATTTGCAAAGGAAAGGGGCTTCAGCTGAGATGTGCTGATTTTGTCTGCTGTGTCAGATAAAGGGACTGAAATTCAAACCCCTTGATTGGATTTTGTAGGTAGGTCTTGTTTCTGCTTGTGCATATATATTTTTTTCTGTTCTTGTAAGTAAATAATTTGAAGCTTTTGCTTCTACAATATATTCTACTTTGTTTTCACCATAGCTCCTATTCAATTTTCTTCTTCTTCTTCTTCAATATAAAAAAAGACCAGCTCGAGACTCCCGTCATTGTAGAATCGGAGAGGATTTGATGCAAGTATTAAGGACATAATTTGTTTCCATGTTAGGAAGAGGGATAGAAACTGAATAAAAGGATAGTTAAATCATGCTAGTTTTTACAATGAGTCTTAAACAAGAAATTAAGAGCATGTTTGATTTGTATCTCAGAAAACTGTTATGGAAAATTTTGAAAATTGAAAACTATTTTTTGAGAACGATAAAAATGAGTTCTCTGAAATCTGGCATTTTTATAACTGAGTTTTCTGGAAACAGTTTTCAGAAAATCCAACCAAGCAGATTTTTTTATAATTTTTTTATTTTTAATTTTCAGAAAACAGAAAACTGTTTTCACAAGTACAAACCAAGCATATAGATGTCATTTTCTCAACTAGGGACACAGTATGTGACATTCCAAGTCATGCAAGTACCCAAGAAGAAAAAAAGAGTACATAATATAGTTTATAGCTGCTTAAAACATGACAGAAGAGTGAAGACACAGGTATCAAACTTCACACACACGCACACACATAAATACATTCATATAGTGTTGGGGAACCTTTTTTTTTTTTTTTGTCTGGTTCACATAAAAGTGTATAGGAGATGAGGAAATTGGATCAAAAAAATTTATTGTCAAAAATATCTTTTTTAAAAAGAGAGAATCTCCATAAAGACATTTAAAAAGGTTTTTTTTAAGATGTCAAAGAAATCTTCCAGCCATCACTCAATTGTAGAGTGCAAGTCACCACATTGTGGCCTCCTATATTGCTTGAAACCTAATACTATATACATGTGATGGCCCTTTAGAGACCAAAATAGCATTGAAAGGCAATGCAACCTTTTGAAGTCACAACTCATTAACCCTCTTCTTACCTTTTGCCACTTACGATTCTCATTGCTTCACACTTCATAATACCCTCTCAAGCAAAGAAGGAACTTATTCCTTCACAAGAAATGACTTCTTCAATCCTCTTCTTCTTCATAATGTTATGACTTCTTTCTTATCAAAAAAAAAAAAAAATGTTATGACTTCTTCAGCCCCTCCTCCTCTCTCTTCCATCTTTCATAGCCATGGAAGATCGGAATGCGCTTGCTGCTGATTGCATCGTGGTTTCTTGTTGCTGTCAGTGCTTGGTTCTACAAATTCTCGCATTCGTCTTGCTCAAAATTCCTTACAAAGTGGTCCAAAAGACCAAAAAATACGCGAAGAAGAAGCTTATGCATAGACAGAGAGATGAGACGATATTAAAAAGAGGGTGTCATCAACGCGAAGATGTGTTTTTCGGCATTCAAGGAAGGTTGGGAGGAATTCAAGTGGAGGGTTTTGGTATAAGTGAATGGGATGGTTATGGGAGTTGTATGGAGGAAGTTGAGAAGGTGTTGGAGGAGTTGTCTCAAAAGGGTGAGTTTGCATTTGGAAGCTTTTGGGGCAGAGATAACTCAGAGAGCTACTCATCAACATGTCTGGGGAAAGATGAATTTGATTACAGTGTTGTACACTACCAATTCATTGAAATTGTTGGCTCTTTTTGAGCTGTTCATAACATTGCATTTTTTTCATATATATATGTAATATTTAGCTCCAAAATTTGACTGCCATGTTAATGATCTCACTTGGTAGGTTCATCTGATTACATGAGTCCATCATACATCATCTGCATTGATGAGCAAGGATCCTCTCCTGAGAATTATTCTCTCCAAGCCTTCTCCATACTAAATTTGTGGTTGAAAAATGTGACACATGCATTGATACGAGGTTAAAAAAATATCAAAATTTCGCTCACATATAGGATATAGAATCGAATTTGTTTGACTTTCGATTTTTATGTTTTCCTATTTATATATCCCTTAATACCACAATTACACAAGTCCTAATTCTCTTGATCTTGTTTTTCATTAACTCTATATGGATCAATTGCATACAATTGAAACCAACAAAGACTTTAGTATTTTGATCATTTCCTTTTGTTTTATTTTATATATTACAGAAAAAATGTATTCATAATACTAAAAATTTGTCTAACTAAAATTGTACAACACAAAAAGTTGATTTAAATTTAAAATATAACAATATTTTTTACTGCCACTATAACGTAAAAACCTTCAAATATCGGATTTTTATGTAATAATTTACAATCGGTCGATAAAATATTACTACAGTTTTTACCAGCGGTTGTGCCGGCCATTAAAAGTCCTTTATTACTTATATCAATATATATATATATATATATATAGACGTATATTTATATTGTTTTTGGAGAACAAACAAGGTGGCTCTTTATTTATTTTTCTTGGTACAAGTCATTGAGCTTCTCCTCCCCTCAACCCAACCCTCCAATAACAGCCATCCATAACTGATGTTCATGTATGAATCCCCCAAAGTAAAATGCTTTGTACGTGCCATACATGCCACGAATAGTCAAATACAAGTACTAATTTTACAACCCCACGAACAGGTCAAAAAATAGTACCAAAAATAGGTGACATGGACGACAATAACTAATACATGCAATGCCAAACTTTAGAAAACAAATAAAAACAGTTTTTCCAAATCACTTTTCAACCATAACACACGGCAATCCTACTTGCTTTCCATTTATTGATTTTTCAAATCAATAACAAACAACACACGTCTTTAACACACCAACCTTAAACCATTTCTGTCCCTAGAAGAAACAAAAACAAACATCATATCCCGCCACCTCCTCGGCCATGACTACCCTTCAATCCGATCAGCTAAAACAGCTCAAGGACATCTTCAAGCGCTTCGACATGGACTCCGATGGCAGCCTCACCCACCTCGAGCTAGCGGCTCTCCTCCGCTCTCTCGGGCTCAAGCCCACGGGCGACCAATTATGCGTCCTATTGTCCAACATGGACGCCAACGGCAATGGCCTAGTCGAATTCGATGAATTGGTCGATGCCATATTGCCCGACATGAGCGAGGAGGTGTTGATCAATCAAGAACAACTTTTGGAGGTTTTTCGATCGTTTGATCGCGATGGCAATGGCTACATCACCGCAGCCGAGCTGGCCGGTCAAATGGCCAAGATGGGACATCCGTTGACTTATCGAGAGCTGTCTGAGATGATGAGCGAGGCCGATACCAATGGAGACGGTGTTATTAGCTTCAATGAATTCGCGTCCATTATGGGAAAATCCGCCATAAATTTCCTAGGCCTCACCACCTAAGGGTTATATGTGTTCATTATGTCATTTTTAACTACAACGATCGCTAATTTTTTTTTTTTTTTTCATTTCATTTTAATTTATGATTTTATTTTGTGATTTGAGAGGTTGCCTTGAATGTACATGATTGAAGGATGAGAGCTCTAAGGAATATACATGTACATGTATAACCACACACACAACCAAAACAAAACAAAAAAAAAAAAAAAAATTGATAATTTCAACTTCTTTTATTGGAAGAAACATTATAAAGTCAACTTGTAGCTTATTAATCTATTTGTACTGTGGGTTTGGTGATGTGTGTTCTGAAAATGGCATTTATCTATAATTGGGGGATTTGAATGTGATTGAAGCCTCAATCAAATCAATTTTTATTGTCAAACCAAAATTATCGATCTCGTGTGTCTTTCTATAAAAATGGCATTGTAATGTAACGATTATGTTATATGGTTGTTGTTAGATCTTACATTTTGTGATGTAATTATTCTATTTTAATATGATGTTTACACAATGCCTTGGATCCCCCTTGCATCCAAATATTGTGTTCTCGAAATTTTTCGTGTACTTAAGCAATCTTTTTAAAGCGCTAACGAGCAAGAAAGCAAATTGTTTTTTGGGCGTTAGATCGGTGCGGGTTTCCAATCCTGCAATCTATCTTCACCCATCATTTCTCTCATGAGTATATCTCTCACAATCTATTTTATAAATGATAAAAACCGAAGTCGTTGTTTGACAAAGATAACGTAAAAAAATCAATTCTTTGTTTATCATGGATTATAACTCCTTGAAAAATAAAAAATTATATTGTATATGTTGGTTCAGTTGAAAAAGACTCGAGACTTGATGTCTCAAAAATAATTAATTTTTGTGTTTTTGAATACTACTATATACAAATAATTTATTAAGGTTACGACTAAAAACATAATGCAATTCTCATTCGATTTATGTAGAGGTATACGGAATTTCAATGCGAGCACCCCGAATGCCACTATTATCTCCTAACAATTATTATTATTATTTATATTATCGTTATTAATACAACTATGATTTTTATGACTATTTGTCTTTTCTATTCTATTGCCTCCCGCAATCAATGGAATTTAATATTGAAGATAATTTATTGCAAAGATTCTTCCGACCACTTTAATTGATTCAATTGGACAATAACTACAAACTTTTGGCATAGAAGAGAACAAGAAAATGAATGCCACTACCCAAACTATACATTGGATATATCAATGATTTTGATCCGATCCAATCTGAAGTCATTGACCTTATAATAAGGTCCTAATAATAAGGACCTTATTATTATTATTTTCTTTAATTATTTTGTTGGGGCGATATTTTTCGACAATCTTGTAAATATAATGTAAGCCAACAGTTTCGTAAATAAATACAAAGAAGGCGAGTTTTTAACCATATAGCATATATATAGTGCGTATAATCTCTATTATGAAATAAATTATCTAAAATATCCTTATTATAAGTTTTTTAAAAAAATATTACAAAACAAATATATATATATATATATTTAAGAAAATCATCAACAAAAGAATTACAAATTTATTTTTCAAAAATATTAAAAGTATTTTGTTTTTAAAAATAAGTTGATTCTTTTAGTATTTTATTTATTTATTTTATTTTAATTATCCATTATTTATTTTTATTAATTTATTCCTTATTCATTTAATATCTATTTATTTATTTCATATATTTATTTTATTTTATTATTTATTTTATTTTTATTATAAATTATTTAATATTAATTCAATATTTGTTATTTTTATTAGGTTAGATGGGATATTTTAGGAATTTCATATCATTTTGAGGGTAAGTTGCAATATTTTTGAAACATAAAATAAATTTATACACATATTTTGTAATAAATGAGAATTTTGTGCACCATGAAACTACAATGGGGATTTCGCAGATAACCCTACAAAGAATTTGGCCTATTTGTCATCTTCCCCTTCTAAGGATGAAGAACCATCATGGCCACCTAACCACTAGGGCCGAAAGGCACGCGCCAGTTAAAGATAATTTAATATATTGTGTTCGAGAGTACTAATTGATTCATATATTATGTTCGAAACATTAGTTATTGGTATCGTCTGGTAAGTTACATATCATCCCACTTGTAATGTTTTAGAAAGTTGTTAGTTCTATTATACGATACCGATATTTATTTTTTAAATTGATATTATTCGAATCCATTACACCGTTATTATAACCGAAACCAATACCGAATTAACCTATTACATCGCGCATTATTGCAAAATCAGCCATTAAATGATTATGGAATGAGAGGCAAAATTCACATTAATAGTCCCATAACAAGGAATCAATTTGCGGTATTAATTGTTATAAACTTGTGATCACAACACACCAAAGAATCCATTTTTAGGGAAACATATTTTATCTTGTGGAGCCACAGATTTTTCTCTGAGATCCCGATTAGCACAACTATGATTGTAAATACCTCTTCTCCACACACAGGTTCTATTTTAGGGGGTGAGAAGCATGTTTCCCACACCTCTTCAGATGAATATATATATATATATATATATATATATATATATATATATTACACACAGTTAAATACCCACAAACCAAACTTATTGCTCATTTTTACTGGAAAGAACTGGATACAATAAATGAAATGAACGAAACAACTTCACTAAAAGAGAAAGGTAATAGAAATAAACAGAGATCTCTATGCTCTTTCTAAACAAAAAGATGTAACACTGTCATAATTACAACAAATCCCTCACTTCTCTACCATGTATATTTGACCTATATGTACAAAATTCATGGTGAAAAAAATACACATACAGCCTCATACAAGCTTTGGTGAGCCTTGTACAACTGACCTAACACTAATGTACATAGGCATTGTGGACTTGTTTCAGTGGCATAGCTTCCTTGTCAAGTAACAGCAGCCCCAAGATTCAACAGAATCAGAATCATTTACAACGCGCGAATCTAATTTCATCAACCATCAAACTATGCACCTGCTGCAGGTATTACCCATGATTATGAATCCTGTCTTTCGAGCGATTGTTTCTTGCCGCTATACGTGCAGTAAAACCTACAGTTGTAGGCCTTATTGATCTTTGCCGAACCATATTGCAGTATTCGGGATCATCGCAATGCCCCTCATATCTTAGCCACTGAATCATATTATGGAACATTGGAAAGAACCGCATCTGAATAGCCGAGTAGGCGAAGTAAGGGGTCAAGGATGCTATAACGACTAAGAGTGTGACGAGCCAGAATTTGAGGGACGGAGCAAGGGATTCAACGAAGACTTTGTAAGCAGTGGTGGAATAACTGGGAGGCATAGCTCCATATGCCAAGAGGAAGAGATACCAGAGACCAATACCGCCCCAAATGAAGAGATGTTGTATTAAGGTGAAGTAATTGATCGCGAGGGCCATCTGGCAGTTCACGGCCCAAACAACACATGTATACATCGTTGCCCCAAAGGCGTCCAAGTCGGCAGTTTTTCCACTATTGGTGAAGGCTTCGGGCTCTAGTGCTCTAGTGCAGAAGGCGAAGATAATGACGGCTTGCAGGAGGCCATTGAACATCCAGCCAATTATACGTCGCCAGCTGAAGAGGACATTTTGCACACCTTCTTGGTAAAGTAAAGGGAACTGCCATGTGAAATGGATCAAACAATGAGCTACAATCGTAAAGGTTTCAGCTCAAAACCAAAAACATGTCAAAAAATTCGTTACTGACGAAAATGTATAGAGATGGTTTAGACAGTTTTTTGTCAAATGAAAAAATGAAAACTCAAGGGCTTAAATTTTTTTTATTTTCCCAAATAACAAAAGCTTGTCATGATCTAAGTATCCTCTGGCCATATTGTTTTTCCATTATTTGGCACTATTTAATCATTTTTTGGACTACATGTTCACCACAGTATATTTATCATCAAAACTCTCAATCGAGAAACAATATGGTAACAACTATTACTTCAATTGCAGCCTACTTACAGCTATTCCTTATATAGTAAACCGACATCCAACAAAATGGTAGTTAACTTCTCTCATATTTCTTAACAACAGAACCATTATTTGCTGCCATTAGCAAAGTCACACTACTGTAGCTATAATTTGGACCAAATTTATATTAGATAGAAAACATACCTTGAGACAATATCGCGCTGATACATCTTGGTCAAAAACGCCCATGGCAATTACAGGGAGTGATGTAAAGAAGACATTGTATAGGGATAAAAACCAATCATTGTATGCAGGCAGCCCTGAGAATGATGCGTACGCCTCATAGAAGAAGATAGTGAACCCGAATGTGATATTCTTATAGAAGAAGTAGCATATCTGCAAACCAAGAAAAATATCAACTCAATTGATTAATACATGAAGGTAATATTGGAAGAAAAATTGTAACGCTTAACATTTATTTAGAATTTTTACAGCATTTACAGGTCTCAATCAACAAAATCTAAGATAGCTATCAAAGGTTGGGATTTCAAATTGATCTCGACAAGGATTGTAACAGAGGGAAAAAGAAAAACCGAGAGGAAATATAAAAGCTTGGGTTATGATTAAAATTTAAGTACGGAAAAGTCAATACCATTGATGAGATCCTTCTGTAACACCAATGTCCATGAACCAGAAGCAAGCGCTCCAAAAATCGGAACTGAGCAATTGCTATATCACTTGACATGACCGCCTGACATGTTTAAAACACAGGAAGTTCAGAAGAAATGAAGGAAAACATATCCATGATAAGAATGTTTACACATTTAGATGGTTAACATAATCAACTATTAGTTGCGCACCTGCATTCCTTCAACACCACTGATTCCAATCCCAATATCAGCTTCTTGAAGCATTCCCACATCATTGGCCCCATCACCAATTGCTAGTGTGGTCTTCCCGTTCCCTTCTTTAACAAGTCTGGTAACCTGAGTATTCAGAAAGCACTTTTCTGAGCTAACCATTCTCAAAGCAGATAAATGAATCGTGCTTTAAAAAGAGAGGGGGTACACAATTTTCCCTTTTCTTCTTCTTTTTATGGATTATTTTATTTTATTATTATTATTATTGTGTATGTGGGCTTGGAGGAGGACTGAGCAACTCACCAGTGCCTTCTGTTTTGGTGATGAACGACAGCAAATAACAGATGCACAGCCAACTGCAAGTTCTAAGAATTTATGCTTCATGTCATCCTCTAGAGCATATACAAGTGATTGCCCATCGATGATTAAAGCAAAGGCGTTAGAGCTTCCACTTGATGCCATCAGCTGTGCCTTCCCCTGACTTATCTGTAAGTGAACACTCTCCTTCGAAGCCTGAAAGACGAACACATATCATCCCACCACATTAGGATTATAATTTTGCTTTGTAATCAAAGGTACATTAGTATTTCTAGAAAATAATTTGACCCGTCGGACATGTGTAGCATGACAATTATTCCTCACAAATTTTCTTTATGACACAAAAAATCATGGCAAACAAGCTCAACCTTTTGAAGGACTAATGTCTCAATGAGGAT
Source organism: Cornus suecica (assembly GCA_963922005.1). NCBI lineage: Eukaryota > Viridiplantae > Streptophyta > Magnoliopsida > Cornales > Cornaceae > Cornus > Cornus suecica. The sequence goes on from OY998245.1 coordinate 66,476,016, forward strand.
AAGAGTAAACATAAAATGGTATTTCCCATAAGATATAAGACCCAATCATTCTTAAGCCTATCATCAAGCTTTACTTGACAAAAGTTACCTCGGTTGAGAATTCAAATGTTGAATTGCCATTGCATTTTGCAGAGGAATATGATCATACCATTGTCATTCATTCCCAAAAGTCTACAAGGCTGTTCTAATATTAGTCTGCACTTTTCTACTCATCTTATTAACTATTAAATGTCATCCTTACCATATACATTTTCCTAAACTGCAAACATATCAGGATAAGATCATATAAAATTACCTTTTCGGTTGCTTCTTTTTCTCCCCTTTTTTCTAGTGCTATAATATCTGGTGTCTCCAAGTTAATTATTATCTGCTTCATTCCTTGTCTAAGCAAACTACAAGCGAATCTGCAAAATTTAGGTCGGAAATGTTAAAATGAGTCGATCACATCTCATAGGAGTCTATCAAATCTTAAATGCAGTTATCATACCCAATATTAATGGCAGTTTCCATTTTATCTCCAGTCAAAACCCATATCTTTATTCCTGCTTGAGCGAGCTTGTCAATGCACTCAGGCACCTATCAGACAAAATAAAAGAAATATTAATTCCAACTCTCATTTAAAGTCCCTAAAGACAATCTTTTTTATGAGAACTCTTGCGCATAAAAAAAAAAATTGAACCCACCCCATTTTGGAGTTTATCCTCAACAGCTGTGGCACCTACAAGAATCAGATCCTTTTCAATCATCTCTGCCACTTCATCAATCATTGTCTGCCGATCTGCAGTGACCGAGTTCTTGGCAATTATGAATTTCTTATTGAAGTCGTTGTATTCTTCTTCATCGAGTTCACGACAAGCAAGTATTAAGGTCCTCAAGCCTGCATCTGCATACTCATTTACATGGTTCCTGGTCTCCTCTTCAAACACCCTTCCATTTTTAGCAAGCCTTCCAAACATGATACTGCACAGAATTAAAAGAACAAATGAAAAAGATGGGAAAATAACCACAATGGTTTAGAATAGACTGAAAGCAGATACAAATTGTTCATCATACATATGGTTTCAGCATAGTGACTGTAAAGTTACAAACCTGTCAGCACCTTTACAGAATAACAAGAGCTTTCCCTCCTCATTTCTTACTACCACAGACATCCGCTTTCTTGAGCTATTAAACTCTAAGACATTCAAAAGTTTATATGACCTGCGAAAACAAACATACTTTAATAAAATTTATTCATTATACTTCTGAGAAGCGAAAGCAAAAGTAATAGAGCATATGCATGCACACACAGATATATGTTTCTGTTTATGTCAGCATGTTGGTCCCATGTGTGCATGAATGCACCATGTGCAAACACCATCAGTCAGGAGTGAACATCTAATATGACCCCTTTGAAAACTGATATTTTTCAGAGGTGGTGAAATGTCTAATTACGTCAATAGGAACTTATCCAATGCAGATGCGAAGAAATTGGACTTGAGCCTCTAAGAAAGCAAACAAAGCAGAAGCATTTTCATAAACAAAGCAAGGAAGCAGATCACTCGTCATATTTTTTCTTTTAATCACATGTTCATATAAAAATATTTCAATTCATGGTTATAATCTGCACTAGACTAATGTGCCTTATTCAATGTTACTTATAAACGTGGCTTTGGGGCCTTTGGTCAGTGCTATGATTGATGATTTAATTGAGAATTGTGGGAATTTAAGTTGAGTTTGAGAGACGTCACTCTGTGCAGAGGGTTAAGTCCGTGTCTAGTCCACCTTGTTAGTACTCCTATATGTAGGACCAAAAGAGGTCATCACCTTAACTTACAAAGGGAGCATGCAGACTGGTCTGTCCGGAGGATAGTGCAAGCAAGTTACAGAAAAAAAGTGAAAAAAATAATAATAATAAAATTGTGAGGGACGAAGTTGTAAGCAGTATAAGAAAGTTTAAATGAGTACACAAACAGAGACACTGACCTGTCAATTCTTTTTCCAGACACAGGATCCAGCTCATGTAATGAGATGCTTGTTTGTGTTCTTTCATAAAATTCAAAGCCAAGTTCTCTTGCTGCAATAACAAAGGCTGCCTCATCTGGCGATTCCGCTTCATACGATACCTTTCCTGTTTTTTCATCCACTTCGGGTATGGCTGTATGACAGATTGCCAATACACGAAGAAAACCTTGTAGGACATCTGCATGGGGCTCCTTAATCCAATTTCCGTTCATGATCCTCTCATCATTAAAATTGAAGCCTTTAACGACGGATTTCGTCTCATCAGCAGAACCATCGACATGTTCCCCATCATTAACCTTTTGATGAAGTGGAGATCCTTTTCTTTTAGCCATAGCCTTCTCAACTTCTGTGACACCATGGCCATAAGCTGTCCCAGCCACAGAGCACTTTATAAACTCCATCGAATTGCAAGTCAGTGTCCCTGTCTTATCAGAAAGGATTGTGTCAACCAGGCCAAGTTCTTCGGTTAAATTTGATGTACGAGCATGCGCTGGTTTGTCTGTTTCCTCGTAGTACATAAGAAAATCTCGATCGATAAAGATGCTCTGAAGAACTTTAACAACTTCTATTGACACATACAAGGAGATTGGGATCAAGTAACTATACAACATTAGAGCCGTCAGGAAATGATAGATCGCAGCTAGAGGCGCCCCTTTGGGATCGTAGAATACGTCAGTATCGTCTGGTCTTAGATACCACCTTTTCATCCTCCCATTCTCCAGGTCCCTTTCAGTTACAACACCGAAGTAAACTGACCCAACGAAAGACATCAAAAACAGTACGAAAAATAAGAAATAGACTATTTTGTCCATTTTCTTCTCAATTTTGCTCCTCTTCGAAGGGGGATCAGTAGAGTTCTGCATAACCTTCGTGTCCTTACCAGTGAAGATAACAGTGCCATATATGTAGTCTGTATTCCTGAGTTTAGAGTCTCTTAGGAGAAGTTGAAGAGGAGCAAGAGGGTGCTGTCGCTCCTCAAATTCCATACTCCCAACAAAAGAGTACAAATTTGCATTTGGATCTTCACATCTAACAAGAGCCTTGAAATCTCTGAATTCAGAGTCCTCCTGTAATAGTGAAGTTGCCTCCAATCCTTGTTTTAGTTTCAAATTTGTCTCCCCATCAAGGTTCATAGTCTCAACATAGCAGATTGCATCCTCATAACTGGACGAAAGCAAGAGCAGGTCTGCTGGAAAAAACTCATCCTTCTCCACCTTCACTATATCTCCCACTTGCAGATTCTTCCATTCCGCGTCCCCAAAGACTCCACCACCACAATGGACTTTAACCTTCCGATTATTCATCTCAATGTCCTGAATTGTACCACCAGTTATATTATGGAAATGAGTTACAAGCTTGCTAAATACCAATATCTATATAAGTCATTACTTGAATCAAAAGAAACCAAATTTATTCATCATATATATAATGTAACACTTAAACCAACTAAAACAATATTCATGGTATTAGCTTTGTAAATTTACCGAATCAAAAAGAACAGAAACTCGAGTCATTCAGCTTAGAACATAAGCCCTATAATATACACACACACCCACATATATAATGTCATTTTTTTTTTTAATTCAAAGGTAACATACGAACATACTCGCAACTCTTATGTTTAAAAACTTAATTTTCCTTTAAATTACACTTGATCAAGATAAAAATTAAAATATGTATCATTAATTCTAGCAATGTGTGTACATAACCAAAGACAATAATACATCAACTCAATCAACTAGTAGAGATCAAAAGAGAGAGGTACCTGTTTTTTCCGTTTCCAATCTTCGATGCCTTCTTTCACCATGGTAGCCCCAATCACCACAATCAAAGGGAGAAGAGCGCTGACAGCACTATAAGGAGAAAGGGGTGTGAAGGCCAATATGCCGGTGACAAGGAAGTAAAAATTGGCCACCCTCCTAAACTGCTCAAACAAGGACTTGGGCAAGAATGATGCAGCTGTATATTTTGTAGTGCTAACATAATTGCCTGTATAATTGCGGATTTCCGCCTCGGGGCAATTCGGTTCATTGCAACAAACTACCCTCGAGAACCCCGGTCCCCCAATCTGTGAATGATCATCCAAGAAAGACTCTTTTCCACATCTAAATGAGTAGATCTTGCTAAAGTTCAACTTTTTTCTCCTGCCAGTTACCATTCTCACTAACTAGTATTGCCTCAACCTAATCCCAAGCCTGGCCTCCTCACAGTAGCAAAATCCTAATGATAAAAATGCAACTTTTCCACAGAAACTCCACCCACAACAAAATTACCCAGAACCAAAAAAATTCACAAAAAAAAAAAAAAAAAAAAAAAAAAAAAAAAAAAAAAAAAAAAAAAAAAAAAGTATAAATAAATCAAACAAAAGAAACCCCAAGAAAGGGTTTCAATCCAAAAGCACAAAACCCCAGTGGATTAAACTTAAATAATGAAGAAATGGGTAACAAAATTCTTCAGTTACTAAAGACCAACCAACAAGAATTGTCCGCAAAAGAGATGGGGTCTAGAACCAGACAATACAAGGGACAAGTAGAGTACACCCCCAAACCTAGCTTCTATAATATATTAAAATCTGAGAACCAAACCACAATTTTTTTGCCACTAATGAACAATACCCAGATAAAATCGCCCTCAAATCAGCTGAACCCAATTCGTGGAATCACAAAATAATCAATTTCATGTTTATACAAGGCCTCTTTGCATATGTATATACATATATTCGAGCATTTGATTTTTCTACGGGCCTAGAAAGCTTTGAACGCAGACTTGGATTTCTGCCTCTCATGTTTGACTTCGCAACCGCTGAATTATACACGCGCATTGCCACCAAGAATTGTTTTAGATTTCAACCCCAACAACTTAATATTTTTTTCAGGAATACATTGAATATAATAAACCCAAAAATGTTTAAACTTTTTCAAAGCCTAGAATGTAAATAAATTGAGAAATGGAAAGGTACGGGGATGTGAGAAAATGATGGGTTTGATTCGGAATTTTCACTCACAGAAGATTCGTTTTCGCGGGAAATTTCTGAGAATAAATCAATAGCGTGCGTCGTGGTCTGCTGTGGCTGGTCTTCTCTTTTGTCGTTTGAAGAAAGCTTTAACAGTAAAAGAGAAGAACAGACAAAAACGTTTTGTTTTTCTTTTTGTATATATATATATAATTATGTATGTGTGTGTGTATATGTATACACACACAAATATCTTTTATTCAGAATTTCAGATTAATATTTGTTGTTTTGATATACTATACTTACTCTGTGTATATCGATAAAGAAGGATATATATATATACGTGTGTGTATTTGTATATATATACACATGTGAAAATTCTAGAAGACTAGTTGGTAAGTGTTAATTTATAACTAATTAATATTTCAAACAATTATGAGACATTGAAGGATATATATATATATATATATATATACAAAACATATATATATATTTGTAACATATACACATGTGAAAATTCTAGAAGACTAGTTGGTAAGTGTTAATTTATGAGTAATTAATATTTCAAACAATTATGAGACGTTTAATCATGTGAATTAATACGATCTAAGAAGTGATTAAAGTTTTAATACAAAATACAAAGAAAAAAAGTTTATTACAAAAAAATAAAAAAGTTGATAAAAATTTAATTAGGACTTTTAGACCATTGACAGGTGGAGAAGGTATTTTAATTATAGATTTAAAAAAATTCCCTTTATGGCGGGGATAGTGTAACGTGCAAGAAAAACGTCAATTACTCGAAGATATATGTAATAAATAATTTATTTATTCAAAATATGACCGTAACATGCATTATTATAAATAGAGATGATGTATGTACTTATGTCAGCGTGTGTATATACATTATTCTGTTATAAAATATATATACATTATTCTGTTATAAAATATATATACATTATTTTTTAATGGTTATTAATGGGCATGTTTACCATGTTTCTCTATTTTGTATATCAGTGTTTGTAGAAGACTTTAAAGTAATATTTTGAGTCTTTTTTTTTTTTTACCTATTTTTGTATGGTAATAACCACAGCTATAGTGATAAACAAAATCAAAACAAAGAAAAATTCAAATCTTAATGACCTTTGTAAGCTTATAATTTTAAAAACTTGTTAGATTATTCTATCACATAAAATATTTTTTTTATTTTTTTGGTCATTTTCAAAAAGGGTTGCAATGGAAACGTTGTGTCAATTTTCAAGTGAAAACAAAACACACAAAATATATATATAAAATAAAAATTGACTTGTTCGACGTCTCCTTATTCACACGATTTTAATAACTCCTGGCCAATAAAAGAAATAATCATTAATAAATGAAAAAATTGCTTGCATTAAATATGATTTTGTTTTTCAAATATTTAATATAATTTTTTTTAGAAAATTTGTAATTATATTGTGCGAGTTATATAGGCGTTTGTAGGAGTGCATAAAAAAATTGACCAACGTGAAATCAATTGGGACTGAATTAAGAGTTTGATAACTAGTCTTTAACAGTAAGGGACGATTTTGGGTCTAAATTTGAAGACTCATTCACTTTTGGTACAATTTTCATTTCAATTATATACAAACTTACCGAATGAACAGGAACTAATTAATATTTTAAATATATACTGATTGACTCATTCCAAACACAATCAAAAAAAACAAAAAAAAAATCTATCTTTCTCTTTGCTAAGGTCCGAGTTTCATTCATTGGGTTATTTATATTATTCTATGGTAAAATGTAAGATGGAATTGCTTCCCATAATCTTATTAAGTTTTCAATAACAAAAATAGATACTTTATATATATTATGTTTGAAAATGAAGAACTAATTTTAATGGTAGAATACTTTTATGTTCTATTATTCCGGTTTTATATACTAATTTTATGATTCAAGAGTTTATTATAATTCCTTTTTTGTTGTCATTATTTAAGGAGATACATTCATTGAATTCTCACATTTTTTTTGAGAATTGAATGAGCATAGACGTACTTATATATCTTTAAATAAAGCATCTTTCAAAATAATATTTAATTGTATGTGTAATGTCATGACTCATGCATGACATACGAATCAAGTCAATGACTCATCTGTATGTGAGTTGTACAATCAATTACTATTTCGGGACAACAAATTGGTTTGAAGAATATGTGTCCAATAATTATTTCATTATTTGAATATATTAATTGCAATACTATTTTTAATAGGGTCATAATTTGTGGTGGCTTTTCTAAGATTATTATATTAAATAAGTCAATTCAAATACAGTCCATTTAATAACCGTGTTGAGTATTCCTAGCACTAACTTGACCTGTTTATTATATTATATTTATGATTTGTTTAAAAACCTAGTTACTTGAATAAGGTATTTTATTGTTTAAATTTTATGATTCTCTATAAAATAGAAATTCTATCAGAATCATATATCTCAAGCCAAACAAATTTGGTTAAATAATAAGTTAAAAAAAATTATGTCACAATCCCATTAAATTACTAAATAAAAAATAAAAAATATAATTTTAAAAAATATCGACTCAACATGATTATGTCTTATTTATTTATACGAGTATTAATGAATTACACCATAACCAAACTCAATAGTATTTATTGAATAAGTAAATTATGTCCATTTATTCACAATTCAAAATCTCTTCATATTCATGTAATATTATCATATCATGTTTAATATTATCACATCTAAATCTCGCATATACCTTTTATTATAAATTAATTATATCAATTGATTTATGATTCAAGTCGACATAACTAATATCATGTTCAAGTTGTGATATTGTATCTAACTGTGAACCTAAATCCAAACCCACTAATTTTTGTAAGAGAATTGGAAGGAAGCAAGATTTATTTTTCCTCTTTAAAAGAAAAAAAAATGTATTTATTTATATAAAACCCTTGGTGAGTTGGGTTTTAAAAGTAGAAACATGAATTATGGCCAAAAATGCATTTGAGCCACGTGTCCAACTCTGAAGAAAGATGAAGAATGAGAGAAATAGAAGACTGGTCAAACCATCTCATGGTCCAAGAAGACCAGGACCACATGACATGACTTTGTCAATGCTTCATAGGACAATTCCATGGAATATACGAAAATAAATGACAATTTTCGTTTTTTTTTTTATGAATTGGGATTTTCTTTTACTAATGTGTGAATAAATTTATGAAGTGGGATACTCCAATGAAGGTAAATATGAAGTATATCTTTTTGAATATATTTAATTAATAATTACTTTTTTATCTTTTTTTCTTTTTTAAAAATAGAGTCAATACTTCTTTTTGTTTTAAAATAATATAGATATTTTCTTTGTCCTCGCTCATTATTAATTACTTTCACCAATGTTATTGACCCTGATATGGATGAAGCAGAGAAAGTACATTGTATAACCATAAATCAATCAATAATGTACATGTAGGATATTGGTTTTGCCAAATAATTCACAAACAAATGTTTTTATCAACCGTTTACCAATATATATTTTTGTCATTACCGTAAGTCACGTGCGATATATTAGTAAAAAATACGTCCATAAATAATAAAATTATAATAAATAGATAAATTATTTAATTATAATTAAAAATCTCAATTAGACTATAAGATTAAAAATAATTTAAAATTCTAGTATCATATTATAATTAGATATTTAATTTATATATTTTATATTTTATATTTTATTAGGATATAGAACTATCTTGTAATAATATTTAATAGTTTGTATTTTATTAAAATATATAACTATCTAATAGGATAAATACTCATGAATTTAAGTTTAATTAATCTAAATAAAATTCTACTTGAATTTGAAGTTAGGATAATAATTCAATCATTTTTACAAGAACATTGCAAAGAATGCAATCATTATTAAAAAATATTCAAAAACAAAAATTTAAACTCTATCCGGTATTAGTTGTCCACTTTTTTAATTTTACTTATCACAAATAATTATTTTTGAATTTTAATACAATATAATCTTATATTTTCCCAAATTATTCTTTTTCATTAACTTAAAAAAAGAATGTGTCTTACTAAAAACTACAATTATACTATATTATAAAGGGTTAACTTCAAGAAACCCCCATATACTATTCAATTTAACCAACTAACCCCTACTGTGTCCACTTTGGCCCTATATTATCCAATTTCATCACTATACCCCTTCCTCCTCACATTTAGAGTCAAAATATCTAAACTACCCTCCATTAATAGTATAAGGGGGTTTAGTGAAATCAACCCTTAAAAAAATTATTTTTCGAAAATAAATTAAAAAAATGCTATTAAAAACTATAAATTTCAATATATATATATATTTATGAAAATATGATTTTTTACGAAAAATAATTTTTTTGTGAAAAATATATATTATGTTCCAAAATATGATTTTTTTTTTGCTAAAAAGTATATATTATGTTCCAAAATATGAATTTTTTCCGAAAAATATTTTTTTTGCGAAAAAGTATATATTATGTTCCAAAATATGAATTTTTTCCGAAAAATAATTTTTTTGTGAAAAATATATATTATGTTCCAAAATATGATTTTTTTTAAAAAAATACTTTTTTTGCACAAAATATGATTTTTTCTGAAAAATATTTTTTTTGCGAAAAATATATACTATTATGTTCCAAAATATGATCTTTTCCGAAAAATATTTTTTTTGCGAAAAATATATACTATTATGTTCCAAAATATATTTTTTTCCGAAAAATAATTTTTTGCAAAAAATATATATTATTTTTTCCGAAATAATTCATATTTTGGAAAATAATATACTCCCTCCGAAAAATATTTTTTTTGCGAAAAATATATATATATTTTTGAATTTATAATTTTTGCAAAAGATATAATTAATTTTCAAAAAATGATTTTTTTTAAATGGTTGATTTCATTAAACCCCCTTATACCATTGTGGGTAGTTTAGGCATTTTGACTCAAAATATGAGGTAAGGGGCATAATGATGAAATTGAATAATATAGGGGGCAAAATGGACACATTGGGGGTTAGTTGATTAAACTAGATAATATAAAGGGGTTTCTTAAAATTAATCCTATTATAAATAACAAAATTGCAAAATATAAAATTAAAAAAACATATATGAACAACTAATTTAAAAATGAAAGAGTACTATCAATTGAAAGGAATGACAGGTGTACAGTTAAATTTTCAATACCTTATGATTAATTTTTGGGTTTACTTCAAGAAACTCCCATATGTTATTTAATTTAATTAATTAATTTTTACTGTGTCTACTTTGCCTCTTATATTATCTAATTTCATCATTATTTCCCCTCCTCCTCACATTTTGAGTCAAAAATGTCTAAATTATCCTCCTTTAATAATATAAGGGGTTTACTGAAATCAACCTTTAAAAAAATTATTTTTCAAAAATAAATTATATTTACGAAAAATATTTTTTTGTGAAAAATATATATTATGTTTCAATATATGATTTGTTTTCGAAAAATAATTTTTTTGCGAAAAAGTATATATTATGTTCCAAAATATGAATTTTTTCGCAAAAAATATATATTATGTTCCAAAATATGATTTTTTTCCAAAAAATATTTTTTTTGCGAAAAAGTATATAATATGTTCCAAAATATGAATTTTTTTTCGAAAAATAAGTTTTTTGGAAAAAATATATACTATTATGTTCCAAAATATGATCTTTTCCGAAAAATAATTTTTTTGTAAAAAATATATACTTTTATGTTCCAAAAATATGATTTTTTTGCAAAAAATATATACTATTATGTTCCAAAATATGATTTTTGTTTTGCAAAAAATATATATTATATTTTCCGAAATAATTCATATTTTGGAAAATAATATACTCCCTCCGAAAAATAATTTTTTTGCGAAATGTATATATATATATTTTTTATTTTATAATTTTTGCAAAAAATAGAATTAATTTTTGAAAAATAATTTTTTTTAAATGGTTGATATCACTAAATCCCTTTATACTATTGGAGGTAGTTTAAGCATTTTGATTCAAAATGTGAGGTAGGGGCATAATGATGAAATTAAATAGTATAGTGGACAAAGTGAACACAATATGAATTAATTAATTAAACTGAATAATATAATTAATTTCTTGAATTTTTTTTTTCCAAATCGTATGATCAATTTAAGTTTATATAATAAATATGCATATATACTGTATAAAGTGGGAGATGATATTTTTTGGTACGAAAGAATATAAAGGGTGCGTTTGGAAAGCCTGTTTTTTGTATTTGTTTTCTGTCTTCAAATATAAAAATTGTTTTTGTTTTTGTCTTTGTTTTTTCAGGAAAAAATTAAAAACAAAAAAGTGTTTGGATGAAGGTGTTTTCACCACTTTTATTTGGTGAAAATTGTATTTTATGAATTTGGTGTTTTCATTGTTTTTACCACCTAAACAGTGAAAAAACTCAAAAAATAACTAAAAGTTGTATTTGGTGTTTTCATCACTTTTACACACTATTCACAGAAAACAGTTTTCTTGAGAAAAAAACAGTGAACAGTAAACACGTTTGTCAAACGTGGTTTTTTTTTAGTCTTGTGAACAGTAAAAAAACAAAAATAAAAAACAAGGTATCCAAACGGACCTAAAGCTTTTATCCTGTATTAATTTTGATCCCACGCGCTATCTTCTACTATAATTTGAAGAAATAGCACGCGCAAAACTCGTACACTAGTGTTCTAGAATGTCTTAGGAGTGTTGGGCAAGTCAATGATGAGACTGATTTTTTTAGTATTATTTTTAATTATTATTACCAACTCTCAATCAATAAAAGATAGCTCAATTTGTACACGTGACTTTACAAAAAGTTTAAAAAGCAAGTAAAACGGTTTTTTGCAAATAAGATGGTTTTTCTTATAATCTAGGGTAATTTGCACTAACACCCCCTCAGTTTTCGGTCAAATTCATTTTTCGGTTGACTTTTCAAATTTTTGCATTAACAGCCCCTGAGCATTGGTTCCTTTTGCAATGACACCCCCTGAGCCAATAAAATGACCAAAATACCCTTGATAAAATTCAAAAATATTATTAGAATTGTGAAATGACCTTTATGCCCCAACACCAAATATATATAATTTCGAAAAACATATATATAAATTCAAAAATATATATAAAATTAGAAGAAAAAATATAAATTTCAAAAAATATATATAAATTTCAAAAAATATATATAAAATTAAAAAAATATATATAAAATTTGAAATATATATATATATATAATTCGAAAATATATATAAATTTTGAAAAATATTTTAATTCGAATATATATATATTTCAAAAAAATATATAAAATTCAAAAAATATATATTTTCAAAAACAAAATTCAAAAAATTATATAATTTCGAAAAACATATATAAATTTCAAAATATATATATAAAATTCAAAAAAAAAGATAAAAAAATTTGAAATATATATATAATTCAAAATATATATATTTTTTGAAATTTATATATGTTTTTCGAAATTTATATATTTTTTTCTCATTTTATATATATTTTTTTAAATTTTAAATATTTTTTTTCGAATTTTATATATATTTTTGAATTTATATATATGTTTTTCGAAATTGTATATATTTGGGGTTGGGGCATAAATGTCATTTCACATTTTATATAATATTTTTGAATTTTATCAATGGTATTTTGGTCATTTTATTGGCCCAGGAGGTGTCATTGCAAAAGGAACCAATGCTCAGGGAGTGTTAGTGCAAAAATTTGGAAAGTCAACTAAAAAATAAGTTTGACCAAAACCTGAGAGGGTGTTAGTGCAAATTGCCCTATAATCTAATATGTTGACCGACTCTCAATTGATCTTCTCATAGGAATTTTGTCTAGCTCAAAAAAAATAAAAATCTAAAACCTAGGAATGATTTTTTTACACCGTGTAAGCTACGAATTTGCGGAGTGTCTGGATTTGAACTAGCACTTAATATTTAAATACATTCCATTCAGGCACCAAATATTTGTGTTGATTTGAACTTGTAAGACCATTTATAATATTATTTGTGTTTAACATGTTCTAAACCATGTTGAGTGAATTGTCAAATTGAGAGTTTTATGTTTTTGCAATTTAGTTGTTAGTATGTTCGTTTCTATTTTGAGAAAGAAATCAATGAGTGTGTCAGAGCAAAGAAAGTTATCGGAGGGCAAAATTGCCATTTTCCAGATATCGTCACTTCACTGAAAGGCAAAAATATCATTTTCAGACATCATGACTTCAACCAAAAGTATTGAGAGTTTGAGATGACCAGTCTAGCTCAAATATGAAAAAACTACAAATAATGCAACTTACCTACGTTGTCAGAGACTGAAACAGGACAAATTAGCTATAACCTACGTTGTGGTTTTAGAGCTAGGAGGGAACTCTACGCCCTAGACTTACGCCCAAGCGTAGGTCCAAATAAGGTGATTCGTGAGCCTATCATCAAGAGCTTGAAGTCAGCTTTCCAACGATATACTACACGTCTCAATCCAATGTGTGTAGCTCTAGATATAATCAAAAGAGTGAGAGATGTCCTGTAGAAAAAGTTAAAAATTTCATAATCGGGCTTAAATTTTATTTTGACTCAAATTGACTCGTGTTGACCCGAATGACCTTGAGTTCGACCCAAACACCTATAAGAACATGTACATCACATTTATACATCATATTAAAGGGTTTTGCTTAGTTGAGTGTAAAATTACACAAAAGGGTAAGGTTAAGGTTTCTCCTCAGCATGGTCCATAAATACCAAGTTCTACAAGAGATGAGGTAACGTTTTTTGAGAGATCTCTGTAGTATTTTATCGTTTATATTCTTCTACAGAGATATTGATATATAGAGAGAAAATATTATTGAGTGATTCTTCTAGTTCTCTCTTATTTTAGAGTTGATTTTATCGTGCTTTTACATCGACGATCTCAGGCATGATTAAACCGTATAGATTCTGAAAAATCTACACACCGCTGATTGCAACTTGGTTGTGTTGATCCGTTTGTGAAACGGAGCCGTCTGAGTGCGGAGATCGGAGCGAGAAGCTTCATGGTTATTTGATCTGTTGAGAAATAGAGCCGTCATAGTACGGAGTGGAGCGAGAGCTTCGTGGAGCACGAGTGATTCAAGGGTTTCAGACTGCAAGTAGAGGAAGACATATCAAGAGTTATTGTAAGTCTAAAACTCTCATAAAGTCCGTACTTGTTGATTCATAGTGCATCAGTACTTGAGTGTACCCGTGGTTTTTTCCTTGGAACGTTTCCTTGGTTTTTTCACGTATAATTTTTTATGTCGTCTCTTGATTTATTTTCTACACTACAATGATGTTTGCTTGATATTGTTTGAATGATGTGGTTTGAGAATTAGGGTTTTGTGATTGGATTAAAATTAACTTTTCCGCAATTAAATATTAATTTGTCAATAAATCCACAAAAAGCCTATTCACCCCCTCTCTAGGCTATTTTCACCATCGTTTAGGTAATTTCAATTGGTATCAGAGTGTGGTTGCCCCGATTTAGGTTAACTACCCAGGGTTAGATCTTGAACTTAGACGATGGACGTACCTCGTGAAGGAGGTTCCATATCTAGGTCCCCTTAGTTTGATGGCTCAAATTACACGTATTGGAAAGCGAGAATGAGAGCATTTTTGAAATCGCTAGATGAGAGAGCTTGGTTGGCTGTAGAGGTAGGATATTCACTGCCCATTGTGAAAGATGTTATTACTAATGAATCTAGGTTAAAATTATTGAGTGAGTGGACTACTACTTCAACAAATAATGTTAGTTGGAATTCAAAAGCTTTGAATGCGTTGTATAATGCGGTGACTGAGAGTGAGTTTAAGAGAATTGCCACATGTGAAATTGCAAAAGAAGTTTGTGACATTCTCCAAGTAACTCATGAGGGAATTTCAAAAGTTAAATAGTCAAAACTCCAAATTCTAAATTCAAAATTTGAACAACTTAGGATGGAAGAGGATGAAGTTTTTGGTGATTTTGAGGTTAGGTTAACTGACATAGTAACTAGTTGTCACAATCTAAGAGAGCTTATTTCTGAGGCAACCATTGTGAAGAAAATCCTTAAGCCTTTGCCTGAACGTTTTCGGTCTAAGGTTACCGTCATATTTGAAATCATGAGTTTCAAAGAAATTAAACTTGAAGAGTTGGTTGGTAATTTGAAATTGTATGAGATGGAGATGTGTGTTCAATCCTCTAAAAAATCAAGCAGCACAAAAGCGAATGGCATAGCTTTGAAAATCACTAAGGAGGGTCCTAGTGAGTCGGATGAAAAGGGTGAAAGTAAACCAAGTCAGTTTGATGTGATCATGAAGCAGTTTCATATGTTTTAAAAATCTTCTTGTGGTCAATAATTGATTAAAGAACAAAATTTTGGCGATAAATCACATGATTCTAAAAATAGAAAAATCCAAAATAGGAATAATAAGTTTGTTCATAAAAAGAAGAAACCTCAATGTTTTGAGTGTCAAGGGTTCAGTCACATAGTTGCTGAGTGTGCTAATAAGTCGAAAAAGGAAAAAGGTTTGGTTGCTACTTGGAGTGATGGATCAGCTAGTGATTTGACAGATTTAGAGTTAGGAGATGAGATTGAGAATTTCACCGTGTTTGTTGTACAAAATAAGGAGGTCGGTGAAGTTGGTGCAAGTTGGGCAATGTCCGAGGATGATGATTCTGAGGATAATGAAAATCGTGGGGATTCATATGAAGATGCATACAATAAATTATATGGAAAATCCGTGCAGATTAGTATAGTGTACTCGAAATTTTTGGTTCAATTCAACAATATTAATAAGGAGAGACAGACCTTAAGAGAAAAATTGACCAAGTCTGAACAAGAAAGGACTCAGGCTTTGAAGAGGGTAGATGGTCTCAATGAGGAATTAGAAATTCCAAGATTGAAATTAAGTGAGAAATCTATAAGGATTGAGATTTTGGAAAAAGAATTGAAGGATGTTAACTCAACTATTCATAGATGGTCTAGTGAAACTAATAAGCTTGATCACATGTTGAGTATAGAAAAGTCAGTAGGAAATGCTAAGGGATTGGGGTTCAAAGGAATGAGTGATCCTGACATTGTTTCTAAAACAACATTTGGTAATACTTCCCAAGTAGCATCGAGTTCTTCTCAAGGTAAGTCTGATAGGAATCTTCATGCTCGATCTTATGTCATAAAACCTGTTGAGAGTAAGCCTCCATTTACCTCTAGAGTCAATAAAGGTTCAAATAATGTTTTTCAAAGGTTTATTCCAGTCTGTCATCATTGTGGAATGAAAGGTCACATTCGACCCATATGTTCAAAGTTAAGAGGATAAACTTTGAAATCTGAGCGAAAGCATAGAATTCAAAAAAGACCCAATGTTGAAAGTCAAATTCAGGTGTTGAGTGAAAATGTGAAGAGGTTGACTAGACTAGCAAATAGAGCAACGAAAATTAAACAAATGTGGGTTAAAAAAGATGAATTGCATTGTTTGGTTGCTCATACTGCATGTCTAGCACGTGACTCTAATTCTGATAAAGGTTTTGAGTATATATCTACATATTCTATGTCAACAGACATCTCTATGAAACCATTAGATTTTCAAAAGCATACGCATTTTAGAAAATCTGGTGGCACATTATCATTAGGATAGATGTCTTCATATGTATCATTCTAGGTATATCTTCTATTATATTTTTATCATAGAATTGATACATTATTATGCATTTTGTTTTATTTGCATGTTTATTTATTTTTTATTTTGTTATTTTATTATTATGCATGTATCATGTTTTGCTACTATTAGGATTATTCATGCATGTATCCATATGACAAAAATTTCATAAAAATAAATAAATAAAAAAATTCTTAGCATGTTGAGCTTGGCTAAGGGTACATTTGATTGTCATATTTCACTATATTCTCATATTTTATTTTCTTATTATGCTTATGAGAGTTAGAATTGTTAGTCTGACCTAAGATTATGAGTTGTTCACTTGACATACTTATGTATTATTTTTAAAACTCATTAAACTTTGGGTGTTGTTTTACTTCGGAGATGACTGTAATACTTGTTGAAACTTTTAGCATTTTTCATCTAATCCTAAGTGATATGTAGGTTCATGAGTTATGCTAGATTGATCTATGCTTTTAAATACTTTTTGCATGCTTATGAATGTTGTGGTGATGTTGAAAGGGAAAAAAATGAGATATTTCAAATATAGAAATGCAAAAAGTAATTTTTCAATATGAGTAATCGGGCCTCTTGCCTCAATAAGCATTGAGTGTTCGCGTAAAAATGGAAGAAGACTAATGAGCATAAATTTCATGAAAGAAGCTCAGGTCCAATTGATTGGGACTAAAAATCCTCGCTGGAAAATTTGGAACTTAGAAAGACAAAGAGGGATTTGGTGAAAAAGTTAAAAATGTGCAAAGAATAAATTGTGTGATATTGGAGTATTATTTCTTCAAGCAATAAGGTTCAAGTTAATGGTTTATCTTCTAACATAGGTTTTGAACTGAAATATCATCACGGTTAGTGAGGAGATTATCAGTAGTACGTATTGCTTTCATCTTAGTTGTTTGTTTGCATCTGAATATTTTTCATATATGCAAATGTTATGTAAATCTTGCCTTGTGTCTGCTTATATTTACAAGGGTGTGCTGATTTTTCTTCATTATCATGTGTATAATAACTAAGTCAAATATGAGTATATGATATGTTAATGACTAACTCATTATCTCTACTGCCCTGCTCACATGATTATAAGAACAAAAATATTTTTAGTTGTTTTGCATTTTACATTCACGCATTAGTCTTAAGTTCATACATTGTAGAGATTTATGTTTATTGAGAATCTGGATATATTATAATATAGTACTTTATCTTAGTATTTAGTGTTTGGTTTAGATTCTCTAGAGTTTCCTCTGTTATTTTTTCCCTGTGTGTTCATCTTGAGGCTTTCCCTTGTTTCTCTCATGTGATTTGATTATTTGTATTGTTCCTTGTCATTTCAGTGACAAAAAAAGGAAAAAATATTGAGTAAGGGGGAGTAATGGTTTTAGGGGGAGAAATATTTTGTTTAAGGGGGAGAATGAGTATGATGATCATTATGATTGCATTGGTGTTGATTTTTTTATGATCATTATATTGGTTTGTATTTGTTTTCCACATTTGCGTTTAATGGTTTGTTTAGTGTTGTGGTTACAGGATTGGTAGACCGTCATGAAAGCAAGGTGACAGTTTATATCTATGTTTGTAGGTGTGTGTTTATAGGTATAAATGTTATGTTGTTATTTGTGAGACTATATTGTAAAACATGGTTTTGTCTCAGAAATGCCAAGGGGGAGATTGTAAGAACATTTATAGTATTATTTGTGTTTAGCATGTTCTAGACAATAATCATGTTGTGTAAATTGTCATGTTGAGAGTTTTGTGTTTTGGCAATTGAGTTGTTAGTATGTTCGTTTCTATCTCGAGAAATAAATCAAGGAGTGTGTCAAAGCAAAGAAAGCTACCGGAAGGCAAAATCGTCAGTTTCCAGACATCGTCACTTCACAGGTGGGCAAAAATGTCATTTCCAGACATCATGACTTCAACCAAAAGCATCGAGAATTTGAGATGACCAGTTTAGCTCAAATATGAAAAAATTGCAAAAGATGCAACATACCTATGTTGTCAGAGGCTGAAACATGACAAATTGGCTCTGACCTATGCTGTGGTTTTAGAGCTGGGAGGGGACCCTATGCCCAAGAGTAGGTCCAAATAAGGTCATTCTTGAGCCTATCATCAAGATCTTGAAGTCAGTTTTCCAACGATATATTACACATCTCAATCCAATGTGTGTAGCTCTAGATATGATCAAAAGAGTGAGAGATGTCCTATAGAAAAAACGAAAAATTTATTTTGACCCGGATGACCTTGAGTTCAACCCAAACACCTATAAGAACGTGTACATCACATATTATACATCATATTAAAGGGTTTGACTCAGTTGAGTGTGAAATTACACAAAAGGGTAAGGTTAGGGTTTCTCCTCAGCATGGTCTATAAATACCAAGTTCTACAAGAGATGAGGTAACATTTTTTGAGAGATCTCTGCAGTATTTTATCATTTATATTCTTCTACAGAGATATTGATATATAGAGAGAAAATATTATTGAGTGACTCTTCTAGTTCTCTCTTGTTTTGGAGTTGATTCTATCCTGCTTCTACATCAACGATCTTATGCACGATTGAACCGTATAGATTCTGAAAAATCTACACACCGCTGATTGCAACTTGGTTGTGTTGATCCGTTTGTGAAACGGAACCATCTGAGTGCGGAGATCGGAACAAGAAGTTTCATGGTTATTTGATATATTGAGAAATAAAGCCATCATAGTACGGAGCGGAACGAGAGCTTCGTGGAGTGCGAGTGATTCAAGTGTTTCAGACTACGAGTAGAGGAAGACATATCAAGAGTGATTGTAAGTCTAAAACTTTCATAGAGTCTGTATTTGTTGATTCATAGTGCATCAATACCTGAGTGTACCTGTAATTATTTCCTTGGAACGTTTCCTTGGTTTTTCCACGTATAATTTTTTGTGTCGTCTCTTTATTTATTTTCTGCACTACATTGATATTTGTTTTATTTGTTTTCTACACTACATTGATATTTGCTTGATATTGCTTAAATGATGTGATTTGAAAATTAGGGTTTTGTGATTGGATTAAAATTGACTTTTCCGTAATTAAATATTAATTTGTCAATAAATCCACAAAAAGCCTATTCACCCCCTCTAGACTATTTTCACCATCATCTAGGTAATTTCAAAACTAACACTTATTTTGCACCAAATATTTATCCTTTCAACCAATTTTATTATAAACCTTGCTCTAATATCATATTCGGTTTTTTATTTTTATTTTTCTGATAAGATCCAATATTAAATTCTTTTTTATTGGCGATGTTGTTTTTCATTGAGGGTTTTCAAGGGCTAATTAATTTCGTAGTGGTAGGGTTAAAACTCTATCTTCCACATGGAATTTATCTAGAAAGGCACACTCGTCAAAGACTTGCGTGACAAATCTTTTGACCAATTCATAAAAGTCTCTACCGATAACCTAAGATTGAAAATTAGCTTTTTTTCTTCATAAATCATATTTTTTTTTGATAGATTCATAAAATCATATTGGTATTTGCTTTAACATCAAAATCAAGGATGACCTAGAAGGTTTGACAATTTCACAAGCTGGTATTTTCTTTTAATTTTAATATGGCCAATTGTATATTTGTCCATGTCGTAGTAGAGTAAAACAATACTGTTTCTAACGTTCTACAATACTCTTAAAATATATGTTTCAACTATCAATCACATCTCAAAGAAGCAAGTAAGCGGCACGTGCATGACTCAATCCGAGCTTTGAATTTTTGTATGGTTCAGATAACTTGTTATCCCAAATCCTTCATGCCATTGCTATCGTGACATCACCTGGGTGATTATGATGGTGTGGCTAGTTTAGGGATGTCAATTTGTGCGGTCGGCCGCCCTCTTTACTTAAGAATTTGAGAATATTTTTTGTTCTGTAAGGACAAGTTTGATAAATAAAATTGAACCTGTCATGGATTATGAAGATGGGTATGAATTTTTGTTATATACCCGTCATGATCCGCTCCGTTCCATTTATATTAATTATATTATATTTTTTACGTATTATATATATAAGACTTTTTATGAATTTTAAATACTTTATTAGTTATTACTCATTCTTTTATCATTAACTCGACATCTAAGACTAAGAAAATACGAATAATAAAATATGTACAAAGAAAAAAAAATTCGACCGTAAGATGATTTGTTCATATGTTAGGTTTTTTTTTCGTCTCAAACTATTTTGTTCATGATACAGATGACGCAGAGAATTAAGTGTTAATGGAATGAGGCGGGGCGAGACGGACACGTGTATAATAAACTGTTAATGGAGCGAATATGATTTATGAAAAGATAATCCGTAAATAATCTCTAAAAATTATGATAATTTAAAAAATGAAATGAGACGGTAATAAATATCGGCAAACTCGTTTTCTATGTGACTCATTGTCATCTCAAGGCAAGTTCAACCATTGCTGGTGGAAACAAATATATACACCCACTTGAAAGCTTAAACTTGTATATAAATGACATGTTAGAATCTTCACCTCTTATCCTATGCTTACATGTGGAAAAAAGTTTGATTTCTAGTACTGCATCAAATCTATAATCTTTAGGGAGTTGGTGAAGATTTTGTGCATCTCTCACGTATATGCATGTCACTTAATTATTAGCATTTTGTTAATGTTTTTATCTTTTTATCTCCCTTGATAAAGCATTTTAAAAGTCAAGTCACAACTCATTTATCTTGTCGGAAACAGAGAAAATATTCAGATTATTTAATATCTAGTTTTTGATACCAACAGTAAAAATTATTTTCCAAATTTCATAAAAGACAGCTATTTTAAATCTTTTTGTTTTTGTTGGAAACTCAGATTTGAAAAAAGTTAATTTATTGAAAACTAATACCAAATATATTTTTATTATTTATTATTATATTTAGATCCTCCAAAAAAGGAAAACTGTGCTTAAAAAATTGAACTAAAGATCTAGTCCTACATCTTCCATTAAGCCTCAATTCTTTTTAAATTCACCATCCATTTCTTTCAGAGGACCAAAGAAAGAGGTATATTACAATCAAACAATATGTTCATAGTTCATACCAAATTGACAATATGATAAAATTCACCATAAATGAATGGTTGTGAGATGAAATGCGAAAGCGAAAATATTTGTTATCCCATATTAATAGAGTGAAGAGAAAACCAAAATTTATAATTCTGGTCATGTAATTTTGCAAGTTTGTCGAAGCAATTTTTAAATATTCCCTTTGGTTCCAAATTGTAGGTTCATTTTGGAGAATCTAACTTTTTAAGATGATGGATTTTATTGTAGTGTTAGTGAATGAAATACCAACTTTATCCATGATCCCACCATAGTGATGTGATGATTTATAATGTATATGTTTTATAACTTTAATGGTTGAAGGTTAAATTGATCAATTGATTAAATAAAATGTTTTGACTTTTCAAAAATGGATACTTATTTTGGGACAAGGTAAAGGAAAAGTGAACCTATAATTTAGGACGGAAGGAGTAATTATTAATAGAGTAATATGAACGTGTCTAAATTATTTATTTATTTATTTTTATACTCTTTTCACTAGAGAGTAATACAATCATCAAGTACTTGTATTTTATCCGTTATTAAAGTGTGTAATATTTGACATTAGTAAAAAGTAGGACACCCTTTTATCATTTTCTTACCAATATAAATTAGGGAAAATTATATAAACATCCCCTAAACTTTCACCTAATTGCAAAGAATACCTCTAATGTTTGAATAATAACAGTTATTACCTCTTAGAACATGGAGCAGAACCTCCGTCATATTTGTGTCAGATTTGTGCGTGAATTTACTTAAAAGCCCTTGGTTTATATTATATTTTAGGGTTAATTTCAAGAAACCCCATATATTATCCAGTTTAATCAATTAACCCTCACTGTTTCCACTTTGTCCCATATACTATTCAATTTCATCATTATGCCCCCTCACCTCACATTTTAAGTCAAAATGCCTAAACTATCCTCAATAGTATAAGGAGGTTTAGTGAAATCAACCCATTAAATTCAAATATATATATATATATATTTTTTTTTCGTAAAAAAATTATTTTTCGGAGGGAGTATATTATTTTCCAAAATATGAATTATTTCGGAAAAAATAATATATATTTTTTGAAAAAAAATTATTTTCGGAAATAAATCATATTTTGAAATATAATAGTATATATTTTTCGCAAAAAAATTATTTTTCGGAAAAGATCATATTTTGGAATCTAGTATATATTTTTCGCAAAAAAAATATTTTTCGGAAAAGATCATATTTTGGAACATAGTATATATTTTTCGTAAAAAGAGTATTTTTCGGAAAAAAATCATATTTTGGAATATAATAAATACTTTTTTTGCAAAAAAATATTTTTCAGAAAAAAAATCATTTTTGGAACATAATATATATTTTTCGCAAAAAAATTATTTTTCAAAAAAAAAAATCATATTTATGAACATAATATATGATTTTTGCAAAAAATTTATTCTTCGGAAAAAATTCATATTTTGGAACATAATATATATTTTTCAAAAAAAAATTATTTTTCGGAATAAATTATATTTTCCGAAATATATATATTTTGAAATTTATACTTTTTACGAAAAATATAATTTAAAGAATCTTTTTTATTTAAGCTTATGGGGTTTAAACTAATATTGATGTTAATGGAATTTGCTAAAACATTGATGTTTGTGTTTTTTGGAACAAATAATTTCAATTTTTATATTTTTTTAAATGAAATTGTGAGGGTAATTTGGTAAAAAAAGTTAGGGTATTTAAGTAATTTTGTATGTAAAAGTAGAGGTTAAATTGGAACATGCATATATAAGGGCAAAATTGAAAGTTCACTCTAAAAATTAACTTTATTGACCAAAAAGAAAAAATTTTGTCGTTGACTTTTAACGGAAGGGGTTATGTGTTACATCGGAGCTGATTTTAAGAGTAGTTTATAATATTATTGAAATGTTAGAGATATCGCGTGCAATTATATCATAGTTCAGAGATAATTTGTATAATTTTCCCTAAAAATTATGATGCGACGTATTTACGTTTCAAGCATTACTATTTACATCAAGCGTCTCGGTAAAAAAAAAATGGTCTTTTCAAAAAATAAAAAAAAATAGCGACCATATAATATATATATATATATATATATATATATATATATATATATAGAGAGAGAGAGAGAGAGAGAGAGAGAGAGAGAGAGACCTTGAAAGGGGGTCATGCAAAAAGCAAGACAAATATCCATCTTGTCATATCAATATTATTGACTTAAAGATCATCATATGTCCCTCTTGCAAGTTGCAATTAGACCCCACCTAATAAAACAACATATAATAAAATATAATATATATATATATATATATATTTTATAATTTTATAATTTATTACCATTCATGTGGATATACTTTTAATTACGTGGATGAAAATATAAATGATACTCAAATGTGTTATTAGTTTGTAAGTAGAGGCAAGCCATATTAAAAAATTCATTCATGTTCATATTATAAATCTGGTAGGTATCGAATCTCACCCGCTCAACTATCAAATTAATTTTGGACCGTTACATTCTCTTTTAACTTATAAGTTACTCTGCACATAAAATATAGTAAATTATAAATTCAATATTAATTACAAAACCAAAATAATTATGTGTTGAATGTTATCTTTATAATATATTGACAAAATAAAGCATTGTGGTGACAACAACATAAATCCACTTGAATATTTTAACTTAAGAGATTTTATTTTTTAATATGTCATGCCAACTAACCCCACTAAATCAATCAATTTGATATGTATATATATTATTATACAAACAACTGTGGTTGGGATAGGGACATATATGATTATTTATAAAGGATAAAAATAGCGACATTTGGGATAATTCAGAAACTTCAAAGTTCAGGATAAAATGCTGGCATATACTCCCACTCATTTATAACAAACATTTAGGGTATCTTTGGTTCGTGCTTTTACTGTTGTGTTGTGAAATTTACAAAATAAAAAAGGTAAATATTATTGACACCCCTTCAAAGATATCTTAATCTCACATAGACCTTCTCGATATTTACTATTCTTAATCAGACCCCTTCAAAATTGAATTTTGTCCCACAAAGACCCCCTCCGTCTCCACGCCGTTAAATTCTGCCGTTAACCACCCTGTGAATTGTCTATTTTGCCCTCAAAATGATATAAAATGACCTACATATCCTTTTTCTTCTTCAATTTGGGTATCTCAAAATCCTAACCCTAATTTATATATATAGAGAGATTGGAAGTGGGAAATTGGGAGAGAGAATGAAGATTGGAATTATATATATTGCATACCCACATATACATATATATATATATATATTCTGCTATATATACCCGTATATATATATATATATAGCTGTTATATATATACCCGTATACATATATATATATCCGTATATACATATATATATCCGTATATATATGTGTGTATATATATATATGTATAGATCTATATATATATGTGTGTGTGTATATATATATATGTGTGTGCGCGCTGTGTGCAGAGAAAGGGAGGGAGGGGTGTGTGTGTGTGTGTGTGTGTGTGTGTGTGTGTGAGAGAGAGAGAGAGAGAGAGAGAGAGTTAAATAAAATTTAAATATTTTTAAAATTTTATATTTATTTTCGAATTTAGTTTTTTTTTTTGAAATTTAATATATATATATTTTGAATTTTATATTTATTTTCAAATTTTCAAATTTTTTTATGTTTTTTTCGAATTTTATAATTATTTTCGAAATTTAATATATATTATTTGAATTTTATATGGTTTTTTTTTTTAATTTTATATATTTGTCTTGAATCTAATATGTTTTTTTAAAAAAATTCAAAATTTATATATATTTTTTATTTTATATTTATTTTCGATTTTATAATTTTTTTCGAAATTTAATATATAGTTTTAAATTTTTATGTTTTTTGCGATTTTTATATTTATTTTCAAAATTTAATATGTTTTTTTGAAAAAAAAATAATTTCGAAATTTATATATATTTTTAATATTATATTTATTTTCGAATTTATAATATTTTTCAAATTTTAAAATATATTTTGAAAATTTAATACAATTTGTTTTGAATTTAAAATATTTCTTTCAAATTTTATATATTATTTTTGAACTTTATAATTTAGGTATGTTTTTTGAAATTTAAATATTTTTTTGAATCTATATATTTTTCCCCTTTTTATATATTTTTTTCTAAATTTTTATATATTTTCAGATTTTAATATAATTTTTCAAAATTTTATATATATTTTTTAATTTTATATTGTTTTTGCATTTTCAGATTTTATATAAATTTTTTGAATTTTAAATATTTCTTTCAAATTTTATATATTATTTTTGAATTTTATAATTTATATATTTTTTCAAATTTGATATATATTTTTTCTAATATATATATATTTTCGTAATATATATATATATATTTTCGTAATATATATATATTTTGGGCATATGGGTAATTTCATATTTTATATATTATCCTAATGTAATAAGTGAAATTTTAGGGGGTGCTACTGCAATTTACCCTTTTTTTAAATATATATCGAAGGGCAAATTAGTAATTTCACAATAAAAACGTCAATAACCCTAACGCCGTCTGTCAGAGGGGATCCATGTGGGAATACTCAATATCGAGGGGGTCCGTGTGGGATTATGGTCTCTTTGAGGGGGTGTCGGTGGGAATAACCCAAATAAAAATGTATGTTTTTGTGGTGAAGTGTTGTGAGTTAAAATTGGAATCATATTTGATATTGATATTGATGTTTTTGTTTTTTGTTTTGGTCATTTATTTTCTTTGCTGCAGTATTATTTTTATGAGTACTTCCTAAAAATAACATTATTTGCTTCATGTTTTTTTTTATTGTAAAAAATAAAACATTGGTGCCAAACATGTGTTTTGTTGTGAAAAATGAGAAAAAAAAAACACAAAACAAAGAACAAAAACATGAACCAAACCGACCCTTAGTTTATGCCAGGTTTGACAGGGGTAAAATGTTGTTTGATAAAATTAAGAAAATTAAGTACCGAAAATTTTAATATCTGAATTTGTATTAAAGATTTTAAGTGGTGCTTAAAAAATAATATTATAAATATTTTTTTAAAATTTTAATTTTTAGACTTCAGTGTAGTGGTAACTCTATCACTTAAAATATTACATGATTTTAAGTGACACTTAATATTTTCAATAATATTCAAATTTATTATCAAATTTAATTAATTAAATAGCTGAATTTGTTTAACTTAAGTGATAAATAATTGTTATCAAACAGACCCTGAGAATTGAATAAGAATGTGTTAAAGGGGAATAAAAGAAAACTTATTATTATTATTATCATTTTTTTGTCGTAAACAAAAAGCAATAACTCCTTATAAATATATAAATTTTAATTTTATCCTTCTTTTGTTATTTCATCATTTTAAAATATTCATACCGTGGTAACATGGTTAGTTTTTTGTCTAATATGATACATATGACGTGGTTTGCAACGCTTTTGAAATGTGCAAATACTGTTATACAACTTTGATATTAGTTTGGTATCGACTTAAATATTATTAGAATTAGTACATTACTTGGTTAATGTCCAACCTGAGTGATAAATAAAAATACTAAAATTCTCCTCATTCATATCACTCCATCCATTATTGATGGAAAAGAGTGGAAATAATGGAGATCATAGTCCATTCATTTTCTCATCTATCCAACCCAATGAAACATAAAGAGTCGAGCCAAAAAATTTAAATTTTAATTGCTGAAATATATGAGTGAGCTAACATGAATCTTGGAAATAAGGTCCAAGATACAAGTTGAGCCCAATTCCAACACAACGGTTAAGATGATGAACCGAAAACAAGATAACCCAGACCAACCGAGGAAGAGGCCCAAATATTTTGGGCCATATCTCATATCATCACCACTATTTTCTTCCATTTGAATTTTGAATCAAGTTGTTAAAATGGGAATAATAAGGGTTAATTTCAGTCACACTTTCTGATACTTTTATTTCAATCAGACTCCTTCATATTTGAGAATTTTTATTTATATCCTCTGAGATTTGAAAGTATCATCATTTACACTCATGAAACATGACATCAACCTGAAATTTTATTTTAATACCTAAACTACCCTTCATGTTATCCATGTTATGTTTGGAAACAAGGATTGAGTTTTTTTTATCAATTTGACCCGCTCATTTTATAATTTACCCAAATATTCTTTATTTTTATTTTTATCAAATAACATATATAAAAACTAATAAAAATATATTAAAATAATACAAGAAATCTGAAAAATAAAAAATAAAAAATAGTATATATATATAATGATGTATTTATTCGATATAGAAAAAAAGTGAACAAATATACAATAAAAAAAAGGTTAAAAAAAAAATCAAAGATAAACACTTAAAAATAATTTAAATATACATATATTTATGAGATTGGAACTAATATACTATATTGGTGTGTATAAAGTAATTTTTTTTCAAAATAAATAAATATTTAATATTTAAACTAGAAGAAACTTGAAAAAATTAGCAAAATTTCTAGCAATTGTTTTTTCAAGAAAGAGGGGGGGGGGGGGGGGGGGTTTATCTTTTTACCAAAACTTCTATCTATTGGGGATTATCTTTTTACCAAAACTTTTATCTATTGCATAATTTGCATGCAATGCATACATATATACAGACATATACATATGTATATATATATATATTTTAATTACCAAATGATGTCAAAGTGAATTTCACATCTTCAATATTATTTAAATTATGATGTATTTATCGAAATTAAATTTTAAAAATAAAAGATTAAATGAAATTAAAGCTGGAAAATATAAAATTAAAAAAAAATTTAAACTGAAAATTTTAAAAATAAAAGAAATGAAAATTGAAAAATAAAAGATTAAATGAAATTAAAGCTGAAAAATAAAAACTTAAAAGAATTAATGCTGAAAATAAAAATAAAAATTAGTAACATATATGTTACTTTATATGTGTGTATTTATATATATATATACGTGTGTATGTGTGTAAAATTGCAGATGTGTTATATACATATATATGTGTGTGTGTCGGGGGTGGGGGTAGGGGTAAGGTTTGGTGTTAGCGGCGCGACGCGGTGTGGTAGGGTGGGTGGGTGATGGTGGCGGCGGGGTGGGGTTTGGGGGTGGATGATGGCGGCGCGGCGGTGGTGGTGGTGGAAGAGGGGTGTCTGGATATTGGGTTTAGTGTTTGGGTATATGGTTAATATTATTCTAGGATTAAATTGATTTAAGAATGTTTGAATCAGGATATTTTAGATATTTCATACCATAAGGGGGTGTGAATGAAAATTCTCAAATATGAGGGGGGTTGATTGAAATAAAAGCAAACC
Source organism: Cornus suecica (assembly GCA_963922005.1). Lineage (NCBI taxonomy): Eukaryota > Viridiplantae > Streptophyta > Magnoliopsida > Cornales > Cornaceae > Cornus > Cornus suecica. The sequence continues at coordinate 66,505,096 of OY998245.1, forward strand.
CGAGGGAATATAAATGAAATTAACCTAATAATAAAATCATAACCTAACTACTAATAAATATGTTTTCAAAATTTCTTAAAGAATAATGTATATATAATGTAATAAAAATATACTCAAAATTTAAAATATTATGATCTTGAGCCTTTAATTATTTTCTCATGAGTTTGGCTCATATATTGATATATTGGACTAAATCATTAATATTTTAGGGTTTTCATATAGGGGATCTAACCCTCAAACCATTATTTCAACCCAAAACATCTTAATACACATAATCGTATTAAAATCATACAATCGTAAGATTTTATAACTTATGATCGTGATTCTGATAACTATGATTTAAGGTCCTAACTTTACTTTCGTACCCAACAAGATATGTATATAGTATTGGTTTTTTTTTTTTGTAGTTTTAAATTCCAACAAAATATGTATAATATTTACTTTTGAATCACATTTAACTATTTACTGTTACGGGTTAATTTATTATTACCAATAAGGAAGAAATTACCTGGATATCGATTCAATTGCACCAATTATAATTATTGCTGAATACAATTATTTTTATTTTATTTTATTTATTTTTTACTCACATTTAACGATTTAGGTAAATTTATTATTAATGTGTATATAAATAAGAAATTATGTATCTATTATTACCTTGATCTAAATGGCTAAAATAAATAAATAAATAAAAATTTAAAAACTAAATGGCAAAGCTAGTGAGTCAACTCAGCCAATGGGAGCTCAGTCAAATTATGGATAACTCACTTGGTGGCTCCTTTTCCATAACCGGAAAAACCTGAGTCTCTGACTTCAGCTATCTGATCTACACAGATCACATGGACCTGATCATAGATTGAGCGTCACCAATCCCACAAATCCTCCAAAACCCACTTCCTATATCAAGGTAAGATCCTCTCTCTCTCTGTATATATATATATATATATATATATAGCACAAGGAGATGTATAACAGTTATGCTAGCTCAACTGTGTCACTTAGGTGCAAAGGGTCAATATTTTCTTCATCAAATGATTACTTTCACTTATTGAATGATGGATTTGATAGAAATTTAATCCCTTTATCATCATCATCACCATCAATATCATCATGTTGTCCTTGCTGTGCAAATTCAATACACAGAGTGCCCATAAACCCTAGCTTTTTATATGGGCTGAAGCAATCCACCCTCATTCAATGGTCAGCTTCTAGAAGGCTGATCTTGTGTGGTGGAGAAGGGTACTCTTACCTCTCTCCAATTCACAATGTTCATAAAAAATGTTATTATGGAAATTCATGGTCTCTCAAGGGGAGGAGTGTTGGTGGTGGAAGAGGGAGGTGGAGAGAGGGTAGATTTGGTTGCGCCGTTCCGGAGGAAAGGCGCAAAGGGCACCGTTTGAGTGGTTTAGATGATGCGGAAGCGATGCTGAGCTTGTTGACTGAGGAAGTGAGTGAGGAGTGTTTTGGTGTTAGGGAGAGAAATGACAGTTCATCTAGGAGGGTGAAGGTGGAGAAGAAAGGTAATGGTGGTGGCAATTGTTATTATAGGGGTAAAAAGCAAAATGTTGATTCTGGTTCTTCGGAGAGTAAGTTAAAGAGTGAATTTGAATCTGTTAGAATTCGGTCTAGGGAAGAGGATTTTAGGCGGAAATCGGATAGACAAAAGGAAGATAAGGAGAATTTTTTGAGGGGTGAGAATGGTAGGTTGAGGAAAGAAGGATCGAGCCATTCATCATACTACTCCTTTTCTTCTTTGGATGAATTCGAGAGTGATGACAAAGTTCGGGTTGAGCATGATGGTTTTGGTGGAGAATCATCGTCGAGTGGGTATAAGAGAGTTCCAAGAGGGAGTGGGGAAGCCACATTTGATAGGGGAGTTGTGGAAGAGGTGAAGAGGCAAATAGAGGTTGAAGAGGGGCATGGAGCTGTCTTGAAGCAGGAAAATGTTGCCGTAGGGTCACGTGCAGCATTGAGTGGTTTCGATTATGACCAGAGGAAAAGGTCAGAGAAGAAGCTTAGAGAAGAATCTAATGAACATACTATATCTAGACAGGGATCATCACAACAGCACTCAGAAGTGTTAGACCATAGAGGAGAGAAATCTACCTCGGGAATGTCTGTTAATGAGGGCAGAAGACACCAACATAGCGAAGCAGGTCAGCAAGCTTATATAGATTCCACATCAAGAATTAGCTATAAACAATTTACAGAGATGCCAGAGATCGATGGTGCTGATGGAAAAATGACTTCCAGCTCCCAGAGGCAATTCAGGGGCAAAGCAGGAAATGTAGGTGTAGCTGTGAGTTCAGTTCAGGAAAGAAGAGACGAGCAGTATAAAACATCGGGTTTTATCACAGAACAAGATGCATATAGAAGGAAGTCCCAACAACTCAATGAAGCATCAGAATTTCAAGAAATTGATGTTAGAGGGACCTCCACTACAGAGAGGCTGTCCGAAGCTAGAATGAAGAATCGGGTAGACAATTCGAATATGGCTGTGGATTTTGTTCAGGATACAGAAGAGCAACGTCACCATGCAGGTCAATGGGCCACAAGAAGAGGATCCAGCCAATCAGCTGATATATCAGATACATACACCATCGACATTCGAAACAAGCCCACTTTACAGAATCAGTCTGGCACTAGAATGGAGCAGGAAGATGGTTCAAACTATGTTTTCAGTTCATTTCCCGAAGAGAAAGAGCAACATTCACGATTGAAGGCTAGTAAAGGAATGGAATCGGGAAGAGATTCTCAAAATGCTACCAATATATCCATAACTCAATCTAGTGATACTCAAGAAGTAAAAAATTCTCAACGGGCTTCTGAAAAGAGAATGAGTAGTCAAGAAATGTATTCATCATTGTTAGTGAAATCAGCTGAGGGAACCCCAGAAAGACAATATCTAACTGATGAAAGAGTCTTGCAAAGTGAAACAGGAAAAGGGAATCAGGTACCTGCCAAAGCATTGAGTTTCAATGAGGGCATGTTAAAAGGGGCTTCGAGTTCCCAACCGCATTTGCGACCTCAAGCTATGGTGCAACAAATTGTTGTGGACAAGGGAGATAAGAGAAGGTCACAGGCAATAGTAACAGCTCCCCCATCTCAATCAGTAGAAAGACGTTCCCAAGAGATACCTAGTGAAGCTGTAGAAAGTGACTACAGCATCTCACATACACATTCACAAGTGAGTTCTCCTGCCTTGCAACACGAAACATATGGTGGGTCGAGAAGGGGAGAGACTGATCAGATGCCTTCAAATTTTGCCTCCCATGAAGGTGCAATGGATTCAGCTGATCGGTTACAGAAATCCTCCATGCACTTTGTTGGTGAGTTTGTTGAGAGGGTAAGGCATGAAATTTCGACTTCTGAAACCCAAAAGGAGAAAAAAACTTCTGAAACAATGATGGTGTCCAAAGGTGAAAAGGGTCAGTATGGCTCTGGAGACTCTCAGGCAAAGAAGCATGAGTCTAGGCGCTCATCTCGCAGTTCTGGAACAAAATGGCCTTCAGATGACATGTGGAACGTGACAGACCCATCTATTCAGGTCACTCCTGATACAGAAATAGCAGAGCTCGATACTGCTACCAGAAATGCCGTTGGTAAGAGAACTGGTAGGTCCTTATGGAATATAATTGGAGATATCGTTCGATTGCGGTGGGGTTCACGATCTGAAACTCGGACTTCGACTGTGAAGTCAGGTGGAAGGACTTCATCAAACCAGTCAAATAGCAGTGAAGCGTGGTTTTCTGGTCACGAGCCAGATGAAAGCAATGATGAGAATACAAAGAAGGATAAGAAAAGAAAGCCACAAGAAGCCATATCTCTGCAACAGGTGGGCAAAATTCCTACTCAAGATCAAGGAGAAGGGTCCAGCTCAACAGAGAAAATAAGGCACGTAGAAGCGGGCACACTGTCCTCTTCAAGTATCTTAGAAAGCGGTTCAGCATCTAAAAGTATATCTGGTGAGGAAAATGTTGGTTGGAAGGAATATGGAGATAAATCTCAAGGTATCTCTTCTGGAACAGAAATAGTGGAATCATCACCATCAGCTGCTAGACGCTTAAGTAGATCTCCCTTAATTAAAGAAATTTCCGAGGCTGGTAAAACTGAGACATCCAGCAGTGGTGTAATGATGCAGATGGAGCAATCAGTTGATGCTAGTTTGTTGAAATCATCAGGAACCGAGGGGAAGGATGGCGGATTAATTAGAAGGAAATTTCAACGGGCGGATCAACTCATGAAAGATAGATTTGATGAATGGGAAGAGGCATATACACTTGAAACTGAGCAGCGAAAAGTTGATGAACTTTTTATGAGGGAAGCACTATTGGAAGCCAAAAAGGCTGCCGATACCTGGGAAGTGCCTGTTGGGGCTGTGCTTGTACAACAGGGAAAAATAATTGCTCGCGGATGCAACCTGTAAGTTTCACTTGCTCATACCTTTTTGTTTGCTTGGCTGGATGCTGACTCGACCTCTGGTAACTAATTAGCAATAGTATGCAGAGTTGAAAAGCTACGTGACTCAACTGCCCATGCGGAAATGATTTGTATACGGGAGGCTTCAAACTTACTTCATACGTGGAGGCTCTCGGTAATTCCCTCTCTTTTTGTGCATTTAAAATCAAATCAACTCAACCTTGTACTTTACATAATGTTACTATCGTACTTCAGGCTTCATGAAATGCCTAATATATTCGGTGTTTTTGATATACACTATCACCATTCAACTCTATGCTTGAATAATATGCTTTTGAGGAGTTGCTTGATGATTTTGTCCTGGATTATGCCTCTATAATGCTCTGGAAGTCGAAACCAAAAGAACCTTGTTTTCATATAACATCCAGACACCAAAAATTTGAACATGCTGTTCTAATCAAGGAGGAATAAATAGTTTCCAACGATCATAAGATGATGGTCTTGTTCTTTATGTACCATGACAGAGATACTATATATTGTTTCTGAAGTCTGTCATTTAAATAAATTCGTTATATGCTGGTTGTCAAGGCTATAAATTGACCACAAAAATAGTCGCGTATCTTTCAGGACTAGTCTTTCATACTTCACATATATATATACATATATGCTGTTTAAGATTTATAATAGAGCTTTAGGATAGCATCCCTTACTCTCAATTCTCTATACATTCAGGAGACGACGCTTTATGTAACACTCGAACCATGCCCTATGTGCGCTGGAGCTATTCTTGGAGCTAGAATCAATACTGTTGTTTGGGGAGCTCCCAATAAGCTTCTTGGAGCCGATGGCAGTTGGATTAGGTAATCAAAATCTTGTTTCCTTCTTTTCTTTATGTTTCATAAAAGACAAAAAAAGTATTACTTATGAAAAAAAAAAAAAAGTATTGTTTATAATTACTCGAAAAGAGAAACTTTCGCCCTGTTTGTGATCGAGGGTACGGCAGGAAACCATTTTAACATTCCCTATGTTCTGACTTGCAATCAACATTTTGCAGCCTCCTTCCCAATGGGGCAGGAGGAGATGGCGTTTCATCGACTGATAAGCCAGCTGCTCCAGTCCATCCATTTCACCCGAAGATGACAATTCGACGAGGGGTGCTGTCATCAGAGTGTGCAGATGCGATGCAGCAATTCTTCCAACTGAGAAGAAAGAAGAAGGAGAGGAAACCAGATCCACCATCACCACCGCCTTCATGTCTTCCTATCTCAAACCGTCCATCAAAGCTTCTTATGAAGATGCATGGTGTTTTCAACATCATGTTCTGTTTGTAAAGACTCGCGCAGACCCATCAACCAGTAAACTTGCATCGAGAAGTATAACCTTGCTTTTCCTCAATGTACCATTATTTGCCTGTATTCTCACAAGGGCGACAGCCTTAGTTGTAAAACATGATGCAATTTTGTTGTTTTCAATTCAAAGTTTTGTTAGTTCTGATAGTTTGTGGTGTCTTGCTGGGCATTTTGCTCTCCTCGTCGCAAACAGCTCATTCATTTAGTGTAAAAGATTAAATAGAATGCAAGTTCTTTCGATTGACAGTTCAAGAAATTCCTGTTTGGAGTTGATAGACACACACACACACACACACACACAATGGTTGGGAGGCTTGTAAAAATATTGTACCAGAAAAATCTGTGATACTATATGTGCAGTAAGTATGCAGATTAGCTACATTTCAGCTGCCAAGTTATATGAAAATGAAGCCCCAACTCAAAGAAACAGGGCACTACAAAGCAGACTTTTTCTTGACATCCTAACCAGAAATTGACTGATAATGATGGCAAAGTTCAGAACTTGTAACATGGTGTAAACTGGAAATTTACATGGGCAAGCATCATTTCCATATACTGTTGAAGAGAATTCTGTGTACAAGTACAAATTATTTGTGCGAATCTGATTCGAACAATGACAGACAAGTTGGAGTCATGCAGTCATGTTACATCAACTTGTACAATGACAATGAGGTTCCTTTTGCTAAGTTCACAGGGTGGAAGAACGTCCATGATACTGAATCGTATTCTGTTAGCGACTGCTGCTAATTGGCATCAGTCTTCTTCATCCACTTCATGAAAAGGAAGCGGTACTGTCTTCACAGCTCTGAAATGCCCAGCATTGTTCAGATGCTCATTCTCCAACCTGGACCAGCAAACAAGTGTTAATCAAGAAGGTCAGCACATGAAGAACCAATATATATATATAATATTATATTGTAAAATGAATAGAAAAAACTTAGATGTTTCATTTTCAACTTTTCACCTGTAGAAATTCCATTGTCCTCTCCTAATCACTTCGAGGGCTGCTAAAAATAGCCCGGTTATTCTGTAGTCGACACTTCCAAAATTGTAATGTATAACAGTTTGTAGCCAAGCAAGCCTCAGAATAAGGTTCAGTCCCTGCAAGGCATATCAAAGTACTTCAATTACACATCTTCTTTGGAACTGAAGGAGAATGGCAAAATTCGTTTCGAAAAAAGCCTCCTAGACTCCTATTTTCTGTCAAACATGATTTGGATTCACCACTGCATTGTTAGCAGAAACATGATATTTTTTGAAGTATGTGTTCATATATCATCATCGCGCCTAAAACGATGGTTGTTTGCCAATATTCAACAATTGCAGCTTAGTGAAGATGTGTCAATTTTAGTGAATGACCATAAAACTTAAACATCAATTTTTTTTATTTTTTTTTTCTGAGAAAATAATAGAGAGATGGACATCAAATTATACCATGGAAAAGTAGTAAATGAATTTTTGCCGAAGCATTAATTCATTCCTTAACCAGGGGTTATTCGAATGGAACTGGAGCAAACCCCAGTCCTTGACAAAGTCCCAATACAACTGATACACTGTTGCAGCACTAGACATGGCCACAAGTAGACAAAGCCATCCCACACTCCTTTCTTTCTCATAAGCCACTTTGGCTCCAGCTGCCAACATTGCTGACACATATTTGCCTAAGTTTACAAGATGACTTTTCTGCCCTTCATCAAACCATCGACGCGCACACTACAAATCCAATCCAAAAAAAAAAAGTTTAGAAAACCAATCTCTATATTAGAAATAATAGATTCATTTTTTTTTTTTTTTTTTTTAGGCAGAGAGCTTTGTACTAACCTGCATTGCCCTCCAGTAGTAAGGCAGGAAAGATACAGCATAAGCAAGGTCCCTATAATTTTTGGTCCTCATGCAGTATCCATAGTCCTGATTTTTGAAGCTCCCTGTTATGTAATAGCACGCAACGTACTCGAGGTTTCTGAGCATTGGCACCTGTTTGATAAAAAATAAAAAATAAAAGTTTAATTTTGTGACACATATTTTGGTAGTAAAAGCTCACAAGCAAAGTACAGATACAAATGCTTAAGCTTACTTGGCTACAAAGTTGATCAGCCATGAAGAAGTCTAGCATGACAACCTGAAAAAAGAATTAATTAATCAGTAACATGTTTTGGTAATTTTACTAATTTTAGATCTTCGAAAACACGGAGTTCAATTATTCAACGAATTCGTAAAAAAGCTTTTAGCATGAACCGAAGGTGAGTGAGTTGAAAATGGAATTACCTTGTACAGTGGTGATAAAACGATGTTCCTTATCACGCGAAGGAAACAGTATCGGCTTGATTTGTATACGATATTGAAGGGGCAAATAAGCAATAGTAAGAAGGCCTGTGATAATTGAAAGAGTTCAATAATTTTTTATGACTAAATTTAACAAAAAGAAAAATATTTCAATGAACATTATGATATTGAGATCAAGAATTTACCAGCAACAAAAAGCCAGGGATGGCTTTCACTTGAGTGTAGGAATACCCTTTTGCCACAAGTGCCAAATGACCAAACATCACTCCCACCACAGCAGTCATCGACGTCGTGCAGATCAAAAACACATCTCTATATTTGAGTTCCTTTGCCGGGGCCAGCTCAAAGATGAAGCTATAATTTATTCTAGTCTTCCTCCATATAAAAATGTTGCATCCATATAGAAAAAGGTGCAGAAACAATAGGCTGAACATGCTGCAGAATTATAAATTCGATCATTTTAAATTATGCAACATATATCTAAAATCTACAGAACTATGCATAACTGCTTCGTTTCGATTTCAGAAAGTCATAAGGAAACAAAAGACAAGTGACTAAAAAGGGGTGTCTTTGTTGCATTATCATCCAAATTAAGAATATGAAGATAACAGATACTTGCCTAAGTACAGGATAAACAGTTTCCATGTAGACTGTATCTGCTTGATTTCTGTACATCCCCATGACATGCGCCATGATGACATATCCGGAAAAAAGCGCGATGAGACATCCACTGAATAGCCCTGGTTATATATATTTGAAATAATATATCAATTTAGTTACATTACATTCTTGAGTATATAAACTAGCTTATCCAACAAAATTTGAGAACTTGGAGAAAGTGTTGAAATGCTTGTAACAAAATTTCAACCATATTTTTAGATTGAAATGTATGTATTTCGATAATTTCTACGATTTAATCATGGGAAATGGCTGGCCTAACTTGATAATGCATTTATCTTCCCAGGTGACTTTCCCCTTATAGGAGCCATACATAGAAATGCAAACTCAATGCAAGAACACAAAGTACTAGAATATATTGTGTCTAGTATATACATGCCCTACATTGGCAAGAGAGCACAGTACCACACTAGGGAAACTAGCTAGGTAAAGCAACTTTAAACTTTGATGGCCTTTTTAAGGTTCAAACCATACAGAAACTAAAGGGTTTTCAATCACCCAATAATGGCTTAGCATGGGCCCTTAGCCTCATCATCCACCTCTATAAAAGTGGACACTGGTGCACCCCTTTGATTCAGAGTCTAGTGGCCTAGTGGGCTCATAGTTTCATTTTTTTTTTTTTCATTTCTTTTGTTTTCTTTAATTGGTGATATATATAATCACAAAAGGAACAACAGTGCAAAATCTTTACTGAGACATGACTAAAAAAGGGTAAGTTAGTATTATATATTAAATTTGTGTATTTAAATTTATCTAACCACAATTATTTGGAAGAAGCTCACCTATGAAGAAGGTTACTGCATGTGAATCTTTGCGTTGAGTCGGTTTAAGGTATTTCATGGCCTTTCTTCGATCCTCTTCAGCAAAGTGTTTGACAAACAGCTCCTCAACCTCATCTGCTAACTTCATAACCTGTAATTAGTCAAAAAGGTAATTAGAAGTGTTTTTAACTGGTTTACAAAGTGTTCAAATGTAGTGTGAGACAAAGCATATCTTAGCTTGATCTATGAATATCTAAGGCCATCGCTCGTGGGGAAATGCAGTACTTTACTAGTCGATAGCCACTTAATGTTGTCTAATAATAACCTGACGATGGGATGTCAGATACCCCACATCCAATCATCTTCCAATCAAAATACCATCAAAATATGTTTGATGATTCATGAGCACCTTTTTTTTTTTTTTTTTTTTTTTTTTTTTTTTTTTAATTTTTTTTTTCTACTTTACCTTGTCTGAGCTATTGAAATAGGAGCTTTCAACCACTTTTAAGTAAATGGGAAGGGCTTCTTTGTTAGTGACCTGAAAGAAACCAAAATAAAAAAAGGTCATTCAAGACAAGAGAAAAACTAATGTGAAAAGCTTTCATAGACTAAAAAGTTAGCCCATCACTTACTTTGTCAAATTTCTTCAAAATCTTTTGAAAAGCAAGCATGTTCAAGTTCCTGAACACCATCCAAACAAAAAAAATATATATAAGTTTTTATGAAGGATGATCATGAGGTAAGTATTGAGATTATACTGGTCATGGAAACAATACCGGTAAGTTTTAAGGTACCCCAACCCTTTATAGAGCTCAATGAATGCCCCTTTGATCATCTTCTCTGCATGTTTAAGCTTTTTCTTGTTGATGTGAAGCTTACTACTACCTTCTTGACCACATTTTTTCGATGACTGATTAACCAAATCATCCCATAGTAAATAACTGACAGCTGAGAAGGTTCGGGTTGGATTCGTCAGAGGGATATTGATTCTCAAGTTTTTCCCTTGGAAACTGAAAGCGCGAGCCGAGAGAGTCCTCATCTTCCCATCATCCCTTTTCATTCTCGTTGACTTTTCCATGTCATCTGATCTTGGAGACTCTATGAATTGTGCATCATTTTTGTTGAACTCATCTACGGCGCTGTCCTGCCCCTGTTCTTGCTCTATTTTCTCCCTAATGGACTCTTCATCTGTATCCAAACAGTATCAAAACAAATCTAATTTGTCCCAAAGAATCAAAGATAATGAAATTTAAGTCCCCTAGTCATCAAAAAATTTATAATTTGAGAAAGTTCATTTTCCTCCACAATGGTACTACATTGAACAAAATTAGCCTCAATCAAGTAGAGACTAATTATGTATTGCCATTGCAACTGAAAAATATAGAGAAAAACATATAAGGTGATTTTTGAAATTTCGAAAAATATGCTACTCTTGGAGAATGGCATGGACCAAATTTGGAAACAGAAAGAAGTGTAGTGGCTCTCAGATGACTATCAAGAAACCAAATTGATATGCATTTTCATCTTTCTCTTTGTTGGAAACAGAAAAAGGGTAAGTACCACATGAAATGGTGCCTGAAATGGACTCATCATCCTTGGAAGAAGCTCCTTTCTCGCGCTGTTTCTTAATGGCGGTTTCAAGCTCAACGAGAATCTCCATTTGTTTCTTCAACGACTCGCCTCTCTCAAGGAACTCCCTCTCTTTTGCTTTGTAGAATTGATTCACTTTGTTAAGTTGGAGGTCCAAACAAGCGAAGAATTCGTTAGCAGCATCAGTGTCAGCAAATTGGTCTAGCAATTCAGTCTCATACATGTCACCTTTGCTAGCTGAGGACCCGAGTTTCGTATGAACCTGATCAACACCACAAAACCACGTACCATCAGTAAATATACTTCTCAAATGTCACAACATACATGAACATGAACATGAACATGAACATATATACTTTAAATATACATGCATATGTACGTATTCATGTGTGTATTGAAGGGAGAGGAAAAGAGTACTTGAATGACCCCATGATCTCTGTGTTTATGGCCAAACAAAGAGAACTTTCTGAGGGAAGAGAATAGGGTGTTTGGTAAAGAGCTTGTTTGTGGCTTGTTTGATGTGTCATGGAAGTTTTTGAGGTCCTTTTTGAGTTGCCAATAATCAACAAAGGCCTCTTTCCACTCAGGAACAAGCTGGCCCTCAAATTGCTTAGAGAACTTCACCATTTTTCTCTCTTTGAAAATGTATTTTCTTGGAGAGAAAATGGAAGTAGTAGTAGTAGTAATATAGATTTTGTGTATAGGCTTGTGACTTTGTGAGTGTTTCAACACAAGCCCATGATCACATTATTTATGGGGAGGAAAAAGGAATTGATTGATGTGCTTGTACTGATATGCCTTTGTAGCACATTCCCTAATATCCTTTCCACTTAAATTATCCTATGCTCCTCCCACTTGGAAAGTAGAGTGGTTTTTGGTTCGCCGGAAAATGACCCAACCGCCGCCTAATGTGATGGCTTCCTCGCCTAACATTTTTTTTTTACCGTGGTTAAAAACACTCGTTTGTCCATGTGAGAACTTCAACTCTCCATCTTTTACTTTTGAACGCAAGAAAATACTAGTGCGTTTGCGTTCCACGCCACTTTTGTCATGAATATTTTATCAAAGTGGGAAGGTATAGTGGATGCATGGAATGGGACAAATTTAATGCAAATTATATGAAATATAGTACTTAAGAGATTACATTTTATATAAGTAAAAAGAGCTTGCAATGTGTTTATGTACTTCAATTTACAATAACAACCTTCTGTTCTTAAAAGAGTCATGATTTACATGAAGGGCCAAGTGGTCATTTGCTAGGAGTGTGTCTTGTTACCAAATAAAGAGCTGCTCGTAGCTTTGTACATTGTTAGTCTATACTTATTGGCTAAACATTGTACAAGCACACAAAACAATCACCTAATTGGGCCAGCATGATTGCCACTAGATTGAGGATAATTTAAAATTTTCAATTTCCCCACTTTCACTAGGAAAAGATTTTGACAGTAATTTATAGGGGAATCACTTGAATTGATGGTCGGATGAGCATGCAATATGATCTCTAGGACATTAAAATAGTCCCTTGCATGGTGCATGTAAATCAAGCAACCATGGTTATCCGTATCATTTAATATGTTTATATAGTTCGTTCCATAACGTGTTTAAAATGTGTCGATACTGTTACGTAATACTAATATTTATTTATAAAATTGATATTATCCGAATCCGTTACATTATTACCGTGATTGCGATTGAAACTGTACCGTAAATGCGAACCATGATATTGACATAACATTTGAAAATCATTTTGCAAAACTTTCATAATTTTTTATTGACCCCTCTCCTATGGAGGGGTTCGTGGTGGTATAAGACACTTGTGGATCGCGAGTAGATACGAATAGCCTAAAATTTAAATTTTTATTTATTTTTTTATATTATTATTATTATTATTATTTTGTGTTGGATATGACAATATTTATGCTTCCAAGATGTTGCGGTACCAACGTACCTTTTGGTGCAATGGTATAACCTCTTTTTCCCAATTGGAAGGTGAGAGATTCGAATTTCTTAGGAAGCATTGTGGGTATGTGGTGTGTGAATTTCTTATCATTCAAAAAAAAAATAAAAAATGTTGCTGAGCTTTTATATATGTATTTTCTTTGAAAAGTTAGAACCATGCAATTTAAACTTATTTATATATGGTTCATTTCAAAAAACAGTATTCTTGATGTGTAGCATTGCTTATTGTATTATATATTTTGACGTACGTATTCCTAATTTGATTCTTGTGGTCTTCCAAATTGTGAGGTTGATAAGCACTAGATGCTTAAATCCCAACTTTTTAATTCCTAGTTTTTGTAAATAAAGTTGCTTATCTTAGCGGATTACTTTCCTTTAAAGGGACAAAATAAGTTGACCACCTTACTTGCTACAAGATTATGGATCATTTTTTTGGTATGGTTATGGTTTTTTGGTTTTTTGAGACGAGACCATGTTCGTTTTACATTAGTTTCAAAAAATATAACGAGACCAAGTTTGACCAAATTGAACCAAAATGATATTTTTTATGACCACAATTTTTAATAATTCTATTTGGTCTGATTATAAAATCTATCCAAAATTTAACCAAAATGTCCTCCAATAATTGAACCACATCTAACCAATATCTAAACCAAAACACAAAAACAAAAAAATAAAATGAATTAAATCATACATAAAAAAAAATAAAAAATAATAATAAATTAATAAAAATAAATGAATAAATATATATATATATAAATAAAATAAAATATATTTATGAATAAAATAATAATATAAATGATAAATTAAATAAGATAAATATATTTAAAAATTAATATAAATAAATGAATAAAAAATAAACAAAATAATGAATAATAAAATATATTTATAATAAATATATATAATATTAAATAATAATAATATAAATAATAAATTAATTAAATATATTTATAAATTAATTAAACTAATAAATAAATAATAAAAACTGATAAAATAATGATATAAATAATAAAATAAAAATAATTAATAATAAACAAAATGAATTAAATAATACATAAAAAAATAAAATAAATAAATAATAGGAAAATTGAATTAAATAATTCAAAAATAATAATAATAAATGATTAAATATAATAATGAAAAATAAATAATAATATAAATAATAAATGAATAAAATATATTTAGAGACAAATAAAAATAAATGAATAAATAGTAATAAATAATAAACAAAATGAATTAAATAATATATAAAAATAAGAATAAATAAATAAATAATAAGAAAATTTAATTAAATAATACATAAAAATAATAATAAATAAATAAATAATAAGCAAAATGAATTAAATAATACATAAAAATAATAATAAATGAATAAATATAATAATAAAAATAAATAAATGAATAACTAATAATATAAATAATAAATGAATAAAATATATTTATAAATTAATTAAAATAAATGAATAAATAATAATATAAATAATAAATTATATTTATAAAAAAATTAATAATAAACAAATTTAATTAAATAATACATAAAAATAAAAATAAATAAATACAATAATAATTAATAAAATATATTTATAAACAAATACAAATAAATTAATAAATATTAATAAATAATAAACAAAATGAATTAAAAAATATAATAAATAAATATATATTATAATAAATAATAAATAAATAGTAAATAGTAAATGATAAATAATAATTATTTTTAAAGCCAAAATAACAAATTGCATTATTTACATGTTATCGACAATTGAAATTGTTATATAATATTAGTGTGTGACTTGTGAAATTTGTGTTATCGTAATTTTTGTATAATAAAAAATGTGTCTTGTATAAATCTATTTGTTGTTATATTTGATAATTGGAATGCAATAATCACACTTTAAGAAATTTTTACAAAACCAATATAACATTATTATGTAAGAAATACATAATAAAAATCAATTAAAAAGACTTTGACAAATGTTTACAAATTAAATGTGTGGGTTTCACTGTTTACTAGAAATTTAACAATATTATTATTATTATTATTTTGTGTTGGATATGACAATATTTATGCTTCCAAGATGTTGCGGTGCCATCGTACCCTTTGGTGCAATGGTATAACCTCTCTTTCTCAATTGGGAGGTGAGATGTTCGAATCTCTTAAGAAGCATTGTGGATATATGGTGTGTGAATTTCTTATCATTAAAAAAAAAAGAAAAATGTTGCCGAGCTTTTATATATGTATTTTCTTTGAAAAGTTAGTACCATGCAATTTAAACTTATTTATATATGGTTCATTTCAGAAAACAGTATTCTTGATGTGTAGCATTGCTTATTGTATTATATATTTTGACGTACGTATTCCTAATTTGATTCTTGTGGTCTTCCAAATTGTGAGGTTGATAAGCACTAGATGCTTAAATCCCAACTTTTTAATTCCTAGTTTTTGTAAATAAAGTTGCTTATCTTAGCGGATTACTTTCCTTTAAAGGGACAAAATAAGTTGACCACCTTATTTGCTACAAGATTTAGGTCATGTTTGTTTACTATGGACCATTTTTTTGGTATGGTTATGGTTTTTTGATTTTTTGAGACCAGACCATGTTTATTTTACATTAGTCTCAAAAAATATAACTAGATCAAGTTTGACCAAATTGAACCAAAATGACATTTTTTAAATCATACATAAAAATAAAAAAAAAATAATAATAAATTAATAAAAATAAATGAATAAAAATTTATATATATATATAAATAAAATAAAATATATTTATGAATAAAATAATAATATAAATGATAAATTAAATAAGATAAATATATTTAAAAATTAATATAAATAAATGAATAAAAAATAAACAAAATAATGAATAATAAAATATATTTATAATAAATATATATAATAATAAATAATAATAATATAAATAATAAATTAATTAAATATATTTATAAATTAATTAAACTAATAAATAAATAATAAAAATTGATAAAATAATGATATAAATAATAAAATAAAAATAATTAATAATAAACAAAATGAATTAAATAATACATAAAAAAATAAAATAAATAAATAATATGAAAATTGAATTAAATAATTCAAAAATAATAATAATAAATGATTAAATATAATAATGAAAAATAAATAATAATATAAATAATAAATGAATAAAATATATTTAGATACAAATAAAAATAAATGAATAAATAGTAATAAATAATAAACAAAATGAATTAAATAATATATAAAAATAAGAAAATTTAATTAAATAATACATAAAAATAATAATAAATAAATAAATAATAAGCAAAATGAATTAAATAATACATAAAAATAATAATAAATGAATAAATATAATAATAAAAATAAATAAATGAATAACTAATAATATAAATAATAAATGAATAAAATATATTTATAAATTAATTAAAATAAATGAATAAATAATAATATAAATAATAAATTATATTTATAAAAAAATGAATAATAAACAAAATTAATTAAATAATACATAAAAATAAAAATAAATAAATAAATAAATAAATAAATACAATAATAATTAATAAAATATATTTATAAACAAATAAAAATAAATTAATAAATATTAATAAATAATATAATAAATAAATATATATTATAATAAATAATAAATAAATAGTAAATAGTAAATGATAAATAATAATTTTTTTTAAAGCCAAAATATCAGAATGCATTATTTACATGTTATCGACAGTTGAAATTGTTATGTAATATTAGTGTGTGACTTGTGAAATTTGTGTTATCGTAATTTTTGTTTAATAAAAAATGTGTCTTGTATAAATCTATTTGTTGTTATATTTGATAATTGGAGTGTAATAATCACAATCTAAGAAATTTTTACAAAACCAATATAACATTATTATGTAAGAAATACATAATAAAAATCAATTAAAAAGACTTTGACAAATGTTTACAAATTAAATGTGTGGGTTTTACAGTTTACTAGAAATTTAAGACCAGACCAGTTTGCCAAACATGATTTGCTTCAAAGAAGTTTGGAACCAGATAGTTTGTCAAACATGGTATGGTTCCAGTTTCCTCATACCAAGACCATCAGACCAGACCGCTTACCAAATAGAATTTCAGAACATTACTCAGACTAGATCAAACCAAACCGGACCAGAGATAACCGAACCAGACCGGTTACCAAACGGGGCCTTAGCATCAAATAGATCATACATACATATATAAATACACATATATATCTATTCATATATATAATAAAATCCTTTATATATATTAAAATCTTGTTTGCAATAAGCTTTATAATATATTTGTATGGCTAGGAAGTAGGATGCTAGTAGTAGTGATTATAGGCAAGAAGGTTCTCAAGCTCTATTCCCTTATGTTTGAGTCCCCTTCCCACCAACTTGTCAATCGGTTGGGGAAGTTCCACTATATATAAATATACAAAAAAAGTAAAAATGAAAATCCGTAGCCGTGTATTTTATGTCTCCCCTATTCTCTCTCTCCCACACGACATGGATACCAATATTAAATTTATAAGGTGGATGACTCAAAGATACGCTACGGATGTGTTATATATGTCATCCATATCTATATCTCTCTCATTCTGGTTTTGTAATGTAAGGTGGCTTTAACAAATAATTTTGAGATTTTTATTTTTGATGTCAAAATATGTCAACTAGATTGTAATATTTTGTTTATCTCGCGTTTGTTTGTGAGGACACTTAAATTTTTGCATCTTAATTGGTAAATTAAGACTTGAAAAAAATATAGAATTTTAAACATGTACGATATGTAACACTTTTATGACTTCTCTTTAGTCTTAGTAATTATAATTCAAAAAATGTTAAGTTTTAGATTATCGAACGATTTGGCCCATCACACTTCCCATGCATGAAGAGGGCTAGATTTCTATTTTTTGTCAATATTGTTGTTGTTTTAATTTTTGCTCCAAAGTATTCTAATTCACATTTAATATTAATTAATGATAATTTCATGTGTAGTCTATTAGGACAATTACACCGAACCAATGGCATAATCAAGAATACAAGAACACTAAAATTTCTGTGTTCATTGTAAAAATAATTAAAAATTACAAGTTTCAGCTCTCAAATCTTGAATTTTTTCCTCTCTAATTCGAATTAAAAGCTGAAACAATATCGGAACCGCAACTTCACTAAATTTCCAGACAAGTTTACACAGGCACCCTTTTTATATATTGTGGATTCGGGTTTTACGTAGGATTTTAATATTTATAGACAAACCTATTACTAGGGAACAACTTCAATTACGAGGAGAAAAGAAAAAGCTAGTTGCAAAATCTAAGTATAGAAGGTGTTGTGTGAGTCAATGGAAGCAGCAATGTACGTACAAGCCTTAACATATATCATGGGCTGACTCGGATGCCAATTTTTTGGGTGCGCCCTTTTATTCTACCCCCACCTCTCAGGTTTCCTCTTTCATCAATTATATTTAATATATATATATATATATATATATATATACATGGACGGGAGTTAGAAAATTTGATAATGGGATACAATTTATGATATTAAGAATAATTAGAGGCAATAAGCTAATTTTTTTTTCAAAATTTAATAGAGGTCAAATCTTTCTTTTTTTTTTTTTCCTATATTCTCTTAAAAATACTGAAATTTGCATTAAAAATAAAAATAAAAATAAATTCATTGGGGCAGTTGCCCCCTAATCCCATAGTGTGCTCCCGTTCCTGTATATATATATTCTATGTTATATAAACAAAACACAAATAATTATTAAATAAAATGACTAAACACTTGTTCAATCAAAAGAAACATATGCCTTGCCCCCTAATCCCATAGTATGCCCCGTGCCTGTATATATATATATATATTCTATGTTGTATAAACAAAACACAAATAATTATTAAATAAAATGACTAAACACTTGTTCAATCAAAAGAAACATATGCCTCAAAATGGTTAACGTTTGCTTGAATATATGCAGATACGGACACGGGACACACATGGGAGGTTTGTGGTTAGGCAGAGTTAAGAATCAATAGGGTGACTAAGAAAATGGTGAATCATGTTTCATTCATTGTTGCAAAGTTGAGCCCATACTTGTAATTGGTTGGATGGAAAAATGCTGAGTGAATATAAATAAAAGATCGCGTCACTATTCGTTGCAAGAGTCTATACAACCAACTATTCACACAACGAGGTTCGTGAATAGGAATGGCAATGGGGCGAGGCGGGGATCCCCTCCCCCATCCCCGAACCCAGTAAAATTTTAACTCCCAAACCCGCCCCTTCTCTGATTTAAATTTTAATTCTTTGTCCCATACCTGTCCCGTTTTCGCTTCCGTTGCCCCCCGATAAAATTTCAGCCCCCAAATCAGAAAAGAAATATATTGTTGGGGAAGAGAGACTTCCTATTATATAGAGACGCAATATTGATTGTGATATATATATATATATATAGAGAGAGACGCAATATTGATTGTGATATATATATATATATATATATATATATATATATATATATGTGCAAGCACAAAAAGAGAGAGGCGATAAGATCTATATATATATGTGTGCATGCACACGGAGAGAGGCGATCAGATCTGAGGGGCGAATTCGCATCGTTGTGAATGATAAGAGTTGGCGAGACCAAGGGGAGAAAGCGGTAAGTTTGTGTGAGAGTGATTTTTTGGGTTTCATGTATTCTTTATATTTATAAATTAGTAAAGTCCTTGAACAAATGTGACGGAATATCTTGAATCATGGAAATGAATAAATTAAATAATAAAAAGGAATGGTTGTGATAATCTGGAAAGGGATAGAGGAATGAGTGGGGGATATTATATTCTATTATGATATATGATATATATATATATATATGATATAAATATATGCATATATAACTTATGTGGGCATATTCATCCCATGCATAAAACAAGATACATATATATATGATATTTTTAATCGGGGCGGGGCGGGGCAAGGGTTCCCCATACCCGCCCCGAATATAATAAGAGAATTTTTTTTTGCGCCATACCCGCCCCGATTAACTTAATCGGGGCCCCAAACTCGAAATAAATGGGGCGGGGTAGGACGAGCTTTATTGCCATCCATATTCGTGAAAAGTGAGTAGTTGCTTGTCGACTTTCCGAATGAAAAAAATATATTTCAACATAAAAAATTATTGTATCAAATAATTTAAGATTTGTAAAATGAAAGATTGTAAAATCAAAGAATAGATTGATAATTACTAATAGGGTAAAGTGCAAAAAAACCCCTCAATTATTAATTTGGTACAATTAACCCCCCACTATTTGTAAAAGACACATTTATCCCTAAATTAAATTAAAAAATCCCAAATTATATATATAATTCAAAAAAATTATAAAATTCGAAATATATATATTAAATTTTGAAAAAATATATAAAATTAGAAAATATATAAAATTCAAAAACAAATATATAAATTTTGAAACAAATATATTAAATTCGAAAAAAATATATTAAATTTCAAAAATATATATAAAATTCGAAAATAAAATATAAAATTCGAAACAAATATATAAAATTATAAAACATATATATATAATTCGAAAAAATATAAATTTTGAAAAAATATATAAAATTTGGAGAAAAAAATATATATTTCGAAAAAAATATATGAAATTCGAAATATATATATAAATTTCGAAAAACAAAATTCAAAAAAATATATATATTGGTAAAATGTCATATATTTTCTAATGAATTGAATCAAACTACTTGCCACCAACATCAATTAGTGGTCTTATTTTTTATATATTTTTTCAATATATATAAATATATGTTTCCAAAATATATATATTTTGACGAAATTAATATGATATTTTCGAAATTTATATGATGTTTTCGAATTTTATAAAAAAAAATCAAAATTTATATATTTGTTTCAATATTTATATATATATTTGAATTATATATATATATTTTGAATTTTATATATATATTTCAAATTTTATATATTGTTTTCAAAATTTATAGATGTTTTTCAAATTTTATATATTGTTTTCAAAATTTATATTTTTTTTCGAAGTTTATATATTTTTTTCGAAGTTTGTATTGTTTTTTGAATTATATATATATATATTATTTTTGTAAGGGTAAAATTGTATTTTTGCATTGAAAAATCTTGTGGAGGGGGTATATTGCCCTTAAACTGATAGTTGAGGGTTTTTTTTGATCCTTTGGGAGGGGGGTTCTTGCTCTTTGAGCAATAATTGAGGTTTTTTTTTTTTTACTTTACCCTCACTAATAATTAAATAACATGATATATTAAAGCATATAAATCTTAAACGAGTTGTGATGTAAAATCACTGTCACTCTCATTTGATCTTCGTATTTCGAGTAATTATTCATATTAAAGCTTGAGTTTTAGTGATTATACTTATTAAAACAAAAATCCAACATAAAATAAAGAAACGACTTTAAGGTACTTATGTTGCGTTTGGTAACGGTTTGATGCGGTGTTAGTTTTTGGTTTTGGTTTGGGTTGGGTTGGATTTAGTTTGGTGTGGTTTATTTTGGTTCCAAATCATGGTGCAGATGGTTTTGGTGTGAGAAAAAGTGATGCTGAAAAACCAAATCATGTTTGGTAGAGTTGGTATGGGTTAAAATATATTAATATTAATATTAAAATTAAAATATATTAATATACTAATATATTAATATTAAAATTTATAATATTAAAATATATTAATATATTTTTATTATATTAATATATTAATATTAATATATTTTAATTTTAATATTAATATAATAATATATTAATATTAAAATTTATATTAATATTAATATTAATATTAAAATTTATAATAATATTAATATTAATATAAATTTTAATATTAATATATATATATTAATATTAAAATTTATAATATTAAAATATATTAATATATTTTTATTATATTAAAATATATTATATTTTTATTATATTAAAATATATTATATTTTTATTATATTAATATATTTTAATTTTAATATTAATATTAATATATATATATTAATATTAAAATTTATAAATTTTAATATTGAAATATTAATATTAAAATTTATAATAATATTATTTTAATATTAATATTAATATAAATTTTAATATTAATATATATATATATATTAATATTAAAATTTATAATATTAAAATATAAATATTATATTCGGTGCTACAGTGATTCGGGTTGCTACAGTGGTTTGCTACAGTACTCGCACCATCCAAAATCATCAAAAAGATGGTTCCAAAATCCTTCACAAATTTGGCACCATGGTTTGCTACAGTAACGGTACCATTTTTTGGCACCATTTTACCAAACATGATTTGGTACCATTTTTTGGTACCAAAACCATATTTTTGGCACCAAACCTGTTTACAAAACAGGCCCTTAGTGGTTCAAAGAATAGGCAATGCATAGTAAATTCGATCATGTCGACAATACTAATGATGCATTTAGTTGCACCTATTACAATGAGGAAGCACATTTGATCTAGAATATAATAAGATCTTGGGATCGATTCACTCTTTACCTCATTCTTACCTTTAAAATGCTTTGAAGATTGTCTAGTTTTGGCGGGAATCAAAATAAGTGTAGATGAATAAAGGAATGTCCTAGAAAATTGAGAGAAAAGCATGATGTTAGACTTCTCATCATCGGTCAATCGTCACAAAATCATTCATCTTAAAAGAATTATGATGCTACTATGTTGCGAAAGACAATCTTATAGTTCACATGTCTCCAAGACAATCTTATAGTTCACAAGTACTTCATAAAATCAACACAATTATATATGTGTCGAATTGTGAGTATTGTTCTGATAATTTATTACAAATTTGTCCATAATTTCTCATGTAAGTGGTCATTTGTCACATAATGACATGAAAATTAATTTTAGATAGCGCTCCAAAAAATGAGGGTGAAAGTGAAAGTATATATTGTCTAATCTGAGCTTCAAAGTAGTATAGGACAGATGTTTCTAAGCATATGATTCTAGAGATTGATTCCACATCTTAGAATAACCTACATACCATTTTCAAATAATTGAAGAAAATTTATGGTTCTTCATTTGGATTGGTTTAGAACCCCATCTTCTCTTTCATGATTCAGCATTTCAGCTAAGCATATACTTCTTGTAATCACTTCCAAGGTTCTTATAATCTAGATGTGGTTCTGTGGTAATATATACATATATATATATATATATATACATAGACCATAGAGCACCTGCATCTTTTACTAGTATATGCCCTTCTTTGCATCTTACAGGTATGAAAATGCTTTGATTTTGATTCTTAATTGCAAGCATGTAAGGAATCACAATCTTATAAATCAATGGAGTGAGAGATAACATAGATGAATCAATTATTTATGGTGTGTCTTGATCAAGGACCATAACGGTATCGGTTGTTGTAACGGTAATGAAATCGATGTAACGGATTCGGGTCAGTATCGGGATTACGTAACGAGACTCGATTATTGCAATCGTGATTTTTTTAAAATCTTGCACATCTTATGATTTTTACCCAAAATATTCTAATTTGATACTTTTGGCAACATGAATGAATAAAGATAATTTTTTGATAGGTTTAAGTGAATTTTATTTAATTTTTTTAAAAAATTAATATAAAAAACGAGTTATTAATAAATCTAATGGTGTCGTCATTATTTCAATGTTAATGATATACTTGTTATGATATTATTAAATTAATTTTAAACTTAAATAAATAAAAAATTAAAATCATAAAAGATATAATTTATTTCTAACAATGCAAAATAATTTTAAAAAAGGTACATGCAAATATTATTTCACCAGTTCAATTTTTTTTACTTTTCAGTGCAAAGATTATGGCAAATATTACTTTTTAATAATGGAATATTATTTATTATATCATATACATATCAAAAAGTTTTTAACTCAAATTTTTGAAAAATTTCAATTGTGTTAACCGTTACGGTATTTTCGGAACCAGTGGAAATCGGGGTTACGGCCACCATAACAGTCGTTACGGGTGTGGAAATCGGTCTACTGTGGTATAACGGTATCGGCGACTCAAAAATTCGTTACGTAACAGCTGTTACGGCGAACCATGGTTTTAATACTTTATTTTGAAGTTACTAAAGTACAGATTCATTTATTTTGCTTCATTGATCCAAGTAATCTTAAATCACAGAAACCTTGGGAAAAGTTCTTCGATGGTTATTTTTTAATTTTTTAGGTTAAATTTACCTTATATTTTAGTTATTTTGATTCTTGTGTTCTTTTAAGAATCAAAATCTTCTAGAGAGTGAAGAACAATACAAGATTTGATACAATATTTCATTTGAGCTTGTAAAATAGTACTCCTTGTTTTTTTTTTTTTAAATTAGTTGTCCAAGTTTGACTCTTTTACTCCCTCCGTCCTACATTACTTATCCAATTTGGATTTTTTAGCATTTTATGGATTGAGGTTGACTAATATGTAATTTTCAATTTTGCCCTTAATAATATAGTATTATGGTGAGGTCCAGTATTTGTTTGAAGTTAGTGGAATAAGGGTAGTTGGGGAAAGTGAGTGGTTAAATTGTATTAAAATTCGAAACTGGACAAGTAATTTGGGACAAATAAAATTACAATAGTGGACAGCTAATATGGGACATAGGTAGTATATTTTTTTTGGTTATTTTGTGTTTTCAATTTTATCCTTCGATAATATAATATAGTTCTATTTTTAGTGGGATTCATTACCTTTTGAAGTTAATGAATTGAGATAATTTGGGAAAATATACAAGTATATTGTATTAGGATTTGAAACTGCACAAATATTTTGTGACAAATAAAATTGAAAAAGTAGACAACTAATATGGAATGGAGGAGTATCTGTAACACTCCACTCCAACACTTGGTATGATATTGTTCGCTCTGGGCCCAGCCCACACGGTTTTGCTCTTAGGCTCCTCCCAAAAAGCCTCATACCAATTGGAGACAACACTGCACATATAAGTACATCCCCAGACCTTTACTCGGGCGATGTGGGACATCACAATCACCCCCTTTGGGACCCAGTGTAAACCCGTTCGAAGATGCCGAACGAATTTCAACCTTTATAATTTAAACAACAACTATGAAATAGATAAATGGCAAGAAGATAACAGATAATTCAAGAATCAGCAAGAATTGGAGCAATTTCGGGTCCTTTCCCTTTTCTTTCTTCTTTCTTTTATACATGAATCTGGTCTTACCCACATAAATGAGTTTTAATACATATTAAAGACAATATCTACATTAAATTGAAGTTTAATGTTTATCAAAACTGCTATAATAAAACCTTATGTCAGTTTTGATTCTGTATATTTGAAACGGTCATTTCCTTAATAACTTTTATCCTGAAATGGGCTTATATCCTTGGGCTTTGTTTTCTATTTGGGCTTTAAAACAGGTATGCTGATCCAGTGTTAACTTTGTACGATGGTCCTTATGTAAAAAATGGGCCTACACTTTGCCCCCAATTCCCAAGCCTATTTCATTTTTGAAATAGGGTGGGAATTCGAAGAGCCATGTGTAACTGCCACTTCCCTTATTTCCTTCATGTCCTTCAATATTTCTTCTCCATTTACAAGAGCAGATTCATTCCTTTTGCAGACGATTCCCAGCAAGAAATTCTTGAGGTTAGTTTTTCTCTTTCGTCCTTCATCTTTCTTTCATAAATCAAAAATATCATGAGTTGTGATAGCAGCCAAACCCCTTCTCTGGAGGTGGTTGCTGATGACGCCCCTGTTATTTCTTCCTCTGAGATTGCCCCCAATTTGATTGAACCAAAATCCCATAAACTTTTCCAAAAACAATTACGTAAATTGTCTTTAGCTGATAGATGTCGAATAGAGTTTGACATACCAAAGGATGTTTCGATTTCTGAGTATTCGTCTGATTTAGACTTCAAAACTTATGAGGAAGTTGAACCGGACGAAGTCTTGTTCTCTGCACATCACTTGGCCGTACTTAGATTTCCCTTACATCCCTTATATCACTATATTCTTTTTTCTTTAGGGCTTACCCCTTTGCAAGTAAACCCTAATTTCTTCAGGGTTCTATCTGTTATGCTCGTTCGGAATCACGAACGAGGTTTGAACTTAGGTTTGGGTGATTTTATGCTCTGTTATAAAGTCGATCAGATAAGAAAAAACCCCGGTCGGTACCATCTGCACCCCCATTCAACCTTGAAACTTTGTGAAGGAAATCCTTCTTCTGAGAAAGAGTGGAAAGATAAGATGGTGAAAATTGGGGGAAATTGGAGAGTGGATGCGTCCGGCCCGTACCCTCTGCCAAAGACCTTCGGTATTTGTAAGAAACTGAAGTGTGGATTCAAAAATCCTGGCAAGTGTATTTTTTGTACTTTACAAATTTCATCTGTTTTACTTGAACTGCGTATTTGTTTATTTGTTGATCATATGACTGTGTTTGTATATAGCTGTAATAGTGAAAATGTCCAGCCCAATTGAGCCCATCTGTCATCAGGCCCATCAAGTTTATGGGCCAGCAAGATATTTATGAACCCAATAATAAAGCCCATTCAGAGGAGGTATGTAATGAAGGACCCTGATTAAATGTACAGGATGAAGTCCATTTAGGATATGTATATAAAGAAATTCCAAAAATTAATAGAGGGATTCGAAAAAGTGTTGAACATTTTAAGGTGTTTACACATTGGCGCCGTCTGTGGGAACGAGGGAGGTTCCTGATTTTTCAAATGCCCTTCGGTACCTGTAAAATCGCCTCCTTCTTCCCATCTCGAAAAGCTAAGTCTGTTTGACAGGCAAAAGACCCTCCACTTCCAAAAAACCTCCACTCACCGCCTCCCCGGACGAGAATGCCAGTCACCCGTTCACAGGCAGGCATTCTGCCCACTGAGGACAATCGTGCAGAGGACTCCCAGACCATGGAGCAAATTCTTCAACGCTTGGCGGCTGCAGAGGAACGTAGCATGGCCTTGGAGAAACAGAATGCAGAGCTCAGGGAGAGGTTGGCTCCACCAGCAGCTGCCTCACCGGCAGTTACACCTAACCCTCCGGTGGCGGCGATCGACCATTCTCTGAACCAACCTGAAGAGCACGCCGAATCTTCTCAGCGCTCGCGAAAGGCTCCAGCAGTCGACGAGTCTATAACCCCCCAGAAACTTCAAGCAATGATGGACGAGTTCCAAAGGAAAGTTCTCGGAGATTTGAGGTCTCGATCTACGGACGACATGGCCATCCAGGCGTCCACTGAATTGATACAGTCGCCTTTCGTTCAGGAAATAACCCAAGAGCCTTTCCTAAAGAAGTTCGTTATGCCACAGTTCACCCCTTATGATGGCACGCGGGATCCCGAAGAGCACATATACCAAATTCATCAGAAAATGACCATGTACGCCGAGAACGAGTCCCTGCTATGTAAGGTGTTCTCCACAAGCCTTGCTGAGGCCGCCCTATTATGGTTTAGGAAGCAGCCACCCCGATCCATTGGCAGCTGGCAACAGTTGACCAGGCTCTTCATCGCCCAGTATTATGGAAACAAGAGACAAAAGAAGACCATATCCTGCCTCTTCACCATGATTCAGGAGAAAGGAGAGTCACTGAAAAGCTTTCTATCCCGATTCAACATCGAGTCCTCTTCTGTGGATAATTGTGACCAGCACTCTGCGGTCGAGGCATTCAGGATGGCCCTCATTCCTGGAACAAAATTCCATCAATCCTTGGTGAAGCGCCCTCCATCGGGAATTGGGGAACTAAACTCTAGGGCCCAGGGGTACTTGAGAATTGAAGAGGAAGAAACTATCAGGCAGAGAAGATCAGCCTTTGTCGGCCTTGAAATTCAGTCCAAGGATCGATTGACCGATCGGAAGCGATCAACTCCACCGGGATCGTCTGCCCCATCGGGATTATCAATCCCAAAGCCATCCAAACGACCCAGGTTAGAAGAAAGGATAACACCCCTGAAGGTGAGCCTTGCAAAGCTTTACCAGGAGAACAAGGCCAAAGGGATTTTCCAGCAACCCCCTACCATGCGACAACCACTTGACCAGAGAGACAAGACAAAACACTGCGCTTTCCATGGTGATTTCGGGCACATCACTAACGAATGCCGCAATCTAAGGCAACAGGTGGAGACGTTACTACTTCGCGGAGTACTCTGGGATTACGTACAACGAGACAGGCCAAGAACCGATCAACGCGCCCCCGGCGTCCCTCGAAACCCCTCGGATGCACAACCGGTTAAAATCATCAATATGATTCATGGTGGCCCCCCACCCAAAGAAACCGAAGGATCGCGCCGAAGCTATCTACGGAAAGCCCACAAAATGAGAAAAGTCAACGAAATTAGTGAAGCCCGGTACAAGGCTGAAGAAACTCACGTCACTTTCTCGGTGTCGAACCTTCGAGGCGTCCAAACCTCGCATGAAGACCCTCTGGTTCTGACCCTAATGGTGGCCAACTGCCTTGTGAAAAGAGTCGTGATCGATCCTGGGAGCAGTGCCAACATAATCACCAAATGGGCTTTCGAAAAGCTCGAAATCAACCCTTCTGAAATTATGACATCCCGGTGCCCCATCACGGGTTTTGACGGCAGGAAGATCGAGCCGATCGGTGAAGTTCAGTTACCTGTGTCTGCCGCCCATAGGACCCTGAACGAGACGTTCGTTGTGGTGGACGCCAAACCCTCCTACAATCTGCTTATGGGAAGGGGATGGATTCACCGAATGCAAGGTGTGCCTTCAACTCTTCACCAGGTCATGAGATGCTTAAGCCCTGACGGTACAGGCACCATTGATGTCAAGGGTGACCAGGTGGCCGCCAAGGAATGTTATTCGGTCACTCTGAAGGAGATCCGGAAGGCTCAGGCCCCAGGGGTACCTCGATCGAAGGAGCAAAGTTCGTGCTCCAAATAGCAATTAAAGAATGGGGAGCCGGGCACCCCGATTGTGGTTGAACCACTACAACCGATCTGTGTTGTGCCCAACAGCCCGGAAAAAGTTACTTTTGCAGGTACAACCCTCACCGATTCTGAATTTGAAGAACTAACATAATTGCTGCAGGACAACTCCGACGTCTTCGCATGGGAGCATACAGACATGCCGGGGATAGATCCCGACGTTTCACAGCACTCATTGCATGTTGACCCAAACGTCAAACCAATCAGGCAAAAGCAAAGGCGAATGGGTGCACATCGGAACCAAATTATAGCAGATGAGGTATCCAGACTGCTCCAGGCCGGCTTCATCCGGGAAGTCAGGTATCCCGAATGGCTTGCCAACGTCGTGGTTGTCCAAAAGAAAAATGGCAAGTGGAGAGTTTGCGTTGATTTCACCGACTTGAACAAGGCATGCCCGAAGGATAGTTTTCCACTCCCAAAGATCGACCAGATGGTTGACGCTACCTCGGGCTATGACCGTCTAACTTTCCTGGATGCCTATTCAGGTTACAACCAAATAAAAATGAACCCTAAGGATGAGGAAAAAACTTCCTTCATTACTGAAACAGGTACATACTGCTTGAAAGTTATGCCTTTCGGACTGAAAAATGCAGGTGCTACTTTCCAGAGATTGGTCAACAAGATCTTTAAAGGCATGATGGGCACAGTAATCGAAGCCTACATTGATGATACTGTAGTCAAGAGCAGAAAGAAGGAGGACCACATCACTCACCTGCGCCAAGTGTTCGCTACCCTCAGGTCCCATGGCATGAAGCTTAATCCAGCAAAGTGTTCTTTTTGTGTATCATCTGGGCAGTTCCTGGGGCACATCGTGGACCGGACTGGTATCCAAGCCAGCCCGACACAAGTCAAAGCCCTGCTAGAGATGAAGGAGCCCCGAACACATAAAGACGTTCAAGTCTTGACGGGAAGAGTGGTAGCACTTAGCAGATTCATCTCACGACTCACTGATCGTTGCCGACCATTCTTTCAGGCAATAAAGGTAAAGAAGGGAGAGATCTGGGGTCACAAACAATCGGAGGCCCTGGCGGGGCTAAAAGAATATTTGACCATGCCCCCCGTCTTGTCTACACCAACCCCCGATGAAGTCTTATACCTTTATTTGGCAGTATCCTCCGCTTCAACCAGCGCCGCCCTCATCAGAGAGGACGGGAATCTTCAAATGCCAATATTCTACACCAGTAAATCCTTGGCTGAGGTAGAAACTAGATACAGCAGGCAAGAAAAACTGATTCTGTCACTGGTGAACGCCAAGAGAAGGCTAAGGCATTATTTTGAAGCCCACCCGATCGTTGTCCCAACAGCTACACCCCTACGGGTTATTATGTCGAAGCCTGACCTTTCAGGGCGAATCTCTAAGTGGGCCATCGAGTTGGGCATATATGATTTGACATACATACCCAGGGTCTCCATCAAAGGACAGGCTGTAGCGGACTTTTTGCTCGAAAGTGAGACTGAGGAGCCAGACCCGGGCAGTGAACTGGATACATGGAAGATTTTTGTGGATGGATCAGCCAGCTCTTCCGGATCAGGAATTGGCCTAGAATTTTTAACACCTGATGGGACACGCCTTCATATGTCGGTGCAGTTGCAGTTCCCAGCCACAAACAATGAGGCAGAGTACGAGGCCGTCGTATTCGGTTTGAGGGTAGCCAGAAGCCTCAAAATTCAGTCCTTAGCAGTACACAGTGATTCTCAACTAATTGTCCGTCAGATCAACGGGGAATACGAAACAAAGGACCCGACAATGAAGTTGTATCGAGCGCTAGTTTTGAAGGAGACAGAAAGTTTTCACAAAGTTACCTTTACCCAAATCCCCAGGAATGAAAACTTTGAGGCTGACCACCTGGCTAATCAAGCTTCCTCAGCGGGAGAGGATCTAACTCGGGTTGCACTGTTGGATTTTATTCAGAGGCCCAGCATTCAAGAGCCCGAACGAGTAATGCTCATCCCATGGGAGCCCAGTTGGATGGATCCCCTAGTAAATTACTTACGTAATGGAACTCTTCCTGAAAGTAAAGCTGAAGCTCACAAGGTCAGGAGGAATTCGGCTCGGTACTCAATAATAAACGGGCAACTCTACCGAAAATCCTTTTCTGGTCCCTACCTGAGATGTATCACGCCGTCAGAATCTAGAGCAGTGATGCACGAGATTCACAGTGGAGCCTGTGGAAACCACTCCGGCAGCAGGTCCTTCGCCCATAAGGTGCTGTCTCAAGGGTACTTCTGGCCCTACCTTTCTCGGGATACCGAAGAATACGTCCGAAGGTGCAAGCCCTGTCAAATGCACGGGGATGCAATCCATCGCCCAGCTGAGTTCCTGCATCCCACTATAGTACCGCACCCATTCGCCCGGTGGGGAATGGATATAGTGGGACCCTTACCGAAAGCAATCCGGTCGAATGCGTACGTCCTTCTGGCAACCGACTATTTCACCAAATGGGTTGAAGCAGAAGCCTATCCCACCGTCAAAGGGAGTCACGTCGTCAAGTTCGTATGGACCAACATTATATGCAGATTCGGGCTACCAAGAACGATCATGATGGACAACGGAACAAACCTGGACAACAAGGAGGTTAGAGCATTCTTTGCCGAACATGGTATCAACCAGAACACGTCTTCCGTCGGCTACCCGCAAGGGAACGGGCAGGCGGAAAGGACAAATCGAACTATATTCAACACTCTGGCCAAAAAACTTGAAGAAGCCAAAGGGGCCTGGTTAGAGAAACTGCCCGAAGTTCTCTGGTCATACAGAATGACCCCCAGACAACCCACGGGAGAGACCCCTTTTGCCATGGCGTACGGTGCCGAAGCTGTTATTCCGACTGAGGTCCGAGTTCCAACTCTCCGGAGTGAGGCCTGGGTCGAGGGACCAAGTAACCAGCATTTGGCTCAGAATCTTGATCTTCTGGATGAAAGAAGGGAGGCTGCCGGGATCAGGCTGGCTGCTTACCAACAGCAAGTCCGGAACCACTTCAATCAAAGAGTCAAAAGAAGAGAGTTCCAGATCGGGGACATGGTCCTTAGACGCAAAATCGGGCTTGTAGGCAAGCTCAGGGAGCCCTGGGAGGGCCCGTACACCATCACTGAAGTCATCGGTCGCGGAGCATACCGAGTCTGAAGGAATATTGATGGCGGAATGGAACCAAACTCCCAGAACGCCTCTCGCCTCAAGAGGTACTACCCTTGATGGTCCAAGTCCTATTTTTACTTTGATCTTTTTGTAAAAAGGCTACAGCAACTGGTCATTAAAAATCATTATTATGGCCAATTAAGTAAATCATAAAATCTGCTGGTGTGCCCGAAGATCCTTGTTCCAAAAATAAACCAAGTGTTGCATTGACTTTTGCATGGCCTGAAGAGCCCGAAGTCACAACACAGATCCTGAAGTGATCATTGTTCCAAAAATAAACCAAGTGTTGCATTGACTTTCGCATGGCCTGAAGAGCCCGAAGTCACAACACAGATCCTGAAGTGATCATTGTTCCAAAAATAAACCAAGTGTTGCATTGACTTTCGCATGGCCTGAAGAGCCCGAAGTCACAACACAGATCCTGAAGAGATCCTTGTTCCAAAAATAAACCAAGTGTTGCATTGACTTTCGCATGGCCTGAATAGCCCGAAGTCACAACACAGATCCTGAAGTGATCCTTGTTCCAAAAATAAACCAAGTGTTGCATTGACTTTCGCATGGCCTGAAGAGCCCGAAGTCACAACACAGATCCTGAAGAGATCTTTGTTCCAAAAATAAACTAAGTGTTGCATTGACTTTCGCATGGCCTGAAGAGCCCGAAGTCACAACACAGATCCTGAAGTGATCATTGTTCCAAAAATAAACCAAGTGTTGCATTGACTTTCGCATGGCCTGAAGAGCCCGAAGTCACAACATAGATCCTGAAGAGATCCTTGTTCCAAAAATAAACCAAGTGTTGCATTGACTTTCGCATGGCCTGAATAGCCCGAAGTCACAACACAGATCCTGAAGTGATCCTTGTTCCAAAAATAAACCAAGTGTTGCATTGACTTTCGCATGGCCTGAATAGCCCGAAGTCACAACACAGATCCTGAAGAGATCCTTGTTCCAAAAATAAACTAAGTGTTGCATTGACTTTCGCATGGCCTGAAGAGCCCGAAGTCACAACACAGATCCTGAAGTGATCCTTGTTCCAAAAATAAACCAAGTGTTGCATTGACTTTCGCATGGCCTAAGGAGCCCGAAGTCACAACACGGATCCCGGTTAAGTGATGCATTAACTGTAAAACTTTGCAAAAATAAACAAAATAACCAATATTCATTATAACTGTAAAAGTCAAAAGTCGACGGGACAAAACCAATTATGTTTCATTAAAAATGGGCCCCTGTGGCCAAGGCTTACAATGCATTTCATAAACAGTAAATGCTAAGGGACGACGCCGGTGCCTGATACATCTGGGTTCACTGAAACGATGGCCCCATCGGGAGCCGGAGGATCAGGAGGGGCGGTTATGCTCATTCCTGGGAGAGGCTTGGTCAGGAACTCGCAAAAACGAACGTCGTCTGGACCACCAACCGGATCGTCGTACGGTGGGGAAATGCCCAAACTCTCATCCAGTTCTTCCACCGAGGCAAAAGTCCTTTCTTCGACGGGTTTCTGCATGTCACTAAAGCATGACCTCCATCCAAACCCGATCCGGTATTGGGAGGTTTCGCAGAAACGCTTATACATTTCGTTCCCACCCCGGTGGCACATCTCCACCACCGACCTCTCCGTAGCGAGGAGATTCTCAATCTCAGCCCTCTCCTCCAGGAGCTTCGAATTGGAAGCCGTCAAGTTCTCAATATTAGCTTTCAGGCTCCCATTCTCAGCCTTCAGGGCCTCCGTCTCAGCAAAGAGAGCCTGCCGAACTGCTTCCATTTCCTTAATTTTGTCTTCAGCCGCCCGAAGCTGTTGCTCTGCAGCGATTGCCCTTCGGGACTGGACATCCAACTTTTCGTTGGATATGGACAGTTTGGTGGCGACCTTCATTCGAGATTCCTCTTTCAGTCTCAGGAGCTCGTTGGACTTCTTGAGCAAGTTGGAGTCCTCCTCCAGTTTCGCATTATAAGCTTGCGTCAGGTAGAGCATCTGCCAAAAGATCTTGTGTTAGCCTGATAAGGAAATAAATAAAATATTAAAAGCAATGGAGGAGTCTGTAGATTCAAACACTACCTTCATAGCAACCTCTGGACCTGTCAGTGCCAACTCCTCCCGATCGATGTTTCTCAATCTCTTTCGGTCTATGGGTGTCCAGATCTGAGATCCCATAGCCCGAAGGGCAGTGTCGTTGTCAATTGTTGCGTGCCTTGCAACCAGAAAGTCGCCGCCCGGGAGTCTAATCTTCGGCGCCCAGGGCACGGGCAGCTCCTTTTCAGTTGAGGCCCCACTGTCATCTAGAACGATAGGAGACTCCTGCGTAGACGTTCGGGCCCTGATGGACCGTTCGGGTGGATTTTCCTCCGATCGGGGATGTCGCGCCCCCGTCAGGCTCGTTTCCCCTTCAACCAATCGGAATTCAGGGATGGGAACATCCACTGAGGATTGAACAACCTCCTCTGATCCTTGAGTAGGAGCCTGGCCAGTTTGCACATTTCCCATCGGTGGAGATGGAACTACCGGGATATTCTCTACTGGGGGCGGGATAACGGGAACAACCGGAGGGGTTGGAACACTTTGTGATCCCTGCCCGGTCTGGATCTCACCGGGGGCTGAATTTGAGGCTTGAGGCCCGACTGCCCGCTTATTCTTCTTCTTCAACACCGCCTGCGGGATCCTCAGCATCTCTGTGGATAGGGCCTGCAAATTAGAACCTGTCAAGAAACTGGTACACATCCTCAAAGGCTGTCCCCAAATTTTTGATTTAAGCAATTCAAAATGGGTTCTGATATAGTTTGAGGTTTTATATTCATCGGGTGCTCCCAAAAACTCAAGCACATGGAGGCCCAACTTATCATTGCACTGATCACAGTTGCATACCCCCCTATGGAATGGCTTGAAAGAGGGGAAAAGGTGTTGGTTAAACTCATTGGGTACTTTGAATCTAGATGAGCTCGGGAGTCTCCAACTCCCGCTCACAAGGACCATCCTCTCTTTCCACCCTTTATTGGATTTTTCCGTACCATCACAAATTTTCCTCCCACTAATGGGAAAAAGGTTGTACCGGCCCCTGCACTCCTTCTGGGCCTGTATCTTGTAACAGAACAGAAGTTCCGCCAGACCAAGGTCAAGTCCCAGATCCCGATTGATCATCAAGATCATGGCCAGGACCCGGAAGAAGTTAGGTCCCACCTGAAGTGGGGCCAAGCCTAAAGTGGCTAAGGCATAAAGGAAGAAGGGCTGGATCGGGAATCTAATAACCTGAAGGTGAAAAGCCGACAACAAAATCTGATGGTCCAAAATTCCCTCGCCCTTCCTAAAATCATACTTTTTAGGGTAATTTTTGATAATCACCCCATCGGGTACCCCGCATTTAACCCTTAACCTTTTTAATACTGTCTCTACCCTGTTCATAGGGGGAAGGGGATCAGCATAGAACTGATCCCCCGAAACCCCTGCAACCGGATTTCCGGCTGCTGCTACGTTCTGGTTAACTTCAGGTGGGCTAGACACAATTGTCCTAACCACCTCCACTGAGGGTGAACTAAGGGATGCGTCCGGGTTTACAGAGGAGGGTAGACGGTCGCTACCCGACCGGGTATCATCACTATCAGACATTTCGAAAAGAAAGACGCTAAGATGAAAAGAAATAACTTACTCTAAGATGAACCCCGAAGGATTTCTGACGCTTTCCTGAGAGTGGAGGTAGACTCTGGCAATGATAAGTCAAGGTCTCAAGTGCAGGGAGCTCTCTAAAAATTTTTAAAACTGTGAAACGGAATGAATCCATAGCACTGTAGGCATTATTTATAGAAGCCTCAGGGGCGCCTGAAAAGCCGTGCGCTCGGGAACCGAAACGTCACCTCGCTTCACGTGCGCCTCCCTTCTCGCCAACCAAGGCCACCCGGACCACGAATTTCAAATGTTACAATGATTGTACAACCGTCGTATTAATTGTGTCAGCCATGTCATCCCGATCAGGGGTGATGTATCTTGTCCCCACTCTGTATCCTTTATAATGGGCCGGGAAGATCGACAACCCATCACAAAGGATAGGGCCTGTGTAATAGTGAAAATGTCCAGCCCAATTGAGCCCATCTGTCATCAGGCCCATCAAGTTTATGGGCCAGCAAGATATTTATGAACCCAATAATAAAGCCCATTCAGAGGAGGTATGTAATGAAGGACCCTGATTAAATGTACAGGATGAAGTCCATTTAGGATATGTATATAAAGAAATTCCAAAAATTAATAGAGGGATTCGAAGAAGTGTTGAACATTTTAAGGTGTTTACAATAGCCGAACGTGTTGATTACCTGAACGAGAAAGTATTTGCAACTCTTCCGTCTAGCAAATCACTTTTGACTTCCCACAATTTAAAGTTAATTGTTGTCAGTGCTTCAGAGGCCACTATAATGGAGATTCCGGTTACAACCTTCAAGCGTGCTGCAACACAAAAATCTACTCCCCCTGTCAGCTCGACATCTGATAAAGGAAAGAGCCAAATGATCGATCTGACCGAAGATCCGAAGAAGGCGAAAGGGCATCTGAAGAGGACGAACACCGATGATAGCGGTAATGCTCAGAAAAAAATGCTGCTGGGTCCCCCTTCTGAACATGCAAAAAGAAATCACTCTGAAAAGCATGAAAAGCTTGTGAAGAAGGCCAAATCTGTGACCGGATACACTATTCCAGATTGCTGCTTTCCTACATCATTTGATCCTGAAGGTGAATAGATCCCCAAGTTCGAGAAAAATGATGGTAGTGTTCTGAATCGCCGATCGCTGGCAATGTCTGATCCTGACTCCTTGATGGCTCTTGCTCATGGAATGTGGCCTCCCAAGGATGAACTATTTCAGCAGCATGTTGATAAGAACGAGCTTCTGGCTAGGGCTCCTGTTTCTATTCTAGAGGTACCAAAGTTTTTTTTTTTTACTAACGTTTCTTCTCTTTTCAGTATGTGTTTAATGTCCTAACTCTCTGTAAGGCTGTTGAGATGGGAGAGTATAAGAGAAAGAACATTGATGATGCATACCTGCGAGCTGATAAATGCGCCATGTTGGCTGAAAAATAGAAGAAAATCTTGGAGCTCGAGGTGGAGAGGTTAAAGAAACTCCATAAAAAGGAATATGATCTGAATGCTGAACTGAAGAAGCAGATCCATAACCTTGAAACTTCCAATGCTGTTCTGAAAACAGGTTTAGAAATTTGCCGAAGGGGAGGTATGGACATGCACCGGAGATATGTGAACATTTTTGGTATAAAGTTTTGTGATGGGTTCAGATTTTGCTATGACCAAATGTCATTGGATCCATCTGCACGTACTTATGATAATCCGGCCGCCCATGGTGCTTCTTGCGGAGTCGTTCACCCATATAAAGAGCTTGAGTCCTCCCAAGATGAAAAAGATTTAGCTCAATTTATTTTGCATGGGATCATTCCGGCCGAACGACCAGAGCCTGTTGCTGCTGCCAATGAAATGTCAGCTGAGCCTTCCGTTCCTGCTCCAGAGAGCCAGCAGCCGCCTACTGATGATATTAATCCT
This sequence comes from Cornus suecica, assembly GCA_963922005.1. NCBI lineage: Eukaryota > Viridiplantae > Streptophyta > Magnoliopsida > Cornales > Cornaceae > Cornus > Cornus suecica. The sequence goes on from OY998245.1 coordinate 66,542,765, forward strand.
CCACCTTCTTGATTAGAAGTTTCTATCTTTGAACAATTTTTTGGGTCTGTAAAATTATATATATTTTTGATGCTCCTGTAGTGAACGTTTTTTAGACAAGTTTTGAAATAACACTGGTGTGCTTTAATATTTTCGAACAGGATGGCACTAAGGTGCATAGATATTTTCTGAACAGATGGCACCGAGGTGCATAGATGTTTTTTGAACAGATGACACTGTTGTGCTTTATATATTTTTTGAATAGGATGATGTGTTCTTTCGAACACAACCTTTTTGATGCGTATGTATATACGTCTTTGTGAAAACAGGAACTTGGTGCCATCTTCATGATGGTCTTTTGCCTAACTGGCTTATGTTTTTTGGCCAAGTTTTTTCACTTGGGCTCTTTTTTTATTTTTTATTTTTTATAACAGTTTGAACAGAGATATGAGAAGATATGAATGATATTTTTATTGATTTGAAATGGATCTTATCATACAAACTGATCAACATAAATTTTATTGAAAATACCTTTTCAGGTGTATAGCATTCCAAGCTCGTTCGATTTGTTTTCCATCTTGATCAGCCAATCTGTAAGCATATTTGCCGATCACTTCTGTTACTGTGTACGGCCCATCCCATGTGGGATCCATTTTGTTTGATCTTCTAGCCAACACCCTTAGTACTTGATCGCCAACTTGAAATGATCTTGGTTTCACTTTCTTGTTATAACTCTTCATCAACCTTTGTTGATATTCTGCTAGTCTTATTGAGGCCATTTCCCTCTTTTCATCTATGAGATCACCCTCGATTTTTAGAATTTCTTCGTTCTGTTCCGGATCGAATAGATGAGTTCTTGTTGTGGGGACCTCCAACTCAATTGGGATTACCGCCTCGACCCCGTACGCCATAGCGAATGGAGCCATCCCGGTCGGCTTGTGAGGAGTCGTTCGGTAGCTCCAGAGGACTCTTGGTAATTCATCTAACCATCGTCCTTTTCCTTCGATCCCCTATAATTTTCTTTTTATCCCAACAAAAATCGTTCTGTTTGTTATCTCAGCTTGTCCATTTACTTGCGGATAGCTGACAGATGATAAATTCGGATTGATGCCGTACTCGTCCAGCAACGCCCGAACGTACTGATTGTCTAGATTTGTGCTGTTGTCCATCATTATGTACTTTGGTACTCCAAACCTGTAGATTATACGATTCAAAATAAAATCAATCACTTGAGTGTGAGTGATTCTTACATAAGCCTTCGCTTCCACCCATTTAGTGAAATAATCTGTGGCCAAAAGCACATGCTTTTGATTTGAAGTTGCCTTTGTTAATGGTCCGACCGCATCCATTCCCCATCGTGCGAACAGAATAGGAGAGGCCATTGCTGTGAGAAGCTCTGCTGGTTGATGGATTATATGCGAATGTCTTTGACATTTGTCACACCTTCTCGCGTATTCCTCCGCGTCTCGAATCATGTACGGCCAGAAATAACCTTGTGTTATTGCTCTATGAGATAATGATCTGCCTCCAACATGGCTTCCACAAGTCCCATCGTGCAATTGCTTGAGTACCTCTTGTGCTTTAGATGGTGTCAAACATTGCAAATAGGGTCCACTCGTCGATCGGCGGTATAAATAACCATCGATCACTGAATACTTGGTAGAGGTTGCTCTTACTTTCTTTGTCTCCCATCGATCCTCAGGTAAAACATCGATCAATAAATATTCAAGGATTGGATCGATCCAACTTGGCTCGTACGGAATCACGCATATCTCATTCTTTTTACCGATCGATGGGGTGAACATCTCATCCACATGAATTATTCTGACCATATCATCTCCAGCTGAAGATGCTTGATTTGCTACATAATCAGCCCCACGATTTTCCGCCCTCGGAATTTGTTTGAAAGTGATTACTTGAAAGTTTCGCATTTCTTCCTGAACGGCATTTTTATACTGCAACATCCTTTCTTCACTTGTATTATAACTTCATGTGATTTGATTTACGACTAACTGAGAGTCGCTGAACACGGTTAATTCTTTAATCTGGAGCTCCTTTGCTAGCCTTAATCCTGCCAAAACGGCTTCGTATTCAGCCTCATTATTTGAACTTTCAAAGCACAGTTTGATCGACTGCTACAACTTGGTGCCTTCTGGGGATATTAGTTCAATCCCCACACCTTCCCCAGACAATTCACTGATCCATCTACATAAAGCAGCCACTTTGGATTTACGTCGCATGCCTCATCTTCGGTTGCTTCATACTCAAGGAGGAAATCCGCCACAGCTTGACCTTTTAAAGATGTTCGTGGCTCATAAGTAATATCGAACATGCTCAGTTCTATTGACCACTTTGTCGTTCATCCCAAGAAGTCGGGCTTTGACAAAATTGCTTTGATCGGAAATGTAGTTGGGATTCTGATCGAATGGGACTCGAAGTAATGTCGTAGCTTTCGTTTTGCCTGGACCAATGCCAAGATGATTTTCTCTGTCTTCGAATATCTTCTCTTGGCGTCAAGCAATGTCTTGCTCGCATAATAAATTGGGTATTGTCTGTTCCCACTTACTAACGTTGAACTGACCGTGTTCGGAGAAACTGCTAAGTATAAAATTAAGGACTCATGATTCTTGGGTGCCGTAAGGATTGGTGGTTTCGCCATATAGAGTTTCAGTTGATCAAACGCTTCTTGTTGTTTCTCTCCCCAAGCAATCGTTTTCTTAGATTTCAGGACGTTGAAGAACGGCTTGCATCTATCTGACAATTTGGATATGAACCGACTCAGAGCTGTTAATCTTCCTGTGAGTACCTGGATTTATTTTGGGGAGTCAGGTGCCTTCATCTGAATCAATGCTTGAACTTGTGCTGGACTTGCTTTGATTCCATCTTTATTAACTATGTGTCCCAAGAATTGTCCGGAAGATACACCAAAAGTGAATTTTTGATAAGTTCACAAAATCACTATTTTAAATGTCAAAAATAAATCTTTAATTCACCATTTTATTGCATAAATGTTCTTATATATATCTTTTTATTTCTTATAGGTTTGAATTGGAAAGGATGAAGAAAATATATTAAAGTGAAGAAATGAATGCACATGGATGGAAGAAAGAATATAATGCACATGGATGAAAGATGAAGAATATAATGCACATGAAGAAAGAAGAAAATGACTTGGAAAGCATCAATATTCAAAGAAAAAGAAAAGAAAAGTAGATCTAACTTCACTTTACAAGATGTCATTATATTCCAATTTTCTCTATAAATAGGAGAGTAGTTGGAAATTGTAAGGAGTTAGATGGTAGAGAGTGAGAAATTGTAGAGAGGGTTTAGTCTTGTATCCAGTTTTTATTTTGTTGTAATCTATTTCTTAGTTAATGAAAATTTCTTCTATCATCATGTTTTATTTCTACATCATTATGCTAGCTTAAACATCTTCTCAAGGGAGTGATGAAGCCACCTTGGGTAAGATATACATAATTTTATTTTATTTCTTATTGTTCAATTCTCTTCCCGAAATAATTCTTTCAAGTGACAAAACCTACAATAGAGGTTGAAAATAGAGGAAGGATTCTCCGTGATTACCAATCAATGGAAATACGGGGAATGCCTACCACTATTTATATTTATTTATTTTTAAACCAAAACATTAGAGGGAGGATTTTCCGTGATTACCAATTAATGGAAATACGGGGAATGCCTACCAATATCTATGTTTATGTTTAATAGGTTGGAGGAGAATTTGCAATAGAAATATATAATATTATTTATATAGACCCGGGTGGTGGATTCTCTTCCCTTGAGATTTCTTCCACCATTTGATAATTTTATCTAGTTATTTTAGTTTATTATTCAAAAATTCAAGAATTGTTTTAAGTGATTTCTTTTTATCTCGAAAATTATAGTTTTGGATCCTAGTCTCAAACCGATTTCTAAGTTGAGAGTGGTTCGACCCTACTTATTGATATACTATTTTAAGTAAATTATTTGTAGGTATTATAAATTTTGTTGAGCGGAGTTTGGTGAAGCAACGACAAAAGAAACAATAAATCATCAATCGTCAATTTTTCCGGGTTCAGCTTCATTTTGTGCGATCGCAGGGATGCGAACACATCCTCCAAGTGCTTCAAATGATCATCCTTGTGCTAGATTTTAACAACCATGTCATCAATGTATGCCTCCACCGTATCTCCAATCTGGGTCTTGAAAATCTTATCAATCAGTCGCTGATAAGTCGCACCTGCATTTTTGAGACCGAACGACATGACCTTGTAGCAATAGGTTCCTCGTTCAGTGATGAACGCCGTTTTGTCTTCATCCTTTGGATTCATTGGGATTTGATTGTATCCTGAATAAACATCCAGGAAGGTGAGACGTTCGAACCCTGTAGTCGCGTTGATCATGCGATCAATCTTTGGTAGAGCAAAACTGTCCTTCGGACAAAATTTATTTAGGTTGGTGAAGTCCACACACATTCGGAACTTCCCGTTCTTCTTTTGTACAACGACAACATTGGACAGCCACACGGGATAATGAACTTCTCTGATAAAACCAACATCTAGCAATCGGCTAACCTCTTCAGCTACAAACTTTCCTCGTTCGGTTTCGATCCTTCTGGGTCGTTGCCGTATGGGTTGAGCGTTGGAGTAAACATTTAATGTGTGCATCATGGTTCCTGGGTCTACCCCAGGCATGTCATTGTGCTCCTAAGCGAAAACATCAATATTTGATCTCAGCATAGAAATCAAGTTGTTTCTTTCATCAGAATTCAGTCCTCTTCCAATTCGGGTGGTCCTTCCCTTGCTCCCGTCGATCAGATCTACTGTGATGGTATCCTCTGCGGCCTTCTCATCATCGTCAGTCTGATCACGGAGGCTCGGTAATTGCTACATGTTTCGTTCGGAACTTTCGCCCTTTAAACCTTTGGTGACGATGGCATAGCATTCTTTTGCCACCACTTGATCGCCTTGAATATCAACAAATCCTTTCCCTGAAGGGTCAACACACCGCATCACCTGATGCAGAGTAGAAGGAACTCCTTGTATTCGGTGAATCCAACCTCTTCCCATGATCAGATTGTAGGAAGGTTGTACGTCTACTAGTATGAAATTTTCTATCAAAGTTCGCTTTGCGGCTGTAACTGGTAAATTCAGGATCCCAATCGGGAAAATCCTCTTTCTATCAAAGCCTGCCAGCGGACTGGCGGTTGGTCTGATCAACTCCGTGCTGATGTCGATCTTTTCGAAAGCTGATTTAGTCAGGATGTTCGTGCTGCTACCTGGATCAACTAACACCCTTTTAACTAAACAATTTGAAACTATGATCGAAATTACCAGTGGATCTTCATGTGGTATCTGTACACATCTTAAGTCCTCTTGGGTAAATGATATTGTAGGCATTGGGTAGTTCCGAATGACATTCACCTCCCCAACCCTTCGGATCTTGTTGGCATTGCGCATGCGTGAACGCTGAACCGAACGGCTTTCCTCATCCTCCTTGGGTTTCCCATGGATTGTGTCAATAATTTTTACTGGCTGTCCACCCACAATTTTATTGGGCTTTAGCCGATCAAAATTTTTGACTGCATTGTCCACGTACTCCTTCAAATCTCCTTTGGCTATCAAGGTTTCAACCTGCCTCCTCAATTGTATGCACTAATTGGTTAAATGGCCAAATTCATTGTGGAACGCACAGTGCCTCGAACGATCCTGCAGCTTTGGTGGCGTTTTCAGCGGAAATGGTGGGCGAAAAATACCCTTCGCCTTATTCTCATTGTACAACTTTGCTAAGGTTGTTCATAGTGGAGTTTCAGGTATGTCATACCTTGGCCTCCTCTCCTGTTGCCTGTACGGAGCCGATCGTTGGTTGCTCGTATTATTTGCCTTCTTGATTATCCTTTCCTTTGATTTGATTTCCACACTGACTAATGCCGAACGATGACTGTAGGCCCATTTTTTCATCAGGCCCATCGTATAGAGACTCACACTGGATCAGCATACCTGTTTTAAAGCCCGAATATAAAACAAAGCCCAAAGTAGAAAAATGCCCAAAGATATAAGCCCATTTCAGGATAAAGCCATTAAGGAAATAATCGTTTCAAATATATAGAATCAAAACTGACATAAGGTTTTTATTATAGCAGTTTTTGATAAGCACTAAACTTCAATTTAATGTAGATATTGTCTTTAATATGTATTAAAACCCATTCATGAGGGTAAGACCAGTTTTCATGTATAAAAGAGAGAAAAAAGAAAGGGAAAAGGATCTGAAATTGTTCCAATATTTGCTTATTCTTGAATTCTCAATTTACTTCTTGCCATTTATCTATTTCATTGCTTCTGTTTGATTTACAAAGGTTAAGATTTGTTCGGTATCATCGAACGGGTTTACACTTTTTGGTGCCGTCTGTGGGAAATCGATATCCAAACAGAAGTTATTAGATCAATGACGGGAGAAACCACCACACAGTTAGGTGATACAGCTGTTATCCTTCAGCGTCTGGAGGCTCTCGAGAAAGAAAATCGAGAACTAAAGCAAGAGTTAGATCAATCCGAACACACAGAATTGCCTATAGAAGGGCGCCGAAATGGCCCTAGTGTAGATGAGGAAGACAATCATCATGAGGCAAGTTCAGCAGATCGCACAGCAGATCCTACTCACACCCAACCAATCGCCGATGAAGCAAATGTCAATAATCGTGCAGTTCCGATCGATATGGTAACCCGACTTCAAAAGATCGTAGATGAACAAGTAAAGGATCTCAGAACACAGTCACCAGCCGATCTAGCCATCGAAATGACAGCTAGAATGATTAAATCTCCATTCAGCCCCGAAATACAACAGGCGAGAAGGCCAGATAAATTCCGGATGCCTAAATTCATTATGTTCGATGGGACACAGGACCCAATTGAGCACCTGTTTCATATGGAGCAGATGATGACTCTCGATATGGCTGATGATGCACTAATGTGCAAGGTTTTCTCTACAAGCTTAACGGGCCCCGCTCTGTTATGGTTTAGGCAATTGCCAGGTAGTTCGATCGATTCTTTCCAAACGCTGATGGAAAAGTTTCTGGCCCAGTATTTCGAAAACAGGAAGCAGAAAAGGACTATTTCTAATATGTTTACGATGAGACAAGCGAAAGGTGAAACGTTGAAGAATTTCCTTTCCAGATTCAATTTGGAAATGGGAATGATACCTAGTTGTGATCAACCAGCAGCAGTGGAAGCTTTCAAGGTAGGTATCGAATAAGGGACCAACTTCCATAGATCCTTGGTGAAGTCAACACCCCTCAACATGGGTCAGTTGAATTCACGGGCGCAGGGATATCTGAGATTGGAAGAGGATGAACAAGAAAGAGGCCATCGTTGGGCATTAGTCAGTGTGGAAAGCAAATCAAAGGAAAGGATAATCAAGAAGGCAGATAATGCGAACAACCACCGATCGGCTCCGTACAGGCAACAGGAGAGGAGGCCAAGGTATGACATACCTGAAACTCCACTCCGAACAACCTTAGCAAAGTTGTATAACGAGAATAAGGCGAAGGGTATTTTTTGCCCACCATTTCCGTTAAAAACGCCACCAGAGCTGTAGGACCGTACAAGGCACTGTACGTTCCACAATGACTATGGCCATTTAACCAATGAATGCAGACAATTGAGGAGGCAGGTTGAGACCTTGATAGCCAAAGGAGATTTGAAGGAGTACGTGGACAATGGAGTCAAAAATTTTGATCGGCCGAAGCCCAACAAAATTGTGGGTGGGCAGCCGGTAAAAATTATTGACACAACCCATGGGAAACCCGAAGAGGACGAGGAAAGCCGTTCGGTTCAACGTTCACGCATGCGCAATGCCAACAAAATCCGAAGGGTTGGGGAAGTGAATGTCATCTGGAACTACCCAATGCCTACAATATCATTCACACAAGAGGACTTTAGACGTGTACAGCTACCACATGAAGATCCACTGGTAATTTCGATCATAGTTTCAAATTGTTTAGTTAAAAGGGTGCTAGTTGATCCAGGTAGCAGCACGAACATCCTGACTAAATCAGTTTTCGAGAAGATCGGTATCAGCACGGAATTGATCAGAGCAACCGCCAGTCCACTGGCAGGCTTTGATGGAAAGAGGATTTGTCCGATTGGGGTCCTGAATTTACCAGTGACGGTCGCAAAGCGAACTTTGACATAAAATTTCATGCTAGTAGACGTACAACCTTCCTATAATCTGATCATGGGAAGAGGTTGGATTCACCGAATGCAAGGAGTTCCTTCTACTCTACATCAAGTGATGCGGTGTGTTGACCCTTCAGGGAAAGGGTTTGTAGATATTCAAGGCGATCAAGTGGTGGCGAAAGAATGCTATGCCATCGTCACCAAAGGTATGAAAGGCGAAAGTTCAGAAACGAAGCATGTAGCAATTACCGAGCCTCCATGATCAGACTGACGATGATGAGAAGGCCGCAGAGGATACCATCACAGTAGATCTGATCGACGAAAGCAATGGAAGAACCACCTGAATTGGAAGGGGACTTAATCCTGATGAAAGAAAGAACTTGATTTCTATGTTGAGATCAAATATTGATATTTTCGCTTGGGAGCATAGCGACATGCCTGGGGTCGACCCAGGAACCATGATGCACACATTAAATGTTTACTCCGATGCCCAACCCGTATGGCAACGACCCAGAAGGATCGGAACCGAACGAGGAAAGTTTGTAGCTGAAGAGGTTAGCCGTTTGCTAGATGCTGGTTTTATCAGAGAAGTTCACTATCCCGTGTGGCTGTCCAATGTTGTCGTTGTACAAAAGAAGAACGGGAAGTTCCGAATGTGTGTGGACTTCACTAACCTAAATAAAGCTTGTCCGAAGGATAGTTTTCCTCTACCGAAGATTGATGGCATGATCGACGCGACTACAGGGTTCAAGCGTCTCACCTTCCTGGATGCTTATTCAGGATACAATCAAATCCCAATGAATCCAAAGGATGAAGACAAAACGGCGTCCATCACCGAGCGAGGAACCTATTGTTACAAGGTCATGCCGTTCGGTCTCAAAAATACAGGTGCGACTTATCAGCGATTGATTGATAAGATTTTCAAGACCTAGATAGGAGATACGGTGGAGGCATACATTGATGACACGGTGGTTAAAAGCCAGCATAAGGATGATCATTTGAAGCACTTGGAGGATGTGTTCGCATCCCTGCGATCGCACAAAATGAAGCTAAACCCGGAAAAATGCACTTTTGGTGTATCTTTTGGACAGTTCTTGGGTCACATAGTTAATAAAGATGGAATCAAAGCAAGTCCAGCACAAGTTCAAGCATTGATTCAAATAAAGGCACCTGAGTCCCCAAAGGAAATCCAGGTACTCATAGGAAGATTAGCAGCCCTGAGTCGGTTCATATCCAAATTGTCAGATAGATGCAAGCCGTTCTTCGATGTCCTGAAGTCTAGGAAAACGATTGTTTGGGGCGAGAAACAGCAAGAAACATTTGATCAGCTGAAACTCTATATGGCGAAACCACCAATCCTTATGGCACCCAAGAATCACGAGTCCTTAATTTTATACTTGGCAGTTTCTCCGAACGCAGTTAGTTCAGCGTTGGTAAGAGATGATGGGAACAGACAGTACCCAATTTATTATGCGAGCAAGACATTGCTTGACGCCGAGAGAAGATATTCGAAGACAGAGAAAATCATCTTGGCATTGGTCCAGGCAAAACGAAAGCTTCGACATTACTTCGAGTCCCATCCGATCAGATATCCAACCACATTTCCGATCAAAGCAATTTTATCAAAACCTGACTTCTCGGGACGAACGACAAAGTGGTCGATAGAGCTGAGCATGTTCGATATTACTTATGAGCCACGAACATCTTTAAAAGGTCAAGTTGTGGCGGATTTCCTCCTAGAATATGAAGCAGCCGAAGATGAAGCCTGCGACGTAAATCTAAGGTGGTTGCTTTATGTAGACGGATCAGTGAATAGTCTAAGGGCAGGTGTGGGGATCGAACTAATATCCCCAGAAGGCACCAAATTGCAGCAGTCGATCAAACTGTCCTTTGGTAGTTCAAACAATGAGGCTGAGTACGAAGCCATTTTGGCAGGGTTAAGGTTAACAAAGGTGCTCCAGATCAAAGAATTGACTATTTTCAGCGATTCTCAGTTAGTTGTAAATCAGATCACAGGAAGTTATAATACAAGCGAGGAAAGGATGTTGCAGTATAAAAATGTCGTTCAAGAAGAAATGCGGAACTTTCAGGTAATCACTTTTAAACAAATTCCAAGGACAGAAAATCATGGGGCCGATCATGTAGCAAATCAAGCATCCTCAGCAGGAGACGATATGGTCAGAATAATTCCGATGGATGAACTGTTCACTCCTTCGATCGGTAAAGAGAATGAGGTATGCGTGATCCCGTACGAACCAAGTTGGATCGATCCAATCCTTGAGTATTTATTGATCGGTGTTCTACCTGAGGATCGACGAGAAGCGGGGAAAATAAGAGCAACCTCTACCAAGTATTCAGTGATCGATGGTTATCTATATCGCCGATCATCAAGTGGGCCCTATCTGCGATGTTTGACACCATCTGAAGCACAAGAGGTACTCAAGCAGTTGCCCGATGGGACTTGTGGAAGCCATATTGGTGGTAGATCATTATCTCATAGAGCAATAACACAAGGATATTTCTGGCCGTACATGATCCGAGATGCAGAGGAATACGCAAGAAGGTGTGACAAATGTTAGAGACATTCACATATAATTCATCAACCAGCAGAGCTTCTCACAGCGATGGCTTCTCCCATACCGTTTGCATGATGGGGATGGATGCGGTCGGACCATTAACAAGGGCGGCTTCGAATAAAAAGCATGTACTTTTGGCCACAGATTATTTCACTAAATGGGTGGAAGCGAAGGCTTATGTAAGAATCACTCACACTCAAGTGATAGATTTTATTTTGAATCGTATAATCTACAGATTTAGAGTACCAAAGTACATAATGATGGACAACGGCACAAATCTGGACAATCAGTACGTTCGGGCATTGCTGGACGAGTACGGGATCAATCAGAATTTATCATCTGTCAGTTATCCACAAGCAAATGGACAAGCTGAAATAACAAACAGAACAATTTTCGCCGGGATAAAAATAAAATTGGAGGGGATCAAAGGAAAATGATGATGGTTAGACGAATTACCAAGGGTCCTCTGGAGCTATCGAACGATTCCTCGCAAGCCAACCGGGATGACCCCATTCGCTATGGCATACGGAGTCGAGGCGGTAATCCCAATTGAGTTGGAAGTCCCCACAACAAGAACTCATATATTCGATCTTGAACAGAAAGAAGAAATCTTAAAAATCGAAGGTGATCTCATAGATGAAAAAAGGGAAATGGCCTCAATAAGATTGGCAGAATATCAACAAAGGTTGATGAAGAGTTATAACAAGAAAGTAAAACCAAGATCATTTCAAGTTGGCGATCAAGTACTAAGGGTGTTGGCTAACAGATCAAACAAGCTGGATCCCACATGGGATGGGCCGTACACAGTAAGAGAAGTGATCGGGAAAGGTGCCTACAGATTGGCTGATCAGGATGGAAAACAAATCGAACGAGCTTGGAATGCTATACACCTGAAAAGGTATTTTCAATAAAATTTATGTTGATCATTTTATGATAAGATCCATTTCGAATCAGTAAAGATATTATTCAAATCTTCTCATATTTCTGTTCAAACTAATAAAAAAAAAAAGGAAGAAGGAAAAGCCCAAGTGAAAAACTTGGCCAAAATACATAAGCCAACTAGGCAAAAGACCATCATGAAGATGGCACCAATTTCTTGTTTTCACAAAGACGTATATAGATACGCATAAAAAACGGTTGTGTTCAAAAGAACGCATAATCCTGTTCAAAAATATATAATGCACAACAGTGCAATCTGTTCAGAAAATATCTATGCACCTTAGTGCAATCCTGTTCAAAAATATATAATGCACAACAGTGCAATCTGTTCAGAAAATATCTATGCACTCCTGTTCAAAAATATATAATGCACAACAGTGCCATCTGTTCGGAAAATATTTATGCACCTTAAGTGCCATCCTGTTCGAAAAAGTCAGAGCACACTAGTGCTATTTCAAAACTTGTCCAAAAAACGCTCACCACAGGAGCATCAAAAACATATATAATTTTACAAGACCCAAAAAACAAAAATTGTTCAAAGGTAGAAACTTCTAATCAAGAAGTTGGGGGATTAATATCATCGGTAGGCGGTTGCTGGCTCTCTGAAGCAGGAATCGAAGGCTCAGCTGACACTTCATTTTCAGCAGCAACAGGCTCTGGTCGTTCGGACGGAATGATCCCATGCAAAATAAATTGAGCTAAATATTTTTCATCTTGGGAAGCCTCAGGCTCTTCATATGGGTGAACGACTCGGCAAACAGTATCATGGGGGGCCGGATTATCATATGAACGGGCAGATGGATCCGATGACATTTGGTCAAAGCAAAATCTGAACCCATCACAGAACTTTATGTCAAAAATGTTCACATATCTCCGGTGCATGTCCATACCTCCCATTCGGCAAATTTCTAAACCTGTCTTCAGAAAGGCGTTAGAAGTTTCAAGGTTATGGATTTGCTTATTCAGCTCAGCATTCCGATCAGATTCCTTCTTATGGAGTTTCTTTAAGCTCTCCACCTCAAGCTCCAAGATTTTATTCTGTTTTTCAGCCAACATGGCGCATTTATCAGCTCGCAGGTATGCATCGTCAATGTTCTTTCTCTTATACTCTCCCATCTCAACATCCTTACACAAAGCCAGAACATTGAACATAGACTGTAAAGAGAAGAGATGTTAGTAAAAAAAAAAAAAAAAAAAACAAACAAACAAACTTTGGTACCTCTAGAATATAAACAGGAGCCCTAGCCAAAAGCTCGTTCTGATCAATATGCTGCTGAAAGAGTTCATCCTTGGGAGGCCACATTCCACGAGCTAGAGCCATCAAGGAATCAGGGTCGGAAATTGCCAACGTTCGGCGATTCAGAACACTACCATCACTTTTCTTGAATTTGGGGATCCATTCGCCTTCAGGATCAAATGATGGAGGAAAGCAACAATCTGGAATAGTGTAGCCGCTCACATATCTTGCCTTTTTAACAAGCTTCTCATGCTTTTCAGAGTCATTTCTTTTTGCATGCTCAGAAGGGGGGCCCAGCAGCAACTTTTTGGGAGCGTTACCACTATCATCGGCGTTCGTCCTCTTCAGATGTCCCCTCGTCTTCTTCAGATCTTCGGTCAGATCGACCACTTGGCTTTTTCCTTTGTCAGATGTGGAGCTGACTGGGGGAGTAGATTTTTGTGCTGCAGCACGCTTGGAGGCCGTGACCGGAATTTCCATGATAGTAGCCTCTGAAGCACTGGCAGCGATCAATTTCAAATTTTGGGAAGTCAAAAGTGACTTGCTGGACGGAAGAGTTGCGAATACTTTCTCGTTCAGATATTCAACGCGTTCAACTGTATACAAAACATGGGCATACGATCAACAAACAAACAAGTACGAAAATCAAAGTAAAGCAGGCGAAATTCGTAAAGTACGAAAAATACACTTGCCAGGACTTTTGAATCCACACTTCAGTTTCTTACAAACACCAAAGGTCCTTGGCAGAGGATACGGGCCGGACGCATCCACTCTCCAATTTCCCCCAATTTTCACCATCTTATCTTTCCACTCCTTCTCAGAAGAAGGATTGCCTTCACAAAGTTTCAAAGTCGAGTGGGGGTGCAGATGGTACCGACCGGGGTTTTTTCTGATCTGATCGACTTTATAACAAAGCAAAAGATCACCCAAACCTAGGTTTAAAGCTCGTTCGTGATTCAAAACGAGCATAACAGATAGAACCCTGAAGAAATTAGGGTTTACTTGCAAATGGGCAAGTCCTAAAGAAAAAAGGATATGATGATAGAATGGATGTAAAGGAAATCTAAGAACGGCCAAGTGATGGGCAGAGAACAAGACTTCGCCCGGTTCAACTTCTTCATAAGTTTTGAAGTTTAAATCAGAAGAATACTCAGAAATTGAAACATCCTTCGGTATATCAAACTCAATTCGGCACCTATCGGCTAAAGACAGTTTACGTAATTGTTTTCGGGAAATTTTTTGGGATTTTGGTTCAATTAAATTGGGGGCAACCTCAGAAGAAGAAATAACAGGGACATCATCAGCGACCACCTCCAGAGAAAGGGTTCGGCTGCTATCGCTACTCATGATACTTTCGATTAATGAAAGAAATGTGAAGGACGAAAGAGAAAAACTAACCTCAAGAAGTTCCTTGCTGGGAATCGTCTTCAAATGGAATGAATCTGCTCTTGTAAATGGGGAAGAAGTATTGAAGGAAACGAAGGAAATAAGGAAAGTGGCAGTTACACATGACTCTTTGAATTCCCACCCTATTTCAAAAATGAAATGGGCTTGGGAATTGGGGGCAAAGTGTAGGCCCATTTTTTCATCAGGCCCATCGTACAGAGACTCACACTGGATCAACATACCTGTTTTAAAGCCCGAATAGAAAACAAAGCCCAAAGTAGAAAAATGCCCAAAGATATAAGCCCATTTCAGGATAAAGCCATTAAGGAAATAACCGTTTCAAATATATAGAATCAAAACTGACATAAGGTTTTTATTATAGCAGTTTTTGATAAGCATTAAACTTCAATTTAATGTAGATATTGTCTTTAATATGTATTAAAACCCATTCATGAGGGTAAGACCAGTTTTCATGTATAAAAGAGAGAGAAAAGAAAGGGAAAAGGATCCGAAATTGTTCCAATATTTGCTTATTCTTGAATTCTCAATTTACTTCTTGCCATTTATCTATTTCATTGCTTATGTTTAATTTACAAAGGTTGAGATTCGTTCGGTATCATCGAACGGGTTTACAATGACCTTTTTCTTGTTCATCTTCTTCCAATCTCAGATATCCCTGTGCCCGTGAATTCAACTGACCCATGTTGAGGGGTGTTGACTTCACCAAGGATCTATGAAAGCTGGTCCCTTGTTCGATAGCTACCTTGAAAGCTTCCACTGCTGCTGGTTGATCACAACTGGGTATCATTCCCATTTCCAAATTGAATATGGAAAGGAAATTCTTTAACGTTTCGCCTTTCGCTTGTCTCATCGTGAACATATTAGAAATGGTCCTCTTCTGCTTCCAGTTTCCGAAATACTAGGCCAGGAACTTTTCCATCAGTGTTTGGAAAGAATCGATCGAACTACCTGGCAGTTGCCTAAACCATAACAGAGTTGGGCCCGTTAGGCTTGTAGAAAAATATTTGCACATTAGTGCATCATCAGCCATATCGAGAGTCATCATCTGCTCCACATGAAACATGTGCTCAATTGGGTCCTGCGTCCCATCGAACATAATGAATTTAGGCATCCGGAACTTATCTGGCCTTCTCGCCTGCTGTATTTCGGGGCTGAACGGAGATTTAATCATTTTGGCTGTCATTTCGATGGCTGGATCGGCTGGTGACTGTGTTCTGAGATCCTTTACTTGTTCGTCTACGATCTTTTGAAGTCGAGTCACCATATCGAGCGGAACTGCTCGATTGTTGATATTCGCTTCATCTGCGATCGGCTGGGTACGGGTATGATCTGCTGTTCGATCTGCTGAACTTGTTTCATGCTGACTGTCCTCCTCTTCAACACCGGGGCCATTACGGCGTCCTGCTACAGGCAATTCTAGATGTTCAGACTGATCCAACCTTTGCCTTAGCTCCCGATTTTATTTTTCAAGGGCCTCCAGACGTTGAAGGATTGTAGCTGTATCTCCTAATTGCGTAGTGGTTTCTCCCGCTATTGATCTAATATCTTCTGTTTAGAAATCGAATTCCCACAGACGGCGCCAAAAAGTGTAAACCCGTTCGAAGATGCCGAACGAATCTCAACCTTTGTAATTAAAACAAAAGCTATGAAATAGATAAATGGCAAGAAGATAACAGATAATTCAAGAATCAACAAGAATTGGAGCAATTTCGGGTCCTTTCCCTTTTCTTTCTTCTTTCTTCTTTCTTTTATACATGAATCTGGTCTTACCCACATAAATGAGTTTTAATACATATTAAAGACAATATCTACATTAAATTGAAGTTTAATGTTTATCAAAACTGCTATAATAAAACCTTATGTCAGTTTTGATTCTGTATATTTGAAACGGTCATTTCCTTAATAACTTTTATCCTGAAATGGGCTTATATCCTTGGGCTTTGTTTTCTATTTGGGCTTTAAAACAGGTATGCTGATCCAGTGTTAACTTTGTACGATGGGCCTGATGTAAAAAATGGGCTTACACCCAGCGTTCTCGATTGCGACCCACGGATGATGTGCATGCTCCCACACTTAATTCCGGCCGGACTCTGATTCTGATACCAATTATAACACCCTAAGCGGGATGTTACAGTATCGGTCCCTCATTTTGGGATTTGGCTCTGATACCAATTGTTATAACCCAATTTACATTGTGTAGATATTGTGAGACGTACACTATTTCGCTCCAAATCTTATTATCTCTACAAGACTACAAATGCGGTGTTGGTGATACGGTTAAATTAAGGGGCGTAATTTTATAAAATTTCTTGCCTGGTGGTAAACACATCTAATTAATTGTATAAACCACAATCCTAAAATAAAAGGAAATTATTTTACTTTAGTTCCAATTTAGAATACAAGAAATGGAATTAGCTTCAATCCACGTGTTGCGTCCCTTCAATGGAAAACTTGCGCTTTTGATCACATTTATTAAGATCCAGGCTGCAAGATATAGACTCAACCTCATGAATGTACGTGACAAAAGATGACATATATCGTCAAGTGCTTAAAGTAGAAATTACATTATTGGAATTTACCTATGCATAGAAAAAGAAAAAGAACAAAAAAAAGATAATTACACAAACCTTTCCCAAACTATGAATAATTGCATGCGGTTCCCCTATAAATTTTAATAATATCAGAAACCTTCCTTAATTGCATATTCGTTGTAACATTTAACTCATTTTATTCAAATTCAACGCCGAAAATTTATTTTATAGGTCAATAAAGGCATATTATGGACCAAACTCCCTATTTTACCATAACTATCCTTACAATTACATTTGAACCCTCACTTTTACATTCAAAATTACTAGAATACCCCAATTTCTTTTACCAAATTGCCCTCATGTATTCTATATAAATTCATTTGAGTGGTTGTTTATACCTACTCTCTCTCTCTCTAAAAATCACTCATTCTCTATATAAGTCTTCTATCATGATTTGGGAAAGATAAGTGGTACATATGAAATGACAGTTGCCGGTACACATAATTTCCGTCAATATGTTTTAGGGCAAAGTAATAAATTCACAATCCCCTAGAAGATTCTCTAAATATCTCTAAAGATAGTATGGTATATACGTCATTTTACTATTATTTCTCGTCGAACCAATATTCCGATGATACTAAGGAAAGTTTTTGATATTATGGAAACGTTAGGGGAACCACATGCAATTACGCCTTAGTTCAAGTGAGGTTTGTGTAATTATTCCAAAGAAAAAGTACCCACTAAGGGTGCGTTTGGTAACGTTGCGGTGCGGTGTTAGTTTTTGGTTTTTGTTTGGGTTGGGTTGAATTTGGTTTGGTGTGGGTTTATTTTGGTTCCAAACAATGTTTGGTGCATATGGTTTTGGTGTGAGAAAAAGTAATGTTGAAAAACCAAACCATGTTTGGTAGAGTTGGCATGAGTTGAAATTCTGAAACCAAACCATATTTGATAACTTGGAATGGTTTCACATTTTATTTATAAATATTAAAATATATTAATATTAAAATTTATAATATTAAAATATATTAATATATTAATATTAATATTATAATATTAAAATATATTAATATATTAATATTAATATTATAATATTAAAATATATTAATAATAAAGATGAGTTATGTTTTTTTACAATATTGCAAGAATTATTCAATTGGTTCGTATATGTCGTTTTAAAATTTATTACTCAATATTTAATAATATATTATTGATTATTTATTATTAATAATAAATAATTTATTATTTTATAATATAAAATAATATTTATTACTCAATATTTATTAATATTGTATTGATTATTTATTATTAATAATAATTAATTTATTAATTTATTATTTTATAATATAAAATAATATTTATTAATATATTATTGATTTTTTATTATTTTATTATTTTACTATTTTATAATATATTTATTAATATTTATGGTGCAACCATTTGGTTTTCCTTTGGGTTGCTATAATACCCATACCACCAAAAACCATCTCATTAGATGGTTCCAAAATCAGCTAAATTTGGTACCATTGGTTTGGTACAGTTGTACCAACACCAATCCTGGTACCACCAAAAAAACATGGGTTGATACCACTATTTCAAAACCAAAAAATTAATACCAAAACCAGTTACAAAAGACACCATAAAAGAATTAGACAACTTTGATCAATAGAAAATATATTCTTATGGTTGCTTAAACGCAACAAGCTAGATTTGCCTTCATTCAATCACTTCCCCAGGAAAAAAAAAAAAAATCACTTCCATTGGCTGTATTGTGAATATATATATATATATAAAACGACAAATTACATATTATATATCAACAATGATTTATTACCTTCTTTTGTTGCTTTTGTGTAAAGAGGATTTGAGATGTTAATTAGACAAATTCAATTACGTGGCAATAATGTTTACGCATCTAACTGCACCATCCACAATCATGGTTTATTTTTTCATAACTGTTAAGTTATATATTAGAAACAATATTGTGAGTTTGTGCTATTAATAGAGCCTTCAAAAAGTAAAATAGAAATAAATTATATGAGTAGCATACACTAGATATAGTTAAAGACTTGTTTATCAGATTCAACGAACCTCCATGACTCATCCAAAAAATATGAGAAAAGTTATTGATTATCCGGCTGCTAAAGTGAAATTTAATAGTGAATCAAGATTGTACACTAAATGAAGATATATATATATATGTGTGTGTGAGGTCACATGTTTATCTACTAATCTCGTACGTCCCTTCTTTTTTGTGATCCTCAAAAGGTTATTTCAGGTCGGATGAAGATAAAGACTAAACTCAGACTGAACATTAGAAGTCCATCATGAACTAATTTAGTGTATAACAACTAATTAAGTTGTTACTCATTGATTTTTGAAATAATATTCTTAACTTATACAATAACTGATATTGCCAATTAAAATTAAAGAAAAAAAATTGAATTGGGTGAATTTTAAATCGTTAAATTGGAAATTAATAGTATTTATGATTGTTGTGTTTAGTAGATCAAATCGCATTGTGAACCTAGTTGAAACAGAACATTTTTATACATGGTCCACATAGCTTTGAATCCTTTTTTGTTACAGAATTTGCCACCACTAAAATCGTTCTTCCTATTCTTCAAGAAAAAAGGAAAAAGTAAAAGCAGAAAAGAAATGATTTCAAGCTAGTTGGAGTGATTTGAAATGAAAAGAAAAGAAAAGGTAGCGACTTTTGTGTTTGGATTGTTGTAAGCGGAAATTTGCACACCAAGACCGCCCGAGTAAACTTCCACAACTCCATCACTCAAAATATGATTGATGAAAGTGAAAAACACACAGAATGAAGAAGAAAACGTTATATAAAATAATATTTATTTGTATATCTTCTCTTTGGGGCAGCCTTTATTTATACAGTTTAAGAATGATTTTATTTGGAATGATTACAAAATCATTCCCTAAATCTGTTCCTATGATATTGTTACAATTTAAATTTGGTCATAATTATGGCTACAAAATATGATCCATAGAATTATTCCTTAAATTCTTTCAATAGGTCACACTACTTTCTATAGGGGTAATTTTGCCCTCCAATTTCTTCTAATTTGATAATCACGATAATTGGAAGGAATTAATCATGACACATTCTTCTGCATATGGATATGTGGATCAACTTGTTGTCTAATTATTGTCAACGGGTAACCACACGCTAATGATCGGCTTCTCAATGCTATCCATTTGGTGATGAACTCATGTGAGCATTTCTTGCATTTCAGAGTTTAAGGATTAGGGCTTTAAGACCCTTAACATAGATGTGCATATGCCAATGAGAATTGACTTGAAATGTTCAAGTATATTGCGTTAAAAAAATGTAAATGTTTTTTTCTTTCTAAGAAGGATAAATCATTTGATCAGAAATAAAGTTTTTGTTTGCTTGTTGTCACTGTGCTCTTAGCGATTTACTTTCTTCTTATTTTTCGCTTTGATCTTGGAAACTAGTTTTCTTCATGCCTTCCATTTTGATCTTGGCAATTACCTTTCTTCTTTAGATGATGGTTTACCACTTTAGATCTCGATGATTTGCCATCAAATGTGATTTATCACTTTTTGATCTACAAATTATCCTTTAGAAATCTATGCATACTATATTAAATCATTGGAGATTTAATTTCTTTAGAAGACATATATATCAATCGTATCGGGATTTTTTTAATAATATAACTATGGAATAAAAAATAAAAATTAATAATACTTATCTACACAGAAGATTGGCAATCGAGATCAACAATAATAATCGGCTTTCGGGATCAACAAGGATGATCATTTGGTATTCGGACATAGGCACGAGTGATCGTCCTTCGGTATCAACAGTGGTGGTTGTCTTCGGCGTTCAACATTGGATTGGTGATCGGCCTTTAGCTTACAACACCGGTATAAGGGATTAGCCTTTGGAAATAACATGTGTGATCATTCGGTATACGGACATAGGCACGGGTGATCGCCCTTGGGCATAAATAGTGGTGGTCGTCTTCGGCGTTTGGCATCGGATTCGTGATCGGGCTCCGGTGTTCAGCCTTCAGTATTGGCAGTGGTGATCTTTCGACCTTTAGCTTTCACCAAAGGTATAAGGGATCAGCCTTCGGGAATAACATGTGTGATCAACATTATGTTATATTATTCATTTTTATCATCTTTGAAAATTTTCCATTCTCTCTATTATTTTGCTATAAAAGAGCTTTTATGTCTCAACTTCTCATAGACGGCACCAAAGTGTAAACAAGAAAATTTACACACCAAGATCGGTCGAGCAAACTTCCACAACTCCATCGCTCAAAACATGATAATAAAGTGAAAAACATACAAAATGAAGAAGAAAACTTTGTATAAAATTAGATTTATTTGTATATCTTCTCTTTTGGGTCATTGACCTTTATTTATACAGTTTAAGAATGACTTTATTTGGAATGATTACAAAACCAATCCCTAAATCTATTTCTATAATATTGTTACAATCTAAATTTTGCCATAATTATGGCTACAAAATAAAATCCCTAGAATTATTCCTTAAATTTTGGCAACTTAAATATAACTTTTAAAATACAAAAAATGCCCTTACATTTAAAAACACATAGTTTAAATTTAAAGGGTAATAAAGTAAATGAGTCATAATACCATTTTTTATTTTCTCTTCTTTAGCCTTACCAAACAAGAATGCTATCATTTCTTTTATATTCCTTTCTAATTAATCCAATCATAAATACAAATTTTAACTATCATTTATTTTCTCTCATAGCTAATATTATCTCTTTTTTTTTTTTTCTTTCTTTCTAGCCCATCCAAATGAAGCCTAAAAATTAATCTTAGTTTCTTGAAAGCAAATCCTTATAAGGAGTGTTGTGTCCTCTAAGATATGCAATGTTAAATTGCATTAGCCATGAATATGTGTAACAAATTCATCCGTAATTAAATAAGGAAATAATTACATTTACTCATCTTTAAAGAAATATCAAATATTTACATAAATATACTTTGTTTCAAAAATAACACTCGACTTCTTTAATTGAGGTATATTAATAGCACTTTCCACCCTTCTTTTGTCACAAAATCCGATTTTATAAGACAATAAAGCCAACACTTCATTATAACTCTAGAATGCGCCAAATGCCTCAGAATACTATTTTAAGAACTTTTGAAATATAAAAAGTATAAATAAGCATTAAAACGTTTAAAATTTACAAAAAAAAATAAAAAAAAAATAATTTCAGAGTCTTTTGATAAGTTTTTTGAATATGTAACAGCATGTTTACACACTTTTTAAACGAAAGATGAAATTGCGTACAACCCAAGAGAAGATAAAACGAGGGCAATAGTGTCATTTCAAAATATCGAATTAAATATTGTATTTACATCAACGAAAACAAAGAAAACGACAAAAAACACAGCCAATAACGACGACTCCAGAAACAAAGCGAACCTTATCACAATTTGCCACGTGGCACCAACCTGTCTGGACCCCACAAATATCTATCTGTCAACAACTCAACAACCCCTCCCTCCTCTCCATCTTCACCATTCTCAGCAAGCAAAGCAAAGAGTTACAGATCAATACATACATATATATATATATATATACACACACGCACATATATATATATGTATACGCACACAATCTTGTCTCCAATGAAATCACATATCCTCCCAATCTCGGACCCCTCCATAACCTCATCGTTGAGGACCTCGTCTTCTTCTTCGACCATGTACAAGTCATCAGCAACAGCGGCGACAATGGCACTGAGATCGTCGGACGACGATGATTTACCGACGACTCGCCTTCTCATTGCTTCGCAGTTGGAGGATGAGAAGCGAAGCGTTGAAGCCCAGCCCTTGATTTCTAGGGTTTCGAGTTTCAACAGCACCACCACCGCCGCCGCCAACGCCGCCAACGGCGCAACCAATCACCACCAGAAGCGGCGCCGGAGGACCAACAGCGACACCTCCATCTCCGTCCTCTCCGATGACAACGACAAGTCGTGCCGGCCAGACACCGGCGACGCGTATCTCATCACTCGCCTTGCGTTTAAGCTCTTGCGATATCTAGGGTACGAGTTTTTAACTGCTCTGTTTTGGTTAGGTTAGTTTGGCTACTTTGATTACTTGTTTTGGTGATTTTGAGCTTCAAAGAGTGTGAAATGTGGGGAAAAATTGAATCTATTTTAGGTCATTGTTGTGTTATGGTTGATGATGCAAATTGGAAGTGTGGGTTGAATTTGAGAATTTCTAGGGTTAATGATTACGAAAAGAACCAAGCCTTTTCGGAATTTCTTGGGGTCGGCTACACGAATTCTATATTTTTGTTCCGCTACGAAGTTAGTGTTTATATAACATTATATGTAATAATCATAATTTGCTGTGTTAGTATTAATATGGGGTAAAGGGTATTTCTTGGTGTAGTAAAAAAGCTAGGTTATGAAGGATGAGAATGTTACTTTGAAGTTTGAACCTGTGGGCATATACCATTTTCTTATGAAAAACAGAATTATAGGTAAAAAACTGGCCTCTGCTTTGAATTTTTGTGTGTAATATGCGGAAACCGAACTGTTGCGAAAGTACCATTACTATAAGTGAACGGCCGCCATTGTTTAGTAAATGGAATACCCAAATATTTTTGTAATGTGGGAGGTGTTAAATCTAATTTATAAGGTGTTGTGCTTATTTTGCTTATCAAGGACATGAATGATGGTGCGAAGTCATATCCTGAATATAATTGGAGTAGCTAAATTTAATTTTGTCGTGGTTGTTGCTGAATCAATGTCTGTTTTATTGTGGTTAGGTATTCAGATACTGAATGTGGTTGGACTTTTTATCTGTGTTGTTGGTGAAAGATATGATTCGAGTTGATGAAATCGAAGTAAGTGTTAAAAGAGTTTAGCACTACAAAAAGATTTTTGAAAATCTGTAGATACTAGTGTAAAAGTCTTACCAGATTTATTGTTTATCTAGTAGAGACCAGGGGAGTAATGACACCCGACAATTAAATCATTAAGTGGGTCATTCTCATTAGCTGGGATGGGTCCCTCTGTAGTCGGGATATTTAGGAGGATGTTACTAGTTTGTATGAAGCTGGATGGACAAAACTGGATGTATGTATCCGAATGTTATGTGAGTGTCAAGTATGTATCGAATGAGAGGAAGGTTAAAAAGTAGCAGTTTCCTTGAGGTGTTTATCTTGGAGGTGATGATACATTGTAGTAGGGACTTACTTAAGTTTAGGCTGAAGGTTTGTGTGCATGAGAGAGACAAGTGCTTATCAAATTTGATGAAAGTTATACACATAGCAGTTTACTAGGGATGTTTTGTCCTGGAGGTGATACAGTGTAACAGGGAATGACTTGGACTTAGGCCAAGGGTCTGTGTGTGCATGAGAGAGAGATGTTTGGGATGTTGCACAATGATTTTTTTTTATATGTTTGTTAGTTGAAGTCTTTTATGTTTGTGAAATCGAAAACTTTGAACAAAAATAATAAAGAATCTATGTTAACATACTTAAAAGAAATCTACCAGAATGTATATTTCCATATTCTACTTATATGTGGATGAAATTGTACGTCATCCTTGTATCTAGTAGTTGTTATATGAGATGCTTCCCATATATATGTTAATTTCTATATGCTTTCTGATCATTTGTTTTCATTCAGGATAGGCTACAGGTGGATTTTGAGATTTCTTGCCCTTGGCTGTTATTCTTTACTAATTTTCCCAGGATTTATTCAAGGTTTGCATCATTCAGTGATCTGCTTCTGAAAATGTTTCTTGTGCATAAAAATCTTATTACTTGTATCTTGTTCCATGATCACTTGGATATTACTTTTGGGTGTTGTTTGCAGTGTTTAGATATTGTGGAGGTCATATTTGTAGATTCATAGAAAGTTGTTGATGTAGCCTACTTATTAGGATTTATTTGGTTTCTCTCTTTTTCTTTTTCTGTTGCAGTTGCATATTACTATTTCTTCTCAAGTCGGGTGCGTAGAGGCATAGTTTACAATGATCATCCAAGAAATAGGTATATTCTTTTGACTTGGTTGATTTCCAATGCATGTGGATTTAATTAGTTCGGTTTCTTTTATAAACTTCATGGTAATTATAGGATGAGTATATGATGAAAACGTTTCAGGCTTGATCTGTATTTACCTAAAAATGGTGAAGGCCCAAAGCCAGTTGTTGCATTTGTTACCGGTGGAGCCTGGATTATTGGGTGAGTAATTTAGCTGTTTTTTCTTTCTCTAATTTTTGGGGCGGTAAGAATCTAGCTGCTTATTTATGTCATGCTGTGTGTCTGAACTAGCTGTATGAAGACTTGAGCTCTAAAAAGTTAACTAATTTGTAGCTATAGATCTGTAACTCTTGAAGTGAAAAAAAAGTACCTCTTTACCATAATGTAAAGCTGCATATTGATAGAATATAGAGATATCCTTTGTACGTTCCCATGTCCCCCGTGGTCGACAGTCTGAATCCGCCAGGGAACCCTTAAGTATGCATGGAGAGGCACCCAGCCTCCTCGTACCCATACCCTTCTTTTGTTTGGGAGTATGAGGACTGATTGGTGATTCTTCTTTTCTTATTATCGACCTTCCTTTTACCTTATGAAACACACCCAAAAAAAGGAAAAAGGGTATATGTAAATTGTCTAAATGAAACAGAACTACACAAGAAAATGTGAAGCTTTTCGATAAGATACACATACGTATTATCTATTCTAGAAGGATAAAATTGAATTTTCTCCTTATGCATGGAACAGGGGTTCTTTGGCAAGGTCTTATCGTTATTTACCTTCACCTGTTTTTTACTCCTGTTTTCATAGGCTTACTTGTAGTAACAAGTTCTGAAGAGGCTTTTGTTGATGCAGTTATAAAGCATGGGGTTCTCTTTTGGGACAACAGTTATCTGAAAGAGACATCATAGTGGCATGCATAGATTACAGGTGATAAGATTTTACTTCAAACTTCACATTTCACTAATGTAATATGTAAGGTACTCTGTTTTAGCTGAAGTATTCGGATCGATGTACTAGAGTTCTTATCAGCCTCTGAATCATATCCATAACAAAATTTTACTATTTGTTTTTAAATCCAGTTGCCCATGGATGTGGGGGAAACTATCTTCCCTGTACCATGTTGAATTCTGGTAAGAAAACCCACCGAAGCCAAATTTGGGGCCTCTTCAGGAAAAGCAGGGGCAAAACATATCTAAATCATTTCAACCTTCAAAACACAAAAATGCATGAATACAATGTACCTCCAGATTAACGTAGTGTTCTTTTTTGTGATGCATGTGCTTTCACCCTCGAAACATCTAGAAAGGCAATGTCAATCAAGAGTGACAAATGTTATAACCTTGAGAAAACTGCTCATCCATATTTGGATAAAGTCCACAATCTTGAGTCTACCCGAAAAGGAAAAATTTCTAGTTACAAATAGAAGTTTGAGAAATATGATGTGGATGGATACGCCAATCACACTAAACACATTTGGCACTGAATTTGTTTGTGGAATTTTTGTTCTGTTATGAATTTTACCGTACCTTCTTGACTGTAAACTTGCTATAAGATAAATTTTCATGGGATGTCAAAGCCCTTAAGTTAACTAGGATGAATCCTCTTTTGTTTCTTCTCTTAATTTGTGGCTTAGATAAGCTATGTGGTTGAATGAATGGCTTTGGAAGACAAGGTTTTGGTTGATTTATGTCCAGAAGTCAGGCAGTGGAGAAATATTAACATGTCTCAGAGAATGTCATGTGCAAAAAGACATGTTGAATTTTCTGCTATACCCTTTTAACATACGTCTAAGTTTAACTTAAAATTTTCATCAGCATCATACCTCTAGTTGGGCAATATCTGAGTGAATGTGCATTTTTAATGTGTAACTTCATCACCTCTAACCTGGTCACCCTGTTATCATTTTGCGTGCAGAAATTTTCCTCAGGCTACCATTAGCGATATGGTAAAGGATGCTTCTCAAGGTGTATCATATGTGTGTAATAATATTGCTGAATATGGAGGTGATCCTAACAGGTACTGATTAGTATAATTCCTTATTTATTTATTTTCAAATATATTAGTTGAGAATTTATTCTTGCTGAGAATTATGCCTTAAAAGTATGCTTTTGATAGGATTTATTTGATGGGACAGTCGGCTGGTGCTCATATTGCTGCTTGTACACTCTTGGAGCAGGCAATCAAGGAGACGGGTGAAGGAGAGAGCACTTCTTGGAGTGTATCCCAGATGAAGGCTTATTTTGGTTTATCTGGAGGGTAAATATAACTTCAAACTTAATTCAAACAGTTTAAATCTTTGTATCTTTTTTCTGTTGTTGTTTAATATTATCTTATATAGATGGACGTAATCAGAGACTGATGCATTCATTTATTTGTTCATTTAAGCCATGTGGCCTGCTGAATGTGGTTAACCAGATGAAAGCATGAGAAATATATTATTGGGTGATCAATGGTTTAAAAGATCTCCCAATTTCAATTTTGTGGATAGTGGGTCTGCTGTGGTATTGGTGGAATGAATTTTATATGATATATTAAATACAAGATATTTTTGAACTTGTGATCTGCTTTTTCTTTTCGGGTTGAAAGCATTTGATTATCGAACTGCAGCACTTGACTCTGATTGTGGTAATTTAAATAGTGTCAACATGACTAACATTGGTTTTGCTTGATCCTAGAATTGGGGTTTCTCCAGCAACTGCAGTTTAATGAATCAGAGTTCTAAATCTGTCTTGCTTACCATTTTTCTTCTCTGTTCTTTTTTTTTTCTTCAAATGAATAAGTTAACGTAATTTTATTTCTTTTTCAACATTTTGAACAGGTACAATTTGTTTAACCTAGTAGATCACTTCCACAGTAGAGGTTTGTACCGATCAGTTTTTCTAAGGTATAAATCTTCTTCATTTCCTAAGTAATGTACTGTAAACATGCATTACCTTGTCTAATGCCTTATTATATTCCTTATATCCCAGATAGTGATGATTTTAATTCCTATACAGCATAATGGAAGGTGAAGAATCTTTGCAACGATTTTCTCCTGAAGTAATGGTACAGGACCCAAATATCCGAAGTGCAGTTTCTCTTTTACCTCCTATTTTTCTCTTTCATGGGACCGGAGATTATTCCATTCCATCAGATGAAAGGTCTGAATCTCCTCTCAGATAAACTCCAGTGATTGTATATTAAATATTTCATATTTGAATGGCCCTACACTGGAGAGTCATATGTTTTACACCCATTTACCAAACGAGACATCTATTGTGTCACATATCCATTCCTGCAGCTAAAATGATTTGTAACTTTCTTCCAATTTAGCATGCTTTCTTTGTTAAAATAATTTTACTTAAGTTGATTTCGGACTGTCAAAGAACCTAAATGGATTAAGTATTTTCTCCTGTCTGCTCTAGACATGGGTGTTTACTGTGTATATCATATCTAAAACATAAATAAATACGTAAAAAGGAAAGTAGTGTGATCACATAAATGAGAATGAATTTTATTAATTTTATTTTCCTTAGAATTTTATGAGTCCAATTGCATAAAATTAATTGTATAAGATCTGAATGGACACTTACATAGGAATTGGTATAAAGTTGGATGATCCTAGTTTATCTAAAGTCCTAATGTTTTCAAATTTTTAGATTGGACCCATTAATCATTGGTATTATCAATTTTGAGTATTCTTTGTCCTTGCCGTACCCACATCCTGCTTTTTAGGAATATGTCATATAGCTGTATTTGTACCATCTTGTGTGTCGTGACCGTATCCGGTCCACTTTTCCATGTATAACAGGTGGTTGCAAAACCAGGTCTCTTATAATTGCAACCCTACTGAAGACAAATGGCGTGGTTCAGAAATCGGGCATGGATCTGCTGAAAGCAATTGGATCTCAGATCCTCCTGTCCTCCTGGATGATTCCGGGAGCTCCATTTTTTTTTAGTCGTAGATTAGTGCTAGCAAATTAAACATGTGATAACACCATCACTCTGATTCAATTGAAGGACATCTGGCGATCTTCTTACATTTGTTTGTTCTCTCGTTATTTAGTTAGTAGCAGCATGTTCGTGGCATGGATAGATAAAAATGTATCTATGGTTTTCCCTGCATAATATCGGCAATCGTCAGATTCTTAGGTGAAATGTTATTGTATGCAGTAAGACTTTCGCGGACACTCTTCAAAGAGTTGGAGTCAAAGCTGAATGTATTTTGTACGAGGGGAAAAGTCATACGGATGTGTTTCTTCAGGTAACCAACTGCTTTCTTTCCATTTTCTATGGCTGCAAATGGTAGTCGTGCCTTTGATCTCTATAATAGGGGATGGATGAAGTGGTCCTTTTCAATCACTTCAGAGGCTTCTTCAATTTAAGTAGCTTCTTCACCAGCTACTTTCTAGTGGATATTACTTATATTGGAGAATCTATCCCATGTCCTGTTCTAAATTTTACCCAATTGTTTTAAAATTTATTCAAAAACTTTGAATTGTTTCAAATTTAATGCAAAAACTTGGCAAGTATTCTATATTTATTCGAATCTATCTCATGTTTTGCTCGATATATTTTTCCTTTTGAAATCAAATACAGAACTTTAGAATTGTTTGAAATGCTCTATTTTTCTGGTTCTGCACTGTCCTCATCTTTAGTTTCTGTCTTCCCCCGACTATTCTTGTCTCTCTTTCATGTTTGAACTTGCCGGGTTAATTTATTTTATCCTTTTGAGTACTTTCTTTGATCTTTAACTCTTCCACATCGGCATTAGCATTTTCAGTTGTCATATGAAACAAATCGTAAATGTTCTTTCAACCTGTTTTGTAGAAGAAATTCTTTATTGCGCTTTCTATAGTTCTATTTCATTATTTAATCTTTTTTTTTTTTCCTGATTGTCATGTTTGCCAATATGCTATTTAGGACCCAATGAGAGGCGGTAATGATCAATTGTTTGAAGATCTAGTTGCTATTATCCATGATGGGGACTCAGAAGCCCTCGCCAAAGATGCCGTGGCACCACCAAGAAAACGTCTTGTACCCGAATTCATGTTGAAGTTGGCTACCAGAGTCAGCCCCTTTTAAACGTTCATGTCAGTTGATTCAGTAGCCCATGAGCTATTTTTGTTGTCGTAATCCTTTTACCATTGTACAGATTACAAGGATAATATCATTGTATCATTTTTTTCCACGAATAATGTGTATCTTTTTTACTTCTTGTGGTCGTCTTCTTTTCCTTTTCTGTAAACATTGATCACGAGTCTGTTCACTTCCCTCCATTGCGCTAAAAGATAGCAGGACCATTATATGTTCAATGTAGAACATTGTAGTTAGATCGTAGTAAATATGAAACATATCATTTTTGGTGGTGTTTGATTCCATGGATTGCATATCTCTTGGTTAAAAATTGCTCGAGGACGCATTTGGATTCCTCCTGAAACCAAATTGTTCAGGCTTCAAGTGAGACCTACGGTGTCAAGGGTAGCTTTCTAAAAGTTTTTTGTTTTGTTTTGTTTTTTTTCCCCTTTGGAGATGTAACCATTTGTCATGGGTAGCAAGAAAACATTTTTGTATATATATATATATATATATATATTTGACATACGATCGAATCCTTCTTCATCTTGGACTCGGAGATCTTTCCTTTGCAAATGTCGGAAACTAAAATTAGGTAATATTGGTTTTGTCAAAATGAATTTGGATGCTGCTTTGTCTCTTTCTCTAAAGGTATGTGGTGGAGGTATTGTTGTTCGTGATCAAGATGGTCAAGTTCTCAAAATTGCTACCGTTCGGTTCCTCCATGTGCATTGTGCGGAAGTTGTTGAAGCTTTAGTCTTCAAGCATGCTCTTAGTCTCTTGCTCGGGTGGGGTTTTTTAGTCTTCAAGCATGCTCTTAGTCTCTTGCACGGGTGGGGTTTTCAAACCGTTCTTGTTGAAGGTAATCGTTGGCCCGTGTTTACTCTTCATCCCCAGACTCCTTTGGCTTCGGTGGTGGTTGAGGACATTAAGGCCCGGCTAGCGTTTTTCAATTCGGTTTCTCTCCAGTATGGCTTTCCGGTATGAGGTAAATCTTTTTGTCCAAAGGCCTTGGCCCCTATGGCTTGCAAAGGCTTGGGCTTTTTATTGTAATCCTATCTGTTTGTAGTCTTTTTATCCTTTATCTGGTGACAAAAAAAAAAGAAGGTAATACTACTACTATAAAACTGCTATTTGAAAAAGAATTGCTCTCTACGAAAATTGTTGAACAAGCAAGACTGAAGTGTTCACAACTCCGTATTGTGAGTAGTTTTCTTATTCTAATAGATTTCTTAGAATTTCAAAACTTCCATTATTCTCTCCTTGTTTTGTTATGTTAATAATATAGGTTGATGTAACCCTAGCCAGTGCATATATATACACACACACATACATCTGTGTGTCCATTCTCCGTAGAAGATAAGTAAAAAAAAAAAAAAAAAAAAGTTGCTAACAGGAGGATGAGCAGAGTTGTCAAAGTTGCTAACAAGAGGATGAGCAGTGTTCCAAGAGAGATAATCATGGAGATACTGAAGCATCTTAATGTCAAAACATTAATGAGATTGCGATGCGTTTCCAAACTGTGGTGTTCCATCATTGACGACCCCTTCTTCGCCCATGAACACCATTCTTGCCGGCCTGCCGGTATCAACCTCCTCGGCGCGAGTTATGGTAAACTATGGACTTTAGATCCACATGAAAACATAGCCATCACTCTAACTCTCCCCGAGCTCCGCCCCGACCTCGACGCACTCTTAGAGTTAGACATGGATGATCTCCATCACGAATCAGCCCGTTCTATCACTGGTTTCCAGTCCGTGAACGGGCTCGTCTGTACCGGCAGCTTTATATTAAATCCCAGCAGAAGAGAAGTCAAATTTCTTCCACTTCCACGGGTCAACGCTAATTTTAACCTACCACACCGAAATTCGAAATTGGATGGTATGTCATGGTGTTGTTTGGGGTTTGATCATTCCACTAAGGAATACAAAGTCGTTAACATGTCAGCCGTCAATGTCAGGAATAAGGCCAGTATCAGAAACAACAAGAGAATCACATCGAAAATCGAAGACGTTTCGTACAAGATCATGACGATAGGCCGAGATGACTCATGGAGAGAGATTGATAACTCTTCTGTCCCGCCTCCATTAAACCGGTTTTATGTTGCTAAGATTTGCTGCATTAATGATGTCATATACTGGTTAGGGACGATAGTCGAGACGCTCGATCCTGACAAAAGGGGGGAAAATGCAGTAGTGATGGTGGCTTTTGGGGTAAGAGATGAGAAGTTTCACATCATAGATCTTCCCCAAGGTATGAATACTAATGATGTTTTCGAATTTGGTATTGAAATTTATTTTAAACAAGTTGGAGAACATGTGGCACTGATTGATACAGAGGTGGAGAGGATTTGGATATTACAAGACTACACCAAGCAAGTGTGGAGTATGCACAACATCTACATTCCCTCCTTTTTTAGAGAGGATTGTGAATTAATCCCAGTTGGTACCATCCACACAGATGAATTAGTCATAAAAGCAACATCTTATACAGATGAAGACTCATCAGCAGAATTTATATACTGTAATTTGAAAAGTGGAAGATGGAGGGTATGCAAATTATATGGGTTGCTTGAGAATGAGGGAGACTCTGTCCTCTTCACCAAACATGTGGAAACCACCTTCAAATTAATATAGACATTTTTTTGTCAATTTTGGTTATTAATATTCACACTTCTCTTTGTTTGTTTGTTTTATTTATTTGTCTTTTCTCTTAATTTGAGTAGGTATTCACACTCCAAGAAATAAGATTTTTAGTGACAGAGACTATAGTGCTAAAACATTCAAGTTGTCGCCTAAAGTCCGTGGTCAAATTTTCTAAATGAAAGAAACTACCATTTTTTTTTTTTACCTATAACAACAGTTTTGTCTGTCACTATAATACCAATTTTCTACAATTATTATTATTTTTTTATTTGCTTTTGCAATCCATGAAAGGCCTCCAAATATTGCATCAAATTTTTTTTATTGATCAACACCAAAAATATTTATCAACACCAATTTCATTCATTACAATAAAAGAATGTTTTTTTACAATAAATGTATCTAATAATAAGTAAATAAATGGCCTAAGACAAAATTATATCTTATGCAACTAAATACAGCGAATATCCATACAACTTCTCTACAACTGCTAGTGAAAATTCCATGGAGGTTCTTGGCCCTCTACTGGTGATGAGATTTCCATTCACCAATTCCATGTTTTCAACTTCACTCTGATCTTGTTGTATATTGCAGGGGTAAGAATATAGTAAGATATATATAAACCTCATTGCATGTAAAAGAACAAAATACTGAGAAACTGAAAGGTACAAGGCATTGACATATGTAGGATAGATATGGTTTGGTAACAAGAGTAAATTCTCAATGAAAAATTGATGGAGAAATTTGTTCTAAAACAATGTGAGGACTTGGTAAAGGGGAAAAGGGGACAGGACTCTAAGGAGAACCTTCATAAGCAATGTAATAGGTGATGTTCCAAAGTCTGCAGTGATTCAAAAACTTAGAATACAAGATAGTCAAGACTACCAAAAAACTAACTGGAAAAAGTAAAAGTGCAATAGTCTTCTTTAAACAAGGTCCTAAATGATAAAATCTGACCAAAGAAGGCAATGTGTCAGTAAGTTATAATAGGAGTATCGATTGCTAAGCTGCTTCTATCGAGAATCAGTCTTTGTGAATTAAATCAGCTTATCGAAATTACATTAAAAAAGTTGTTAGTCCCATCGTCTGAGCTTTAACAGTTTAACAAGCTCATAAAAGCTTCAACAACCTGTCCTACGTCGCCTCGTTATTGAAAGAGTTGTTGTAAATTAACAGCAGAGCTAATTTAGCTTCGTATGAAATTATCATTTGCAAGTACAGTGTTCAAGCCCCTAATATATGAATAGTTGACTCAGCCTTGGGAAGAAATATAATAAATAGTTTAATCAAGAGTGCAGCAACTGTACTAGTAGAGGGTAAATAGAATGCATAATGAAACCATACCTGGATGTGTAGACGGGCATACCAGTCCTGTTTATCGGAAATGTTGCATTTCATGAAACCTTACAAGAGAAGAAAAATAAAAAAATCAATGGATTTGGTGATGCATAACTCTATGGAGAGGGCTAGTAGGCTATGCACAACAAGAGAAGAAAGGAAGCAAGAAGAAAACAAATCGTACCAACAAAATATCTAAGCATGCCATGCAATATTATGTACATGCATTCAGAACACAAGCCAAAGCTTAACGTTGCAAGAGGGACTCACAATCTAGGTCTAAGAAAAATATTATACAAGGAATCAGAAGAAAATCAAGTACCTCATAACATCCGACATACAGTAGAAGCGCAACTACTGCGACAACCTGTGCATCATCAAGGTAGGTATAGTACAATCCCAAAAGGAATAATGAGACTACATGCCACATGAACAAGACAAATAATTCTTAGGAGCTTTTATTACTTTAATCATTGTCAACAAACCCCCTAATTTATGTAAAATCAAGGTTAATGGCGAGGAAAACTAAGGTGGGATTGAATCTGAGGGGGAGAACCACTGCTCATCTCAATAGTTCAGGCTTGAAACAAAGAATTTGAGTACCTAAGAAAATGAAACAGACTTACCATACTAGAGATTTGTCGAAATATATATTTATGCTCACTAAGACACATCGTATAAGATTTGTTGAACTAAACAAAGAGAAAAAAAAAAAAAAAACAAGGGCATTGTGAAGTTACCAACAGTATCCCACTTTATGCATTACTGCATTAGATATGCAAAGTCTATTCAAAGAGAGACTTTACGTTACTAAATCTTTGAATAAGACTGAAACTTGTTGATGTAGTAATGCATAAAGTGTATCACAAACAATTGCATAACAATTCAAGCATCAGAACCAAGTCTAGCACAATTCTCAACCCAAACAGAAAATAGGAAAAATAGCAAATTAATTTTCACCAAAAACCAATCAAATAGTCCAATTGATTGCCAAGTAAACTTTGTCAATGAAGAAGCTACTTGAAATTGAGTATCTATATAAGATTCCAATTTTTCATTTCTCAATCCAAAACAAACACACACACACGCATTATAGATATACATTGAAAGAAAAATTTGCAGATAGCTAATACACTAGTGCTCCAGAGCTATATAACCTGAAAAGGGACAAAAAATATATACATAAAAAAGTCAAAATTAAGAATAATTTTTCGGACAACAGAATTTCAAATAAATAAATTAGCAATGTCAGCAACATGGTAATGAAATGTTTACTAACACGATGGTTATGGTGAAAAATACTAAACAACAAAGAAATGAAAAGAAGTAAAAACTAAAAGCATAAAGAACTGCTACTGCTTAGCAAAGGAAACACAACATAAAAGAAAATTTGAGAATAATTATATCAAAACCAGAATGAAAATAAGGAAGTTAGCATCCATTTCTCTAAAACCATTTGGCAGGTAAAACATGGCATGTTTCATGAATGTGTCAATTCAGATCGACATGATTTATGACATAAAAAATGATTAACTTCTTAAATGAAAATGGTGCCACTTGAAGAAAATCAGTATTGGCATAGGCAAGGTGAGTTGAAAGCATGATTAAGGGTCTGCTAATAATAGATATATTGCACAATGCATGGAGACATATGAGGCTCAAAAAATTATTTGAAACATGGGACCTAAATCCTTCCTTCATCTAACCACCACCACGTCCACCGGACTAACTTTATTAGAGAGAGATATTTTTTCAAATATTCTCAGTAAATGTGCTAAAAGATATTAGACCTATTTCCTTTTCAACCATCGGACCATGATTGACAAAGGAATTCTAAAATTGCCTAAGTATATCTATCTATCTATCTATCTATCTATATCTATATATATATATATATTCAGATAATCATCTTCCTTTAACTAACACACTAAAAATTGCCATACATCCTAGAAGAGTAAAAAATTCGCTTGAATCTTCTAACTAACCAAAATAGGTATATCACCAATACGCATCAATTCAAGCAGAGGATGATGGATGTTGAGATACAAATTGACAAATAATAAAAAAAGCACATAAACATATATGTATATGTGTGTGTGTGTGTCTATATATAATTATATATATATATAGAGAGAGAGAGAGAGAGGAATCGAAATGGACCTTGTTGAAGAAGATCTGACCACTGGAGATGTAGAGGAGAATGTAGGCGTAGGTTAAGACAACTTCTCCGAGGGTTTTTGTAATCCAATCCGCCATTGCCGAAACACATTACACCTCGCTCAATCGCTCAATTCAAGTGTTCAATTATATATTACTGAAATTGAATATAACAAACATATATACACACATATACATACACACACACACACTTATACACACAAATATATACCTTTCTGATGTGGTTTGAGCCATGAGAGACGAATTAGCAGAGTCATTCAAATTGTTGAGAACGAAGAACACAGAGAGGCGAAAACAATCGATCTGAAAGGGCAACCATGCACAAAGGACTCTTATTTCTTTGCTACTCATTCTTTGTTAGGTTTTGACTAAAATACTGTAATGTTCCGATGGTGCTGCATAAGCAAAATTTGTGTTAAATCGAACAAAGTCAATAATGACGGCAATGTGTTAAATTTGATTTGCATTATAGGCGCATTAACTATGGAAAATGAAGATATGCAATTGTCTATAAATAAGAATGAAGATGAAGATGAAGATGAAAGACACACCAAAATGAGAGGAAGATAGAAATGTGAGTTAAGAGATGAGGAAGCGGACGACACCGAGAGAAGAAAAGAGAGAGAAAGATAAGTGATGGTGTTGTGTGACACCAAGAGAGAATTGATGGTGCTATGTGATACCAAGATAGAAGTGAGGGTGTTGTGTGCGCCGATGTAATTCATCTTTATCTATGGAATGAAATTTGTGTGTCCGTGGACGTAGGCCAAATTTGGGCTGAATCACGTTAAATATTGTCTGTTATGTGTGTTGTGTGTATTATTGTGTGTGAAGGTATATGTCGGGTGTTGACTATCTTGAGCGGGATTAATTCACAAGTGTGAGTTGAGAATTAATTCCTAACAAGTGGTATCAGAGCTTGGTTGTGGAGTTGTTGTGTCGGTGGTGTGTTGAAAAAAAAAACAATTTGAGTGAGCAGATGAAACAAGTGAAGAAGCGCAGATAAGTGGTGAAGCATGATGTGCGGGCAACGGGAGTTGGCCGATGGCGCGCATCAGATCCAATATGATCGTAGCTTGGCACAAATGATGCTGATGAAGAAGGTGATCAATAAAAAGATGTTGACGAATATTCAGTTGACACATGGAGGCATGGCGCACAACGGCGTGGTGGAGAGCGCGTAGCAGTGGTGACTCGGTGATGGTGAAATTCCTTATGGTGAGTGAGGAATGGTGGGAGTTATTATTAAAGAAAGAGAGAGTGGGTGACAAGCATACAGGAGTTGGTGATTAAAGAAATGAGTGATTAATATATGTATATATATATATATATATTCGGTGGAAAGTTAGAGAGAGGGTGGTGTAGTGAGTTTTGGTCATTTAGGTAGTGAAGTTGTTGAGGAAATAGATGAAGATAAAAGAAAGTAGGGGACAAAGTTGTTGAGGAATGAAGGAAAAAAGGGAAGAGGACAAAAGTGAGAGACTGATTTGTTTGAAAGGAGTGAGTGGGTTTTGACTTTTGTATGAAAAAAAAAAGGACATTTTTGAATTGGATTTGGTGGAGGTGAGTATAATGAAGAAAAAAAATGAAATGATATTGGAATAGTGATGTTTTGATGAAGGTGAAGCTGTTTCAAACAGTGGGCCTGATTCAAGGTGGAGAATTTTAGTCAAGGTGGAGATTGTTAGGTTTTGACTAAAATACTGTACTGTTCCAATGGTGGCTGTAGAAGCAAAATTTGTGTTGAATTGAATAAAGTCAATAATGACAGCAAGGTGACAAATTTGGTTTGCATTACAGGCGCAGTAATTGTGGAAAATGAAGACCTACAATTGCTTATAAATAGACATGAAGATGAAAAAGGAAGACACTAAAATGAGAGCAAGATAGAGATGTGAGTTAAGAGGTGAGGGTGAACTCAATACCTCCAACAAAATCTTTGCCTAAGGTATGGCACAATCAGATCAGTCATTTTGTGATTATAAATCAGAAACAATATATTCATGCCTATATAGGTTTCTGAAAACCAATCTTCTTGTGATTTTTATAACTCTTTTAGTATGGATCGACCGTAATAGGATACTTGAGTTGAAGAGAAAACATACTAGAATAATTTTCAATTCTTTCTCAAATATACGCTCGGTATATGGCCTATAAAAATTTACAATTCTATTAGGTTTAGTCAGAGTTGTTGTTAAAGGTGCACCTAGGGATGCGCCTATGAGCTATGTTTTGTGCACTAGTGCGTATTCGACTACATTTGCCCATCTATTATGAAATACTAGTGGTTATATGCTCCGTGACCTTCAAATTCACAATTTTGTTAAGCTTAGACAGTGTCGTTAAAGGAGCGTCTAGGCCTGTGTGTGGACTACAAGCTCATAAAGGTGCAAACTGTAACATTATGGTTTCTCTAGCCTTCTTCCTAGGGATGGCAACGTGTGTGGTTTCGGGCAGGTATATCCTCCCCCACACCCACAGCCATTAAGAAACCTCCACCCCATCCCCGCCCAAAACTGGTTAAATGGGGTGGGAGGTCATCCCGTCCCCATTCCCGTCGAATTTTTTAAAACCGTTGGGTGCCGCGGGTACTCGTTAACAATTGAAATTTTTAAATATGTCCTTTTAAAATTAAACAACTCCATAAAATCATATACTTAAAACACGAAATTTAAAATTATAAAAACTAAATAAACCACCAAATTATCTAACAATCTAAATTACAATACATTCTATCAAAAATAACAACAAAAAAGAAGATTGTTCAACATTAAGTTCACTTCAATCTAGACAACAACAAAAATATAATTTAGGATTAGTGGGTTACACTTATTTTTTATTTACAAAAATATATTGTTCAACATATTATAATAGATAGATATATATATATATATATATATATATCTATTATAATATGTTTAAACGGGGCGGGGTGGGGACCCCTAAAACTGTCCCCGCCCCGTTTATGTGCTGGTTTTTTTCCCCAATTCTATCTCCACCCATATAGTATAAACAGGGCACCCAAAATCGCTATAAATAGGGCGAGGCATGGCGGGGCAAATTGTCATCTCTACTTCTTCCAAACAAAGTTGGTGCTTAAATTATTCTTTCACTAGCTTTATACTCGCGGTAATTATTTCGATAGAATGTTAATTGTTTTATGATAATGGTAATGGGTTTATGATATAAAACAAATTGTAATGGTTTTACGATGAATTGTAATACCTAGCTGTATGATTATAATTTAATCATTTTCTTGAATTGTCCTTAATTTATTCCGTATTTTTAGTCAAGTCCAAATCCTTTTAAAACCCCCATTTTCTAAAACGGTTTAAAGTTTTCCAAAAAAGATTCTAAATATTAGCGTAAGAAAAGTGATTCCTTATAATATATATGGCTATATATATTTGACATACTATCCAGTCCTTTTATACTACTACTATAAAACTGCAATATCCCATTTGAAAACGATTTGTTCTCTACTATCTAGAGGTAAACATCAATTAGAAATCCCAGCCCTGACCAATACTCCTACTCCTGTTGATTCTGTCCTCGCATCGCGCTTCCACTAATATCGTATATATATAGAAGGACAATGCTTGCCTTAGGCCAGATAAGGAGGAGCTCCTCCTTACAAAAATAGGTGGCCCAATAAAAAACTGACACTTATTTATGAAAATAAAATATAATAAAACTAAATTATATTCATTTAGTTACCCTATCTTTCTTTCATGCGCCCCTCTCTTTCTCCTCACTCTTAATTCTCTTGTAAAACAAACCTACCTTTGAAATATTCACAGCACCCAATCGTCCATACCACATCGATCTTGGGCGTGTCTGCTAAGAGGGAGGTTGTTGGTGTTGATGACCCTGGGGTGGCGGCGACAGAGCTACGCCGGCGGTGGGTGGGTGGAGACGGAGTAAGATAAAGAACCGAACACAAGTGATGATGATGATCTTCCCCCAATAAAAGCAAATATGAACAGAGTAAAACCTTTCTAATTGCAGTGTGATACATAGTATAGTTCAGATTCAGACATTTAAAACACACTCCATAACATCCACAAGCAGGACCTATCCTGTCATCCATGGGTAGGGATTTGTGTCCATAATCTCAAAAATCATGTTCAATTTTCTGTGTTAAATTATTTTTGTAACTTAAATTTTGGGTCTAGAGGCATCTGAGTCAAGTAATATAATTATCATGACCCTTTGTATAATTTATTTAGCCCTATAAACAATCATGGGCAAGGAGTATAATCATTATACAGACATCTGGACTTTGTTTATAAGTTCATCTTCTGTTTTTTGTTTCTTTTTTTTTTTCCTTATAAAAAAATTGTTAAGGGTATGACAAAGATAGGGTCTTGGATCACCATAACAACACATATTGTTGCAATATCATCAAGATCTGCATTTCCTCTAAAAGATATGAGTCATATAGTTGAGTCTTAATGATGGAAAGGTGTAAAACAGGCGTAGCTCCACCCATCGCCCTTCGTCTCCACCCACTGTCGGCGTAGCTCTGTCGTTGCCGCCCTAGGGTCGTCAACCTCCCTCTGTAGCAGACACACCCAAGATCGATGTGGTATGGACGATTGGGTGCGGTGAATATTTCAAAGGTAGGTTTGTTTTACAAAAGAATTAAGAGCGAGGAGAAAGAGATGGACGCGTGAAAGAAAGGTAGGGTAACTAAATGAATATAATTTAGTTTTATTATATTTTATTTTCATAAATAGGTGACAGTTTTTTATTGGGCCACCTATGTTTGTAAGTAGGAGCTCCTTCTTACCTAGCCTAAGGCAAGCATTGCCCTATATAGAATATCACAACTTCTATTGTTTAAGCCCTCCTGGTGGGGAGACCTCTACGAACGGCCTGTGGTATCACAACTTTGGCATCATATCACGGGTGGATAGAACCTTTTTTTCGTACTTTTTGGGGGACATTAGTACATCAAGACAACTTTTCGACCTACTACGAAATAGAAAAAAGGTAAGTTAAACAAACAAGACGGCGTATATATTTATATATATATAGAGAGAGGTCTATATATTAAGGTAGTAGGTTGAAGTAACCCTAGCCACTATATATATATACACAAACACATCTGTGTGTCCATTCTCCATGGAAGGAAATAAAAAACTTGCTAACAATATCTTGAGCAGAGTTCTGACGCAACACGAAATGTGAATGGGTGTCGGAGACTCCGATGGTGTAGGAATCCACCTACGAAAAGAGTTGGAATCCACCAACAAAGATATAAAACTCAGAATGTTATTGATCAAATTCTGTCCTATAACACTAGCCAAGAGTTAGTATTTATATCCCAACTCTCTGTGTGAAAACTAGTTACAAAATATAAAGACAAGTCAAAGAAATACAAAGCAAAATAAACACGCACAACTTGCCAAGAAGTGGGCATGAATACACCACCCACAATGCAAATGGACAACTGCCTACTTCTTTGAAATTTGACAATGGATAGCTGCCTAAATCTGCTAGTTGGCATCAACCATATGTTCTGCATCAGTCCCCCCGTCTTGAGAAAAGCTCGCCCTCGAGCTATGTTCTGGATAGATAGGATCATTATCAGCATGATATTCAAACATATCAGCTACATTGAAAGTGTTTGAAATACCCATGTTGTCAGGAAGATCAATAATATAAACATTGTCATTGATCTTTTGCAGTATGTTGTACGGACCATACTTTTTCGGTTTCAACTTGTTGTAGGTACCTACAAGAAATCGCTCCTTGCGCAAAAACACCATGACCTGATCTCCTTCATTGAAAAGTTTGATACGGCGGTGCTTGTCCGCGTTTGATTTATATAGGGCGTTGGTTTTCTCAAGTTTGGCCTTAGTCTCACGATGCACAACTTGAACATCTTCTGCTACACCTGCAGTAGCATCACTGAAGTTAAGATTTTTTTGGAAGTTTGACCAAGTCGACCACATGTTTCGGAGTAGATCGATACACTAGTGTAAATGGATACTTCTCGGTTGCACTATGTACAACATTGTTGTATGCAAACTCCACTTGTGGCAATGTTATATCCCATTGTTTCAGCTTCTCTTGACAAACACTTTGCACCATATTTCTTAAGGTCCGGTTCGTCACCTCAGTTTGTGTGTGCCGTGCTGCTACGATTTAATGTTGTCCCAAACATCTTCCATAATGTGATCCAAAAATGGCTAAGGAATTTAGTATCCCTATCCGAGGTAATGGATTCTGGAACACCATGGAGCTTAACCACCTTGCGAAAAAATAGACGAGCAATACCTGACGCGTCGGCTATCTTGCGACATGGAATAAAGTGTGCCATTTTGGAGAATCTGTCTACCACCATAAAGACACTATCCACACCTCGTTGCGTCCAAGGTAAGCCCAACACAAAATCCATAGCTAGGTCCTGCTAAATGTCGTTAGGTACTGGTAAAGGTATATAAAATCCGGTATTTTGAGACTGACCTTTAGACACTTGACATGTGTAGC
The DNA here is from genome assembly GCA_963922005.1 of Cornus suecica. Lineage (NCBI taxonomy): Eukaryota > Viridiplantae > Streptophyta > Magnoliopsida > Cornales > Cornaceae > Cornus > Cornus suecica. Next base: position 66,585,345 of record OY998245.1, read on the forward strand.
ACTTTCGAACAATGTTACCAACATCTCGCTTCAGTTGTGGCAAAAAATACCGCTCTTCTAGGCTGGCCACCGTTTTGTCTCGACCCACATGTCCGCTAAGACCGTCTCCATGCAAGTCTTGGATCAGTTTCTCTCGCAAAGAATATCTAGGAATGCACAACTGATTTCATTTAAATAGAAATCCTTCATTAATGAAGTAATCACTCATTGGCTCCTTAACCAAACACTTTTTCCAAATCGGTTGGAAGTCCTCGTCTTCGGTATATAATTATTTTAAACAATCAAACCCAATTACCTCCTGTGTTAGAACCATGAGCAAGGTATCGCGTTGGCTTAATGTGTCAGCCACCCGGTTCAAAGTACCTGATTTTTGCTTGATTACAAAGGGAAATTTTTGTAAATAAGTGGCCCACCTCATGTGCATCTTGTCCAGACTCTTCTGACTGTTAACATATTTCAAAGCCTCGTGGTCGGTATATATAATGAACTCTCGTTGTACCAAATAATGCTCCCATTGCTTAAGAGCTCGGACAACGGCATAAAATTCTTGATCATATATACTCCACCTTTGTTGAGCTTCATTGACTTTCTCGCTAAAGAAAGCAACATGTCGCCTTTCTTGCGATAACACTGCCCCGATGCCTACTCCACTTATATCACACTCTACTTTAAATAAGTTCTCGAAGTTGGGTAATGCAAAAACCGGCGCGGTGTTAAGCTTCTCTTTAATGAGAACAAAACTTTGCTTAGCTTTGTCATCCCAAACAAACTTTCATTTCTTCAGACACTCGGTAATAGGAGTAGTGATAGTGCTGAAATTTTATACAAATCGTCAATAGAAGGTTGCTAGTCCATGGAAACTCCGAACTTCACTAACCGTTTTAGGAGTCGGCCATTCGCGAATAGCCTGCACCTTTTCTTCATCCACCTGAACACCCTCTGCACTAATCACAAAACCAAGAAATATTAAACTCTTAGGAAGAAAATTACACTTCTTTAGATTGATGAGTAGTTCATTTTCACGCAACACCATTAAAACTTGTCGTAGATGACCAAGGTGCTCAGCTTCCAATTTACTATAAATCAGTATGTCATCGAAGTAAACAACGACAAAAGTACCGATGAATGGCCTTAAAACTTGGTTCATCATCCTCATAAAGGTGCTCGGTGCATTCGATAGCCCGAATGGCATAACAAGCCACTCATACAAGCCATCTTTAATTTTGAAAGTTGTTTTCCATTCGTCTCCGGGTCGGATCCGAATCTGGTGGTAACCGCTGCGCAAGTCAATCTTAGAAAAGACTTGCGAACCCCCAAGCATGTCTAGCATGTCGTCAAGCCGAGGAATGGGGAATCGATATTTCACAGTAATCTTGTTGATTGCTCTACTGTCCATGCACATTCTCCATGACCCGTCCTTCTTCGGCACTAGCAGTACTAGAACAACACAGTGACTCATGCTTTCCCGAATGAACTCCTTTTATAGTAATTCTTCAATCTTTTCCCGAAGAATGGCGTTCTCATTCGAACTCATCCTGTAATGCAGTAGGTTTGGTAAACTAACCCCCGACACTAAATCAATGTGGTGTTGGATGTCTCTCATAGGTGGTAGCTTGTTAGGAGGCTCCTCAGCAGTAAGATCATATAACTCCTCCAACATCGACTGCACTCGAGTAGGAAAACAACTTGACTTACCATCAAAATCCTTGGTCACCATTCCCTTTTTAATTACTGAAACCACTTATCTAGATTCCTTTATTAGAGCTTCAATTTCAACTTCAGACTCGACCATAGTAAACAAGGCTTGAAGTGCCAACTTGCTTGGTTGGTGCCATTGCGATTTTGTGACCTCCCCAAATGAACATACATGTGTTATCTCGACCTCGGTAAGTGATATCGACATCATACTGCCACGACCTTCCCAATAGCACATGGCTAACATCCATGTCAACCACGTCGCAAGAGATGTCATCGTGATAATGTTTCCCAATTGAGATGGGAACTTTACACACCTCCGTTATTCTTACTGATGGGCCATTTTTAATCCATCCTATATAATATGGGGTCTTGTGTGTTTCTATTGGTAGACCTAAATAGTCGACCAACTTTTTGGCTACAAAGTTCTTGCAACTCCCGTTGTCGATGATGAGATCAACTATTTTCTTGTTAATGGAAACAAGAAGATCGAAAGATGTTATGTCGTTGGTTTTCTTGTTTTGGTGACAACAAAACTCTTTGCACGACCAGATTAACTCACTCACCTTCTTCCTTGGCAAATTCGCCCCCCTCATAGGTTTGAAGCCTTGCGTCATCTTCTCCATCGGCATCGCTGCACTCGCTATCTTCCTCAATTAAATTGACCGGCCGGCGCTCAGGACATACATTAGATCGATGCCCAGGTTTTTGGCACCTGTAACACACATCTGGAGCAGCTCGAGCATATGGGTTTTGGTTCCGGTTTTGAGCTCTATTATTCGACACACCGGGCTGAAGTCGGTTGGCTTGCGTATCGGATTGAGATCTGATATTGCTTTCACCAGTGGCTCCTTGAGTACGACTTGGGGTTGTATTAGATTGTACTCCTTTTCTTCTTTCCAAGCTTGGTGTCATCAATTCTGTGTTAGGTCGGCGAAACCCGTAACTAGGACGACGCTCTAGTAATTCGGCCTTTAATGCCATGTTGTATGCTTCATCCACAGTCCACAATACTTGCAGACAAATCTTCTCGCGGATTGAATATTTTAATCCATTTAGAAATCGTGCAACTCTTTGGTGAAAAGTGATAGTGATGGAGAGAGGAAAGTGCCAGATGGACCTTTGAACACGAGAATGGATGAAAGATTCATCACTGATTCTGGTCTAGGGTTCAATGCTAAGGTTAGTAGTCTCATGTATAATGGTTGTTGGCAATTTCCTTATGTGGAAACTGATGAATGGCTTCAATTTAGAGATTCTTTTCCCCAAGACTTGCAACCAGATTGCAGTGTCAAGGATAAAGTATTATGGACACCGGGGAATGGGATGTTTTCTATCAAGGTGACTTGGGAATACTTGAGGCATAGTAGGGATGAGGTTCCATGGTATGAGATGGTGTGGTTTAAGCAAGCTATACCAAAACATGCTTTCCTCCTATGGTTGACTTTGCTTGATCGACTTGGAACAAAATATTTTCTGCTCACCATTGGAGTTATCACTCAAGCTAATTGTGTTTTCTGTCATTCCATGATGGAGGACAGGGATCACCTCTTCTTCAACTGTAGTTTCACAAGACGCATATGGAAGGAGATTAATAAGAAGAAAGGGAGGTTGAACTGGCCAGAGGGACATTGGGATATACTTATTAACTGGATGTGTGATAACTTGGGTGGTAACTCATTATCTGCTATCATTAATAAGTTGGGGTTTGCTGCATGTGTCTATATTATTTGGATTGAGAGGAACAAATTTTGGTTATCACACTTCAGTTTGTTTGTTTTTATTTATGTGTCTTTCTCTTAATTTGAGTTGTTATATATATATATATATATACATATGTTTGTTTTATTTTTATTTATTTTCCCCCCTCTTTTCCTTTCTTTCTTGTACCTCTTTTAATTATACCAAAGGGATTGAAACTAAACTCTCACTTGATTTTTAAAATATATAAAACCATAAAGAAGAAGAAGAAGAGGAGGAATTGATACAATCCACAATTTTCTTTCAAATACATGCATATTCTATTACATCAGGCCATGCCTAGATATGATTAACAAGCCAGTGCTTTCATAACTTCAGTAAAAAGTGACAAAGCACCAATAACTAGATTCTTTAGGAAGCCTCTTATTTCTTTGCTACCCAGTCTTGTTCTTCTTATTTCTTTGCTGCAGGCTTGCCACCTGTTGCCTATAATACCATTAAAATGTCACTCATCAACTATTGGTTGTGGATAATAAAAAATAAAAAGAGAAATTAACATCTATATATATATATATATGAGAATGAATATACCATCTTCTTAGGCTCCTGGGACTTCTGCTCAGGCTTCTTAGGGACCTGTTTCGAGACTGGAGCTTTCGCAGGCTCACTCTTGACCTGCGCAGTATGTTGACAGCAACTAGATTTCTCAACCTTTTGCGATGCCATTCTCTTGAACCCTCTCACACAAAAATGAACTCAACACCTTACTTATCTTCCTTGTTTTCCACAACTATCAGCTCCGTAGAAACATAATTATTTATAGTCAACAGTTCGAAAGCCAAGCATGATCTTAAAATCATCGCTCACACTAGAACGAAAAGTTAGATGTATCAGTTAGTGGTAACGCAAGAACTGAACCGCAGTGGTCCTGAAGAATGCCGAATCAGAGGCTTTTGGGCTAGGCATATCTTATTGGCAGTACTATCAGAATCATATTCTAAAGCATTTACAGATGTTTTCAGAGCATAAGCCTCAGTAAGTACAAATTTCATGTCCATATCACTATGGCACCGAATTTGATGTGGGACTACATAAGATTCTAAATGGCCTTTTTGTTAAGTACTGTGTGTTTTCAGATTAGAGTCTGATCTGATCCCTAACATAATTAACATATTCATTTCTAATCATCCTTGAACCTAGTTGAGCAAGCATGTTTGCTAAAATCCGAATGCGGGCAAACATCTTTTCTTGGTTGGAAGATTATTATTTTCTCAGGGTTTAGGAGGCAAAACAGTCATTGTAATGACACCCAACAGTGGAGAATTTTTTTGATGAATCTATATATGGACCACATAGGTATCATTATCAATTCTCATCTATCCTGATAGACCACTCATCCTTGAGTTTTCTTTATTGATATTGCCTCTTCCTTTTGTGCCATTCAATTTGTTCTGCAAGACTGGAAGATTAGTATCTTTGGACTGAAAATTTTGGACCTTACAAATAATTTTTTCCTGATAGTATGGAAAGATGAGTTCAAATTACATTTCAAAAAGCTGATAATCCAAATCAGTAATTACTGTATCCATCAGGATAGTTTGAGTAATTGCAGTAAAGATATATAAAACCATCAAAAGAAAACCTGGAATTTAAATTAGAACCAAATTACTATTGAAATTACCTAGACGGTGAACTAAGTCTAGAGAGGGGTGAATAGGTTTTTTATGAATTAATTGACAAATTAAAATTTTAATTGCGAAAAAGTTAATTTTAATTCAATTCGTTTAAAGCAATAATCCACGCAATAAATAATATAAGTGCAGAAAATAAAGCAAGAGACGACACCAATATTTTTACGCGGAAAAACCTTCGAAAGATTCCAAGTAAAAAACCACGGATACGCTCAGGTATCGATGCACTGTGAATAAAGAAGTACAAGACTCTATGAAGTTTTAGACTTACAAATCACTCATGATCTGTCTTTTTCCACTCGACGTCTGACAGTCTTGAATCACTCGCGCTACACGAAACTCTCGCTCTGATCTCCGTACTCTGACGGCTCCGCTTCTCAACGGATCAAAGAACCACAAAGCCTCATACTTCGATCTCCGTACTCAGATGGTTTCGCTTCTCAACGGATCGATGCAACCACGTTACACAAGGTGGTGTGATGATCAACAATGGATCATCTAATTGTGCATAAAGATCTTCGATGTAGAAGTACAATTGGAAAATCTCAATAACAAGAGAGAACTAGAATATATATATGATCACTCAATAATTTTCTCTATATATATCTCTCTGCAGAAGTATATGAATCTGTAAAAGAATTGCAGAGATCTTGAGAAAGTCACACCATTCTCTTAGGTTTTACACATATAAATAGAGAAGAATCTTCAATTAATGGTAAGAATCATTATCCTTTCGGGATTCGTATTTCCACCATTAAGTCTTTCAAATATAAACTAATATACCAATGATAGTCCAATATACCAATAATAGATTCAAATCATGTCCCAAAGTGGTTAGGAATCAATTACTTAGCAAGACAAATCTTCCAAAATAATTTTGCAATTTCCAATTCTTCGCCACTTACCGAGTACTCGGTGGCTGTTCTACCGAGTACTCGGTGAACACTTATGTGTGCGCTAATACGCACAACTCACTAGAATTCCATGCCATTTTTGTGCAATTGTGCGCCAATGCGCATCTTACAGAGTACTCGTATCAATATCTTAGAAATATTTGTTTCTTTGCACTGCCGCTTCCAGCCATTGTTCCATTCGATATCCTTTGTATTTTCACCACTTTATACACACATTTTTCACAACAACTCGATCTAAACTCACAACTCTCATCATGGTTTTTGATCAAAATCATATCATTAATAAATAAATAAATGTTCTTACAACTATATACATATATATATATGGGCAAATTACGCTAAACCCCCCTGTAGTTTGAAAAGTGTGCAGAAAACCTCCCTCTACTTCATTTTGTGCAGATAACCCCCACTAGTTTGGAAAAATGTGCAAGGTAACCCCCCGTAACAATGTTCAAGTAGCTTTGTTGGACTGAATATGAGCACGTGACAGGCACATGTTAATTTTTTTTTTAAATTCCAAAAATGCCCTTACCTAATTACCAAACCACCCCTTCCAAATCATGGCATACCTTAATCTCAGACCCCCATTTCGCCGCCACTCACCTCCATCACCACCAGACCTCCGCCACTGTCACCCACCGTCTCCTCCTCATCTCTAACTACCTCTACTCCGTCGACTGTCCCCAATCCTCCACCACCGACGCAATCACTCCCACCAGACTCCATTTCTTCCCCATCACGGCCTCCAAAGAATTCGCCGTCTTGGGCTCCGTCAACGGTCTGCTTCTCCTCTGTGACCTAAAATTCACCTTTCATTATCTGTTATTTGGTCGTTGTTAATTTGATAAGGCTTGTTATTTATTTGTTAAAAATTGGAAGTTCTGAATTTATTTTGTTCAATTTGTGTAGTACTTGCAATATTGATAAGCTATTGTGTATCATTATTTAAATTTAGTTTGCAATCGTAAATTGGTGACAGGACCAGAGCTATCATATCTAATTTGAAATATGACTACTGCATATTTTGATGAGCAATATTGTTGCCTTTCTTAAACCACTTTGGAGTTGGTGGTTGATTTGTTAATGATGAAGCCCTCAAATTTTATTTTAATTTTAAGGAAATCGGAACTTCTGATTTGTCTCTGGTCTCTTCTTTGCCTTCATCTACTATCATTAAAAATATTGTCAAGTATTGTGTATCGTGAATCGTTGCTCATATTGAAAATTAGTACTCATTAATGTGGTTTATGCTTTGATGAACTGACCGGAAGCTATATCATCTACTTCTGAACATGACTACTACATATTGTGATGAGAATTGATGCCTTTATTAAACCCACTTTGACTTAAATTGGTAGTTTCTTCGCCTGTTATTTGCTTTTAATTGTTGTAGACATCGAATTTTCTAATAATTTGTGAAAACTGGAAGTTCTGAATTTGCAATGCTCAATGTGTGTATGACTTATAATATTGTTAAGCTGTGTGTATTTTAATGTTGCAGAAATCAAATTTGTGGAAAATCGAAGTTCTAAATTTTCTCTGTTGAATGTTTGTAGTACTTATAAACATTGTTAAGTTTTTTGTGTAATTAGTTAAATTAAAATTAGGGTTCATTGTTGTGGTTTATGAGTTGATGAATGGATCAGAAGCTATACCATTTCATTACTATTTTATCAGGGGTTTAAAATGTCTTTTCGCATTTCATTACTATTATAAATAAAATATAAAACCCTAATTTAAGGGTAAAATAGTAAACTCATAAGTCAGGCACCGAAAAATGGGTTGGAGGGGTGTATTCGCCCACTTTTCAAAGTACATGGGTGTTTAGAAACCATGAGGAGGGTTTCGTGCCCATTTTTTAAACTACATGGAAGTTTTGCACCATTTGCCCATATATATATATACATATAAGAATTACATGAGAGACAGCAATACCACTACTGAGGGAGCAATTAAAGTCCTGTAAGTGCAACACTCTGGTCAGTTATATTGGGATGATCAATCCATACTGTAAATAAATTCCCAGGATAACTTTTTAACAGACAGGAACTGTACCATGAGGAAACTCAAAGAAACATAGTACAACAGGAGTTGCAATTCCATTGCCCAACCACAATCAACAACAATTTTTTAAGTGGTTGAAACCTACCTTAATATTAAGCATATTTCACTTTCAGATCCTCAGTTTAGTTATGCATTTATTTACTTATTTACTATAACAATTAAATAATAGTAAATTCCATTATTAGAATAGCACTTCTATATTATTGTTATTATTTATTTATTTTCATTTTTTCTGTCTCCAATTCTATCTTTCCCACATCATCTGATATAAACATAAGTTGATATTATAAGTTTCAATAGGCATAAACATATTTTTCCTGCAACATATCACTTCAGGGACATTGGCCAATTCTATAGTTGAAGGAGATTGCAAGCCAGTCATGCAGTCCATAGTCTTAGAAGAAGCTCTTTCTGTGATTATCCATGAAATCAAAGAGGGCTCTCCGTTTGAAAAGGTATTTAGGTTTTATGGATTGGATTCAAGTTCTTGTCCTCCAAGGGTGTTGAATGCTCTGAAAAGTACTATTTCTAGCTTTGCTTTTTATGTGTGCGAGGGCAACATGAATGGTAAATACTATTTACTGTCTGCAACTATTTGGAATTTGAAATAAGTTTATGGAGCCTTCATGGCTAGTTAGAATTTCTTTTAGGCTGTTTTTCTAAAATATAGGGTTAAATGCAATAAACCCCCTATACTATTCTCTCTTTCTTCAAATACCCCCTGATCTATTGTTTTGACAAAAAACTTTCATACTATCCCGTTTTTAACACTTAACCCCCCTCATTTATGCGCACAGTTAGAGGACCGTTAGGGCAAAAAAATAGCCAAACAGCCCCTTATTATCGTTGCTAAAAATTAAAAAAATACGCATTCTTCTTCTCAAAGCTCACGAGCCTCAATTCCTATCTCTCAAACACTCCATTTGCCCTAAACCAATCACGTCCCCAATCTCAATCATGCTCACGTTCACACTACCATTGCAGTCAGTATTCATCAATTGAAGCTTAATTTGTGAATCCGTCCCCAATCTCAACCTCTATCTGAAACCCTAATCCCCAATTCGTGAACAATTGTACCCAATTCAATTCAACCCCTTCGCAATCAATTCAGGAAATTGAACCCTAATTCTCTCTCAAACCCTAATCCCCAATTCAGAACCCTAACTCTCAAAGCCCAAATTAGATTCACACCCAAATCCTCAATTCTTCTCTTCGAACCCTAGAACCCCAATCCCCAATCGCCAAATTTTGCGAAAGTGCAGAGGAAGGAGGTGGTAATAATAGGAGTTGATGGCGGAGATACAAGAGTCAGAGGAGGTGTTGATATGGTAACCCCATTTGTCAGTTTTGAGTGAAGCTCCTTCCATTGTTTCTTTCTCTCTCTAGAAGTTGAAGGGTTTGATGATATGTTTCTCTCTCTAAAAGTAAAAATGTGAGAAATGGAAAAGAGATGGTGCAGTCTTTGGGGTGACAAGGCATAGTGGGAAGCGTCGCGGGGACTCCAACTAAAACTGTTGTCTTTCTGTTTTTGATAATTTCTATTTTATGGAACTTTATTTTCATATATATATATATATAAAGTTTATACACACACTCGAATAAACGTCAATAATATTCTGCATATCCTTAAATCTTAATCTAATTTCATTGTCATTTATGTTTTGATGAGGTAACAATGATCGTCTTATTTTTTTATTATCTATTTTTATTATAATTTTAAATGTTAATTATTAGTATATAAATGCTATATATTGCATAGTTTTCTAAGAAATTAATTATTTAAAAAATATAAAAATAAAAAAGTTATGTAAAAGTTAGAGTATTACATGATCTGGAAAACGTTGATCTTATCCCATCAATAAATATTTTAATGTTAGCTATTTATGTATAGGGTAGGTTAGGAACTTAAGAAAGATGATAATTCCATAGGTATTTTAGAAAATAAAAAGTTGCCAACATTAATACATGTACAGGGTGAGATAATGACATGTTTCCTAACTTTCAAACATAAAAATTAAATTATTATTCTTGAGAAAGTGTTATTCAATCTAAACAGGAACTGAAAGTTTTTAAATAATATTATTTGCGTTTCATATGTATAATAAACCAAAGTAGTCACTTTTTTTTTCTCATCCTATCTCATTGATTTGAAACAACAATTTTAAATTATTATTATTTTTTTGTAAATTTCCCATAGTATTTAATTTGTTCATAAGAGTTCTTCTAGAATTTATACCTCAATCGATTGGTTCATAAGAGTTCTTCTAAAATTTGTATTTATGATATCATATGACCATTTAATTAAATTTAGAGAGTATAACTCGTGACATCATTAATTTGATATTATGGTATTGGATTTAAATGTGTGAAGGCATGTGATTGCAACCACTCGCCTAAAGAATCAGAACAATCCAAAAGAAAACCATTAAAGGAAACCATTTCGAAAAATTATTGAACTATAAAAAAAAATTCCATTACTTTATAAATTCCATGGAATCAGAATTGATTCTTTTGCCCGAGGAATTTTGGAAAATGAAAATAAAAAAATTGGAACTTGTTAGTGATTTTGATGAGTTCACTGTTCAACAAAAATCAAATGAAAGAATTGAGATTTTGAGTTTGTACAAAGGTGTTGTAATATAAAGCAACAAGAGTTCAGGTTGAAATTGTTGGCTGATTATGGATTTAAAGAAGTTAAAATAATTATTATAGAAAAATAAATACAAGAATAATGATACTCAAATTTCGTTTAGCAGAAATTTAAAATCCTTACGCCATTTCTATAAGCACTTAAGTGCCTCTATTTGGCAAGTATTATGTTCAAATGTCGTTTTGAGAGCTTAAACAGTTTTTTGAAGACTTAATTACCGAACAGAGCCTTATTTAGTGAAGTGTAAAACTGTCCAACAAATGTCCATTAACGGTGTTATAACATAAATGGGTAAATTGCAACATTTACATAGTTTAGGGGGCAAACCTTTAGTGCAGGGGGTTATTTTAGAAAGAGAGAATAGTATAGGGGGGTTTATTGCATTTAATCCTAAAATATATAAGGCAGAGAACCATGTATGAGAGGGAACTATATATTAGAGGGATAGACACACCAATATTTCTTTTTTAATATATGTATCTTTTATTATAGTTACATTAGGCCAGGCCTAGTAAGAGATACATAGATATCATTCAGAAGCCAGTGCTTTCATAACTTCAGAAAATGAACCTTGGTGCCCAACTGTTACCTGACTCCTGGAAAACCCAATAACAATGCCAATGAAAAACCACTTTACAGAGTATAAGTTGAACAAAAATAAAAATAAAGAAGGCATACCCTGTATTTATGTGATATCCTGCAAATAATTGCATATAGGGATCATAATATCATATATGTATGCATGTACGGGAGACTAAACATACCTTCTTCTTAGGCTCCTGCGGCTTCTGCTCAGGCTTCTGCTCAGGCTTCTTAGGGGTCTGTTTGGACACTGGAGCTTTAGCAAGCTCTTTCTTAACCTGAGAGCAGCAAGATTTCTCCAATTTTTGTGATGCCATTCTTCTGAACACTCTTGCGGAAAAAGGTGTAATGCTTTGCTTATCTACCTTGTTTTTCCACTACTATCAGCTCTTGGAAACACATTTATTTATAGTCATGATTTCACAACCAAAGGATGGATCTTGAATTGCTCACACTAGAATGAAAAGTTAGAAGTATCTGTTCGAGGGAATCAGATGCTTTCAAGTAGGTGTATCGTGTAGTATATGCTAAAGTATTGACACATACACCCGGAAGATAAGCCTTTCTGAAAGTATATATTTCATTTCCCTACAAGAATTTGATGCGGGGACTAAGAAACTGAGGTTCATAGAGAACCCTTTCTTTTCAGTTTCATTCCTCGCTAATCTGTATTAACCTCTGATTATCGTTGAACCTAGTCGTCCAAAAGATAAATAAGCATTATGTAATTTTGTTGAATTCTTCACACTCGTTATCAAGATACTGCTGATTTCCGATACAAGCAATGTCTTTCATTAAATGATAGTCATGCTCCGAATACTCGTGAAGATATTTATTTTCTGTTTTTCTAACTTTGAAGCAGCTAGGAGACTACTACTGGAAGCTAGAAGGTGAAGTGATCTGAGAAATAAGTGTATACAAGTTTATTACAAGATATTGAGTATTACTTTTGGTAAAACATTTTATTTCCACTCTCCTGGTTTTACTTATACGGAAAGACTTGCAGGGGTGAAATAAAAACTCATGGAAATCATCCTCCAAATTTCTTTTTAGATACACATAATGACCTATTGAATTCTGAGGACAAAACAAAAACCATGTCACTGTAAATTCCTCCCAATTACAGCAAAAAAGTATTCCGCGAATCAGAACAAACAGTTGTTGGATTACACCCAATAATGGAGAATCATTTTTAAAGAATTTTTGGACCACATAGAGATCATTGTCAGTTCTTAGTTTTCATTCTAGCTGGACCCCTTAATCGCGTAGTAAAGTAGCCAAGGGAATCAACTCTCCTTCTCAGAGCACATCTTTTGTTCTTTCCACTGCTTGAAGTGATTGTTACAACCACGAAGAAACGACAAAACCCAACTACGGATATATAAGATCCAGAACTGCTAAGGATACTCCATGGAACGGCTATGTTCAACAAATTAAACGTATATGATCACAGAGGGTAAGGCTGTGGTTAGTTCATTTGAGATCCAGTATAATGGAATATATGTATTAACATATTGGTCTAGGAGTAAGGATTATTGGATCACTGAGGCTTAAAGCCAATAAAATTAAGAAAGTTAAAGATTCTCTGTTATTTGAGAAAATATTTGAGTCATTATGAATGAAGCATATGAGCCCTTGCCTACTACCATTTTCAATTATGCATCTATAAAGTCATCATACATTCTTTTCTTTATGTACAATACTGAACTGATAGGACATCTTAATTCCTCTCAGTAAATCATTCCATCTTAATTTTGCGGTGGTAGCAATTTTAAACTTTAAATGGAACTAATCATCCTTCATCTGAATTAACATAAATGAAAGAGAAAAAATAAACGAATCATTAATCAAACATTACACGCGCACACATTACACAGGAAGCGAAAATCGTTGACATGTAGCACCATTATAAAAATGGCAATTGTTCAACATTCCAAAATTTAGATCAGATAAACAGTTTGGATTTGTGAAGCCTTTCATAAACATCACACTCAGCTATAACAATAAGTAGCAATAGAATTGAAATCAGATGTTTTAAGCTAAAATAAGGACAGAGACTAGAAAACTACAATATTAAACAAAACCAAACTAAAATAAAGTGAAAAATGACATACCAAAACTGCAACAGTATCAGAAATTGAAGCATCTCCAACTGCACCACTCACATCAGGTTTAGTTGCAGTGCTGCTTTGTTGTTTGGTAATAGATAAAATGTGTTGGTATCCAACACTTTGATGATCATCTTCTGTCGCTTCTCACTGTGTCGTGATACATAACTGATGATATAAAACAGCTCAGAACGCTTGAATTCGAAGACAGTGTCCCCATTGCGGGACAAGAAGATTGGGTGAGACAAATGACATTTACCATACCATTCATGCGTCACCTCCATAACTGAATCCTTCTCATCCTTGAACCCTGTAAAAGAGTAACAAAGAATGACCGACATAACATTCAGAAGTGGCACCAATACTGAATCGGAATATCATATAATCCAGCTCAAAATATTGCCAATAATCTCAAATGCAAACATTACCACCTGATCATCATATTTAAGGATTATGATCTCCAATAAACAAAATTGGAAGGACTACTAGGTAGCAAGTTATAGCTGAAGGGAAATTCTTAAACTATACAGAACGTAATCTGTTTATAACTGAGAGTATCTGATGCCTGTATCAAAACACAAACACAAATTTATAGTTCCAATTGTTAATAAGCGGATTGGTATCTTCTGCAGTGTCACTTCTAGATATATTGCAAAATACTGTGCCACTAAATATTAGTACTTGCACAGAGCCAAATTGCTAAGAGTTAGGGATTAGATATGGAGACTTAGAGGAGGCTTGAGCTCATGTTCTAATTCGATATAAAAAATAACAATGCAAGTGCTCTAAACAAAAAAGTATAAGCAGGCTGGCCATATGATGTGAAATAAATCAAAATCCCACAATTACATGATCCAAATTTATCACCAAACCATGACCCCAAAAGCTAAAGTTGAGCTGTCGAAAAGAGAAGAAGTATAAAAACAGAAGTAAGTGCTTGCTACTGAAGAGTCTGATCATTTTCTATGGGTCATTTGACATATTTGTCGCCAAATTTTGCTGCTTTTAGCACAGCAACCACCATCTCTAGCTTGCGAATCCGAGCTTCAAAATCCAAATCTGGTAGCCTGAATCTGGAGTCCCTACTACTTTCTTTATCGTTGGACTTGTCAGTTTCAATTCTCTGAGAATTCTCAATGCCTGTTTCGGGTATCTTTGTTGCACATTCACCTGGCATAATATCTTGTATTGGTTTCGTGCTCCAGCAGGTATCTGAATTGGAAGATGAGAGACTTTGAGCTCGACTGTCAAACAAAGGCTTATCGTCACTAGCAGTTTGTGACATTGCCGCAAGTGTATGTTTATCTGCTTCAACATTTTTCAGTTTGGAAGGAAAACCAGGAGGAACATCGCCATCATCACCTACTTTCATTACTTTCGAAGTCTGTGACAATCTTTTCGATCTCTTAGGACTTCTTGTTCTTTGCACAGTGCCTTCAGCTGCACCTTGAGGAACTAAAACTAGTCCCTTCCACCATTCCAAGTATCGGGTGGTAACATCCGACTCAGAGAGCCTACACGGAATATATAACTTTTCATCGCTAACCGGCCTGTTGTAATTGTTCCATGCAATTTCTGGAGTTGCATTGGTACGGGGAACCCACCCGGGAAGGTCTTGATCCAATCCAAATTGCATTGCAACACGGTGCGGAAGGTACTGTTCTATACTGTTTAAACCAACAAGCTCACAGGCCCTTAGGCAACGAGCAAAAGACTCTAATTCTTCATTCAAGCTCAGATTGTTTAGCACCCACCCTTCTTTTTCGTTGTAGAACTTGGGGAGTGACATGCCATCTGCAGCTATGACATACGGACGCCATTTAAAAGTCTCTCCGGCAGAGTCTATAGCCTCTCTCACATTCTCAAAGTTTGATCTTTTTTGAGTGTGCCATCGAGCCATTCTCGGCTCACCAGGCTGAATCACATTGGGTTGTGGTCGCAATGACGGAAACCTCTCCCAAACCCAACATTGAGCTAACCTTAGCGGTGCCAATACAGTTACTGCCAAAGAACTGTCATCTTTTGCATCAGCCTCTAATTCAGTTGAAGACACTATCGTTCATTTTAACAAGCTCAAATCTCTATATAGGCTTGCAAGAACAGCCGGTGCAAGTGCAATTCGTGTCCCTCTAGCTAGCTGAACAGCAATTGGGAAAACATGTTTATTTATTGTATCATAACCATTTCCAGGGAGAACAAACCTAGACAGCCATAGGGTAAGAAATGCTTCGTGCTCGATTTTGCTCCCACACTGCATAAAATAGTTAATCCATGGACAAAGTAGAGCCTTTTGTGCTCTTGACCTTGCAAGTACTAGTCGCGCTTGCTTCAGATTTTCCTCAATCTGGAGCAATTCTTGCGTACGAAGAGGTTTGAAAACAGAGGAACCAAGAACAGAGTAGCCACCCAAAACCATCATATCTTCTAATGTAATGGTGGCTTCACCCCAAGGGAAGATAAATGTGTTGGTATCAGGACACCATCTCTCTGCAAACCCAAGAACCAAATCGCTGTTTCCGCGAATAGGGTGTGTAGAAGCCATCACAGCTTCATAAATTCCAGCTTTTTTCCAGGTAGATTGGTGCAGAGAATGCATTTGATCAACCCAAGGTTTCCATTTCTTTGGAGGGTCTCTCCATCCATTGAAGGACACTTTCACACGCCGTTTCAATTCAGCAGAAACTGAAGGGGGTTTCAAGGCTGGTCCATCTATGCGAGTAACAGTGGGTTGGAGAAAATGGGCAGTTCTTCGAATTGGGATTCCACCTGCGGGAGGAACCATGAGAGCTTCCCTCTCATCAAAGATGGTGCTTTGCTCTGTCATTACTCTGTCTCCAAAACTGTTGTGCTTGTCACCATTTCGTCTCAACATTTCGGATATCGTTAATTTATCTTCATCAACATCTTCCATTTTGATACGTTTGGAATAAAAATCAGAAGGAACAAAGTTCTCATCATGTCTCAACATTTGGAAAGTTGTTAATTTATCTTCATCAACATCCATGAGAGCTTCTCTTTCTTCAAAGATGGTGTGTTCTGATGGTGGTTCTTTCATTGGTGAAGTTCAAGATATCTGAGAAAAGGGAAATTTTTAAGACAAAATATTTTAAATAAAAACGAGCAAAACTCTACAAGTTCATATCCCCAAATATAATTGCCAAATGATCCTCTTCCATTTCTCAGCGCGCACACACAAATATATATATACATATATATAGGACTTTATCTTCAACTACCCATAAATGAGCAACAATTTTTCAATATTCAACACAAAACATAAAACTCAATGTTAACTAAAAATTAAAACGCCGACTTACAAGACTCAAAATATCAAATGGGTACTGCATATGTGATATACCACTTGATTTCACGGGCAATGCCCACATGATTCTTTAATAATAATAATAATAATAATAAAAAAGGTTTAATAGTGTGTTTGTGTGTGCGTGCGTGTGTGTGTGTGAGAGAGTGAATGGAAAAATCTCAAGGTAACAACAAATGGGTATTGCATATCACTTGATTTCGTGGGCAATGCATACATGATTGTGTTAAATAAAAAAGCTTTAAAGGTGTGTGTTTGTGTGTGTGTGTGTGTGTGTGTGAGAGAGAGAGAGAGAGAGGCATACATGATTGTCTGTGATCCAGAGCTTCAATACTCAGACAGAGAAAGAGAGAAATTTAAAGAGGGTTTTGTTCAGAGAGGCACCGAAACGTTTTATGTCCCTCTCTCTTTCACACACACAAACAGTGACAAACCCATATACGCACACAAATACAAACAGTTCTAATTTAAATATGAAGCCACATCATCATAGTTGATTATGGTAAGATTATGTTCTTTAGTTTCCGCGCATGTGTTTTGGTTCAGTTGTAAAATAATTGTGTTATTTTTTGTCACAAATTACTATCATGTGCTTTTCAAAAATTGTAAAATATTTTTTTGTATTTCGCTTAGCTCCAAATCACTATCATATGCTTTTCAAAAGTTGCAAAATAATTCATTGGTTATGTTTTACACAAAAATATTGATCATTATGCCCCACTTGTCTTGTAATAACACATTTTTAGTATTTTATTTACTTTTTTTCTCTTTCTCAATAATATAATTAATAATTCAAAACTTCACACACATATATTTATTTATAGGGGTGTTCAAAACCGGTTCGATTCTTTAAAAATAGGAATCGGAACCGAACCGGAACCAAAATTTCAATTCCGGTTCCGATTCGTACTATTATTTTTTTTAAAAGAAAGTAAAAAAAACCAAATATCAAAAGATAATATAATTTTAAATATGTTAATATTTTGGTTTGTAATCAAAATGAGGGAAAAGAGAGAGAAGAAAATGAGGAGGAGAACTAAGATTTAGTAAAATCCGTAATTCAATATAATGTTACTTATAATTTAACAAAATTAGTAAAATCCTACAATTAGATGATTCAAAATTTATCACAAATCCAAGACCCCAAAAGCTAAAGTTGAACTGCCGAAAATGAAAAGAACAACAGTCGGATGATTTTCTATGGGTCATTTGACATATTTGTCGCCAAATTTTGCTGTTTTTAGCCCAGCAACCATTATTTTGGTGTTGTCAGTTTCAATTCTATGAGAATCCTCAAAGCCTCTTTCTGGTATCTTTGTTGCACATTCACCCGGCATAATATCTTGTATTGGTTTCTCGCTCCTACAGGCATCTGAATTGGAAGATGAGAGACTTTGAGTTTATGACATTGCAGCAAGTGGATGTTTATCTGCTTCAACATTTTTGAGTTTGGGAGGAAAACCAGGAGGGACGTCGCAATCATCTCCTACTTTCGTTACATTCGAAGTCTGTGACAATCTTTTCAATCTCTTAGGACTTGTTGTTCTTTGCACAGTGCCTTCAGCTGCACCTTGAGGAACTAAAACTAGTCCCTTCCACCATTCCAAGTATCGGGTGGTAACATCCGACTCAGAGAGCCTACACGGAATATATAACTTTTCATCGCTAACCGGCCTGTTGTAATTGTTCCATGCAATTTCTGGAGCTGCATTGGTACGAGGAACCCACCTGGGAAGGTCTTGATCCAATCCAAATTGCATTGCGACACGGTATGGAAGGTACTGTTCTACAACATTTAAACCAACAAGTTTGCTGACCCTAAGACAACGAGCGAAAACTTTGATAGTTTAGTACCCAGGCTTCGTTTTGTTTGTAAAATTTGGGCAGTGACAAGCCGTCTACAGCAATAGCATACGGAAGCCATTGAAAAGTCTCTCCGGCAGAATCTATAGCCTCTCTCACATTCTCAAAAACTTTGATAGTTTTTTAGAGTGCCATCGAACCATTCTCTGCTCACCAGACTGAATCACATTGGATTGTGGTCGCAATGTCGGAAATCTTTCCCAAACCGAACATTGAGCTAAACCATAACGGAGCCCATACAGTTACTGCCAAAGAAGTGTCACATTTTGCATCAGCCTCTACTTCAGTTGAAGACACTATTGTTTCTTTTAACAAGGTCAAATCTCTATAAAGGCTTGCAAGAACAGCCGGTGCGAGTGCAATTCGTGTCCCTCTAGCAAGCTGAACAGCAATTGGGAAAGCATGTTTACTAATCGTATCTTGAACATATCCAGGGAGAACAAACCTAGACAGCCATAAGGTAAGAAATGCTTCATGCTCGATTTCGCTCCCACTGCATAAAATGGTTAATCCATACACCAAGCTGAGACCTTTGCGATCTTGACCTTACAAGGTCTAGTCGCGCTTGGTTCAGATTTTCCTTAATCTGGAGCAATTCTTGGGTACGAAGAGGTTTGAAAACAGAGGAACCAAGAACAGAGTAGCCACCCAAAACCATCATATCTTCCAATGTAATGGTGGCTTCACCTCAAGGGAATATAAATGTGTGTTGGTATCAGAATACCATCTCTCTGCAAACCCAAGAACCAAATCGCTGTTTACGCGAATTCTGTGTATAGAAGCCATCACAGCCTCATAAATTCCAGCTTTTTCCAGGTATTTTGGTGCAGTGAATGCATTTGATCAACCCAAGGTTTCCATTTCTTGTGAGGGTCTCTCCAGCCATTGAAGGACACCTTCACACGCCGTTTTGATTCAGCGGAAAGTGAAGGGGGTTTCAAGGTTGGTCCATCGATGCTAGTGACAGTGGGTTGGAGAAAATGGGCAGTTCTTCGAATTGGGATTCCACTTGTTGGAGAAACCATGAGAGCTTCTTTCTCCTCACAGATGATATATCTCTCTGTCATTACTCTGTCTCCAAAACTGTTGTGCTAGTCACCATTTCGCCTCAATATTTCGGATATCGTTAATTTATCTTCATCAACATCTTCCACCTCAATACGTTTGGAAGGAAAATCAGAAGGAACAAAGTTCTCATCATGTCTCAACATTTGGGAAGTCATTAATTTATCTTCATCAACAACCATGAGAGCTTCTATTTCTTCAAAGATGGTGTTTTTTTATGGTGGTTCTTTCATTGGTGAAGTTCAACAGCTCTGAGAAAAGGGAAATTTTTAAAGATAAAATTTAATGGGTAATTTATATATCACTTGATGTCATCACCATTAAAGCTTCAGTGTGGGCGTTTGTGTGAGTGAAAGATGCATACATAATTGTCTTTTATCCAGAGCTTCAATACTCAGAGAGAGAGAGAGAGAGAGAGATTTAAAGAGGGTTTTGTTGAGATATGGACTTTGACAGAGATTTTCTCTGCCAGTACAAAGAAGGAAGAAATGGTAGATGTACCGAAAGGTTTCATCTCCATCAGTATGTCCCTCCCTCTCTCACACACAGTCCCGACAGAAGAATATCACTTCAAAAGTATTCAATGTTTGCAGGTGACAAATGCCCTCTAATTTAAATATGAAGCCACATCGTTATGGCAAGAGTATGTCATTTTGTTCATAGGGAAATACATAGAAATGGATAAAATTTAAGTGGCATTTATGTTATTTAAGTTTAAATTAGAAATTATTGGTTTATCATTTTCTAGGATGCGGAGGAGGATTTGGGGATACCACAATTTTAGAAGAGTTAAAATAAGTACATATAGTCATGGATAGTGATGGCAATGGAACGGCGGGATCAACTTCTTCATTTTGAAGGATTAGTACTTCATTGTAAGTTGTGGCTGCACCAAAACTTGTATATATATATGTGTGTGTGTGTGTGTGGCTCTATGGGATAGTTAGACCATCTATAGCAGGCATTTTCTCCATCCTATTTCCAAATTGTGCTGCTTTTAGCTCACGAACCAAATTCTTAAGGTTGCTAGTCCTATCCTCAAGTTCCAATGATGGTATTTCGTAGGACTCATGGCTAAAACTATATTCTTCATTGTTAATGACCTCAGACGATAAGCGTTAGTGAAACTACAAATCTCATTTTCCTATCATTTGGCGACAGAATTTGACGTGGGATTATATAGAAAGTGAGATTTGTTTCTTTAACTTTAACAAAAAAATGGTCAATGAGGTATTACCATCCTCATAGCTACATAACTCAGATGCATATGTCTAAAGCCTATGTGGGCATGGACATGGAGGGTAAGGTTCAGGCCTGTTAATTTAACATCCACTATAACAGAATATATGTATGACATAGTGGTCTAGTAGTTAAAGCTTATTTGATCACTGAGGCTTAAAGACAATAACATCAAGAAAGTTTCAGCTTATTCTATTGTTCGAGAAAAATATTTTCAGCCGTTATTAATGAAGACTACGCACCCTTGCCTACAACAATTAACTGAGCCATGCTTCATATAAACTACATTATGAATTTCATTGCTTTAGGGGCATTACTGAATATGACATCTTAATCTCTTAGTTAGTCGCTCCATTTTAATTTTGTGGATCATCCTTCCTTTGAAGTAAATAATAACAACAAAAATTGAGAAATGAAATAACACCAACACATACATCACAAATGAGAAGGGAGAACCCCTTGAAATGTAGCACCATTCTTAAAATGACAATTGTTTAGTAGTAAAAAATTCAGATAAATAAACAGTTCGGATTATTTGTGAAGCCTTTCATATATATATATATATATATATATATATATATCAATCTAATCATAATAATAACTAGCAATAGAGTCCAATTTTGGCCAAATAAGAACTGTAAGGAAAAAAAACCAATGGACAAAAATTTAAAGAATGACATACCTGTTGAAGGACATGAAATATTTAAGTTACACCCTCTCTAACAGCTTAAGCTTTTAGAGTAGTTGGTAGTTAACAATACCAAAGCGCAAGACCACAACAGTGGGAGCAATTGAAGCCACTCTAACTGCAACACTCAGGTCAGGTATATCTGGAGTGCTGCTTTTGTTGTTTGGCAATAGATGAGATGTGTTGATATCCAATGCTTGCACATTCATATTCTGGACCTTTACAGTGTCCTGATATGCCACTACTGCAACAAAACAGCACAAGAAAGATTGAATCAAGGACGGTATCTCCATTCTGTTGGAGAAGAAGATCAGGTGAGACGAGTGACACTTACCGTATTCTTCATCAGTGACCTCCAAAACTGAATCTTTCTCATATCTGTGTCCTATGAAGCATATAAAAGTGCAAACACAGTGACTGAACTAGAAAGGGATATGATATCGGATCCGAGAGTATCATATTTGTCACTCCAGATCTAAGTATTAACAAATTTGTCGATGCAAACATTAACACATGATCCTCATATTTGACAATTATAATCTTCAGGTAGCTGAATGGGAATTCTTGAATGTGAGGGAACATAATCTGCTCCTAGATGAGGGAATATAATTCTTACATATAAACACCTACATCCAAAACCTTTGTATTCCAAGTTTTTAATCAGTAGTTGATATCTTCTGTAGTGTCATTTTGGCATATGTTGCAAAAGAATTTGCCAGTAAGTATTAGTACTCGATTGATCTAAGATCCAAATTGTTAAGTGATAACGATTACACATGGAGAATTAATGGAGGCTCAGTATGACCATATATGATTTGAAGTGTATCGTAAATCCTTGATCCCAAAGCTAAAGTATAACTACTAAAAAGAGAAGAAAAATGAAAATCAAACTAAGAATCTGCATGTTACTGAACAATTGGATGGTTTTCTATAGCTCATTTCACATATTTGTCGCCGAATTTTGCTGCTTTTAGCACAGCAACCACTATCTCTAGCCTCATAATCCGAGCTTCAAGTTCCAATTCGGGTAGCCTGAATGTGAAATCCCTACTACTTTCTTCTTCATTGGACTTGACACTGTCAATTCTATGAGCATCCTCAATGCCTGTTACTGATCTCTTTGTTGCACATTCACCCAGCATAATCTCTTGTATCGGTCTCGTACTCCTGCAGATTCCATTATCTGAGGCAGAAGATGAAGGACTTTGAGATCGGCCGTCAAACAAAGGCTCCTCATCACTAACACTTCGCAACATTTCCACATGTGTGTGTTTATCTGCTTCCAATTTTGGACGTTTGGGAGGAAAACCAGGGGGGACATCAGGAAAACCAGGGGGAACATCAGCGTCCTTGCCTACTTTCATTTCTTTTGAAGTCTGTGACAATCTTTCCAATCTCCTTGGACTTCTTTCTCTTTGCACAGTGCCTTCAATTGCACCTTGAGAAACAAACACCAGTCCCTTCCACCATTCCCTGTATTGTGTGGTAACATCCGCTTCAGAGAGCCTAGACGGAATATACAATTTTGCATCGCTAAATGGCCTGCAATAATTGTTCCACTCAACTTCTGAAGTTGCATTGGAACGAGAAACCCATCCCGGAAGGTCTTGATCCAGTCCGAATTGCATTGCAACACGGTGTGGAAGGTACTGTTCTCTACAGTCTAAACCAACAAGTTCGCAGACCCTCATGCAACGAACAAAAGACTCTAATTCTTCATCCAAGCTCGGACTGTTGCTTAACCACTCTTCCTTTTCTCTGTAGAACTTGGGAAGCGACAAGCCATCTACAGCTATGACATATGGACGCCATTGAAAAGTCTCTCCAGCTGAGTCTATAGCCTGTCTCACATTCTGAAAGCTTGATCTGTTTGGAGATTGCCATCGAGCCATTCTTGGCTCACCAGGCTCAATGACATTGGGTTGTGGTCGCAATGACGGAAATCTCTCCCAAACCCAACATTGAGCTAACCTTAAAGGTGCCCATACAGTTACTGCCAAAGAACTGTCACATTTTGCATCAGCCTCTAATTCAGTTGAAGACACTATTGTTTCTTTTAACAAGGTCAAATCTCTATAAAGGCTTGCAAGAACAGCCGGTGCGAGTGCAATTCGTGTCCCTCTAGCTAGCTGTACAGCAATTGGGAAAGCATGTTTACTAATCGTATCTTGAACATATCCAGGGAGAACAAACCTAGACAGCCATAGGGCAAGAAATGCTTCGTGCTCAATTTCGCTCCCACTCTGCATAAAATGCTTAATCCATAAACTATGGTGAGCCTTTTGTGCTCTTGACCTTACAAGTTCTAGTCGCACTTGATTTAGATTTTCCTCAATCTGGAGCAATTCTTGCGTATGAAGAGGTTTGAAAACAGAGGAACCAAGAACAGAGTAGCCACCCAAAACCATCATATCTTCCAATGTGATGGTGGCTTCACCCCAAGGGAATATAAATACGTTGGTATCCGAACACCACCTCTCTGCAAACTCGAGAACCAAATCTCTGTTTACGCGAATAGTGTGTGTAGAAGCCATCACAGCTTCATAAATTCCAACTTTTTTCCAGGTAGATTGGTGCAGAGAATGCATGTGATCAACCCAAGGTTTCCATTTCTTTGGAGGGTCTCTCCATCCATAAAAAGACACCATAACACGCCATTTGGATTCATCAGAAAGTGAAGGGGGTTTCAAGGCTGGTCCATGGATGTGAGTGACAATGGGGTGGAGAAAATGGGCAGTTCTCAGAATTGGGATTCCGCCTGTGGGAGAAACCATGAGAGCTTCTCTCTTCTCAAAGATGGTGTTTTCTGATGGTGGCATTGTTATTAGTCCGTCTCCAAGATTTTTGTGCCTGTCACCATGTCGTCTCATCTTTTCTGCAATTGTTAAATTATCCTCATCAACATCTTCCACCTTAATACGTTTGGAAGGAAAACCAGAAGGAACAAAGTTCTCATCATGTCTCAACATTTTGGAAATCGTTAATTTATCTTCATCAACAACTTCCACCTTAACATGTCTCGAAGGAAAAAATTCATAAACATTGCCATTCCATTGTCCTCCAAAAACCCTTGGCAATCTTCTGTGTGTCTTTGAACGTTGCCGCCTCATAACAGTACTACGCTTAATTTCTCCTTGGTATGCCAACATTGATTGCTTCCACCACTCAGAGTATCGTTTAGTCACATCAGATTCGAAGAGTCTGTGTGGTAAATATAGTTGAGCATCCTTAATAGGCCTGGTGTAGTTTATCCAAGCAATTTCAGGAGTCACATTCGATGATCGAGGGACATAACCAGGAACATCCTGATCCATCCCAAATTGCATTGCGACGCGATGTGGAAGATACTGTTCTATGCAGTCTAATCCAACTAGCTCAGACGCTCGCAAACATCGCCCAAATGACTCTAATTCCTTGTCCACCATATCAGATTTAACCAATACCCATCCTTCATTTTGCATATAGAATGAACTTAACATCCAGTTATTCGCAACTGTAGAATAAGGCCGCCATTGAAAACTCTCTCTGGCTGAGTCTATGGCCATACCCACATCCTTAAGTTTGAGTTTCGGCACAAACTTGAGGTTGTGCCATCGAGCTGGTCTTGGCTCTCCACATAGGATGGGATTGGGGTTAGGCCTCAATGTTGGGAATCTCTCCCAAGCCCAAAGCTGTACTAAGTGAAGTGGTGCCCAGAGATCAAGTGTCACTCCACTATCACAATCAACAACATCATCACCTAAAGTGTCAGTCCTCAATTTGGTTAAAGCATTAGCATTATCCATTGATTTCTTCAACAAACTCAAGTCCCTATAAATGGAAGCAAGAACTGCTGGTGCAAGTGCTATTTGTGTCCCTCTAGAGAGGTGAATTGCAATTGGAAAAGCTTTCCTAGCAACATATGCAGAGCTATATGGGAACACATACCTTGACAACCACAATACAAGAAATCCTTCGTGCTCGAAATGGTCACCACTCTTCATGAAATGCTCCATCCAAGCATAATGAGAGCTCACTCCAGCATTGCCTAGTTTGATATCTCTCTGAGCTTTGATCAAATGTTGCTCAATTTCACCACACTCTTGGGTTTGAAGAGGTTCAAAAACAGGGGAACCCAAAACAGAGTAACCCCCCAAAACCACCATATCTTCCAATGTAAGAGTGGCTTCTCCCCAAGGAAAAATGAAAGAGTTGGTCTCAACACACCACCTCTCAGCAAGTCCAACCACCAACTCATTGTCTCTTAGGGTTTGGTATGTTGAAGCCAAAATTGCATCATATATACCAGCCATTTTCCATATGTGTTGATATGTGGGTTGTAGGCGTTGGACCCATGATTCCCACCCAATTTGTGGGCGAAGGCGACCCTTGAATCTGACCCTCAATGTGTTTTTTCTGAAAATGGAGGAGAGAGAAAGTGGAGGGACAATTGGGTGTGTTGTTGCAATGGAGGTGAGACAAGTGGGATTGAGGAAATGGGCAGTTCTGAGAGTTGGGTTTCCACAATTAGGTGGAACCATGAGCTCCTCTCTCTCCTCCATGATCGTCTCCATTGATGATGATGATGATGATGATGATGATGATGGGTCCACCGCCATTTTTGAAAGCACAAAATTGTTCTATGGAAGAGAAGAAATTGCGGGTATTACATATATATCATACTTAGTGCTTGTGGGTAGGTCTCAGAGAGAAATGTATACATGTGTGTGTGTGTGTGTTTTGAGATATAGACAAAGTTTACTCGGTGCTTGTGGGAAGGTCTCAGAGAGTGGGAGAGGTGGATCTGTGTGTGAAAATGGTACTGTGTGTGTGAAAATGGTACAGAAAGCAATAAAGAGACTGGTACTGTTGTACCACTATACTTGGAGGCAAAGGAAAGAAAGGAGAGCTTTTTGGATAAAATAAAATGTTACCACTTTTTGTACACTCCTTTGGTAAAGTCGAATACACAAATATTATATATAGACCACGAAGGATAAAGTTGGGCCCACCCACTAATGTAATTAATAAAATTTGGACAAATGACAAAAAAAAATTAAAACATGAATTGACGGCATTAATCTTTTTATAATTTTTATGTATTATTTTTAGTCACGTGACTACAGTGAACAGGATTCAAGTATTTTCCCTCTTTACTTATATGTAAAAAATAATATCACTTAACTTTATTTCGAGAATGATATTATCATGACTCATATTATTGTGACGTCACTATTCATTTATATATAAGATTAGATTTTTTAATATTATTTTCTTGTCTTAGTCCAAACTTCACAAACTTAGTGGCTCTTTTTAATTATTGCAATGTGAACCAATATGAGAGGGGAGGATCCAATTTTTTATTTTTTTTATAACTGTGATGTACGGGTCAATTTACACGTACCTCGACTAATTCACGAGAAATGTGCAAGACGAACCCCCATACGAATAGGATAAGACTCGGACTATGTCCGCGATTGTAGATCCATTTTACATAATTGCATGCCAATATTCACACTGTGTTTGGAAGTCCAAGTTTAAGAGGATTCGGAATTGGAATTGAAATTGGATTTGAGGTGTTTGGAAACTTTGAGATTTAAAAAAAAAATAGAATTCCATGGGATTTGATGGGAAAATCTCAAGCTTTATGAAACCCTTGGAAAATGGGTCGGATTTCATGGAATTTCATTTCCCTAATTACACGTATAACTATATTTTTTTACTTTTTATTTAAATATCCTTATTTCATCTCCTTTAAACAACACGTTTATTATTTATTTTATTTTTTACGATTTACATCTACTGGTATTCTACTATTCTCATCCTTATATATTCTAATCCTTATATTGTAATTGTAACGTGAAAATGAGTGCATCTTTATATATATGATTTCATAAAGTTTGAGATTTTCCCATCAAATCCCATGAAATTCCATTTTTTTTTTAAATCCCAAGGTTTCCAAACACCTCAATTCCAGTTCCAAATCCCTTAAATCTGGACTTCGAAACACAATGTAAGGTGAAAGTCCGTCATTGATAAAAGTATATATGAGAAATAATAAGATTAATATTCATGATCAAACAAATGAATTGAAATATTGACAAATTCGATGGAGTCAAAGTGAAATATATTCATGTTTTTTCATTTGTATATCCAGAAATTCCAGAGTCGAGTAATTTGCGCAAAAGTTAATAATAAGTGGTTGATTAATTAAAATAACTTATATTCATGTTTTTTTCTTTTGTATATCGAGAAACTCCATAATCAAGCAATTTGCACGAAAAATTATGGTAAGTGGTTGACTAATAATATTAACTTCAAATAAATTATACTGAAAGTCATCCATTTAATTACAAACAAATAACCAAGTTATCCGGTCAGCTTACACGCATCTCGACTAATTCACAGGACTCGTGCAAGACGACCCCCACACGAATAAGGTAAGACTTGGACTATGTCCGTGATTGTGGCACTAACGAATTTTTTGTATCTAGCATAATCGAACATGAAACCTTATGCATCTTGAGACACCAAGTCCCAAATCTTTTCCAACTAAGTCAACCCCCCTCAGGTCCAAGAGTTTGTATTTTAAATATTTAATCAATGGTGGATATCTTCTGTAGTGTCTCTTCGACATATGTTGCAATGGTTTCTGGCGCAAAGCAGAAACACCATAAACAAAGCGCTTGCCAAACGGGACCTTAGATAGTCTATAACCACACTGCTAACAACCAGTAGTCGAACGTCTGCAGATTTCAATCTTTACTCCTTTTTTTAGCAGATCTGTTGTTTGATCAACACAAATGTTTCACAACGTTGAACGAACAAAAGAACAAGAACTTTGCTTCAAATGTCAATCTAATTCCTTAAATTTAACAGAGGGGCTGCTAGATGAACAGAAATTACAGTATCAATGTCAAAAAGGAAACAAAATTTGACTAACTTGAATCAATCAAGATAAACCATAAAAGCTTTGTTGAAGAGCATGGCCTTGACAGTACTAGTTTATTAAGTGTGTGCTCTCAACTAAAGAAGACAAATTATAATAAACAAATAAAACTAAGAATGATTATTCATTGTTCGAAAAATCTCTCAAAAGTTCTAAGAATGAAAAATAATCGTTTCTCTTCTATCCACAGAATCGAGGTTAGAAATGTTTAAATAAACAAGACAGTTTAAATCGAAATATACGAAGTTTCTCAATGGAGCAGACATTTTTCTTCTCTCTCACACACACACAGTGTTGATTGTTCTACATAAAGCATGAGTAAATCAGGATTAGGAATGAATAAAATGAACAACTCTGAGACAGTAAAAAATTCACAGTTGAAGAAAGCAGTTTGTGGCTCTTCCTCAATACTTAGCAATGTAATACAAAATGTATTATATAATTGCATTAGACTGATATTTCCTGGGTTGCTAATGAAATCAGTAATTGCAAATTAACCTGATATGTTACCATTTTATGGATAATTTTAAGCACCAAAATTATGTTCTGCAGTGTCACTTTGACATATGTTGCAAAAGTATGTGCCACTAAGTATTAGTACTTTGAGTGATCTAGGATCCAAATTGCTAAGTGATAAGGATTACACATGGAGACTCAATGGAGGCTCAGGATGGCCATATAATTCGAAATCAATCAAGTCCCACCATATATGATGTAAAGTGTATTGTATACCCTTCCTCCCAAAGCTACCACAAACAAGAAACATAAAAATCAAAATAAGAATCTGCAATTTACTCAAGAGTTGGATGGTTTTCTTCAAGTCATTTCACATATTTGCCGCCGAATTTAGCTGCTTTTAGCACAGCAACCTCTATCTCTAGCCTCAAAATCCGAGCATCAAGTTCCGATTCTGGTAGCCTAAATGTCAAATCCCTGCTACTTTGTTCTTCATTTGACTTGGCACGGTCAATTCTATGAGCATCCTCAATGCCTGTTACTGATATATTTGTTGCGCATTCAGCCTGCATAATCTCTTGTATTGTTCTTGTCCTCCTGCAAGCTCCATTATCTGAAACAGAAGATGAGAGACCTTGAGATCGGCTGTCAAACAAAGGCTTCTCATCACTAGCACTTTGCAACATTTCCATATGTGTGTATGTAACTGCTTCCAATTTTGGAGGTTTTGGAAGTTTGGGAGGAAAACCAGGAGGAACATCAGCGTCCTTGCCTACTTTCATTTCTTTTGAAGTCTGTGACAATCTTTCCGATCTCCTCGGACATCTTTTCCTTTGCACAGAGCCTTCAATTGCACCTTGAGTAACAAACACCAGTTCCTTCCACCATTCCTTGTATTGTGTGGTAACATCCGCTTCGAAGAGCCTAGACGGAATATACAATTTTGCATCGGTAAAAGGCCTGCTATAGTTGTTCCACTCAAGTTCTGGAGTTGCACTGGAAGGAGGAACCCATCCCGGAAGGTCTTGATCCATTCCGAATTGCATTGCAACACGGTGTGGAAGGTACTGTTCTCTACAGTCTAAACCAACAAGTTCACAGACCCTCAGGCAACGAGCAAAAGACTCTACATCTTCATCCAAGCCCACACTGTTGTTTTTCCACTCTTCCTTTTCTCCGTAGAACTTGGGAAGTGACAAGCCATCTACAGCTAGGACATATGGACGCCATTGAAAAGTCTCTGCGGCTGAGTCTATAGCCTGTCTCACATTCTCAAAGTTTGATCTTTTTAGAGAGTGCCATCTAGCCATTCTTGGCTCACCAGGCTCAATGACATTGGGTTGTGGTCGCAAAGACGGAAATCTCTCCCAAAACCAACATTGAGCTAATCTTAATGGTGCCCATACAGTTACTGCCAAAGAACTGTCATCAGCCTCTAATTCAGTTGATAGCACTAGTGTTCCTTTTAACAAGCTCAAGTCTCTATAAAGGCTTGCAAGAACAGCCGGTGCAAGTGCAATTCGTGTCCCTCTAGCTAGGTGAGCAGCAAGGGGAAAAGCAATTTTACTAATTGTATTCCAAACATTTCCAGGGAAAACAAACCTAGACAGCCATAGGGTAAGAAATGCTTCGTGCTCGATTTCACTCCCACTCTGCATAAAATGGTTAATCCATGAGTTGGCCTTTTGTGCTCTTGACCTTACAATTTCTAGTTGCGCTTGGTTCAGATTTTCCTCTATTTGGCACAATTCTTGGTTTTGGAGAGTATTTAAAACAGAGGATCCAAGAACCGAGTAGCCACCCAAAATCATCATATCTTCCAATGTAATGGTTGCTTCACCCCAGGGGAATATAAATGTGTTCGTATCAGAACACCACCTCTCTGCAAACCCGAGAACCAAATCGCTGTCAATGCAAATTGTGTGTGTAGAAGCCATCACAGCTTCATAAATTCCAGCTTTTTTCCATGTAGATTGGTGCAGAGAATGCATGTGATCAACCCAAGGTTTCCATTTCCTTGGAGGGTCTCTCCATCCATTGAAGGACACCTTCACGCACCCTTCAGATTCAGCAGAAAGTGAAGGGGGTTTCAAGGTCGGTCCATAGATTTGATTGACAGTGGGTTGGAGAAAATGGGCAGTTCTAAGAATTGGGATTCCACCTGTGGAAGAAACCATGAGAGCTTCTCTCTCCTCATACATGGTGTTTTCTGATGGTGGCTCTGTCGCAACTCTGTCGCCAACATTGTTGTGATTGTCACCATGTCGTCCCAACTTTTCTGAAATTGTTACATTATCCTCATCAGCATCTTCCACCTTAATACGTTTGGAAGGAAAACCAGAAGGAACAAAGTTCTCATCATTTATCAACACTTTGGAAACTGCTAATTTATCTTCATCAACAACTTTCACCTTAATATGTGTTGAAGAAAAGCTAGAAGGAAAAAAGTCATTCCATTCTCCACTAAATACCCTTGGCAATCTTCTGTGTGTCTTTGAACGTTGCCGCCTCATAACAGTACTACTCTTAATTTTTCCTTGGCATGCCAACATTGATTGCTTCCACCACTCAGAGTATCGTTTAGTCACATCAGATTCGAAGAGTCTGTGGGGTACGTATAGTTGAGTATCCTTAATAGGCCTGGTGTAGTTTATCCAACAAATTTCAGCAGTCACATTCGATGATCGAGGGACAAAACCAGGAACATCCTGATCCATCCCAAATTGCATTGCGACGCGATGTGGAAGATACTGTTCTATGCGCTCTAATCCAACTAGCTCACACCCTCTCAAGCATCGCACAAATGACTCTAATTCCTTGTCCACCATAGCAGATTTAACCAATACCCATCCTTCATTTTCCATATAGAACGAACTTAACATCCAGTTACTCGCAACTGTAGAATAAGGCCGCCATTGAAAACTCTCTCTGGCTGAGTCTAAGGCCATACCCACATCCTCAAGTTTGAGTTTCGGCACAAACTTGAGGTTGTGCCATCGAGCTGGTCTTGGCTCTCCACATGGGATGGGATTGGGGTTAGGCCTCAATGTTGGGAATCTCTCCCAAGCCCAAAGCTGTACTAATTGAAGTGGTGCCCAGAGATCAAGTGTCTGTCTATTATCACCTAAACCCTCAAAATTGGTCCTCAAATTGGTTAAAGCATTAGCAAAATTCATTGATTTCTTCAATAAACTCAAGTCACTATAAATGGAAGCAAGAACTGCTGGTGCAAGTGCCATTTGTGTCCCTCTAGAGAGGTGAATTGCAATAGGAAAAGCTTTCCTACCTACAGTGCTGCAGCGAAATGGGAACACATACCTTGACAACCATAAGGCCAGAAATGCTTCGTGCTCGAAGAGGTCACCACTCTCCATGAAATGCTCCATCCAAGCATAATGAGAGCTCATTTGAGCACTGCCCAGTCTGAGATGTCTATGAACTTTGCTCAAATGTTGCCCAATTTCAACCAATTCTTGGGTTTGAAGAGGTTCAAAAACAGGGGAACCCAAAACAGAGTAACCACCCAAAACCACCATATCTTCCAATGTAACAGTGGCTTCACCCCAAGGAAAGATGAAAGTGTTGGTCTCAACACACCACCTCTCTGCAAGCCCAACAACCAACTCATTGTGCCTTAGGGTTTGGTATGTTGAAGCCAATATGGCATCATATATACCAGCCATTTTCCATATGTGTTGGTATTGGGGTTGTAGGCGTTGGACCCATGATTTCCACCCTTTTTGTGGGTTATGGCGACCCATGAATCTGACCTTCAATGGGTTTTTACTGTAAATGGAGGAGAGAGAAAGTGGAGGGACTATTGGGTTTGTTGCTATGGAGGTGAGAGAAGTGGGATTGAGGAAATGGGCAGTTCTGAGAGTTGGGTTTCCACAATTAGGTGGAACCATGAGCTCCTCTCTCTCCTCCATGATCGTATCTGATGATGATGATGAGTCCACCGCCATTTTTGAAAGCACAAAATAGTTCACTATGGAAGAGAAGAAATTGTGGGTTTTACATATATCATACTCAGTGCTTGTGGGTAGGTCTCAGAGAGAGAAATGGATATATACACATATATATATATATGTGTGTGTTGAGATATAGAGAGAGTTTACTCTGTGCTTGTTGGTAGGTCTCAGAGAGAGAAATGGATATATACACATATATATATATGTGTGTGTTGAGATATAGAGAGAGTTTACTCTGTGCTTGTTGGTAGGTCTCAGAGAGAGAGAGAGAGAGAGGAAGAATTTGTCTGTGAAAATGGTACTGTGTGTGTTGTGTGTGTGAAAATGGTACAGAAAACAACAAAAACAGGCTCGTACCTAAACTTGGAGGCAAAGGAAAGAAAATGGGAGAGGGGAGCTCTTTCAAGATGGAGAATCCGAGGAGAAATTTGTAAATCAAATAAAATGTTACCACGTTTGTACACTATACCAAACTCATTTTGCAATTTTAATGTTTAATAATGTTGAATATAGAAAAGCTAAGTTGAGAAACATAATGTGGTATTTCTTAATGGATAATTTTTTAGTCCTTTTATTAGTGAAGAAACCGAACAAATCCTTACTATAATCAAATTTAGAATAAAGTCCGTCCTCCCTAACTATTATTTTCTGATAAAATTTGAATATGTGATTAAATTTTAAAAAAATATATAAATAAAAATTGAAGTCATTCAACTTTTTATAAATTTTATGTTCATTCTACTCTTATGAAAATTTTAGTCACGTGTTCAAATTAATTCAACCACATTAACAGAAATGACGCATTTTAATATTGTTTAAGAGAATTCAAGTATTCTCCGTTATTAAAATTATTCGGTATGTGTAAAAACATTATTATTTGACTTCTTTTTTTATTTGAGTCAAAATCATGATATGAAAATGTTATTATGAAGACTCGTATTGTTGTGATGTTATTATTCACTTGAATCTAAGTGAGACTTTTAAAATCATTTTCTTTTTTTATCCCTAATTTCGGGTTCGTTTGGTTCGTGTTGTGGAATTTACAAAGCATAAGTATAAGCGTTTGTTGTGGAGTATTGTGAGTCAAAACTGGAAGCACGTTTGGTACTGATATTTTTGTTTTTTGTTTTGATCACTTATTTCATTCGCTACCATGATATTTTTTTGAACAATACCAAAAACACACAAAAAAAATTATTATTTTGATACTTCCTAAAAATAATAATAATTGCTTTATATTTTTATAATATATAAAACAAAATATTGAGTGTCAAACATACTTTTGTTATAAAAAATTATAAAAGAACACAAAACAAAAAGTAAATCAAAACATGCCTTCACAAACTTTATTTTCTTTCCTGATCCTAAACTTCACAAACCTTAGCCGCTCTTTATAATTATTGCAAATTGCAAAACCAATATGAGAGGAGAGGATCCATTTCAAAGAGTTGGCCTTTTGGGCCTATTGGATCTTTCTATTGGACTTATCTGACCCATCTAATATAGTTTCCAATCGAGAATGACTAATCACCCTTTGCTCCCTGGACCCGGATCCTCTAAGTTGGTCTCTCCCATTCGCTGCTACCTGGCGCAGCGCAAGGCTGACATGTGGCGTTCAACAAAAAAATTGAATTAAAAGCGAATCACAGGTAAGGATAGGAAGAAAGAGAAATTTTATAAACAATGGCCAGAATGCCCGTATTATTATCTTTGCTCTCTTTCCCTTTCTTTATTTTTTCCAACTCATATATGTGTAATGTTTTAAATAATGGGATGGAATATATTAAAAAAACAAATTAAAATTATTTTTTAAAATATCATTGTTTTATTTATTATTTTATATTTTATTTTCAATATTTAATATTTGAAATTTGTGATTCACATAGTGCCACATGTGCATTAGAGTCCAAAATAATGTTTAAGTTTTCTTTTGTGAAAATAGACTACATTAGACTTTATCTCTTTAAATATAATTGTATATACACACATTAACAATTAGTACATTAAAAGAATTATTTTGATCGGGTTACTTTACTAATATTATGTGTGTCTATATGTATGTTACAAATTTTGTAAGTTAAATTTAGAGAAGCAAAAAAAAAAAAAGATTTCAACAAGAAAATTAGATTTCAAACCTTTAATTTTGTTTTTGTATAGTTAATAAAAATTAAAGAATAGAAAAGAAATCGAAGAGAGAATTTTTTTTAAAAAAAATATGAGAATATAAAAGATAAATACAAAAATAAATAGATAATACTAAACTAAGATTAGGTTATAGATGTGGAATGAATTATAATTAGGTGATAGAAATGCAATTTTTTAAAAAATATATATATGAAATAAAAAATACAAGTACAAAAACAAAATAGCATAAATTTCATATACATTTTTTTCACCATTTAAATTAATTTTATTTATCTATTTTGTTAACTCTTGTCTTTGACGACCTTAACAAGAAAAAACGTTTAATAATCAAAAAATATTTTATAATATAAAATTTTAAATACAAAAAAAAAAAAGACAGTGATATTTTAAAAATTTTAATTAATTTTTTTTTAATTTATTTCATTATAATTAAAACATTAGACAAATGTGAGAGGGAATGACAAAAGAAAGAGAGACAGTAAAGATAATGCTAGGGATATTGTAGTCATTTTCGTCAAATTCCTCTTCCTTTCTATCCTTATCTGTAGGGCTGCAAACGAACAGAGCGCTCGACAAGCAATTCGAGGCTCGACCAGCTAAGAGTTCGGCTCGTGTTCGTTTGACAGTTAAACGAGCCGAGCTGGAGCTTGATTTACAGGCTCGTTTATTAAACGAGCCGAGCTCAAACATCCATGAGCTCGGCTCGTTTGTTCGCAAACACGTTCGCGAACATACTCGCGAATACGTTCATGAACTTATGTTCGTGAACATGTTCATGAGTATACTCGCGAACATACTCGTAATTATATTCGCGAACAGGCTCTTAATATTAATTTATTAGATAAAAAATGTTAAAAAAATAAAAAGAATATTGCCTCATACCCTAATTGGAGGAACTTCCTCCTACCTCATGATGTGGTTTAATAAAATGTGTACACATGTTCCTATATTTAAATTTGAATGAGATAGCTTTTTAAAGGTAAATTGGATTATTATTGTATATTTACTTTGCCTATTAAAATTTTATATTAAATTTTAAATTCAATATAAAATTTAATTCGATCAATTTATTTTAAAATTGATCAAATTTTAAAATAAATAAATAAAATTTAAAAAAATTGCTAGTTTAATGTTTGAAAAGTTATGTCATTAATTTTTATATATATATATTTTTTAGAGTTTTATGTTTGAATCAAAGTGAGTGCAAATAATTAAAAGGAAAAGAAATTATGGAGGACAGTTTTGTCAGTTAAGGTATGTTATACATATTTGTATTGAATTTAAATAAGGGAAGTGAATATAGTATAATTAATCAATTAACTTTTAAAAAGAAAGATGATTGATATTTAAATATAGAACACGTGTTTAACCTTTATTGAGCCACCCCATGGGGTAGGAGGAAGTTTCTCCAATTAGGGTAGGAGGCAAGTATTGTCCAAAGAATATTAACCTTCACATTATTCCAAAAAGTCATAAATTACTTTTCCTTCTTTTGAGTATTGATTTTTGGAATTATGCTCCTTTTCCCCCTCCTAAAATTTTGGCTATTTTTTTTTTTTTTGCCCCATCAGTCCATCACCAAGTTAAGCTCAAATCCATACATCTAAAGGTCCTCTTATGGTCATAATATCTTACTTTACAGTAAATAATTATGAAATTAAATCATACTATTGAGGATTTTCTCAATTCAACTCAATTGAATTTTATTAAACTATTTTGAATTATAGATTTACTCAATTTTACTCAATTGAACTCAATTTCACTACTTTGAATTGGAAATTTTGTCAATTGAACTTAATTTCACTCAATTTTACTATTTTAAATTGAGAATTTTATCAATTTCACTCAATTTAATTCAATTAAACTACTTTAAATTTGGGATTTACTCAATTGAACTCAATTTCACTACTTTGAATTGGAAATTTTGTCAATTGAACTTAATTTCACTCAATTTTACTATTTTGAATTTAGAATTTTATCAATTTCACTCAATTTAATTCAATTAAACTACTTTAAATTTGAGATTTACTCGATTGAACTCAATTTTACTACTTTGAATTAGGAATTTTATCAATTTCACTAAATTAAACTACTTTGAATTGAGGATTTACTCAATTTCAATAGCTTGAATTGAGAATTTTGTCAATTGAACTTAGTTTCACTCAATTTCACTACCTTGAATTGAGAATTTTATCAATTTCACTCAATTTAGTTCAATTAAACTCAATTAAATTACTTTGAATTGGGGATTTACTCAATTTCACTTAATTGAAGTCAATTTCATTACTTTGAATTCGGGATTTTATCGATTGAACTTAATTTCACTCAATTTCATTACTTTGAATTCGGGATTTTATCGATTGAACTTAATTTCACTCAATTAAATTACTTTGAATTGGGGATTTACTGAATTTCACTAATTGAAATCAATTTCACTATTTTGAATTGGGGATTTACTCAATTTCACTCAATAGAAGCCAATTTCAATACTTTGAATTAGGGATTTACTCAATTGAACTTAATTTAATCAATTAGACTACTTTGAATTGGAGATTTTTATTAATTCCACGCAATTGAACTCATTTGATGCATTCTATTTTGCAAATTAAAATATGACTTTAGTTCAATTAATTATAAAGATTGAATCCTTTATATTATATTTAAAATATTTTTTTTAACAAAAAAATAATTAACAATTTATTTTATAATTTTATTAAATATTGATCTATCAACTCATAATTATATCTATTTATATATATATATATATATGTATATATATATATATATGTATGTATTTATTTATACACAAAGTATGTATATAATTAACAATTTAATTTATATGTATATAATAGTCAATGGGTACAATTTAGTACAATAGTAGAGTCTCAAAATGTTGATTATGCTTGCGATGATCTGAAGTGTGATGCCACATAAGTTGATTGTGATTCATAGTATGTGATGCACATGTTAATGCATTCCACTTATCTAGCTAGGCACTACTACTACATAGAAGTCTGCAATTGCAAGTAGTTGCATAAAAAGAAGTTTTATGCCATTTGATAGTACTTGGTTTGTCCCACATCGGCCAAGAGTAAAAGCACTAAGACCTTTAGAGACTATAAATATAGTATATGAGGATGGTTTTTCATGTGATTGTATAATGCTTGATTTGGGCTGAAAAATTAAATTGGCCCACATTGGAGGAAGAAGTTTGAATTTTTTTTTATTGGACTTTTTCTGTTTTCGTTATTTTAATAAAAAAAAAAATTTGTTTTATTTTATAAACTGGTCTGTCAAAGAATTGGATAGAACCATGGTTGAGTTGTTATCGAGCAGCTTGACAAGCTGCTCGGTTCGATCAAGTTTTGATCGAGCCGAGCTCAAGCTTGATGTTTTATAATTTTATCGAGCTTGTTGTCGAGCTGAGCCCGAACAAGTTACTACTCAGCTCAGCTTGTTTACAACCCTACTTATTTGTCTTCACTTTAACTCAAATTTTCGTTTGCTTTAAAACGCCACATGTCAGGCTTATATTGCGCCACGTGGCAGCGGATGGGAGCGGTAGGCTGAATTGATGCTTTTTTTTTATTTTTTTAATATAGAAAATACTAGAGAAAAGGCCTTGGACCGGATAAAGACACAAAAATTTAGGTCATGTTTGGTAGGCAGTTTGGTGTGGTCCGATCTGTTCTGGTCTGGTCTTGTCTAGATCTTGAACTTAAAAGTCTGTTTGATAAGCGGTCTGATATGATGGTAACAGTCTCACAAACATTGAACAAGACCATATTTGATAAAATATTCTAGTATGATCTTTTCGCTTTAAAAAAATAAAATTATTTTATTTATTATTTATTATTTTTCATTTATAAATATATTTTATTAATTTATATATTAATTTATAAATATATTCTATTCATTTATTATTTATTAATTTAATTCATTATATTTACTATTATTTAATTATTTAATTTATTATTATTTCATTATTTATTTATAGTATTATATTATTATTTTATTATTTATTCATTCATTTATTATTTTATTTATTCATTATTATTATTATTATTATTATTATGTATTATTTAATTTATTTTGTTTATTATTCATTATTTTTATTTTATTTTTAAATATGTTTTATTTAATTTCTTATTTATATTATTAATTTATTATTATTATTTATTTATTTTTAATTATTTATAAATATATTTTATTAATTTATTATTATTATAATAATAATTATTATTATTGTGTATTATTTAATTCATTTTATTTATTATTTATATTATTATTTATTCATTTTTAATTATTTCAAAATATATTTTAATAATTTATTATTGATTAATTTATTATTATATTCATATATTATTATTATTATGTATTATTTAATTCATTTTGTTTATTATTCATTATTTTTATTTTTATTTTAAATATTTTTATTTAATTTATTATTTATGTATAAATATATTTTATTAATTTATTAATTATTATTATATTTTATTTAATTCATTTATTATTATTATTTTTATGTATTATTTAATTTATTTTGTATATTATTATTTTTTTTATTCAATTTTGGTTTTTGGTGGTTTTAATCTGGTCTCAAAAATCTGATTTTGGTTACCAAGACCAGACCAAATCATGTGGAATAATAAAAAAAACTAGTTCCAAAAATACCATATTTGGTTCAATTTGGTCTCATTTGATCTGGTTCCAAATTTTGAGACCAGTCCAGACAAACATGGTTTGGTTACTGAAAATCAAGACCATACCAGATTAGGTGGAACCACAATCACCTACCAAACAGGGCCTTAGGGTACTAACCATATCATCTCCCCATTAACAATAATTCTATTTTGTTATTTTCTTGGGGTATTTATTCCGGGTATCCAATATCATCTTCTAATAGAGATAAACACGGTAACAATTCTTAAAGGCACCTCGAGCAATAATGGTGGTCTTTTTTGTATATATAACTTTATATATTTTAACCTTTCAAAAAAAAAACTTCATATATTTCAATTTAGCTTTACCACAAAAGAAGTCTCAGTGACGAATATACATTTTTCTCAATAAAAATACACCTTATATCCTATGGAGAGTTTTGCTGTCTCGTTATCAGATTTGGTCGCGGTAACAACATAAGGGACTTAAACAAAATTAATCTTTAAAATAAATATCGGATAATATTGTATTAACACTTCCCAAAAATATTAGAAACCAAATAATAAATCATCCGATACCGCTAAGATGAGTACTATATTCTTATCATTATAAATAACTTGCATTAGAGAATTTGGAATAATCTCTTATTAAATATATGTGGAAAATGATAATATATATATATATATATATATTTATAGGAACTCAATAATTTCCTCTTATTAGTTAAATGATTATGTTTATCACGCATATTATTCAAAATATAACCTTGAAAAGGATTTTTGATGCAGAAAAATTATTACAGACCTTTGGAAATGTCTAAAGCTGTGAAGAAAATTAAATTTTCTCAGTTCTCACCACAGCAGATAGTCCAAAGAGCAAGAGGAGGAGCCTATTTACCAAGCTAGAACTCTGGCAATAAAATATCAGAGGATGAGCTGACACAGCTTTAAATTTAGGGACTTTTATTAAAAATAAATGTAACATTACACATACAGACTCTGTCGAAGTATACAAACAGTCTGTTGCTGTACCAAGTTTGGGAAGGGAGAAAACAGTTCTGTTTTTTTGTTTAGTTTATCCATTTCAAAAATAAAAACACGTTTGACAAACGTGTTTACTGTTTATTTGTTTTTTCCCAAGAAAACTGTTTTACGTGAATAGTGGATAAAAGTAATGAAAACACTAAATACAACTTTTAGTTGTTTTTTGAGTTTTTTCACTGTTTAGGGTACCACCTCCGCCATCGCCCCCATTGTCGCCGCCACCAACCACCACCACCCCCGCCACCGGTCGCCGCCGCCGGCCCCCACCACCTTCGGTCGCCGCCAGGCTCCACCGCCGCCGTCAGTCACCCGCCACCACCGCCGCCCACCAATACCATTTTATTTTTCAATACAAATTTTGATCCAAATGCTTTTTTGTTTTTAGTTTTTTGCTGAAAAAAATAAAAACAAATACAAAAACAGTTTTTGTATTTGAAGACAGAAAACAAATACAAAAAACAGGCTTTCCAAACGCACCCATTAATACATTCTACTTACAACTGCCATCTGTTTGGAGTAATTGACAAATTTAGCCCTCATCTTTTATGCTACTTCCTCGTCCCAAATTATAGGTTCACTTTTCCTCTTTACATTATCCCAAAATAAGTGTCCACTTTTGAAAAGTCAAAATACTTTATTTAGTCAATTTACCAATTTAACATTCAACCATTAAAGTTATAAAACATATATATTATAAACCATCACATTACTATGATGAGACCATGAATATATTTAAATTTTCTTTTTGCGAAAATAGACTACATTAGACTTTATCTCTTTAAATATAGTTGTATATACACACACTAACAATTAGTACATTAAAAGAATTATTTTTATCTGGTTACTTTACTAATATTATGTGTGTCTATATATATGTTACAAAATTTGTAAGTTAAATTTAGAGAAGCAAAAAAAAAAAAAAAATTTCAGCGGGAAAATTAGATTTCAAACCTTTAATTTTGTTTTTGTATAGTTAATAAAAATTAAAGAATAGAAAAGAAATCGAAGAGAGAATTATTATTTTTTAAAAAATAATAATATATAAAAGATAAATACAAAAATAAATAGATAATACTAAACTAAGATTAGGATGTAGATGTGGAATGAATTATAATTAGGTGATAGAAATGCAATTTTTTTTTAAAAAAATATGAAATAAAAAATACAAGTACAAAAAAAAATAGAATAAATTTCATATACATTTTTTTCACCATTTAAATTATTTTTATTTATCTATTTTGTTAACTATTGTCTTTGACGACCTTAACAAGAAAAAACGTTTAATAATCAAAAAATATTTTATAATATAAAATTTTAAATACAAAAAAAAAATACAGTGATATTTTTAAAAAATTAATTAATTTTTTTTTTAATTTATTTCATTATAATTAAAACATTAGACAAATGCGAGAGGGAATGAGAAAAGAAAGAGAGAAGAGTAAAGATAATGATTGGGATATTCCAGTCATTTCCGTAAAATTCCTCTTTCCTTTCTATCATTATCTGTCTTCACTTTAACTCAAATTTTCGTTTGCTTTAAAACGCCACATGTCAGCCTTATATTGCGCCGCGTGGCAGAGGATTGGAGCGGTAGGCTGATTTTTATTTTATTTTATTTATTTTTAATATAGAAAATACTAGAGAAAAGGCCTTGGACCGAATAAAGACCCAAAAGTTTATGCCTTGTTTGGTAGGCGGTTTGGTGTAGTCTAGTTTGATCTGATCTAGTGTGGTCTGGTATAGTCTTGTCTAGATTCTAAATTTAAAAGTTTATTTGGTAAACGGTCTGGTATGATGGTTACAGTCTCACAAACATTGAACAATACCATATTTGGTAAAACATTTTGGTCTGATCTTTTCACTTTAAAAAAATAAAATTATTTTATTTTTTATTTTTTATTTTTTTATTTTTTTATTTATAAATATATTTTATTAATTTATATATTAATTTATAAATATATTCTATTAATTTATTATTTATTATTT
Organism: Cornus suecica; assembly: GCA_963922005.1. Taxonomy (NCBI): domain Eukaryota; kingdom Viridiplantae; phylum Streptophyta; class Magnoliopsida; order Cornales; family Cornaceae; genus Cornus; species Cornus suecica. Next base: position 66,628,118 of record OY998245.1, read on the forward strand.
AATTATTTTATTCATTTTATTTATTATTATTTAATTATTTAATTAATTTCATTTACTATTATTTCATTATTTATTTATATTATTAATTTATTATTATTATTTATTCAGTTTAAATTATTTATTAATTTTTATTATTATTATGTATTATTTAATTTATTTTGTTTATTATTCATTATTTTTAAATATGTTTTATTTAATTTCTTATTTATATTATTAATTATTCATTTTTAATTATTTATAAATGTATTTTATTAATTTATTATTTATTAATTTTTAATTATTTTGAAATATATTTTATTAATTTATTATTGATTAACTTATTATTATATTCATTTATTATTCATTATTTTTATTTTATTTTTAAATATTTTTATTTAATTTATTATTTATTTATAAATATATTTTATTAATTTATTTATTATTATATATTATTTAATTTATTTTTATTTTTTATTTTTATGTATTATTTAATTTATTTTGTATATTACTTTTATTTATTTTATTCAATTTTGGTTTTTGGTGATCTTAATAGTTGGTCTCAAAAATCTGATTTTGGTTATCAAGACCAGACCAGACCAGACCATGTGGAACCATAAAAAAAACTAGTTCCAAAAATACCACATTTGGTTCAATTTGGTCTCATTTGATTTGATTTCAAATTTTAAAACCAGTCCAAACAAATATAGTTTGGTTTCTAAAAATCAAGATCATATTAGGTGAAACCATAATCACCTACCAAACAGGGCCTTACCCCCCCCCCCCCCCCCCCCAAATAAACCCAAGAAAGGATAGTCCAAACTCAATCAAATAATCGTTGATAATCATTCCATTTTTGTTATTTTCTTGGGGTATTTATTCCGAGTATCCAATATCATAACTTCATATATTTTAACTTTTCAAAAAAAAAACTTCATATATTTCAATCTAGCTTTACCACAAAGGAGGTCTCAGTAACGAATATACATTTTTCCCAATAAAATACACCTCATATCCTATGGAGAGTTTTGTTGTCTCGTTATCAGATTTGGTCGTGGTAACAACATAACGGACTTAAACAAAATTGATTTTTAAAATAAATATCGGATAATATTATATTAACACTTCCCAAAAATATTAGAAACCAAACGATAAATCATCCGATACTGCTAAGACGAGTATTATATTCTTATCATTAGAAATAACTTGCATTAGAGAATTTGGAATAATCTCTTATTAAATATATGTGGAAAATGATAATATATATATATATATATATTTTATAGGAACTCAATAATTTCCTCTTATTAGTTAAATGATTATGTTTATCACGCATATTATTCAAAATATAACCTTGAAAAGGATTTTTGATGCAGAAAAATTATTACAGACCTTTGGAAATGTCTAAAGCTGTGAAGAAAATTAAATTTTCTCAGTTCTCCCCACAGCAGATAGTCCAAAGAGCAAGAGGAGGAGCCTATTTACCTAGCTAGAACTCTATGGCAATAAAATATCAGAGGATGAGCTAACACAGCTTTAAATTTAGGGATTTTAATTAAAAATAAATGTGACATTACACATACAAACTCTGTCTATGTGTACAAACAATAGGCAGTCCACAGGCTCTGAGTCTGTTGCTGTACCAATACATTCTACTTACGACTGCCATCTGTTTGGAGTAATTGACAAATTTAGCCCTCATCTTTTATACTTCTCCTTCCATCCCAAATTATAGGTTCATTTTTTCTCTTTACATTGTCCCAAAATAAGTGTCCACTTTTGAAAAGTCAAAATACTTTATTTGGTCAATTTACCAATTCAACCTTCAACCATTAAAGTTATAAAACATATACACCATAAACCATCACATCATTATGGTGAGACCATGGATAAAGTTGGTATTTCATTCACTAACACTACAATAAAAGTCATCCTCTTAAAAAATTGGATTCCCCAAAATGGACCTATAATTTGGGACGGAGAGAGTACTACCTAGTAGACCTCTCAATGGATTGGATTTTGACCCGAATCCGATCCGATTAGCCGAATTTGGATTGAAAAAAAATTCGATAACCCGAATACGATCCGAATAATTTTATATATACACATATATATTATGTTATTAATATGTAAATATTAAATAATATACTTAATTATATTTCAAATTTTTTTTCGCCTTTTCATTTTTATGTTTTTATAGTCATGTATTATAAGCATTGATTGTAAAATATATAATTTAGTGTTTAATATTCTTAAAAAATAACATAAAAATAAAAAATAAAAATAATTTTTTGTATTTTTTTTACTTAATCGGATCGGGTTATCGGATCAGATATCCGAAAATTAACAAATTCGGATTTGGATCAATAAAGTAAAAATCCATTGGGTTATCGGGTCGGGTCGGATTGGATATAAGCTTATCGGGTTCGGATCGGATCAGGACAGATCCGATCCGAATCCGACCCGTTTACATGTCTACTATCTAGTACTTACGAGGGTCACATGGAAAAACCAATATTTGTGATTTCAATTCAATGATGATACTGGTAGAGTGTGAAAGAAAATAGAAATAACTCATACAAATTTGATTCAGCTCTTGCCAAATTTTAAAAGCATTTCATAAAGCAAAAAAAGGTTAACTTCTGGTTAAGGGTTATGGGGAAAAGAGTGCTAGAAGAACAACTCAATGAGATACTTGCAAAGCCCTCAATACTACAAATATGACATGCCCAACAATTATAAGTTGGAAATAAACACTCCATTGAAAAACACTGACTTTAAACTCTCATTATTTTAAGGTAGATTTTAACCAAACAAAAGTTTTTTCACTTAATCAAAATAGTCTCTGTAGTAGTCAAATTTAAACATGTTGTATTGCAATGGACGATCTTGATCAATCACCACTTAATCAGTAGCTAAATTTAAACGTGTTGTTCTATAGTGGACGGTCTTGATCATTCACACTCATTATAACCCAAGTATATTACATTGATGCAGTTGCACATTCATCTATGGAATAGAACAAAAAGTATCCACATGACACCCCTCAAGACATGGCCATGAACTATAAGCATTTTGTATTACAAAGACAACACTAACTTGATGTTAGGTAACCAAATAAAAAAAAAGACAAGAAAGTGTTGCATCTGATTAAACCCTAGAGGAGGAAATTCAAGACTAAAACAAACATTAATGTTTCTACCACAAATATACACCAAAACCCATCAATACCATAATCTGCAAACCCCAAAGAAGATACAAATTGGGAATTCTCAACCAAATTTCCTTTTCCCACCTTGGGTTTTGAATCAAAATCAAACCCATGGAATGTGACCTCTTGCTTACATGGTTTCACCCCAAATGGTACATGACTCATTGACACCAACCCATTTGGGTAACAAAGCAATGGGTTGTTCCAAGCCCCAAAACGCCTCCCCATTTTACCATAAAAACCTTCAGAGAATTTAAGCTCACCTGTCAAATTGTTACCATTGATGTACATTGCGCCAACACTAGCCAAATCTTCAAGCTTTGGTGAGAGTGACCCTGTGAGCTTGTTGTCATTAAGGCCCAAAAATCTTAGCCTCTTTAGCTCTGTGATGGACATTGGAACCTCACCTGTCAAGCCCATGTTGGAGAGGTCTAACACAATTAGGCCTTGCAAGTTATGCCACTCTAGGCTCATTAGGTCACCCCCTATTGGATTATTTGATAGAACCAACTCTTCCAAGGCACTCATTTCTTGAAGTGACTTTGTCAATCCATTTGAGAACATGTTGTTGCTCAAGTCCAATAGTGTCAAATTCTTCAAATTCCCAATTTGTGTTGGGATTTTCCCTCCTAATTTGTTGTTGCTCAAATCAAGCTTCAAGAGTGAACTCAACCCTCCAAATGTGATGGGTAAATTACCAGATAGTGAGTTTCTGCTTGTGTCCATGATTAAGAGCTCCCTCAATCCACCAAAACTATCCGGGATTCGTCCTGTAAGCCAATTTCCCGAGAGGACTAATCGCTTTAGATTAACTAAATTGCCAATGTTTTGCGGTAATTCACCTGTTAATCCGTTTTCTATAAGTACCAATGATTGGAGGTTTCTGAGGTTACCAAAAGAAGTGGGGATTTGGCCAATGAGACCGGGGTTGGATCGAAATTCGAGTGATTCTAAGCTGTTAGCAAAGACCTCCCAGCTATCATTAGGGATTGGCATTGGATGGTGGTGTGGTGACATGAAGCAACTGTAGAAGGAGAGTCTTTTCAGGTGCTTAAGCTCAAATAAATGAGGTCTGAATTCCACTGTTGAGGCACATTCAAGAGAGTTGTCATGAATGGGGCCAATGTTTAGGTCAGTGACATACCATAATCCATCAAAGAGATCACAAGAGGCACCCTGTAGAAGATATTGGAAAAATAAAATTAAAAAAAAAACATTCATCATGAAATTAATTAACAGAAGTTTATGGTTCTCAACTTCAAATATATGCACCTACAGTATATATGTTTCTGAAAATGAAAAAACAATTGACAAAAGTTCCACTTTCTGAATAATTTAAGTAGTAATTATTTGATGCCAAATCCACAATAGTAAAACAGACAATGGGTTCTCTAACAAGATCCAATCTGCTCATTACAGACTTTGCGTATCAAAATATATAGCTCAATATAATTATACATACATACATACATACATACATACTTGATACATATGCATTTAACAAAAGAAAGGGAAAAAAAAAGGTCTAAGTTTCTTGGTGTCTCTATGTAAAATGTAACTTATGTTATATATATCTCTAGATCAATAATAGCCACAAAAGTTTGATGAAACATGTATGTGTAAAATATGTATATAAGTTTAGGAAGTTTCTATAACAATAAACAGTTATATGAAGGTCCAAATGTGCAAATTAGTGAAATTTATTTTCACACATTTTCCCAAATAATACAATAAAATAAGAGGCTTAGTCTATGTAGAGAAAAACTACTGTATCATTGAGAAGCTTAGCCTTTGTCTTTTGTCAGATATGGTAAGATACCTGTATAGGAGTCCAACCACAAGGATCTGGATAGAGATCTGAACCATTCCACCAATTACCAACAAACCCCTGAATAGTTGAGTACAGAGCCTCTCTCTCTGTTCCCTCCATAGTTGCCACTTCAAGGTCTTCTTCTCCATTACCCCAAACACCCAAAGAGAGGCTGATGATGATGGTGAGAACAAAAATAGAATAGCTTTTGTTTTTCAAACTCCTCATACCTATTGATTCCAAAACAAAAAAAACCCAAGAAGAACAAAAAATGATACTAGATGATGATGAAATACAGAGCAAAGACCTAAAACATATAAAAGACAGATTGTGAGAAACAGAGGACTCAGAACAGAGGACACAAGGCAACTAATATAGAAGTGATGATTATGAGTAGAATCCAAATGAATCACTTATCTTCTGAAAAACCCAGATTGGATTTAGAGAGGAAAGTCCAATGGAATTGAAACATACATGGAAATGGAGAAAGAGAAAAAGATATATTTAGAGACAGACCCCAAAATGTAAAAGACAGAGTATGAGAAACAGAGGACACACAACAACTACTATAAAGATAATGATTTAAGAGTAAAGTCCAAATGAGTCTTTCTGGTTCATCATACAAAAAAACCCAGATAGTATTTGGAGAGGAAAGTCCAATGGGATTAAATCAAACAGGAAAATTTTGAAAACACAGAGGGAAGCTACAGAAAATGAACTCTTTCTTGCAATTGTTTATAGCAATGCCAAGGTATGAAGAAAGCAAAGAGAGCAACAGAAGATGGAAGATCTAAGAAGTCATTCAGCTAAAAGCTAATAGCACAGTTCTCTATGCACAGTAAGTGTAATAATAGTAAGTAGCGATTATATAGAAAGCAATAATAGCCTTTTCCAACTATATATGGTCCTGCATTGAGGGCTTGTGGATTCTCTTCATCAGATATTGATTCTCAATATTTATTAGTCTAATTGCATGTTTTTTTTATTTTTTTTTATAATTGTGATATCTGGGTCAGCTTACGCACACCTCGACTAATCCCGGGATTCGTGCAAGGCGACCCCCACATGAATCGGGTAAAGTTCGGACTATTTCCGCGGTCGTGACCCTAACAAATTGTTTGCACCTAGTAAGAATTGAACATGAGACCTCATGCTTCTTGAGCCCCCAAGTCTAAGTCTTTTTCAACTAGGCCAGTCTAATTGCATGTTGCTATATACTGGTTCGCCATTCCGGTGTCAATAGTGTAATAAATTCGGACAATATCGCCCTTAAAATTGAGTATCGGAAGATTGTTCGTGTTACATAACAGTATCAACAATATGTAAAACCATGTGCTATATTCATTAATTAGGGCTGTTAGAGATGGCTAGAGGGTTTGGTTGTGATTTATTGTTGGAAAGTCTGGTTAAAGGTTATGGGAACAGTTAGGGTTAGGGTTTAGAAGGGTAGGGGACCAATTTTCATGCAAAAGTACACATGCATGTGAATGCATGCAAGACAAAGTTGAGTTTTTATCTCTGGGTAACTTCTTGTGTGTTTGAGCTGTTGGGTTTTTGGCATCTCTGGAGGGTAAAGATGAGAAAAGACAATAGATTGGGGACTGAGGGGCTTTTTAGACAGTTGAGTACTTTGGTCGGCTGTAAATGGGGTTAAATCTGAGCTATGGTAATGTCAATTGGGATTTGGGAGATTTATCCAAAGAATAACCTAGGGTTCAATCTCAAGTCAAATCATCTCATTCATTTCCAACCATGATTTATCACTTATCAGAACTCAAAAGTAAGTGGTGAGAGCATGTCTACTTTGCATGATACATGTGTCATATTGTTATGTGATGTTGGGACACTCCATTATTCAACTTAGCTAGGTTATATATTCCTATATATTCTTTAGTTGCCATAAGTGAAATTGGTAGAGATATAAATCATATGATAATAAATATAGGAAGATATTATTGTATTTTCACCTTACTATAAGAGCAAGTACAAATGTTAGTGGCAAAAGGAAAAACAAAAAAAAGTGTTTCATGTTATAGTAGAATTCATTTGTGTCCTTCTATGTAGTTTTTTGTTTGAAAGGATCATGTGGATGTAGTTCTTAATTCGAAAGAATCATGTAAATTTTATATATTCTTGCTTGTGTTTTAATTTATTTTTCTGCAATTTCCATAATTGCCGCAAAAGAAAGTGTGGTCATAATTAGTATTGAACGTTTAGAATTTTGATTACATAATTTTTATTTTTATTTTACCCAGACAAACATTTGTTAGATTAACATTCGTGGCAAGTCGAATCCTAACCATCTCAGATCACGGAGAGACATCTAACCAACTGGGCTGCCTGACACGCTCAAATTTTGATTACATAATTTGCCAAAGTTTTTTTATGCACAATTCTCCTCAATTTACAACTAAACTCCCTCTAATCACACAAGTCATGTCTTAATTCTTAGGCTTTTACAAATACTATTGTTGCTCTCACTTTGTGAGTCATGCAGGCCTAATTCCATGTGTTTTCTTATGAATTCCCAAACCTCAATAAATTTATTGTATAAACTATAAAGTCAAATATAATGCAAATAAATAATGCTAACTCCCTTTGAAGTTAATATAACAAGGGTACAAATGAACAATTTCCAACTATTGGATGGTGATTTTTCTGTAACAGGAAATAGGATTAGCTAAAAAAACAGGAAATGTAATAAAGGGTATGAAATGGAATCAGCTTTTCATGCCTCCATGTATGTATGTATGTACATATATATATATATAGAGAGAGAGAGAGAGCAGTAAAGGAGACAATGGGCTGATGAATGGTGGGGACTTTTTGCAGTTTGGACCACTGGCATCTCAATTGTGGGTGAGACAGGCTACGGATAGATTTATAGCCACACTCTCTTCCCTTTGCCAGCCTTCTTACCCCTCCTCATTAGTCACCATCGATTCCCTCTTGTTCCAGTTTTGCCCTCATTCAGAGTTAAGAGTTTGAGCAATACCTGTTGTTTAATAGATGTCACTTGTTAGTTCTTTCAAATCTCAGTTTTAGATATGATTTAAAAGAAAATTAGTAACCATTTTTTTATTTTGAGATTGACTAGTACATACTATATGTATGTAACACACTTGCATATATAAGAGAGGAAAAAACAAATATACAGTCATGCTGTGCTCGGAAACACAAAGTCAGGGGCTTGGACTGAAGCTGGGCAGATTTAGTTGAAGGTTTTGAATTAACTTTCTTCTTATTCCAATTTCAAGGTTTCAATTTGATCCATGCTTGGCCGTAGCGGTATCGGTTTCTGTCGCAATTACGGTATTGGTGTAATGTATTTGAACAATATCGATCTTAAAAGTAAGTATAAGACGAGCATCAATATTGCGTAATTGTATCGCGGCTCCTTCCAAAAGCGTTACAAACCAGACGATACGGCAAACCATGATTCGATGCTCGAAACACATCAATACTATTATCATTGGTTAATAGTCATGAAATATGTCAAGTTTGCAACTTATTAGAACTGTTGCAAAAACTTCTCAATTAAATTAAGAAATATCACAGTGCATCACTAGCTATGAACAACATCACATGAAGCAAAAATTATCCCAGAATTCATATGTTTTTTACTCAAAAGATTAATTTCAATCCAAACAATGAGAGCACTTTTTTTTTTCAACAGAACCAAATGAGTTGGTACAAATGGTTGATTCATATAAAATCCTTCAGAGGTGACCACAATGTATAAACCACTTTAATACTACATTGTCCCATGATAGCCCTTGGAAATTAGAGGACCACCAACTCATTATAAATACATGAAAAAACAGACCATACCTGTGAATGTAGAGCTTCCACCATTCCAGTACTTGGAGCCTTATCTATACAATCATATACACCCATCTCTCTAGTACTTACAATTCAGCCATTTTTGCTTTGTAGGCCAGAATTGAGTGAAGCCACTTCAATATAATGTATGTATTGGTCCCAAGGTGGTACAAAAAAGTGTCAGCAAAATTGCCCATTTGCTATCTTCTACACACCCTTTCAACTTCTTTCTGAGAGAGGATCAACATACTTTTTGGTGATGAAAAGACAAGTGAAAGTCACTATATATGTTCAATTTCCAATCATGCACCACAAAAAAAAAAAAAAAGGAAAAAAAAAGAGGAAATATTTTAACCCAAAATAAGATAATATGAAATCGGGCCTTGGCGCAACAGTCAGGTTGCTCTATTGAGACACATGTAGGTAACTAGTCACGAATTACAGATAATGGTTTAAGGGACTTGAGTAAAATCAAATTTCAAAATTCTTGAGCAATTGGATATGGTAAAAGTTTGAACCTTTTGGTTAAACTAACTACTCATGCCTCAGCGTGCTATGCTCAGCTTTGATGAGCTTCACCTCTCTTTCGATGCTTGCGCTCATTATGGTCATAACATGATATCTGTTCACAGAATGTATAAATGCAAAAACTATGTCATCTACATTAATTCTTAACGTATGCTGTTCTACTATTTCAAAAGGATAAAAGCATGTCTTTTGCTGCTTCATATCTCAAATCTTAACTGATTTTTTTTCTATTTCAATCAGTTTTTGTATTCATGAAAGGTGTCAGAGGAAAAACACATATAGGCATGTAGGCACAGGTATATACAAGCATCAACTTCTCGAAATATTCAACTTCTGTATAATGTTATAGAAGAACATAAAGAATCTGGTAACATTCAAGTAATCCAGAACAAAAAAGAACAAAGCATCTATGGATGGGCAGCACCACACTTGCAAAATATTAGCTCAATGAGTTCAAAAGTCTCCCTACTTTTTATCTATACATGCTCAACAAAACACACACACACACACAAAAAAAAAAAAAAACGATGCTAGAGCACACAAAATAAATGCTCTCTAAAAATGGATAGCACCATGCTCCAACAATCTCCAACCACAAATCATGTAACATAAAATGAATCACAATCATCTATATATTAGTCGAAAAGCGCCTTCACAGTTTCCCCCAAATATGCTATACCCTTAGCAGCCACTATTTAAACAACAAAAAAACCTCGAGGACACGCGCCCGCCCCATAGACAACATCAAAAGCAAAATTCCTTCTGAGGGCAATCTTCTCTGCCTCCTCCACAGAGCATCTTATTATTGGCTCTCACCACAAAATTAGCATTCCACTCAAATAACCAACATAGATAATCTTCCTAGTCACCGCAAAGACTGGCTTATGCCCTGAGAAAGTCACCGGGGGCGGGTTAGTACAGTTACCCTGTTGCTGATTTGGCCCTACGCCGATTCAGGAGCTTCTTCTTTAGTCTAGAATTCTAAATAATAATCAAATCGAAAGAAGCAACAACCGGGAATCCGACAACTATCCAAACTATTTTCTTTTACCCAACCTACATGCGGAACAACTCGCTTGGTAATAAGTGTCATAATACATGGATTTAAAATTACCCAACCACCAATTTTATGTGAAGGTAAATCCAACAAACGGCGAGTGAATTCTTAATTTCTTTGGTTTCAATCCAACCAAGATTTGGCCGAAGGACAATTGATGCTATAACCCCCTCAATACATTCCACTCGAGCCGACAAAGAGGGCTTTACCCTCTACTAATCTTGCCTAGCCAGTTATGTCATTTTTATCACTTTTAAGAGCCTAGAAGGAAGCCATTACTACAACATAAAGTCCATGGACCCTGTTCGCTCCGAAGAACAGAAGATTAAAAGGGTCTGTCTACAAACCAGCCCATTGGCTTTATTGTGAAGAATTAGCATGAAAATGGGCATAATCATTTCACCATGGCAATGGTTATTATTATACAAAATGCATTCTAACTTGTTTATCATTCTTCTACAAAAATTCAAAAAAATTCCAACAAGAACACAATTTATTCATGCTTTTATAGATTCAACTCAGCAAGAAAATTGACAAACAACACCAATAAATAAATCAAATAGTCCATACACTTCACCTTTGTGGGTGTGATCCTAAATCTGCGTAAACATAAAAACCCATGATTTCCCAATTTCCATAGAAATCAGCAAAAGAGGTTTTTCCCAGTTTCAAGTTTCATACTTAGAGAATTCAAGTCACAAAATTTCAACCAATCAAATAAAAAAATTGTAGCGTGAAGTAAAAAATGGAGGCGTAGAATATATAGATAGATATTTATATATGTATATATATATATATGTAAGTATGTATATGTATGTATGTATGTATGTATATACATAGAGCCAGAGGGAGAGATATGGCCTAACCTTTGAAAGAGGCAGTCCCAACAGACGAAACAGAGAATGCTAGAAGAAGAATAAAAAGAGTAAAGTGAGCTAAAAAGACCAACAAGTCCAAAGGCGAGTGACGTGGCGTGATTTGATTGGACCAGTGTCACACCCCAAACAAATAAAGCAAAAGGGTATTGCGAACCACACCCCCCATAAACTTTCTATTTCGACTCCATATCTCCGCACATACAAACCCGAAAACTGAAACCCTAGACTCTCTCTCTCTCTAAAAACTTTCTCTCTCTACAAATTTTCTCTCTCTAGAACTGGGAGATCGGCTATGGCGGCAGAGAGTTCCAGATCTAGTTCTTCCGCCGATTCGTACATCGGAAGCTTGATTAGCTTGACATCCAAGAGTGAAATCAGATACGAGGGTGTTTTGTACAGTATCAACACCGAAGAGTCCAGTATTGGATTGCGCAACGGTATATATACATATTCTTATATATATATATGTGTGTATGTGTGTGTATTTTAAAAATTGGGGGTTTTATTGCTTTATAAATTTTAGTAATTTCCTGATTTTCTGATTTATATTCTGGGGTTCTCAGATTAATTTGTTTTCTTAATTAGATGTATGTGCTGCTTTATCTAGTTTTTTTTTTCTTTTTTTTTCTTGGTGTTGCTTTTGTGAATTTGGGGCTTCTTGAATAATTATTTGTATATAATAGTTAAGCCTGATTAATCACTGTTGGAGTCTGCAAACTCACTATATGTGCATCCATACGTGACTTATTCCATCCACACGAATATATATATATATATATATATATATATATATATATATATATATATATATATGTGTACCGCTTATAGTAGGTGTAACGGATGCAAATTGAGAAGGGTTCTTTTGGAGGAGCATTCATCACAACATGAACGTAGAAACTTTGGTGTTAGTCACCTGTTTACAATTGGAAGACTATTCATGTTGTTGCAAATTGGGTGTTTGAGTGTGTTTAAAAATAAAATACAAGGCGTCTATGTGCACAAAGAATTCATCTTCAAACATCCCAAGTCCCAAATTGTTCTGTTTATGTTTCAAGTATAATCTGGTATACGCCATAAATTTGATCTTTGAATTGAGTCAATTGAGATATGCTTCTCATCTTGGGTTGTGAAACTGTCTATCCATTAACAAATTGTTCGCGGAAGGCTTTTTCTAACCTTAGGAAGGTCATAGGAAGGTCATCATGATCCACACTAGCCGGTTGTATATTGGTTGCAGTCCTGTTCTCTTTTAAGCTATGAGATGTGTTTTAATTGCTGATGTGAATCTATCCCTTGACAGTAAGATCATTTGGAACGGAAGGACGTAAGAAGGATGGTCCACAGGTCCCTCCTAGTGACAAGGTTTTTGAATACATACTGTTCCGGGGAAGCGACATTAAGGTAACACGATGGCAACTCTAATTCTGATTAATATGTTGCGTCCTTGTATGTTATCCTTTGCCTATTTTCTTCTGCTTGGAGAGAGGAAGTTTCCTTGTATACCTTTTTTTTTTTGTATTTTATCTACAACAATCTTACTTTGCAATTTTCTGAAACTGCAACCATCATGTCTAGTCATCAACAGGTCTTTGTGCCTCTTATTTGGAAATATGTTCGGAATTGAGTTATCCAACAAATCAGGATTTTAAGCATTCTTCCTAAATTTGTTAGTAGTCCAAATAACCAAGGAGGGTATTTTACTTCCTGGATCAAATATGGGCGTGGTTGCAGCACCTTGATCTTTGGATTACCATAACATGTAATCTTGAAGGCCTTATAGTTGGTGGTCATTCTTAAACATAATGCATAGATATGGTCACTAATTGTCTTTTGCCTTTGACCATTGTTGTTTAAGCATTGTTCCTCGTGATTTGCTGGGAAATCCATGAGCTGTTTTCATAGGAGATTTTCATAAATTGGTGACTTTAACCAAAGCCTGAAACATTCTTCATATTTCTTTGCAGGATTTACAGGTTAAATCTTCTCCACCTGCTCAGATTACAGCATCTATAAACAGTGATCCAGCTATTATTCAGGTTACTACAAGGACGATTCCTATATAGTCAAAACAAATGAATTTGATACTAAATTACTCCCAATTGTTAATGCAGTCTCACTATCCTCGCCCATCTTCTACATCTTCAAGTGTGCCTTCTGCTGTTAGTGGGCCTCTGACAGATCTGAGTTCCCATACTGCACAGTTGGGGCACCCTGGTCCTGGGTCAACTTTCCAGGGTGGTTTGCCTTTATATCAACCTGGAGGAAATATGGGTTCTTGGGGCCCTTCTCCTCCAAATGCAAATGGTAGTGGGCTTGCTATGCCAATGTATTGGCAAGGATACTATGGCCCCCCCAATGGTCTTCCTCAATTGCACCAACAGTCATTGCTTAGACCACCACCTGGGCTGTCGATTCCTCCTCCAATGCAGCAGCCAATGCAGTATTCTGGATTTCATGCATCGTTGCCTACTGGAGCCCCGAATTTGCCAGCTTCAAATTTGCCCGAATATCCTTCTCCTTTAATTTCCACCGCCCCCACTTCCCTTAACTTAACATCTACTCCTCTGCCACCTTCAACTTTGTCGACAACTCTACATCATGTGCCATCTGTTGTGCACGCTAATGAAGCATTACACAATCTGGTGCCAAACAAAACTCCTAATTCTGCCTTTCCTACTGCAACACCAAATGTTAGCTTGGCGTTGCCATCTCCTTTGACTACTTCAAGTCCAGATATAAGTGCAGTTGTACCACCAATCACTAACAAGCCTAATGCAATTTCTGCACCAACCTTTGCATATCAAACACCTTCCCCACCTATGTCCTCTATTGTTGGGACACCCAGTACAAGTCTTCCAGAAACAATAACTCCTTCCCTTGTAACCCCTGGTCAGTTGTTGCAGTCTGGAATACCTACGATTCCCGTGTCCCAACCTTTACAAACAGCCCATAAAGATGTTGAGGTGGTTCAAGTATCATTAGCATCATCATCATCAGAACCGTCAGTTTCAGTTTCTGTAGAAGCTCAGCCACCAATATTGCCATTACCGCATCCTGCACGTGGTGTTCAAAAGGTTTGTTTTTCTAAATTTTCCTATTATTGTAATTATCATTTTTAAGATCTTAGTCCTAGATGGCAATAAGTACACAAGATCGCCTTCACAATTCATCAGTGTTTTTTTTCCGCTGGCTGCCTGGCTGCCTTTTTGGCAATAAATGCTTTGGTGGAGCGAGATCATACTCTTGTTTTGTTCAGGGCGATTTTACTTTGGAGCAGTGGTAACCCAACCAACTAAACACTTTGAAGCAAAAGTAATCTATAGACGTATTCATGTGGGTTCACATGAGGTCATCTTATCAGTGTCTATTGTTACTTCTGTTTGCATTGTTTAGTAAGTGAAAGGACTCGTACTCAAAAGGATTCCCCCTTAACTTACTAAAGAAATTCCCCACAAATCATTGTTGTTGTTGCATTTGTGTGAGTTTGGAAGTCTGCATGTGTGGGACAATATAGACAGTTATCTGTGCATGTCTTTTTCTTCCCTTAAGTCATTGAGAAGCTGTTCTATTTTCTATCAAAAGTATCACTTGGCTGTTGGTTTAAGTTTTTTCATCCCCATTCCATGAAATTAGAATCTGAAGTCTATGTTGCCTTGGTGTTGGGATAATATTGATTTCAGGGCCTTTTATGTGATATATAACTTGTTCAAATATAGAACAATGTGTCGTTTTGCTTTTGGAGTCGATGGAAATCAACATTGCTGAGGACTAACACGAATATTCTTTTTTCTCCGTTAGTTGAATGGACCTCCTTTTCAATCTCGCCATGGCTACAGGGGGCGTGAAAGGGGAAGAGGACCTGGGGTAATTTATTATTCTCTTTATATATATATACTTTTGCAACAGGTTTATGGCTTTTAACCAAATAGAACGAGTATACTTTAAATTGGCAATAGGTTTCAGGGAATACACATGTTTCATTTATCCTAGTTTTTCTCTGTTTCTTTGCATATTTCCCTACACTGGATACTCTGGAAGATAAATAACAGTGCTTTCATGAAATTTCATGGACATTGGTAGCGTTTTTCTTATCTAGATGTATCTTAATTACTTCCTGATGCAAGATGTTGCCTCGGTGAAGATTTGTGTATCTTATGTATAGTTAGCTTGAGTTGGTAAGAAGGGACTTTATTTGTAATTGCACAGCAGTGAACCAATTTTAATGGAATATTAATCATTTGGGTTGCAGAGTTCACGTCCAGTGACAAAATTCACTGAAGATTTTGATTTTATGGCAATGAATGAGAAATTCAAAAAGGATGAAGTATGGGGTCATCTTGGTAAGAGTAGCAAATCTCATTCAAAGGACAAAGAAGTGAACGGCATAGGCAGTGATGAAGATGACTATCAAGATGAAGATGATGCTGAATCATCGAAGTTTGGGGCCAAGGTGAACTTGTCATCTTCTTTTACAATTTGGAGCTAGAATATGACCTCCATGATGCTAAATTTTGGATTTTACTCGTGTCTCACGTCGACATGTTTGTTTCGCTTTGTGTTCTGCAGCCTGTTTACAATAAGGATGATTTTTTCGATTCCATCTCTTCCAATGCTCTTGATCGCGAATCAAATAGTGGAAGAACTAGGTTTTCTGAGCAAATGAAGATAGACACAGAGGTAAATACCTGTCTTCTTATGTGCTTTATTTTTTGTTCGTCTTCGTGTTTTCCTATTCACTTGTTCAATGGTTGCAGACATTTGGAGAGTTTTCAAGGTATAGAGGCGGTCGAGGTGGGCGTGGGCCTGGTCGTGGTGGTGGTCGTTCTCGTGGCTCTTATTATGGAAGAGGAGGGTATGGTTACCCCGGGAGGGATGGCGGTTATTCTGGGAGGGATAATTACTCTGGGAGGGGCCGTGGTCGTGCAGTGTCAAATCGTCCTTTGTAGATGGTGTGTTGGATTTTCCAATTGTTTGCGTAGAAACTAAAGCCCAATCGTCCACCAGGTAAAACGAGAAACGAAAAACAAGAAATTAGGACAGTGCTTGTTAATGTATGTGCCGTCTGCCTTTTGTTCTTTGAGAAATAAAATTAGGATACACTCTTAATCGTTTTCGACTAGTTTCAATCTCTTTCCCTATTATGACGATTTTCGTATGGAGCTTCGAAGTAAGCCATTTTCTCTGATCGTAGAAATAGTGTAGTATGCCAACGAGGTTTATTTGATGAGAAATATGTCTCAGTTTGAATTTGTATTGTCCTATCAGTTTAAAATTCTTGAATGTGGAAGGATAAATATACCAATCTATTAAATGCATCCCTCGTTCAGGTGATGGAGCTTGAGGCTCTCCATTAAAGAAAATTCACTGCTGATTTGGAAAAGTATGTTAGTAAAGGTTAGATTTCCTTTTGATGGATGGCATAGTTCCATTTGAGAAGGGCATTTTTGGGTCCAATAGAGGATTATCAGGTTCACGCGTTTACATTTACTTCGTCTTCGTCTTGATTTAATTTAAGTTTTTAGTAGAATTGTGTTACCAGTAAAGTGGTTTAGATAAATGGCCTAATCTCGGTTAAGCTTACATATATATATATATATATATATATATTTGAACCTCAGACCTTTTAGAGGTAAGGTCAGGTATCGATTGGCTATTAGGCTTTTGGAAGCAAAGCTTATATCATTGTGTTACCAGTAAAGTGGTTTAGATAAATGGCCTAATCTCGGTTAAGTTTACATATATCTATATATATTTGAACCTTAGACCTTTCATTTGAGAGGTAGGGTCAGGTGTCACGGCTTTTGGTGGTAAAGCTTATATTTGTTTATAATAATAGAGTTAATTTCAGTTAACTCTCCTATGGTTTCAAAAAAAATTATTTTGTCCCCTCCTATACAGAAAACCTTCCTGCACTTATCAAATTGTATCACCTTGTCCCATTTCCTATAATTTTGGATCAAAATACTTCTGAGATTTAATGAAAAATTATTTAAAATTAAAAAAAACATAAAATTCGAAAAAAATATATAAAAATCATAAAAATATATATATATAATTTGTAAAATTAAATTTGAAAGAAACATATAAAATTCGAGAAAAAACATATAAAATTCTAAACAATAAATATATAATTTGTAAAAATGATTTAAAATTAAAAAAAATGATTTAATGATTTAAAATACTCTTGGAATTTAATGAAAAATAATTTAAAATTAAAAAAAACATATAAATTTCAAAAAAAATATATAAAATTCGTAAAAAATATATAAAATTTGAAAAAAAATATAAAATTGAAAAAAAACATATAAAATTTGAAACAAATATATAAAATTCCAAAACAATATATAAAACTTGAAAAAATATATAAAATTTGAAAACAAACATATAAATTTTGAAAAAACCCTATAAAATTAGAAAAATATATATAAATTCGTAAAAAATATATAAAATTCGAAACAAATATATAAAATTCGAAATTTATATATTCTTACTTGTATTCTCTTGTTTTTACATCTTATTTTTTTTTTTCAAATTTTATATGTTTTTTCGAATTTTATATATTGTTTTATGAATTTTATATATATATATTTTAATTTTATATATCTTTTTCGAATTTTATATTTTTTTATTCTAATTTTATGTTTTTTTCAAATTTTATATATTTTTTATGAATTTTATATATATTTTTTATTTTTAAATCATTTTTCATTAAATTTCAGGGGTATTTTGGTCCAAAATTATAGGAAATGGAACAAGTTGATACAATTTGATAAGTGCAGGGGTTTTTTTTGTATAGGAGGGGGGCAAAGTGATCTTTTTTGAAATCATAGGGAGGTTTACTGAAATTAACTCATAATAATAAGCCTATTTCTACTGTTGCATCAAAGCTTAAAAGTTATGGGATCGCTTCACTTGAGAATAAGTATGCATTTTTAAAGAAACAAAGATGGGTAAAGGATTTGTTGGATCAAATTGAGAATTTCTCAGTGATAAAGAGTATAATGAGAAAATAATCTCACATTCTTCCTCACTTTCCACCTGTAACCAAACTATAGGAGGACCTATTTACTGGAGTATGGAGTATTCTTGATTTGTTTGAAAAAGTGAGAAAATAGAATTTTGTGTAGGGTGCGTTTGGAAAGCTTGTTTTTTGTATTTGTTTTCTGTCTTCAAATATAAAAATTGTTTTTGTATTTGTCTTTGTTTTTTTTAGCAAAAAATTAAAAACAAAAAAACGTTTGGATGAAGGTGTTTTCACCACTTTTATTTGGTGAAAGTTGTATTTTATGGATTTGGTGTTTTCACTATTTTTACCACCTAAACAGTGAAAAAAACTCAAAAAACAACTAAAAGTTGTATTTGGTGTTTTCACCACTTTTACACACTATTCACAGAAAACAGTTTTCTTGGGGAAAAAAAAGTGAACAGTAAACGCGTTTGCCAAACGTGTTTTTTTTTTTGATCTGATGAGCAGTAAAAAAACAAAAACAGAAAACAGGGTATCCAAACGGACCCGTAGGAAAAAGGAAAAATTGTAGAAAGTGGTAGTGTTTATGAAGCTAGTAGATGGTATGATATTCTAATAGAAGGGACTTTAGAGCCAAATGTACAAAGATGTTAGATAACTTTCTTCTATTTTTTTTTTTTTTTTTTTTTTTGAGAAAATATGTTAGATAACTTTGGTGATTGTTATTGTGATTATTAGGTCAGGCAAAAAAATAAAAAAATAAAAAATAATAATGTAATAATAGAAGGTATTATTAACTTTTGAAGAGTTCTCATGCTTTATTACAATCATGTATGTAGAATTACACCTTATAGTCATGAACCACCTTTATATATGATTACACTCCATTGCCATAAACTCCTATGACATTATTGTTTGATCCAAAACATATATAACTACTTGCAAGTAGCAACCAAGACCTTCCTAGGAGCAGAAGAAGGCCTCCTCCCATGAAGCAAAGCCAAGTTATCCAAGAAGAGCACATCTCCTTTCTCCCACCTAAACTGGATGCTCTCTTCTTCAATTATCTCTTCACATCTCTTCACCACCTTGTCCGGTATCGGGCTTCCGTCCGCCATCATCGCCGAGCTGTGCTCCTTTCCGTGCAGTCCGACCATCGTGTTGAACCACATCCTCCTCCCTTTTCTTCCCTCAAACACCTTTGTCAGAGACTTCGGCCCCAAGATTGCGGTCACCCCGCCGTTCGGGAGCCACTCCAACACCATCCCTAAAGCATTTGCCCTGCAAGCATACAGGTTTTATAGTTATTGAAAAATAAGGGTTTGTTAGGTTTGTATCTTTAAAAACAGTACTCGAGAATCCTGAAAACAGAAAACTATCTTCGAATAATAAAAGACGATTCTTTGAAAATATGTCTTTTGATATCCTTGTTTTCTGAATACTGAATCAAGCGTAGTTACTATTTACAAACCGACCAGACTCCTAAGGGTACGCTTGATTTGTGTTTCCGAAAATTGTTTTTGTTGAGAATTATGAATAAAATGTTTTGTTTTATAAGAACAACAAAATACAGTTCACTGAAAACAGTCATTTTATAAATGATTTCGAAAACCGTTTCCGCAAACTCACCGATAAACCTTTTTTGTAAAGTTTTTTCTGATTTTTAATTTTCGAAAAATATAAAATTATTTCCAGAAATGTAAACCAAACAGGTCCCAAGTTTTTTCGGGGCTCTCATAAAATATTCTCGAAAAATATCAATCGAGCAAGTTTTTATACAATGATGTGTTTTTTGATCTGTTTTTGAATAACAGAAAACTGTTCTCACCAAGCATGTCCTTCGAAGATAGAACACATAAGGAGTTTATTAAACTCGAAAAAGAGATTTTAAGAATATACATATATATGTATACCTTCTCTCAGCTTCTGCATGGTCTGATGTTCCAAAAGTATCCTCCCAACCTCTACCTCTCATGGAAGATGTATCATTCTTGCTTAGAGTAGTGAATGTATACTTCAACCCCTTCTCATCCATTTCCTCCACTACTTCTGGGAATTCTTCGAGCATCTGTTCCGTTACTCGGAAGCTTGGCACGAAAGGTGTTTGTCCACCTTCTAGCGGGGGTACCTCGCAGTATAGTATCACCTTCTTGGGATATTCCTTTATCTGATAATTAGGGCAAACACAACAATATTTAAATTTGAGGAATATTTACAAGTCAACTCTTAATTACACTCTTAGTGCTAAGTTTTGATCTTTATTCATTTGAAGTTAGTTAATAAGTGCAATCCCTTCCCTATCATGATGCAAGCATGCATGGCCATCTAGTATAATATAATAGGCATGACTTCATATATATGATGTATCATGTACTAGTTTATTAGTCTTATTGCCAGAGTGGTCTAATCGAGTTGTTGATGATGAGGTCAAGGGGATTGTTGGACAATTTCAATCAAATTTGTAGTAAAATTAATATGACTCATATGGGCACCGGCCACAAAACACCTCGAACATCTAACCCGAATTAAGGAGATATCTCCGTTGAAAAAAACTTGGGACCTGGTGTCTTAGGAAACATCAGATTTCATGTTCAATTTTCACTAGATGCAGATAATCCATTGAGGCCACAATTAACAGAGCCTTGCCCAATCCGTGAAGAGAATTGCTTTGCACCAATCCTTGTAAGTTATTTTGGAACGAAAATCTAGATATTCGGTTATTGAAAAATTGAAATAAAATATATAACTCAAACATCAAATGTGTTTAAACGGTACGAATGTTGTAAATTATTTTGGGATGAAACCCTAGACATTTCGGTTACCGGAAAAATATACCTTAAACATCAAATCTGTTTAACTCAGTGATTAAATCAAATGAGCACTAAGAAGCAAAAAGTACTAGCAATTTCATAGCATGCATGTATTGATCACCTTTTATATATACAAATCCATATGCTTATGAAAAATTTGAGATCAACTTTGGTAGGAAATTAATATTACAAACAATTATGAAATTTTTGTTGCATGAAACCAAAATACGTGTTGTATCAACTAATAAAACTCTTGTGTGATAACTTCGATATATATATATACTTACTAGGACCATTTCATGGTGATAGTATATGAACTCAGAGAGAGGTCCTTCATTGGCCGTCCATACACGTTTATATATATGCGTCCTTGGCGCGGGACCAACATAGCGGATGTCATCCCAACCAAAGGCCTCCACAATGTCGTTGAAGTCCTCGGCCTTGGCAACGTCGAAGCCTCGGAGGAGGACAGCACTGTTCTTGATCACCATTTGCTCAAACCACTCCTTGTTGTTCTTCAGAGCCAAGAGGAGAGACTCCAAGCCCTTCTTGCTTGGCTCTGGTGGTTGTAGCACCAGTGGCATGGTCTCACCATGCACTTGTTTCTCACCCTCACACTTGCCCACCTTGAATTCTTTGCAAGTGTATTCCATCTCTATATGTGTGTGTTAGTGTGTGTATTTGTGTGTATGTGTGTGTGTATTGGTAATGGTTTTATATATAGGAGGGGGTTGATGGGTTTTTTGTGATTTGATGAATCGGTGTTTACTATGGAATCATAAGGTGGCCTACCCATCGGCAATAATAGATTCTTACTATGTCGTTTTGTTCAAAGCTTTTGAATTTTTTTTTTGGTTGTTTAATTGTCTGTCTCAATTGGCTTGTGTGATTGGCTTTTTAGTTTCTCACTTATCCTGTCTTAAAAGTTCAATGCATATTATATATATGTGTGTGTGTGGTTAATTTGAGTGCTTATAGGACATTTTTTTCAAAAAGGAATTAGACTGGACTTTAATTTAATTTGATTTTTTTGAACTCATCATATAATAATTAATGAACATTTGATAACTTTTTCATCTGGAAAGGTACGTCTTAACCGGCCATGCATGCACATTCCCTAAAGCTTATTATAAAGTCTTAATTAATTAAGTTATGGTCTTAACTAGTGACATCCTGAGATGAATACTATATATATTTAAAAAATAAAATTAGTGCGGGTATGATTAAGATTTAAACATAAATTTTAGATAATATTGTTAATAAAACAAAAAAGGGCATGTATACTGTGACATATCTGTGTGTGTGTGTGTTTGAAATCTGACCGGGCATATTCTTTTTACATATGCTAATTTGGTAGTCATGATCTTGTAAACTGTTTGGGAGTTTGGAATTCTATTATTAATGTGTTTGCTTTAATTATAATACTAATAATAATTATTATAATAACAAGAATAATAATAGTAGTATAGTAGTGAAAGAAACTAGCATAATGATTGTGTAGTTTGTACATATTCTAAGGGGTGGTGATTTATGCTTGTCTCAAGCTTGCAAATTATTATAATTTTTAATTATTTATTTTCCAACTTGATATACACCATGCTTTGTACCTTGAAGCAAAGAAATAGTAGCTTTCACTTATAATTATAAACAATAGAGAAACAAGGAAGATAAAACCAAGAAACCCAACAATGAAAACAATGCATTTCCTCTCGATATTATAGTATACATACATATATATATATATATATATATACACAAAATATGTTACTTACAACTATGTGGATATCATCTTGGTGGCCTGATACCGGTCTGATACCACTCTTTAAACTTCAAGTTGGGGATACTTCAAAAGGGTCCTCAAACACCATCCTTGCAACGGGCTTTGAAACTTTTGAGCAGACTTTTCAATTTTTAATTGGAAGATAACAATGTGAACGTTAATCAATCAATACATTGTCTCGATATTTGCCTACTGTCTACTATATTAAAATATGAATTTGCATAATCTGTTGAGTAATTACAGCAACTAAGGCAAATGATCTTAAAGTAGGATCAAGGTTCCTCGTAACCGTATCGATCGTTGTAACGGTAACGATATCGGTGTAACGGACTCGGGTCAATATCGGGATTATGTAACGGGACTCGGTTATCGCAATCGTGAATTTTTTAAAATCTTGCACATCTCACCCAAAATGTTCTTATTGGATACTTTTGGCAACATAAATGAATAAAGATGATTTTTTTGTAGATTTAAGTGAATTTTATTTATTTATTTTTAAAAATTTAATAAAAAAAACATGAGTTATTAATAAATCTAATACTGTTATTTCAATGTTTATGATATACATGTTATGATATTATTAAATTAATTTTAAATTTAAATAAATAAAAAATTGAAATCATAAAAGATATAATTTATTTTGGAAAAATTACACAAACTACCCCTGAACTATGACCTAATTATAGAGAGTACCCCTAATGTTTGAATAATATCAGTACTACCCCTTAGAACAACCTCAATCAGATTTGTGCGTGAATTTACTTAAAAGCCCTTGTTTCATATTATATTTTAGGGTTAATTTCAAGAAACCCCCTATACTATCCAGTTTTATCAACTAACCCACACGGTGTCCACTTTGCCCCAAAAATTATAAATTCAAAAATATATATATATTTTTCGCAAAAAAAATTATTTTTTGGAGGGAGAATATTATTTTCCAAAATATGAATTATTTCAGAAAAAATAATATATATTTTTAGAAAAAAATCATATTTTGGAATATAGTATATATTTTTCGCAAAAAAATATATATTTTTTAGAAAAGATCATATTTTGGAACATAATAGTATATATTTTTCGGAAAAGATCATATTTTGGAACATAATATATATTTTTCGCAAAAAAAAGAATTTTTCGGAAAAATTCATATTTTGGAACATAATAAGTACTTTTTTGCAAAAAAAATCATATTTTGGAATATAATATATATTTTTCGCAAAAAAAGTATTTTTCGGAAAAAAAATCATATTTTGGAACATAATATATACTTTTTCACAAAAAAAAATTCATATTTTGGAACATAATAAGTACTTTTTTGCAAAAAAAAATCATATTTTGGAACATAATATATACTTTTTCGCAAAAAAATTATTTTTCGAAAAAAAAATTCATATTTTGGAACATAATAAGTACTTTTATGCAAAAACAAAATCATATTTTGGAACATAATATTTATTTTTTAGAAAAAAATCATATTTGGAACATAATATATACTTTTTCGCAAAAAAAATATCTTTCGAAAAAAAAATTCATATTTTGGAACATTATATATAAATTCAAAAAAAATTGGGTATTTAAGTAATTTTGTATGCAAAATTGGAACATGCAATGATATGAGGGCAAAAATGGAAGTTCACTACAAAAACAGCCTTTATTGACCAATACACAAAGTTTTCGGCGTTGACTTTGAACAGAAGGGGCTAAGTGTTACAACGGATGTGGTTTTAAGGGTAGTTTATGATATTATTGAAACGTAAGGGGTACCGCATGCAATTAGGTCATAGTTCAGAGGTAGTTTGTGTAATTTTCCCATTTATTTTCAACAATGCAAAATAATTTTGAAAAAGGTACACGGTTCACTACCAAAATGAATTTCATAGTGGATATTGTTGCTCTGGTTGGGGTTCGTGAAATGATTGTCAATTTTGAGTTGTATCTTTAGTGGACATTTGATTTATCATTAGTAAATCATCTTCTCTTCGTAATTGATAAAGATGATTCTGACCCTAAGTATATCATAATGAATTATTAGACTGATTTGTAATGGGCCATAACGGTCGTTACAGCCATCGTAACAGGCTGTAACGGCCGGTTCGAGTGTGGGAACCGGCCCACACCGTTGTAATAGTCCGTAACAATAATGGACGCTCCAAAAAGCAAGCATTACGTAAGGACCGTTACGGCGAACCATGAATATGACTGGTCTAGATATTTTCTATGTAATACTACTAACTTAGATAGATTCACAATAAAAGTTTCACCATATTAATTACAACTATGGAAGAAATTAAATTATGTTTGGTTCAACTGTATATGTGAAGGGGTTATTATTTTGTATCACCAATATATAATGATATTTAGTCACAAATGTATGGAGATGGCAATTTTAGAAGAAGGAGAAGACATAAACGGATCAAAATAAGTACGGTTAACTACATAAAACACTCCTTTATTATAAATACGATGCGAATAACACCCTATACTTTGAAAATATGTGTATTGACATCAGTACTTTTGAAAAATATGCGAACACCCCCTATAAGTTTGGAAAATGTGCGAACACCTCCTGCAAGTTTCAAAAACGTGCGAATATCCCCCTGCAAGTTTCGAAAACGTGTGAAAACCCCCCTTCTTTGACTTTTATACTCTTTTAAATACCCATTTTACCCTTACCCTTAATCTTCAAAATATATATATATATATATAAATTTTGAAAAATAAATTTCAAAGCCAATATATAAAATTCAAATTCGAAATTTATATATATAAAATTTCAAACCAATATATATATAAAATAAAATTTTCAAAATTTATATATATAAAATTTGAAACCAATATATATATATATATATAATAAATTTTTCGAAATTTAAATATATAAATTTCGAAATATATATATAATTCGTAAAAAATATATAAATTTCAAAAAATATATATAAATTTCGAAAAATAAATATTAAATTTTTTAAAACCAATATATATATATAAAATAAAATTTTCGAAATTTATATATATATAATTTGAAATATATATAAAATTCGAAACAAATATATAAAATTCGAAAAAAAATATATAAAATTCAAATAGTTGTGCAAATAGAAGTATAAAAAACACAAGTGACTAAAGTAGAATACACCAAAACAAAATTTAAAGTAAAAGAAAGTAGAATATATGAGTATATTTTCGCCGAATTTTATATATTTTTGAATTCTATATTTTATTTTCGAAATTTAATATATTTTTTTCGAATTTAATATTTTCCCCGAATTTTATATATTTTTTTCAAAATTTATATATGTTTTCGAAATTTATAAATATTTTTTGAATTTATATATGTTTTTTCCAATTTTATATTTTTCTTTTCAAAATTTATATTTTTTCGAATTTTATATTTTTTTGAATTATATATATATTGTTTCAAATTATATATATATATTTTCGTATTTTATATGTATATTTTTATAATTTTATATATATATTTGAAATTTATATATGTTTTCGAATTTTATATTTTTTTTTTTGAATTTTATATTTTTTTTCGAATTTTATATATTTGTTTCAAATTTTATATATTTGTTTTCGTATTTTATATGTTTTTTTAGAAATATATATATTTTCCATTTTTTAGAAATTTATATACTAGTGGCATATATGTTATTTTACACGAATGAGGTCAATTCGCACATATTTGAAAGGTTTGGGGTCAAGTCGAACCGTAGGGGATTATACACACTATATTTATACCATAAGGGTGTTAAAGGGTCGCGACCCAAATAAGTATTAAAGTAAGCATATGAATAATGTCCACAAACCCTTGCTCTTGATGACTTCTATTTATAGTCTCTCTTTGTGGAGGGTTTGGATGATGTACCTCATAAGTATTGATATTTTTGATTTTTTGGATAAAAAAAGCTGTTTAGAATGATATTTGACAAATTTTTTATAAAAGGTTTTGGATTTTGGAATAATATTTTAAAGAAATTAAGGTACCAATTTCTCAAAAAAAAAATATTCTTCTCTTTTTCTTCTACGTAAAGTTATAAGCTTAGATTATGCTAAAGAGGACCTAAAAGATGTGTTCTAGTATTATATGTGCTTGATAAGATGATATCATTGACTATCTCTCACAAATCTCATCAGATTTTTCTCCTAAGATAGTAATTTGATTTATGTTGCACCATTTAATATTTAGAGCAATGAGTATGCTAAAGTGGTGGGAGTAAAAAATAAAAATTCATTATTTTATTCTAGAGTAGTGGGCTATGAAGCATGGATATTTTGTCTAAGGTCGTTGTATTCGTGTCGGACGTGCTCGGATACATGGACACACCAACAATATGTGTCAGACATGCCAAAAATGAGTCCTGATTTTTTTTTTTTAAAATTGGACACGCGGAGGACACGCGTGTGTCCTTTTGTTGGACATGCGGTGGGTTGATTGATTCCATGAAAGATAGAGGATTTTTAGAACCGGTAATTAGGTGGATTACTTATGGAACTTCAACACCCTTAATCTAATCTTTAGCTTTAAATATATTTCAATATTTTTGTTCCTTCTCATCTTGTGAGAGAAATTGGAGCACCTATTCATTTATCCAATATTTGAAGAGAACAAGAAAAAACCACAAAGAACCGAAGATTTGGTATTTGTACATTCCAATCTTTGTCTTCAATCTAGAAAATTTTCACAATATAGCGAAAGAGAGACTAAGATATCGGATGTTGGGGGAGATGCATTTGATTTCTTGAATAGTAGTGGAATGAAATTTTTTAAACATGTCAGACATTTCATTTAACATATTTATTTATTTTTGTTTATAAGTTTATTTGGTTCTCATTGTTAAGTGATAAATGAAATATTTGTGCAATATAATATGTATATAATTTTTTTTTATGTTTTTTAATAGACGTGTCGGAAGCATGACGTATTCTAATTTTTCAAAATTTGCCGTGTCACTGGTCGTGTTCGTGTCGGTGCTTCATAGGTGGTAGGCTATCCAAACAACAACAACAACAACAAAAATTAAAAAAATTAAAAATAATTCTATGGAGAGTTAAAAAGATAAATATTATGTCTATTGTTTAATAAATATCCCTATACTATCCAATTTCATCATTATATCCCATCTTCTTCACATTAAGAATCAAAATGTCTAAACTACTCTCCCTTAATAGTATAAGGGGGTTTGGTGAAATCAACCCTTAAAAAAATTATTTTTCGAAAGTAAATTATATTTTTCGTAAAAACTATAAATTTCAAAATATATATATATATATATATATATTTCGAAAAATAAGATTTTTTATGAAAAATAATTTTTTTGCGAAAAATATATATTATGTTCCAAAATATGATTTTTTTTACGAAAATTATTGTTTTTGTGAAAAATATATATTATGATCCAAAATATGATTTTTTTTTGCGAAAAAGTATATATTATGTTCCAAAATATGAATTTTTTCCGAAAAATATTTTTTTTGCGAAAAATATATATTATGTTCCAAAATATGATTTTTTTTGCGAAAAATATTTTTTTGCGAAAAAGTATATATCATGTTCCAAAAGATGAATGTTTTCAGAAAAATATATATTATGTTCTAAAATATGATTTTTTCCGAAAAAGTATATATTATGTTCCAAAATATGATTTTTTCCTGAAAAATAATTTTTTTTTGCGAAAAAGTATATATTATCTTCCAAAATATGATTTTTTTTGCGAAAAATATATATTATGTTCCAAAATATGATTTTTTTTCCGAATTTTTTTTTTCGAAAAATTATATATTATGTTCCAAAATATGATTTGTTTCCGAAAAATATATATTACATTCCAAAATATGATTTTTTTCTGAAAAATATATATTTTTGCGAAAAAGTATTTATTATTTTCCAAAATATGATTTTTTTCCGAAAAATACTTTTTTTGCGAAAAATATATATTATGTTCCAAAATATGATATTTTCTGGAAAAAAAAAATTGCGAAAAATATATATTATTATGTTCCAAAATATGATCTTTTCTGAAAAATAAGTTTTTTGCAAAAAATATATACTATTATGTTCCAAAATATGATTTTTTTCCAAAAAATATATATTATTTTTTCCAAAATAATTCATATTTTGGAAAATAATATACTCCCTCCGAAAAATATTGTTTTTGAGAAATATAAATATATATTTTTTTGAATTTATAATTTTTGAGAAAAATATAATTAATTTTTGAAAAATAATTTTTTTAAATAGTTTATTTAATTAAACCCCTTATAATATTGAGGATAGTTTAGACATTTTGAGTCAAAATATGATGTGAGGGGCATAATGATAAATTGAATAGTATATGAGGCAAAAGAGCTTCTTGAAATTAATCCTTGTATAAATAATAGTTGGATTTTTATTTTTTTTAGCATTATAACAGTTGGAATAATCATACCTCATTTAGACAACAGTCCAAAGAACACACAGTTTTTCCAATAAATAACTAATAAAATTATTCGTTACAGAACCCAAAGAATAAAGAAAAAAATATTCATGCTTTTGCTTCTTGGAGCAGATCTAGAGCAGTGTCGGTCACTCTTGAAATTCACTGTGGAGTAGTACTGATCAGCTGAGAAAACCATGGCCACACTCTCTCCTTTACTCTCTCTCCTGTTGTTTGCGAGACTCTCAGCTCTAATTGTTGCTGTTCTTGTCCTCATTTGGGCACTTCGCTTCCAGAGTAGCTTCATCCCTCGCTCTCCCTCTCAGGAAGACCTCATTTATGCTGTAAGTTGTAACACCCACATATACATATATATTGATATCTATATATATGCATGCATTAGTATTCGATGTTATAATGTTGGGTTTTTTTTGAAGTTTTTCTTTATTTATTAAACAGGTGCTTCATCCAATTTGTATGGTGATTGGTTTCATACTCATCAGCGGAGAAGGTGATGTGAGAATCAAGAAATTGTACCAAACCCATGTGCTTATTGAAACATCTTATTGAAGCAATTAAGTGATTTTGAAAATTGGGTTGTGATTGTTTTCTATGATTCTTGTGCCAAACCCATGTAAGCAAGAAATTGGTCTTAAAAAATGGGTTGTGATTGTTTTTTATGATTGAATTGTAAAATTGAAACAGTCCCATCTTATTGAAACAATGAAGTGATATTAGACAATGGGTGGTAATTGATTTTGATTATTTTTGTGCTAAATTCATGTTTCATTGAAAAACAGAAAGTGCTTTGAAAACAGTGATTGCGATAATTTTTCGTCCATGATTGAATTGTAATTTGCAGCAAACCAATGCTCTTATTGAAGAAATTAATTGATTATAGAAAATGCTAGTGATTGATTTTTATGATTTTTGTGGCAGACTCATGTTCTCATTGAAACAAGAAAGTGATTTGGAAAAATGGGTTGTGATTTATATCTTTTTAGTTTTTGATTTTTTGTGATTTCAGCAATTTTGGTTCATAGATGGTTACCGGGGTCAAGGAATTTGAAGAAATCGGTGCACCTTAGCCTGCAAGGGGTGGCTTTGGCTTCTGGGGTTTTTGGGATCTGGACAAAGTTCCATAGCAAAGATGGGGTTGTGGCTAATTTCTACAGTCTGCATTCATGGATGGGTTTGATTTGTATCTCCTTGTTTGGCTTTCAGGTTAACTTCTTCTTAATATCCAAATTAATTATTCATATTGTTGTTTGTCCTCTCCCATCATTGATCAATTTGAGATAATATAATATATATTTTCAAAAATATACAGAATAATGTGTTGATTTGATGGCATTGTGTCCCTCCACATTATTAACAGCTACATTACACATATGCAAATTGCAAACAACCACTCATTCATAATACATGTTACTGTTTTTATTATTTTCATTACTAGATGTGGATATATGTTTACATTGTGGAAAATAATGTTAGTGTAAGCAAAACAATGTCAAAAGT
Source organism: Cornus suecica (assembly GCA_963922005.1). Taxonomy (NCBI): domain Eukaryota; kingdom Viridiplantae; phylum Streptophyta; class Magnoliopsida; order Cornales; family Cornaceae; genus Cornus; species Cornus suecica. Next base: position 66,658,894 of record OY998245.1, read on the forward strand.
TTGGTTTATTTCTCGCTACCATGTCATTGGTATGTACACCCAATGAAAATGTTGATTATCAACTTATAGTCACCATTGTTTACACTTAGCAGATGCGTTCTTAGGTGACACATGCATGGAGTAGTGTAGAATATATATATATACATATATATATGTGTGTGTGTGTGATGAAAGAATAAGTTAATTTTACACCCTTTGATACTTTATCTTTGTCTTTGACAGTGCAACCACAAGTTAATTTTACATACTTTGAGTACTCGTGTTGTCTTCGCCGATGCAACCAGTAGATTGAATTTCCACTTTTTTTTTTTTCCATGATGCATAGAGATGTCTTATGTCATTAAGTAATACTATAAGTTAGAATTCCATCTTAATCTTTTTACCAACATAAACATGTTTTAATTACTTTATCTTTGTCTTTGACGATGCAACTGTGAGACTTATGACTCAAGTAAAGCAAATGTGATACATGCAATGATGCAAGACTCATTGATGATGCATGGGATGACCATTGCAGAAGCTTCCACAACCTTCCAGCAACATGCAAGCTCTCAAAATACATGAACCAAACTGAAGCTTCAAACATGCGTGAACATCTTTGCCACAACCTCTGTCAACTTGTTGTAATTGTCATTTTGAGTTTCTCCTCTCTCAAGCCCTATATATATGGGTGCATACATGAGTAAATTTTAAGCTCACTTGAGAGAGAAAAGTGAGAGAGGGCAGAGGTAAAACCGAAGTGTTTCCTCCCGATATATTGAGTTACCTCTCCGTGGACGTACCCTTTTTTTGTCTCTGTGTGTTTGATTAGAGTTTAGGTCCAACAATTAGTATTAGAGCTATTTTTGTTCAAAACAGAGCCGTTTCTTTCGACTTTATTTCGAACAAAACCAGTCGTCAAAACACCAAATCAAATATACTGGAGAATTGCCCATCACGAGACGAAGCAATTTTCATTGACATTAGAGCCAAACAGCCCCTCACGTGCCCTCACACGCATCCAGACGCTTGGTGCGTCAAACTCCTCGGTGTCACGCGCCTCTTTCCTTTAGCGCGCGTGAGGATCATGCGTTGCCACGCGCCATCTCCGGCCAGACTAGAGTTTTCGATGACTTTTTCCGGCGCCGGCTTATTTTTTCGATGATGATGTCATCAGTGACGTCACTGATACGTGTCACTCTCAGATGTTGACACGTGTCTCAGTCAGATCTTGCCACGTGTCCTTCCTAAATACTGCCACGTGTCACCTGTTAGATCGTGCCATGTCATCAATTTTTTGAGAAATTACAGTTTTGCCATTCTACACTATTTTGGTCATTCCGAGCTCGTTTTAAGTCTGTTTTGAGCAAACGAAAGGTCGATCCTAACTAAATCGACCGTTCCAGATCTAACGGTGGGCTCCGTTTTTCAAAATTAGTACTCTAATTTTGGGAAACCTCGATTTGAAGTTTTATTGCTCCTAGTTTGTGAGTTAAATTCATCAATTTTTGATATCTATAATTTCAATTCATGACTGAAGTACAGGATACCGAACAATCAGAAGCCAGAAATACTTTTAGGAATATTATCTGGACGAGCGGTTCTATGAGGAGAACCATGCTGTCAAATGCGAAGTTTGAGGTGGAGAAATTCGACGGCACCAATAACTTTAGCATGTGGAATGCAAAGTCCAAGATCTTCTATTTCGAGATGGTTCCCAGATTGCCTTGGATGCTAAGCCCAAGGATATCTCAGATGAATACTGGACATTCGTCAATCGTCAAGCTTGCAGCACAATCCGATTGTGCTTAGCGAAAGATCATAAATATTTTGTGATGGAGGAGAAACTCAAAATGACAATTACAACAAGTTGGCAGAGGTTGTGGCAAAGATGTTCACGCATGTTTGAAGCTTCAGTTTGGTTCATGCATTTTTTAGAGCTTGCATGTTGCTGAAAGGTTGTGGAAGCTTCTGCAATGGTCATCCCATGCATCATCAATGAGTCTTGCATCATTGCATGCATCACATTTGCTTTACTTGAGTCATAAGTCTCACAAATCTCCACAATGACGAAAGAGTTTACTGATTGAGCTACCCCCAATGCGCATTTAGGCGCTCTGAGTCCGAGAGATATTAATCAAGTCCAAACAATGTTGAAAAACACCTGTCAGACTAAAGGGATCGGAACTATACGTCTAAAGATGCATGACGGTACAATCAGAAAACTCACCGATGTCAGATATATTCCAGACCTGAAGAAAAACCTCATTTCATTAGGGGTTTTAGACTCCAACAGTTACAAGGTGACCATGGAAGGTGGAGTTCTGAAAGTTGTACGAGGTGCATTCGTGGCAATGTGAGGTAATATGCAGAAAAACCTGTATTTCCTAGACGGACATACAGTAATAGGAAGTGCAGTTGTGGCGAGCAGTTCTGAAGACAAGTCAGCCGATCTTACCCGACTTTGGCACATGCGTTTAGGGCATGCGGGTGAGAAGGCGTGCAAGGCTTATTGAGGCAAGGCAGATCGAAATGTGCCAAAACTGGCAAACTTGACTTCTGTGAGCATTGTGTAATGGGCAAACAGACGAGGGTCAAGTTCGGCACTGCGATTCATCGAACGAAGGCAACACTAGACTATGTCCACACAGACTTCTAGGGGCCATCCAGAATCGTTTCATTGGGAGGTAAAGTTGGTTTGTAACGTTTATTGATGATTTTTCTAGATATGTCTGGGTATACACCATGAAGCATAAAGATGAAGTGTTAAATATCTATCTTAAATGGAAGAAAATGATAGAGACCCAGACAGGCAAGAAGCTCAAGAGGCTCAAATCAGATAATGGTGGTGAGTACAAATCAGATCCCTTTCTTGAAATATGTCAGAAAGAAGGGATAATTAGACACTTCACAATGCCTAAAACGCCACAACAAAATGGAGTAGCAGAACGGATACATCGCACTTTGGTGGAGAAAGTACGATGTATGCTATCTCAATTCGACCTAAGCAAGGCATTTTGGGCTGAGGCGTTGTCATACGCCACTCATATTGTTAACCGACTTCCTGCAACTGCACTTAATGGGAAAATTCCCAAGGAGGTATGGTCCGGATATACAGTTTTTGATTATGATTCTTTACATATTTTTGGGTGTCCAACATACTTTCATGTTGTGGAATCTAAACTGGATCCTAGAGCAAAGAAAACTATCTTCATGGGTCACAGTGAAGGGGTTAAAGGATTTCGCTTGTGATGCACTGAAACAAAGAAGATTGTCTGTAGCCGAGACGTTACCTTTGATGAGTCTATCATACTGAGGCAGATAGCTCCAGTTAAAGAAGATGTGAATCCAAATCTTCAGCAGCAGGTGGAGTTTGAGAGTCACGAAAATATTGAGCCACCAGTTGATAGTTCTGAAGATGATTCTAATAGTCAGGACGAAGACTCGGTTGAGGTGGAAACTCCATCTCCAGTACAGGTGATTAGTCAGCAGCCAGACTCTATCGCCACCAGTAAACCCAGAAGGGTCATTCAGAAACATGTTAAACATTCCTCTATTCAGATACTTTTGGCTTTAGTAGCACAGTTTGATCTCGAGTTAGCTCAACTTGATGTCAAAATTGCATTTCTCCTTGGCACTTTGAACGAAGAGATCTACATATATCAGCAAGATGGGTTCAAAGTTCCACGACGTGAGAACTGGGCATGTAAATTGAGCAAGTCACAGTATGGCTTGAAACAGTCCCCTAGATAATGGTACAAACGGTTTGACTACTTCATGAACAAACAGAGGTATACCAAAAGCCACTTTGATCATTGTGTATACCTTCGAAAACTCCCACACATTTGTATATTTGTTCTTATATGTAGATGATATGCTGATAACATCTAAGAGCAGGGTGGAGATCGATAGACTGAAGGTTCAATTGAGCTCAGAGTTCGAAATGAAGGATCTTAGCGAAGCTAAGAAGATTTTCGGGATGGAGATCAAGTGGGACAGACAGAAAGGCACCGTGTGTTTAATTCATACAAAGTATTTGAAGAAAGTACTTCAGACGTTTGTTATTGATGGCAACGCAAAATCAGTAAGCACACCGCTGGCCTCACACTTCAAACTGAGAGCAAAGATGTCACCAACTACAGACGATCAGAAAAGGCAAATGGAACATGTTCCATATGCAAATGCAGTTGGTGCCTTGATGTATGCAATGGTATGTACCAGACCCGACATTTCACATGTTGTAAGCATGGTGAGTCGTTACATGCACAATCCTGGAAAAGGCCATTGGCAAGCAGTGAAGTGGATTCTACGGTACATTCATGATATTGAAGATATCAGTTTAAAGTTCGAGAGAGAGAAGACAGTGGGTAAACATCTAATTGGATATGTTGATTCCGACTATGCTGGAGATCTTGATAAATGGCAATCTACCACATGATATGTCTTCACTATGGCAGGCGGACCAATATGCTGGACAGAGGCAGAGTATATGGCTGTAACCGAAGCTTCAAGAAAGCTATTTGGCTTCAAGGACTGACTGCAGACTTGGGTATTTTTCAAGAAACCGTGAAGGTTTTTTGTGACAGTTAGAGTGTTATTTGTTTGGCAAAGAACCAGATCCATCATAGTCGTACCAAGCATATTGATGTTCGGTTTTACTTTTTTCGAGACATAGTAGATGACTGGGAACATTCTACTACAGAAGATCGGGACTGTAGATAATCCTGCAAATATGTTCACCAAAGTGGTTACAGGGATCAAGTTTCAACACTATTTGGACTTGATCAATATCTCTCGGACTCAGAGTGCCTAAAGGCGCATTGGGGGTAGCTCAATCAATAGACTCTTTCATCATTGTGGAGATTTATGAGACTTATGACTCAAGTAAAACAAATGTGATGCATGCAATGATGCAAGACTCATTGATGATGCATGGGATGACCATTGCAGAACCTTCCACAACTAGGGATGGCAAAAAAACCCGCCCCGCCCCGAACCCGCCCCGTTTAGCTAACCGGGGTGGGTATGGGGCAAAAACAAATTCCCCGATTATAATCGGGGCGGGTATGGGGCGCCCTCGCCCCGCCCCGATTAGCTATATATATTTATCTATATATATGAATAAACATGTATTGACGGGTTGTTTATTATGCTTTTGAAATCTTTGATTTTGATTTCATATAGATTTATTGTTTGATTTTGATCTCTTATAGTTAGGTTTGATTTTGGGATTTTATTGTTATTTGGGGGAAAAATAATACGTAATCGGGACGGGGCGGGGAGTTGCCGGGTACAGGGCGGGGTGGGTCGGGAAAATAAAAAATTAATCGGGGACGGGGCGGGGAAAAATAATCGGGTTCGGGGACGGGGCGGGGCCCGCCCCATTGCCATCCCTATCCACAACCTTTCAGCAACATGCAAGCTCTCAAAATGCATGAACCAAACTGAAGCTTCAAACATGCGTGAATATCTTTGCTACAACCTTTGCCAACTTGTTGTAATTGTCATTTTGAGTTTCTCCTCTCTAAATCCCTATATATATGGGTGCATACATGAGTAAATTTTAAGCTCAGTTGAGAGAAAAAAGTGAGAGAGGGCAGAGGTAAAATCGAAGTATTTTCTCCCGATATATTGAGCTACCCCTCCATGAACGTACCCGTTTTTTGGAGAATCACGTATAAATCTTTGTCTCTGTGTGTTTGATTAGAGTTTAGGTCCAACAGCAACCACAAGTTATTTTTCCATCCTTTGAGTACTCTCATGTTGTCTCTGACAATACAACCACTAGATAGAATTTTCACTTTTAATTTTTGTTTTTCGCATGATATATGTAGTTTTCTGATCTTATTAAGTAATACTATAATTTAGAAATCCCTTTTGGGCGTAGTGGTTGATTAGCCTAATTTATTCTCAGCTAGCTCGAAAAGTAATGGTTATCTACATTTTCTGCACCATCGTTTAATGTTCTATTGAGCTAAAGAATAATAGTAAAGAAATCGTGTAGGTAGTCTTCAGATGGTTGTACAACGCTTTGTTGATAAAATATCTAGGTATTACTTGACTTGTGTCATAGTTCTGAGTTGGAAAATCAAAAGTTTTATTAGAATATACCGACGTTATGTTACAAATTTGTCCATGTTGGTGCAGTGGTTGATGGGATTCTTGAGCTTTTGGCACAGAGGGGAGGCACGCGCCATAAGGGTGCGGATCTTGCCTTGGCATGTCTTCGTTGGCCTTTACACGTATGGTTTGGCAGTAATAACAGCAGAGACAGGATTGCTCGAGAAATTGACATTCTTGCAAACGAAAGGAAATGTGTTGAAGTACTGTACCGAGTCCATGATTGTAAATAGTTTAGGCCTTGGTTTGGCTCTGCTCAGCGGCATTGTAATATTAGCAGCTGCCTCACCAAAGCACCAAACTGCACAAACTAAGGTCATGTACTCAAATGGCAAGCATTTGTCTTAAACTCATTCAAATGGCAACTAATGTTCATTTCTTGTGTTGCATACCTATGAGTAAAGAGTACCATGGTTATTTGCAATCTGACCGTGTTTAGCAATTGTGATATAGAGATTGGAGTATCGAACTCTGGCACTGTGCCAGCAGTCGACCTCTTTTCAAGCAACAGATGGAGGTTTCAAGACTGGTGAAGAGAGAGAAGAAAACTCGGGCATTATTTCTAAAATTGTCCGTGTTTGTATTGACCTATTTCAAAAAATTAGGTAAATTCTTTGCATGTTCAATGGATGATTTTACTGGATGCATTTGATGATTGTGTGTTTTATTGAGCTTAATCTGGAGTCTGCTTCGGTAGAGATTAGTAAGAAAAAATAGATGAAAGATTAAGTCTATTTGTAAGAACATTTATTTATGTAATAACATTATTCTGATCATAGGTTATGTTTAGAGTTTTGTATTTTAGATTGGGTTGTTAAGTGTTACATGTGTGGTCAAAGTGGTATCGTTTCTGATTTATTTTCTCTTATTAGAAAAATTAATGAAAGATCATGACGTAAAAATATTGGTGTCGTCTCTGATTTATTTTATGCACTTATATTTATTATTGCGTGGTTTATATTGTGATCGAATTGAATTAAAATTAACTTTTCAGCAATTAAAATTTTAATTTATCAATTAATTCATAAAAAGTCTATTCACCCCCTTCTAGGCTTAGTTCACCATCTTCTAGATAATTTCACTATTTAATAAAACACACACAATCATCAATAAAACACAATCATCAATCCGAACGGGTAGCTCAGGCAATTGGAAAAGTCAGAGACCTAGTGCCTCAAGAAGTACTAGGTCGCTGGATACAGAAAGTTTGGGCCCCTGGAGAGTTGAATTGCTCGTTAATTCCAGATTCCCGAAAATTAATCAATGTGCACGTAAGTTGGCCCGGATAACAGGTCACCTAAAAAAAAAAATCACACACACTCATCAAACTTGAGCTAACAGTTTCGGCAGTCACATTGATCTATGTGATTGCATTACTAAAGGTTTCGAAACCTAATTATAAGAAGATAAAATAATAATATAGAAATAATTGAATTGATGAGTTAAATTTATCACACTAGTTCAATTGATTCCAAATAACAATAATAGTAGTACTTCTAATATTAATATTGTATCAAAGTTTGTACAACCCTTTAAAAAGCCGAAGTATACAAGTCCAGTGTTTGTTAAAGTGAAGATATATACAAGTGCATAGTTTGTACATGGCGCGACATGCTCAAAATATGCTACTACCGTTGTTCCATACAGGGCCGGCCCTGGGCCTAGGCCCAGCCGGCTGCCTAGGGCATCAGGACTTCAAATTATTATTTTTATTGTATTAGTATTAGGTCCAAAATTTAAAATATGTATATATATATATGTTAGTATAAGCCCAAATATAAAAGGCTTCTTATCCAACCCAATACTAATTCATAGGTTAAATTAATAAAATCCAATCCATTCTTCTAATAATTAAATTAAAACAAACTCAACCTAAAGAGAAATTAAAACTAATACAAGGACTTTGAATGCATATAAAGATGCCTCAATTTTTTTTTCTCCTTTTGTATTAGTATAAACTCAAATATGATTTTTTAAGTTATAGTCTAATATAAATTAGAATTCAACCAAATATTACACTTATAATAGGGAAAGTTCATTTAGAGTAGTATTTTTGCTCTCTAAATTTTTTTTACTAGGACACATTAGTCCTACTTTTGACAAACATTTACAAATAAGTTCAAATTCAATTTTTATTTCAAAAGTATCTTCTACTAATCATTATTTTCATACCCTTCATATTTCTGTGTTTTAATATGTGAAATCTATACAAAAGAAGCACCAAGTAATTATGTAGTGTTTTTGTCATTCGTTAGAAATTTGAATTTATAAAATATTTACATTTTTATAAAAAAAATTGCATCGCGTGAAGTGAAGGGGACCAAAAAAAATTTCGCGTGAGAAATTTACATCGCGTGAAATGAAGAGCCCCAAAAAAATTTCCGCCTTCAATCTCGCCTAGGGCCTCAAAAATTTTTGGCACTCTCAGGGCCGACCCTGGTCCCATATTACTTATCCAAATTTGACTTTTCAAAGGTTTTTAGATTATTTTGTATTTTCAATATTGTCCTTTGTTAAGATAGTATAATTATGATTTTTAATGGGACTTATTATTATTTGAAGTTAATGAAGAAGAATAATTTGAAAGAATATAAGATTATATTGTATTGGAATTTAAAATTGAATAAATATTTTGAAAAAAAATAAAATTGTAAAAGTGAACACATAAAATATGTTGGACTCTGGAGTCCTAGTTTTTATTTTTGTGTTGCTTTTGTATAAGGTCGTCCACCTCTTTATAGCCATAAATCAAACACACACAAAGACCAATAAACCAACCAAAAACTGACACAGGAAAACAAAAGCCAAAAAGGTCATCAGATGGGCAAAAAGGTCAAATCCCTTTTGCTCCTAAAAAATTTGTTTCATTCTACTTTCTTTTTGGATAACAAGTTACAAGTTACATCTTCCACACCACATATCCATACAATCCCCACATGCCCATACACAATAAATTATAGGGTAAGTTATATTTTCATCCCCTCAAAATATAATTTATTATAGTTTCACCTTTTATTCTTTGGATAATTATAATTTTATTCCCTCAAGTTTGAAAGTTGTAACAAATATTTCCTGGAATGAAATTTTGACATGATCAAACCCGATTAATACTGGGTTAAATGTCTAAAATGCCTCCAAATTTATTGTTATGAACATTTTTGCTCCAGTCTTCTACACTATTGTTTTATTTTGCCTTAATTTGAATATACTAATTGGACAATTACGGTCAGATCAGACAAAAAAATCCAATTTTTTACACTATAATTGAGAAATATTCAGGGTTATATATGTCATTTCAATTTTTAAATCATTAGAATTGGACTTTGATGACCTATAGGTGGTTAAACTGTAATTATCCAAAAGATAGGAGATAAAATTATAATAAATTATATTTTGAGGGAATGAAAGTGTAATTTACCCTAAATTATATGTTACCTCTACTTTCTTTAACCCTTTTTTTTTTTTTCTTTTTTTAATTTGGGTTAAATTCCTAAGAAAAAACATCTGCACTCTTTAGACCCACCTTTCTCTTGTAGGTCATCATTTCATTTTAAAAAATTTGATAAAAAAATTTATTTTATTTTCGTGGTTTATCAACCTTGCGAAAATGTATAATCTTCGCAAGTCGTATTTATAATTTAAATTGAATATGTTTGTAAGTCGCTCCTTATTATAATGAGAGCGAAATGTTGTCAAATTACACACATGATTTAAATTGAGTGGTTTTATAATTTGTACCTCACTTCAATCAGAGTGAAATGTTCGAATAACACCTCATGAGTCATGAGACCCCCTTTATTCACTCAAATATTTATATATATTCCTTTTGAAATTTTATATATATATATATATATATATATATATATATATATATATATATATTTACAAGATTATGTTTTTTAGGAGTGATTGGTAGTTTTGAATTGTGGGCTATAGAAGTTCCATCCTCGGAGAATATGAGTGGACAAAGATAGACAGTGGCTAAATAAGAGCCAAAAGATAGGTATATAGTGGGGCATTAGAGAATTGTCTTACCTCATACACAGTCCTACATGTCACAAAAACAGATAGACCTTGAGCAAGACAAGGCTAGAAAAAAACTGGAAAAAAAAAAAACATTAATATGTTTTTGTTAAATTTTACAGTTGAAAATGTCCTTTTCAGTCTGTATATATATTTTTGTGTAACCGGACATTCCTCTGAGAAATGAGTTAAACCCACCATATTTCATGACTTTCAATCCCTTTGGAGAATGTGTGGCCACTAGTTATGTTGGTGGTGGACACTAGAGATTAAACTCTATTTATCAAAAACTAGAATTGTGTGTGAAACAAAGAAGACTTTTTTTTTTTTTTTTGTTTTGCTTTTGAAGAGTCTATGAACCTGATAAGATGATAATGCTCATGATGTGGAGATGTTTATAGATAGATATACTGGCTGAATCTGTATATATTCAAAAAATTTGACATGGGTTTTGCTTATTGAGTCAGGATTGTCTTGGTTTATATTGGTTTTGATGGTATGAGGTATATGCTATGGGGTGGGGAGGAATGGGTGGGAGGTGTTTGAGAATTGGTCTCTATGAAAATGAGTTGAATGTTGAATATTGCATATTATCTATACCTACATGATAATCAGATTAGGCTTCCTGGTTACTGCTTCAATTGCAGCTTATGCAATTAAGCAGGCTAACCTCAAAAACTCGCGGGCATCGAACTCTTTCACCAAGCCTTCAGGTACTCTCTATGAGCTTTGTGTGTGTATATATATGTATATATATATTTATCCTTGATAGCTGATTGCCTGTATCACAAATTTATTGGTCCAAGAGAGGTATGCTCCATTTGATAGGTTAATCACAGTTGCAAAAAAAGGTTTTATTATACTTCTTTCATTTGGATTTTTATTTATTTAACTCGAGTTTTGGTAAAAATTTGGAACTCAGAAAATGGTGAAGCATCCCCTGAACAACCTCAGAATGACCGGGAAGACAAAGAGCAGTTTACGTACTCTAGTTATGGCCTCAAAGAGGAGGATGTAAGTATTAATGCATTCAATTCTACTTCTTAATTTGCTGCCTACATATGTATATAACAATATATGCAGTTTACATGTTTAAAAAGTGAATTTCAAATGTCTTTTTGTTTAAATTTTCCATTGGAAAGATTAGATAACTTCGCTTTTAATTTGCTTGTATTTTTTGTTATATTATAGGGGGAGGAGGAAGAGGAGAAAGAAGAGGTTAAATTAATGAGCAGTGTAATAACTCTGGCTCTTAGTGAACCACCTGATAATGAAGATGACATATTACCTGAATTCGAACGTCTTTTAGCGGGTGAGATTGATTTTGGATTACCCAGTGACAAGTATGATACAGAGACCATATCAAAGATTGAGAGGGAGAAAGTTTATGAAACTGAGATGGCTAACAATGCAAGTGAACTTGAACGACTGCGCGATCTAGTGAAGGAGCTAGAGGAGAGGGAAGTGAAGCTTGAAGGCGAATTGCTCGAGTACTATGGTTTAAAGGAGCAGGAGTCGGACATTACTGAATTGCAAAGGCAGCTCAAGATCAAGACAGTAGAGATTGACATGCTGAACATTACCATCAATTCGTTGCAGGCTGAGAGGAAAAAGCTTCAGGAAGAGGTCTCGCAGGGAGCGTCTGCTAGGAAGGAACTTGAGATGGCGAGGAATAAGATAAAGGAGTTGCAGAGACAGATTCAGCTTGAAGCAAATCAGACAAAAGGCCAGCTATTGTTGCTCAAGCAACAAGTGAGTGGTCTTCAGTCGAAGGAGGAAGAAGCCTTCAAGAGAGACGCCGAAGTTGAGAAGCAGCTTAAAACTCTGAAGGAACTAGAGGTGGCGGTTGTTGAGCTTAAGCGAAAGAATAGAGAGATTCAGCATGAAAAGAGAGAGCTGACTGTAAAATTGGACGCTGCTGAAGCCCGTGTAAGAGCCCTTTCTAATATGACAGAGGTAAAACTCTCAGGTGCTCTGAGCATATTCATGTGCTCATTTTTGCTCAATTTAGATTATGTTGCTCTCTCTACGCGCTTATTTGGGAAAGATGTATAAATACTGACAATTTTATGATACATGGTCTGTCGATTCGTATGTTAGTAGATATATATTTTCATATGGGCGAGCCACATTTGAGTTCATATATCTACATTTTGGTGAAATTAACTGTGTTTGAATTTGTGCCTTTTCAAGTACAAGTTAATGTGAGATGCTTCATTTTATGCTGCTACAGAGTGAAATGGTTGCGAGGACGAGAGAGGAGGTCAATAATTTAAGGCATGCCAATGAAGACCTTTCGAAACAAGTTGAAGGACTTCAGATGAACAGGTTCAGTGAAGTGGAGGAGCTGGTGTATCTTCGTTGGGTGAATGCATGCTTGAGGTACGAGCTGCGAAATTACCAGACACCTGCAGGAAAAGTATCGGCTCGTGATCTGAATAAGAGCTTGAGTCCAAGATCCCAAGAGAAGGCTAAACAGCTGATGCTAGAATATGCAGGATCAGAACGCGGCCAAGGGGACACAGACCTTGAAAGCAACTTTTCTCAGCCGTCTTCTCCGGGAAGTGAGGATTTCGACAATGCTTCTATAGACAGCTCCACAAGTAGATACAGTAGTCTCAGTAAAAGGCCAAGTTTAATTCAGAAGCTGAAGAAATGGGGAAAAAGCAAAGATGACTCGAGTGCTCTTTCATCCCCAGCTAGGTCCTTTGGTGGGAACTCTCCTAGCAGGGCTAGCATGAGCCATAAACCAAGGGGTCCATTGGAAGCTCTAATGTTAAGAAATGCAGGTGATAGTGTAGCCATCACTTCATTCGGAGAAGTGGAGCAGGAAGCTCCTGAATCTCCGGAAACTCCAAATCTACCCCACATTAGGACCCGAGTTCCATCTAGTGGCGCGCTCAATAATGTTGCATCGTCATTTCAGTTGATGTCTAAATCGGTTGAAGGAGTCTTAGACGAAAAGTACCCTGCATATAAAGATAGGCATAAGTTAGCTCTAGAGAGGGAGAAGCACATTAAGGAGAAAGCTGACCAAGCACGAGCAGTGAGGTTCAGTGACACTTCAAGTGTGAATGCAAGCAATGAGTTTAGACCAAAAGCAGTATATTTACCACCAAAACTTTCTCAAATAAAGGAAAAGCCAGTTGTTTCCGGAGATTCAAGTGCTCAACTCAATGATAATAAAACAGTTGAATCCCAAATGGTGAGCAAAATGAAATTTGCTCATATTGAAAAGAGACCTCCTAGGACTCCACGGCCACCTCCTAAACCATCCGGTGGTGCTCCTGTTGGTTCAAATACTAGTGCTACAAGTGGAGTACCAATGCCTCCACCCCGGCCACCACCTCCACCTGGTGCTCCACCGCCCCCGCCCCCGCCCCCACCTGGTGGACCGCCTCGCCCACCTCCTCCACCTGGAAGCCTACCGAGAGGAGGTGCTGGGAGCAGTGACAAAGTTCATCGTGCTCCTGAACTAGTTGAATTCTATCAATCACTGATGAAACGTGAGGCAAAGAAGGATCCAACATCTTTGGTTTCTTCGACAGCCAATGTGGCAGATGCTAGGAGCAACATGATTGGGGAGATTGAGAACAGATCGTCGTTCCTCTTAGCTGTATATACTTTTTTTTCCCTTAAAGTTACATTTTACTTTACATCATGACCGTGAAGTACAGATACTCTGTATATAAATGTAACTAAGAGAGATACTGTCTGCCCTACGCCAGGTAAAAGCCGATGTGGAAACTCAAGGTGATTTTGTGCAATCACTGGCGACTGAAGTTCGAGCAGCTTCATTTACCAACGTAGAAGATTTGGTGGTATTCGTGAACTGGCTAGATGAGGAACTCTCCTTCCTGGTATTCATTAAGCTTCATTACATGAAAATTGCTATTCATACATATCTTATATGAATGATTATCTGTCCATCATATGATTAAATCCCTCCCATTATCATATTCTCTAAAACTTCTAATACTTCAGGAGAATGTTCTTGTTTTCCATCATGAATCGTAATTACCAAAATAGCATTTGAATATCTGCATATCATTTTATGGAACTTGTTAATAAGTTAAATATTCTGTAATTGGCAAGGTTGATGAACGAGCTGTCCTCAAGAACTTTGATTGGCCTGAAGGGAAAGCAGATGCATTAAGAGAGGCTGCCTTTGAATATCAGGACCTGTTGAAGCTAGAGAAGCAAATCACCTCTTTTGATGATAATCCCAAACTTCCATGTGAAGCTGCTTTGAAGAAAATGTACAAGTTGCTCGAAAAGTATGTGTTTCTTCTCATGAATATATTACTTAAAACACTTAAATTAGAGCACTAATATGGATTATATAGTTAGTACAGGGCGGTCGTCTCCTTTTTTCCCCCTGAAAATTATGCATTCAATAGTTGGAAGAAGGTTTTGCAAAACCAAATGACTAATTTTGACACGCTAGGACAGGATCATCCCTTCCATGTTTCAGCGACTTGATTTGCTTTCGAAGTCCTTGTTAGAGTTGTTAGCATTGTTGCCAAAGATTTAAAAAGAACGCAACTTTTTTGAGAGTTTCTATTTCTTTTTGTCAACATAAAATGCTTATAATATGTACTTCGAATTTTTCATTTTCAGAGTGGAACAGAGTGTGTATGCACTCTTGCGTACACGAGACATGGCCATTTCACGATATAGAGAATTCGGAATTCCTATAGATTGGTTGCTAGATACAGGAGTTGTTGGCAAGGTATGATTCGAAACTAAAAACTTACTTTATGGTGTTTACAGATTCAGTTCTATAGACACATGTAGATGTTTTGTAACATTCAATTTATTTAATGAATTATTTTATTTTATTTTTTTGCTGTCAACTAATCATTGAAAATGTTGTTGGTTTATGTAACTTATAGCTAACAAGGTCTATACTAGTGAGTTCTTATATTTTGTCCTGATAAACCAACAAGGTCTCAGTGTCTTTCCAATTTTAATAATTGTCCTGAGAAATCATAAAGATATAACACTTCAACTTGCAATGTATAAATTGCATTGATGTCGATATGATTCAAATTTAATCACTGAAATGAGAAGTCTTAAATTTAAAATTCTAATAATAGTTGGTCATTAATATGTATTCTCCTTGCAGATCAAACTCTCATCAGTACAATTGGCAAGGAAATACATGAAACGCGTAGCATCAGAACTCGATGCATTAAGCGCACCTGAGAAGGAACCCAACAGAGAATTTCTGCTTCTTCAGGGCGTTCGTTTTGCTTTCCGTGTTCATCAGGTATATATATACATGTTTGTTCATTTCAAGCTTGAATGTATGTTTTAGAATGTTTCAAAGGGTCAGAACAATGTCAGTAATGTCCTCTTTACTACATTTATATATATATATAAACTCTTCATATAATTGAGAGAAACAACAATGGGATGTGTTTTACTTGTTTTCAGTTTGCGGGAGGCTTTGATGCAGAGAGCATGAAAGCTTTTGAAGAACTGAGGGGCCGTGTCCATACACAGAATGTTGAAGATAATAAGTTGGAACCATGACCGCTTTTTATTTGTTTGTCATTTAACAATTTATACCACTTTTTCAGCTGTATATTTTGTTGTTTTGTATACTCAACAATTTTTAAAATACAGGTTTTTTTTCTCTCTCTTTCTTTCTTAATTCTATGTAGTCTAAATGTGCTATGGAGATTTAAAGACCATGTACAGATACAGGGATTGAAATCATGAGTCAATAATAGCAAAACATAAGACACATATTTATTTTGAATTGTAAATCGTTTTTCTTTCCTTTTTTCTTGGGTAAAATAAAGTGACATCCCTGAAATTTAATTCAATTGCACATGGTAGCGCTCGATCGTACATTTCCTTTTTCACTTGAAATGAAATTTACACAACATGTAACAAAATTTTTACAAATTAAATTTTACATCTTAAAATAAAATTGGTACATGGTAAACCATTATTTGGACATGTTGTATCATATTTTCACATACTATAAGCTTTTTACTTGAAAATAAATCTTTACATAAAGAATTGGAACTCGAACCACTTGCAAGATGAAGATTTAAAAATCTTTTGAGTTCCATGTTTGTCAAGCTGAGAAGCTGTTTTCTGAGATTACTTACAGAAATCTGGCACATAGAAGTCAAAAAGCTCAATCAATTTTGGCGGGACCAATAAAATGAAAATTTGAGGATGGCAATAAGGAAAAAGTACAAGAAAAAAACCTCCTTAATTACTGTTGTGACTTTGATGCATCACTCCACTGCCTACTTGCCCTCTCTAAAATTCCAGTAATAGTTGGTCACTAATAAGTCTTCTCCTTGCAGATTAAGCTCTCATCAGTACAATTGGCAAGAAAATACATGAAACGCGTAGCATCAGAACTCGATGCATTAAGCGGATCTGAGAAGGAACCGAACAGAGAATTTCTGCTTCTTCAAGGCGTTCGTTTTGCTTTCCGTGTTCATCAGGTATATGCATACATCTTTGTTCGACTCAAGATTGAATGAATGTTTAGATTGTTTCAAAGGGTCAGACAATGGTTTACTCTTTTTTCTTTTTTTTTCAGTTTGCGGGAGGCTTTGATACAGAGAGCATGAAGGCTTTTGAGGACTGCAACTGCTAAATTTTTATCAATCAAAAGGGAAATCCCTAACTGATACATAGATAATCAAGCAAATATGATGAAATATGGTCAATACCTTCCGTTATAGAACCTCGACCAGACTAGCATAAAGATATAAGTCAGCATAATTTTTTCAAACATTTTCAACTACAAAAAAGATATACAGATCTGTATAGATACAAAAAAATTGTGGTTGCCTCAGAACTTCATTTACAAGTGAAGAATATACAGATCTCGGAATTTGTATACAAAAAAGAGATGTGGTTGCCTCAGAACTTCCTTTACAAGCCGGAGTCCACATTTGAGCATCCTGAATTCAACTGAATATGACAAAGACAACGGAATGAAAAATGGTAATATCCAAGACAAACAATGAAATTAATAGACATTTTGGGAGAGAGATGCATTTAGAAGTTAATACTGCATGAAATTAATTATCTAAGAAATAAACTATAGCTCTCTACCACAATTTCTAACTTGCTTTCTTTTAGGAGATTTTAGAAACAAAACAAAAAAAATATAAAAAAATTGAAACAAAAAGAGAAATATTTTAGTATGTCAATACCAGATATTATAGCATTACATAAAACATTAATAGCATATCATCTATGATCACACCTAAAAACGCTGGTTGAAAAGAATGCAAAAAGATACTGGATTTATTCCAAGCATATATAAAAAGTACAATGTTTTTAAAAGGAGTAAGAGATTATTTTCTATCATTAGTGATGCCCAAAGCTTTAGCTTAACTGTTGCATTATGCAGGCTCTTTTAATCAAGCCTTCAAAGCAGATTCAACTTTTCCAATTTTCCCAATCCTTTTCATATTAGTTAATTTTATCATAAGTTTTAGTTCAATCTAGTTCTATGGTTTTTCAATGTAGAGAACTGGAACCCGATAGTTATGGTGCATTAATTAGGGACTCAAGATATTCAAATTCTAAGATGCTGAATAGCCACATTGATTCAAAATAACAATAGAAATGATTTGCATAAGGACAATTACGATTGGTAGGGTCACACAAATTGTAGGATCACACATCCCAACGACCCAATAAAATGGCTTTGATTTGTTCAACCAATCAAAACTAAGAAAAAATGAAGGCTTTAAAGTATATATTAAGCTATATCCAGTTCAAACAAAAATGAAAAAAACAAACTCTTATGCCTTAACATTACTATCTAATGCCTGCCAGACAACTTCTAAGGAATCTAACCAAATTTCTGATTAAGTCCATTGCCAAATTAGCTCACTTGTTCAAAAGGTGTGTTTGCAATGTTTCTACTCTTCTTGCTTTTTTATTTCATCCTTTTTTAGATATTAAAATAAATCCTCCTTATTTGTATATTTCATTTGAGAAAGGGCAGTAAGCTCTATACCAATTAATATAGGAGAGGTTAATGTGAGTGATTTAGAACCAAAAGAGAGAGGGAGAGTGAGAAGAACAGAGAAAGAAGAAGAGAGGCTATGTAGCACGGATATTTCTTCAGAGGCACCGTGGCGGGACACATGTCTAGCACTGATACGCCCAGTATATGTCAGGACACATGTCCGATAATCTGGATAAGTATCCGATTTTTTTATTAACTTTTCAATATTTGGATGCGGCTGGAATACACGGATACATTTGGATATGTATGGGATAATTTTGGATACACAGCTTGCTGCAAACAAAAGCCAGTCAAAAATGACTCTCATCACCCCTGGTGAAACATATAGCCATCCCTAATAAAAGTCACTCGATAGGTTTGTTCAATTTCAACAATGCTGCAATCTTGCAAGGCAGAACGTAAACCTAATAATAAAAGAAAACACCTAATTACTATAAATTCTAAACTAAAAGGAAAACACTAGAATCCATCTCCTTGCCCTTCCTTCAAGCATAGCTTAGATTCGTGTGAGGCTCGTGCACACAAGACATTTTGATCTCTACAAGTATTATATTTTGTTCCTTCTGCTCAGCTCTATGTTTTTATTTTATTTTTCTTCTTCATTATCCTTCCCTTTATCCCAAATGGATGGGGTTGGCCACATAATTCCTTTTTTATTCTTTCATATTTTACAAATTTAAGTTATTTAAGTTGTTAAATCCTTTCTATTTTAATTTTTTGTTGATCTCTTTCTAATTTATTCTCACTTCTATTGCCGTCTTTCTAATTTCACCTATTCTTCCAATTTCTACTACTCTGTTTTATAAATTTGTTCTCTATTCTCTGCCCCCATTTCCCCCCCAACTAAAGGTACTGGATCGCAGATAAGAGAGATCATGCTTGTGCCATTGCCTCTAGCAGCTTCCAGTGCCTTGATCAGCTTTTTGATTTTCCATGTCTCAATGTTCTTATCAGTTTCATGACCATCTGCCATTGCAAGTTACACAAACTGAATAACATGAATGCATGATAATTGACCGTGAAAAAGCCTGAAAGCCCTTCTACATGCAGCCAGCAGCAAAAATTGATTCGAAACAAAGCTTTTGTTGCAGACGGAACTCTATTTACTTTTCTTATTTTATCAGGTTCCTTTTTCCCTGCTACAACTTCGTTTCTATTTAAATGATATTAACTAATTAGGTTGTTGCTTAGTGTCTTCTATAGTATTGGTTTGATTTTGTTGATTTCCTTAACAAAATCAACAAGAAACTACGAGTAAAGATACAGAACACGGACAGGTACATCATGAATACATCTACATTTGAACAACCACCAAATGTGTTCCTAATTATTTGGGTGAGCAACTCGAATCTAATATTTCAATTCCCCTCTGTAAATTGAGTCAGCCCATATGTTATTGTCTCTTTATTTTCTAGCCCTACGCACTTAAATTTTGCTCTTCCTTTTCCCCAAGTATTACCTTAAATGTGAATTATGCCAACTTTTCTAATGGTGCACTTAAATATCTTCTTTTTTCTAGCACATGTCAAAACCTTAACTAATTTCTCTCTCATTTTATCTCCAAATAGTACTGTCTCAACTATCTCTTAATCTAATTATTTCTCATTCTATCCTTTCTAGTCTTCCAGCACAACCATCTCAACCTTCAAATTTCTGTCACATTCAATTTATGCCCATGTTATTCCTACTTGCGCAACATTCAGTACCCTGGTCTAATATCTCTTTGGAAGAACTCCCCTTTCAGTTGGACGGGGATAAGCTTTATTTTATGATTCACATAATCTCCAATTTTCCCCGCATTGTGAATAAGTTAAGCTCGAAAGGCACAAAGCAGTTTTTGAATCTCTTGATTCTCAATTCTCCCTGCATCCCCATTTTTTTTCTAAAATTGCTAAAGTTGCACTGCAGATGTTCAACTTTATTTCGGCTCGGAAACTCTTTTAGTTCTAAAGCATCCCATTTTTAACTTTTTTACCAAATAACACAACACAAAATAACATCTTGAATGTGTCTCGTAATCTCATGATTCATCCATATGTCAACATGTTATAACATGAAAAAATAGAACATAAATATGGCATGATAGATACCGTAGTTTATGTCAAATTTCACCCGTGCATAATTAGGTAAAAACATCGGAGAGGTCAGTGTATTTTCTCCTAAGTTCAGTATACTACAATCACATGCAAATTAGAAACAAGCATACCCATATATAACTTAAGAAGACTGTACCAGTGCAAGAATAAATACAAGCAGTTAGAAGTTAACACTGCATCAAAGAAATTAATTATCTACAAAAGAAAATATAGCTCTCAACCACAATTTCTAAGTTACTTTTTTTACCCTAAAAGCCATGAAAATCATGGAGTTAAATCCAGATTACAAGAAACCAGAAAGCAAGCACTAACATATCAAAAAGATGGAACCATGAATTGGTATTAAATGAATCTAGTTTAATCTCCTAAACATAAACATAAGGTGCACAAGACGCCAACATAGGTCATCAACCAAACAATCACTAATCTATAACCCTAGAAGTCATTATGATTTTGTCAAGGAATTTAAATATCAAAGTCACTCTCTAGCAGTTTAAGCATTTAGAGTAGATGATCATCAATATAGACTTACTGTTGAGGCGTATGAGGAAAACAACTGTTTGGTTCATCACTCCGATGCCTCCTTACTGCCTAGGGAGTCTGCTTTTGGTACGCCAGCCTAATATACAAACAATTGATTAATTTGCAATTACAAAGTTGTTACTAAATTAGTTAAAGATGTAGATAACCTACCCTCAGAATAGTATCCTTTATTTCTTCCAAGCACTTGATCACAGGCTCTTTCCTTGAAGTGACTAAAAGCTTGAAAAGTTGCTCCAACTTCTCTTTGGGGATCAAAGCATCAACAGGGTACACAGGAGGTGTAGAAGAGCTTGACTCTTCAGTTTGTTCGTGTGACTGGAAAATATTAACACGGTTTAGAAACAATCTTTTTTCCATATATTAATAAAAAAAATCTGAATTTGGAAGGTACCTACCTCAACTTGACTCCTAAGAATATTATTTGCTAGAACTCGCAAAACCTGGAGGATGCCTTCTTCATTTGAAAGATGGATGACTTGAAGCATGAGCTTCAATCTCTCTTTTTCCTGCTCGTATTTTTGACGTTTTTTATCGGAATGAACGTTGTATCCCAAGGCAGACAAAGATACTCCGAACATCATATAGTCAATCAATTGAGCATCTTTCAGTCCTCTAGCTACTCCAAACCAAATCCCTACATAGTAGAATTATTAGACTTAATATGTTCAATGAAAAGAAAAGCAAATGGGTATATTTGATACTCACGTCTCAGAATTGATTTGTACACCAAGCGACTGGACAGATAAAGACACGTAAGAATCCCAGCAAGGCTCAACAGATCCGACACTTCCGTAATGACCTCTAGTTTCGTTGCATCTCTTTCAAATGTTTCCCCCGTCGAACCATAGAAATGGACATCCCTTACTGTCCATTCTGTAGTAGATACGAAACCCTGAGATGGAAAGAGAACGCAAATAAAATTAACATTGATATATATATTTTTTGGAAAAATTGCAAAAAGAATTAAATTCCTAATTTGTTTATACATTTAGTGATTCAAGGCCATAAATATAATTATAGGTACACAGATTATATATTCAAGAGAATGTTAACCTTGCATTCACAAGATAATTGTGTCCAGAAAGAGGTTCACGAGGTTGGAACGGCGTGAGAGATTAGCAGGAATTTTGCCATGTAAGAAGTTGTAGCTCAAGTTCAAGCTCTGAAGCCTGAACAACTGACCAAGTTTTGGGGGAATTTCGCCGTGGAAGGAATTGTCTGCAAGGGTGAGGACTTGGAGAAAGAGATTTCTAATGTGGGGTGATATGGTTCCGGCCAACGTTTGCTGTTGGAGATCCAAACTAGTGACCCTTTGGTGTTTAAGGCCACAAGTGACTCCAGTCCAGTTGCATAAATAATTGAATCATTCCAGGAGCCTAAAACTCCTAAAGGATTTCAGTTATTTGGGATTTGAACTCGAGCAATGCCAATTTATATGTCCCATTGCCAAGTATGGCCGATGAAACGTATTCAGAAAATGACAAGGATCACTTGGACAAGGATGACATGAAAGGTTACTGACAAGAATAGGCTGAAACTCATATCAGAAATCTCTGTAAGGAGTGGAGAGAACAAGCTGGGTACTAGCATTGGTGATCATATGAACTTAACAGCTTTTTATATTGAATCTCTAACACTATTTTCCAAAATGATTGACCAAGAAATAATAATGAATCACTAAGTCAACTAAGCTAGTAGATAATGACAGAAGTAGACAATGGCCTAGTCTTTACTCTTTCCTCGTGGACTTTGATGTATGAGATATCTTCATGCATGTTTAACTAGGCCTTGAATAGTGGAAGAGGAAGCTCCCATCTTCTACCCCCAAGACACACGCAATATCGTGTTGTCGGCGCAACAGTAAAGTTGTTCTATCATGACTTGGGATGACACGGTTACTACTCTGACACATGCCCGATATCATATTACACACATAACAGTATACATATATATATATATATATAGAGAGAGAGAGAGAGGACCTCATCAGTGAGGCTAGATGATGCATGCAAACTGCATTGTGGATCTTCAGGTATTGGGGTGCTCGAATATCCCGAAGCTACGCATGAAAGAGGGCATATAAACCGCCTGAATAGCCTTGACATTTCTGTGAACAAGATATAGCATACTTAGGTAAGAAATGGTTATTAAAATGTGAACAACAAACAACCAAAGATCAAGATAACAATGCAAACATCTCTGTCACTGAAACTAATTAATTAGATTTCAAATTATAAAACAAACAGAACTTGATATGCCAACTACCAACAATAAGTTTAAGTGAATGGAACAAACTCTAAAGCAAAAATAAACAAATAAAATAAAAAAGATAGAGAGCTTGGGAGAAAAGAAGAGAAAGATCATCTCATACAAAATATTCCCCATATGATTCTTCACTGGCAATCAAAGTGCAAGGATCACAAAGAAGAGAATCATCATTGATGCTCATTACAAACCCTATATCTTGTTATGCAGAAAAAGAGAACTGAAGTAAAATTCAAATAAATGATATAATCTAAAGTAGAAACAGAAAAAGTACTGAAGGATCGAGGATCCTAATCATTTGACAGCACTATAAATAAACAAGTACAAGACGAGTTCAGATTCATTTACACATTGCTAACACAGATGAAAACAGTATGATAATACCAAATTTATAAAATAAAATAAGATAAAAATAAGAAAAAGAAAAAACCAATCACAGAACTACTTTAGAGAATGCACAAGCCTAAGTCGTAGAAGAAACCCTTGTGACACCAGATTAGATGTAGTTGGAAAAAAACTGTATTTCATGGTAAAAAAATAAAACTTCTGCCAAAACTTCCATGACATTAAGGGTATAAAAATGAAAATTACAAAAACCTCATCAAATGTGGAAATTAACTGTCAGAAAGGTATTACTATCTATCTATCTATCTATATATATATATATATATATCAAGAAACACAGAAAATAAGCTTAATAAAATTAGAAACCAAATAAAAATTCAATCAGGGTTGCAAATTTGAAAATAGAACCTTTTATTTTCTTACCAATCAGAGCACATATTTTCCAAGGAGAGATGAACAAAAAAAGGGTTCATTCTCAGTACCCAAAAACATGTATTCACATACAAGATACCAGTACACAGTTCATATCATCTATATAACAAATAATTATGAAATCCAAGGAGAAAAAAAATATTAAAGAATTTGAATAATCACGAACTGTGATAATCTCAAAACAACATAGGATCATCATCAAATAAGATAATAATTGCATTATGCAACAACGTAGTTAACCCTAGATCTATTTGATTTGACCACAAACCCTAAAATGAGACACACCAAAAAATCGTAGAAATTCCACAAAATTTATCCCAAGTAGCAATTAAAGAATGAATGTTTACTTTACTCAATGATCTTGATCCTCTATCAAATTCCTACAACTCACCCAGTATCGTCTCAACTTCAAAAGAGAAAACAAATCAAATGTATTCAACAAAATTTTAAATATATTTGCACTAACTTGTTCTTTATACACAATCTTGGAGTGACAATTCCTTAGAAAAATCTCCCAGCGCGAGAGCGAATGTGTGTGTGAGAGAGAGAGAGGGAATGTGTGTGTGAGAGAGAGGGAATGTATGTGTGTAAGAGAGAGAGGGAATGTGTGTGTTTCTGTGTGTATGAGTATGTGAGAGAGAGAGACAGAGAGACAGATCCTCTGAATTTATTGCAGGAATAAGACCAAAACGCAGCGTTTTGGTCTCAAACGGCACCGTTTGGAGTTTCTATAAATTTAGGGCCTGTTTGGTTCGCGGTCCGGTCTCATAATGGTTTTTTTGGGACCGGACACTGTTTGGCAACATGGTTCCAAAAAAACAAGGACCACTTGGGACCAAAAGGGGTAATTTGAGACAACCAAAAATGATGGTCTCAAGTGGTCTCAAGTGGTCTTATATACAATTGTCTTAACACATGGTACCATAAAATTTGAAATATATATATAAAATTAAAAAATATATATAATTTGAAATAATATAAAAAATTTGAAATAATGTATAAAATTTGAAATATATATATAAAATTCAAAATTAATATATAAAATGCAAAAAAAATATTTAAAAATTGGGGAAATAAAAAAATTCCAAAATAATAGAAAAAATCAAAAATAATGTATAAAATTCGAAAATAATATATAAAATTTGAAAAATAATATAATTTTTTTAAAATAATGTATTAAATTTGAAAAATAATATAATTTTTTTAAAATAATGTATTAAATTCGAAAAAAATATATAAAAATCAAAATTAATATATAAAATTTTAAATATATATATGTATATAATTTAAAAAATAATATAATTTTTTTGAAATAATGTATAAAATTTGAAAAAAATATAAAATTCAAAAATAATATACAAAATTAGATATATATATATATATATATATATATTTGAGAAAATATAAAAAAATTGAAAATAATATAAAAAATAAAAAATAATATATAAAATTCAAAAAATAATATAAAAATTCGAAATAATTTATAAATTTTGAAAAATATATTATTTTTGAATTTCTTATATTATTTTCAAAAAAATTATATTTTTTCAAATTTTATATATTTTTCATACTTAATATATATTTTATATTTTATATTTTATATTTTTATTTTTTGTATTATTTTCCAAACATAAGACCAAATAAATTGAATAAGACCATAAGATCAGACAGCTTTACCAAACAGACTTTCAGAACACCACCCAGATAAGACCAGACCAGACCGGACCAGATAAGACCAGACCGGACCGCCTACCAAACGGGCCCTAAGTGATCGACGACTTCAGACCTCTACGTATAAGCGTATACACATATTTACATCATATTTTAGAGGATTTATCAACGTATTGTGAAATTACGCAAAAAGGCAAGGTTAGGGTTTTCTTTGACTTGGTCTATAAATACCAAGGTTCTATAAGAGAAGAGGCTACGATTTTTTACAACGATTTTTCATGAGGGTTTTTGGTGAGAGCTCTGCAATATTCTATCGTTCATATTCTTCTACAGAGTGATACACACAGAGAGGTGATTATAGAGTGATCATACATATTAGTGTTTTCTCTTGTGTTAAAATTCTTCAATCGTGCTTCTACACCGAAGTTCTTTATGCACGATTGGATGAGTGGTTGCTGAAAAATCACCACATCGTCCATTGCAACGAGGTTGCATTGATCCGTTGAGAAGCGGAGCCGTCCAAGTACAGAGCGATTCGAGGATTTCAAACTGCGAGTAGAGAAGACAAATCATGTGTGATTTGTGAGTCTCTCATATGGTCTGGCGGAGCAAGCGTGCTTCGTGAAGTATGAGTGATTCAAGAGTTTCAAACTGCGAGTAGAGGAATGCATATCATGAGTGATTGTAATTCTAAAACTCTCATAGAGTCTGTACTTATTGATTCATAGTGCATTGGTACCTGAGTGTACCCGTGGTTTTTTCCTTGGAACGTTTCCTTGATTTTTCCACGTATAATTCTGTGTCGTCTCTTGCTTTATTTTCTGCACTACATTGATGTTTGCTTGATATTGCTTGAATAATGTTGTTTGAGAATTAGGATTTTGTGATTGGATTAAAATTAACTTTTCTGTAATTAAATATTAATTTGTCAATAAATTCACAAAAAACCTATTCACCCCCTAGACTATTTTTACCATCATCTAGGTAATTTCATCATTGTCTCCATGTGTTAAGTTTATGGATACAAGTCTTATTATCATATGATATAGTTCATGCATCTTTTCTTGCTTTGGAGAAGAATTTACCTAGTTACACTTGTGGAACTTTGAACAATTGCAAGTTCTATCAGAATTTTCATATCACATACGAGATAGTTTTACAAAATTATAATTTTAGATTATAGAAGTTGAAAAAATAATTTTTAGTATACTGGGATATCCCCCTTGTAGCTAGAAGTTTGTGATTCCGGGAACCTCTTAGCCTTTTCAATAGGGCTGCAAATGAACTAAGCCGAACTTTAAAATGTTTAAACTCGGTTCATTTACTAAACAAGCCTAAAAAATTTATTCAAGCTTGGCTCATTTGTTTAACGAACGAGCCCGAGCTGAATGCCAAATTTAAGGAGTCGAGCCCGAGCTTGGTCACGAACGACTCGTTTCAGTTGCAACATATATTACTCTTACCAATAGCTGACTGGATTGAGTTGTTGCATGTCTGTTTTTAACATATTTTCACTAGTATAATTTTAGGTAATTTGCAGTGAGACCCCCTAAACTTTAGGTCAATTGCACATAAAAATTGATCAACGCAATTTCGATCTAACAACCCCTTGAACTTTCAATTTTCTTGTAGTGACACTTCTTGGAGGTTTTTTGGGACTTGAAATTACTCTTCTACCCTTTATTTATTGTAAAATATTGTTGGTTAAATTAGAGGACGAAACTGCCCTTTTCTTAACCAAATGATTTTAATTAATTATCTAAACTAAACTAAAGACTTAATTAGAGTAGAAAACTTAAAATCTATACTAATATTAAAGTGCTATAATTTTTATATAATTATACTTCATTTTTAAATTCTATTTTAATTTCAAGGATAATTATACTTAAATTCTACCTCATAATTGTAGCTGACCTAAGTGGTTCGTAATATTTTATTCAACTAAACTCATGTGTCAATTAAATTATTATATATTATTTTATCAATGTAGCTTGAGTTACAGATAAAATAGTCACAGTGAGGTGTATAAAATTCTCATGGTTTCCTAATCATTTAGACTTTTAATCAATTCCAATATCACATATATTAAATTGAAGACAACGGATCTGGAAAAAAATTGTTGCGACTCGGAGTGTGTTTATTTAACTTTCAATGGTTGTTTTAAATGATTTTAATAAATTATTATTTGAATAAATTTTACATTCATTTTTGTCTATAAAATAATTTATTTAATACATGTATTTTGAGTTTATCCTCTCTTTTTGATATGTATGTTATGGTTAAATTTTATTTTTGTATATTTTTGTTTTTGATTTTTATATTCCAGTGTAGAGTGTTTTAATATTTAGATTTCAATTTGTTAATAAATTTTTAAATAGTGCTTAAATATGCAATTTATTTAATAAGTTTTGTGAATTAAAGTGTTTTAGTCTACTTTTTTATTTTATCTCGTTTTAGAAACTTAATTTCACTAATTCTCTATGAATCCTATATTAATAGTATATCATCTAATTTGATAAGATTTATATATTAACAATGAAAAGTAATTTACTACTTTATATTATGTTCGTCTATTCTTATTAATTTAACTTGTTATTTAGCATTAAAAATAAAATATTTCTTTTTTTTTTACCAAAAATATAAATTATTAAACTATTTTTAATTAAAAATGTCGATCAAAATTATGCCTTAAATTTTTATTACGTGTATCGCACGTACATTTTACTAGTATATATATATATATATAATAAGGTATTCATCTTGGGGCATGGAGGTAATTTCAACACCTAAATATTTGTTTCATGTAATAAGTGAGATAAGTCAATGGCTTTCTAGACTTTTCACCCCTCCAAGTGATGTCACTACAAGAAAATTGAAAGTTCAGGAGGCTGTTGGACCGAAATTGCGTTGACCAATTTCTACGTGCAATTAACCTAAAGTTCAAGGGGTGCCACTGCAAATTACCCTATAATTTTTTTTTATGTATAACCGCATAATTTCAATAATCTTTTCACAACAATCTTTATAATTTGTTCAATTTGAACACTTTCTTTTATCAAATATGAGATAATTTTACTATTTAACTTAGATGAACATGTTCACGAGCTTGAAAAACTAAGCTTAAAAATGTTTAAGTTCGACTCGTTTACTAAACGAGCCCAAAAATTATGCTTAGGCTCAATTAATTTATTAAACGATTGAGCACGAGCCGAGCCAAACCTGCTCACCAATTGCTGGGTTGATTTACAGCCTTTTTCAATATAAAGTCAAATGCATGCATTTTATTCTGTTTTTGAATGAAGCCAACAAACAAAATAGTATCTAAAAGAATATTTAGTACATTGCTCTGTGATAAAATAAAGTCATAGGCTACAGGGATATCCCCTTGATTTTTATACACCCTTGGTGGCAACTGTTGTTTAAATAAGGGATATTATGTAAATCCCCCTATAATTTTATTTTTGATCAATTAATTTTCCTCCGATTTAGAAAATTCCTTATAATTATTAAAATGTATCAACTTGCCCCTTTTTATAATTTTTGACCAAAATATCCCTGGAGTTTAATTAAATTAAAAAAATATATATATACATAATTCGTAAAAAGTATATAAAATATATAAAATTCAAAACATATATACATAATTCGTAAAAAATATATAATAATTTAAAAATATATATATAATTCGTAAAAATATATATAAAATTCATAAAAAAAATATAAAATTAAAAAATATATATAAAATTCGTAAATAAAACATATAAAATTCAAAAACAAACATATAAAATTCGTAAAAAATATATAAAATAAAATAAAAACATATACAATTCGTAACAAATATATATATAATTCGTAAAAAAACATATAAAATTTGATATAAATATAAAAAATTCGTAAAAATATATATAAAATAAAATAAAAATCATATAAAATTCGAAACAAATATATAAAATTTGAAAAAAACAAATAAAATTCGTA
Source organism: Cornus suecica (assembly GCA_963922005.1). NCBI lineage: Eukaryota > Viridiplantae > Streptophyta > Magnoliopsida > Cornales > Cornaceae > Cornus > Cornus suecica. The sequence goes on from OY998245.1 coordinate 66,688,366, forward strand.
AAAAATATATAAAATTCAATATATATATATATATAATCATTTGGCACACTACAATAGTATATTCAAACAAGATTATAAAAAATAAAAAAAAAGATAGGAAAATCATAATATTTGATTTTTGGGAAAATCATAATACAATCCAAGAAAGTGCTCTTCCATTATATTTGATTTATTTTTTTTCAAAAAAATTTAGATGTCACAATAAAGTATAGTCATAGTTTTAAAGTAATTTGTGGTGTTAAAATTGCTTTTTTAGAATTCAATTACTTTTTTCCATTTCCATGCAATAAACAAAGTGCGGATTGAACTAACCATTTTTTAATATGGAGAGTCCAACATAATCTACCCATTCATGTGATTTAATAATAAAGTTATATGATTTTATTCCTAATTAAAATTAAAATGATATTTATGTTTTCGAGATATTCTATATATTTTTTTCGAATTTTATATATGTTTTACGAATTTTATATTTTTTTACGAATTTTAAATATTTTTTCATATTTTATATATATTTTTACGAATTATATATATATATATTTCAAATTTTATATGTTTTTTTTTAATTTTTATATATTTTTTATGAAATATGTATATATATTTTTTGAATTTTATATATATATTTTTAATTTAATTAAACTGCAGGGGTATTTTGGTCCAAGATTATATGGAGAGGGCAAATTGATACATTTTGGTAATCATATGGAGGTTTTATGAACTAGAGGGAGGTTAGTTGATAAAAAATGAAACTATAGGGGATTTTACTGATAATATCCCTAAAAAAATACAAAAGAGTTGGTGATAAACTTCCATTCATGTAACTATAAGGGATATTATCAGTAAACCCCCTTATGATTACCAAAATGTATCAACTTGCCCCCCATATAATTTTGGACCAAAATATCCCTGCAATTTAATTAAATTAAAAAAAACATATAAAATTCAAAAAATATATATACATATTTCATAAAAAAATATATACAAATATATAAAAATTAAAAAAACATATAAAATTCTAAATATATATATAAAATTCGTAAAAACATATATAAAATTTGAAAATATATATATAATTCAAAAAATATATTTAAAATTCGTAAAAATATATATAAAATTCGAAAACAACATATAAAATTCGAAATATATATATAAAATATATCGAAAACATAAATATCATTTTAATTTTAATTAGGAATAAAATCATATAACTTTATTATTAAATCACATGAATGGGTAGATTATGTTGGACCCTCCATATTAAAAAAAGGTTAGTTCAATCCGTACTTTGTTTATTACATGGAAATGAAAAAAAGCAATTTTAACACCACAAATTACTTTAAAACTATGATTATACTCTATTGTGACATCTAAATGTTTTTGAAAAAAAAAAAATCAAATATAGTGGAAGAGCACTTTCTTGGATTGTATTATGATTTTCCCAAAAATCAAATATTATGATTTTCCTATCCTCTTTTTTTTAGATAATATTCTTTGAATATACTATTGTAGTGTGCCAAATGATTATATATATATATATATATATATATTGAATTTTATATATTTTTTACGAATATTTTTTTTTTCAAATTTTATATATTTGTTTCGAATTTTATATGTTTTTTTTATTTTATATATTTTTTACGAATTTTTTATATTTATATCGAATTTTATATGTTTTTTTAATTTTATATGTTTTTTTACGAATTATATATATATATTTTTACGAATTTTATATATTTTTTATGAATTATATATATATTTTTAAATTTTTATATATTTTTTTACGAATTATGTATATATATGTTTTTATTTTATTTTATATATTTTTTACAAATTTTGTATATTTTTTATGAATTTATATATATATATTTTTAATTCTATATGTTTTTTTAAATTTTTATATATTTTTTACGAAATATGTATATATATATTAATTTAATTAAACTCCAATGGTATTTTGGTCCAAAATTATAGGGAGGGGGAAAAGTTGATACATTTTGATAATCATAGAGGGATTTTCTGAACTGGAGAAGATTAGTTGATCAAAAATAAAATTATAGGGGAGTTTAATGATAATATCCCTTTAAATAAAAGTCATAGGCTACATACTTTATCAACAAGGTCCAAAATTACTACTCATGGATTCTATCATATTTTGTTAACGGGATATCCCTTGACCCATCTACCCTCGCCGTGTTCGTGTCTCTATGGTTGACCTATCCTCCGTGTGGGTGGTAGATAGGGCTGCAAACGAACCGAGCCGAGCCGAGATGAGCTTTGGAATGTTCAAACTCGGTTCATTTACTAAACGAGCCTAGAAAATGTGCTCAAGCTCGGCTCATTTGCTTAACGAACGAGCCTGAGCCGAACGCCAGATTTAATGAGTCGAGTCCGAGTTTGCTCACGAACGACTCGTTTCAGTGTAACATATATTACTCTTCCTAATAGTTGCGTGAATTGAGTTGTTGCATGTCTGTTTTAACATATTTCCACTAGTATAATTTTTTATGAATTAATTTTATGTTATGGCCGCCTAATTTCTATAATCTTTTCACAATAATCTTCATAATTTGTTCAATTTGAACACTTTCTTTTGTCAAATATGATATAATTTTACTATTTAACTTAGACGAGCCTGTTCATGAGCTTGGCGAGCAGAGCTTAGTAATGTTCAAGCTCGGCTCGTTTACTAAACGAGCCTAAAAATTGTGCTCAAGCTCGGTTCGTTTACTAAACGAACGAGCACGAGCCGAGCTCTTAACGAGTCGAACCTGAGCCTGCTCACGAACGGCTCGGTTCATTTGCAGCCCTAGTGGTAGAGAACAAAATTTGAGTCCAAAAATA